>OV743716.1:87212231-89612231 GCA_928272305.1 Volucella inflata | reverse complement strand
TGTGTGGATGAGGAGCAACTTGTGTAGCTAAAGGTGTACTGTATGTGGCTTGACCTGTGTTGCATGTATTTTTGTGTAGCAGAGAATGGTGGCGCTGCTTACAGAAATGACACTTCTTCGCACTGGGCCATCTTTGTTTGAAATGGCTGTATGCCAAGCAGTTTTTGCGCACCTTCACCCTTCGCACAGTTTGCCTCCCACGCTCCACATCCATTTGCAGAAACCGATTACACTTCCTTAGCGAATGCTGACCTCTTTGACATACGCTACAGTTGACCTGTCTTTTCGCTTCCTGCTGGCTATAAAAAACATTATGGGTTCCAGATCTGCGCTGCTCGGATTTGCTACTGGAACCTTTCGGATCTACTGCTGCTAATGTTCGAAACCGACACTCTAGAAGCTCTTTAAATGATGGCAACTCCTCACTCGAACCTAATTTTTCTTCCCATAACTGCCGAGTACTATTAAAGGTTAAGGCCAACTACGTGTTAAACCTCCCTTTTTTTACAAATAATTTTGACAATATGCTTTTTTACTATTTGCAATGGTTCAATGGTATTACTAAAAGCCCCACCCCAAATTGTTAAGAAATACTGCAGCTTTGAGCTAACGAGACCATAGTAAATTACAATTTTTTAAAACAGTGAGGTTGTAATAGATTTACAACATATATTTTTTTAAGTCAGCAATGTGGGTTTTCCAGTTCGAACTCTTGTCTATTGATACATCTAGACACTTAAAACATTCGAGAGATTCCATCTTAAAAGAATAAGAACAGCATGAGACATCCCTACAGAAATTCACCTTACCACAGCTATGAGCGGACATTGACAATTTTGGACATGCAGCCGAGTGAAAGACAACATAACAATCAACGGAACTAGAATTTTTCAGGTTGAAAATCAAATGCTGAGTTTTCTCGCTTACAATAAGTTCATGTTTGGCGAACCATTGTCTTAACAAATGTGCATCAATCTCTAATTTTACCACCGATTCAAATAAGGAGTTGTTTATGTAAGTAAAAGTCATATCATTGGCAAAAGCTGTAACATTGCTTTTTGAATTTTGTTAAAAAATAGAGTGGGACCTAGAACCAAACCTTCAGGCAAACCAACTCGTAACTCCAACTCACTACTTAAACCTCAATTTAGTTGTGCTCTTTGAGATCATTCTATTAAATAAGATTTAAACCAATCCCTGAATCCCTGAGTTAAACTTATTCCCTATCTCACTACATAATTGATAACACAAAAAATTGTTTTTATTTGAAAACGAGAGAATACGGACTTTCATAGGTTTTTCAAACAACTTGAAGCACGTTGAAAGTAATGATATCGGTCTATATTTATTCACTGATCCCTATATATCAACGAACAAAAATTCAACACATTTGACGAGACAATTAGTTATACTCGTACCACCGGAAGTATAAGAGCTTTTATTGTTCAGATTAAGTATTAGATGAATTTCATAATGTCCTAACCATCGCAACAATTGACCAGAAATTCTTTATTGGAATGAAGTTGCGGCTTTGTGATGGCTATGCTATCGCTTGAAATTCTTGCATCAATGTCAGAGAGTAATCGCTGACATTCGTTCTTTTTTTCAAAACGGGAACTTTGATTGTCTTACTTTGTTCATTACAAAGTACTGAAGTTTTTGAAATATTTGATATTCCGCCTGTTAACTGAACTAATTCTTGCACATATACTCGAATTTATTCGTAAACTATTTGTATCAATTACAAAAACTTCACACATGTAATTTGCTAATGATCTGGATTCATTTATTCCCTTTTGTTTTCCTAACACTTTCTTTTTGTACATTATACTCGTATTCATACACATACATATAAAATAAAGTAAAATTCTTTCATTCAACTTTTCTGAGATACACCGCGTGCATTTTATTTCCAAAATACTCATCAATAAAAATTGAATTAATCGTCCAATTTCACACCTAATCCTTCGACACCCCCGATTGTTAATTACTTTTAACCAAACAAAAAACACTTAAAAAATAAAAAAAAATTCTCTAAAAAAGTGATATATGGTGATACCTGCTTGTGAAATTACAAATAAAAAAAAAATCCTGCATATTAAAAAACGTTTTTTATACTCGCTAAAGCTACAATTAAATGTCTTGTCCACGATCGGAGCTAGCTAGGTAACTATCTCAGTCAGACCCACAATTCTTTTGTTCCGCTTTTTTTCACTGCACCTGCATGTCTTTCTAGATATCAGATCTGCTAGATTGGATATTAAGCTTGATTTAACTTTAATTCTTCTTCTTTAAGTGGCGCTACAGTCCGCGGTGGACCTGGGCCTCAGTCAACAAGCGTCTCTAGCCAGCTCGATACCTGGCTAGCTGCCTCCAGTTTCGCACGCTAAGTTGCCAGAGGTCCCCTTCCACTTGCGTGCGCCACCTGAGTCTTGGCATTAATTTACTGCGTTTTCCCTCGGGAGTGGATTCAAGTACTTTTCGGACGGGAGCATTGGTGTCCATGCGCTCTACATGACACAGCCATCTCAGTCTTCCGATCTTCACTCTTCTGGTTAGTTCGATGTCGCTGTACAGTCCGTAGAATTCATTGTTATATCTCCCCTCCACACACCGTCAATGCAAACGGGACCGAAGATTGCCCGAAGAGTTTTTCTCTCGAAGCAACCAAGAACACCCTCATCCATTTTTGATAATGTGCATGCCTCTGTGCCATAGAGCAGGACAGGGATTATTAAGGTCTTATAAAGGGTGACTTTTGTTGTCCGAGAGAGGGCTTTGCTACTAAAGTGCCTTCTTAGCCCAAAGAAACAGCGGTTAGCAAGAGTTATTTTTCGTTTGAAGCGCTGGTGTCGTTATCTGTATTTATAGCAGAGCCTAGGTAGACAAAGTCCTTAACTAGCTCAAAGTTATATCTGTCAAGACTGACGTTCTGCCTGAGACGTCGGTGTTGGTTGTTCTTGTTGCTTGACAGCATATACTTGGTTTGTCATTGGTCATTGACCGATAAACCTATTTTCGCCGCCACTGACATCACGCTGCTTTCTCCCGATTATGTCAATATCGTCGGCGTATGTGAGTAGTTGGACGGACTTCTGAAGGATAGTGCCTCTTGTGTTTGCTCGTGAGTTTTGCACTATTTTTACGATTATACAGTCTCCAAACATGCTCTTTTATCGACTGCGACTATACTATAATGTTGCCTTGTTTGTCTGTCAATTCGGGCTTTGAGCGTGTGGAATGTTTTTTTTTAACGTTTGGTTAAACTTACGGAAGTCATTCCTGGAGCAGCACCTCCTAATTTCCTCTATCGCTTATAAAGCTTAGGAGCAGCTCTAGTCCTTGTATGCAGCTCCGCTTTGTTTACATCTTGCTTAGCTGCATATGCTTGTGAGATTCGTCATCAAACCAGGGGTTTCGTTGTAATGGTCGAGTGAAAGTTAGTATATCAGTAGCGGCATCTGAGATGGCTTTTTGGCGGTATTGCCACTGGTCTTCTCTGCTTGACGCTGGGTCGGTGGACGTCTTTAGAGGTTAAGGGAAATTTCATCGGAAAAAGATTTGGCAATATCTCAATCTCTTTCAATTATAGCTGATTTATGCGAAATTGTTAACAGCATTAATTTATCTTTGCGCTGTTCGGGATATCCGCAACCGTACCTTGGCTATAACAAGGGAATGGTCCGAATCGATGTTGGCTCCTCGGAGCGTTCGGATATCCATAATACTGGAAGACTATCTAACGTCGATCGCGCTTTTTTCAATCTGATTGACGGTTGACTGATCGAGAGTTCTTCAAGTACCCTTGTAAATATCGAGATGTGAGAACCACGTGCTACGACAATGCTGTGCCCCTTTCCCAAGACATTTAGCCCAAATCCGTTATCGGAGGTGGTGTCGTGTAAACTATACTTTCCGACTACCAAAAATGCCCTCTCTTCATAGCCCTGAATTAAAAATCGTAACCTTGAGGGCCAGTTCCATTTTTTGATACCCCCTAAGAATGTACCCAAAATCGATATAAAACCGAAAATTAAATTGCGACATTAAGTTCTTACACTATTATTTTCGTATGCATAACTGTCCGGCCTAGCATCAGCCAAATGAGAAAATCCGTTATCTTTAATAAATCTCACAAAATCCCACCAGTTGCAGGCATTAGTTCAAAGTGATAATAATTGTGTTTTTCAGCTTTGCTTTTTATCGTTTTTTCCTGATTTTTTTTCACTGCTTTTTATTCCATAAACAATTTTTTTGTTATGGAACCTTCAACATTATTAGGCAAGCTTCAAGCAAATATTTTAAAATAGTGCTTCCCGATGAAATTTTTCATTATAATTTATATATTACTGCGAAAAGGCGAATTTTTTATGTTTTTTACTGGACCCTAAAGAGTGGAATTTGGGTACTTAGGAATCGTTAAAATTGTCTGCCCGTACTTGCCCCCTTTGTTATAGTATATTTTTTAATGTGTGGCTATGTGTTTAAATAAATGTCTTCTTATTCTTTTTCTGTACTTATATTATTTTTTTCTGATTTAGGAACAAATTCTAATACACTATTTGTTACCAGACAAAAGCTTGTGAATATTCTTAGAAATTCTGGATATTTAAACATGGCAGAGTAGTTTGACTTTCTAACAGCAGAACAACTAAAATCTCGAACAAAACATTTTGATAATAAGGACCTGCTAAAAGGAATATCACATTTTAAATCTGAATACAAGTCGCGATGGTTTAAAGCCAGTAGAACTAGTGATCGGTTTTTAAAGCAAAATAAAACGTGGCTGGAAACATCTATTTCATTTTTAAGTGCATTTGAAAATAAACGCGGTCGTCCAGTCACTTCTTTTGAATCATCTTCTGCGCGAACGAAAGTTTTGCTACACAAATGAGCCTTCAGCTTTCAGGGCAATCTCAAGCATCAAAATTGTTGCAAGAAATAACCTCTAATAGTCCAAACCATGCAGAAAAATATATAAAGGCTTACGAAAGATCAAACGAATCAAAAATTACTGTAAGGACGGGTGAAGATGCTCTTGCAAAATTATCTAGAAATCAATACAATGTAATTAGGGCGAGTGCCCTGGAAAAATTCCGGTCCTATAAAGTTGTTAAAAATGTTAAAAAAGTAGTCTGGGTGAAATGCTTCTTAAGACTCTTGATTGCGAGTCTCCAACACAAAGCTCGAATCGAGACTAATAGCTCCATATAAAACTCTTCCGTTGCCCCAACGTCCAGTTTTGATGATCACGAGTCCACATAAGGTTCTTCTTTTTATGCAAAGGAGTTAAAAGTGGTTTCTTTTGCCTAAATAACAATTCATTTAAAAAATTAATTTTCTAGGATAACAAAACAAAATAAAAAAGCGGTAAGAATTACTTTATAAAATTTATATTCCTTTTTTAAATTTCACGAATGAAGGTTTCTTTTGAAACTTGCTTTTTAATTAATTTTAATTTTTTGTTGTAGCACGAAGATCTTCTTAAGGGTTTTCCTCAAAGCCCTTCTGTCGCGATCGGTAGCAATTGATGGCCAATTTTTGAGTGGTTTAAGATTTCGAGTGTTCTTGAATAAATTAATTATATTTCGAACTGAAGACCTTGATATTTCCAATTATCTTGCGATATTGCCGATACGTTGTTTTTGTACTCTTTTATTATTGAATTACGCACGTCTTCCGATAAGGACTTGCCACGCGCCATGGTGAACTTTTATTGTGACTGAAGTCAGTTTATGCTAACACCCACACTTAAATAACGCAATAATAAACGGTACATGTTAAGAGAGAGATATATATTGAGAGAGAGCGTGTGAGAGAGAGAGCGTGTGAGAGAGAGAGCGCGTGGGAGAGAAAGCGTGAGAGAGAGAAAGCGTGAGAGAGAGAAAGCGTGAGAGAGAGAGAGCGTGAGAGAGAGAAAGCGTGAGAGAGAGAAAGCGTGAGAGAGAGAAAGCGTGAGAGAGAGAAAGCATGAGAGAGAGACAGAGAGACATTTAACCTAGGCGAAAAACTAGCGGGTCAACTAATTTTCATTAAAAAAAAATGGGTTAGCATTTAAAAATTGTGACATAAGAAGTTAAATGTTTTAACTTCTCAATTGCTTTAAAAAGACAACACGCTCATATTAAGAAAAAAAAAGTCTTATTAATTCTGCTTAATAATAACACATTGCAAGTGTTTGTAGTGAAAAGTATAATACTAGGCCAACTATTTTGCGTTTGGGCTCATGCGTACCTTATTATATGTTTTACAGCATGGTTGTCAGCAAATTGACCTAAAAATTCCCTATTAACTGGTTACTGGCTACTCTTTTTTGCGTGAAAGCTTTGAATCGAAATATTATTATTAAACATTTGCATCAGACGTAAAACTTTTTAGTGTCTAGTGACACGTAGGCTTTTTCGGTCTACCTAATTGATGTAAATTATGCTGTTGTGCATATCCAAAATGTGACATTTATTGAGTGTACCTATAACTGTAAATTTAAGGGTAGTAAGAAACATGTCACCAGTGTTTCTTTTCCCTCATGGATCAAAAAAGCCTCCGTCTCCATGATGTTGACATAGAACTAGAAAACAGCTGTTACTTAAATGAGAGTTTAACGAGACATACTCGTACTCTTCTAAAAAGCGCACTCTCACTCAAACGCAACTAACAGCTGTTCTCCGCCTACACTATGTTTGGATATCTATATGTTAAAAAGCTTGCAACTGGTAAAAGCTTTCTCGTCGAAAGTATTAAAGATCTACATGCTGCTACTGCCACTCCACGCTGATAACACCACCTCAACACAAACTTACTGCCGTGACATACATACATACATCTACATGCATTATTTAAATATTGTATTTTCTTCTAATACACTGCTCGTTCTTCGCAAAAGTACACTATTTATTTAATTTGTTTAATTCTATCTAATGTAATTTATGAATCATTTTTATTTTAACTACTGAATTAATCTATTTATTTATTTATATTATTATCTATAACTTATGTTTTTCTATATGCTTTGCCCTACGTTTCCTTCCTCTATTTTTAACTCTATCTTTCTTACTTCCTCTCTGTACTTTTGTTTGCTGGATACGCATTTGAAACAGGTTTATGGGATTATTTCCTTGTTTTAACTTTGTTTAAGTAATGTTTTGTCGAACTGTCTCAATAGTGTGAATAAAAACTGCACTCGTGAGTTGATACATGTTTTGTCCAAATGCCACCTTGACACACGAAGCCTAAACATCTTCAAATTGGACTATCTGTGCTACTTATTTGTGAAGTCCAATGTTGATGTTATATGTGTTAGTTAGTGTTAGTGAAGTTTAGACCGGATATCCCAGATATTTTTTACTCCTTGCCCAATTACAATCTATTTAGAAATGACAGAAAAACAGACACAGAGCAGCTATATGTTATATGTTAATTCTACACTAAAATGTGACGTTCTTAGTGCTTCTGACTTGACAGGTATTAAATATCTGATTGTAAAAGTTCATGATGGCTCGTCTAAATGTTTAGTATCCTGCGCTTATAAACCCAACAGGAGCTACTCACCTCAGCCATTTTTTAATACTCTTTCTGAGTTTTTTGCGCTATTTCAGCATGTCATTATAAGTGGCGACTTCAATGCTGACTTATTAAAAAATGACTCCCGTGCCTTCCAAATCAAAGATGTGGTATCTGCTTTTGGGCTCCAAATCGTTAATGACTGCAACCCTACGCGACTTTTTGACAGCTCAACTCCCAGCTTGCTTGACCTTACTATTGTTTCGGAACCATAATTTGTAGTGCTTTTTGACCAATTTTCTCTGGACTATATTTCTGACCATGATCTTCTTTTCTGTACCTACAATATTGACTTTTCTCATTCCTCTTTACCCCTGTCCTTTGCTTTCACTTTACTTTAACGCTATCGACATCCCAGCTTTACTAACCGCAACCCGTTCAGCCCTTGTTATGGCTGCAGGCTAAGTGCTTATCCTAACGAGAAGCTGAATAACTTTCAATATCTTGTGTGTAAACTTTGTGATACATATGTACTCACTAAATCTGTAATTATTTGTAATAAAAACTGTCCTTGGTTTACTAGTGAAGTTGTTGCCTAAATTAAATATCGGAACAAACTTTATAGCAAATGGAAGCACAACCCCTCCCATTCTAAATTGGCCGCATATAGAAGAGCGCGTGTCAATGCAACTTTAGTTACCCGGACTGCCAGGCGAAATTTATTATGCTAGTAAGCTGAGTACAACACTTCCATCAAAACAACTCTGGACTAACTTGCGTCGAATTTGTGTCCCTAGTAGTTTGAATAGCTGTTCCTCAGCTATGATTAATGTCTTAGATGATATTAGGCATGATTTTGATTAGGGATAAATAACACTTCTATTCTTACTTGATTTCGATTTCTCGAAAGCCATTGATAAGGTAAATCATGACATTTTATGCTGGAAATTACATAACTTGTTTGGCTTCAGTAAACAAGCTGTTCAGCTTCTTAGAAGTTATCTTTCCAATAGATCGCAAAAAGTTATCACTGGTGGCAAATCCTCAGCCTTGAAAATAATTCCACAAGGTGTACCGCAAGGATCGATTCTCGGTCCTATCTTATTCTGTGCATTAATTAACGACTTGCGATCAATATGCCAGCATGCAAGGGTCCACTTATACGCTGACGACGTTCAGCTATATATGTCCCGACCTATGAATTTGATTGCTGAACTTGCATCAAAATTAAATGAAGACTTATCAAAAATATATGACTGGTCGGTGACTAACGGATTGCTGCTTAACCCAGCGAAATCACAAGTACTCCCGATATCAAATCGAAAATTTGACATTAAAATCGTGCCAGACTTATGGCTCTCTGACTATAGAATTAAATGTGTAGAGTCAGCAACAAGTCTTGGTTTTGTCTTACATAGAAGCCTATCCGGATACGATCATACAAACCTTGTCGATGGTCGCATTTACGGATGTCTAAGAAAGCTCTGGCTAACAGCTAGCTTTACCCCAATGGCGACTCGACAGAAATTGGTAACTTTAATTGCACCTCTTATAAGCTATTCTGAGATGGTATACGGTGACCTTGACTCATTATCTCAGTGAAAACTTCAAGTAGCATTCAATGACTCAATGCGATACATACATGGGCTTCGTAGATATGACCATAATTCTGCACATGCAAAAAGCTTATTCAAATGTACCTTGAAATAATATCTCAGTGCTGCATTTACTGCATTTACCTACATCAGATCATTAATATTAAATCCTTACTGCTTATTGCTAATTGCTTATTTTATACTACGAGTAATGTTTCTATGCTTAGATATGTTCTGAGTACTATAAAAGAAAATGTTCTTAATTTACACTATGAAATATTTGTAATTATTGAAATTATTGGAAATATTAAAGATCAGTACAATTAAGAACGTTTGTCATCTCTTGATTAACATACAAACTATAAATTTTAAAAACTACACCTACATCATGAGGTAAAGCAATTTTAAAATAGAGCTCACTATATAAATTAAATGTCGTCACGTTTAAAATTTGTTAATTAACTTTAGTACTGTTTCGCCATTAGGTCATTGTAATGACGCGACGATTTGTCGCGACTGAAAACATATTATAGCTACGAAATAAAAGCAGAAAATATGGTTTTAGTGCGATATTTTCAAAAATATCTGGCTTCTATTATATCTTTAACTATTCCAGCAAAAAAAGTATGATTGAGTGAAATTTCTCTTTTGCTGGATGAAAAAAAAATTAATTAAAATAAAACTAGATTTGTTTTTGTCAACTTTCCAACTGTATTTTTTTAAGTAAAATGCTGCACGCACATACGTCATACAATATATGAACCAAAGTCCGCAAAAGATATTAAAATTGAGGCTAAGAATTTTAACCTGAAGTTTAAGGGTTCTCCCCGCAACTATAAACTTTGTAAAAGAAGCAGACAATACATAATATGATATTTATATATACCCGTTTATTTATACAAACAACAATCGATGATTACAATTCCTTCCGTTTTTCTTTAAATTTATTTAAGGCCACGGTTTTAAAGAATCGCACATATTCTTTTGCATATTTTATGCCACTCTTAGAAAATTTTCTTTTACTCGAAAACAAAAGCCAGTGCAGTAAATTATTATTTGTGTATTAAGATCATCAAAATTAGCCCAAACGCCAGTAGCCAGTAATATACACTTTCTATACATATATCAAACAAGCTAATGACATGCCACAATAACAAGTACATCTTCTATCACAATAAAATTAAAAATGTACATTTATATTTCAAATAATTTATGTATGTATTAGTTTAATTGGAATATCTGGATTTAACTTCAGGATTTGTAACCTTGGATTATAAAACCCTGATAGATAGTAAATATCATTGTTATCGTAAACTGATTGATGTTGATTGATATCGCCTCCAAGCTTATTAATATACACAGAAAATTCAATAACCTCACAACGATGCGATATAGTTTGCACATCATTTTCATCCTCGTGTGGTGAGTCAAATAGGGCACCCTATAAAAAAAAGCACAAAAAACTTATTAAGTAGTCGGAAAGTTTCTAAACAAGAGAATATTCTTACAGGATATTTCAATATCGGACATCCAATAGTTTCCTCTGGGTGATAAAACCATCGCACTCTTACAACCTTATTGCTCGTTGATGTCTCCCACATTGCCTCAATTCGACCAATATATGGCCGGTCAGGTCTTCCAGTGGAAAGAAAAACTGCGCATTCACCAACCTATTAAAATATCTTATAAATAGTATTATAATAATGCATTTAACTTTCAATATTTACTGTAATAACTTCTTTTCCCCTCCTAATAGATTTGAAAAATTGTTTTCTTGCTCTGCCCTTTAAACATGTTTTTCGATAGGCTTGTCCAAGCCACCCCCAAAGTTGGCGCTCTGGTAAAAATGCTGCAATTTTGCTACCTTTCCCACTGTTATGGTCTGTAATTTCATTCCCTTTTATCTGAAAAAAAAAATACATATATATACCCACAAACATATAAGTACAAAAACATATAATATTAAAGGATGTTTTTTTTTTATTTTTCGTTTAAATAAAACGCAGTTGACTCGTACAAAGCGCATTTTAGATGTCCAATTATCGAGTAATTTGGCTTACTACTCGAATATTACTTAATCATTACAGATTTGTAGGCATAAACTAGTAACTTGACATAGTCTCACAGAAAATAATACATAATCCTCTTTTACCCTAAGGTGTCGAGGTTCTCCTGTTCTTCTGTAGTTCTATCTCTTGCTTTTGAGTTGCCCGAGTTCTATGAATGCACATACGCTGTTTCCAAGATAGTTTTTAGTGTCCTGTTCCAAAATATTTTGGCTCTTTTTCTCCTGTTTCTCTTTGATGCTCTCGCCCCTGCAAATTCTTTTGACTTATCTGTCTTCTTCCATTCTTACATGGTGTCCAAACCATCCTAACTTTTTTTTCCATTTTGACTTTGGCTGATTCTACTTTTTATTCATTTCGGATATCTCCTTTAAGATATTTCATTTTTATTGTTTGGATGTTTGTATTATTTTCATCTGTTAGGATCCAGTTTTTTCCTCCATGTAATAAGACAGGAACATACATTAGTTTGTAGATCGAGATTTTGGTGTTCTACTGATTTCGCTATGATCGATAAATTTTTTCTTCAGTACCGAAAAGATTATGGTGGTCATTTTGATTCTTGTCCTCAGTTCTATTTCTATATTGCCATTGCTGTTGAATATGATCCCCATATATTGGCAGCTTGGAACATGTTCCAGTTTTACTCCGTCAACCGTTTACTCGGAAATCAATTTGTGAATCATAAGATAAAAAAATCTATTAACAATTGTAAAACGCCTTGTTCATGTGGTTCAAAAGTCGATCGCGCTGATGCAAAAATCCAAATATAAAATGTGAAAATCTGCAGCAAAGTGATTGTTATTTTATGAAAAAAAAGAAATGTACGCATATCTGTGCATCATGTACAAAGCGCAGGCGAAACACTCTCTGCGCTCTCCACCAGCTAACTTTTATAATGTGGTCTCTTCACATGTTAGTAGCAACAACGCGATCTCATCACCTTCAACTGCTGCTGAGAAGGTTATTCTGCCTCGATTTTGCATACCACCGACATCGCCAATAACAGTCAACGTAGAAGTAAGCAACACCCCTCCCGCAGTTATCACACTTAACGTGCTTTACAAAAAAATCATTGCTCTGAAGCTTATGAACTCCAACCAAAGCTTTGACGCTCATTAGCACTCTACAAGACGAAAAAGAAACGCTCTTGAGAAAGATGAATACTCTACAACACATAGTGAACTCACTGCAACAAAAGCCCCTACATAAGTGCATTGATATTGTTGGCATACCAACTGTGGACAGGCATAATGCATTGAATACTGAGTTAAAGCTACTAGCAAAAGGTGTGGACAGCAGTATTACTCATGATGAAATCAAATCCTACTATACTAGAACAATAACTACAAAGAAGCAAACACAAAACGTAAGCAATAAATCTGGATCAACATCTCCGCCGGCGAGAACAATAAAAATTATATGTGTAAAATTCAATAGCTTGGAATGCAAGCAAAAAAATACTTGTTTACAACCGTAGAAAGAAGCTGTCAACGAATATTCTTGGTGCAGAATTTGGTTATAAGCCTATATTCATAAATGAAAGTTTATCAACATAAATAGATCATTGTTTAACAAAGCTAAGCAGATTAAGGTAGATAAACATTTTTCGTTCTTATGGGTCAGAAATGGGATTATTTTATTAAGAAAAAAGGAAGGGGAAAATCCCATAAGAATTTCCTCTTTTGAGGATTTAGAAAATTTATCTTAAATTATGGTTAGTATACAAATCATCATTGATCAAATCAAATTGAAGTTCATTTAAATAGTTATTTAACCTCATTCTACAAATATGACTAAGATTTTTATGATGTAGTATATAACACTAATGTATTAGAAAACAACTGGTTCATTATTCACCAAAATATTAGATGCATGCGCAAAAATTTTGATTTATTTTTAACACATTTAGATTCATTCCTAAAAAAGCCGGATTTAAGTTTTGTCTCTGAAATACGGATTTATGACCATGAAAAGGATTATTTCAATATACAAATACAATTTTTACCCTAAATGTAACAATTTATATGCAGCGGGTGGTACTGGGGTTTTTGTATGTAATCGTTTAAATGAGAATTGTGAGATCTGCAGCCCTGATCTGATAAGGTCTGAGATCATTAAAGTTGCGTGCTTTAGAGACGATAACAAATTCGTTATGTGTTTTTATAGACTTCACGAAAAAAGTAAGGACGTTTTTGTTGATGAGTTATCGTCCCTTTTGTGTGACAAACGCTCAAGAAATTTGTTCATTATAGGTGATATGAATATGGGCATTTTACAAGAATCTGGAGTAGTGGAAAGATATCTTACGTTAATGTCTGCGAGTGGGTTGGACTCTTGTAACAATGAACGAACAAGGCCTTCTGGGAGTACTCAAACTTGTATTGACCATATTTTTGCTAGATTGGATCTAAATGCCAATCTCTCCTTAATAAGTACAACATCAAACTAAACAATTACTGCTCATAGTATGACTTGCCTTTTCTTAAAGAGTGATACGATTAAACGCACAAAAAATATAGTGCCTGATTTTTTAACTAAAAAAAACAACTTTGATTGTCTTCATGCACGCTTACTACAGGAAAACTGGTTATTTTATACCATTTTAGATTCCACGTTGAGTTTTGTTCTACCGTATCAAAAAAGAGAAGAGATAAACAAAAAAGACTAAAGCCTTAAATGTCTGATTATTTATTACAGCGAATTGCAGAAAAAAGTAAACTACGGGCAAAATGTAAAAAACAACTTAGAAACACACATCTGACCAAAATGTATAATCAAATCTATAAAGAGGTAGTCTCTGAAGTTTCTATCTGAAAAGATAACTATTACATAAACAAATTTAACTGTATGAAAGGTTATATAAGAAACTGTGGCGCTGCCAGCCCGGTATGAGCCATAGCCTAGCTTCTTGACACTCTCGACCGAGTCCGAACGGCACTCCTTACAAGCTTTTTCGTAAGCAATTTTACTCTCGGGAGTATGCCATTGCCCGCCGAAAGGATGACGGCGATTTAAAAAATTGTTGGTGACCCAACCAGGAATCGAACCCAGACTGTCTGTATGATAGTCCAATGAGCTAAATATCGCGCCATCGCCATCGCCAGGGTTATATAAGAAAGGAATGGGAAATCGTCAATAACTTGTTCAATAAAAATGTCACTTTTGATGTACCTTCTAAAATAAAGTTTAATGCAGAAATGGCTAATGTCTTCAATGGGTTTTTTATTAGCGTTTCGATCATTACTCTTTCTGATACTGGTTATGATACAGCATCTCCGATTTTGTATTCGGAAGATTGTCATAATAGAGAACGTTATCAACAAAATGGTTTTTTTTTATGAACCTATCTCTTTATTTGAGTGATATAGAAGTATAATGTTGCTGGACGACTCGAATTCTGCTACGTTGAATAGTTATTCAAGTGCTTTTCTGAAGATAATCTGTTTTAATGTTGTTGATGTCTTAGCACACATTTTCAGCAAAAGCGTATACTGTTCTATTTTTCCGGAAAAATGTTGTATACTGTAAAAGTATGATCCTGGATACTATGAAGTTTTCCTTCCACGATTCCTCTTACACTTTGATTTAGTATCGCCTCATAAACCCTGAGAGCAGTGAGCAGCAGGGTAATTCCCTATTCATTCTATTGGAATTTTCACCAAAGCTTCTAAAGAATTCTAGGGTCATCTTATCTATGCCTGGGCCGTCGTCTCTTAACTTCCTTCAAAGCCGCTATAAGTTCTTCTTTAGTAATCGGGTTTCCTTGCCCTTGTTTATTTCCTTTTCTAATTAAAATGGAAGGTGTCAACGATTAGTATAAGGCCTCATAGAAGTAGCATCTTCCGACAGGTGCTGTTTTTTTTTTAAATAAGGAGAATGAGCCTCTGCAGCCGAACATCTTGCAGCTCTGCTAATAAGCCCTACTTCACGTTTCCTCGTGGCGCCATCTGGGAGTCTCACTAGAGATTGCGAAGTGAAGGGGACAAATGGCGAGTTTCTTGCGCCATAAATCAGGATTAGTGTCGGAAAAACAAAAGAGGACCTTATCCGGGCTACTCCGACATATTTGAAGCTCAGGTCGGCAAGGATTTCCAGGAATTAGGCAGGGTCTTGAAAAAAAGATGGTGGCGGACGAGCCCTATATGGGCTAACGGCAGCGCTCACATCCCGAAACGGGTTACTGGCTTCGGTGTAACCGACCCCTCGTCCTAGGGGCATTAAAAATGGAACTGGTCCTCTACGTTGGGGATTGTGTCGCCGGGGTAACTGCCCGGCCATTTAAAAAAAATTAAGTTACGAAGTTTCAACAAGCCTCGGATATGGACGGATCTGCGGTTGACAACCCACGCAAACGATTAAAGGACAATGAGCTTCGGATATGCACGTGGAATGTTAGATCCCTTAATAGACCACGTGCAGCCGAGCAACTAGCGGAGGCCCCAGACTGCTGCAAAGCAGACATAACCGCCATTCAAGAAATGCGATAGGATGGGCCGGACAAAAGGAAGATGAAAAACTGCGATATCTACTACGGCAATTGCTATCCACGGCAAAAGCAGCGCTTATTTGGATGCGGATTTGTTGTCGAAGGCAGACTAAGACAAGAAGTCCTGAGCTTCCGGTATGTGAGCGAGCGTCTCGTGGCAGTCCCCATCAAGGCTAAATTCGCCAACATTAGCCTTATATGCGCGCGTGCCCCCACAGAGGGGAAAGATGACGATACCAAGAATGCCATCTATGAGCTCCTTAACAAGACCTACGAGCAATGCCCTAGCTATGACATTAAAATTTTCCTCGGTGATTTTAATGCAAAGCTAGGAAGAGAAGTTATCTTCGGTGGAACAATCGGAAAATATAGCCTGCGCAACACCACCTTCGATAACGAATTCAGGCTAATCGACTTTGCGGCGGGGCGAAACATTGTCGTAGCTAGCACGCGGTTCCCACATCTCGACATACACAAGGGGACTTGAAGAAATCCTGATCAATCAGCAGTCAACCAGAACTGCTGCTGCCAAAATACTGCCAAAACGCCATCAGAGATGCCGCTTCTGATGTGCTGGGTTTCACTCGTCCACCACAACGAAACCCCTGGTTCTATGATGAATGCCGGCAAGCACATGCAGCTAAGCAAAAAGCACGCAATGCGGCACTGCACTCCAGAGCTGCTAATGAGCTCTATGAGCGGAGGAGGAGACACGAACACCGGCTTCCCAGGAGGAAGAAGAAAGAGCATGAGAAGCGCGCGACCGAGGAAATTGAGAGATGCTACTCCAGGAATGAGGTTCGGAAATTTTACCAAAAGGTACAAATAACATGCCACGGAAACAAACCCCGAACCGAAGCCTGTAGAGATGAACAAGGGAACATCGTAGTAGAATCGTAGTCGATGCTGAGGATTTGGAAATACCATTACTGCAGACTGTATACCGTCGATGAAGAACCAAATACCGCTGTCAGGCAGAATCAACCTTTCAGCCTGGACGATGATGACCAACAATTCCGTCCATTCGAACTGGATGAAGTGAAGATAGCTATATCGAAGTTTAGTCCAACAAAGCTGCTGGAGCGGATGGCCTGACTGTCGAGCTCTTCAAAGCGGCAGGCGATGACTTGGTAAGGAGCATACACCAACTCATCTGTAAAATATGGTCGGACGAAAGTATGCCCGATGAATGGAATCTCAGCATTGTTTGTAAGATTCTCAAAAAAGGAGACCCTCTGAACTGCGCCAACTACAAAGGCATCAGTCTCCTTAACATCGCATATAAGATCTTATCCGCCGTATTATGTGAACGCCTGTAGGCGTTTGTCAACAACCTGATAGGTTCATATCAGTGTCGCTTCAGGCCAGGAAAGTCCACCATCAACCAAATTATCACACTACGGCAGATCTTGGAGAAGACCCATGAGCTTCAGATAGATACACACCGCCTATTCATCAATTTTAAGGCCGCGTATGACGGCATCTATAGAGACGAGCTATACAGAGCAATGTCTAGTTTCGGCATCCCTGCCAAACTCGTCCGTCTGTGCAGGATGACGATGGAGAAAGCACGCTGCTCCATCAAGGTCGGTAAAGATCTTACCGAGACCTTTGATGTCCAGAAAGGATTTAGACAAGGCGATGCACTGTCATGCGATTTTTTCAACATCGTACTTGAAAAAATAGTTCAAAACTTACGAGCAAACACAAGAGGCACTATCTTTCAAAAGTCCGCCCATCTACTCGCATACGCCGACGAGTATTGAGACAGAAGCAGCGAAAATAGGTTTAGCGGTCATTGAGGGCAAGACCAAGTTTATGCTGTCAAGCAACAAGAACAACCAACACCGACGTCTCAGGCAGAACGTCAGTCTTGACAGATATAACTTTGAGCTAGTGAAGGACTTTGTCTACCTAGGTTCTGCTATAAATACAGATAACGACGCCAGCGCTGAGATCAAGCGAAGAATAACTCCTGCCAACCGCTGTTTCTTTGGGTTAAGAAGGCAATTGAGTAGCAAAGCCCGCTCTCGGACAACAAAAGTCACCCTTTATAAGACCTTAATAATCCCGGTCCTGCTCTATGGCGCATGGACATTATAAAAAATGGATGAGAGTGTTCTTGGTTGCTTCGAGAGAAAAATTCTTCGGGCCAGTCTGCATTCATGGTGAGTGGAGGAGGAGATACAACGTTGAACTGTACGGACTGTACAGCGACATGGACCTAGCCAGAAGAGTGAAGATCCAAAGACTGAGATAGCCGGGTCATGTAGAGCGTATGGACACCAATGCTCCGGTCCGAAAAGTCTTCGAATCCGCTCCCGATGGACAGCGCAATAGAGGAAGGCCAAGACTCAGGTGGCGCACGCAAGTGGAAGAGGACCTCAGCCAACTTAGCGTGCGAAACTGGAGGCAGCAAGCCAGGGATCGAGCTGGCTGGAGAAGCTTGTTGACTGAGGCCCAGGTCCACCCCGGTCTGTAGCGCTACTTAAAGTAAGTAAGTAAGTAATTAAAATGGAATGGAATTTTTTTCAAAAAAATATTTTCTGGACTATTCGTACATATGGATTGTCCTCAATCGTTTAGAAATATGAAAGGCCGAACAGTTTCGTTTGCGAGACTACAATTTTTGCTGGTCTTGCTTCAGAACTTTGAATTATGATTTGTGTGTTATTTCTGTTGATAATGGCCTTGATCAGAAAGACTCCAAACGTTAGGATCAAGCCGTAGTTATGCCCCTATGTTGACTTCTCTGAGTTGAGTAGATTAATTTCTTTGGTGTTGTATATGAGTAGTTTCTTGACCTTTTCCGATGATAAAAGCTTACGGTATTCTTTTTTGTAGAAAACCACCTATTCTACATTCTACATTTCGATGCTTCTTGTGAAATGAAAATTTGGTTGTTGATGGTTATGATATTTGACAAGAAATGACCCGGTAAGGTTTTGTAGTTGAATCCGCTCCTATGGTTCGATTACAATCGTTTAGGATTAGTTTTCCTGTTGAGGTTTCTTCAATCATCGGAATATATTTTGTCTTTGAGGCTTTTAAAAAGATGTTGATACACATGTTGAGTTTTTTTATATCGACAATGCTTCTGGTTTTACAAATTGAAATATAATTATACGTTTTACAATCGTTTATAGTTCCAAATATCTCTTCTTTCTTTTTTTATAATCTTTTCAAAGTTTAAATCAATTACAATTCATTTTCTTTAAATAGTTTTTAACAATGTTTTATCATAGTTTTACTACTAGTAATGGGTAAATTGACAAAGTAAGGAATAGAAGTGAAATTACTTAGTACTTAGAAAAAGTTTAACGCATCTTCTTTTTTATTCTTTTTCTATTTCTAATGTACTAACAGTAATATTAATTTCATGTTTTGAAAATTTAAGAGAACTGATTACATCTTATTTTGCCCAGTGAATGGCAAAATTAATACTCTCAAGTTCTTGTTTTATAAAATTTAATATGTATTAAATTTCCAATAGTATTTTTGGTTCATATTTTCATTATCTCTTAAAAACTGCTATATTTTATTTGATATTTTAGTTATGTTATTTGTTCTCTCATTATGTAATCTATTGATTATTATTTAGTTGGTATTGTTTTCTAATAATTTTCCATCTTTCTTTTTATTGTAACGGAATCGTAATGCTCTGGATTGCCACGCCGCTACTTTTTCTCTCCACTGCACTCGGTCCGTCTTTTTATTTTCGATTATTGATTAATTTTTTTCGATTAGTTCTAATAACAAATCAACGTCTGCGGTCGAAAAATTAGAGCTCCTCTTTTTGATAATACTTTTCTCTGGGGTTATTTCCATTTAAAATTTTTCTATTTAATAACTGGCGACAACAAAACAAAAGAAACTATCCAATCTATTCACTAACAATAACAATCAATAACAAATTTGACATTTGGAAATAATGGTGCTGCCATTTTTTCAAACATAGCTTCCACAACTGCGTTTAGTTAACTGGAGGTTTATTTTGCACTGTGAAACCAAAAGAGTTTAACTAAAAATTTTAACTTTCGTTTAAATTCAGTCCGTTTCAGTTCAACGTTTAAACTGCCACTGTAAAACTGGGCACAAAAGTATTTGCAATCGATTTTCAAAAGGATTTCTTTGGGCTCTTTTGTGGATAATGATGATGATTTCTACTTGTTGGTTCTCATATCCAACATCTTTAACAACAACGACTACGTGTATCAGATTTTATAAATTTTTAAAATGAATTGGGTACATTTCGTGTATTTTGCCAATGACCGATTCTGGTTCAGAGTGGCCATACATTTCTCAAAGAATTAAGTGACCAAACCTTTTTCATTAGTGGCATGGTGTTAATTAGCGTACGTGAGAGGAATGCTATTGGCATGTCTCCTTGAGTACCGATAAGGATGTTAGATGCATCGATGGTTAACTCGAATTCTTTCTCGAAGTTTGAGTCAAATAACACGATTGTCTTTGAAAGTAGGGTTTTTTAAACTTTGAAAGGCGTTTAATGCAGATGCATAATCTAGGAATGCATCTCAAAGGTTTTATCTAGTTTCGCATAGTCCTTTATGAATTTAAGATTCTTAGGAGGAGTAATATCGGCTATCGCTCGTACTTTTTGGGATTTTTTTTTTGGTTTTATACCATCTCTTCCAACGATAAAAACCTACGAATTTTTTTTAAAAAAATCTGTCGATCAACTGTTCAACTGATGGATATGGAATTTCCATAACGGTCATGTATCCTAGTTGAAAGTGATCATTTATGTTTTCGTCCTGTTTCTAAACATCCTGTGTATTTATGTCTTGTCTCTTCACATCTTGCTGATTTTGTTGAATTGTTTGCGCTTCCTCGTTGCGGCTACTTTGTTCAATACTATGGACTCTTTAGTACTTGTTGGGTGGATGCATTTGGTGGGATTGGATTTGGCCTTGCCCTTTGGTTGTCGTTTGTCATATTTATGGTTTACTCAGGTCTTTGAATACTTATAGCCATTTATTCTGGTAGGGTTTGAGATTTATGAGGTGGCTGACGGACATATATACAATATGTTTGTATACCGTGGTGGATGCTGATATTAATGTTGTTGTTGATTTTGATAACCATGTAGTGCCATGTTACTAGCTTCTTGATATTGCCTGCGTATGTTTGCTCTCTGAGGTACTTGCTGATTATGAAAAAGTTCAGAAAAAAAGTGTTGTCGTAGTTGCGGAAGTGTACTAGGTTGTTATCAAGAGGAATTATTCTTGGGTGGAAGAGGAGGTAAAACATGCGACCGACGTATTAAAATTTGACTCCAATTTGCATATTGTACCCTCTGATCAACATTTTGCAGATTCAGACACAGGTGTAATGCCTGTGGAAGGTCAACTGGTTTTTTTGATGCTTAGAAGTCATGGGAGATCTCTTTAGAGACCTATAACAAATGTATCCAACATATTTCCGCGATAGCACTGAATCATGTTTGTTAGTGATTCTTGGCTCATGTCCATGCAGGGGAGCTTATTAAGAATAAGTGAAAGATGTTAAAACACTATTTGATTGATTGAGTAATTTTCTTGGACCAGTGTCGTCTTCTAGTATTCAAGAGTGCCGATGTCGCGTTTATCTGCATAATGACTTTTGAATTTGTTTTCCATTAAAGGGGAGTATTATTAGACTCCAAAGCCACGTCGTCTAGTCCTATAATTTTATTTTTAATGACAATTCAAATGACATAGTATTTAGGAGGACCTTGCAAATGCTCGTAGGTACGCTTCTTTCCAAGAGCTATATTGTCCAGGTTCTGCCAGAATTCTCGAAGACTTTTTACAATCTTGTCAAGATCGGTGAGACCACTGTCTCGGCTTATATTTATGGGTTGATCAACTTCATTGTTGATGTCGGCATAAGGATTAATGATGTTATTTAGGATGTTTTGGCCTTCCCTTGCCATAACCTCTTGAACAATTCTAGTTACTTGTTAGGTTAAGGTATTGAGATTAAATGCTTCATTCTGGTTTTTAGGAGGAGGAGTACCTGCAGCAGCATTATCTTGTATATTAAGGCAAGGAGGCCTGACTCAATAGTCAATTCAAGGATCCATTTCTGGAAATAAATATTGCCAAATCTGTTCTCAATAAAGCGATGTTGGTAGTATGTAGTGAAACACATTCTGCTCGATCAACAGAGCCTATTCACTATTTAAAGAGATAAAATTGTTAAATTAATTAGTTAATAGTAGCTGCATATTTACTGTGAATCAAAGAAACATGGTTAAAAAAGGAAGACATAGCCTTCAAAGGTGTAGAGTGAATCCATTTGTGAATATTAAATTTATAACGTTTTAAGTACTAGTTTTCTTATCTTTATCCTTCCCTTAAATTAATAAGTCTGACAAATCAGAAAGCTACTTCTTCCTCTTAAAAGAGCAAAAGCTATTGCAATTGAGCCTCCAATGCCTTATTTCTAAATTGGATTCAAAAAATCTGTATATACTATTATGCATGCGATAAAAACGAATCCAACGAATTATTCAGGTAAAAACAATTATACCGTCTTGAGGCGGGGTTAAGTCGCTACAGGAAAAAAAGAAACATACCCAGGTGTAGCACATTGAAATATTAGTTTATTTAAGATAATAGTTTATTTACGATGATAGTTCATTTATGATAATAGTTTCCTCCCTTCCGTTAACGTTGATGGATGGCAAGGAAACACGATTCTGTGGCAGAATTGTAGAGGCTCAGTTTACATTTTGTGCAGACAAATGAACAAAAACATTCCAAAAGCATATGAGAAACCCATGTGATCACATAAAACGAAAAAATTTGTTCTACATTAACGTGGTTAAGCCTTTTTTTTTTTTTTAATCTACACGCGCCTAATATACCCTTTTACTGTTTCTAGGGCGCGGGCGGAAACATAGGAGGAGGAGAAGGAAAGCATTGTTGTGACGTAGTAGTTTGGTTGGTTTCGATATTGATTGTCCAGGGGTGGGACTCCGAATAGGACGAAGAATTTTTCTTCACTCGGAATGATTCAGGTTATCAATTTTAACGGTGTTTTGTGCTTGAAACTCTACAACAGCGAAATCTACATGCCAGTGTTATGCCTTCAGACGCAGAGTTTTCTGACTGAGTTCCAATTACACAAATGAAAAACTTGTCATGAATAGGATTCGAACCTTGACCCCCCGAGTGAGAAGCGATGGCTAGTACCACTACACCACTTAAGCGACAAGGAAGCTGCTAGCGACGAACGTGCATTAGCTGAAATAACATTAATGGCGGAGCCAAGTAACTC
This sequence comes from Volucella inflata, assembly GCA_928272305.1. Classification (NCBI taxonomy): domain Eukaryota; kingdom Metazoa; phylum Arthropoda; class Insecta; order Diptera; family Syrphidae; genus Volucella; species Volucella inflata. The sequence goes on along the minus strand of OV743716.1, from coordinate 89,589,297 downwards.
TAGCCACAAAGCTGCTACAACGAGTTCGAAAGAAGAGTGCGATGCTCTTATAATAGCATATGAGGACACTGGGTTAACTAGGAAGTTAGATCTTTCAAAGCAGTTGGTGAATATAAAGTTTGAAGATCATGCATCGATCTAAGAATATATTAACAATTCGGTTATGATGATGAGGTGGTGGCATCTCTAATGCTTTCTGGACTCCCCGACGATTACAAACCGATGGTCATGACCGTTGAAAACTCCAAAGAAAAGTAAACTGTGACAAAGTGAAAAATTTGCTTTTACAGGATGCCAAATTTGACCACACAAATGATCGAGAAGCAGCTTTCTATACCAACAAAAAGCCAACAAAGAAATTTAAACCGTTTAAGTGTCATACAGGTAAGTGTGTTGGACATTTCTCGAAAAACTGTCCAAGTAAAAAACCGAACAAAACATCTAACAACAATATACAGTACAGAGCCAAGCGATCGGATGATTCTGTCTGATAAAACCAAAATATGTGCAAAATTAATACAACAAGAATCAAGTATAGCGTACGAGAATTGGTATATCGACTCAGGCACTCAGGCATCGTGTCATATGACGAACAATAAAAACAATTTGCACAACACACGACAATCCAAAATAAAACAAAATGACAGCAGAATGTGAAGGTGAAACTAACTTAGTGTTATTTGGTAAACAAGTAAACAGAAACGCAACAGTTAAAAATATTGAATATGTGCCCGAATTGTGTGCGGATCTTCTCTCGGTACGGCAAATGACAAAAAGTGGTAAAAAGTTGTTTTTAAGGTGCTCAGTGCAAAATTTATGACATAAATAAAAACTTTATGGCACTTGCTATAGTTGAAAGGGATTTGTATAAACTACAATGTGAAATAAAACAACGTCAAGCGCTAGTCGGTAAAGTTAATTTTAATCTATGGCATCGTAGATTTGGTCATGTGAGTAACAAAAGCATTGAAGACATAAACAAATTTGCATCCGACATTGAAATTGAAAAACCAAATAGTTCAAAATGTATTACATGCATAAAAGCAAAACAAACAAAAAACAAAACTGAAGAAAGTGACACGTGCGCATCCAAATTACTGGAATAAGTACACTCTGATGTACTTGGTCCGTTAAGTTGCAAATCATACTCTGGTGCTAAATACTTATTATCGTTCGTTGATGATCATTCGAGAAAAGTTTACCCAATTAAACAATAGTGGGATGTGTTTGGGAAATTTATTTAATTCAAAAATGTATGGAAAAAATCAATGCTCATCTAAAATAAAGATTTTACGCACCGACAACGGCAAAGAATATATTCATAACAATTTCGAATCATTCTTGAAAAACAGTGGCATCATTCACCAAAAAACTACGCCATACACTCCGGAGCAAAATCATGTCTCGGAGAGAATGAACCGTACGTTGATGAAGAGAGTTCGTTGCATGCATATTGATAGCGGTTTGAATAATCGTTTTTGGGCTGCAGCGGCTGTGACAGCGGCATACCTTACCAATCGTGTACCATGCAGAGGAAGTCAAATTTGTCTGGAAGAAATATGGCCCGGTAAGAGACCAAATTTGAAGTTTTTACGCTTTTTAGGATGCACTGCGTTGGTGCACACACAGAAGGAAAAACGTCAAAAGTTATCTCCAAAACAGGATGAATGTATAATGGTTGAGTATTGTTCTGAATCCAAGACTTATCGGTTGTTCAACCCAGAGAACAATAAAATCATCATAAGTAGGGTCGTTGTGTTCCTTAAAAACAATTCTTCAAATTTAGAGAATTTCACTAAAAATGTTTATTTTCCAGATTCAATTTCTGCTGGAGATGCCAATTCAGGGGAAGGTACTGCATGCGCCGTTGAATTGACACCACATGTGGTTTTTGTTTTTTTTAAGAACTAAACACTCAAGAGAATATGAATACTTTTAAAATGCCGGAGCACGTGTCAAGTTGTTGTTGTTGTATGTTAGACAACCACTCATCTGTGTGTCTTTCAGTCGCGGTTGGGATTGCACACCGAACCCTCTGATTAGGAAGTCAATACACTACCACTTGAGCCACGGCCACCCATAAGTGAATCTAGTTCAAATGAAACTTCTCAAAAAGAATTTAAAGAAATTGCGGACTTCAGTGCATTGAGTCCTGAGGTAACATTGGAAAAACAAGATGATCCCCAATTTCAACAAATTACCGACGTTGAAGTTCATCGATATGAAAGAATCGCTAATAAGCAGCACATAATTTTTGTGACATGAAGTTTATTCATAATGACACTGAAACCTTTGAAGAAGCTAGATCAACAGAGGAGGTAAAGGAATGGGATGCAGCGATGAACACCGAAATCGAAAGCCTATCAGCTAGTGCGACCTGGGTGATAGTTAACCTTCCAGACGGCAAGAAGGCCATCAAATCGAAGTGCGTCTGTAAGACAAAAATCGCTTAATATGCAGGAAAGCTCGACTTGGCAGGGAAATACGATATGGAAATCCATCAAATGGGTGCTATATGTGCATACTTGAATGGATCGTCAAAGGAAGATGTTTACATGCAACAGCCTCACGGATTTGACGATAGTTCCGGTAAAGTATGTAAACTGTTGAAATCTATATATGGCCTCAAACAATCCGGACGAGTATGGAAAGATACCCTTAACTTAGAGTAACTAGACATGGGTTTAGTAAGAAGTTAAGTGGATCAATGCATTTATTACAATACCACAAGATCAGATGGCATAAGAGTTATTGTCGCAACATATGTGGACGATTTCTTACTACTGTCCAATGATGTGAGCGAAATCAAGAAAATTAAACAAAAATTGTCGGATGTGGGTGAGGTATCATCAATTTTGGGCATGCATATCACTCGCAGTGAAGGCAAAATAAATGTCGACCAGTCACAGTACTTTTCCTCAGTACTTGAACGTTTTGGAATGAGTGATTGCAACCCCGTTTCAACACCAATTGATTGTAATCAGAAATTATCAGCTGACATGTCACCAAAGAGAAAGCTGAAAGAAGACGAATGTCTAAGGTGCCCTATATGCAACCCATCGGTTGCCTTTTGTTTGCGGCTCAAATCTCTAGGCCAGACATTTGCTATGCTGTAAATATCCTGAGCAGATATGGTTTAAATCCAGGGAAGTCACACGGGAAAGCAGTAAGGCGCGTCATGCGTTACCTCAAGGAATCTGCTGAAAAGGCCTAACATATGTCAAGAAACATAGTGATGTCATTACTGTTGCAATGATATCAAAATATTATGCCATCTCTGTTTTTCCATTTAATTGTTTGCACCGCCACCTAGCAAAGTTTTATTTTGTACCTTAGTTTATAAGATGACTGTCAAAAAAAAAATTTGTTTTTTAAATAATTCTTGAAGTGTGCTGATTGATATAACGTGTTTTTTTTTATTAGGTTATGGGCCCAGTTTCAAAATAACCAGATTAAGTTTTTTTTACAACAAAAGTTATATTTTTGTGTCACAGAAGATGTCTTCAAGTTAGGTTGTCAACGTTCCCAAGTCGAAAGGGGAAGAAAATTACAGCGAGTTGGCTTTTGCTGCAGAGAATTTTCTTTTCCCCACCAGGAGATCCTTTATTGCATCAAACCGAGTCCAAGAAAGGATGTAGAAGCTGCAGAGGATGCAAAAGCTAAGGCCAAATTGATTTTAACAATTGATCCATCTTTATATGTTCATATTAAAACAGTAGAAACTTCACAGGCGCTATGGACAAAACTATCGACATTGTTCGACGACTGCGGTTTTGCAAGAAAAACATCATTGCTTCGCAACTTGACCTCAATTCGTCTTGAAAATTGCGATTCGATTACGTGACGCAAATAGTAAAAACCGGGCAAAAGCTGAGCGGCACGGGCTTCAATATCAGCGATGAATGGATTGGATCATTATTGCTCGTCGGTTTGCCCGAAAAATTTGCGCCGATGATAAGGCGATCGAGCATTCTGGAATTAACACAACCATGGACACAATCAAGACGAAATTATTGGATATGGAACTAGATGCCAGCGGTGTTGATACCAATAACGCATTTGCCACTAAGCATTGGTAGCGAAACACCAAAGGCAGACATGGTTCAAGTATCCATCAATCGGGTAATTCCAATGCAAAGAATATTAAATGCTACAAGTGCAAGCAACCCGGGCACTACAAAAACCAAAGCCGCAGCACCGTGCAACAGGAAAAACGAAAACAATCAAATGCCTTTAGTGCAGTCTTCGTACACGGGAATTTCAAAAAAAAAAGACTGGTACATCGATTCCTGCTCGAGCGTAAATATGACGGCAAACGAGAATTGGGTAAGGAATGTTTCTTATCAGCAGTCTACCAAGGACATCGTAGTCGCAAACAAGTGCAAGATACCAGTTTTAAGTGCGGAGGATGTACAAATTGAAACAGCTATTAATGGATACTCCTACAATATCAACGTAAAAGATGTGTTATGTGTGCCAGACTTAACCACAAATTTATTTTCTGTTAGTCAAATGATTAATAATGGAAACAAAGTTTAATTTAAGACAGATGGCGGCTACATATATAATCGGTAGATTGAATTAGTTGCCTCAGCTGTTTTGAATGATGGTGATTACTGATTAAATCTTACAAAAAATAACTGCTTGCTGACTGGGTCGGTTGTCTCTGGCGATGTATGGCACAGAAGGTTGGGACACATTAACAGTCATGACATGAAAAAGATAAAGAATGGTGCAGTGGAAGGTTTATCATATGCGGACGAAGCTGACATTGGCAAAGCGACTTGTACAGTATGCTGCGAGGGGAAACAATCGAGATTGCCTTTTTCACACACTGTTAAGAGAAGCACCGATCTTCTAGAAATTGTGCATGCAGATGTTTGTGCGGCCATGGAGTTAAAATCTATCAATGGGTCAAGATATTTCCCCCTTCTCGTAGCTGACTTCAGTCGAATATCATTTGATTATGTTTCGAAATCGAAGTGCGATCTTGTTTTTTTGTTGTTTCAAGCAATTTAAGTCCATGGTTAAAAATCAAAAAGGAAAACGAATTAAGTGTTTAAGGACGGTCAATGGCGGCGAATTTTGTGGCATTGAATTTGAAAGATTTCTGAAGAAGGTTGGAATTTTACACCAGAAAACCAATCCTTATACGCCAGAACAAAATGGTCTATGTGAAAGACTTAATCGCACCATAGTTGAAAAGGTAAGGTAATTGTTATTTGATGCCAATCCAGAAAAGAGATTTTGGGCAGAAGCCGTAAACACATCGGTTTACTTAAGGAACAGATCCATTGTATCCGGTTTAGAAGACAAAATTCCATATGAGCTATGGACAGGAATTAATTTTCGGATATTCGGTAGTTTGGTAATGGTGCAGGTACCTAAAGAAAAAAGATTAAAAGGCAGATACAAAAACCTAAACGATACGGTATGTCAAACCTATGTGTCACCCCCACTTATTTGGCTATGGGTTCGATTACATTAAGTGAAGCATTGAATGGCATAGAAAGAGATGATTGGAACCATGCGATGATGGAAGAGCTGAAATTATTCGAAGGCAATGACGCGTGGGATTGTGTGTGGACGCTCTAGAAAATGCAATAGGGCAGAGCAAATGGGTCTTCAAAAAGAAATATTACGAAAACAAAAACATCCGTTACCGCGCAAGATTAGTGGCTAAGGGATTCACGGTGAAACCAGGTATCGATTAAGATGAAACCTTTTCCCCAGTGGTAAGGCATTCTAGTTTAAGACTTTTATTTGCATGGTCAGTTAAAATGAATTTAGACGCTACTCATTAAGATGTCACAACTGCTTTTTTTAACGGCTTTCTTGAAGAAGATGTTTTCATGTCCAAGCCCGAAGGTCTTCAAGTTGATGCTTGTAATAATTCTAAAGATTTAAAGTTAAAGAGGGCAATATATGGTTTGAAACACTCCTCAAGAGCGTGGTACAAAAGAGAATAGGGCTATAAAAAATCGCAATTAGAGCCTTGTTTGTTTACTAAAACTAAAGAAAAATTTAAAACTTTAGTAGCATTGTAGGTAGATAATTTTGTTATTTTTTCTAATACTGAAACTGAAACGAAAAATTTAAAAAGTACATTAAGTTCAGAATTTAAGATTAAAGATTAAGGTCAGTTAAAGCAATGTCTTGGTATGAGAATGCATATAGATAAAAAAGGAGGTGCTGTTACTCATGATCAAGAACAGTGTGTCAATGAGTTGTTAAGTAAATTAATATGTCAGATTGTAAAAACGCTGAAACTCCTATGGAGGTCAAAGCTAAAAACTCAAAGGAGACGTTTGTGAATCGCAACTTCCATACCAATAACTCATTGGTAGCCTGATGTATCTAGCAGTCTTAAAAGGCCGGATATCGCATTCTCTATTAGTTTTTTAAGTCCATTCAATATTCATTGAAAATGTGATTAAAGAAATATGTGAATGGGAAGGCAACGATGGCATGGATGGCATGGATGGATGGCAACGATTAGTATAAGGCCTCGTAGAAGTAGCATCTTCCGACAGGTGCTGGTTCCTTAAATAACGAGAATGAGCCTCTGCAGCCGAACATCTTGCAGCTCTGCTAATAAGTCCTACTTCACGCCTCCCCGTGGCGCCATCTGGGAATCTCACTAGAGGTTGCGAAGTGAAGGGGGCAAATGGCGAGTTTCCTGCGCCATTAAGCAGGATTAGTGTCGGAAAAACAAAACAAGACCTTATCCGGGCTACTCCGACATATTTGGAGCTCAGGCCGGAAAGGATTTCCAGGACTTAGTCAGGGTCTTGGAAAAGAGATGCAGGCTGACGAGCCCTATAAGGGCCAACGGCATCGCTCACATCCCGGAACGGGTTACTGGCTTCGGTGTAACCGACCCATCGTTCTAGGGGCACTCAAAATGGAACTGGTCCTCCAGGTTGGGGGTTGTGCCGCCGGGGTACGTGCCCGGCCATTTTAAAAAAAATTAAGTTACGAAGCATCAACAAGCCTCGGATATGGACGGATCTACTGTTGACAACCCACGCAAACGATTTAAGGACAATGAGCTTCGGATATGCACGTGGAATGTTAGATCCCTTAATAGACCACGTGCAGCCGAGCAACTAGCGGAGGCCCTAGACTGCAGACATAACCGCCATCCAAGAAATGCGATAGGATTGGTCGGACAAAAAGAAGATGAAAAACTGCGACATCTACTACGGCAATTGCTATCGACGGCAAAAGCAGCCCTTATTCGGATGCGGATTTGTTGTCGGAGACAGACTAAGACAAGAAGTCCTCAGCTTCCGGCATGTGAGCGAGCGCCTCGTAGCAATCCGCATCAAGGCTAAATTCGCCAACATTAGCCTCATATGCGCGCATGCCCCCACAGACGAGAAAGATGACGACACCAAGGATGCCTTCTACGAGCTCCTTAACAAGACCTTCGAGCAATGCCCTAGCTATGACATTAAAACTGTCCTCGGTGATTTTAATGCAAAGCTAGGAAGAGAGGGTATCTTTGGTGGAACAATCGGAAAATATAGCCTGCACAACACCACCTCCGATAACGGATTCAGGCTAATCGACTTTGCGGCGGGGCGAAACATTGTCGTGGCTAGCACGCGGTTCCCACATCTCGACATACACAAGGGGACTTGGAGAACTCCTGATCAATCAACAGTCAACCAGATTGATCACATTGCGATCGCACTCCTCCAGTGTTATGGATGTCCGTACGTTCCGAGGAGCCAACATCGACTTGGACCATTACCTTGTTGTAGCCAAGGTATGGTTGCGGATATCCCAAACTACGCCAAGACAAACTAATGCTGTGAGAAAATTCGACGTCAGACGGCTACAATCGCAAGAGATCGCCAAGTCCTTTTCCGATCGAGTGTCTCTTAATCTCTTAAGAGGTCCAATGCCGCCATCGCCATCAAGCAACGAAGACCATTGGAAACACTGCCAAAACGCCATCAGAGATGCCGCTTCTGATGTGCTGGGTTTCACTCGTCCACCACAACGAAACCCCTGGCCCGATGATGAATGCCGGCAAGCACATGCAGCTAAGCAAGATGCATAGAACGCGGCGCTGCTTAGAAAGACCAGAGCTGCTTATGAGCTCTATGAGCGGAAGAGGAGAGACGAACACCGGCTTCTCAGGAGGAAGAAGAAAGAGCATGAGAAGCGCGCGATCGAGGAAATTCAGGGATGCTACTCCAGGAATGAGGTTCGGAAGTTTTACCAAAAGGTAAAAATAACATGCCGCGGAAACAAACCCCGAACCGAAGCCTGTAGAGATGAACAAGGGAACATCGTAGTAGAATCGCAGTCGATGCTGAGGATTTGGAAAGATCATTTCTGCAGACTGTATAAGGGCGATGACGGACCAAATACCGCTGTCAGGCAGAATCAACCTTTCAACCTGGACGATGATGACCAACAATTCCGTCCACCCGACCTGGATGTAGTGAAGATATATATATCGAAGCTTAAGTCCAACAAAGCTGCTGGAGCGGATGGCCTGACTGCCGAGCTCTTCAAAGCGGCAGGCGATGACTTGGTAAGGAGCATACACCAGCTCATCTGTAAAATATGGTCGGACGAAAGTATGCCCGATGAATGGAACCTCAGCATTGTTTGTCCAATTCTCAAGAAGGGAGACCCTCTGAACTGCGCCAACTACAGAGGCATCAGTCTCCTTAACATTGCATATAAGATCTTATCCGCCGTATTGTGTAAACGCCTGAAGCCGGTCGTCAACAACCTGATAGGTCCATATCAGTGTGGCTTCAGGCCAGGAAAGTCCACCTTCGAGCAGATATTCACACTACGGAAGATCTTGGAGAAGACCCATGAGCTTCAGATCGATACCCACCACTTATTCATCGATTTTAAGGCCGCGTATGACAGCATCTATAGAGACGAGCTATTTCCGACACCTTTGATGTCCGGAAAGGATCTAGACAAGACGATGCGCTGTCATGCGATTTTTTCAACATCGTACTTGAAAGAATAGTGCAAAACTCACGAGCAAACACAAGAGGCACTATCTTTCAAAAGTCCGTCCAACTACTCGCATACGCCGACGATATTGACATAATCGGGAGAAAGCAGCGTGATGTCAGTGGCGCTTTCGCGAGTATTGAGACGGAAGCGGCGAAAATGGGTTTAGCGTTCAACGAGGGCAAGATCAAGTATATGCTGTCAAGCAAAAAGGACAACCAACACCGACGTCTCGGACAGAACGCCACCCTCGACAGATATAACTTTGAAGTAGTTAAGGACTTTGTCTACCTAGGCTTCACTATAAATACAGACAACGATACCAGCGCTGAGATCAAGCGAAGAATAACTCTTGCCAACCACTGTTTCTTTGGGTTAAGAAGGCAATTGAGTAGCAAAGCCCTCTCTCGGACAACAAAAGTCACCCTTTATAAGACTTTAATAATCCGGTCCTGCTCTATGGCGCAGAAGCATGGACATTATCAAAAATTGATGAGGGTGTTCTTGTTTGCTTCGAGAGAAAAATTCTTCGGGCGATCTTCGGCCCCGTCTGCATTGACGGTGAGTGGAGGAGGAGATACAACGACGAATTGTACGGACTGTACAGCGACATTGACCTAGCCAGAAGAGTAAAGATCCAAAGACTGAGATGGCTGGGTCATGTAGAGCTCCGGACACCAATGCTCCGGTCTGAAAAGTCTTCGAATCCGCCCCCGAGAGACAGCGCAGTAGAGGAAGGGCAAGACTCAGGTGGCGCACGCAAGTGGAAGAGGACCTCAGCCAACTTAGCGTGCGAAACTGGAGGCAGCTAGCCAGGGATCGAGCTGGCTGGAGAAGCTTGTTGACTGAGGCCCAGGTCCATCCCAGACTGTAGCGCCACCTAAAGTAAGTAAGTAAAGAATGGGAATGCAGAATTGGAGGGTTTTGTTGATAGCAATTGGGCGAGTAATGCCATAGATAGAAAACCATATACTAGATTTCGTTTTAAAATGGCTGATTCTACCTCATGGGAAAGTAAAAAACAAAAAAAAGTAGTTCTATCTAGTACAGAAGCCGAATATATGGCTATTTGAAGTCATATATTTAAAAAATTTAAAAAGGGAGATAACAGAAAGCGTATACATTGTTAAATTATATAATGATAATCGAAGTGCACAAAAGTTGTCTGCAAATCCTGTGTTGCATAAAAGGTCAAAACACATATGTGTTCGGTATCATTTTATAAGAGAAACTGTGTCAAATAAAATAATCAAAGTTGAATATTTGGGGACAACTGATATGCCGGCAGATTTGTTAACAAAAAGTTTAAGTTTTGTTAAGCATAATTATTTTATAGAGAAATTGGGAATTTCCGAATTGTAATATTTTTGCTATAGTGGCGGTGTTGCAATGATATCAAAATATTATGCCATTTCTGTTTTGTCATTTAATTTTATGCACCGCCACCTAGCAAAGTTGTATTTTGTATCTTACTTTATAAGATAACAACCTGTCAAAAAAAACTTTGCTTTTAATAAATCTTGAAGTATGCCGATTGATACAATGTGTTTTTTTTATTAATTATAGGATATTACGACGCGGGTTACGCGAATGATCTAGACAATATACGATCGACGATCGGTTACGATATCACTTTCCATTGTGGAGCAGTATCGTCGGCAACAAAACGCAAAAAACAATTGCCTTGTCGTCAACAGAAGCAGAATTTATGGCGATCGTTGCTGCTATTCAGGAGTCGATATGGGTGAAACGTTTGGCCAAAGAGCTTTTTCCTGAAGAAGTTAGAACTATTACTTTATTTTGTGACAACAAGGGTGCAAAACAAATAGCTATGAACAATTCCTTTTTTTCACGCACCAAGCATGTGGGCATTAAGGCGAAATTTATCCGCTCCAAAATAGATGGCAAAGGAATTGAGCTACAGTACTTATCAACTAGCGATATGGTTGCAGATTTATTCACGAAAGGAGTACCTACTACTCGTAGTAAACTTCTGCAGCTTATAGTAAAATTTGGTCTAAATTGAATTTTAAATTTGATATTTGAATTGAATTTACTATTTGTTTTTGAAATACGAAGTCTTATTTTGAATTTGATAATTGAATTGAATTGAATATTTGTTTTTAAAAAACGAAGCCTTATTTTGAATTCCAAATTTGATATTTGAATTGAATTAAATATTTTTTTGAAACACGAAGCCTTATTTTGAATTATATTCATATACGACACATAAATATTTAATGTAAAGGTTGCATGACTATGAATGTATTGTTCAGGGAAGGTGTTGTGAATTGAACAACAGCTAATCATATTCATACACAGTTACTTACTTACTTACTTTAGATGGCGCTACAGTCCGGGGTGGACCTGGGCCTCAGTCAACAAGCTTCTCCAGCTAGCTCGATCCCTGGCTAGCTGTCTCCAGTTTCGCACGCTAAGTTGGCTGAGGTCCTCTTCCACTTGCGTGCGCCACCTGAGTCTTGGCCTTCCTCTACTGCGCTGTCCCTCGGAGGCGGATTCGAAGACTTTTCGGACCGGAGCATTGGTGTCCATGCGCTCTACATGACCCAGCCATCTCAGTCTTTGGATCTTCACTCTTCTGGCTAGGTCCATGTCGCTGTACAGTCCATACAGTTCGTCGTTGTAGCTCCTCCTCCACTCACCGTCAATGCAGACGGGACCGAAGATCGCCCGAAAAATTTTTCTCTCGAAGCAACCAAGAACACCCTCATCAATTTTTGATAATGTCCATGCCTCTGCGCCATAGAGCAGGACCGGGATTATTAAAGTCTTATAAATGGTGACTTTTGTTGTCCGAGAGAGGGCTTTGCTACTCAATTGCCTTCTAAACCCAAAGAAACAGCGGTTGGCAAGAGTTATTCTTCGCTTGATCTCAGCGCTGGTGTCGTTGTCTGTATTTATAGCGGAGCCTTCGTAGACAAAGTCCTTAACTACCTCAAAGTTATATCTGTCGAGGGTGACGTTCTGTCCGAGACGTCGGCGTTGGTTGTCCTTTTTGCTTGACAGCATATACTTGGTCTTGCCCTCATTGACCGCTAAACCCATTTTCGCCGCTTCCGTCTCAATACTCGCGAAAGCGCCACTGACATCACGCTGCTTTCTCCCGATTATGTCAATATCGTCGGCGTATGCGAGTAGTTGGACGGACTTTTGAAAGATAGTGCCTCTTGTGTTTGCTCGTGAGTTTTGCACTATTCTTTCAAGTACGATGTTGAAAAAATCGCATGACAGCGCATCGCCTTGTCTAAATCCTTTCTGGACATCAAAGGTCTCGGTGAGATCTTTACCGACCTTGATGGAGCAGCGTGCATTCGCCATCGTCATCCTGCACAGACGGACGAGTTTGGCAGGGATGATAAAAATAGACATTGCTCTATATAGCTCGTCTCTATAGATGCTGTCATACGCGGCCTTAAAATCGATGAATAGGTGGTGGGTATCGATCTGAAGCTCATGGGTCTTCTCCAAGATCTGCCGTAGTGTGAATATCTGGTCGATGGTGGACTTTCCTGGCCTAAAGCCACACTGATATGGACCTATCGGGTTGTTGACAAACGGCTTCAGGCGTTCACACAATACGGCGGATAAGATCTTATATGCGATGTTAAGGAGACTGATGCCTCTGCAGTTGGCGCAGTTCAGAGGGTCTCCTTTCTTGAGAATTGGACAAACAATGCTGAGGTTCCATTCATCGGGCATACTTTCGTCCGACCATATTTTACAGATGAGTTGGTGTATGCTCCTTACCAAGTCATCGCAGAAATATCAAAATCGGTTGTCAAAACAAAATCTGGTTTTCTTGTGAAAAAGTAAAAAAAAAGAAATTCAATTTACAAATAAACAAATTAAAGTTTATAACGAAACACTACAGGTAGAAGTCGTTATTTAGGCTTGTTTCCCTATTAATTTTCAGATTTTCTTTCACAACTCTTGTTACAATTTCTAGATTCATCGTTTAGCAGTGGAGAAAGCTCTTTAAGCTTGGAAATGAACAGCTTCGTTGACTCTTCAATGGAAGAGGAGACGCATGTAAGTGTTTCTAACTTTACAGATACCATTGAGGCCTACATATCAAAACAAAAAAATATCAAAAAACATTTTAAAAAATATAGGTTTTGCTTAAAATATTCAACAAATAGTTCATTTATTTACATTTTTTTCATTGTTTTTTTTTAAACACCCGAACAAAAACATGTGAAACGTTGAATCCACCAACCTTCATAAAACAAAATTATTTCTTATAGCATACGTTGCGCCATGTTCATATCAAAATTTTAAACTTTATCGGAAGCACTCACTGCTGGCTGATTTATCGCCAGCGTTCGACTTATTGTAGTTGGCAATGTTAAATTTTACTGTGCTAGCTACTGACCTGTCAATAAAATGCGGTCTTTATCCACTCACCTATTATTTTTTCAGTTTGATTTGACAAAAAATAAGATATTTTTATAAATGAAAATCGTATTTGCATTAGTGCATGGGAGAGTTTTTTGGACTTGGAACACACTAAGCTTGCAAGCGAAATGCACTACACACAAAAAAAAAACACTGTGGCGCTGGCAGCCCAGTATGGGCCATGGCCTAGCTTCTTGACACTCATTGGTGTTGCTCATGTTGTTATTTTTGTCATATCTGAGCGGGGCCTACGGTTTATCGCCGAGTCCGAACGGCACTCTTTAGAAGCTTTTTCGTAGGCAATTTTACTTTCGGGAGTTTGCCATTGCCCGCCGAAAGGGGATGGCGATTTTGAAAAATTGTTGGTGACCCAGCCAGGAATCGAACCTAGACTCTCTGCGTGATGTTCCAATGAGCTAACTATCGCGCCATCGCCATCGAAATGCATTACAGCAAGGGTAAAGCTTATCAGCTTGAATTGCTGAAACATCTGAACCTGAATCTATTCAAAATGAAATGCCTGGAATGGGATCCTTAAACCAGATACCGCTTGGTAGATTTTGTATATGACCACCATCTGCCGCTGCAATGGAAGTAGAATCTATTTTAGGTTTGTATTTTTGAAAGAACATTTACGTGCTTGTTCTCCGAATTTCATATGGAACCATCAGAAGCGCGATTTTTTTTGTGAATTTATTCGTGAATTTGATCTTTTTCGATTGGTGTAATTTGCCGTGTATTGGTGAAGGACGTTCATTGAATTGAAGTTGAAATGCATTCTCTCATTTTTTATTTCACTTATTTCGGATAGTAAATGTAGTATTTTGCTGCCAATATACTTCGTATATATCGTCTGCTATTTTTAATAACTCATCAGTTTTAGTTTTTGAACCGGATTTCATGGAAACTTGGACTGGAGTGGGAAGACTTTCAGTGACAATCATTGACTGTACAGCCAATGATTGATCAATTTATCTATCTATCTATCTGTTTGCAGTCTTCTGTAGATCTCTTATTGCTTTCTGTCTCCCATCTGTTCTCCTGAAAGTAAAACCTTGATTCCCTTGCTTCCACTAATTGAATGTTTGTGTATGAATGTTTTTTCTAAGTTCGTGCACGGGATTTCTGATTCTTGTGTCAAAATATAATAAACGCTTGCGGCCTCGTCTTGAGGAAGCGCCTGGAATATATAAACAAATTTGGTTTCCTCAAAACAATTTTTTTTTTGTGGAAAATTTGGATTCTACTTAAATGAACCAACTGCGTGGTTATTCCACTGGGTGATATTTATTTCCTATTATGCTTTGAGCGTCCGTATCGCTATTACCGGTTGAGTAAGGAGTTTTAAATTACGAGTATCAACCATTTTGTTTTATATTATGCCAATAATTTGAAATACAATTTACAAAAGAAAACAAATGCTAACATAAATCTAGATTGCATATTTTTGTGTGTTTGAAGGTTGCTATGATGATGTGTTGTTTATTTTTTTTTATTACGCTATATTCTGAATATGTTTGGTAAAATTTATTGCATTGTTGGAAGACGTTATTTGTAATAAGGTAATGAAGCACATTCGAAAAACAAGGAAGAATTAGAAAAAGAAATGTCAAAAAGATGTAAGGAAAATCTTACCTACATGCAGTGGGTAAATATATTTTTTGTTTCATTTTGCTTCATTATCCCTCTCTTTGCAATCATTTGAATCTCTCGAAACATGCGCCGTGTAATAGCGGACTTAGAGAGTATCTTCAGCTATGTTCACTTCATCCAGGTCGGACGGATGTTTTTTTTTTTTATATTTTGGAAAAACTTTCCACTCTTATTCCTGAAGTAGAAATCTCTCAATTTCCTCGACCGCGCGCTTCTCATGTTCTTCCTTTATCCTTCTGAAAACCCGGTATTCGCTTCTCCTCTTCTGCTCATAGAGATCACGAACAGTTCTAGTCCTTCTGTAGTACCGCTTTGTATGCATCTTGCTTTGCTGCATGTGCTTGACGGCATTCGTAATCAAATCAGAGGTTTTGTTGTGGTGGTCGAATGAAACCCAGCACATCAGTAGCGGCATCTGTGATGGCCTTTTGGCATTATTGCGATTGGTCTTCGATGCTTGATGCTGGCGGCAGTGGACCTCTTAAGAGATTTAGAGACATTTTATGGGGAAAGATTTGGCGATCTTCTTGCAGTTTTAGCTGTACGACGTCGAAATTCCAAACAGCGTTAGCTTGTCTTTGCGCTGTTCGGGATATCGGCACACAAAGCTTGGCTACAACGAAGTCATGGTCGAAATACTGGAGGAGTGTCTTTCGTCGATCGCAATGTGGTCAATCTTGTTGACGGTTGATTGATCAGGAGTTCTTTAAGTACCCCTGTAAGTATCGAGATGTGGGATCGCGTGCTAGCTCACCCCGCTGCAAAGTCAATTAGCCTGAATCCGGTATCGGAGGTGGTGTCGTGTAGGGTATACTTTCCGACAGTACTGCCAAAGATGACATCTCTTCCTAGCTTTGCATTAAAATCGCCAAGGACAATTTTACTGTCATAGATCGGGCATTAAGTGTAGGTCTTCTTTAAGAACTCATGATGTGGTGTGGTCATCTTTGGTGTGGTTTTTCTTCTCCTTTGTGGGGGCGAGTGCGCATATAAGGCTTCCGTTAGCAAATTAAGACTTCCTGACTATGTCTACTTCTAACAGCAAATCCGTATCCAAATAGGCGCTGCTTTGCCGTCGATAACAATTGCCGTAGTAGATGTCGCATTTTTTCATCCTCTTTTTGTCGGACCCATCCCATCGCGTTTCTTGGACAGCGGTTACGTCTGCTTTGCATCAGGCTAGTACATCCGCTAATAGTTCGGGTGCGCGTGGCATATTAAGGGACATAACATTCCATGTACATATCCAAAGTTCGTTGTTTTGAATTCATTTGCATAGGTTGTCAACAGTAGATCCATCCGTAAACGAGGCTGGTTTGTGTTTTGGAACTTTTGTATTTTTTCCTTGGCCAGGCAGTTACCTTGACGGCGCAAGCCCCAACCTGAAGGGCCAGTTCCATTGTTAATACCCCTTGGACGAGGTATCAGACCGAAAACAGTAACCCGTTCACTGAAGTGGTCTCGGTAATCGGCCTGAGCTCCAAATATGTCAAAGGATAAGGTCTCATTTGTTCTGGGATTTAACTTCACCGTTAGTTTCGTCTGGGGAATTCATCCACTGTCTTGTTTATTGTGCTGCTATTTTTTCTGCTGTTCAGCACTCGCACTTGTAAGTTTAGGAAGTCGAGTCTGGAGGTATTATAAGCACAATTAATGTGTAGAGAAACAGTTGGAACAGTGGATATCACCAGGTTAGCATCTTTCAGTACCAACTTTATTTTTACAGCACCCAACCATTGGACGGGTACGATGGAAACTTCTCCAAACATCTTTCAGCGAGCCTCTAAAATATCTTTGGGAATTATGTAAGAAAAATATGCCACCCCTTCATAGATGACATTATCGTATATTCATTATATATATTCAGTTTGGAGAAACTTACTAAGAATATGAATAATATACTTACGGATACAAACATGAACATTTTTATTGAAAAATCTACAATAGTTTGTATCAAGAAAAAGTTGATTTTGTCGGTAAAAACTGAATGTACCCTACTCGACTTCTCGAAGATAATTGTGTTGACAAAAGACGCATTCGATGATGCAATAGGCGCTGTTTTATCACAGGACGATTAACCCCTAACGTTCATATCTGACCATTTTAAACCACTTCCTCTTAAAATGAAACATATTATAATAAATATGTATGTTAATGATTTAGTACCAATATTCCAGAGACTACGAGTATCTATGAAATTAAAAATACAGTAAAAGAACATTTTAAAAATAAATTTATTCAAGAGAAGTATGTTGCTAATGATATTAGCAATAAAGACGACCAAATATCAATTATCAATTATACATACTCGTATATTAGACCTTAGAGAACATTTCATGAGAACATGAAGCAAGTATGTAATAATAGTCGGAGAGCTAGTGAATTTTTTCCGAGATTATTTCGTCAACACAATTTTAATTTGTTTTGGTTGTCGTGGATGCAGAGGTCATAAAAGTAGAACTCTGGGGAACCTGTTGGACGCGGATTGGAGCCCCACCCGCTCCAAGGTTGTAAAAAATCATTTAAAAAAGAATTCTAGTGTCAATAGACCAAATACATACAAAAATATAATATTGATATTGATGAGGAGATTCAAAATGAGAGCGAAAGATATTAGATACGGTATTTTAAATATCGAAATATAAAGAAATAATTAGAATTCAAAGAACAAAATTCATTAATAAATAAACTATTTTGAATTTCTGACCTCTTTACTGAAACAGCAACACTGCTCCTGTCAACAGGCATCTGTCAGTTGACTCCTGTCAAAATTTAAACTTGCTGCGTCAGTTAGTTTGTGTTTGACAGCTATTTTTATCAGACTACTCACTAATTTGAGGAGAAAATGGAAAAAAGTGAATTTCGTGTGCTTATTAAGCATTATTTCTTGCGAAAAAAAACCATTACCGAGACCAAGGCTAAGCTTGATAAATACTATGGGGACTCTGCACCATCGATTTCAATGGTAAAAAAGTGGTTTACTGAATTTCGTTGTGGCCGTACAAGCACTGAAGATGCCGAACGTCCTGGACGCCCAGTTGAGGTCTCTACACCCGAAACAATAGAAAAAATTCACGATATGGTGTTGGCCGACCGAAGATTGAAAGTGCGAGAGATTGTGGAAGCCGTAGGGATCTCGCATGGCTCAGTGGTTTCAATTTTGAATGATCACTTGGGCATGAGAAAGCTTTCCGCAAGATGGGTGCCGCGTTTGCTCACAGTCGACCACAAACGCAATCGTGTAACAACTTCAAAAAATCCATGAATTGGGCTATGAATTGCTCCCTCATCCACCCTATTCTCCAGATTTGGCTCCGAGCGACTACTTCTTGTTCCCAAACCTGAAGAAATGGCTTGGTGGAAAAAGATTTGACTCCAATGATGAAGTCATCTCGCAAACAAAGGCCTATTTTGAGGACCTCGACAAATCATTTTTTTTGGAAGGGATAAAAAAATTGGAGAAGCGTTGGACAAAGTGTATAGAGCTCAAGGGAGACTACGTTGAAAAATAAAATTATTTTTTTATCAAAAAATCTGTGTTTTAATCCAAAAGTCACGGACTTATTGACCCGCCCTAGCTGAGTAGTCCAAGGACAGTATCCATTTTTAAATACCATTAAGAAATACATTTTCTTCTCTTTAACATCTCATAGTATCTGGAAGTAGGTTGAACAGACGGGGTGCGGTGGTAAAATAAAATCGTCCAAAATTAACTTTACGAACTTTAGAAACGGTTACAAAATTTCTAGTATTTTCTCGCAAACCATAGTTTTCGACATTTCTAACTGCGTAAAAACCCGCGTTTTGAAAAAAATAGTACTTTTTAGCAGAAGAGATGCCTTAAAGGAAGGAGCTTCAAGGTTTCTAAACAAATTCAAACTTGGAGTTTGGCGATTTACTCTGCATAAGATTCTAATTACGTGGTTTTGTTTTATTAATAAAGGTTCAGTTTTATTAAAAAAAAAGCTCCACTCCATGAAGAAATACCATATTCAAACTTAGATTTAAATAGACCGTTGCATACTAATCTTAAGGTTGATTGTGGATAATAAGGCTGAGGTGATACGGTTGTCTTACAACTTTATTAAGGTATTGTTTAAGATATTGTGTATGATTGCACCAAGTAAGCTTGTTGTCTAAGACAATACCCAGATATTTAAAATTGTCGACGCACTCAACCTTAGACCAATTAGTGTAACAAGGCGTTAAATTATTCAAGAAAAAAGTGTTATCGACGCTATTAAATAGGGGAAAGCGTCTGGAACTCGGAGAGCGGTAAAATAACGGCAAGTCATCACAAATATTACTGTTAATACTGAATATCATAAATTTCGTTTTCTCGCTGATTGTGAGCTTGTGTATTGAAAACCATTTTCTCAGTAAACCGAGGTCATGGTTTACATCCGAGAAAATATTTAGCAAATTCTTACTTGAGTGTGAGAGCGCAGTATCTTCAGAGAATGCAGTAACTTTACCTTTAAAGGGTTGAATAAACAGAGGATTTAGGTATATTAAGAACAGAATAGGACCTAAAACCGAACCTTATGGAACACGAATCTCGATGTTTTTCGGAGAGCTGTAAATCTTCTTGATTTTTACGATTGGCTTGCGGTTTTTTAAATATGAAACAAACCAATCATATATATAGCCTCTAATACCGATATGGAACAGCTTATCTAATTATATTGAGTAATCCCCATATCAAAAGCTTTAGTGATATCTATAAACAAAGAAGCTGGGATCTCTGATGAATTAATGCTGTGATATAATTCCCCAGTTAGTTTTAGTAGTACAGTTTCAGTGGACCTTCCACTTCGAAAACCGAATTAACAATCACTGAAAAAGTGTATCCTTCTAGAAAATGGAAGGTTTTAGAAGTGAAAGGTCCACTGAAACTGTACTGCTAAAACTAACTGGGGAATTACATAATCCTATCAAATATTTTTGAAAATACTGATAACAAAGATATAGGACGGTAGTTCTTTTAAATGGTATTATCACCCTTTTTATAGAGTGGCAATATAATTGCCGTTTTTCAAGATTGTGGAAAAATTCCTAATCTATTAAAAATAAAACATAAAACATTAGAGATTGAAAACGAAATTTTTTTCAACTTTAAACCTGAAATCTTATCACAAGAAGTAGAATTGGATGTTTTAAGGATTATATTATGGATCTCTAGAGCAGTGAATGGTTCACAGAAAAAACTCTCTGCTTGACTTTCCATGTCTACTAAATCAATACTTCTCCTGTAAGTCAAATTGTTGTTGGGTTCGATCTGAAAAGAACTGATGTTGCAGAAGAAATCATTGAATCATTGAAAAGATGTAGGTACGAACAGTGGAGCGCAGCACAGCACAGCACAGCACAGCACAGTTTCAGTTTTTTTTCATTACTACTACTTACTTACTACTTCTGTTATACATTATTAGTGACTATCTGTAATACTTAATAAATACAACTCAATATCAAACTCATATTGAATACTCTTCTTTTTTTTTAGAAGCTGAGTTAAGCGAAAACAAAGCGACAGCAAAAGCAACAGTTGAAATTCGAGTTCTTTTGCTGTTGCTTCGCTTTTTGCTGCGAAGATCTTCACAGCACAGCAACTGTTAAGTTAATTTTTTTCGCTTAGCTGCCGCTTTGCTGTGGCGCTGGTATTTCACAGTACAGCAACGGTTAAGTTAATTTTTTTTTGTTTAGCTGCCGCGTTGCTGTCGCGCTGCTACTATCTTGGCAACAAAGCGACAGTCGTTCTTTCGTTTTTCTGTTTTTACTTTCGTTTTGCTGCCGGCTTTCAAACATTTCGCAGTCGCAGTAAAGTGAAAGCAAATAAAATAAGTAAATTAAAGCACTTTTAAACACTGAACATAAGAATCAATATGATAAGTGGTGGTCTGTTAAATTCAGGTCAAGTGACGCAGATTTGAACTTCATTTTGTTATTGTGGTAAACCCTCGCAAATATGTGGTCCAGACACGAGTTCAAATGGGTAGGCTGAGAGAGCAAAGAGTCAAAACCGAACGTAGATAGAGTATGTTGTTTAAACTCTTCGATGAACATAAAATCAAAATAATTTAAAAATGTTTAATTGTATATAAAGACGTACGTAAAATGTAATCGTACGCACTCTATAGCAGTCATATGGGCACAGTTCCCCGGCGTTATAATCCGGACGGTACAAATTGATTTGTATCTGTATGAAATTAAAATAAAATAAAATAAATTAATCCAAATTTCTGAAATAAAATTAGATCAGGGAGATGGTCCAATAAGTGGAAAATGTATCAAAATTCATTCTTAAACTGCGAATGTACTGTATTACTAAAAACCAGAAGATTGTTTGTTTGAATGATCTATGCAATAGCAATTTTAATGTTCAGATGAAGAAGAAAAGTTAATACTGTTATTGTACGAGGGCGGGTCAATAAGTCCGTGACTTTTTGAATTTCTGACCTCTTTACTGAAACAGCAACACTGCTCCTGTCAACAGGCATCTGTCAGTTGACTCCTGTCAAAATTTAAACTTGCTGCGTCAGTTAGTTTGTGTTTGACAGCTATTTTAATCAGACTACTCACTAATTTGAGGAGAAAATGGAAAAAAGTGAATTTCGTGTGCTTATTAAGCATTATTTCTTGCGAAAAAAAACCATTACCGAGACCAAGGCTAAGCTTGATAAATACTATGGGGACTCTGCACCATCGATTTCAATGGTAAAAAAGTGGTTTACTGAATTTCGTTGTGGCCGTACAAGCACTGAAGATGCCGAACGTCCTGGACGCCCAGTTGAGGTCTCTACACCCGAAACAATCGAAAAAATTCACGATATGGTGTTGGCCGACCGAAGATTGAAAGTGCGAAAGATTGTGGAAGCCGTAGGGATCTCGCATGGCTCAGTGGTTTCAATTTTGAATGATCACTTGGGCATGAGAAAGCTTTCCGCAAGATGGGTGCCGCGTTTGCTCACAGTCGACCACAAACACATGTGCAGTTGCCATGGCAAAAATCCATGAATTGGGCTATGAATTGCTCCCTCATCCACCCTATTCTCCAGATTTGGCTCCGAGAGACTACTTCTTGTTCCCAAACCTGAAGAAATGGCTTGGTGGAAAAAGATTTGACTCCAATGATGAAGTCATCTCGCAAACAAAGGCCTATTTTGAGGACCTCGACAAATCATTTTTTTTGGAAGGGATAAAAAATTGGAGAAGCGTTGGACAAAGTGTATAGAGCTCAAGGGAGACTACGTTGAAAAATAAAATTATTTTTTTATCAAAAAATCTGTGTTTTAATCCAAAAGTTACGGACTTATTGACCCGCCCTCGTAATATAACTAATTGAAGATTAGAACTAAAACAAGATAAACAAAAATTGTAATTATGATTTATCATTTTAGTGCAATTGAAAAGATAATTACGAGTATATACCCCATCAATTTTTTGTAAATCTTCAAATGAGTATATTCTTTTTTTTTGGTGCGGATTACCACTTTTATTAGAGGGGGTTACCCATCTCTGTTGTTTTATAATTATTTTTTTTTAATTACTTTTTTGGTTTTTGGTTTTTTTTTTCATATTTTTTTTTTTGTTTTTAAAGCTACCTTAACCCCACCTAAATCTATGTAAGTCGGCCATGACTAAATAAACATAAGACAGACCCACTCCCTAACGAAGCTACCTAGTACTAGAGGAATTCGACGATGGAGCTTCCCCTTCTTCCGCAAGCCGCCAAAATTGTTGGTGCTGCTGAACAACATCCCTCATGTCACGACTCCCTACCGCCCTACTAAACCGGAGACGCTCCGCACTGCCGTGTGCGACGTAGTTGAGTCGCCTGTCCGCAGCTGTTCGAGCGACGTGGAAGATTAATGGCACCGCTAATCTGTCCTGGATCAGATCTTTCATATCGAGGTAGAGGAACGCTTCTGGAGGAATAAAGCCGTCAAAGCGAATTCTCTCATGATACAAATAATTAGGGTAGTAAGCTCCGGAGATCAGGTTGTTCGACGAGGTAATTGCTCTTGCGATGTGCCTTCGAATCAACTTAATAGCAAAATTGTCCACTCGTATTAGGTTCGCCCTATTGTACAAGACCTCGTTAGGATAGAATTTTATGTACTCCGACTCTGGTGTTCTGTGTAAGCGAAGACAAGCCCTCTCAAACACCCGAATCTTTTCCAAAAGACTTGCTCTCACGTTGAACCACACGGGATAACCATATGTAAGCATAGGCTGAATAAGGGCCATGTAGCAGATCACCTTTACCCTCGCATCGAGTTGCCTACTATAAAACAGTCTCTTTGTAAGGGCAAAAGCACCTTTGGCTCCGGCCAGAGCAACATCTATATGTTTGTTAAAATACAGATATTGATCTAGCCAGATCCCAAGGTATCTGACTACATTTCGACAAACAAGTGGCTGCCCGTGTTGTCCCACGATCAGAAACTTTTGGCAATTCTTTCTGGTATCCGCAGAGGCCCCAGACAAAGGCGTCCTAAACAGAATGGTTTCCGACTTCGGAAAGTTGATCTTCAACTTCCAGTCGTCGCAATATTGTTTAATTTTATTGAAGTCACGTTGCAAAAAAATGTTTATAACCTCAATCTTTGGACCTGATCTGTACGCGATTAAGTCGTCTGTGTACGCTATAGCATGGTGAAGTGAACCTATCAGATCACTTGTGTAAATGTTGAAAGGGATTGGCGAATTGACCGCACCTTGTTGCAGACCGTTTTTAATGTTGAATGTACCAGTAGAAGTCACACCGCCATTTTTACGATGAACTGTTTATCGGTGAGCATATTGAAAGAATATACAGCAGTGGTTTACTTCTGCCCAGTCTGTTCAACTTGTAGAAGAGTCCCTCTAACCATACGGTATCGAAGGCCTTCTCCAAGTCAATCAGACAGGCACCCGTGCACTGGTTCTTGGCTTTGTTCCATTGGATTTCGGAAACCAGTTATGACGCGGCATGAATAACGTCATGCCCCGCGTTGAAACCGAATTGATTATCCGGAACTATATTTCTGTCCTCAACCCACTTTGTCAGGACTCTATCAATGACTTTTTCGAAAACCTTACTGATGTTTGGAAGGAGACTGATCGGCCGGAGATTCGCCGGATTCGAGGTGTCTTTATCCCTTTTGGGGATGGGATGTACCACCGCAGTTTTCCAATGCGCTGGATAATGTGCATTATTCATTGCATTGTTAAACAGGGTGGTATAAATGTCCACCGCTTCTAGTGGGAGATGTCGAAGCACAATGTTCGGTATTCCATCGGTTCCCACTGATTTCTTACTTCTAATTGTATCGAAGATCGTTTGAAGCTCTTCCTTCGAAAAGAACGGGGGTTGTTCCCTTTCATTGGCGATGACATTATTTGCCATATTCTCGTCACTGGATTGGGTGAAACCCGAGTTCTCGATTCGCCAGTTCACTATTTAATTTCGAAGGTAGGAATTGTGGACCAATGATGTCATTTGTTTTGTACACTTCCTGGAAAGTCGCTCCTATAGCCTCGACCTTCTCCTTCGATCACAAAGAAGTTGTAATTATCAATAGCCTCATGTGGATCTATGCCTGCTGTTCGTTGTCAGTCGTTCGGGCGATTTTTAGACATGAAAGGACGTCTTGATCTTTCATCCGAAAAATTTTGTTTATTTGCGGGAACATATTCGGGTTACTGGTGTTTACAGCCCGAATTTTGTTGTTCCAATACAAACTTACAGAAGTCCTGTAATTTTCTTTTATGAATGTTTGGAGGTTTTTGATCGACGACTTTAATGTCAAGATCTCCGGGTTATGTCTGTCAGTAAACTGTCTGTACAAGGTTTTTAGTCTTGACAACAGTCTACTTTTATGTCGGTGCAGTGCGTCTATAGCTGAACTGCGGAACAAGTCTTCGTTGCCAGTGTATTGATACCGAGGTATCGTTGTGTCCATTGTTCGTTTAATTGTCTCGTCCATTAGTTTTAGATACCTGTCAATCTCCTCGTTTGACAGATTTCTGTTGGACGGTGGGTAGAGCGAATTCGAGGAGAGTGCTCTAGTCAGTGTCCTGGAGAAGTGTGTCCAACGCACTCTACTATAGCTGTAGGAATGCCTTCGAACATACTTATTCAATTCCGCATTTTCGTTTGGAACGGTTATTTCGGTACTTAGACCGCAATGGTCACTGTCATACACAAAAGTGCGAAGACAGTTTACAGCTTGTTGGTTCGTACCTGTCAGTTGTATTCGTGTGTCAAACAACAGGAGATCCAAATAGGAGCCGTGTCTAGGAAACAACGGACTATCCGTCGCCTTTAGGCCGAGTCTATACATCACACTGTGGTGACCCTACCAATTGAATAGTAGGTTCCCTCTAGTGTTTGGTGTATTATTTCCCCAATCGCTATGTTTGGCGTTGAAATCTCCGCCGATAATGAAGTAGTTTTCCTCCAATTCCAGTCTCAGAAATCGAAAGAGTGTCTCGAGCTCTGAGATGAATAGGGTACATTGAGTAGTCTTAGATGCATAAACTGACACCATGTATAACCGCTTTCCACTACGGAGAGGGATATACATGATGCATGCTTCTAGCACCTGAAACCTACGTACTACACGACTGTATATTCTTTTAAAACGTATACCTTTTCTTACTTAAGCCACGGCCACCCACTGTTGTCTGTTGTCACTTTTCCTGCCATCTCCGCCGCCACTTGGTGTTTACACCAAGAAGCTTTTGTCTCTGTTTAACCGCAATTTTTTCATTGCATCGTTTTTCCGTGAGAAAGACGAAAACCTAACGCAACAATATTGGCCGATTTGTTTCAATTCCCTACACTCACAGTCTTGACAAAACAAGAGACAATATCTTTTGAGGCGGTTTGTTCTCCCATTGCAGTAGACAATTTGTTTCTCTTTCTGCTCCAGAAGGTTTATTTTGTTTTCCAGCAGCACCACTTTCTAACAACGAGATGCATTGCTTTCTTCAAGAGATTGAATTTAATAATTGACTTGATTCAGAGAGCTTTTTCAACGTGTCTCCCCGTCAACTCGTACGTCTCTCACATACAATTGAAGATAGTAAACTTCGGACCGTTAAACCACCGAACCGCACTACTTTGCAGACCAAACAAGATTTTCCTTTTGTTCATCATCCTTCGACTTTTAGCCAATTCTAAATCCCGACGCAATTTAACAGTTTCAGGGCCAAAGTCAACACCATCCATCCGCCATATAGCCCAATCACAATAATTATTGACCTCAGTGAAGTCATTGTGTCGCAAAGACAATAATGCCTACATCGCCTCGGCTTCTACGAGTATGTTTCCTAATATAGGTTAACACACAATCCATTCATGATGAATGTAAACAAATCCTCTCCGTGATTTAAAGAGAGTAAACGAACTCGGATCGTCTGGGTCAATAAACTAGCGGATGACGACTCATACTGCTGTAATTAGAGGCCAAAACATTATCGAGCGCGACTGGTGGTCGTCGATCCGGAGTAAACAAACGATACAACTATTGATAATCAGCATTCCTACATACATCTTGTAAAA
Source organism: Volucella inflata (assembly GCA_928272305.1). Classification (NCBI taxonomy): domain Eukaryota; kingdom Metazoa; phylum Arthropoda; class Insecta; order Diptera; family Syrphidae; genus Volucella; species Volucella inflata. The sequence continues at coordinate 89,562,686 of OV743716.1, read as the reverse complement.
TTAGCAAGAATCAGATATGCTTGCCTGGCCTACAGTTTGTAACAAAACTAATCTTAAGTTAGAAATAATCAAAGACGGTGCAATGCTACTATCTCGAGAATACATCGTGGATGACGAAACTTTAAGTAAAATCTACTAAGTATATTTTGAGAATAATACAACTAAAGATGGTAAAGTATACGAAAACCAAGCACGCTTGGTTTATTGTGAACAAACACAAATGCGACCACATCATACAAATGTGCATAAAAAAACAACAAACTATCACAGGATCAAATAAATTTTCCCTCCGAAATTCCAGAGTTTGACATGACCTGCGCGGTAAACGACCACCTACTTAGGGCTTTTTGCTTCAGCAGAAGATTCAATAAAAGTATCAAATACTATACGGATGGATCAAAGATGAACGCCGGGGTGGGCGCTGGGATGTTTGGTCCTAAATTACGAATTTCACAACCAATAGAAAAACTTATAAAGAAGAATAATAACGCGAAGAGTATTGCACGAGAAATCCTAATAGATAGATAAAAATCATATATATATATCTAATATATATCTCTAACTAAACAATTTACAATAATAAATTCACACATTAAATAAAACAGAGATTTGATAAATGTGTTATCTTTCTTCTGAAACAATATTTTGAATATGAAGACAAATTAAGAAGAAAAATACAAGAAAAACCTTGATCAAATGAAAAAATAAAAATAAGTAAATATGAGGTAATTCCTTGATATTAAGAATAAATAAATATATATGTATGTACACATAATTGTATAAATAAATAAATATTGTATATAAGAAAATTAATTTAAGTAAATATATATATATATATATATAAATGAATAATATATATATTAGGGATGTACATAGACCCGAGACTGAATTAACATTCAGTTCCCATATTAGCAACACTTTAAAAAAAGTTGCACTTGCAATCAAAATGTTATGTCCATAACATGTTATATATATATATATATATATAAATAAATGGCGATGGCGATGGGGATGGCGCGATAGTTAGCTCATTGGACAATCAGTCGTTCATTGATCTCCGTGGAGAACAGACGTGTTTCGGCTTTTGTCTCGCTAGTGGCAATATTAAAACAGACATTTAACGTATTTATAAAAGGGCTCCAATTAGCCCAGTGGTAGTGTGCCCGGTAACCAAACCCAAGGTTGCGGGTTCGGCTCCGTGTCGTGCAAAAGTTTTTTCGTTTCTTTTTTGTTTTTAAAAAACAAAAAGTGGATATTACCATCACGTAATCCATTCAGGAGGGCGGTCCGCTCTACCAATAGCGGGACCAGCGGAGCAGTCAGGCGATACATTGGCAAACACATTAAGCCAAACTGCAACGGTAGTAGCAGAGTCAAAAACAAAGAGACGGAGGAAGCTAAGGCCAACTCCCAACTTAGTAAAGCGCCCTCCCCTCTCAACTTCCGCACGCAGCTGCACGGTGGATTGAGGGAAGAGGCACAAGCATCAGAAGAAGCAGCAGCTTTAAAAGGTACGGCACAAGAGACTGAGAATTACCCATACGTCTCAGACGGTGGCGAGGGTCACTATCTTCATGAAAACAACTTCGCTTCTTTGGCGCCATCCGAATCGGAAGATGAAGACGAAGAGGTGGAATCACTCAATAGCAGTATTAGAATGCTTCAAGAAAGAGTCTTAGCCATAAAACAAAAACAAATGGCAAGAAGAGAGAGGGAGCAGCAAGTGTACTCCCAACAACAAAAACAACAGCAGCAGCCAACACAGCAAGAAGAAAAGCTGTCCCAGCAACAAAACAGCAACAAATTGTAAACACCAAAACACAGGTGCAAAAGCAACAAAAACACAAAAAACATCCGCAAAAACAGCAGCAGCAGCAAAAACATCAACAGCAGAAACAGCAAAACAACACAAAACAAAGGGTTCCAGCAAAAAATACGTTTAAGATGGAGCTCAAGGACACGCTCGAAGATGGTCGAAGGAGTATTAAAGTCTTAGACTACCAGATTTAACAGTGGGAAAAAGTAAAAAGGCACGAAAACATTTTGCAATGTGTTCACTGCCAAAGGTTCGGGCACGCCGCGTCGAAATGCGAAATGCAGCCTCGATGTGGCAAATGCGGTAAGGACCACAAATCAAAAGAATGCGCTCTGGGAAGGGATGGAGCGTCGGAAAAAAGTCAACTCTCTTGCGTTTTATGTAAGAACTTGCAAACTATCGGGGTTGTCCCAAATTCCAGTACATAAAAAGAGTAAATCTGGCTCGGCAGCAAAAGGTGGAAGTTAAGCGTCCACCTGTTCTATGACAAACACCAGCCGTTACTCCCCAGGTTACCTACGCCCAAATGGCGGCAGGTAGGGGAAACACGGCACAGCAAGCGAAGGTTGCTCTCAGGCCTCAGCGCCTAGAGCACCGAAACCGGCAAATGACATGCTAGCTATCTTGCTCTCTATCCAGGGGCAGATAGCTCAGCTGCAACGTCAAATTACCGAGCAAGCTACGCGGGTGGATCAAATATACGCGCTGCTGCCGAGCCTAACGCACCTTCAGTCGTAATGGGTACGTACATGGCGGAGCAAACCCTGAAGGTCCTTGCAGTGAATGTTAGTTCACTGATAAGGATTGAGCGAAGAGCCACACTGTTTAAGTTGCTTAAAGACCAAGCCCCTGATGTGCTTTTGGTTAGCGAAACTAAGCTAACCAAAAGACACAAAATGAGGCAAAGAAGGTATAAAATCATGCGAAGTAATCGACCCAACTCCATACAAGGAGGAGGCGTTGCAATCTTCGTAAGGAAAGGTATACGTTTTAAAAGAATATACAGTCGTGTAGTACGTAGGTTTCAAGTGCTAGAAGCATGCATCATGTATATCCCTCTCCGTAGTGGAAGCGGTTGTACATGGTGTCAGTTTATGCATCTAAGGCTACTCAATCTCAGAGCTCGAGACACTTTTTCGATTTCTGAGACTGGAATTGGAGGAAAACTACTTCATTATCGGCGGAGATTTCAACGCCAAACATAGCGATTGGGGAAATAATACACCAAACACTAGAGGGAACCTACTATTCAATTGGTAGGGTCACCACAGTGTGATGTATAGACTCGGCCTAAAGGCGACGGATAGTCCGTTGTTTCCTAGACACGACTCCTATTTGGATCTCCTGTTGTTTGACACACGAATACAACTGACAGGTACGAACCAACAAGCTGTAAACTGTCTTCGCACTTTTGTGTATGACAGTGACCATTGCGGTCTGAGTACCGAAATAACCGTTTCAAACGAAAATGCGGAATTGAATAAGTATGTTCGAAGGCATTCCTACAACTATAGTAGAGTGCGTTGGACACACTTCTCCAGGACACTGACTAGAGCACTCTCCTCGAATTCGCTCTACCCACCGTCCAACAGAAATCTGTCAAACGAGGAGATTGACAGGTATCTAAAACTAATGGACGAGACAATTAAACGAACAATGGACACAACGATACCTCGGTATCAATACACTGAGACTAAGACTTGTTCCGCAGTTCAGCTATAGACGCACTGCACCGACATAAAAGTAGACTGTTGTCAAGACCAAAAACCTTGTACAGACAGTTTACTGACAGACATAACCCGGAGATCTTGACATTAAAGTCGTCGATCAAAAACCTCCAAACATTCATAAAAGAAAATTACAGGACTTCTGTAAGTTTGTATTGGAACAACAAAATTCGGGCTGTAAACACCAGAAACCCGAATATGTTCCCGCAAATAAACAAAATTTTTCGGATGAAAGATCAAGACGTCCTTTCATGTCTAAAAATCGCCCGAACGACTGACAACGAACAGCAGGCATAGATCCACATGAGGCTATTGATAATTACAACTTCTTTGTGATCGAAGGAGAAGGTCGAGGCTATAGGAACGACTTTCCAGGAAGTGTACAAAACAAATGACATCATTGGTCCCAACCACGACCTGGAAAATTGAGTCCTTGTCCACAATTCCTACCTTCGAAATTAAATAGTGAACTGGCGAATCGAGAACTCGGGTTTCACCCAATCCAGTGACGAGAATATGGCAAATAATGTCATCGCCAATGAAAGGGAACAACCCCCGTTCATTTCGAAGGAAGAGCTTCAAACGATCTTCGATATAATATGAAGTAAGAAATCAGTGGGAACCGATGGAATACCGAACATTGTGCTTCGACATCTCCCACTAGAAGCGGTGGACATTTATACCACCCTGTTTAACAATGCAATGAATAATGCACATTATCCAGCGCATTGGAAAACTGCGGTGGTACATCCCATCCCCAAAAGGGATAAAGACACCTCGAATCCGGCGAATCTCCGGCCGATCAGTCTCCTTCCAAACATCAGTAAGGTTTTCGAAAAAGTCATTAATAGAGTCCTGACAAAGTGGGTTGAGGACAGAAATATAGTTCCGGATTATCAATTCGGTTTCAACGCGGGGCATGACGTTATTCATGCCGCGTCTAAACTGGTTTCCGAAATCCAATGGAACAAAGCCAAGAACCAGTGCACGGGTGCCTGTCTTATTGACTTGGAGAAGGCCTTCGATACCGTATGGTTATAGGGACTCTTCTACAAGTTGAACAGACTGGGCATAAGTAAACCACTGCTGTATATTCTTTCAATATGCTCACCGATAGACAGTTCATCGTTAAAAATGGCGGTGTGACTTCTTCTGGTACATTCAACATTAAAAACGGTCTGCAACAAGGTGCGGTCAATTCGCCAATCCTTTTCAACATTTACACAAGTGATCTGGTAGGTTCACTTCACCATGCCATAGCGTACACACACGACTTAATCGCGTACAAATCAGGTCCAAAGATTGAGGTTATAAACATTCTTTTGTAACGTGACTTCGATAAAATTAAGCAATATTGCGACGACTGGAAGTTGAAGATCAACTTTCCGAAGTCGGAAATCATTCTGTTTAGGACGCCTTTGTCTGGGGCCACTGCGGATACCAGAAAGAATTGGCGAAAGTTTCAGATCGTTGGACAACACGGGCAGCCACTTGTTTGTCGAAATGTAGTCAGATACCTTGGGATTTGGCTAGATCAATATCTATATTTTAACAAACACATACGGTTATACGGTTGCATATGCTTAAGACTTAACTAGAAGTATTACGAAAGAGTCGAAAGCCGAACTGTTCATTCGAATACATACATATTCCAATCGTCAATAAATTTCGTGATTTTTTCTTGTTGGACCTATTCATAAATTTTGTTAAGGTTACTCAACAAATTTATAGGCCTGTAACTGTTAGGACGGTGGTTGGGTGCAGTAAAAATTTGGTAGACACTGAGATACTCGTATGTCAACCTGGCGATATCCAGTGTTGCCACTATTTTCTACACATCAATGGTGCTTATAATACCTCCACTTGGTAACCGCCGGGTACTGTTCGGTGTCCATCTGGACTGGGCCTGCTTAACTTATAAGTGCGAGTGCTGACGAGCAGACAAAAATAGCAGCACTATAAAAGGGTACAGGGAATCTGTTTTAATTATTCACAATTTGCAAATTTATTTTGTATGATTTATATAATGGTTTGTGCAATTCAAAAGCTGGCGAGAACAACTGCCTGACTTAATACTAAAAACAAAAAGGAAAAGGAAAATGAAAGATGGGTAGCAAGACAGAGAGAGTTATATAATACCTACATTATAGGACGCGGATGAATTCCGTACAGGGAATCTGTTTTAATTATTCACAATTTGCAAATTTATTTTGTATGATTTATAAAATGGTTTGTGCAACTCAAAAGCTGGCGAGAACAACTGCCTGACTTAATACTAAAAACAAAAAGGAAAAGGAAAAGGAAAGATGGGTAGCAAGACAGAGAGAGTTATATAATACCTACATTATAGGTACAATGGTGAACAATTGGAAAAAGAATTCTACTGCATTATTACAGAATCTATGGTAAAGAAAACTCCCGGAACAAATGAGACTTTATTCGGGCTACTCCGACGCTAAGAATTTCTGAGACTAAATCAGGAGTCAGGGTCTTAGAAAAGAGATGGCGGCGCCCTTAATGGGCCAACGACAGCGCTCACATTCCAGAATGAGTTACTTTCGGTCTAGGCGACCCCTCGTCCTTCCAGGTTGGAAGTTGTGGTAACTGCCCTGTCATGGAAAAAATACAAAAGTTACGAAGCAACAACAAGCCTCGGATACGGACGGATTTACTGTTGACAACCCATGCAATAAAGGACAACGAACTTCGAATATGCACGTGGAATTTTAGGTCCCTTAACAGGCCACGAGCAGCCAAACAACTAGCGGAGGCCCTCGATTGCTGCAAAGCAGATATAACCACCATCCAAGAAATGTGATGGGATAGGCCGAACAAAATGAGTGTGAAAGATCGCGACATCTACTACGACTATTGTTATCGACGGCAAAAGCAACGCCTACTTGGATACGGATTTGTTGTTGGAGGAAGACTTAGGCAAGAAGTCTTGAGTTTTCGGTATGCGCCTCGGAGCAATCCGCATCAATGCAAAAATTTACCAACAAAACGCAAGCATGACCCACAGACGTGAAATATGACAACACCAAAGATGCCTTCTATGAGCTCTTCAACAAGACCTACGAGCAATCCCTTGCTATGACATTAAAATTAAAATTGCCGATTTTAATACAAAGCTAGGTAGAGGGGGCATCTTTGGTAGTATTGTTGGAGGATATAGCTTACATGACCCCACCACCGATAACAGATTCAGGATAATCGATTTTGCGGCGGGATGAAACATTGTCGTAGCTAGCACGTGGTTTTCCGATCTCGATACTCACAAGGGGACTTTGAGCACTCCTGATCAATCAACAGTCAACCAGATTGATCGCATTGCGATCGACGCAAGACACTCCTCCAGTATTATGGATGTCCGAACATTGTTGTAGCCAAGGTACGGTTGCGGCTATCCCGAGCAACTCCAAGACAAGCTAATACTGTGAGAAATTTCGACGTCAGACGGCTACAATCGCAAGAGATCGCCAAATCCTTTTCTGATCGAGTCTCTCTTAATCTCTTAAGAAGTCCCTTGTCGCCAGTATCAAGCATCGATGTCAAAAAGCCATCAGAGATGCTACTTATGTGCTGGGTTTCACTCGACCACCAGAACGAGACTCGTGGTTTGATGACGAGTGCCGGCAAACACATGCAGCTGAGCAAGACGCATACGAAGCGGCGCTGTATAGGAGGACTAGAGCTGCTCATGAGCTCTATTAGCAGAACAGGAGAGACGAGAACGCGCGGTCGAGAAAATTGAGAGATGCTACAAGAATGAGATTCGGAAGCTTTACCAAAAGGTAACACAAGCCCCGAACCGAAGCCTGTACAGACGGACGAAGGAACATCGTAGTAGAGTCGCAATCGACGCTGAGGATTTGGAAAAATCATTTCTGTAGACTGTACAGTCTGTTTGATAACATCGTACACGACAAAAATTAAAGAAGGACTTATATAAAAAAAATCAATTGTACTAGTTTATTTTGTTTATTTACTTGAATGCTTTTCAATTAATATGTTGTCCACTCTCCTCCATAATCAATAATTGCTTGGAGTCTTCGAGGCATGCTTTCTACAAATCTTATAGCATAATCTTGAGACAAAGATCTCCATAAAACTCGTATTTTTTGTGATAATTGTTTGACCGCCGAGATCTTCTCTCCTTGGAGCTTTAGCTTCATGAATGCCCAAACATTTTCAATGGGATTTGCATCCGGCGACTGTGATGGCCAATCTAAAACATCGACGTCATTTTCTTGTTTCCACGCACTGCACAAACGACTGCGATGTTTCGGGTCATTATCTTCTTGCAGTAACCAATTCTCATTCCTTCTTTTAAACCACATTTGGGCAGATGGTAATAACGCCTTCTTATAAATTTTGACCACGTTGGGTGCGTTTAAGTTACTTGTAAACATGAACAAATTGCCAAACTAAAGTTTTGCAAGCCGCGAAAAATACCGTTTGCATGTAAAGATTAAGTTGAACAGGTGCTTGAAAGACTCGAAAAAGATGGCATTATAGAAAGAATTGAAAATTCGGAATGGGGTACGGAGTTGGTACCAGTTCTAAAATCAAACAATAGGGTGCGGGTTTGTGCAGATTATAATGCCGGTAAACGATCAATTGGAAGATAATAATCATTCTGTACCGTTAATTTCAGACATTTTTAATTCTCTTCAAGGTGGGGAATTATTTACCAAACTTGACTTTCCGTCGGTATATAATCAAATTGTAGTAGACGAAGAAACAGGTAGGAAACTGGTATAGAGTACACAAAAGGGCATTTTTAGAGTTCCCCGTATATCTTTTGGGACGAAGCTGGCATGTCAAATTTTCCAACGAGAAGTTGAGAAAACTCTTTAGGGATGGAAGGGTACTGTAAATTAGTTAGATCATATAGTGGTCACTGGAACTAATCTAAAAGAACATATCGCAAATTTGAAGGAAGTTGTAGGTGTTTTGTCGAAAGCGGGCTTTAACCTATATAAAGAAAAATGCGTTTTCTTTAAGGCCTATATCAAATATTTAGGCCATATTGTAAGCAAGGAGGGCCTACAAAAACATCCTGACAAAGTAGCTACATGATGGAGTCATCAAGGCCAAGCAAAGTGAGTTCGAGCGGTTGTCGGAATGGTCAATTATTATGGGAAGTTTGTTTCAACAATTTATCCACTTTACTCGCCCCGTTGTATAATTTATTATAATATCCGACAAGGTACTGGTACATTTGAACGCAAAATATGAGATTGTTTTAGCTTGCGATGCGTCAGCTCATGGAATAGGAGCACTTATTTTGCATAACATGCCGAATGGCAGCGAGAGGCCATAAGCCTTTATAAGCATTATTTGGAGAGCAAAAAGGGGTACCAGCGATAGCTGCAGGGCTTCGATGGATTATCGCGTTTGTCGGTAAAAAGTAGTCAGATAGAGGTAAAACATGACCAAGTGTTTGTCGTTACATTCAAAATGGTTGGCCAGAACATGATGAAAAGAAGCGAAAAGCTATTTCAACCGAAGGAACGAATTGGGTATTGATAATGGTGTTATCATGTGGGGCTACAGAGTGATTGTTCCAATATCATTTAGGTATAACAAAAATGAAGGGAATAGGGCGTTCATATTTGTGGTAGCCGCAGTTATGTAGATAAAGACATTGAGCTGTTGTCTAAGGGTTGTCAACAGTGTGTACAAGGAAGACCCGAACCACCAAAGGCGGCCTCGGTGAAATGGCCAAATGCCATTCGACCGGACACACAAAGATCATACAGGACCGTTTAAAGATAGAAGGTTTTTAATTATAACGGATGCATTTAGTAAACGGCCAGAGATTTTATGATATCCAGGGCAAATATAATGAACTCATTGGAAAGGTTAAGAGAGGTTTTTGCTCGATTTGGGTTACCTAAGACCTTGATATCTGATAACGGAGCACAATTTGTTTCTAGCGAGTTCCAGAGCTTTTGCAAGATAAATGGCATCAAGCACATAAAATCCCCATCATTCCATCCATCCAGCAATGGGGCAGTGGAAAATTCAGTGAAAACATTTAAAGCTGCCATAAAAAACTGGCTCTGGATAATGCACTACCTTTGCAAACGCAGTTGCAAAGATATCTGTTTGGTTATAGAAACGCTCCACACAGTACCACAGGAGAAAAACCGTGTCGGTGCTGATGTTAAATCGACATATTTGTTCACGATTGGACCAAATTCGTCCAAACATTAATAGTGACGAAAAACGTTAGCAAATAGTAGTGAAGAGAACATATTAAGAAAGGGTGATCTATTTTATATCAGAATTTAAAGGAATCCGGCCTGAAAAAGCTGGAGTGCAGGACTAGTAGAACAAAGACTAGGATCCTCGGTTTATACTTGCAAAGAAACAGTATCCGGTAGATCTACGAAAAGTCATACTGATCAAATGATGAAGGCAGGTACATTCTATAAGGGTTGTTGTAGAAGATATGACTTTGGAAACATCTCTACCAATTGTTACGGACAACGACAAAAGTCAAAATCAAAGCTTTATTGCATTACCATCGGCAAATGATAAAAACGAAGTCGAAAATATTCGTATAGACAGTAATGTTGATTATAATAATTCGCAACTTTCTTGGAGAAAACGATGCGGGTAGTGATAGAAAGGAATTAATTAAGAGGTCTTTTAGGCCTAGAAATAAAATTAAAGCTCCGGAAAGGCTTAATTTATAATGATATTTATTATAAGATAATTTAACAATTTGAAACAGGTAATAATTTGAATTGGGATTACATTAAAGATGTAAATTTGTTAATTTATTCTTAATGGTATAAAATATATTGAGTTAATATATACTAAGTATAATAATTATTAGGATGAGGGTGTTATATTGTTATGTAATGTTATGCTATGTTATGTAATGTTATTAATATATGCCGTAGAAAGAGACAAATGTAATTTATCTAGAACAAAGAGAATGAAATAAAATAAAGTAAGCTATTGTATAACCAGCCGAGTGAGCGTTTCGTTTTTTAAGTAGAGCAAAGATACTACAGCTCATGCAATTAATTATTCTGTATCCGGCTTCAACAACAATTTTAATGTAAATTAGTGGCACTTCAGTGGCAATTTACAGTATATAACCAAAATCTGAGATATAAGCAACCGTGTTCGAGAAAAAGCTCTACCATAAGGCCTGTTCTGTAAATTTTTGTTCAACGAACTGTAGTTAATTGTATAGGGTTGCTGTTAAAGAATACCCCGATTTTTGAGTTTTATAGTTCGAACAAGTTGAGTCATTTTTGGAAAACTTCTGTTTGTAAAAACTAAGTACACGTTTTAAAGTCGAATAAAGTGGGGGCAAATTATATGCCTAGTCAAGTCATAAATACTGTTACACAGACAAATCAGCGCCAAATGAAAACGAATTAATATTTAAACAATTTTTGTTTTTGTTTTTATTGGGTTATTCAATGGCTACAAATCTTAGAACAACTTATTCGAAATGACTTCTTCCATTTGCCTTCCAGCACGATTTAAGACGATGTGGCCACTCATCGATTGCGAGGCGCACTTCATGCATTTGGAAATTGTCCACTGCACGGGCAAGGGCTCGCTTTAACGACTCAATATTTGAGTGTCGAGTAGAGCAAGCCATGCCCTCTAATACGGACCAAAACTTGTAATCCAACTGGTTGAGGTCTGGACTACCAGCTGGCCAATCATCCGTTGATATGAAGTCCGGAACGTTGTTTTTGAACCACAGCTTTGTGAGCTGAAGCAGAGTCTTCCTGGAAAGTCCATTGCTTGTTGTTGAATATTGATTGGTTGAGAAACTTCATAATGGGTTCCAAGACGGTCAATTGATATACTTTGGCCGATGTTTTCACTCCTTTCTCACAAAAATGGAGCTTGGTAACGCCATCGTAGCACACTCCCCACTCCCCATGGTGGCCTCTTTGAACCTACGAGATGAGTTGGGATGCTTCTCTGGATGACCGAGCATACACACGATCTTTCTACTTATTGAACGATTGAATGGTGAAGACTTTCTCGTCAGTAAACAGAATTTGTCTGTGAGCGTTCCTCGCGTACCGGCTGAGTAACGCTTTCGATCTTCCCTTGCGTTTTTCCTTCAATGCGGCCGTGAGTAGGTGTCCAGTGTGTCGCTTGTACGCGCTGAGTCCTAAATCTTCTTTGATAATGCGAGACATGGACTTTTTTCGGAGTTCTCACAGTGCGCAGACGGCCGGATCTTTGACGGTCTCGTACTCCACCAGTATCCTCAAATAACTTCACAGCACGATACACAAAATTGCGAGTGATTCCAAGCGGTCGGAACGTCCTAAAGATATCGCCTTTTTCCATGTTGCATTTAAGTAGGCCAACAACAACAATACGATTTTCGTTGTCGCCCCATTCCATGATTATAAGCAATTAATGTCAAAAACTTTTTACGTCACAATAAAGCATAAATATCAACTGTCAAATCGCAATCAATACGAAATGGATGCGCCCTGTGTTGCATTCGTAATGAGTGAGTTCAATTGTGTACCAGTATTTATGACTTGACTAGGTATTTTTCCATGACAAACTCATGGAAACACATGTGCTGCATACTGAAGAGCTACAAAATATATTTTCTCAGGCAGATTGCCTGTCCTTTATTCACATCAAACTTAAGACTAAATTCGCTACATTACCTCACATGTATTTATTGCTAAATAATGTTTACGTCAGCGGAGCTTGAATGCAAATACGAATTGAATGCAAATATGAATTCAGGTGTTTATCGCAATTATTTCCAATAATTGTGTCGTCTGAATGACTGGCTGTTGCATTTTGGCAAGTTGATCTATTTTGTGTTAACTCTTCCCCCTTTAAATGCGATGGTCCTCAATCGCTTAAAAGTAAGGAAGGTCGTAGAACTTTGTTCGGGGAGTAATAGAGTCATCTGTTTTTTGTGTGTTGTTGATGTGCGGAGGAATTTCAATGCTTCTTATCTCTGGTTGCTGAATAACTACTTTTGTGTTTCCCTGTCTTGTCAATATCTTACGAGCTGCTAGGATTGCAATGAGGATTCCAATAAAGATGATTGTTTGTAATTCGCGTTCGATTTGGAGTAGCTGAATCTCTTTTGTATAATTGATATGCAGTTCACCCATCATCTCGAGGGACAGTAGTCTGTGAAATTTGTTTTCTTTAGGAGTTTGCTGCAAAATCGCCGGAAGGATGGTATGCGAAGATCCTTCTTGAGCAATGAATATCTTATTGTTAATGGTAATGTTAGTTTTTTCATATTTGATGACACATTTCTTCTTTATTTTTTACAACTTCGTTATAATTAATTTCGATTGCTATTCCTTTTCTTTTTACAGGTTTAAGTAGAATTTTCTCGTAAATGAAAGCATCAGTTATTGGAATATTGACAATATATAAAATTGAAACTGAATTAGTTATTATTTTGATTTCAGCAAAGTTTAAGCCTTCTTCTATAGTGGAAAAAGGGATATTTTCTTTATTTAATGTGTTAATGGCTAAGCTTACTTCTTCTTTTGATAAAATGAGTGAATTAACAATTCCTAGTTTTGCCCAATGAATAACTAAGTTAATATTTTGTAATTCTTCTTTTACAATTTTTAATTTATATTGAATCTCAGATACAGTTTCTTTATTCATATATTTGTTCTCTTTTAACATTGCTTCAATTTCATTCGTGATTTTAGTTAGATTATTAATTCTTTCATTGTGAAGTTTATTTATTATAACCTGATCATTAGAGTTAACAAGTAAGTTGTGCATTTTCCGCTTTATTGTCATAAAGTCGTCGTGGTCCGGATTACCAGCAATCCACTTCCACGTTGAGCCAATGAATTTTAGTGATCTTTTTACATTTCTTGGTTGGTTGTGGATTAGGTTTTGAATTTGTTGGTATTCGTGGGATAGGTAAGGAAATAGGGGATTATTTTTCGTTGAATTTAATTCAAGCGTCGGAGCAATATTGGTCAGAAATTGGTCGTACTGGTCAAGATCAATTTCGTGGATCAGTTTAAAGTTTCCCTTCTGCATTTTTGCGTGCCCGGTGTGCAATGAAACACAAATTGTGAATTGGAGAAATCTAAAATTTGGATTTCGCCTGTTACGACATAGAATACAAGTCTGAAATAAAAAAGGGTAGTAATGTCAATCAATTTCGTATATGGCTTTTGTGTACGGGTTTTCCTGACTCTGTTATTACTACTGTGTGTTTATATTCTTTTACTATATCTCTTCGGAATCGATGTCAGTTTTGACCCTAGCCTCTTATTGTGTTTAACAAAGATCACATCTCCCGGATGATAGGTCTTAATTGGGCTCCGTTTTTTATTATGATACTCAATGTCTTTTCGTTGTTTCTGTGAGACCTTTTCGATGTTTTGTTGACGATTATTTTCGAATTCTTCAGGTGTTAATATAGGGCCTTGACCAAGGAGGAATTCAACTGGTTTTTTGCCAGTTGTGGAATGGACTGTACAATTATATTCATTTGTTGCTCTCTCGAGTAGTTTTTCAAAGGAGCGAGAAGTCTGTTCAGCTTGAAGGCATCGCATGATTTCAGAAAGAGTGGAATGAAACCGCTCGATCTGAACACTTACCGCACTTTTGTATGGTGGTGTTTTATAAATGCGTATTCCTAATTCGTCTTTCATCATGGATGTAATCGATGCGAAATTAAGAGCTTCTTCGTTATCAATGACTACAATTTCAGGAATGCAAAATGAGAAAAGCATTTCTCGAAGTGGTTGCCTAATGTCAGTTATAGCTCTTGATTGGATTATTTTAGTTCTTGCAAAATTCGTAAGTTTACATATAGCAGTTAACACTAAAATCTTTTCTGTTGAAAAAATATCAAAGTGCACAGTATGGCCAGGATAGGTTGGGATAGGAGTTGGTTCAAGGGCAGGTTTACTTGGATGTTGCTCGTACTTGTTCGCTTTGCACGTTTGACAATTTTTCACTAACCTCTTAATCTTCGCTGCCATGCGTGGAAAGTAAAAATTTTCAAGGAGTTGCTTACGGTTTTCCTTTGGATTTCGGTGTGCTCTTCGATGGGCTTTTAGAATTTTGTCCTCTTGTTCAGTTTCGCCCGCAATGTCTTCAACCATTGTCTAAGTAAACCTAACTTTGTAATTGGCAAAGTGTAATGGATAAATGTTCTGTATTCGCTTTTGTTCTTCTTTTGTGTGTAAACCGTTTATTGTACTAGGATTAAGGTATTTTTTGAATATGTTTACGATATCTGTGTCAGTATAACTGGGCTGAATAAAACTGTGCCTATGGTAGGTTGGGAATGGAATTATAAACTTAAGGGTTTTAGGAACTAGCAATTCGGCAATAGCTTGAACCTTTTTCGGATTGGTTTTAATTCCATTTGTACCGATAACAAATCCTAGAAATTCTACTTCTTTTTGAATGAATTCACATTTATCCAACTGAATCTTCACGTTGGCGCGTTCCAGGGTCTCAAACACGGTTTCAAGGTTGTTGAGATGTTCGGTTCTATTTTTGCCGAATATGACAATGTCATCAATGTAAACGTAACACCGTTTTCCAATGTGCTCTCTTAAGATGTCATCGAGGGCTCTCTGGAATACAGCGGGGGCATTTTTCAGACCAAAAGGGAGCCGAGTAAATTCAAATTTTCCGTTGTTGACGGAGAATGCCGTCTTTTCAATGTCAGTCTCCTTAAGTTGTATCTGGTGAAATCCGCTCTTGAGATCTATTATTGTGAACCATTTATTAACACCGAGATTAGCGAGAACTTCGTTGATCTCAGGGATAGGGTACCTATCTGCAATGATGACTGAATTTAATTTTCTGTAGTCGATCAACATGCGAAACTTTTTTTCTCCGGAGGCGTCCATTTTTTGGGGACGATCCATACCGGGGAATTGTAAGGCAACTTGGTTGGTCGGATAATACCATCTTTAAGTAGGTTGCCTATTTGTTTTTCGACCTCTTCCTTAAGTGCTCTTGGATATGGGTATGATTTTTAAAAAAACTGGTTGACTAGTTGTAGTTCGGATTTCTCCCTTAACAGTTGTCGTGAAGGTTAGTTTTTCGTACGGGTCAGAAAAGAGATTTGTATAGGTTTTGACAATGTTGGTAAGTTTAATAGATTCTTCTTCACTCAAATGGGGGATCCTAATGCTAACATTATTTACAGTTTTTGTTACATGTTCGGGCTATGAATATGTTCGGGTGAATTGTCATATAATTTTCTTTGGTGTGTATGATGGCGTTTAATTTGTTTAACGTGTCATTACCAATTATGCCATCAAATGAAATAAGGCTGGGGAGGATGAAGAATTGTAATTTCTCTATGTCGGGGCCAAAGAGTGGAATAAAACAATGATGTGTAATTTTAATATTCCCTCCAACTGAATTGGCATAAAAGCTTTTTTCATTCAGGAGAGCATTTCGGATGTGACGGGGTTGAACATAGTTCTTGCTCGAACCTGTATCTATAGGAAATTTGAACGTCTGTCCGCTCTTCGCAACATGCTCAAAGTACGGGAGCGAAGAGCGCTTTAACCTAAAAAATAATTGTCGTCCAGTTGTTGTGGTTGGTCTAGATGGTGGTCTTCACCTTGGCCAGTATTAACAGTAACTGTCGTCTTCTTGGCGTATTGTGGTTTCATATGCCTCTAATTCCTTTTCTTCCGGGTTGGATTCCTCGGTGTGATAAACTCGTTGCATTTTTTTCGGTTGGTGAACCTGCTGGGAATGTTGACCTTTTTTGGAAAAACTGTTGATTATGAGGTCTATTTTGGTAGTTGACGTTTTCAGATTTCAGAGAGTGATCGACGTCCATCGGTTTAGGAGGAAGGGGGTGTTGGTTTGGTGGTGACCGTTGGTGTTGCAACTTATGTTTTGGTTGGGTTTGTGCTTCTCTATAAAACTGAGGTGGTTGAGGATTGCGAGGGTTATAAAATAACTGAGGGTGAAAGTTGCGCCTAGGAGCGGGAATGGGCGTTGGATTAGATAAAGTGTTTCTCCTGGGAGGAACAGGTGGTGGTATTTGCTGGAAGGTTTTGCGAACACTGGATTGAGAATTATGAGCATGTTGAGCCCGAAAGTCTACATTTTGAAGTTTTAAGCATAAGTGCAGAACTTGTGGTATGTCTGCAGGTTCCCTTATGCTGAGCAGTCTAGGCAGGTCACCCTTTAGACCTCTCACGAAGGTATCGAGTGCCTTATCGCGGTAGCATTGAGTCATGTTATTTAGCGATTCCTGACTCATTTCTAAAGAACCGAGCTTATTTAAAATTAAAGATAAATGATGATAGACCGTCTGATAGAATTCGGGTATCGTGCTGTTATCTTGTACCAGAGTTGTCATCTGATACTCAAGGGTGCCTAGGTCCCTCTTATCCACGTAATGTAGGGTTAGGCATTTAGATATCTACTCCCAATTTAAGGGGGTATTATAAGATTCCAAGGCTATATCTGCATGTCCCGTTATTTTATTTCTAATAACGGACAATATACCGTAATATTTTGGAGTACCCTTGAGATGTTCGTAAATTTTGAGTATTCGTTCTACATCTTTTTCCACGAATTAAACTCTTGGGCTTGTCCAGAAAAATCGCGAAAATTTTTTTACTACGTCCGGTATTTTGTCCATATCAGACAAGCTTCTGTCGTTAGTAACGATAATTGGTTGATCAATATCAATATTTATATCTGATGCGGGATTCATGACTGAAGTAAAGATTTGTCGTCCCTGTATCTGTAACGTTTCTGTCACTAGTCTCGTTATGAGCTCTACCAAACTATCATCAACTTGATTACGAACGGGGGGAGCGGGGGGTGGAGCAACGGCATTTTCTATTCAGCTCTCATTTCGATAAAAATTGTTGTTGAGTTCGGGAACTGCTGATCGTTTGATAGGGCGGCTATCCGGAAATCTGGACTCCTTTTTGTTCTTCCTCTTACAGGGCTGCTAGGGGCCTCTTTTCCCTTTCACTGACATTGCGTTTATGTGGCTTGGTGTCCACTTTTTAACTAATCATGCATGAATGCAAATATGAGATAGAAGGAGGAGAAGGAAAGCATTGTTGTGACGTAGTGGTTTGAAACTCAGGTATGGTTGGTTTCGATATTGACTCTCCAGGGGTGGGACTCCGAATAGGACGGAGAGTTTTTCTTCACTCGGAATGATTCAGGTTATCAATTTGTTGCAGCGCAACATGCATCATTCGTGAGCTACATCCGCACACATGAAACGCCGACGGCATAGCACAAAAGCCGACGGCTTATCAGGATTGTCATCTTTTTTATCATCTTATGGATCAGTAGGCTTACCAATCGTTTAGCCAAAAATTGGGAGAGCATGAACGATGACACAATTCCCATTGTCAATTTGTGGGAGGTAACTCTGAAAATTGGTTTTCAATAGTTTAAATTTTGGCCCCTCCCACAATGCGATGTTTTTTATTGTGCATGTACGCGTATGCAATTGCCAATGATAAAAAAACCTGTCGACAGATTGGCATAGACGAGGAATCCCGCGATGGTTCAATGACCTATAGCTGGACCATCGGAGCAATCAGCTGACCCAGAGATTTCTTGGAGACGATGACGATGCTGGCAAATCATTCCCAATCCGATAGCCGTGTAACTGAGATAAAATAAATAAAACAGAAATTTAAAGACTTAGTTTTTTATTAAACACTATTGAAGCAATTTTCAAATAGTTTAGTTGTGGTCTGATAAACTCTTTTTGGTTTCTTTGCATTCTCCGGCAAAATCTGTAATTTGACTCCGCAACCTTTGACTGCGGAGGATACAATTCGTGTTCCCATTTTTTTTATCATTTTATTTGCTAATTGTCCTTGCGGCAAACACAATTTGAACGGTTGTTTTGTGCTTGAAACTCTACAACAGCCAAATCTACATACCAGTGTTATGCCTTCAGACGCAGATTTTTCTGACTGTGTTCTAATTACACAAATGAAAAACTTGTCATAAGTAGGACTCGAACCTTGACCCTCCGAAGGAGAAGTGATGACTAGTACCACTACACCACGACACCACGGCCACCCCGTAATGTTTAATATTTCATTAAGTAAAAAGTATTTGAAAGAAAATGTATATGGTATGGAGAAGGGAGTGGAAAACTGAGGGGAATAAGTAAGAAAAGAAAAGAGAAAATTGAAGACTTAAGATATGATGAAAACAGAGAGAAAAATGTGTTGATTACCGAAAGTGTGCAAGTAGTGCGCTTTTAAATTGCTTTGCATCTATTATTTGCTTAATAGTGCCAGGAAGAGTGTTCCAGAGTCTGGTGGTGTAAACGAGAAAGAGACACGACGTATTAAGGTATTTAGATGTTGGTGTTAGGAAATTTACAGTTCTCTGTGACTGAGCAAACTGTACGCCGGTGATTTGGTTCGGATTTTTTTGTGCAAGAAAATACAGCACATTAATTCAGCACAAACTTGATATATATATCTTACCATATCGTTGAAGGCAACGAGTAGTTTTTGCTGAGAGATCGAATCAAGCTTACAATAGATAGGAATGGCATAGTTAAAAATCGGAATAAATAGAGTCTTGATCAATCTTAACTTGGTGCTTCTTGGTGAAAAGCAAGAAAAAATCCAGAGTTTTCATAATCCTGCGGGAGACAATGAAGTTAACGTGGTCTGGAGCAGAAAGTGTACTATTTATTTTGTAGCCAAGATTAGTCACAGTATTGGAGAAAGTAAGTCTTGTTGAATTGAGATAAATAGGATCAAGCCATTTAGTACAAAAATGTTTTTTTGATATGAGTAACAGTTGACTTTTGCCAGGATTTAATAATAAACCATTATTCTGGGACCAAGTAACTATTGAGGCTAGATCTAAGTTAAATGTAGCCACAAGATCTTCCACAAGCCCAATGGGGCGGGATAAATAAATAAATAAATGTGTGCGTCATCAGCATAAAGATGGACCGTAGCATTTTGGCAGACTTGTGGCAGCTCATTTATAAATATGCAAAATAAGATAGGACCAAGGATCGATCCCTGAGGTACACCAGCGGTTATATTGATCGGCGTTGAATATTTTCTATTGTCTACTACCCTTTGTGAACGGTTAATAAGATAGTCCCTTACTAAATTAACTGAACGTTCATGAAATCCCAAGTACAATTTTATTTTAGTGCATAAAATTTCATGATTGACACAATCAAAAGCTTTTAAAAAATCAAGTAAGCAAAACAGCGTTAGATAGTCTTTATCAAAGTTTAATCCGATGTCATCAAGAACTTTAATCATAGCTGTTGAACAACGGGCGGCAACGATTAGTATAAGGCCTCGTAGAAGTAGCATCTTCCGACAGGTGCTGGTTCCTTAAATGACGAGAATGAGCCTCTGCAGCTGAACATCTTGCAGCTCTGCTAATAAGTCCTACTTCATGACTCCCCGTGGCGCCATCTTGGAATCTCACTAGAGGTTGCGAAGTGAAGGGGGCAAATGGCGAGTTTCCTGCGCCATTAAGCAGGATTAGTGTCGGAAAAACAAAACAAGACCTTATCCGGGCTACTCCGACATATTTGGAGCTCAGGTCGGAAAGGATTTCCAGGACTTAGTCAGGGTCTTGGAAAAGAGATGTCGGCTGACGAGCCCTATAAGGGCCAACGGCATCGCTCACATCCCGGAACGGGTTACTGGCTTCGGTGTAACCGACCCATCGTTCTAGGGGCACTCAAAATGGAACTGGTCCTCCAGGTTGGGGGTTGTGCCGCCGGGGTACGTGCCCGGCCATTTTAAAAAAAATTAAGTTACGAAGCATCAACAAGCCTCGGATATGGACGGATCTACTGTTGACAACCCACGCAAACGATTTAAGGACAATGAGCTTCGGATATGCACGTGGAATGTTAGATCCCTTAATAGACCACGTGCAGCCGAGCAACTAGCGGAGGCCCTAGACTGCAGACATAACCGCCATCCAAGAAATGCGATAGGATTGGTCGGACAAAAAGAAGATGAAAAACTGCGACATCTACTACGGCAATTGCTATCGACGGCAAAAGCAGCCCTTATTCGGATGCGGATTTGTTGTCGGAGACAGACTAAGACAAGAAGTCCTCAGCTTCCGGCATGTGAGCGAGCGCCTCGTAGCAATCCGCATCAAGGCTAAATTCGCCAACATTAGCCTCATATGCGCGCATGCCCCCACAGACGAGAAAGATGACGACACCAAGGATGCCTTCTACGAGCTCCTTAACAAGACCTTCGAGCAATGCCCTAGCTATGACATTAAAACTGTCCTCGGTGATTTTAATGCAAAGCTAGGAAGAGAGGGTATCTTTGGTGGAACAATCGGAAAATATAGCCTGCACAACACCACCTCCGATAACGGATTCAGGCTAATCGACTTTGCGGCGGGGCGAAACATTGTCGTGGCTAGCACGCGGTTCCCACATCTCGACATACACAAGGGGACTTGGAGAACTCCTGATCAATCAACAGTCAACCAGATTGATCACATTGCGATCGACGCAAGACACTCCTCCAGTGTTATGGATGTCCGTACGTTCCGAGGAGCCAACATCGACTTGGACCATTACCTTGTTGTAGCCAAGGTTCGGTTGCGGCTTTCCCAAACTACGCCAAGACAAACTAATGCTGTGAGAAAATTCGACATCAGACGGCTACAATCGCAATAGATCGCCAAGTACTTCTCCGATCGAGTGTCTCTTAATCTCTTAAGAGGTCCAATGCCGCCATCGCCATCAAGCATCGAAGACCATTGGAAACACTGCCAAAACGCCATCAGAGATGCCGCTTCTGATGTGCTGGGTTTCACTCGTCCACCACAACGAAACCCCTGGTTCGATGATGAATGCCGGCAAGCACATGCTGCTAAGCAAAATGCATATAACGCGGTGCTGCTTAGAAAGACCAGAGCTGTTCATGAGCTCTATGAGCGGAAGAGGAGAGACGAACACCAGCTTCTCAGGAGGAAGAAGAAAGAGCATGAGAAGCGCGCGATCGAGGAAATTGAGAGATGCTACTCCAGGAATGAGTAGCCAAACCCCGAACCGAAGCGGTTGTTAGAGCGGTTGGATACAACAAACAGATCAAGAAGACTCGGTGGAGAATCCGATCCGAAGTGAGAAGCAAAGGAGTTAATGACCATTAGCCCTAATGTAGCAACATTTTCTAGCAGACCACGAGATCTGCTATCGTTTTTGAGCAAGTCGGCGTTAAAGTCACTACAAAGTATTATATTTTTATAGCATGCGGTGAGAGGTTGAAGACGAGAGAATAACTACGATTTGGACTATAAACTACACATTGAAACATTTAACATTATTTTTTGAGAATTCGGTTAAAACAAATTCAGTATCCCACTGACTTTCCGAAATATTACAACTCAGATCAGGCTTGTGATATATTGTGATTCCACTACCAGTAGTTGCAGTGATTCTATTGTGCGGGACTAACTAACTTGTAACCATTCTCTAATGTCTTAAACCAAGTTTCGCTCACAACTCCAGAATCTACAAAAATATGTCTAGCATAATCTAGTACATCTAGTACTAAGGCTACGAGCATTGAAGTGAACAATTTTGAAACCCTTCCATGCATTAGACAGATTCTTAACTAATATCCTAACATCAGTCTCATTCCTTACACCACGCGTATAAATATTACCCACCATTATTAGCAATAAATGCAGAACAAATAATAGAAGCATGTTTAAGTGAGTTCTTGTTAACAGGTGCAAAAAAGGAATAGAAGCAGAGATAGATAGAGAGCAAGGAGTGGAAAGAGAAGGATGGGTGAAAAAAGATAATTAAAATATATTATGAGGCAGCACATAATCATTATTAAATCAATCATAGATTGAAAGAGATACAAAATAAATAAAATAACTAATACTTAATTCTAATATTGTTAGCAACAATGACAAGTATGTACGTATACAACAAATTACATTTTTACGATGCTCCAATGGTGACAAACGAAACAATTGATGTAGGTCAGGAGCAAAATAGGTTGAAATCAAGTTAAGAGAGTTTCGTATCTGAAGAGATTTTAGCTCCTCAGAGTCAGTTTTAATTTTTTTTTTACAGATACGAAGCCATTGCGAGTTTTGATTGAGAACAAAAGGCCCTCACGTCCTATCTGTAGTGCATGGCGCAATATGAAGCTATTTTCTCTTGATAGACTCTCATTGGTGTACACATGGCCAGTATGAGTAAGTGTTCTGCTGACAAAAGAGAAAGTATCATTTTCCAAATGCGCGAGTGTGAAGCCATCGTTCCCACGGAAAGCCCCCAGTAATGCACTTTTCTCAGCTGGCGAAGAGAGTCTGATCAACAACGGACAGCTTCCATCATTTGTTTTATTTCTCAATCGAAACGCATCAAAATGTGGAGATGTTAAAATCGAGTTTAGCAGTAATATGCTTAGCCAGCTCAGTTGAGTTTTCGTTTGGTTTTAGCGGAATGCCACGAACAATGACATCTTGGAGACGCTCTTTACGGTGAAGGCGGTTAATTTATTCCTTTAATTTGCGGTTATTCTCATGCAGTTCCATAATGTCGCTCTCGAATTGTTCCACTATTTTATTAAGAGAGGCAATGGCTTTACAAAGCTTATCATTAAATGAATTTTTCTTTTTAATTGCTTGTTGGCGGGTGGTTGACATTTTGGATTGTTTATCGCAATTATTTCCAATAATTGGGTTGTGTGAATGACTGGCTGTTGCATTTCGGCAAGTTGAACGAAAATTGGGTCGTGTGAATGACTGGCTGTTGCATTTTGGCAAGTTGATCTATTTTGTGTTAACTTATACTATTTACTGCACCAAATGTATTGCTGCAATAGATCGCAAATTCTAATCTTATTGCATACTCGATGTTTAAGTTATTTGACTTTTTTTTAATAAAGCGGTTTGTTTATACGGGAATTTACAACAAATACTAAATTCTTCTTACTGCATATATATTTTTAGTCTAGCTTAGTTTTATAACAGCGAATTTTAGGATAAGGGGAGGATGTCTAGGGACCGATTTTACAAAAAGATTAAAAAGAAAACATGCCCACTGGACGTGGAGCAGTCACAACAACAACTTGCTAATGACAAAAATCCGGACATTAAAACTATTCCCAGCAAAATTTTAAAAATCAATTTTAGGAGACTAAAATACAATCTTTTTATGAGTTTTGGGAAGATGTGTTCTTTTGTAGGGATTCATCATCTGCCTTCACTCTTTTTATTGATTGTCTCATAAGGCATATCCGGAATTGTTCCATAGTTTCTTCGCCCAAAAAGGTGGTTATACGTCGCAAGGCTTGGATATCATTGCACTTGGCTAGCAAAGTTAACTTTAAGAATTGGCTCTGGAAAAAATGCCTTAGATTCCCAAAAAATTAATACTTTTAAAAAAAATACATAAAGCTATGTGCAGAATTAAAGAAGGAAATTCCACTATGCCGGGATGATTACTATCGTCGTTCTCTTAACTCTGCAAAAGGTAATTAAAAAAAAGAATGGCACACAATAAACAGTCTGCTTAGCAAAGATCCACCTACAAAAAAACCTATCTCCATTCGAATCAGAAATTATGACGTCTCTGATAATTTTGCAATTACCAATGTTTTTAACAACTCTTTCACAAACCTAGCAAGCAACTTGAAGCTTTCGTTAGTAAATTTAACTGGTTGTTGTTGTACTTCGACTTTTAGTATTGTGGAACCTAGATTAGGAAGCTCTTTTGCTTTTAAGCCTATCACTTCCCATGAGGTTTTGAAAGCTATACATAGTTTAAAGAATACTAATTCTTGTGGCCCCGATGGTATCTCCAATATAATGCTAAAGAGAATTGCATTCTTTATAATATACATTTAGCCGATGTCTTTAATCGCTGCGTTCTTTCGGGTGTCTTCCCAGACGAGCTTAAATGTGCTGATATTGCGCCATTATTTAAAAAAAGGATCTTATGATGACATGTGCAACTATAGGCCTATCTCACTACTTTCAGTCATTAGTAAAATTTTCGAAAAAATCATGAAGGATAGAATTCTTAATTTTCTTAATAAACATGAATTTTTTAGTCCATCTCAATATGGCTTTCGTAGAGGCAAATTAACAGAAGATGCTTTACTCCATTTTTGCTCCCAAATTATGTCTAACCTAGATGAAAAGAAGAGCACAGCTGTTTTATTTATTGAAATTACCAAAGCCTTTGATATGGTCTACCACAAAATTCTTTTTCTTAAACTGGAAAATGCTGGCTTTAGAGCCAGTCACAACTGTTTTCGTATTGAGCAAGTTAATGACTTTAATTATCTTGGCCTTCACATTGATTCCAATATGAAATTTTCTACTCATATTGAATCTTTGAAAACTTACTTCCGTTCCACTCTTAGACACTTTTACTATTTGCGAAAAGTCTGCTCAACTTCGATCATGAGAACTGTTTATTACGCCATCTTTCATTCGAAGATTCAATATGGAATTGCTTGTTGGGGAGGTACTTATTTTGATAAAATAAAAAGCCTTTTGATCTTACAAAAGCACGTAATACGCAAATTATGTCGAAGACCTGTAAGGAGCCCAAGTTTTCCCTTATTTGTTCAGAGAATTCCTCCGGTACGTCACATTTATTGTTTTAAAGTATTAAATATTTTCTTTATGAAGTCTGGTAATCGCAATTTTCGTTTTAGCGATGGCGATGGCGTGATAGTTAGCTCATTGGACTATCACGCAGGCAGTCTGCGTTCGATTCCTGGCTGGGTCACCAACAGTTTTTCAAATCGCCATCACTCTTTCGGCGGGCAATGGCAAACTCCGGCGGACTCGGACTCGGCGATAAACCGTAGGCCCGCTCAGATGTGACAAAAATGACAACATGAGCAACATGAGCTAGGCCATGGCCCATATAGGGCTGCCAGCGCCACAGTGTTGTTGTTGTTCTAATTTAAATGTACGTGGCAATTTTGCCAATTTGGTTACAATACCAAGGTATCGCACTACGGCGTACAAGATTTTCTACTCCATATCCTCTTTTCGTATATTCAATAATTTTCCGCTGTCTATTAGAGCAATTTCTTCACCTGTGATGTAAGCAAGAAGTGTAAAAATCTGGCTGTTCAACTTAAACTATGTAAATGTTGAATCTATTACTTCTATCATGTCGGTTTTAAATTTATGTTATTTATTTCGTAAAGAGCATTTTTTGTTTATTCTTTCTTTTCCTTAAACTAATGATTTCATAGTCAAAATGTAATTGTAAATTCAATCTTATACAATTATCATTTAACTTTTATTATTCTTGTAAAAATTATTTTAAATTATCTATTAGAGTAGCTTATATAAAACCTGGCCACCCCGCCTTCTGATTCAGTAACATTGTTTGATATTATCATTTTTTCTTTTAGAATGGCATTCAAAACTATTCAATACGTAAAATACAGAATGCCAATAAATTTCTTAAAATATTTAAAATGTTTGGTTATATTTTTTTTTTTACTTTTTTCAATGTAATAACTGGATACAAGAAATAAACGAAATTATCTATCTTTCTATCTAAAAAGGAAGTGGATGGAGGTATTCTTATTTTTAAGATATATCCAAAGCTCCAACCCAAGAATGGCCACTGCACGTGGATCAGTTACACAAAAAAAGAGGGAAGTGGATGGAGGCACTCTAATTTTTTTTTTTTTTTTTTGAAACACAGATGTATTTGGTTTCGATATTGACTCTCCAGGGGTGGGAGTCCGAATAGGACGGAGAGTTTTTCTTCACTCGGAATGGTTCAGGTTGTAAATTTTAACGGTTGTTTTGTGCTTAAAACTCTACAACAGGCAAATCTACATGCCAGTGTTATGCCTTCACACGCAGATTTTTCTGACTAAGTTCCAATTACACAAATGAAAAACTTGTCATGAGTAGGATTCGAACCTTGACCGTCCGAGTGAGAAGCGATGGCTAGTACCACTACACCACGGCCACCCCGTAATTGATGAGAGATATCCAAAACTCCAAACCAATAAAATACTCGTTTTATATTTTGTGACTTAAGAGCTTTTTTTCCCCCTATGGTACTTATATATAATAATCCAGACACACTTCGATCCGATCCGATCCGATTGTTTCCCGAGTCTTCAAGAAGCACTTCTACTTCTAAATTTCAATTCGAATTTCTGAATAATAATAATTAAACGAATTATTAAATTTTAAAAATGTCAATTGATCTTTTATTACTTATGAAATTGACTATTGTAATAAACTCGAATTTAAAAGGCATTTTCCGATGCATTAAATCTTGTAATTAGTTTACTTTGCCTCAGCGGAGTAACTTCTTGTCTGCCTTTAAGGACTTCATCTGGCTTTAAGAATTGATCAACAAAATCTTCAGGGTAATAGTTATTTCAATCATAAAGTTTGATAAAGTTCTACAATAGTTAACAAGCTTTTACTGTTTCTACAATTTTCCGGAAATGCTTTGATTTGGTTCAATAACACATTTCACTTAGCGCAGAAAATACTGAAAGCGCTTTTAATTCCTACCTGGACTTTTTTGTTGAAGATCGTTTTGTCTGGTGATAATAATCTATATATTCTACTTGCTGGCTGGAGACGCTTGTTAAATGAGGCCAAGGTCCACCCCGGGTTGCGGAATATTAAAAGTTTTCTATGATTTGTTTCACTACGCCAGCTCCTCTTAATACACCTCCATGGTATTGCCTACTATAAAATGCGTGAAAAAATGAATATGAAATATGAATTTTATGTTCATGTGTAACTAATACTAAACATTTCAGACATCTAGAATAAAGCCACATATGCACTGGAAAATAATCAAGAAGAAGTGGAATCTGATAACGAAGAATTGATTACAGTTCTCACTTCAAAAAAAACCTTCAGTGATTGCTCTTGGTACTTTTAAGGATTTTTGTTGCAATTGACGATCTTGCAGACAAAATATCTCTTTACAATATACAGAACCGTAAATAAACACAGATCGACGACTTTTATAAGCAATTTAACCGAACCATCGATGAATTAAAAACAGTTTATTATGTGTTACATATGGAAACTGAATTATGATGCAATAAACACATTTTTGTTTAGGTCAAAGGGGAATCGCTGAACAAAACCGTGTGTAGCCCAATAGTGATTTGAAAAAACAAACGTAAAAGAAATTATTTTGTTGATTTGCCAAATTAGATGCTTTCCTTAAATTCAAGGTATCGTCAGAGTATAATAACATCGAAGATAAAGATCTGTATCACTATAGCATGCCAGCTAAAATCTACAACAAGCTGTTAGAAAAAAAATGTACGTGAGGCACCACGTTGATGACGAAGCTGAAAGTTCAAAGCTTTGAATCTGTGCGAATAACAACTAGCAGGAAAAAAAATATTATGTTATGCTAAATTGTAAAAGTGTAAAAGTGTAACAAAATGACAGCCAGTGTATTTTGTTGTTGTATTGTAAGAAAATAATACA
Organism: Volucella inflata; assembly: GCA_928272305.1. Classification (NCBI taxonomy): domain Eukaryota; kingdom Metazoa; phylum Arthropoda; class Insecta; order Diptera; family Syrphidae; genus Volucella; species Volucella inflata. The sequence goes on along the minus strand of OV743716.1, from coordinate 89,534,666 downwards.
CTTTTACAATTTTACAATGATACAAGACCAGATACAACGAAGCGTGAATACCCTTACTAATTACGAGTATATTGTAGATAATAGATTCTCGATGAAAAACATTTAGAATGAAGACAATTCTGCATCTCGATTTGGCAAACAAGATCAACAGAGTATTTTTATACAAATATATGAATGAAACAATTATCTGTAAAGGGTTTTCAATAAGTACATTACAATTTTGTGTTTAAATAAACATAAAATAGTTGAGATACCGGGCTAAAACGCATTCCAGGTAATGGTAAATTTAAGAAATTCGTTCTTTTTTTATAAGACCACCGCGATCACTTTTGCAGCGATCGATACGTTGACAACTTCGCGTTTGATTTTGTCCTGGGCTACTTTTACTGTGTTGGGTTGTTGCTATAAACCAACAACTTTACATTAAAAGAAAGCAGAGCCCGATCGTAGAAGTTTTGGCACTTCAAATGAGCAAGAGGCTTCAGTTCTTGAGTTCATTTGATCTTATTAGGGCTAAGATATTTACGCAAAATTCGCGTTAATGAAAGATTCTCAATTCCTGTGAACGAAATTAAGTTGACTGATTTTGAGCTGAAGCACTTAGGGCTTGTTGTCTCATTGGTACTGAGTAGTGAATATTGTGACCGAAAATTAAATAAAGCGCCCGTGAAGTTCCTACTACCGGCACCGAATTTGGGTGTATATGTAACAGACAACAAAATTGTTTTCCCCATTGAAAAACCCATTACATATTATCACCTTATAAAAGACATATGCCGTTTTTTAATTTAATAAAATTATATTTATTAGGATATTACAAAAAAAAAAAACAGAGGTCAAAACTGGTTTTCCAGTTTAACATGAAGAATGCACAAAATATGGTATCCTAAAGGGATTGAATTCGGTCTGATTATCTTCATTATTAACACCAACGATTTACTGAGAGCTCTTAGACTAAGCACGCAATACGCACACTCGGATAAAAACCATAAAAATGCCGTGAACCAAAGAAATGTAAAAGAGACAGCCCACGCAATGGGATTTAAATACGGACATGGCTTAGTGTCGCAACCAAGCGTTCGTATAAAAATTAAAATGAACAATTTAAACAAATTCTCAATTATAGGGACATATCGATGCCTTAATTTAATTGGTATTATGATATTAAATTGTTATGAGTAATTATAAATTGATAAAAAGCAGTTTTTTTATTCATAAAGAAAAAATTATGTTGCTACTCACGCTTTCAGATGTGTCAGATGCAATATTAGTCTGCAAATTTACAGCCTCAACACCAATATTTTCGGTTTTCATATCTTCAAAAATTATTGTGTCGATACTCTGTTTTCTTTGTTTAAAACTCAGATCTGTCTCAATATCACAATTCCCAGTTACAGTATTGATGTTTGTTTCAACTAAATGAAAATTATCCTGACGATTTGTTTCAAGTAATTTATATTCTTCTTTGTGTTGATTATTATAAACTGCAAAATTTTCGATTGACTTTCGGGTATGTTTTTTACTCTTCTTCTTTTTCTTGTGTTTTCTATGCTTACTTAAAAATTCATTTGACATACTTTTCCCCAATTGGGTTTTTCGTTTTTTATCAGTTAGATTTGCGTGGGGCAAATCCTTCATAGTTCCTGCTTTGTCCTTAGGTCGAATTAATTCAAAAGTAGCATCATAGGGCATACATTTTGTAGTAGTAGTCCTTTTATTTTTTCCAAGTGAGTTGTAAAAGTTCTCACTATATTCTAAAAATGAAAACAAATACAAATATTTTTTTTATTAATTATTTAATTAATCTCAACATACTTTTTTAATGAAAATCAATCGAACAAAAACAAAAATAACTCAACGGCAACGGCAATTTTTCACTAAAAAAGTTAAAACAATGCAAAATTGTGCTAAAAGTCATATTGGTGAAATATAAAACACCAATTTCATTTAAAGTATGTAAACACTAGTGTGTTTGTATATTAATATTTGTAGAAATTGTTGACTAATTCCTTTTTAAATTTTATTGCATTCTACTTTTTTTAACATGGTTATGTTTTTGGGCTGGAGGTCAGGTACAAATTTCCGTAACATATATGTATTTAAGAAAATATTAAGGCGCCATTTTTTTTAACATAGCATTAAGAGAAAATTGTAGTCAGGTCGCAGTGATTGCTGAAGCTATTTCTTATTGTTGGTATTATTTATAATCGACTTACAAAACAGAAGCTTAAGGTTGACGCAGTTATTTGAGCCAGTAATTGTACAAGCATGTTCTCGGCATATCGCATCATCCTGACACACTCGGCCTGTGACAGACGCTCTTTTGCATCAGCAAGATGCTGTCAACTCACTCCCACTTCACCATCTTCTCGGCGTCGTTTTGTTGTTTTGCAAATCAGTGTAAGTACTTTCAAAGAGAAATGTGTTGACAAGCTATGGAACGGTGGTAATAGTCAATTTAGATTATAATTATCGAATATCGCTCTTCTATGAATAAATGATGGCAGTCGCGTTTCTTAAGCGGCCAATGCTTCGAGTTTATCGTCATACATGGATTTCAAATTTTTTTTGAGGAAGAAAGCAATCCTTATACGCTATCCCATGGTGAAACGAACTCGTTAAATCGCTTCACCGCACCTCTTAACAGCCTGTTTCCAATGACAACTATTGAGCGAATTCACTATTCTTCACAATCCACAGCTGCGGTTTAATAAATTACAGCTTTAAAAAGGCAAGGTATAGAAAGTCTCCTCCAAATCAAATAAGAAATCTTCTTGAATTGCTTCTTACTTTTTTTCCAATGGACGAGAGGAACCTTTTTCAGACCCGAAGTTTAAATTATCATGTTTCGCCCGAAACTTATTATGCAAGATTTAGAAAATGCCATTTGCCATACACTGGGCTAAGTAAATAATAATATGGTATTGTCAAAAGAAGAAATTAAATTAACAATAGATGTATTTCATATACAACTACCTGAGAATACAATCTTCTCAGAAAAAAGAATCATATGCGGAGCTTCAGTAGTGCTCTAAGTAATCTCACTACAAGTAAAGTAGTAAAAAATGTAATTTTATTCGATGTTATTCTTAGAAGCTCTTAAAAAATAATGAAACAATTTTTAAATATCAAAAAAATTAATCCCTTAATAACCTAAGCACCTTCAGATTTTCAGATTAAAACAAAATTGCATGAAACACATTCTAAAACAAACAAACCAACAAACCTTTTTCGTCACGTCAATAAATTGCATTTATCCGCAGTTTTCCTAGCATAATTGTGCAGTAAGGTTTGGAGGAAATGATTCATTCTTTAGCGGGTCTGAAGTAGTTTTTGTAGTTGATTGCACGGGTACTGTACATGTGTTTGAGTAAGGAATGAATATTGGATTATTAAGTATTAGGCTAAAAGCGCACCGGAGCGGACCATGACGTCTCGTTTTTCATAAAAGACAATTTTCATTTCCACACACAGCAACCGGAACATGTCCTTTTTTTCTTTTACTTTATTTTACTTTATTTTATGTAGCACAAACATGTCCTTTTTGTCTCGTCTGATTTGGAGTGTGTTCACTCATAGGAATCAATGGATTGTTGCCTGATTCGTCAGCAAAAGACGTGGCGTATCTGGTGTGTTTTCAGACTTAGAAAATGAACATTGATTTTCAGGATCGGGGTAGGGGGTTCACTGCAGAGGTTTGTGTATAAGTCTTTCAGTGGTGGAGCGTGTCGGTTCGTTAGTGATAATAGTGATTTATGTAAAGAAATTGTTTATGAGAAGAAATGGATTCAGCATGGAAGAAAGATATTGAAGGATAATGTTAGCTTCATTGAGAGAGCATTTAAAAACAGACTTTAAATTTACCCTGCCGGTAGAGGTTAGAATATACCCGCGGTAGGAATGCCTGTCGTAAGAGGCGACTAAATCCATCTGGGCCGGATGGAGGAGGAAAACAATCAGGATGATAATCTTAAAAAAAGAATTTGCGATTTGTACAATAACATTGTAAGTACTGGGATTTTTCCTCACAATTGCAAAAAAGCGACAGTTAAACCCATACCGAAAAAAGCTCACAACTGCCATTCTTTCGAAGGATATCGTCCAATCTCACTGCTCCTCGTTGTTTTCAAAATTTTTGAAAAAATCCTTGCGAGACGAATAGGCTGGATGATGGAGAAAAAGATGCACCCAGATCAACACGCATTTACACCCAATAGGGGTGTTCGACACTCTAACACTTATTAGAACAAAAGATCACTCATAATCTATCTAAAAATAGGCACAGCGTGGTAATGTCATGGGACCTAGAAAAAGCCTTTGATCGGGTAATGATCTTTCCAGCTACACAGCAGCTAAACTTATGGGTTCTTAAAACGATTGTGTTTTTCCTATCAGCCAGGACCTTTCAAGTAAACATAGACGGCTATAACTCGTTTTGGTAAAGCTGGAGAACGGATTACCACAAGGCTCACCTCTTTCAGTGGTTATATATAATGCTTACATCGACTCACTAATAACCAAACTTTCGGCACCAAAATATAGCTTGGACTGCCGATAATATCTATGGCTTAGCCTCAGGAGACCCTAACAGAGTTGAACAAATCTTAGTAGAAACTAATTTAGCCATCCTTAACTGGGCACAAGAAAGACGTGCGGTAGTTCCACCATCCAAAACAGAGGCTCTTCAGGTTTGTAGAAAAACAAAATGCACGGCTTCTCAACTAACCCTACGTGAAGTCATAATTACGATGAAAAAACAATTCAAAATACTTGGTGTTTATTTCAGCTCGAATCACAAGTGTGACTTACAGACAAAACATGTCTCAAACCAGTTGAGATTAAGAAACAACGCATTGAAAATCATCTGCCCTCGGCGTAAAGGGCCACACATAGAAATTGCCCTCCAAATAGCGAAAACACAAGTAAAAGGCACCCTTCAACATGGTATGACAGCCTTTATGTGGACCACAAAAAAAAATTATTGAAAAAATCAACGCAACCATCAACGAATGTTTTCGCATAACAACAGGGGCATTGAAAACTACACCGATTGCAGCACTCCGAACAGAAGCGGGATATACATCCTTCGAAAATCAGTCGCCCCAGAGCACCAGTCTATATTATAAGTGACATGCGAGAACATCCCCTTCATGATTAAAGATGTTAAAGTATTTTAATACAAAAACCCCAACATAAGTGTGAATGGTTTTGGTTTTGAATTCAATGAATATTATGAGAACATTCTACGATATTACGATATTCGAACAAATAAACAAACTCCATTGTGAATGTAATGATGGTAAAATAAGAAAACAATATGTACAATATATTGTTACGTAGGTCATAGTTCCCACATTCAGCAGAAGTAAACAACAGTGTACGGTAGCCGATTCCCGCGACACGCTGACGGTGCAACTTAAATAATTTAAATAGAAGTGCACGCAAAGCACGCACTTTAACTTTTGATATCAACTTGTAGTGAATAAAGAGCATTAAGTTTAGACAGAGATAACTTTGTTTAAATTGAATCCACGTTCTCTTGGTATTTTTTGTAAGCGTTTTTCGTTCATTCATTCGTTCGTTCATTCGTTCGTTCCTTGTTCTTTGCTTGAAACGTGCAATCTGTTGGGGTGACATAGAGAAAACCGTAGAACAAAGGTTAATGCTAGTCACAAAAACCCAATCGCTTAAGCCAGCCCGCGTTCGGTTTATTCTTTTTTTTTTTTTTGTTTGTTTGTATGCCCAGGCGTAACTATCAAAAACAATCAAATTTGGTGGCAACGGTGGGAAACGGTTAAAAAATCTCCCAAAAAGAACATAAAGTGAATAGAAAAGAATATAAAAAGAAAATTAAGCAAATTTAGTGATTGTGCGGATGATCGTAGCCCAGTCTAATAGAAGCCTGGCAACGATGAAGCAGCTCATGTCGTTTTTTTTTTATATATAATGAATCAAGGGGTTACTAGTACCCTTAAAATGATTGCACACAATGCGGGCGATAGATGGTAAGGGAGGAAAGAAAGAGAGGTATAAATATACGTTAGTTTTGAATGTTTGGAGGTTATAAGGAGCTCGGCAGGACATTCTATGAGTGAGTTGTTCGGCTTAGGAAAGAATCACGATATTTCAGGGTACGTCTGAAAGTGGGCTTGAGGGTGTACTGATGAGCATTCATAGCGCGACGGGTGTTACGGTTGGAGATTTGAAGGGGCGGAATGCTACTGGCAATTTCTGAGAATAATACGTAATATTGACATCAACTATACGTTTTATACCACGGTTCTAAATCCTATCAAGTAAGTGCAAAGGAGTCTTAGGAACACTGACCAGGCGTGAGCACTGTACTCCAATTTTGGGCGGGTGAAAGCCTTGTATATTGAAGCCAGATCAGAGGGGGTAAAATATTTGTTACATCGCTTAAGGAAACCTAGACATTTTGCAGCATTTTTCGCGACTTTGAATATGTGGCATTCCAATGTAAGTTGTCATTGACACACGTTATTGGGTATTTGAGTTTCGCTTTAGCGACATCATTGTGTTTTGGAAGCATTAAATTCCACTCTGTTAGTAGTTCCCCAATTGGTTATGCTGTTTATATCGGAATTTTATGAGCTTAACATACGCTGCCGTTCCCGTTCTACAGCCGAACAGCAGGGACGTGAACCCGGGAACGAATTTGAAAAGCAGACGCATTTTCGACAAAAGAGCCTGATGTCAAACTCTGTCAAATGACTTAGAAATATCAAGTGCAACTATCTTACTATCGTCAGATTGATGTAAACTTTGGTTACACTTTTCGATGCCACATGCGATCAATTCACCAGTGGACCTGCTGCTGCAGGTCTGCCGTACTGCCGGTCATTAAGAAGTTTTTGTGTTTCGAGATATTTCATGAGCTGAAGATTTATCAGTGTTTCCATGACCTTGAAAAGAAGGGACGTTAGTGCAGTGGGTCAGTAAGAGGAGAGAGAAGAAGATTCGCCTTTTTTAGGGACGGGCTGGACAAATGCTGTTTTCCATCTGCTCGGAAAGAGTCCTAAAGAGATTGATGGAAAAGCTTACGTAGTGGTTTTGCCAGCGTAGAAGAACAACTCTTCAAAAGAAGGGAAGATATACCATCTGGACCAGAGGATTTGTGAGTGTTAAGATCTTTAAGTAGTCTTGCTACTAAACAAGTGCGAAAGTGAATTCGTCCCATTGAAGATTCGACGCACTCAAGTGAAGGCTGAGACAAAGCACAATCTGGAAGCGTTGAGCTTCAAACAGCAAACAGGTTGGCTTTGTCCAAAGAACTGACAGCTGGAATGTCATTGTAAATGAGCGTTGGGATGGAGGATGAGGCAGAATTTCCAATGTTTTTGGGACATTGTTGTATTTTGTACCTCAGTTTTTAGTCGTAAAGAAATTTCACACGCTTAAGAAAGGCGTTGCAGTCATTCCTGGATCGTTTGAATTTTTTTCCGGTCGTTCTCTGTCCGGTTGGTCTTATATGACCGAAAAAACATTCCTTTCACCCTGACTGCCGCTTTACAGTTCGAGTCATAACACACCGTCCTTCGGGTGTTGTCTGTCCACAATGTCGAAGCCACACAGAATTGTGTATATTGAAATCGCCCCCAATAACGATTTCAGTATGAGGATACAGGGATACAATTATTTGTATGGAGTCAGACACCGCGTTAAAGGTAGAGTTGCTGTCCGGTTTGGCACTTCTGTAAATAAAGCAGTAGTGGATAACTTGCTTACGGAGATGGAATATTAACCACATGAAATTGAATTCCTGATTGGAAGAAGGACTAAATTGTGGTGGAATTTGATAAGCTACATCACTATGCACGTAGATGGCGAAACCGCGGTGAGAAAAGAATAATGGCACTTGTTCATAGTCAGGTAGCTTCAGATCAGAGGTGTGGTCAGGGATCTAACTGAGTTTCACTAAGCACCAAAACAGCTGGACTATATTTGCAGACGTGGATGTACGCAGAAAAATTATTAATTTTTAATCCTCTTTTATTAGCCGTGTTTTTTTGCAAGCGTATATACGCTTAAATTTTAATTTGCATGTAAAATACACTAACAACAAATCCTATATCCGCTTAAGTTGCCCTTCATATTTATCGCCGCTTGTGAAAAAAGCGCGGATTAAAACAATGCTGCCAAACCATACTTTTTCGTTTCAGATGAATTTTTCCGATGAATAAGCAAAATTTTAAACATTCGCCTACAATTTTTTTTTAAAACAATTTAAGTTCGTTCACCAACCGAAAAATGAGCCACCACTTAACGCTATAGAGATGTCTGTGCTACCAATTTTTACAATGAGTTCTTAAGCAGGGATGATCGTTTTTTTGTGCACTTACAATTTAAGCGTATATACGCTTACAAAAAACACACCTATTGACTACATCAACTCTAAGTTCCCGAGTCATATGGGTGGCCGTGGCTCAATTGGTAGTGTATTGACTTCCCAATCGGAGGGTTGGGCATTCAATCCCAACCGCGACCGAAAGACACTCTTTTTTTCAGGCAACCAAAATCATGTGAAATGAATGGTTGTCTAAAATACAGCAACAACAACTTAATTTACACCAATAATTAGTATCCCCATTGGATGCCACCCATGGAGCGAAATAACCACTGAGCCAAAAGATCTTTCTCTCTCTCTATCCCATTTTTCAAAAAACTTAACACGTGCACCGGCATTTTTAGAGTATACATATCCTCCTGAGTGTTAAGTTCTTCTCTTAAAAAAAAAAAAATAAATATTAACAAACAACCAAAAAAAACACCACAAACATGGACGATACTAAGCAAGGTCGTGAAGTGAAAATTGTTTGTCATTGATTCACAGAATCGAATTGCGGTACGTATTATGCCCTTACAGCAATACTTATGAGTACACCAACAAAATTTCCACACACAACCCGCTATACATCAGTTGTTACATACACTCAACCATTGATTTTGCCGTACAACAGAATACAGCAATAGCATTTTGACCGGGAACAGGAGATGGGGGGATGCCCGCGCTATAATTTTTTGTTTTTTTTTTCGCTAAACTGCATTTGCAGGTTTTTAAATTTTTTTTTTATTTTTTTTATTCTTTTTCCTTAAGACACACTATTGTTGCACTAGCGCGCGCGGATTTGAGGGGGATGAGATTTTTTTTTTTTTTTTGTGAGCGCAGAGACAATTTGGCGAGTTATTACGTGGCGAGTGCGTGTGCACTCATCGGAGGTCAACTCGGTACTGAGTTGAGGTAGTAATAGTGACGATTATAGTGTAGATGAGCTAGTAGAAGTTAATTTAGTAACTATGAAATGTCGGAAACTCCAAATAATGTCTTAGCTTCATTCATTCCTACTTTTAACAGTAGCAGTGAAGAAGTTTAGTTTCATAGAGGCATGCACTGACACAATGGAACTGGCAGAAACTGCCCAGAAAAATGTTATTTTTAAATACCATTCATTCAAGACGACCTATCAAAGTTTACAAAATGTGTTCCGCTTATAACCAAAGAAATGCAGGAGATAGTCAAAGCCTTCACAAATGAATGGATATTAAATTTTGGGTTGCCTAAAATAACTCTTACAGATAACGAAAAGAAGTTTTGTAACGAGTTATTCGAAAACTTTTTAACATGAAATATATAACCACAAGCATTGCATATCCATAGGCAAATGGTGCAGTTGAGCGAGTCCATTGTATTGTATTTGAATGTTACAGGTAGATAGTTAGGTGATGTAGATGAATAGGAAGAGATTTTGCCTCACGCTAATTTCAGATATAACACTAGTGTGCATAATACAACTGGGTACACTCCATACGAATACGAACTTGTCTATGGAATGAAAGCTAATCAGCCAAGTGAAGTCGAAAACTTAAATGGAAAAACTATGTTTGATTACTTCGATGAGTTAAATGTTAACTTACTAGGTAAAATCACAAAAGCAAAGAAAAACATTTTGAAATCTAAGTTAAAATCCAAGGTAAGATACGATAAAAAGATAGGGAATACAAAACGGAATACAAAAAAGTTCAAAAGATATTAATTCGAAATATTGTCAAGGGAAAATTAGATCCAAGTTAACATCAAAAACAAAAAAACAGAAATAAAGCAAAGCTAACATTAGACTGCATTTTTATAACAAATAAAATAAATGACGTGATAAACTCAATAAACTCAAACAAAACAGAAAATAAAGAAATAAAAAAATCAATTCGATCCATTCTTATTTCAATGAATTGATGGGTAAGGTAAATTTTAAAGTTATTCGAGTTGAAATAGAGATAGCGTAATATTTAGATAGTCTTTTTTTAATTCAAAGCGGAACCATCCACCCTAGAATTATCGAGCCATCAGAACTATTCGAACCAACATTAGAAAACTATGCTAACATTGTAAAGGAAATTGAAATTAAAGCTTATGCTAAAAATAAAGACATAATTATACTGTTGCAAGTAGCAATTGTAAGAAAACAAAAATAGTATGAAATTTTATCAATACCCAAAATTGAAGCAAATGGCCTCGCTTTAATTGATATCTCAAATAAGTTTTTGTTAATTAGCATAGATAAAGAATTGTATAGTTTAAGAGATAATTTGATCGATTTTAAGGAAATTAATAATAGTTATATCTGTAAAACTCAAATTTATAAGAGCTCTATCGATTATAAGAATTGTGAAATAAACATTTTTATGCGCAATAAAGGCAGTAATTGTATTATAAAAAGTGTAAGTTCTGATATTGAAATATTTCATAAAGTTAATGGAAAAATATTCCTATATGTAATTACACAAGAAACAAAATTTTAATGTGAGTACCTTGTATATTGTAGGATTATTAACTTAAAGTGGAAATTGTACGTTTGAAACAATAGGCAAATTGAGTTGAAAAATAGAATTCATCAAAATGAACTTGAAAATTGTTGCATGAAAGAAACACTTTTAACTTGGATAATAAAATGATAAGTAAAATAAAAGTTGGAGACGTAAATGAACTAAGTAATCTAGCAGTTGAGATGCAAAACAAAAAACATTTTTGGATAAATATATAAGATCCAATCCCGGAAAAAACAAAAGGTGTTGGTGTAGGCATTATAAGTACCTAAACATTGATTTTTGTATTTGTATTAATATTTTGTAGATCCAAGGATAAAAGAAAGACGTTTCCCTCTTACCACTAAACAATATTTATTTCAATTCAATAAGAAAATTACAAAATTATGGAAAGAATGAAGCGCCACTATCTCGACGCACCAGTGCGGAGTTATTCGTGGAGAGAACTGCTGATTAAAAAGTTTTTACTTTTCTTAGAGCTTTAGGAAATTGAACGGCGTGTTGTGTTCTTCCGCGTTTTCACCATGTAAAAATGCTGTCTTCAAGCAATCGATTGAAATCTTCGCCGTCCGGTTGCCTAGCTTCACTTTGAAATACTTGTCACTTCTTTGCAGGATCTCAAAAGGACCATCATATGGTTGTTATAATGGCGTTTGACCGAGTCATTGCGTACAAGGACGTGTGTTGCTGTCTGTAGGCTGGGCTGAACTAATACTCTGCTGTTATTGTGAGTCGAAGAAGGAACAGGTATCACCTTGGCTATAGAGCGCTCCAATTCTACACTGAACTTGTTGTCCCCAGTGAAGCATATCTGCAGGCGTTAAGCTTATGTCGGCCTTAAACGTCGATCGCAAGCCCAGTAGGACGGACGGTAAAACATCAACCCAGTCTTCTGAATTGTGGCAACGCATAGACGTTTCCAGAGCACGATGCCACCTCTCGATCACCCCGTTCGCTTGATGATGGTAAGGTGTTTTTCTATGATGCTTGATGCCAAACAGACGATTCAGTTCCCTGAAGATGATACTTTCAAGCTGTCTTCCCATGTCTGTCGAAATCCTTAGCGGTACTCCAAACCTCGAAAACCATCCGAAAATTAACGCTCTAGCTCCAGTCTCAGCTGTGATGTATGCAAGCGGATAGACTTCGGGCCACCGAGAGAATCGATCGATGCTTGTTAGCAGATATCGATATCCTTGTGATGATGGAAGGGGGCCAACGATATCTATGTTGATATGTTTAAATTATCCTGTGAGGTATATGTAGCTACAGGTGTTCGATTGTGTATCTGAATCTTGTTCTGCTGGCAGGATGTACACCGTTTGACGAATTCGGAAATTTCCTTATGCATATCGGGCCATACGTATCGTTCAGAAACTAGCTTAATGGTCGCTTTGATCCCTGGATGTGACAACCCATGCAAGTGATTCACTACAACTCCTCGTAAAGATCTTGAAACAATTGGACGCACTCGATTGACAGACGTGTCACAATATATGGTATTCGAGATTTGGTGTCTGGAAGAGTATGCAGCTTTACGGTTAGCAAATGTGAATGAGATTTACCTGGGTCAATCATTTTTTTTATTGTCCTCATCATTAGATTGCTCGGATGCGATGGTCTCCGTGTTCCAGCTATCGAGCTCGAACTAATGTGTGGCAAGTTCTGCCACTCGGGACAAGGAATCAGCGACGTTGTTGTCGGTTCCCTTCACAAATCGGGTGTCTGTGCTGAACTGGGCTATGTAATCCAGCTGCCCCGTATTTGCCTTGGCGATGATTTGTCCAGCTTTTGCATAAATGCATAAACAAGAGGTTTATGGTCAGTGTGGTAAATGGCTAAGAGCTCACGGGCGTAAATGCTGTACCTCTTTCGCGTGTCGGTTAATTTCTTGTAGAAAAACCCCAACGTCTTTGCAGCTCCGTGGACGATTTGGTGAAGTGCTGCACCAACTACAATATTTGAGGCATCTGTACAAAGAAACAGTGGTGCGTTCACGACCGGATGTGACATAAGCGTAGCGTTCGCCAAGTCTTCTTTGCACCGTTGAAAAAACACTTCTGCTTCAGTCGTCCAGGTTATTGGCCTGAAATCGTTCTTTCTGTTACCCTTTATTACTCTGAAGTATAACCAGGTTACTTGTCCCGTGAGGTAAAAACCGCCGATAGAAATTTAAAATTGCCATGAACATTTCAGCTCCTTTGCTTTAGTTGACTGTTTGAATTCTCGGATTACTTTAGCCTTCTCTTCCAGTGGTTGTACTCCTTCGTTGTTAATTTTGTGTCCGAGGAATCGCACCTCATTCTTATCGAACGCGCTCTTAATAGTTAAGCCGTAGTTCCTCAACCTTTGGAAAGCTCGGCGAAGATGTTATTCGTGTTCTTTTTCATTTGTAGAATCAACTCATATGTCATCCAGGTAGGAAAATGAGAAGTTCTCCAGGCCACGTAACACTTCGTGCATATGTCATTGAAATGTTGGCGCAGCATTTCGAAATCCGAATGTCATATAAACAAATTCGAAGAGTCCGATTGAAGTGATAATGGCAGTTTTCGGAACATCGGCTGGCTCAATGGGTATTTGATAGAAGGCTCGCTGCAAGTCGATCGTCGAAAATATTGTTCGTTCATGCAGGATATGAGAGCAATCTTGAATTAGTGGGATCGGCTAGCGGTCCGGCATCGTCATCGCATTGAGTGCGCGGCAGTCGCCTCATGGTCGCCAGTCTTCGTTCGTTTTGCGCACCATATGCAACGGACTTGCCCAGTTGCTCTTGCAAGGTCGACAAACTCCTTTCTCTATAAGGTACCGGAATCCTGCTTACGCTGTTTTCAGTTTCTCGGCATCCAACTTGCATAAGCGAGCGGAAACGGGAGGACCTCTCGTTCCGATATGATGTGTTGTTGCAGTCGTGGAGCAGTCTGTCGCCGGCCTCGGATTAAATCCGGTTAGGTCTTTAACTTCTGCTAAAATGGAAGCAAACGGAGTTTTAGAGCTGAACATATGAAATTCACGTCGGCTCCACCATCGATAAGGAATCCCTGGTTAGAAGATTTGTCGTGAACAACTAATCTCTTAATGTGCTGGTCAGTGTGTTGTTCACTTCTGTTGCTACTAACCAACACACCACTGCTTGGTTTTTGGGGTGTTGAAAGAGTAGGGTTGACGACAATTGTTTGCGTTTGCTCCATGGCGTTTGTGGTATCAACAGGCTGTATCCCCCTCATCAGAGCGGCCACGATGAAAATTTGAAGCGCGGTCGCGACTATGACTGCGGCTCTATTTGGGCGAACCAGATTTCTGGTTTTTCATGTTAAAATTATAGTATTTTTAATGCGATTCTAGAAACCATTTCGAGAGAACTTTCAGTATTATATGTGGCTGGTTGTCCGTTAGGCGTATTTTCGGAACCATTGGCATCGGACTCGGCGGGTTTGCGGGATTCGTGATCCGTTAACATGTTTGAACAACGCGCGACTCTATCGGTTCGTAGTAATTTCTTTTTGACTTAATTTAATGCAACACGGGGTCACCAATTGTGGTAGATCGAAGGATAAAAGAAAGACGTTTCTCTCTTACCACTAAACAATATTTATTTTAATTTAATTGGGAAATTACAAAATTATGGAAAAAATGAAGAGCAAATATCTAGACGCACTAGTTCGGAGTTATTCGCGAAGAGAACTGCCGATTAAAAAGTTTTAACGTTTCTTAGGAGACAATTATAGTGCACGCTTTGACGAAGCTGAAGACGAAGACTAAGTTGAAGACGAAAAACCGTGTAGAAGCAAACATATGAATTCGCATGAAACTGTTCATAGTAGAGGCGAAGCCGAAGACGAAGAGGATGACGAAGAATACGCTGTCAGCTTCAAACTGTGCGGTACTGATTTTGAAGCTGAATCAATCGTTGTTTAGGGCTGTTGTTTTTGTTTTCCTTTTGTCGACCTTCGGAATTTTTAAGTCTTGATTTGTTTTCTGGTGGACAAACACGTGCATTGAAAATGCCTGTTGATAATGAGGAATTAATTGCAGAGTTTCTGGCAAAACGCTGCTTATGGGATCAGTAAAATAAACATTACCACACAGACATATTGTGAACCAAAATTGGAATGAAATTAGATATTACATTACCTCAACGTTACAATTAGCCTTTCAACAGGCATAATTGGAATTTTATTAAATTGGTCCAATTTTTAAGAATATGTAGCTCAATTTTTGACAAAATGTCATCAAAGGTGCTTATTTTATATTCTTGTGTGCTCAGCAAATTTTTTTTCGCCTTGACGCAGCTCATAATACAAGTGATGAAATTGACCAACATTTTTCCATCTTAAATTAATGGGATGAATTCGATTTCTACTAACTTTAATTTTTAATTTTAACTCTGAAAACACATTTTCTGCTAAAATTAGCACACCATCTGATGACGAATCCATTGCGACTTACGAAAATGAAAGCGCAGCTAATTCGTCTTCTACTATGTACACTTGTCAGCTTGCTCGCAATGCAAGCAATTCGATCTCAGCTTCGTCTTCATCTTCAGTTTCGTTACAGCGTTCACTATGATTGTACCCTTAGAGCTTTATGAAATTGAACTAAGTTTTAAATCATAAGGTAGTGTTGTCAGGCATACTGTGTGGACACAAATATATAAATGTGGCTGCACAGCTGGTGGCCGTACAACACCTACAATATTCAATAAATGTTTTAACAAAAAGTAGAATAGATAAACATATGCAGGGCTAACCACGGTATCTGAACCACCATCAACAACTTCATCAGAAACAAGCGTCATGGAGCGTATTGAATCTGGTTTAAGGGAAAGGTACCCATAAACCCATCCAAGGGAGAAGGTGCTACGGAGGTTATCGTTCCTACACTCAGCAGATGTGGGGCATCTATATATATATATGTGTGTATGAACAAGCAGAAGAGTGGTACCATGCACGAAAGAAGGAATAGGAGTTGTGCAGTAGCAGTCGTCATAGTCAGTTGTACCTTAGATGTGAACGAAGACAGTCAATAGTTTTAAGAATTGCGCCTTCTGTTGTGAAATAGTAGAATATACATATAGTATATATAAAGATTTAATAAAAGTGTTTAGCACAATTTACAGAAGAGTGTGTGTTTTATTTTGTTATGAATACATCGCCCAAACAATTAAGTTGACAGAAAACAAAATACGCTTACATCAGAAGTGGGATCGAAAAAAGAAAAAGAAAAATCAGTGAAAAAACAAAAAAAACAGTGAAGAAAAAAAAACATCGCAATGTTCGACACAAAGGAAATCGAAAAATTCAAAAACTATACACCGACGCAGTTGAAAGAGTGGTTGCGACAGTTAGGAAGGAAGACAACGGGAAATAAGAGCGAACTTGTTTTGCGCATCATGGAAGTACCAGAAGATGAAAGGGGTAGGTACACAGGAACACCAGATGCTAACGCCGAGGATGGAGAAAATAACAGCGACAACGTCGATATCGACAACGACGATGATGATGGTACGCACACTGATAAAGAGGGTAATGATAGTACAAAAGTGAGTGAACAAAAGAGCGATTCCGAAGAGTGAGTCCAATGAAACGATTAATAAAAAGGGTGAAAAGAAGAAGAGTGCAGATGAAATGAAGAAGAAAAGTCAGTTCGAAACAAAAGAGTGGAAATTAATGCAACGCGAACTGGACATGATGAAACGGGAAATAGATTTACAGAAGAGGGAGAATGAAATGCTAAAACTCGAAAATGAAATATTACGTAGAGAGAGGGGAAGTGCAGAAAAGGAAACGAAGGAAGCAAATACGGAGAGAAAAGAACACGATTTCTACCAAATAAAAGACTTGTGGCACGATTTTTCGGGAAGTGGAGAGGATAACTACCAATTGTGGGAAACCCAGCGGCGCAATATTCTGGCAGCATAAACATTGTCTGAAAATAGCAAAAAAGCACTCATTTCAATTAAATTGAGTGGCAAAGCGTTGAAGTGGGTTCATTCTCGAAAACATTTGATGACAATTACAACGGAAAATTTATTAACGTAGGTGAAATGCCTTTTCGCAGATAGAACGAGCCAGCTAACATGAAGGCGAAAATTTGAAGAACGAGTGTGGATGGTTGGTGGAAACTTTCCGGAGTATCTGCACCATAAGACCATATTGGCAAATAAGTGTAACATTTTGGGAGACGAGCTTCTGTATTATTTAATAGAAGGAGTTCCGGACTACCACTTAAGAGCGCAGGCCAGAACACACCGGTTCAAAGACATTGGCGAGCTGTTGGATGCGTTCGGCAGGGTGAAATTACCAAAACCGTCGGTAACACGCAGAATCGCCGCAGAAACACAGTCTACATCTAAGGTGTTTCGGTGCTATAATTGCAACGCCATGAGACAGAAGAGTGTGTGTTTCATTTTCTTATGAATTAATCGCCCCAACAATTAAGTTTACAGAAACAAAATACGCATACAGAAGTAAGTTCACACACTCAGCTGAATTATACAACAGTGTACGGTACTCGATCGCCGCGAGACGCTAACGGTGCAACTTCAAAAATTTAAATAGAAGTGCACGTAAAGCACGCACTTTATTAAGTTTAGACAGAAATAACTTTGTTTAAATTGAATCCACGTTCTCTTGGTATTCTTAACCTATATATGTGTTGCCCGTTCAATCATTCGTTCGTTCCTTGTCCTTTGCCTTTGCCTGTTGGGGTGACATAGAGAAAACCGTAAAACAAAGGTTAAGGCTAGTCACAAAAACCCAATCGCTAAAACTCAAGCGCTAAATTTATATTTATTTATTCTTTATAAGTGTTGTTTGTTCATTCATTCGTTCGTTCGTTTGTTGTTCTTTGCGTGAAACGTGCAATCGTTTGGGCGACACAGAGAAAACGGTAGAACAAAGGTTAGTGCTGGTCAAAAAAATCCATTCGCTAAAACCAGCCCACATTCGGTTTTTCTCTGTAAAAGAAAGTATCCAAAGTGATAAATAAATAACAATAAAAAAAGGACGCTGCACGCCCAAGCGTAACAATATATTAAACCATTTCCGGTTTGTTGCGTAATCAAGTAATACAAGGGCATAGAAAGCAGCATATTAAATTTGATAAGTTCTCTAAGTATTTGTACTTTATATCAGGACACTTTATTTGAATTATTGATTTATCAAAATATGCTGGATATGCATTTTCTTATTTCATCAAATCTTCGTTACAGAATAGAATACACAGAAAATTTGTTGGTAATATTTTTTTAATTTTAATTTTTTAATGACCTAATTACAATAATTTTTAAAGATGTAATTTTGAAGGTGAAAATAACTTATACATGCAATGTCAAAACCACATCCCTTTTGACGTTTTTAATAGCGCAATCCTTAGAGCTTTACAACTAAGCATATCTTAAGTATTGATAAGCATAATTTCTTCTTCTTCTTCTTATCCTTTTATTAACCCTTTCCTCGTTATACGAACTTATGCGTAACGAGTTTCCCATTTTTACTGCATCGCTGCTGCTCCGCTTATGGGGTTGGCTAATGTCGCAGACCGCAGAACCCGTCTACATAATGCTCAGTCCTGGATCGCTTCCGTGGTTAACCCCAGACGTTGTTGCGCATTTGCCATCTGAGAAATCCAGGAATTCTTTTTCCGACCTCGTTTCCTTACAGTTGGAGTGACCATAGTTGATAGTGCCTTTTTAACCGGATTTTCCGCAGATCTTCTTTGAACGTGGCAATACCAACTTATTCTATTCGCCTCAAGCTGTTCGGTTACCGAATTCTTTATATGTAGACTTCCTCTTATACGCGTAGATCTAATGCAATCGCGTTTAGTGACTCCACTAGACATCCTTAACATTTTCATTTCCGCTGCCGTCATTTTGTTTTTAAACGCTTCGTACATTGTCCAGCACTGTGAACCGTATATAAGAGCTGGTCTAACAACCGTGGTGTAGAGTTTCCCCTTCAATTTAAGTGGAAATTTTCGGTCGCAAAAGATTCCCGAATTTTCCCGCCATTCACACTCACTCTGAGGTTTACGTCGTCGTCACATTTCGCTTCCATGTTAACGATTGATCCTAAGTACTTAAAGATAGTGCTTTTCGGAAGAACTATTCCGTCTAACATTATATCCGGAACAGGTCGCAACGGATGCGCAAATGGGCACGTCAAATGCTCCGTCTTTGAACGACTTATTTTAAACCCGTTTCTCTCTAGCGCATTTCTCCATGAATCTGTAAATCTTCGACGTAATCGCTAAGTATAACTGCGTCGTCAGCGAAGAGAATTGGCGTTACATTTGCTTCGCGCATGCAGTCTTTTAAAAGATGGTCGAATACTACGTTAAAGAGGAAAGGGCTAAGTACGCTTCCTTGATGCAATCCGATATTAACTGGAAATTCTCTCGTTAATCCAGCAGAGCTTTTAACCGCAGTTTTCACGTTTCCGTACATGTCTTGTATTATTCTAACATACGTTTCTGGTACGTTTTGAGACCTCAGCGCGACCCATATGAGATCCCTAGGCACTCGATCGAATGCTTTCTCGAGATCGATAAATACCATGTGTAAATCCTTAGACGAATCGAATTGATAAGCATATCTTATATTTTAAATAGTGATGTGGGGTATGTTCTAGAAGGTGAATTAACTTATCCACTAAATTTTCAGGATTGACGATGAAAAATATAGAAAAGCGTGTGAAAATTGTAATAAATGGGATGTTGATGGAAGATGTTTTATACTCTAGAGATTTAACGGCAAACCTAAATATTAAGTGTAGATCAATTTTTTCCCGGATGTGGCTCCTTTTGAAATGAAAGAAGGAAATGTATATTTGACCAAACCATTTACCTTAGATTTATGGTTTTAGAACTCATAATGTACGATTTACATTATGACTATATGAAAGAAAAATATAGTGATTTAGTACGATTAAACTATATGGATAAAGATTCCTTTATATATTCTTTAAAAACTGATGACTTTTATGCTGGTATTTTTAATGATGACATTGAGCGTCAAAACCCTGTCTTCTGTTTAAGGAGCTAGGATTCGCCGGTTCTGAACCACTTGAGCCAAGGAGCCATGTATACGTGATAAGACATGTTTGGGTGAATGACTTGTGTGTGAAGGTCATTGATTTTGACGCACATTGTCGTAGGCAGAGGAATAGTTTTTGTAATGCATTTCCAAGTGCATCTATTAATTTTATATCCTCTTCGTCAATATTACTTGTGCTGTATTGTGGATGGAAAAATATTGTAAATTTCCGATTTACCCAGCGTGCAGTACAATTCAATTCACTTGAATTCAGTATTTATTGAGACAAGTAAAATTACAATACATATACTTTTTTTTTTGTTGATATAATGAAAGCTTACAGCCGACTTAAAATTACATCAGGCTAAGTACAAGGTCATTTAGTTAAAATTTAAGTACCTGTTACTTATAATTAATCGACATATATTTTTGTTTAACATTATAATTTATGGTATGTGTTTGCTCCCGACATATATTCACTTGAGTATTTGAGCTTCAAAGCAAAATGAAAGACTAGGTGTTAAAACAAATGCGAGTAAAACATTACTACCTAATAAGACTTACTTAACAATGTTACATGCATATTTGACAAAAGAGCTTCATAGAACCTCATCATGCCCCTTTAATTGTTACGAGGGCGGGTCAATAAGTCCGTGACTTTTGGATTAAAACACAGATTTTTTGATAAAAAAAATAATTTTACTTTTCAACGTAGTCTCCCTTGAGCTCTATACACTTTGTCCAACCCTTCTCCAATTTTTTTATCCCTTCCAAAAAAAATGATTTGTCGAGGTCCTCAAAATAGGCCTTTGTTTGCGAGATCACTTCATCATTGGAGTCAAATCTTTTTCCACCAAGCCATTTCTTCAGGTTTGGGAACAAGAAGTAGTCACTCGGAGCCAAATCTGGAGAATAGGGTGGATGAGGGAGCAATTCATAGCCCAATTCATGGATTTTTGCCATGGCAACTGCATATGTGTTTGTGGTCGACTGTGAGCAAACGCGGCACCCATCTTGCAAAAAGCTTTCTCATGCCCAAGTGATCATTCAAAATTGAAACCACTGAGCCATGCGAGATCCCTACGGCTTCCACAATCTCTCGCACTTTCAATCTTCGGTCGGCCAACACCATATCGTGAATTTTTTCGATTGTTTCGGGTGTAGAGACCTCAACTGGGCGTCCAGGACGTTCGGCATCTTCAGTGCTTGTACGGCCACAACGAAATTCAGTAAACCACTTTTTTACCATTGAAATCGATGGTGCAGGTCCCCATAGTATTTATCAAGCTTAGCCTTGGTCTCGGTAATGGTTTTTTTTCGCAAGGAATAATGCTTAATAAGCACATGAAATTCACTTTTTTCCATTTTCTCCTCAAATTAGAGAGTAGTCTGATAAAAATAGCTGTCAAACACAAACTAACTGACGCAGCAAGATTAAATTTTGACAGGAGTCAACTGACAGATGCCTGTTGACAGGAGCAGTGTTGCTGTTTATGTAAAGAGGTCAGAAATTCAAAACGTCACGGACTTATTGACCCGCCCTCGTATATATTCAGATATATAAGAACATGTTGCACGGGGATTCTACAAGATATCATCAATAATTTATAATATATCTTAGTTTAATCATCACCAAGATATATACCAAGCAGCTCTCGATGACCACTGAAATTATATATGGTCGATCAACTTTTGTGTTCCTGTGCTTGTATTTTCTTTGATCATGTTAATTAAACAATTGAGCCAAAGTTTCCAAATAGTTTATTAACTGTGGACACGCAGATAAAGTAGGCGTGGAAACAAGAGACATCAACAGTTAAAATTCCACTGAGAGACGTCAAAAGAGAAGAGCATCTACAGCCACCAAATGAGTAAACTGCTTACTTGTTCAATGTGCTCATTTGAGAAAAGTCACCAGTTTTTTTTGTTTTTTTTTGTCTGCGTTTGAGATTCTCTGCTTTTTATTACTAAATTGTTTATCAATGCCATTAAGTTTTTTTAACGGCCACGAGTTTCCTGGCGATTAAATGTACCAAATGATAAAGATATTACGTTCAAAGAGAAAAGGCTTACATGTTTTCCGTATCAATCCCCCTAGGGGCGATAGGATTTTCCGCGAAAGAGGAGGTGTGGCTATTTACATTCGCAAGGGTATTAACGGTAGAGTAATATGAACATCAAATTTAAAAACGTCAACTACAAAAGCTTACGTACTGAGATTGCTTTCGTCAATCGGGCACAAATTTATTTCTTGCTGTTGGTTGACCAACAAGTAGCATTTCAACAAAAAAGAAAATCATTGAAAATAACTTTCCACGTTTCAGTCGTTCACAGACCTTGGCGCTGTTCACACGTGCTTCGGCGTTTTGTCTATACGATTGGACTTTCCTTCTATGCGTAACGAATTACAATAAGCGATAGAGATCCCCGTCTAGTGTTGAAGACATTCGCTTGTCTCTCAGCAAAAACAAAAATCGAAAGATGGGTCCGGATGACCTTAGGTTCGGGCGTTTTACACCCTTACAATGTCTTCCGGATTCCCATAATGATGACATTGAATGTGACTCCACGAATAAAAAAAATCAAAATTCCATCTGTATGTCTACTGCTTAAAACTTGCGAAAATGTGCACTCCTTATTAAAAGAAATCCAAGTTACTGATTACTTAATGAAAAAAATGACAAATGTATCAAAATAAACTGCAACAAAATCGAAGATCACCAAAAGTTGTGTTTTTACTGTAATCCAAAAATTGGCAATTTTTCACTCACGACCTTCCTTCAGCGAGGTCGATAAAATTAGTTCTGTTTGGTTTAGATGAAATGATGAAGAAATATTAAATCCAACCTATAAAATTGGTTTAAAGTGTGTAGATGTCAAGATGATAAAAAAAACAATACGAACATTTGCTCAATTTTTTTTATGTAGTACTCGTATTTCTTAAACCCGGTTCAACAACATTTGTTGACTTAAAAAAGAACATACAATCTGTTTTTAAAACAGAAGTCAAATGGGACTTTTGTCGAAAGCCAAAACATAAATATACGCAATGCTTCAATTGCCAAATGTTTGGCCATGGTGAGAAGAATTGCTTTATTAAGACACATTGCGCGATTTGCTCTGAAAATCACGGAACGGGTAAGTGCAAGTCAAATATCATTGAATGTGCAAATTGTAATGCAACGCACAAGTCTACCGACCCGTCTTGCATGAGCCGTAAGTCCTTTTTGGACATGAGAGAAAAGTTGTCTTCGAGAAGCAAACGTCAAATTCATGCTGTCGTTTATATCTAACCAAATTGACTTCCCACCTCTCCCGTCAAATCGAAGAGCAACAAAACCGGTTCCTGTGCCCACAGTTTCCCGTACGTGGGCGAATAATGTAAAAGCAGGCGGTACTAATACGAGTGAATTTTTTTCCTTAGAAGAGATAAACCAACTTACAGCGGAGATGACGACACTATTAAGCAATTGTAATACAAAAGCAGAAAAATTTAACACAATTGCACAATTAGCAATAAAGTATTTATACAAACAAACACCATAATTAATACATCCATGAATATAATATGTTGGAATGCTCAAAGCATTCGATATAAATCAATAGAATTTTTTGCTTTTCTCATTCTCATTCTCCTTCTTACCCCAACCGTAAAAACGCAAGTTTCGCCGAAGATACCTGTATCTTTCCTTCAGATTCAGATGGTACCATAATAGAAACCAACTTACGAGGGCGGGTCAATAAGTCCGTGACTTTTTGAATTTCTGACCTCTTTACTGAAACAGCAAACTGCTCCTGTCAACAGGCATCTGTCAGTTGACTCCTGTCAAAATTTAAACTTGCTGCGTCAGTTAGTTTGTGTTTGACAGCTATTTTTATCAGACTACTCTCTAATTTGAGGAGAAAATGGAAAAAAAGTGAATTTCGTGTGCTTATTAAGCATTATTTCTTGCGAAAAAAAACCATTACCGAGACCAAGGCTAAGCTTGATAAATACTACGGGGACTCTGCACCATCGATTTCAATGGTAAAAAAGTGGTTTACTGAATTTCGTTGTGGCCGTACAAGCACTGAAGATGCCGAACGTCCTGGACGCCCAGTTGAGGTCTCTACACCCGAAACAATCGAAAAAATTCACAATATGGTGTTGGCCGACCGAAGATTGAAAGTGCGAGAGATTGTGGAAGCCGTAGGGATCTCGCATGAGAAAGCTTTCCGCAAGATAGGTGCCGCGTTTGCTCACAGTCGACCACAAACACATGTGCAGTTGCCATGGCAAAAATCCATGAATTGGGCTATGAATTGCTCCCTCATCCACCCTATTCTCCAGATTTGGCTCCGAGCGACTACTTCTTGTTCCCAAACCTGAAGAAATGGCTTGGTGGAAAAAGATTTGACTCCAATGATGAAGTCATCTCGCAAACAAAGGCCTATTTTGAGGACCTCGACAAATCATTTTTTTTGGAAGGAATAAAAAAATTGGAGAAGCGTTGGACAAAGTGTATAGAGCTCAAGGGAGACTACGTTGAAAAATAAAATTATTTTTTTATCAAAAAATCTGTGTTTTAATCCAAAAGTCACGGACTTATTGACCCGCCCTCGTACAATCTGCATTAAATGAAATGCAAAGCTACTGTCATGCATGGAAAATTAATATCAACGCTTCAAAAACTCAGGCTGTCTTTTTCACTCAAAAAAAAAAAAGCTTGTTTTCTGCCAAGCAATAACTTAATTATTAATGGTATGAGTATCAATTGGCGTTCAAGTGCCAGGAATCTTGGGGCACACATGGACCCAGTCATCTCAGTCTTTGGATCTCCACTTTTCTGGCTAGGTCCATGTCGCTGTACAGTCCATACAGTTCGTCGTTGTATCTCCTCCTCCACTCACCATCAATGCAGACGTGATAGAGCAGGACCGGGATTATTAAGGTCTTATAAAGGGTGACTTTTATTGCCCGAGAGAGGGCTTTGCTACTCAATTGCCTTCTTAGCGCAAAGAAACAGCAGTTGGCAAGAGTTATTCTTCGCTTGATCTCAGCGCTGGTGTCGTTGTCTGTATTTTCAGCAGAGCCTAGATAGACAAAGTCCTTAACTACCTCAAAGTTATATCTGTCGAGGGTGACGTTCTGCCCAAGTCGTCGGTGTTTGTTGTCCTTTTTGCTTGACAACATATACTTGGTCTTGCTTTCATAGACCGCTAAACCCATTTTCGCCGCTTCCGTCTCAATACTCGCGAAGGCGCCACTGACATCACGCTGCTTTCTCCCGATTATGTCAATATCGTCGGCGTATGCGAGTAGTTGGACGCAATTTTGAAAGATAGTGCCTCTTGTGTTTGCTCGTGAGTTTTGCACTATTCTTTCAAGTGCGGTGTTGAAAAAATCGCATGACAGCGCATGGCCTTGTCATCCTGCAAAGACGGATGAATTTGGCAGGGATGCCGAAACTAGACAATGCTCTGTATAGCTCGTCTCTATAGATGCTATCATACGCGGCCTTAAAATCGATGAATAGGTGGTGTGTATCAATCTGAAGCCCATGGGTCTTCTCCAAGATCTGCCGTAGTGTGAATATCTCGTCGATGGTGGACTTTCCTGGCCTGAAGACACACTGATATGGACCTATCAGGTTGTTTACGAACGGCTTCAGGCGTTCACACAATACGGCGGATAAGATCTTATATGCGATATTAAGGAGACTGATGCCTCTGTAGTTGGCGCAGTTCAGATGTACTCCTTAATTGAGAATCGGATAAACAATGCTGAGGTTCCATTCATCGGGCATACTTTTTTCCGACCATATTTTACAGATGAGTTGGTGTATGCTCCTTACCAAGTCATCGCCTGCCTATCTACCACTTCATCCAGGTCGGGTGGACGGAATTGTTGGTCATCATCGTCCAGGTTGAAAGGTTGATTCTGCCTGACAGCGGTATTTTGTCCGTCATCGCCGTTATGCAGTCTGCAGAAATGATTTTCCAAATCCTAAGCATCGACTGCGATTCTACTACGATGTTCCCTTGTTTTTCTCTACAGGCGTCGGTCCGGGGTTTGTTTCCGTGGCATGTTATTTCTACCTTTTGGTAAAACTTCCGAACCTCATTCCTGGAGTAGAATCTCTCAATTTCCTCGATCGCGCGCTTCTCATGCTCTTTCTTCTTCCTTCTGAGAAGCTGGTGTTCGTCTCACCTCTTCCGCTCATAGAGCTCATGAGCAGCTCCAGTCTTTTTTTGCAGTGCCGCATTGCGTGCTTTTTGCTTAGCTGCATGTGCTTGCCGGCATTCATCATCGAACCAGGGGTTTCGTTGTGGTGGACGAGTGAAACCCAGCACATCAGAAGCGACATCTCTGATGGCGTTTTGGCAGTGTTTCCAATGGTCTTCGATGCTTGATGCTGGCGGTTTTGGACCTCTTAAGAGATTAAGAGATACTCGATCGGAAAAGGACTTAGCATCTCTTGCCATTGTAGCCGTCTGACTTCAAATTTTCTCACAGCATTAGTTTGTCTTGGCGTAGTTTGGGATATCCGCAACAGTAACTTGGCTACATCAAGGTAATGGTCCGAGTCGATGTTGGCTCCTCGGAACGTACGGACATCCATAATACTGGAGGAGTGTCTTGCGTCGATCGCAATGCGATTATTCTGGTTGACTGTTGATTGATCAGGTGTTCTCTTAGTCCCCTTGTGTATATCGAGATGTGGGAACCACGTGCTTGCTACGACAATGTTTCGCCCCGCCGCAAAGTCCATTAGCCTGAATGCGTTGTCGGAAGTGTTGTCGTGCAGGCTATAGTTTCCGATCGTTCCACCAAAGATACCCTCTCTAAATATACCCTTAAAATCACCGAGGACAATTTTAATGTCATAGCTAGGGCATTGCTCGTAGGTCTTGTTAAGGAGCTCATCTTTCTAATCTGTGGGGGCGTCCGCGCATGTAAGGCTAATGTTGGAAAATTTAGCTTTGATGCGGATTGCTACATGGCGCTCGCTCACATGCCGGAAGCTCAGGACTTCTTGCCTTAGTCTGCCTCCGACAACAAATCCGCATCCAAATAAGCGCTGCTTTTGCCGTCGATAGCAATTGCCGTTGCAGATGTCGCAGTTTTTCATCTTCTTTTTTTCCGGCCCATCCCATCACATTTCCTGAATGGCGATTATGTCTGCTTTGCAGCAGTATAGGGCCTCCGCTAGTTGCTCGGCTGGAGGTGGTCTATTAAGGGATCTAACATTCCACGTGCATATCCGAAGCTCATTGTCCTTAAATCGTTTGCATGGGTTGTCAACAGTAGATCCGTCCATATCCGAGGCTTGTTGATGCTTCGTAACATATGTCTTTTTTAAACGGCCGGACAATTACCCCGGCGGCACAACCCCCAAGCTGGAAGACCAGTTCCATTTTTAATGCCCCTAGGACCAGGGGTCGGTTACACCGAAGACAGTAACTCGTTCCGGGATGTAAGCGCTGCCGTTGGCCAATAAAGGGCTCGTCCGCAACCATCTCTTTTCCAAGACCCTGACTAAGCCCTGGAAAACCTTACCGGCCTGAGCTCCAACTATGTCGGAGTAGCCCGGATAAAGTCCTGTTTTGTTTTTCCGACACTAATCCTGATTTATAGCGCAGGAAACTGGCCATTTGCACCCTTCACTTCGTAATCTCTAGTGAGATTCCCAGATGGCGCCACGGGGAGGCTTGAAGCAGGGCTTATTAGCAGACCTGCAAGATGTTCGGCTGCAGAGGCTCATTCTCGTTATTTAAAGAACCAGCACCTGTCGAAAGATGCTACTTCTACGAGGCCTTATACTAATCGTTGCCATCAGCAATACAATATCACCAAGGTTAGTATTGGGCTCCTTTCTTTTTCATTTGGTTCGTTGTTGGAGTTGTGAGAGGTATTTATATGACCAAACCTTCCAAAAGTACTGATTCATCCCACAAGTTTGTATGCAATCAGTGGGTTCCCACGTCTGGAGACTATCGGTGGGGTAAAAGAACAGTCAATCAATTTTAAATGAGCATACAAGTGTCAAACCACTCAAACTTTAAACTTCATGGAAATGATCGCAATTAATAGCACTACCCCGCTGGGCACCACGATTGCAACGCACTGATCCCAGAGCAAGCAGAAGTGCTTGTGTCAGAGCCCGACGGATCCCGGGGGCGGGCAAATTGAAGTTTCCAAAATATTTTCATAAACTTCGGTTTGCAAGTTGGAACGTCGGATCGATGACCTCAAAAGTTTAGAACTGGAAGCGATTATGCGTCGCAGAACTCTACAAATCCTGTGCGTACAGGAAACGAAGTGGTGTAATACAGGAAATAAAGCGAGTTTTCTAGATTTAAAAACTAAGGCATTTAAGATGTTCTACCATGGAACGGTCAATGGACGAAACGGTGTTGGAATCGTTGTTGCAGCGGATCTTCTAAACAACATCGTTGGTATCTTGAAAATAAGCGACCGCTTGAAGAGTGTTAAACTCGTCATACACAATGAAACGTGGAACATTGTTAGCGCGTACGCTCCACAAAATGGATGCGACCAATCGGAAAAAGATACATTTTGGTCAGAGTTCGGTAATTTGCTTAGAAATATACCTATCGATGAGATGCTCTTCGTAGGCGGAGATTTAAATGGCCGCGTCGAAGAAACAAATGTTGATTATGAGGACTGCCATGGCGTTAAAAGCTTTGGAACCAGAAAGTCTGCTGGCGAAGATATCCTTGTAGCGTGTAGGGCTTACGGCTTAACCGTCTTAAATATAATGTTTATTAAACACCAACGACATCTTATCACCTATTGCAGCGAAGGCCACGAAACGCAAATAGATTATCACCTCTGCAAAATGTCGATGAGAAACCGTGTTAAGGACTGTAAAGTAATACTTGGAGAATCGCTAGTAAGCCAACACCGTCTGCTCATTACAGAATTTTTCACAGCGGAACCACCGAAAACACGGGCATCGTTTGGAAAGCCAAAAATCCGGTGGTATAATCTATCGAAGGAACGAAGCGCAAGATTTATCGCACTGGCTAAAGAAGTACTTCAAAATATAACTGGTATAGCAGACTCACTTAGCCCGCAAGAAATGTGGAACAGCATGCACGAGGAATGCATAACACTCGCACAGTACCATCTGGGGACTATATCGAAATACAATCACGTCGGCAAAGAAACATGGTGGTGGAATGACGAAACCAAACGAGCTGTGGCCGACAAGAAGAGTGCATTCCAAGCGTGGACAAAATGCGATCGGAGCGACGATATCGAAAAAGCTCGACTGGCTCTTGAATACGAGCGTCTTAAAAAGATCGCAAAGAAAGTCCTGGCTCGAACTCGAGCGGCAGAAGCGGAAAACCTGTACCAGGAGTTGGAACAAATATCCTCACGATCGGCGGATAGAAGACAAGCTATCCAAGAAGTTCAAACGTCGTACAGTACTAAAATGCCAAATATTTTTACGCTCGCCGCACAGAGGAGAAAAAATTCAATGGAAATAACCTCGCTGAAATACATCAAAAACGCAGACGGTCGTTTACTAACAAATGAAAAGGAAATTTGTGACCGGTGGCTTGAATACTGCAAGGAGTTGCTTAACAAACAGTTTCCACGTGATATCGTGCCGACAGTTGGTCTATTCGAGGAGGAAGTTTCGGACTTTTCAATCGAAGACATAAGTATAGCAATTGGAAAAATGAAGCGGGGGAAAGCGGCGGGACCAGACAGTTTTCCATCAGAGTTTTGGTCGAAGAAGGAGGGGATCGCAGCGATTGGCTATCGAAACTTTTAAATAAATTAAAATGTGGACAACCCATGCCGGATCAATGGAGAAGTAGCTTCTTGGTTCCATTATACAAAGGAAAAGGCGACACTCGAGAATGCCACAACTACCGTTCAATCAAGCTTGTGTCACACACAATGAAAATCGTCGAAAGAGTCTTAAACGAACGTCTTCGGCAAATAATAAAGCTCGATAATAGCCAGTGTGGATTTGTTGAAGGAAGATCGACGGTGGACGCTATCCAAAGCCTACGAATAATAATGGAAAAGCACCGAGATTCGTCTAAGGATTTACACATGGTATTTATCGACCTCGAGAAAGCATTCGATCGAGTGCCTAGGGATCTCATATCGGCCGCGCTGAGGTCTCAAAACGTACCGGAAACGTATGTTAGAATAATACAAGACATGTACGGAAACGTGAAAGCTGCGGTTAAAAGCTCAGCTGGACTAACGAGAGAATTTCCAGTTAATATCGGATTGCATCAAGGAAGCGTACTTAGCCCTTTCCTCTTTAACGTAGTATTCGACCATCTTTTAAAAGACTGCATGCGCGAAGCAAATGTAACGCCAATTCTCTTCGCTGACGACGCAGTTATACTTAGCGATTACGTCGAAGATTTACAGATTCATGGAGAAATGCGCTAGAGAGAAACGGGTTTAAAATAAGTCGTTCAAAGACGGAGCATTTGACGTGCCCATTTGCGCATCCGTTGCGACCTGTTCCGGATATAATGTTGGACAGAATAGTTCTTCCGAAAAGCACTATCTTTAAGTACTTAGGATCAATCGTTAACATGGAAGCGAAATGTGACGACGACGTAAACCACAGAGTGAGTGTGAATGGCGGGAAAATTCGGGAATCTTTTGCGACCGAAAATTTCCACTTAAATTGAAGGGGAAACTCTACACCACGGTTGTTAGACCAGCTCTTATATACGGTTCACAGTGCTGGACAATGTACGAAGCGTTTAAAAACAAAATGACGGCAGCGGAAATGAAAATGTTAAGGATGTCTAGTGGAGTCACTAAACGCGATTGCATTAGATCTACGCGTATAAGAGGAAGTCTACATATAAAGAATTCGGTAACCGAACAGCTTGAGGCGAATAGAATAAGTTGGTATTGCCACGTTCAAAGAAGATCTGCGGAAAATCCGGTTAAAAAGGCACTATCAACTATGGTCACTCCAACCGTAAGGAAACGAGGTCGGAAAAAGAATTCCTGGATTTCTCAGATGGCAAATGCGCAACAACGCCTGGGGCTTACCACTGAAGCGATCCAGGACCGAGGATTACGTAGACGTGTTCTGCGGTCTGCGACACTAGCCAACCCCATAAGCGGAGCAGCAGCGATGCAGTTAAAATGGGAAACTCGTTACGCATAAGTTCGTATAACGAGGAAAGCGTTAATAAAAGGATAAGAAGAAGAAGCCAACGGGAACGGTAACCTTTTAAATCCTCTATGATCTGTTGGGGGACAGCGTTAAGCGCAC
The DNA here is from genome assembly GCA_928272305.1 of Volucella inflata. NCBI lineage: Eukaryota > Metazoa > Arthropoda > Insecta > Diptera > Syrphidae > Volucella > Volucella inflata. The sequence continues at coordinate 89,503,517 of OV743716.1, read as the reverse complement.
ATCTAATAAGAAAATGTCCAGGAGTAAGTATTATGGTTTCGTCGAGGTCAAACAAGCTTATATTTGCAATGGCAAAGTGGAAAGTTCTTCGAACGTCAAGGACGTATCTCCGATTTCTCGTTTTAAGTGGTATTTTGTGGACTTTACCGTAGCTTCCCAAAGCTGTCTGAAGTGTGGTGCTGCAGGAGGTATAAAATGCCACTGAATTCCTTCCAAAACAAGTTTTATTGATGCATCTTATGCAGACTGTCGTATAGCATTCTTTATTTGGTGCTGAATATACACAATTCCGTTATTGCTATAGAAGTGTGAACACATTCCCTTCTCGTTGAGACGATAACATTTCCATTAATTGAGTTTTGGTTAGTGCGTTGAATCGATGACATCTTACACAATTATGGATAACGTGTCGTAATATCCGTTTTGTTTGAATGACCCAATAAGATTGCCACAAGGTTGATAACATTAGTCGAATGCCTCCATGTAAGGTTCGGTTATGTATGTTTTCAACTATGAAATTTTGTAAACCCCTCGTTTTGCGGTAAAATGCATGGATGTCTTTCAGCATCTGACATCATTGCATGTTCCAGACGTCCTCCCACAACCAGAAGATTGTCTCTATCTAAGTAGGGGTTCAAAGACAGAAGTTTACTTTTTTGGTTAAGCGGTTTTCCATTTCTTAGGATGACAGTTCTTCGGGAAACACTCTTGCTTGGGTAGAGCATATGAGCACCTTGCGGGCATCCTCCAACTCGTCTACGCTCAAATCTCCAATTTGCTTCGGTTTTCGCTATAGGTTTTCGTTATCGGTTTTCTTTCTTCTTGTATTTCCGACACTCCATTCGCGATAAATGTCTTTCAAGTTGATGGACATTTTTGAATCCAGGCAAGAGCGATTGTAGAGTCACTCCAGGCGAATACTTTAATAACTTGTGAGCCAAATATCTTTAGTATATGTAAATAGTAAATTTAATATAGTAATTGTGCTCCACACACTTCTAATTTGGGAAGAGAAAGTTTTCTCCGGATTGGAACCAACTTTGTTTTTGCTCTCAACAACGTTGCAGCGTAAGATCCATTTCCTTCAGCAACTCTTGAGTATACTGCTGCCGCGTATCCATGAAGTTGAAATTATTGGTTTTTCATTACTTTCATCCATCTAGGGATCCTAATGTCCTCCAGAGTGACAAGATTGTCCTTAATTTTGTTCAACTGACTTCTCAATTCAGCTGAAAGCGATTGATCGGATTTCACATCCGATTTCCAAATTGTTTGCATTAGGAGTTTTGCACTTACTGTCAGTGGTGCTAGCCATCCAAGTGGGTCATATAATTTGGCTTTTTCAGACAAAGTTTTCCGCTTAGTCAAGATTTTTTCTTGCCTTAAACTTTTATCGCTGTTTTTTTTTTTTTTTTATAATTTACGCGCGCCTCAAGGGGTTTATGATACCCCTTTACTGTCGCCAGGGCGCGGGCGGAAATATAGAAAGAGGAGAAAGGAAAGTTGTTGTGATGTAGTGGTTTGAAACTCAGGTGTGTTTGGTTTCGATATTGACTTTCCTGGGTTGGGAGTCCGAATAGGACGGAGAGTTTTTCTTCACTCGGAATGATTCAGGTTGTGAATTTTAACGGTTGTTTTGTGCTTGAAACTCTACAACAGCCAAATCTACATGTCAGTGTTATGCCTTCCCACGCAGATTTGTCTGACTGAGTTCCAAGTACACAATGAAAAACTTGTCATGAGTGGGATTCGAACCTTGAATGTCCGAGTGAGAAGCGATGGCTAGTACCACTACACCACGGCCACCCCCACTTGAACCTTGAATTGAAAGGTTTCCTATGGATCCCTAAGGTCTTAATGGTTTCTTCTTCTAAAATCTTTATTTTATTTTGAGTTTCGGTATGGTCTGGTGGAATGTCTTTAAGCAACCTGCGGTCATTAACTGCCCCCTTCCGAAGTTGAAAACCTGCTCCTCCTAGCATTGTAATAAGTTGTGCCTGAGCCTCTTTACTTTCGGACAAAGTATCTCGCTTGGACAACACCTCATCGATCCAGTGATGTTTGGGCTACCGTCCGATAATTCTAATCGCATAAAGCTTTTTTAAGGATGTCCATCCTGAGATGAGGCATCCCAATTGCGACATTTCTTATCTCTTCGTAGCCCCTCAAGAATAATGTCACCATATGAGTCAGCTCCTATAATCACGTCTATGAAACCTGGGCAGTTTAATGCATGATCAGCTAATTCAAGTTTTTTGATTTGATTAAATTTTATACTTTTAGTCGCTTTGGATGGTAGTTGCCTTGTAAGTTTTGGTAATACTACAATTGTATTTCAACTTAGTGATTAGCAGTTCCTGCATTCGTACTGCCATTTACCTTAACAAGGAGCCTTTGTTTGTTGAGTCTCAACAACTGCACGACAGATTCCGTAATAAGGGAAGCTTGAGAGGCGGGATCGATGAGCGCTCGTACATTAATACTGTGGCCAAAGCAATCACTGCTGCTAATGTTTACAATTGCAATCGTAAGTCATACATTTTGGTTCTACTCCCCGTGGATCATTTGTTAAGTGGATTTTGAACAGCTTAGTTGTTCTATTTGCTTAAGCTGTGGAATTCTTTCTTGCCATTCCATATGGAGTAATGAATGGTGCTTTTTATTGCAAATTTTGCAATTCCGCTTGGTATAGCACTGGGTTTCCCTACCATGTCGTAGACAATTTATACTCAGCTTGGCGTGCTTGATAAATTCAAGCCGTTGCTTTGGTGTGCTATTCGTGAGATTTGGGCATGTGTATACTGCGTGATCGCCTCTACAAATAACGCACTCTACTTTGTTTTGAAGTAACAAGGAAGCTACGCACTGGAAGTTTTGAATCGTCTATCCACTTATTTTCCGTTCTCTTAGCAGATACTTGCACTTCTAGGGCTTGATATCTTCTTTCTAGGAAGTCTAATAATGATTTCAAGGTTGGTTCCGTGAGACATTGTTCGAACAAGTTACGACTTTCTTGATCTAGTGATTTCAGTATTAAATGCATTATGATCTGATAATCCTTCCTTGATGGCATCCAAAACTGATTAAATTACAGTTGACCATGACTGGTTTGCATAGGATCTCAACCTTTTTTCAATGTACATCGACACGATTTTGCGCTCGTTACAGTACCTCAATTTAAGGGTTTCCCATACGCAGAAGTACTCATAGTTGGCACTTGAAATTGTTAAATGTTGCATTAGTTGAAGTGGCTCTCCTTCCAAATGGGTCTTCTTGCAAAACATCATAGAAAGAAGATTCCAGATAATTTCCCCGAAATGTTAGTAACTTCAATGGAGGCAGTTTTGCGCTAGATTCCATCCCAGTATTGAATTCATTTTCCTTGGCGAGAGTAGACGCCATCCGACGGAGACATTGATTTATGTCTCTTTTAATGTCCGTGTAATTCGACTGCTTGATATATGCTGACTGCAGGTCTTCTTCCATCGCATTGGCCATAACCTCTTCATGAAGCTCAGTCAAATTTCGAAGTTGCTCTAACAAAATTTTTTGTTGGTATTCGTATATTTCCTTCGAACATCCAGCGAAAGTTTCTTCGAACTCCTCCATTTTACCGATTATGGCGTCAAAGTTTTCTGAGCCTTTGCGATTGGAGGCTGATGTCCTTAGACGTGGATGCTTTCGCCGATTCTATATCTCCGTCTTCAGAGGGAACCATTCTTTTTAATAAACCTTTAGTTTTTTTATACATCTCCCCCACTCTGCTATATGTATTTCTCGCATATATGGCGTGTTTGGTTTGACTGGATCTTTTATAGTTACATGGTTATTACGAAACTCGCCCATGCGTTTATCCTCTCCAACCGCTCCTGCTTATAACGCTGTGTCTTTCTAGAATCTCTATCTTTTCTAAAGTTTATTGTTGCCTTCTCTACTTCTTCTGCTAGCGCTTTCTGACTTACAACGATGACAAACACATCTGTCTCATCATCATTATTTCATAAAAATTATCGTGGAAACTAACACAGAAATATAAAAAATTGTATTGTATGTGTGTGTCATTTGAAACAATTGTTTACTCGAAAAGGTGTGAGAGTTTCAATTTTTATGTGATACTACAGCGCAGCGTTGTGTCATTTGAGACCCATGTGCATACGAGTACACTTCAATGAAAATTTTGTTGTGTGATATTGTTGTTTATCAGGTAGAGATGGACTTTGTGGACTCTGAATGTCTCTTTTAGCCATGAGTGTGGTATACCGTCGAAGGCTTTTTGGTAGTCAACGTAATCTAGATGTTCTAGAATAACTTGGTCAATCGTCGGTTGTTCCTTACATGCTCTAGAGCCCCTGACGCATCCTTTTTGTTCCTCTGCAATTATCTTATTTATTGAGAGATGATCGTAAATGGAGTTGTTAATGCAAGCTGCATTACAGAAGCTAGGTTTTCAGTTGAGATGCTGTGTTGTTTTTCTGACTCTATCCATGGTGCATTTGTATTGTGTCATACTGGTCTAGACCAGATCGATGCCCAAAAAAGTTTGATGTCTTCAACTGTTGGCAATTTATTTTTGGTAAGAACATTACGTCCGTTCCTTTTCAGTTTTCCATAGAGCAATTTATTTTTGGTAAGAACATTACGTCCGTTCCTTTTCAGTTTTCCATAGAATGACCTTTCATTAGTAAAGAACCTAGTGTTGCTGAATTTTCTCAGCTAGGGTATATTTTTGGTGTTTATGATAATTTTCGATTCAATGTATTTAAGACTCGTCAGGGTATTTGATGATTGCTTTCAAATCTGCTGTGAGCAGGATATTGACGGCATATTTTGTTGACTTCTGATCTCAGTCGTAACGACGTATTCCCCCTAATAAACTCCATCATAATATAGATTTGGCTTCTTAACGTTTGTATGTTGTTTTCGAGTCTCATTAGCCATGGTTTCGGTTTGTTTGTTACTTGTTTATGGATACGAGGTTGAAGTCTTAATCTTCTTCCTAGCAGTATGGTGATGGTTCCTTCCGAATGAAGGTTAAAAAAAAAAAAGGTATATGTAAATGTAATATAAACAAAAGGCAATTTAAATAAATTTAAATTTTAAACTTAAGTTAGCAATTCTACCAGCAGGGGAGGCCCTTATTTCAGAAATGTTGATTCCATTGCGGGCTGGACAGTCACATAAAATGTGTTCAGCTGTTTCTTCGTCTTCGAGACAGAGACGATATTCTGCGGAGTCGGCAAGTCCTATTTTACTGAGGTGATATCTTAAACCTTTTTATCCTGTAAGGTATCCTACTAGGTTTCTGATATCATGCCGATTTAGATTCAGACATCTTTTGGCATTTTTATTAAAGGGTAGGATGGCCCGTTTGGCCTGCGTTAGGCCTGGAGTCTCCTCCCAGTATGAGATGCATTTTGAGTGCTCCCAGCGCTTAATGGCTAAATTTACTGCTGTTTTAGATGTGCAGCAGAGGGGTTCAGGTCCGTTGAAAGGGCCAGTTTGTCTGCCTTTTCGTTTTCGTCAGTGCTTTGTGTGGTTAGTTGCTTTAGTTTTTTTTATTATTTAGGTGTGAGTTCAAATTTAATCTTTTATCCAGGATTATCCCCAGATATTTGATTTCATCACAGTACTCAACGGTTGTGCCGTTTGAAACTGAACCTAGGTTTAGATTTCTCCTTTTTGTGAAGGGGACTATGATAGCCTTGTTTGGATCGATTTAGACATTCTGTCCTTGCACATCCCTAGGGCTATCGTAAGGGCATTTTGCATGCGTGCAGTGAGCACGTCTGCATCCCTGCCTCTAATAATGATGACCAGGTCATCGGCGTAGCCAATTATGTTGTAGCCTTTGTTGTTAAGTTTATTAACCAGGGACCATAGAAGGGGTGAGAGTACACCCCCTGTGGGCAGCCTCTTACGGCTGATACTGATGCTGAAGTCCGTCCAGATGAGGTGGCTATTACCCGGCTCCCTAGCATCGCTTTTGTTTATAGTCTAAGAGCCCACAGCAATTTTTGGGTGTGAGAGGTAACCAAAAAAGATGAGTTGAAAGCTGGTATAAGAATTATATTAAAAACAAAAGTCTTGCAGGATATGGTCGCGGCTTCAGTGAGTAATAGTGTGCTGAAAACTATTTGTTTTCCAAAATTGAGATAATTGATATAACCAGTGAATGCTTATTTAATTGTATAGTGCATTTCTATCTGATCGCAGAAATGTTGGTCCAAGACGTTTCGAGTGTGGCAAAGCTGTTCCCAAACCATTTTCAAATTAGAAAAAAAAATGCTTTCTTAATATACTCGTACGACATAACCAAGTATTAAATGCTACTAAAAGTAGAAAGACAATGCATCATAAGCAATATGAAGGTCCAAGACCATTTGAATGCGGCATACACTCTGCCAGACTGTTTCGAGATTCTAAAATAAATTGATTTTCGAAATAGTTGTTATAACCAAAATTTGAGATCAGATAAAAATGCACTATATAGGTACAATTAAATTACAATTAATCACTGGTTATATCAATTATCTCAATTTTGGAAAAAAATTGTTTGTTTGTGATATGTTTTATTTATTTGGTGGATGTTTGAAGAGTGAATAAAGTTGTCATTCGATGTTTGTATAAGTGCTCTCACATAATCTTGCTGCTTGTGTGTAGGATATACTATTTGTAACTGGTTGTGAAAGAACGTCCATAAATACTTGTCCGCTGGTTGGTGCAGGGTTAAGGTTTTCTTTTATTTTTAGTGCTGGATAGCGGGTGACAACTAATGTCTTGTAAATTTTAAAATCCAAAGTTATTTTGTGCATAAATATACAAAAAACATTTTTACCTTAACCCTTTTCTGCCGTCTCATCTGGGTGTTTATTTGCATTTTATATCTACTGGTGAGTGCTTCAATTTTTATTTCTATTGGGTGCTCGGTGTCAGAGTTGACAGACAACCCAAATAAAAAAAATCAAGATATTTGATATATATATATATATATATATCATATATTTCTTCTTTGCTTTATAATTTCTGGTAATTTGGCTAGAACTGCCTAATTTTGTACAAAAGATCTGTAAAGGATAGATTAAATAAGCTTCTTGCTTCATTTAGAGATGGTGATTGGTGATGTTGCTGAAGTTGTACTGATTCTATTGGGATTGCTTAGCAGCGCTTGTGGTTGGCTTACGCTCCCAGAATTAAATGAGTTCTTTGCCACGTCAACATAAGAGATATTGTGATTAAAAGTGTTGATCCTGTACATAAAATTTCGTTTTATCGGCTTGGTATCTAACTTTTAGGGCCACTGTGTTATGTTTTTGGAGATTCAACGATTTCTAACTGAACTGTAAATATGTTTAGTTTAATTTTGTAGTCGGAGAAAAAATAATTTAATTTATTGATGCATAACTTTTTAACCACATTGTAAAAATAGTACATGTAATACAACAAAGTGCTCGACTATGTGTCAAACCACCGGATCATACGATCTATTCGAAATGTGGCGACGTAATTTGGTACGTTACCTTGTCTGTTCGTATGTTAAATGAATTATGTAAAATATAAGTCAGTCAATAAAGAACACTACCATTAAATCCTCATTTTTTCGAAAAAAAACTTCAGTGATGTCTGAAGAATGGACACAGTTTCTAGAGTGCGCACCCGTTTTTCGCCTCAAAACAGTCCCCAGATCCTTAAGATTTCAAGCGACTGGAACTAAGGCGGAACTAAAAATTCGTGCACAAGAGGCGGTTCGGGATTTTGCGGAAGACAATATTCTCAAACTGATGCAAGAAGACCCAGATTCGAGAAACTTTGGCTACCGTTCTGATGACTCCACAGTTCCTGACGATCCTTTGTCTGATGAGGAAAAAGAGTCCGGTAGTGACGAAGAGCAGCAACTTGATGCAAAATTGGCGAAATTGCAGCGCATACGTAAGAAGAAGAAGAAGATAACGAGGCTGAGGCAACAGATTCGGGATTTGCAGTTGGAGGTAGCAGAACCCTATCCGAGTTCCCATGCAAATTACAGCTTTAGAGATGTTGAAGACGCTATGCCTGCTTTTAGTGGTGATGTTAATTATCCTGCACAAAGGTGGATTGAACAATTCCAAGAATTATTAGATGTCTTGAAACTGAGCGAGAAGGATAAGTTCATCTACGCAAACGCCTTCTTACTGGAACTGCAAAATTATACGTCAGAACAGTGAAAGTGAAAAGTTGGTTCGAATTGAAATCCAAGTTGTTAAGTGAATTTACAAAAGTTTTAACAATATCAGACATTTATAAACAACTTGCTAAACGGGAAAAATATGGCATATGGCAAGAGATGGCATCACATAGTCCTTTTGACGAAAAAGACTGGATTGAATTCGTAATAAAAGGAATTTCCGAAAAAACGATTTTGTATAGTGCAAGTACTTTAAATAAACAGAAAATAGCTCAATGAAAGTGCGAAAAATTTAAAAGTGATTGCATATAAGGGATTACATAACATAAAAGATGTGTCATGTAATAACGCGAATAAAAAAAAAATTTAAACACTGTTGGAACAAAAAAAAGGTGATGTGCACTCAACCTTTGAGAAAGAGATTGTTACATTTTTTAAATGTGGAAACCCGGGGCATATATCTCGCAATTGCTCCAACAAAGATCCAGTGTTGGCTTTGTATCATGGCACAGGTGCTTGTTCTCTCAATCAACTGATCTAAATAATAAAGAAAATTAGAAAATATCGCTAGTAACAGAACGTAGTCAACAGGTTACTCATGACTTCGAAAGTAATATTGAATATCAATAGACATGTAAAGAGATGGATAGTTCCACGGCGTTGTCACAGCTATTGGATTCCGGAAAACCTAATCAGCTTATTTGATTAAAGGTATCTTCCACTAGTTTTTCTGTCAACGCTGAGCAAAACATCACAATCGTATTTTGGAGTAAACAGCAGTCCTCTTGCAAATCTTGGAAGTATGAGTATATGTATAATTTTTGAAAATTTTAAAATAAACTTCCAATTTTAAGTAGTAAAAGATTTTTCTATGACATATCCCGTAATTCTAGAAAGAGATGTTATTGGAAAGACGGGTTTGGCTTTCCAGAGAAGAGAAACCAACATCAGCGGCAGATATCAGGATTCTCAAACAGCTTTCAACAGCAAAAATGGCTGGGTATGTCCAGCTTTGATGAAAATGGTAATAATTTTATAAAACACTCGTAAATGTTGAGCATTGAAATAAGTGAAGAAAGTGGTGAGTTCGATATTGAATTAAATAAAAATCTGCCTGAAATTGTTAATCAAAAAGTGAAAGAAATTATTAGACCTTTCTATTTTGTTAATAACGATCGGCTACCGCAAACGGACTTTAAGGTGAATATTGTTTTGTCAAAAGATATTTCCTTTCGTTGCTCTCCTAGACCGTTGCCTCACAAGATTGAGCTTCAAAAAATCTTATATAAATAACGTATCGCCAATCGTTGTGGTTCAGAACAAAGAGCTTAGACTTTACGTTGATTTACGCAAATTAGCAAGGCTACGCTGCGTGATTATTACCCTTTGAGGATAATATCGATATTCTGAGAGGTAAAAGATATTTTACAACTCTAGACTTAAAGAATGGACCCCTTTAGGGCAGTACGGATATACGCGAATGACTTTTGGGCTTAAAAATGCCCCGTCAGTTTTTGTACGATACATAATACATTTTTTTAAAACTTTGATATCTGAAGGTAAAATAACAACCTACTTGGATGATATCCTCATCTAAGCATTTTGCAACACGTCATTGATATAGTTGTGGCAAATGTCTTACAACTTCGATTTGATAAATGTGCGTTTTTTCAAATTGAGACAACATATTTGGGGTATAAGGTTAATAAAGACAGTTTAAGGCCGAACGACTATAATCTTAACGCAATACACAATTTTCCAACACCCACCTGTACAACAGGCGTGCACAGCTTCTTAGGGCTATGCTCTTATTTCAGAGAGTTTATTCGGAATTTTGTTATTATTGCTAAACCACTGAACGATTTGTTGAAAAAGGATACTCCTTTTGTATTAGGCGTAAAGGAATTCAAAACTCTTAAGGATTTAAAAAATAAGCTAATAGCCTCACAGGTGTTGGCAATATACAGTCCACATTCAATCACAGAACTTCATTGTGACGCTAGCAGTGAAGGCTTTGGGGCGATTTTGATGCAAAAACGAATGAATGGAAAGTTTTATCCAGTTTTTTTTTATTTTTCAAAACGAGCAACAGCCACAGAATGCAAATACCAATAATTTACGCTTTAAGAAGGTTTCGGATATATTTGGTCGGCATAACGATTAAGATCGTAACTAATTGCCAAGCTTTGACGTTAACCCTAAAGAAGATATTATTAAACCCACGTATTCCCAGGCACTCGAGTTGCAAGGTTTTGAGTACGTCGTCAAACACAGGTTAGGCAGTCAGATATCTCATGTTGATGCTTTCAGCCGGTCGTCAATATTCTTTTTGTAGAAGATGTATAGTTGGAGTTCGATCTCGCGGAAACCCAAAGACAAGATCCAAGAATCATTTCGATAACCTCTGAACTGGAGAAGGCAGGAGTCCATTGATAGATGGCTTAATATATCGGAAGTACAAGGACAAGGTTCTATTTATTGCTTCGTCTCAGATGAAAGAACAGGTGATTCGGACGCATCATTAAGCTTTATGTCATTTAGGATCTGATAAGTGTTTTGATCACTTACGCGGAATTTATTGGTTCCCGGGAATGAACAAGAAGATAAAAGCCTACACAAAAACATGTCTTAAATGCATTTATATCTCACTTCATTCTGGAAAATTAGAAGGTGCGTTGCATTCTATCCCAAGGGGAGACGTTCCTTTCGATACTCTCCACATTGATCACCTTGGTCCTTTTCCGAAATAAAATGATCAAAATGTCAACCACATCAAGATTGCTACACATTCTCCCAATCTAATGGGCAAATCGATAGAATAAATCGTGTAATTGTCCCGATGTTAGCTAAGGCATGTGATGCAAATACAACAAGCGACTGGTACAAATACCTAACGAAAGTGAAATTTGCACTTAACAACACTTTAAATAGAAGTACAGGCTTAACGCCCAGTAATCTTCTGTTTGTTTGGAAGAAACCAAAAGGGAGAGTCTTGCGATCGTGTTTGTGAGTATGTGCAAGAAACTTTAGGAATTAGCCAGGCTTGTCTGGGAAATTTGAGAAAGGAAGCTTTTAAAAAGACAAAAAGAACTACAGCTTAAGAACAAAATTTACTACGATCGTCGCCAAAAAGTTATATAAGGTAGGTGAATATGTTTTGATCAAAAATATTATGACCACTCCAGGTGTCAATTAAAAACTTCACGCTAAGTATCGAGGTCCATATGAGGTAAAGAAAATTTTACCCAACGATCGTTACATCAATGAAGATATCGACGGCTTACAAATTACCCGTCTACCTTACAAGGGCATATCACCATGTAATATAAGACCGTACAGAGTAGAATTAATGACGAAGGAGCTGAAGAGCATTTGCAGGATCTTGATTTGGCTGAAGATGCTAGCGATCAAGCTCATCTTTCTATATAAAAACTTTTTTAAAACTTGGATTATTTGTACTTTATATTTCATTTCATTGCAAAAATGTAAATAAATGAGAATTTATTATAAATTTGAATTAAAATGGAGTAATTTCAATTCGTATCGAAGTCAAAGAAAAAATAATTTTGTTTACTGAAGCATAACTTTTTAAAGATATTGTAAATACAGTACACTAAGCGGCGTTCACATTGTGCGACAAATCGTTCGAACGGGTCGTTCAACTTCGTTAGATAGACCAAAATGTACTAGGTCGTACAGTGTGCACTCTCTTACGACGGTCGTATGGAAGTTCAACTTTTTCGCTTGGTCGGACGATTTCAGAGCATTTTCGTTTATGGCTTCAACGAGTGAGCATCGGTGCGGAAGGAAGGAAATTGTGTCCAGTTCAGGTAAAAAGATTTTTTTACTTTTTACACTGATGTCCACAGTATGAATTTGTAAAACATAAAAATATATTTTCTAATTCTTATTTGTTATGCCCTTCAGAACCACTGAAGTAGCGATATACATACATACAATATATACTATACATAAATGGTTTACAAGTTTTGACTACTTGCTAGACATATAGAAAGAAATCATAAGGCTGTGCCGCGTTTTCTTCGATTTGCTCTTCTAGGTCAGCCTTGGAACGATACTCTAATCTTACTTCCTTATCGTCACCGTCTCAATCTTATTAACTTGAGAAACGAAGGGACGCAACGGACATTCTTTTCATTCACCGACTCCATTTTCTTTCACACTAACCGTCGAAACCTACCGGCAGACATGAAGGCACTTTATCTCTAAGGAACTGCACACATCTTTTTCGAAAATCTTACACACAACATCCGAGACAATTTCACTAGCTTGGATTTAGCCTTTAGACAGCGATTTGCTAATAAGTACGAACAAGCAACGGTACACTCGGAGCTCCCTGGACGAGAGTAGAAGTTCAAAGAATTCCTAAGTGAGTTCGCTGCAGATATACAACGCCTTGTGTACCTGACATTCCCAGACTGCATAAGAAATGCTAAACACCGCATCGCTCGTATAAACTGCTACTTCATTTAAATTGTGTGAATATTTTTAAAAAAAACAACAACGAAAAATAAAATGAAAGGATTTGTAAAAACGATTTTTTCTTTAAGTAAAGACATGTTTTAAATGTGCATGATACAGGCAATATTGATGAAGAGGCTGTAAGAGAAATAGGTGCACTCAATGACTTATGTAAGTATTGATGATAAAACTAGTGCATGCCAATTTTAATTAAATGAAAAAATGGAAAACTTAAATTTGCCATTTAAATTGTTAGTATAGCGTTGATGGGTTCTTCTTCTTCTTCTTATCCTTTGATTGGTTCTTATTTGCAAGAACTTTTATATTGATAAGGGTCGACACAGAAAGGGATTTAACGTTTTCATTCAGCTATAAAAAAATCTGTTTTACGAATTTTATATTTAGTATAGCATTGATTATTGAAGTTAATCCGATCTAAAAAAAATTTTATCTGATCTGATCTTATATGATAAAAGCTGATCTGATAAATACATGAAAAATGAATGAGAAACTATTGAAAGATGTTGTTAAAATATCAAGAATCCAGTTTTGCATAACTTTAGGATCATACAAACTGTGCACGTTGGAGAGTTCAGTTATTACCCCAGTTTCAAATCAGAAGTTACCAGAAAGAACTAGAAACCGACAAATGTGGTATAAGTATAAGGATGAGAAACTGCGGACGATAAGTTGATTTTTGGAAAGCGACAGAAAAGGAGCTAAGTCTTAATAAGTGAAAGATAAGAGATTTGAATTTTGAAATAGTAGTGAAATTGTTTGTGAATTAATTGAAAGTTGTATTTAAATAATAATAAATAGAGTGTTTTGAAACAGAATTACGTTTTATCATTTCGAGCCCTAGCCGAAATATTACATTATTAACAAGGCTTACAATTGTTTCAGTTGCTGGGGTTAAACAAAACAAAACAGGTTTTCAAATAGTCGAATTACACATAAACATACGTTAATACAAATGATGAAATCGTGAAACACTGAACTAAATATATTGGAAGAGTAGTGGTAAAAGGTTAGGAGGTCGAGCTCTTATAGCCAAACCAAACTTTTAAAGTTCAATGCAATTTACAGAAAATATGATAGCTATTCAGATGAATCAGGTTTAGGTGATATACAACAAAGCAATTTTGCACAAGATTTGCTGTACTCGAGCTGTCAAAATTGAAAATGTATGATTTCTACAATGAGTACATGCAGTCAAAGTACAGTAATAAGATTAAATTATATGGAAACTAATTTATTTGTATATTTTATTCAATATGAAAACTTTTATAATGTATAAGTATAGTGTCTGACAATGACGAAAATTTTGAAACATCAGCTTATTCTGCTGATAGTAGATATACGAGTATATATCAATGAAAAACAAAAAGATAATTGGAATGATGAGAGATGAAATGAATGGAGGAATAATAAGAGAATTTGTCGGTCTTCGTCCCAACAATTTCTTAAAGATATTATCATCCTAGAGTTTAGTTCATATGGATTGTAACTGAATAAAGAGTGTTCACACAAATTTTCAGAATGATTGGTCTGAGATGAAGATGCGCTATTACAATTTTGTTCTCATGTAATGTCTGACCTTGACGCGAAAAATGTACACCGAATTTAAGTTCGTAAATTTGGGCGTACCACAAGGCTCTGTTCTGGATCCTTTTTTGATTTTAATTTACATTAATTCGCTTTTTGCTCTTAATTTTAAAGGTAGACCTACTGCTTTTGCTGATGATAAAGGTTTTGCGTGTGGCTTGAATACTCCTTTAGACTTGGTCGCTGACATTAATTGGGATCTCGACCTACTAACTATTTAGATACTGGTTTGCCAAACATAATTTGGTTATGAGCTCCAAAACAAAAAGTATGTTTTTTAATTTGTCTTCTGCACACAACCTTGAAGCGAATGTGTACTTCCATACACCTGAATGTCACAGATACAAGCTCTATTCTTGCAACTATTTTGTCAAACTCTACCACGTTTTGAAGTAGTTTCAGCTGTAGTAAAAAATGTTTTTTGAGAAAGCAGACGTTTTAAGTACTTGGGGCTCACAATAGACTCTAAAATGAGTTTTTCGGTGCACGCTGAAATTATTTGCGTCTCACTCTTAGGCCTTTTTTCTATTTGCGCATTATCTGCTCTACGACGCTTTTAAAAACTTTTTACTATGGAATTGTTCAATCTAAGCTTCAATACGGAATTGCGTGTTGGAGGGGTGTGTTTCGGATTTCTTCAGGAAATCTGGAACCTAATCGAAATTTCGCTTAATATCAAATTATAATTTACATGGAAACTCGTCTTAAATGTTATCTGTACTCATATTTCGTACTACTGCCCTTCGTAACTTTTATTCTGCTTTATTTCAGTGCAACAGTGCAATTAAGAATCTATTATCTCTGACATTCTGGTTTAATTGAAATTATTTCTTAATTATGTATTTACATTTGGTGTCTTAATTTTTTATGTGATTTATTCAAACATTTATATTTAGCTTGTTTTTTTTTATTTAGGTATTTACTTTTCTTTATGTTATTTCATTAAGTTTCTACTTCTATTTGTTCAATATTCGGTTTCTATTAATTTTTGTCCATTTTTGTTTCTTTTGTATCTAAATTTTTGAATTTTGTAAATTGTTTTAATGGGTTACTCCACCCAAAATATTATTTCATTTTGTAATTCTAACAGCCTCTTGAAGTGGCATTCAAAACCATTTTCTATACGTCTTGTATCCATAGTACTGAATGCATCAAATGTTTCTTATTCCATACATTTAGCGTCCTTTTAATATTTGTATGTAAACAATATGTATAATTGTAAAAAAAATAAATTATATCTATCTATCTACCTATATAATAACTGTTTGAGCTAGAATTTTCACGAGTTGCAAAAAAAAACTCGGTTCGAGAAAAACGCATTGGTCGCTGTCGAAATATTCCAATATTTCTTCTCTCTCTCTCATACCCCGTAGTACAGGGATATTGAGCCAGGAAATTGAATAAGGGATTACCTGAGCCAGCACTCCATTATAACTAACGCGCGCTTCGGCACTGAACCAAGCTCATAGCATCGGCACAAATTGGAATTTTGTTGTGAACCTTTGGCAACATATTCTTGAATAGTTTGTCTAACAATTTATAGAAACAAAATGTAAACATAACAATGGAAATGATTTATAACGAACTTAAAGACTTAAAAAAACAAAATGAAAGACTTAAAAAATGTAAGCGAAGAATACTTGGCAAAAATTAATATTTTACAAAATGAAAACACTCAACTTAAGTCGACAGTTAAGTTGCTTTAGAACAATCAAAACTTACTAATTCAATTGACATTTTCAATGTTCCAAACGTTGACAGTTTCACTGCAGTGCAAGCAGCATTGAAAATTATTCGTGTTGGTGTTGGTTACGGTCTTGAAGAGCGAGACATTGACTCTTTCCAAATCAAAAAATAAAAACAAAGAGAAATACTACCTCTCCAATCAACATAGTTTCTCTCAACATGACTCGGCGCGCAATTAAATAGCATACTATGGAAGCAAAGAAAAAGAAGAAACAGCGACTAACAACTAAACTCCTAGATGATAAATATGATGGTTCGCAAATCTATATAAATGAAAGCCTTACTTCTCATATACGAGCGTTACATAAAGCTACAAAGCAAATTAAAATAAAAAATAATTTCAAATATATATGCATACGAAACAACATTTTTTTTTGCGTTGAAATGAAGGTGACGTTCCTCTTAAAGTGAGGTGCTTTGATGACCTCAATCAATTTCAGAATCTATCAATTATTCTTAAATAATGAATCCAAATTATCCGTCTAATGCAAAAAATGATGTTGCTTCTCCCATGTCTATATCAAATATCATCCATCAAAATATACGAAGGTTAAGAAAAAAAATTTGATTTACTTCTAGTGTATTTGAATGCTTCCAATTTTAATGCAATTTTTATTGTTCTGAGATTTGGGTTTATGACTATGAACAATTCAACTATTGTATTTCTGGTTATGAACTTTTTTTTAATTGTAATAACTCATACAGCTTAGGTGGTGTTGTGGTGTACGAGTATATTAAAAAAGAACAACAAAGTGATTATGAAGTTGTAAAAATTAGTTGCAATTGCTGTATATGTAATGAACATTTTACGATTGTGTGTGTATACCGTCTTTAAAAAGATAATTTATGTACAGATGTTTTTCTGAAACAACTAAATGACACATTCAAAGATATAAGGACAAAAAATTTATTGGTAGTAGATAGTAGATAGTAGGAGTAGATCTCGGATCATTGCATGAGTAATCTCAAAAGGAAACAATAAAAACAGAAAATTCAGACAAGTTTATCCCTTTTAAGACCCAAAATAAAATAAATTACGAACAGCTAATAGAGCACTTAAAGTATGAATTTTGGGACTCTGTCTATGCAGAAAGTAATCCCAGTATACAACGCTCACAAATCATATAGAGAGTTGCACTACTAGTCTAAATAAAAAAAAGTGCACATTTAAAACGTCTTAGGCCATGGATTGACTTAAGATTACTTATAAAAATAAAAAAACAAAAAATGCTTTACGTAAGAAGTGTAAGAGACATCCTGGTTGAAGGATTGTTATCTTAAATTGAATGAAGAATTGAAGAAGGAAGTCAAATTATGTTTGGATACATACTTCGCAACTAAATTCTAAAATTGTGGGGGCAATATAAAAAAATGAATGGAGAGTAGTTAACGAAATCCTTAATAAAGCTAATGTCACAAATAACATATCTAAGATTGACCGTGAAGGTGTAATGATAACCGACCCAGTAGACTTCTTCTTCTTCTTCTTATCCTTTTATTAACCATTTCCTCATTATACGAACTTATGCGTAACGAGTTTCCCATTTTTACTGCATCGCTGCTGCTCCGCTTATGGGGTTGGCTAATGTCGCAGACCGCAGAACGCGTCTACATAATGCTTACTCCTGGATCGCTTCAGTGTTTAGCCCCAGGCGTTGTTGCGCATTTACCATCTGAGAAATCCAGGAATTCTTTTTCCGACCTCGTTTTCTTACAGTTGGAGTGACCGTAGTTGATAGTGCCTTTTTAACCGGAGTTTCCGCAGATCTATTTTGAACCTGGCAATACCAGCTTATTCTATTCGCCTCAAGCTGTTCGGTTACCGAATTCTTTATATGTAGACTTCCTCTTATACGCGTAGATCTAATGCAATCGCGTTAAGTGACTCCACTAGACATCCTTAACATTTTCATTTCCGCTGCCGTCATTTTGTTTTTAAACGCTTCGTACATTGTCCAGCACTGTGAACCGTATATAAGAGCTGGTCTAACAACCATGGTGTAGAGTTTCCCCTTTAATTTAAGTGGAATTTTTCGGTTGCAATAGATTCCCGAATTTTCCCGCAATTTCATCCATCCCACACTCACTCTGTGGTTTACGTCGTCGTTACATTTCGCTTCCATGTTAACGATTGATCCTAAGTACTTAAAGATAGTGCTTTTCGGAAGAACTATTCCGTCTAACATTATATCCGGAACAGGTCGCAACGGATGCGCAAATGGGCACGTCAAATGCTCCGTCTTTGAACGACTTATTTTAAACCCGTTTCTCTCTAGCGCATTTCTCCATGAATCTAAGGCGTTCTGTAAATCTTCGACGTTATCGCTAAGTATAACTGCGTCGTCAGCGAAGAGAATTGGCGTTACATTTGCTTCGCGCATGCAGTCTTTTAAAAGAAAGTCGAATACTACGTTAAAGAGGAAAGGGCTAAGTACGCTTCCTTGATGCACTCCGACATTAACTGGAAATTCTCTCGTTAGTCCAGCAGAGCATTTAACCTCAGAGACCTCAGCGCGGCCCATATGAGATCCCTAGGCACTCGATCGAATGCTTTCTCGAGGTCGATAAATACCACGTGTAAATGCTTAGACGAATCTCGGAGCTTTTCCATTATTATTCGTAGGCTTTGGATAGCGTCCACCGTCGATCTTCCTTCAACAAATCCACACTGGCTATTATCGAGCTTTATCATTTGCCGAAGACGTTCGTTTAAGACTCTTTCGACGAATTTCATTGTGTGTGGCATAAGCTTGATTGAACGGTAGTTGTGGCATTCTCGAGTGTCGCCTTTTCCTTTGTATAATGGAACCAAGAAGCTACTTCTCCATTGATCCGGCATAACTTGTTCACATTTTAATTTATTTAAAAGTTTCGATAGCCAAACGCTGCCGATCCCTTCCATCATCGACCAAAACTCTGATGGAATGCTGTCTGGTCCCGCCGCTTTCCCCCGCTTCATTTTTCCGATTGCTATACTTATTTCTTCGATTGAAAAGTCCGAAACCACCTCCTCGAATAGACCAGCTGTCGGCACGATATCACGTGGAAACTGTTTGTTAAGCAACTCCTTGCAGTATTCAAGCCACCGATCACAAATTTCCTTTTCATTTGTTAGTAAACGACCGTCTGCGTTTTTGATGTTTTTCGGCTCTGTGCAGCGAGCTTAAAAATATTTGGCATTTTAGTATTGTACGACGTTTGAACTTCTTGGATAGCTTGTTTTCTATCTGCCGATCGTGAGGATATTTGTTCCAACTCCAGGTACAGGTCTTCCGCTGCTGCCGCCAGTAGACATTGCCAATCAATTCAATTTTGTTTTAATTTTATTGCAACAGAATCGAAATCTTCGCCTTCCTGCAAATACAACTGCAGTTGTAATATGTTTGCAGATGTAGTTGAAGGTGTTTCATTAAGTAATAGTTTTGTCTTTCAGTCACCTGCTGAAATCCATAAGTGTGTTATGTCACTTGATAATAAGAACTCTTGCACTTCCGATGGTATAACAAACTGTCTCTTAAAACGTATTTATTTTTATGTAATTGATGTTTTAAGTTATTTGTTCAACTGTGGTAATTTTCCCTCATCTTTGATAAACGCCGAAGTCATGACAGCATTTGCTGATGATATGGCCTTAACATACGACAATAAAAGTATTTTTAGCTCTGCAATCAAGCTACATAAGGACTTAAGTATACTACGACAATGGTTCGCTAAGCACGAGTTACTTATAAGTAATAAAACCAGACTTATGATATGTAGCCTAAGAGAAGCCTATCCACTTGACTGTGATGCCGTCTTTCATCCGAGCTGTTGCACAAAATTATCGTTGTCTTTTCATACATGTGGTAAAAGCAACTTTAATAAAGATTTAGTGTGTAGTCTAAGCTGCTTTAAAATAGAGGGTGTTTATAGCTACAAGTATTTAGGCGTATTAATAGACAAAAACATGACTTGGAAAGCGCACGTTGAGGACTTATACGTTATCTGTGACTCGTAAAATGTATCTTTCAAGAGATCAGTGTCCAAAAAATGTTTTGCTTATGTTTTATTACGGGTTAGTGTACTCTAAGCTACAGTAAGGCATTGCAAGTTGGGGCGGTACTTATAACAGCACATCTGAAGCTTTATATTTTACTCAAAAACATATAGTTAGAATAATTTGTAAGAGAAACCGATTAGCTCACAGTTGGCCACTATTCCTAAACCTAAGAATACTTCCAATGAAACATCTTTACATGTTCAAGGTTCTTAAAGGTAAAGAAATCGGAGAAGTCCTAACAAATACAGTTTAAGAATAAATAACTTGCCGATGTCTTCTTCTTCTTCTTATCCTTTTATTAACCCTTTCCTCGTTATACGAACTTATGCGTAACGAGTTTCCCATTTTTGCTGCATCGCTGCTGCTCCGCTTATGGGGAGACTTGCTGATGTCTAACATTCCAAGATGTAAAAAAAACTCATGGTTCAAAATTTTACACAACAGCAGCACCAAAGCTTCAAATAAGTGACCAACCGAAATCAGACAGATAGTTCAACCCAGTATGTTTCTTAAAGAACTAAAAAAAATTTTCTCTAGTATGGATAGTAAAGAAGTCAAAGTTTTTGTTGATTCAAATCTCTAATATACTTTTCTTATTAAATTAATGGTATATATGTATGTAATACAGCTTTTTTGTTTTTTTGTCACATTGTTATTTATCATTGTTATTGTTATTACGTGATACGAGGGCGGGTCAATAAGTCCGTGACTTTTGGATTAAAATACAGATTTTTTGATAAAAAAATAATTTTATTTTTCAACGTAGTCTCCCTTGAGCTCTATACACTTTGTCCAACGCTTCTCCAATTTTTTTATCCCTTCCAAAAAAAAAATGATTTGTCGAGGTCCTCAAAATAGGCCTTTGTTTGCGAGATGACTTCATCATTGGAGTCAAATCTTTTTCCACCAAGCCATTTCTTCAGGTTTGGGAACAAGAAGTAGTCGCTCGGAGCCAAATCTGGAGAATAGGGTGGATGAGGGAGCAATTCATAGCCCAATTCATGGATTTTTGCCATGGCAACTGCACATATGTTTGTGGTCGACTGTGAGCAAACGCGGCACCCATCTTGCGGAAAGCTTTCTCATGCCCAAGTGATCATTCAAAATTGAAACCACTGAGCCATGCGAGATCCCTACGGCTTCCACAATCTCTCGCACTTTCAATCTTCGCTCGGTCAACACCATATCGTGAATTTTTTCGATTGTTTCGGGTGTAGAGTCCTCAACTGGGCGTCCAGGACGTTCGGCATCTTCAGTGCTTGTACGGCCACAACGAAATTCAGTAAACCACTTTTTTACCATTGAAATCGATGGTGCAGAGTCCCCATAGTATTTATCAAGCTTAGCCTTGGTCTCGGTAATGGTTTTTTTTCGCAAGAAATAATGCTTAATAAGCACACGAAATTCACTTTTTTCCATTTTCTCCTCAAATTAGTGAGTAGTCTGATAAAAATAGCTGTCAAACACAAACTAACTGACGCAGCAAGTTTAAATTTTGACAGGAGTCAACTGACAGATGCCTGTTGACAGGAGCAGTGTTGCTGTTTCAGTAAAAAGGTCAGAAATTCAAAAAGTCACGGACTTATTGACCCGCCCTCGTAGCTTATTGCTTTTGCTTCAATGTTTTTTTTTATTCTGTATTACTTATGAAAATATTGTATACTTTTTGTTATTAGTTTTACCCCACAAACATCCAGTTTACTTCATTTCTTTATTGAAAGATCATTCGCCTCTAGTTTTCTCTATGAACTACAGAACGATATCCATTCTTTTTCTTAAATGTTAATTAAATATAATATAATTCAATAAATCAAAATTAGTTTAGACTGTTCGAAAAATCGACTTCGGCTAAGATTTCCATTATGCGCACTAAGCAAGTTTTATTTTTTCATTTTTTTTATTTAATATGGATTATTCTAAGATGTTCTGTAAAAGAATTTTGGTGAGGAAACTTTTCTTTCTATTTTTATTTTATTTTTAAAGTTTATAATTTTCACTAGAAAAGTCCATATGTTGCTGTTTTTCGATTTTTTTTTCTTAATGACTTTTCGAAAATATGCTGCATTATACCCTGAACGTTGCATACACCAAAACTTGCATTCACCCCAAATCCAACACTGATCCCTAGCAGGGGGGTTGCAAGGGGGCAACATTCCCCCCCCTTCACATTCATCTTTTTTCTAAACAAATCTGGAGATTTTCACTTAAAACTTTCATTTTAAAACTGGCAGCACTGTTCCCAAATATAAACAAATGAAAAATTTGCGAAAATGTAACGAAGTATTTTTGTAACGGACTAATCGAACTATTGTTTGACGAACTTCTTAAAGGGGTAGTGTATGACTATGGTGATTTGCGAAAAAACTGATAAAAGAAACTGAAAATAAAAATTTATTGTTTATTTTTTCAAATAAATATTATATTTATGTTTCTAAGGCCATTCGGAAGGAAAACAAAAAAAAACAAAAAGTTGTTAATAATTTTATTAAACTTCTTTTTTTTATTTTCTCAAAAAAAAATATTATATGTTTTTTAAGTCATTTTAAACCAAAAAATTTTTTTTTGCTTAGTGCGCATAATCGAAACCCGCCCCTCGACTTCTTTTTTTTTTCATTCATGTTTAAGATTCAGAACTATGCATGTTCGTTTAATACAGTTATTTGTTTGTAACACGAATTCACTTAACTTTTATAAGATGTATTGTAATATTAATAATTTTCTTTCTGTTTTGAACTCCTTGTTAAATTTTGCTCTGACTCACTGTATTATTCAATAATCAGCAACATGTATCTCATTGTTATGTGTCATTCTGTAAACCTAATTTGCAACAACAGTGTGCATAGATCACACCATAGATCGGACCACCATCGATCGCGCCATCGATCGTACCATCAATCGTACCATCGATCGTACCATCGATCGTACCATCGACCATCATCATCCAATTATGCACAAAGAAGAAGACACAAAATTGTTGTTGCAATTAACACGCACAACTTATAGCACTGCGTGGGTGCAAGGTTACATGGGTTGAAGAATTTTATGCTTTGTCACAAGTTGTTAAAATCTCATTGAATAAAGTCGTTGATAATTTCAAATCGTTTGCTTTCCTTTTTTGGGTTTTGATTATTTTTTGAATTAATATAGTCCTTTAATATGAGTTCGCTAAATCAAAAGTTCGGTAATTTTAAGAGTCGTTTAACTCGCACTACCCTAGAAATGCTAGAGATTCGATTAAAAAATCTTAATGACTCGTGGTCTGAATTCTCTGAGTTATATACAAAGATTATAGAAAGTGTTTCGGATGAACAATTCGAAGTGTATGAGAACGAATTTGGACTTTATGAAACGCGCTTTTTCGAATCACATTCGCGAATAACGTCAGCAATGCGAAGCAGACAGGCAGATGAAAAATCAAATGCAAAGTGTTCGGTCGTTGAATAACTCGCTCATCAGCAAACCACGCTTTTGGAAAAAATTAATGCCAATTCAGAAGATTCGCCCATTCAACTTCCAAAGTTTACTGTGCCAATTTTCTCGGGTGACTACAAGGATTGGCCTTCCTTTCGAGATTTATTTACCGGTTCCGTTGATAATAAGAAAAATCTGTCGGCTACACAAAAGTTCCATTATCTTAAGTCGTTTCTACGTAATGACGCGGCAAACCTAATAAAACATATGGCAATATCTGAGGCCAATTACATAGAAGCGTGGGAACATTTGAAAGGAAGATATGATCGCGTTCATCTTATTGTCTAATCATTCATCCAAACATTTCTAAATCTTCCAACTGTCACGTGCGGAAGGTTTGCGTAAGTTGTCAGACGGAGCAGATGAAGTAATTCGTGGCTTGAATGCATTAAAGTCGAACGATCGCGACCCTTGGCTTCTGTATTTGTTATTAAATTAAGTGAAACGAAACAAAGTTGGGCTGAACACAGTGGTGGGGTAGATAGTCCCAAGTTTAGTGAATTGCTTCAATTCTTGGAGGCAAGATGTAATGCATTAGAATCGTGCCAAACGTTGGCCACAATAAGTCCATCGCGTAATCGAAACCAACCTAAAATTCGCACTCATGTCACTGAAGCGTCGCCAGTGTCTTCACAATGCCCAAGTTGTAATGAGCAGCACCTACTGTCTCAATGTCCTCGGTTTACTCAACTATCCTGAATTCAACATCCCAAAACCAATTAACATTTTGTTTGGAGCCGATAAATTCGGACATGTATTTAAAGAAGATCAAATTCAGGGTCCAACAGGCGTCCCAGTAGCGCAAAGTACAACGTTTGGCTGGGTTGTTACGGGACAGTTAATCGATTCGAACTCTTCTTCTCGGCCGGTAATTTCATCTCTATTCTCCACCCTTGATGTCGATAGACTTTTGCAACGCTTTTGGGAACTTGATGAGGTACGAGGGCGGGTCAATAAGTCCGTGACTTTTTGAATTTCTGAGCTCTTTACTGAAACAGCAACACTGCTCCTGTCAACAGGCATCTGTCAGTTGACTCCTGTCAAAATTTAAACTTGCTGCGTCAGTTAGTTTGTGTTTGACAGCTATTTTTATCAGACTACTCACTAATTTGAGGAGAAAATGGAAAAAAGTGAATTTCGTGTGCTTATTAAGCATTATTTCTTGCGAAAAAAAACCATTACCGAGACCAAGGCTAAGCTTGATAAATACTATGGGGACTCTGCACCATCGACTTCAATGGTAAAAAAGTGGTTTACTGAATTTCGTTGTGGCCGTACAAGCACTGAAGATGCCGAACGTCCTGGACGCCCAGTTGAGGTCTCTACACCCGAAACAATCGAAAAAATTCACGATATGGTGTTGGCCGACCGAAGATTGAAAGTGCGAGAGATTGTGGAAGCCGTAGGGATCTCGCATGGCTCAGTGGTTTCAATTTTGAATGATCACTTGGGCATGAGAAAGCTTTCCGCAAGATGGGTGCCGCGTTTGCTCACAGTCGACCACAAACATATGTGCAGTTGCCATGGCAAAAATCCATGAATTGGGCTATGAATTGCTCCCTCATCCACCCTATTCTCCAGATTTGGCTCCGAGCGACTACTTCTTGTTCCCAAACCTCAAGAAATGGCTTGGTGGAAAAAGATTTGACTCCAATGATGAAGTCATCTCGCAAACAAAGGCCTATTTTGAGGACCTCGACAAATCATTTTTTTTGGAAGGGATAAAAAAATTGGAGAAGCGTTGGACAAAGTGTATAGAGCTCAAGGGAGACTACGTTGAAAAATAAAATTATTTTTTTATCAAAAAATCTGTGTTTTAATCCAAAAGTCACGGAGTTATTGACCCGCCCTCGTATCTTCTTGATGGAAGGTATACAGTTCAGCTTCCATTTAAGGTTTCTTCCCCGGTTTTTGGTAACTCTTTACAGTCTGCTGAAAGTCGCTTATATCCAATGGAACGTAGATTTCAAAGAGATTGGAAGTTGCGTGATATGTATACGAACTTCATGCAGGAATATCAAGATCTCGGCCATATGACTCGCATTCCACCCTCTGAGCTAGAAAATAATTCTGCAAAGCATTTTTATCTCCCTAATCATGCTGTGTTCAAGCCAGACAGTCCTACCACAAAACCGAGGGTTGTTTTCAATGGATCAGCCAAGGACTCGGATGGTAGATCACTAAACAGCCAGTTGTTAGTAGGTCCTCCCATTCAACGAGATTTGATCGGGGTTTGTTTGCGTTTTCGGCAATTTAAGTACGTTTTTACTGCCGATATAGTAAAAATGTTTCGCCAAATATGGGTTGCCGATGAACATTGCGATTATCAACGTATCATTTGGAGAAAAAATGCTAGTGATAACATCGAACATTATCGGTTACGGACCATAACATATGGTACCTCGTCGGCTCCATTTTTTTCTGTTCGGGTCTTAAAGTAGCTGTCAGAAGACTACAAAAACCAATATCCCAGATCGGCTCGTGTTCTTAGTGAGACTGTTTACGTAGATGACGTCATGGCGGGTGCAAATTCGATTGATGATCTAATAACCTTGCAGTCTGAACTGGTATCCTTGTTATCCAAGGCTCAACTTCAGCTTCGAAAATGGAATTCAAACTGCTGGCCTCTGCTCTATCGATTGCCAATGCTCACCATTTGAAACAGATTGCTCGGAATCATTGATCAAGGTGCTAGGTTTGTATTGGGACCCCAACACAGACCAATTTTCTTTTCGGATGACGGAATCTAGCTTCAATCCAACCCCAACTCGACGTTCTCTTCTATCAGAAATCTTTCGCATTTTTGATCCTTTAGGTTTCTTAGCGCCATCGGTAATTTTATTTAAAATGTTGTTTCAGCAGTTGTGGTCTTCGGAGCTCAAACTTGATTGGGATGATCCACTTCCGTCACAGTTGGCTGACAAGTGGATAACATATCAAAAGGAACTTCACTATTTTGAACAGGTTCGGATACCATGCAACGTCTTTTCATCACTAGAAGAAGTAGAACTACATGGGTTTGCAGATGCATCGTCACTGGCATACGCTGCTGTTGTTTATGTGTGTTCTAAAACCGGAATGCATGAATATAGAACCGTCCTCGTAGCAGCTAAAACCAAGGTAGCTCCCCTTAAACCCGTCTCCATCCCAAGGCTAGAATTATGTGCTGCCCTCTTGCTTTGTATACTGATAAATATGGTAAGGTCGTCAATTACAATGAAGGTCAAAATCATAGCCTGGACTGACTCTGAAATCGTTCTTCATTGGTTGTCCTCTCCACCTCGTCGCTGGACTTCATTCGTTGCGAACCGCACAGCACTAAAACTCGAATCCATTCCGCGATATGCCTGGAATCATATTTAATCCGAATGGAACCCAGCCGATTGTGCCTCGCGCGGTGTAATCCCGTCAGCTCTAAACAGCCATTTTCTATGGTGGTCAGGACCCTCCTGGTTATCGCTGCCATCGGATCGTTGGCCAACGATAAGTCGGGCGTCCC
Organism: Volucella inflata; assembly: GCA_928272305.1. NCBI lineage: Eukaryota > Metazoa > Arthropoda > Insecta > Diptera > Syrphidae > Volucella > Volucella inflata. The sequence continues at coordinate 89,476,514 of OV743716.1, read as the reverse complement.
CAGAGAACAATTTAAGTCATATAGAAGAGAGGAAAGTCGCCCAAATAACACTTATAACGTGCACCCCCGCGGAGCCGTTTCATAACCTCATACTAAAGATATTGTCGTGGACTCGGTTAGTTCGAATTGTAGCATATGTTGTTCGTTTCATCTCAAATTGTCGTCCTAACAAATTCGGAAAAAACTTGAGTAGTCTGACATTTAACATCCAATTATGCACAAAGAAGAAGACACAAAATTGTTGTTGCAATTAACACGCACAACTTATAGCACTGCGTGGGTGCAAGGTTACATGGGTTGAAAACTTGTATGCTTTGTCACAAGTTGTTAAAATCTCATTGAATAAAGTCGTTGATAATTTCAAATCGTTTGCTTTCCTTTTTTTTGTTTTGATTATTTTTTTTCTTGTTCGATTGCGGCAGCAAGTACTTCTCGTTCGGTTTTATCGGTTGCTCCACAAATCCTATGTTGAATCCAATACAATTCATATAAGTTAAATTTACATTTGTAAATTTGATTTTTTAAAAAAATTTTATTCAATCAAATGGGCATAGTAACCCCTTAACAACTATTACAAACTGAACCGATCTAACAACATTACAATAGCTTAAATATAAGTTTATTGTTGACATCAGCACATATCGTCACGTACGATTCGCAGCACAGGTGAAACCGGATGACACTGTTGCAACATAAATCCCCACACGGATGAAAGGTGTAATTGGAATATCCACTTGGAGATGTGGTTCGTGGGAATGGAATTTGTCTGGTGTTGGCATTCCTTTAGTTTTTTTATGTGGAGAATATTTGAGGTGTTAACTCCTCCCTTCCTAGTGTCAAACGTCCACGTTTGATTTTGTTCTTCAAAACAAAACAATTTGGCTTACTCTTATTACCCTTGATGATGCTTGAGGTTGAGGAGAATTTTCTGATGGTTTTGGTGAGGTTGTTACTATTTCTGTTGGTGTTTCTTCTATTGATACTTGCAATGGTTTCGTGTGTTTTTCCTTAGGTTTGAGATTTTTCCAGATGAGTGTTGCAGGTATGATTATTATTACTAGGGCTAGCATCCCTAATATTGCTATTGATTTTATATTATTGCGTGTTTCGAGTTTACGGATGATATTGGTATTGTTGGCCTCGATTTCCTTAATCATTTCTAACGAAAGTACTTCTTCATACTCAGATTTTGTTGCGCTCGGCTGAAGTATTGCCGGTAAAGGGTTCACTTGGGTTATCTCCGATTCTTTAAAGACATATTGACCTGCTCGAATTGTTGCGTTATGAAATCGGATGACGAATGTCCCATTCAGCTTCACTACTTCTTCGTTCACTTTTATCTCATCGTTGAACTGGTTTAGTAATATTACACCGGGAACTACTTCTTCAATACTTGGTACGTGTTGATTGTTAATTTTCTTGCACGATGGTATTCGGCTTGACAACATGCTGCTGATGCAATTATCATTACTTATATCTATAACATTATTGGAATTACAAATTGACAGGGTATTAAATGTTTTACATTGATTTATAATGCCGTACAGTTTGTTTTTGCATTTCAAAATTTCCTTAAAATCTATTTTGTTAATAACATTTTTCATTTTAACATCTTTAACAATTAATTTTTCACAAGGCTCCACTTCAGTGGTTGGAAAACTTAGAATGTACAATAATTGCGTATTATTCGAAGCTATTTTTACTTCAGAAAACTCTACTGCTTCTACAGCATTAATATAGGGAATGGTTTCTTTTTTTGCAATCTCTTTAATTAAATTTACTTCTAAATCTGATAGGATATAAGTGTTTATAATGCCAGCTTTGGCCCATTGAATGCTATAATCTATATTTAGTATTTCCTCTTTGAGTAATTCTAATTTAAACTTTATATCTAAAAGGTAATCATATTTATTAGTTTTCGTATTATATTCCTTAACTAAGTTGTTCGTTACATAATGTATTTCATTAATTTTTCCTAAAAGTAATTCATTTATTATAACTTGACCATTATTGTTATCGAGTGCGTTATTTATCTTTGCTTCTATAATTTTGAAATCTTGTCCGTCGGGAGTTCCAGCGATCCATTTCCAGGCTGAGCCAAGGAAATCTAATGATCGTTTGGATTGGGATTTTGGGAAGAGCCTGTTGAGGTGTACTTTTATCTGTTGGATTCCATGGGACAGGAAAGGATACATAGGATGAGTTTTCGTAATGACTTCTTTTAGTTTTTCTTCCAGGAGATTAAGTGACTGCTGATATTTTTCCATATCTATTATATGGATTAGTTTAATTGTACCCGTTTGAAGCTTAGCTGTTCCAGAGCTTATAGGTATAAGTTGCGAGCTTGAGTAATCGAGCATTCTCACCTCGGCGTGTGCGAAAGCAAAAAGGAATCTAAAAGCAAATTTCAATAATTTTTAATTAGCGACTTGTGCACCTCTTTACCCGACTGGGTTATTACAGTTGTGTTCTTATTTACTAGCACTATTTCTTTCCTATAGCGAGGGGTTAATTTTGACCCTACTCGCTTATTTTGCCTAACGTATATTGTTTGACCTGGGTGATATTCTTTGATTGGGCTTCTTTTCTTATTATGGAAACGGAGATCAGCCTCTTGTTTTGACTGAATTCTTTTCACTGTTTCTACCCTAGCTTTTTCGAGTGAATTTGGATCGGATGTGACTCTTCGTCCGAAAAATGCTTCTATCGGTTTTTTCCCAGTGGTTGAATGGATAGAAAGATTGTACTCGTAAACGGCTCGCTCTATAAGTTCCGTGAAGGAACGATGTAGGCCTTCTGTTTTCAAGCATCTCATTACTTCAACCAGAGTTGAATGAAAACGTTCTACCTGACCATTTACGGAACTCGAGTACGGGGGCGTTGTGAACATTTTGATTTTAAGTTCTTCTTCTATCATAAAGCTTATTGAAGTCGAATTTAGAGCTTTCTCATTATCGATTACGACCATTTCAGGGAGTCCGAATGAGAAGAGAATCTCCCTTAAAGGTTGCCGTATGTCTTCAACCGCCTTGGATTTTATGATCTTTACTTGTGCATATTTGGAAAATTTGTCCACAGAAGTAAGCACAAGGTTACCTTCTGTTGAGAATATATCCAGGTGAACAATTTGTCCTGGATATTGCGGCATTGGAGTGGGATGTATGACAGGTTTGTTGGGATGCCTGTCATATTTATTCTCTTGGCAAACCGTGCATTGTCTTATAATTCTTTTGATTTTTTTAGCCATTGAAGGGAAGTAGAAATTTTGCAGAATTTGCGCTGTTTTCGCGCTCATTCCTATGGGCACGTTTATGTGTTTTAATTATTATCTCGTCTTGTTCTGCTTCGTTCTTAACATCTTGCACATGCACCTGGGTAAAGCGAATCTTGTAATTCGCGAAGTGTAGCGGGTAAATTTCTTGAATTATGCCCATTATTTGCTCTGCTGCCTTGATACCATTGATAACCGAAGGGTTTAGGAATTTCTTAAGAATATTTATTAAATTTTCTTCGTTAAACTCTGGTTCTTTTATTGTATGTCTATGATATGTGGGAAAAATAATTTGAAAATTTTTGGAAGGGCTCCTATCAACCTGGAGAAGAATTTGATTCTTAAATACATTTATAGGGGTTTCTATACTTGGAATCAGGTTTTGCGACGAGCTTTCATTGCTATGTTGAGTGGTCGTGAGAGCGTTTACGTCTGATAACTGTGGATACCTGGAAAGCGCATCTGCGACTACGTTCGTTTTTCCAGGTTTATACCTAAGCTCGTGGTTATACTCCTCGAGTGCGGCTTTCCACCTTTTCATCTTGCTATTGTTGTTGCGATTACTTAAGGCAAACGTGAGGGGTTGATGGTCAGTAAATATGCGAACCTTAGCAGTACCGTAAAGGTAATTTCGTAAAGAGCCTAACGCCCACACGATAGCTAGCATCTCTTTCTCGTTCGCTGCATAACTCTCTTCTGTTTTACTCAGCGTACGGGAAATAAATGTTATAGGTTTATTGTCCTGTTCTAGAACTGCACCAAGTGCATAGTTGGATGCATCTGTGGTGAGGTCGAACGGTTTACTATAGTCAGGGTATGCCAGAATAATGTCCTTAGAAACAAGTGAGGTCTTTATCTTATTAAAAGATTCGAGGGCTTCTGGGCCGAATTTGATTTCTATCTTAGAAGACTGGTTCTTGGAGACACGTCCCTCGTCTCCTCTTAACAGGGCTGTTAAAGGCTTAGCAAGTTTTGCGTAATCCTTAACGAATCGACGGTAATATCCCGAGAGTCCAAGGAAGGATCTTAATTCTTTGAGAGTTGAGGGGACTGGAAATTTTAAAATTGACTCGACTTTGGCTGGATTCGTTTAAACGCCATCAGCCGAAATAAGGAAACCCAGAAATTCAACTTGGGAGTTGAAGAAGTTGCACTTTTCCAGTTGAACTTTCATGTTTGCATTATTTAGGGTGTTAAAAATTTGTTCTATATGCTCAGCGTGTTGCTGTTCGTCACTGCTGAAGATGATTATATTATCTATGTATACATAACATGATTTGCCTATATTCACGCAGTATGTCATCAAGGGCCCGTTGAAAAATCGATGGTGCATTTTTCAATCCAAACGGCAGCCTCGTGAACTCATACTTTCCCTGGTTTATTGAGAAGGCGGTCTTCTCGATGTCGGCTTCCTTTAACGGTATTTGGTGGAACCCACTTCTTAGATCTAACACCGTAAAGAACTTATTTTTTCCCAGTTGTGCAATGACTTCGCTAATATCTGGGATAGGATATCGATCAGCAATGGTTACAGAATTTAACTTTCGGTAATCAATGACCATCCTATAATGCTTGCTTCTTGTTGAGTCTGGTTTCTTGGGTACAATCCACATTGGTGAATTGTACGGAGAACGGGAAGGTCTTATAATGCCATCCTCAAGCATTTTTCCTATTTGTTTTTCAACTTCGGACTTTAAAGACATTGGGAAAGGGTAGTATCGGGAGTATACAGGTTCGTTAGCAGTAGTTCGTATTTCTGCTACAACTTTCGTTGTGTACGTCAGTCTTTCTTCTGGCTCTGAAAACAGGTTGCGATATTTGCTTACTATTGAATTTAGCATTGTTTTTTGGTTTGATGTAAGGTAGTCGATTTTCAAAGATATCAAGTTTATATGTTGGGACTCTAGTTGTTTAACTCTGATTCTGATTGTATTAAGTATAGTCATGTAATTGTCTCTAGCATAAACAACAGCGGGTAATTGTTTCAAGCTATCATTGCTTAAGATGCCGTCAAATGTTTTAAGGGTAGGTAAAATAAAGAATTTCAGGTTGATATTTTTTAGGCCAAAAAGATTAATCATTGTATGGTGACTTATTTTTACGTCACCGGCTATCGATTTTGCGTAAAAGATTTGGTTATTGGGTATTTGTTTGCGCACTAATTCAGGTTTAACGTAATTTTTACTAGACCCGGTGTCTATTAAAAATTTTAAAATTGTTCCATCGTTTTGTTTGCACTCGAAATAGGGTAGCGATGAATTCGCTAGCCTAAAAAATGGATATCACTGTGTTCTAGAAAATTACCAGTGGAGTGATCATATGCTTCTTCGCCTGGTTGGTATTCGTTGCCGTATTGCTGGATAAGTTCTCCTGGGTAGTTCTGCATTTGGTCTTCATGGGATTGCTCATTAGATTCTTCACTTGAGCAAGGATGATCTGTAGCCGTTGTTTCATTTATTTCAGGGTTAATGTGGTAGTTAGGATGTTTTGCTCTCTGCGAGGATTGTGGTTTAGAATGTTGTGCTTTTGCCATGCCGCTTTGTTTAAACTGCTGTAGCCTTGCCCAATCGGTTCGGGTTTTATGGGAGTTGGGTTAGGTGATTGATATTGGGTCTGGGAAGGATTCGGACGGTAATTAGGATCATAGTTTGGGGAGAATTGAGCATTGTTATTTGGCTGGTAATTTTTTTGTGGGTGTTGCTGCCATTGAGGGGAGTTCTGGGGATAATTCTGTGGTGGTTTGTGCATTGGGCTGTTTGCGGGTTTAAATTGCGGCTGCTGCTGCGGGCGTTGAGTTTGGGAATGTTGTGGTTGCAAATGCTGTGGGGTTTGCGGGAAATTCCTCTTAAGTGTTCCTTGGTTGGCTCGAACTTGTTGCGCTCTATGATTTTGATTTTCGTATTTGAGGCAGAGATGGAGAGCTTGCGGGAGATCTTCTGGCTCTCTCATGCTCAATAGGTCGGACAAGTTTCCTCGCAATCCTCGGATAAAGGTGTCCAGCGCTTTATCCCTATAGGTCTGTGTTAAAAGGCGCAATGCCTCTGGACCTATGTCCATGCAAGAGATTCTGTTTACAATTAACGTTAGCTGAGCACTAACCATTTGATAAAATGCTTGAATGCTATTATTGCCTTGAACAAGATTCGACAACTGATATTCGAGCGTTGTTACGTCCCGTTTATCTGCGTAATGCAGCGTTAAGCAGTTTATAATACTCTCCCAACTGAGAGGCGTGTTGTAGGACTCTAGAGCAGCGTCAGCTGGGCCTACTATTTTGTTACGAATCACGTTAAGAATGCCATAATATTTGGGCGATCCTTTGATGTGTTCGTATAATTTCAGTATGCGCTCTACGCTTTTTTTCCACGAGGATAATTCGCTGGCGTCACCTGAGAAGTTTCTAAGACATTTAACGATGTCTGGTATTTTTTCTAGATCTTCAAGTTGGTTTCGATACTCTGGGGCAATTGTTTGATCAATGCCCGCGTAACGATGGGCGTGAGGGTTGAACCCTCCTCCGAAAATCTGTTTTTCACGTTTTTTTGATAAGGCGATCAAGGATTTGAGTTACTAAAATTTCTAATTGAGGGTGTGCTCTAACTTCTTGTACATCAGGAGAGGAAGAGGTCGATTGATAAGAGTGATTTGGGTCTTGGGCCGCTGCGGAAGTGGAAGGTGCGCTGAGATGTGCACTTGGTACGGCGGTATCGTCACTAATCTGGTATATGGTATGGATCTGGTAGTAGGCATTTTGAAGAAGGAAAGGAATTGTTTTGAAAATGGAAAAAAGGTAAAATATGTCTGGATGAATTCGAAATGATTGGTGGAATGGAACCGTGTACCGACAAACTTTAACACGAATTTTTTATAGCAAAGAAGTGATATAGTTTAAATAAATTGTTACTTTTTTGAAAGGCAATAAAGGTATTAATTATTCTTACGTACTAATGATAAATTTGATAAGGATATTTCTTTCTTCTATTAAATCATTCACTTATAATATTTAATTGTGTATTTTATTCTCTTTTCTTTTTATTCTTGTTAAATTTTTATAGCAAATTAAATTAATTGACTCTTTTAATTTTTTTTAAATTTTTCTTTCTTCTTTTTATATGGATTTTTATTTCTTAATAAATGGATGCTTATATCTATTTCTGAATGGACACTTTCACTTTTATATATATATATTTTAATTAACTTAATACTATCTTACATGGCAGTTAGCAACAGCATCTCCAACGGTGTTCCGGATTGCTTCCTTTTCGTCCAACGCTGGTTACTTAGGATCCAGGTTACATACTTTAATATCTATGGAGCTTGCTTAAACGTTCTAAGTCTGCACTGTAGGGTTCAGGGGACCCAAAGCTCACACACTATTTTCGTCTCTATATACGGTTTTTTTTTTTTTTTTTTTTCACTTTATGCCAAGAGCCGCGCTATACCGCACTATAACTGCTTAGCCTTATATTAGTTACTTATTTACCGTAACGACAGGTCGCACTATACCGCACTATAACACTGTTTCGAAAATTACTGCGCGTTGCGGGTCCCTGCTCGGGTGCCAGTTAAATTTACATTTGTAAATTTGATTTTTTAAAAAAAATTTATTTAATTAAACGGGCATAGTAACCCCTTAACAACTATTACAAACTGAACCGATCTAACAACATTACAATAGCTTAAATATAAGTTTATTGTTGACATCAGCACATATCGTCACGTACGATTCGCAGCACAGGTGAAACCGGATGACACTGTTGCAACATAAATCCCCACACGGTGGATGAAAGGTGTAATTGGAATATCCACTTGGAGATGTGGTTCGTGGGAATGGAATTTGTCTGGTGTTGGCATTCCTTTAGTTTTTTTATGTGGAGAATATTTGAGGTGTTAACTTATACGAGGATTTTTCGAACAGTCTTAACTGATTTTCTCCCTTAAGTCACATAAAACAGGATGCAAGAACCTAAGTAATCTTGATGTAGTATGGTTTAACAAAGCTTGAAGGTTTATGTGAGCGCATGTTTCAATCACTTTATATGAATTTTTCGGAGAATTACATTAACTTTTTTTTAGGATGCTGTAACTAGGATATACATTTTTACTAGCACTTATAATTATTTCATATTGTCACAGAGAGAGTTCAGCTTTCACGAATATAGAAAGAGTCGATAAAGGCGTTGATTGTGTTCTTGTACTGTTTTGTATGCCTTTTTCAACTTTTTTTTCTCTCTTTGGGGAAGTCAAAAGTTGTTCTAGTATAAATGAAGCATATCTTTTCCCGAAGCGCGTAATTTTGTTTGCGCAGCGCGTGTATCAACGTAGGGTTTCTGTTTTTCTTTCACTTCTTTCGCTCAATTCAATAAATGTCTTTCTAAACCATTCGTCGTTATTTTATAAAAATGTAGTTTATGTTTTCTCTGCTTTCTCCACCTTTGTTTGAATTCTGAATTAAAATGCAGAAATTTATGCTTGAACTATTAAGATGATGAAGTATCTTAATAGTTTTCGCTATACAAGATCCCAAATATTTCAAGTTTGGTTAACTCACTGATGAAGCAAAGTGCGTGTTTAAAACGAGAACTATACAATTTCGGGGCCACGAACTATCAGAGAGCAGCGTGAAACCCCTTCGAAAGTATATTAAAGTTATACAATCTAGTAGACGTCCAGAAATAGTTGATGACGTCAAGAGTTTCTTGGGACTTGTAAGCTTTGTAGGTAAGTGTTCAGCGACATCGACGTAACCAGAAGAATGAAGATCCAAAGACTGAGATGGCTGGGTCATGTAGAGCGTATTGACACCAATGCTCCGGTCCGAAAAATTTTCAAATCCGTTCCCGAGGGACAGCAAAGTACAGGAAGGCCAAGGCCCAGGTGGCGCACGAAAGTGGAATGGGACCTCAGCCAGCTTAGCGTGCGAAACTGGAGGCAGCTCTCCAGGTATCGAGCTGGCTGAAGACGCTTGTTGACTGAGGCCCAGGTCCACCCCGGACTGTAGCGCCACTTAAAAAAGAAGAAGAAGAAGAAGGTATAATAGTGCTCCACATTCCACTTCAGAAAAAACACCTTAAGAACTGATCTACCGCAGACAATTTACCGACTGTGAATGACATTCGATATAAAATGAAACTGGGGTGTTGTCATGTAATTTGCAACGACCAGAAAGGTGTCATGTAACATCATGTAACATTGTTACGACTTCAATTTAGTCGTCAACTTAAATTTGGTCGATTTGTTAGAAAGTTTTTTCCCCTTATCTAGCAAAACCACTTTTGAACGTTGGCGACTTTGGTATCAAAAGTTTTATGCATAGGAATCAGCTCAGTGACTGTCAAATAGGGCTGGCGTAGCTCGTAGACGAAACATGACAATGACTTGATTTTGAAACAACTTATTTTGCTACGATTTGGAGTCGAAACAAACTTATACGACACCACAACTGACCTCAAAGTAAGAGATAGAGATAGAGAAAAAAAAAACGAAGAGGAACATGGTGAAACAAATAGAAGAACTTCTAAAAAATTAAGAGTTGAGAGAAAAAGTGTACGTTAGAAATATGAGCAAATGACAGCATCCAATTTTGCGCTTTGTCATCGACAAAATTTTTTTGAATTTGTTACTTTGTTTAAAGAATAATCAATAACCAAGTTAGTTTACTGAAACTTGTGATATACGAAAGCTGTACTTTTTCAAAGGAAAATCTAGAAAGTAATGAACAAAAAAAAACAAAAAACCACCAGTGGACGCGATGTCAATGTTATCCCAATCATAATTTAAAATATTAAATAATTGAGTAGTTTAGTTAAATGACTTCTATTACTTACTTCATAAAAAATTTTACAGTAGTTTTACCTAAGTTTTTAAGGATATGGCTTAAGGCCGTTTTCCAGATTGACGTCAAAATATTTACAAATATGTAATAAAATAGACTTTTCATCAAAAATCTCCTTCTTTGACTCATTTTCTATATCGAAGTGCGTTAGATGCATAGTTTAATAGCATTTTCCAGCCTCGATTGCCATTCAAAATATTGAGAAAGTCCTCTTAATCCAACGAAATTGCACCAAAGTATCTCAAGCCGAAATCCCTTAAGATGGGGCATCTTCTAATAAAATGGTACGAGGGCGGGTCAATAAGTCCGTGACTTTTGGATTAAAACAACGATTTTTTGATAAAAAAATAATTTTATTTTTCAACGTAGTCTCCCTTGAGCTCTATACACTTTGTCCAACGCTTCTCCAATTTTTTTATCCCTTCCAAAAAAAATGATTTGTCGAGGTCCTCAAAATAGGCCTTTGTTTGCGAGATGACTTCATCATTGGAGTCAAATCTTTTCCACCAAGCCATTTCCTCAGGTTTGGGAACAAGAAGTAGTCGCTCGGAGCCAAATCTGGAGAATAGGGTGGATGAGGGAGCAATTCATAGCCCAATTCATGGATTTTTGCCATGGCAACTGCACATGTGTTTGTGGTCGACTGTGAGCAAACGCGGCACCCATCTTGCGGAAAGCTTTCTCATGCCCAAGTGATCATTCAAAATTGAAACCACTGAGCCATGCGAGATCCCTACGGCTTCCACAATCTCTCGCACTTTCAATCTTCGGTCGGCCAACACCATATCGTGAATTTTTTCGATTGTTTCGGGTGTAGAGACCTCAACTGGGCGTCCAGGACGTTCGGCATCTTCAGTGCTTGTACGGCCACAACGAAATTCAGTAAACCACTTTTTTACCATTGAAATCGATGGTGCAGAGTCCCCATAGTATTTATCAAGCTTAGCCTTGGTCTCGGTAATGGTTTTTTTTCGCAAGAAATAATGCTTAATAAGTACACGAAATTCACTTTTTTCCATTTTCTCCACAAATTAGTGAGTAGTCTGATAAAAATAGCTGTCAAACACAAACTAACTGACGCAGCAAGTTTAAATTTTGACAGGAGTCAACTGACAGATGCCTGTTGACAGGAGCAGTGTTGCTGTTTCAGTAAAGAGGTCACAAATTCAAAAAGTCACGGACTTATTGACCCGCCGTCGTATATATCCTCCCTCTCCTTATGGTTGCACATGTCACACAAGATTGGAAGATCGGGACAATGAGGCATGTAGTACAGGTTGATTAATTCTCATCTTAGCTTAGTCTTTATGATATCCAAGTTAGAATTTCTTTGCAGGTTGTAATTAAGTTTACTAAAGAGCATTCTGTGTTGCGATGATAGAGCTTGGGTTACACACCCTTCATACATGTTTTGACCAGCTTCCACCAATAAGGAGTTAAATAAGGCTTTTAGGATGGAAGGTTGGATATTTGATACAATACGTTAATGCTACTCCCACTTTTGAATATTATTCCCGCTTGTCGAAAGTATATGCATGAGAACTAGTTTCGGCAGCCATGTCTCTTCCATTTCCATAACTTTCCATAAGTAATGTTAAGCGAAAGTGAATAGAAGTGTTTTCTTCTCGTCCGGCTATCATTCAGTTTTTTCGGAGAACTATTCGATTTCAAAGAACGCGAACTCGACCCCCTGACTCTCCTTTATTACACGGTCGCTATACGAAAGTTGTTTCGCAATAAATCAGACATCCAGTGAATTATTGAAGTATTTTTTTTCTTTCTTTTTATTCTAGTTCTTTGGATTCGTGCGGTTAGACTCTGATCACATAATGTCAACGGGTTAACGTTTAAAATCCACTCATTTAGCCGCGAACACTCAATCCATCTCCGCTTCACTCAAGAGAGATGCTCAGCCTCTCACCGTTGGTGTACTTAAAGAGCGTTTAAACAAACTGAGCGACAACATCTTTGCTCGGAACACCAGCGAAATGAACAAAATGCGAGCAGACTTCTTGCAACGTATTGAGCAATTGGAGTCCACCTGGAAAGAACAAACTCTGAAGACCGACAACAAAATTAGTGTTGCGCTTAAGCGCATAGAACACCTCTAATCACACTCTGACGCAAACCAACACACAAAGAAAGAACTCACTACTCTCCACAACAAGCTTGACAAAGTAGAGAGCAGAGAACTTGCAGCGGACGCAGTTTTGATTGGCGTTCCGCAGGTACTTGATTTTAACCTGAACCAGCTGTTCAGCCGATTGTGTAACTCTGTTTCCTGTGACACACCTGGTCTTAAAAGCATCTTCGCCAATGACAACAAAATACTATTCGTCACGCACCTATCATATTGAAATTCAGCTCTCCCATACAGAGGAACAGGTTGCTACGTGCGATCTCCACCTATCGCAAAAACAACAACACGCCTCTGTCTCTCAATCATGTTGGTCAGTTCTTCTCAATATTCACCCTGCATGGATCTATTTTTATGAAGAACAACACAAAGGGGAAAAGTTTCGTCGTCAACAGCATTGAAGAGTAGAATGTTTATGCTTCTCACTCGGAGGGTTCAAGGTTCGAATCCTTCTCACGACAAGTTTTCATTTGTGTAATTGGGAACTCAGTCACAAAAATCTGCGTGTGAAGGCATAACACTGGCATGAAGATTTGGCTGTTGTACCACCGTTAAAATTTATAACCTGAATCATTCCGAGTGAAGAAAAACTCTCCATCCTATTCGGGACTCCCACCCCTGGAGAGTCAATATCGAAACCAAATAAACCTGAGTTTCAAACCACTACACAATGCTTTCCTTTCTCCTCTTTATATCTTTCCGCCCGCGCCCTGTCAACAGTAAAAGGGTATCATAACCCCCTTGAGGCGCTCGTAAATTATAAAAAAAAAAAAAAAAAAAAAAAAAAAAAATGTCAACAAAATTCACGAGAACAGGAAGCAGCGAATCAGAAGCCGGACCACACCTTTTTTCTTTTTTTCACTTTTATGATTATCTTATATAAATATTTTTCTTTTGCTTTTACAAAATTTTCTATTTAAACATTTTATACGCCTCTTGTTTTGGCTATCTTCACCAATTCCTCCTATCTTCCCCTCTTTCAACTTTTCCTACATGCATGTTTGGTTGGGTAATCAATGTATTCCCTTTTAGAATCAAGTAACAGAGAGTCGATTGACCGTGGTATAGATAAAAACTTGCATACAATGATTAGAGTACTTGCTTCGCAGTGCAATGGATTGAAAGTTTGCCGTTTAAAAGCACAATACCTGCATCCAAAATTGGATGAACTTCGGCATAAAGTCTGGCGTTGATATTGTTTGTGTTTCTGAGACATGGTTTGATCCGGAGTTATACAATACAATTTACGAGGTCAACGGTTACAATTTATACCGTGCTGACAAGAACAGGCGATCGGGTGGGGGAGCCGAAATGTATGTACTCGTAAGAGATGGCATTAGATATGATCTCGTCCATAAATCGCACCTTGATTGCCCCCTGCAATAGCTTTTCGTGGAGATTACTTGCAGGGATTGTAGATCGATTAACCAAAATAGTCTATTAAGTGACGCTCGTGAAATCGACTGGGCCAGAATCTATAGGCTTACCTCAATCAATGATCAACTGTCGTTTTTGAACAGTTATTCGAAGCTCCTGTTCTATCACGCAGGAAGGTAAATTCTCATACAGTTCGCTTATGGATAAATCGGGATATCATTGAGTTGATTGTCAAGAGAAACTTAGGGCACTCTAGATGGAAGCGGTATAAAATTCCTGAGCTGCATGTAATCTGCTCCACCCTTCGGAATAAAGTTGTGTATAAAATTAGATTGGCTAAGCAAAATTACTACGCAAACCTACAGGTTCTGGGAAAAATGTCTAAAACACCTAAAGAAATTTAGGTATCGGCCCCCGACAACATTGATTGTAACTTTTTAAATGCAAAATGTCTGGGTCTAAACAAACTCAGTTCAAATATATCTGCTGATTTGTTTTCTGGCCCACCCGAAGAAGCTAATAGGATCTTTAGTTCTACCTTGCTTGATGATACTGATGTTGCTGCAGCATAACTGTCAGTAAAATCAAATGCCATAGGTTTAAACAATATAGATGCTAGTTTCGTTAAACTGCGTTTACCCTTTATATTGCCTTACTTCAAACATTTATACAACTCTATCTTAACAACCTCTGAGTTCCCAGTTGATTGGAAAAAAGAAAATATTATTGCAATTCCGAACGGTGGCAGCGGTTCAGTAGATTTAAGGCCAATTTCTATCCTACGCCTTTTGTCAAAGTTTTGAAAGAGCGATTTCAAGACAGATACAAAGATTTCTCGATGTCAATAGTCTCCTCAATGGTGCTCAAGCTCAAGGTTTTTGACTCAGTCGATCATACGATCCTCTGTTTTAACCTAAAAAGCTTGTTTCACTTCTCTTCAACCGCAATCAAGCTTTTTCATTCATACCTTACAGGGAGACATCAATGTGTGGTTGTTGGAGATAAGACGTCAGGTCTTCTCCCAGTGTGTAGTGGTGTACCACAGGGATTAATTTTAGGCCCTCTTTTTTTTCGTACTTTACATTAACGATCTTCCCCAGGCGGTCAGACACTCCACTGACCTCATGTTCACCGATGATGTGCAGGTCTTTATTAGTAGCCCACCTGCTGAACTTGCCCAGGCATCAGAAGCAATGAACAACGATTTGTATTGCATACAGCAGTGGGCACAGAGAAATAATCTGAATCTGAACCCAGATAAACCGTACCAAATTAGATAATTCGCTGCTTCCGCACATCAAACTAGGTGACTCCGTGATCACTTACGTTGAAAAAGTAAGGAATCATCTTTAATGACACGCTTACCTGGTCCGACCACATAAACACTATTATTGGTAAAGTTTATGCTGCCATTCGCGTTTTATGGGCCTCAAAACACTTCGTCCCTATTAAAACCAAAACTTTACTGGTTAGAGCTCTTCTTCTACCGACTCTGGTGTACTGCTGTGAAGTTTGTTGTAACACCGACTCTAACTAAGAAATTTAAATGTTATATTTAGCATGACCACGTATCACAACACTCAATATAAAAATCTTTGGCTGTTCCTTTGTTAACTTTTTGAAATTCAAAGCTTTGTGTTGCATCCACCAAGTCATGCGAACTGGCCATCCAGACTATCTCCATAGAATATTGGGCTTTCCAGTTTCACAGCGATCGCATGTGATTATCCAACCAAGATACTTCTGCTCGGCATCCGAACGCACTTTCTTTGTTTATACCACACGTCAGTGGAATTCTCTACCAATCGAAGTAAGAAGTATACCTGAAATTCCTTTCGTTATCCTAGTCTCCCTCTGAACATTAGCTTTAAATTTATATACATCAATAGAGTTTTGATAGCATATGAATAATAAACTCATTTTCTTACTTGCCTTCTATCTTAGATTTATAATACATGTACGCTTTTACTTTTAAATAATCTCTTGAATTTTTCTTGAGCCTTACGCTACCTACAAGAAATCATTCTTTTTTTGTAAGTAATGTTTAAATAAATAAATAATAATAGCTTTCATGACAAAGTCAATATGCAACTTAAGAGTGTTCAGGAAAAGTGGAGGGACACCCGTTTCTAAGTGCAGCATGTAGTTCGAAGTGCAGGTTGGCAAACGGAAGATCCGCTTGAGAAAATATCGAAGAAATTTCTCAACTTCGTCGAAAGGGTGTTATCTCCACACTTGAGCTCCGTAGAGCATTATGGAAGCTGCAGTTGCCCGAAACAGTTTATACTTAGCGCTCAGCTCTACGCACTTGTTGTCAATGCATCGCCTCTAGACTGAGGAAATAGCCCTTTTAGCTTCTGCTAATTTGCCTCCAAAATGTTATTCCATGCTGAGGTTAGCCGTGATTAGAACCCCTAGATATTTATACTCCCTTACAATTTCAACATATTCCCCTTGGCAAGTCCACTTTTCGTTACGAGAGTACCTTCCACCGCCACTTTTAAAAACCATCATTTTTGATTTTTGAAGATTAACGGACATATTCCATTATTTGCAGTAGGTTTCGAGTCGGGTAATTGCACGTTGCATTCACTCTGCTAGAATCACAATATCATCCGCCAATTTAAGAGCTGGTAACCCGGTTCCTTCAAGCTTGATACCATCACCTATTTCATCTCATTTTTCATTTCATGACATTTATATAGAAAATGAAAAGTAAAGTGCTTAGAACGCACCCTTGTTGAACTCCCATTGATGTTTCAAACTCCTCTGAAACGAGGTTTCCGTCCCATATATACGCAATGCTGTTCTCTTACATAGCTTTCAAAACATTTATAATTTCAGTTGATATTCCAATAACGTACTGCTTATAAAAAAGTGATTTACGTGCTATAGAGTCGGCGGATGCGCGAAAGTCTATAAAAAGGCATATAATTGTTGGCCCTTTTCTTAAAAATCTCCACGATGTTAACCAAGGTGAACATTTGGTCAAAGATTGAGTAATTTCTTGTACTTCATTTAAAGTAAAGGGAGCATCTAAAAACTCGTGGAGCTGTATTTATGACCTTTTTTAATAATGTGCTTTAGATTTTCGATTCGAGCTCGGTATTTGACTCCCTTAGTCCTACAAAGTCGGCATTTAAATTATTTTCGGCTTGGCATAAGCCCTAGCTCTTTTACACTACCCCGCTTCCCCTTTCCTAACATTATACATGTAATCTCTACCGGCATGTGGTCCGAAAACGGTTTCGCAGCTATTCGAAAATTCTCTAAAACTAAGTTTCAGTTTTCGCAGAGAAAACAATAGTCGATAACCGTACAGGCCTTCCCTCGAATAAACGTATTTTCACCGCTTAAGTCCCCATTGCAGCTAACATTTAAAATCGTGCAGTCAAAAGCATCCGCTATATTTAAAATCTTGGCACCCTTTCCATCGCGAATTTCATATTTAGACCTGCGGATCGGATTTATATCTGTTGGTGCAGGTCCAATAACACAATTGCTTTCGGACAATACTATCCTCGCATTAAAATCACCGACAAGAAGTAAGCCCATTGACACGAAGATTAGCAGAACATCGCAGAGTATATCATAGTCCCGGTTCCAGTGGCTAAAGTTCAAATAAATGGGTATTATAAAAAGCCCGACATCATTGATTTTTACATCCAAAACGTATATTTCTTCCACTCTGATAAAATTTAATTGAGCACCCTCGGCAAAAATACTATTAATCTATTTTCTTCATTTTTAAAAGTATATATTTACAAATTATTTAAAGTATAAATACATCATATATAGGTATATATAGGTATAATTAAAAAAATTCTCAAACATTAATTTATTTTTTAGGCCTGAAACACTATAACTCAAAACTTTAAAATCTAATAATTGAAATTCATTCTGGAAGACTGAGTAAGGTAAGTCATTCTCGAGACTTTCTCCAGATGAAACTAAAGGCTGCTCACTACTATCACCTTCTTCTCCTTCCACAGCAGTCCTAACGGATAAAGGCGTCACACGACCCGTCCCAATGATCAGCCTGGCTGACCTTGTGGCAAGGCGCTTTAACCGATGCCAGGCTGGAAACGGCCAAAGACAGCTTCTGGAAAGCATCGGCGTATCTGGGTCACGACCAAATGGGCCCTCTTCTTGATGAAAACCTGGAAAGGGTGGTAGTGGAAGCAGGAAAACACAAAACTGACCTCATCATAGGATGCGATGTCAACGCAGATAACACAATATGGGGCAGCACCAATACTAACGATAGAGGTGATTCACTTTTTGAATACATTATAAGTACTAAATTCACTGTATGTAACACCGGAAA
This sequence comes from Volucella inflata, assembly GCA_928272305.1. Taxonomy (NCBI): domain Eukaryota; kingdom Metazoa; phylum Arthropoda; class Insecta; order Diptera; family Syrphidae; genus Volucella; species Volucella inflata. Next base: position 89,458,567 of record OV743716.1, on the reverse strand, counting down.
TGAACCAACATTCATTACAAGAAACCGACAGTGCTTGACATTACTCTCGTCTTCGAACGCATAGATCATTTAATAATGAACTGGATGGAATCGTCTGAACACTCCTTTTCAGATCATAGATACATACAATTCAATTTAATGAATGCTCCCCCCCGCCAAACAGCATTTCGTAACTATCAATACTTTTAAAAAGTATTTCTCCCTTTCAAGTTCTCCGAACAACACAAATGAACTTGATTCGAAATTCGAGGCTCTAACCCGGGCTCTCAACCAAGTACAGGCCGTCTCCTGTCCACTAATCAAACTTAGAGGCAAGAAAAAGTCATACTGGTGGATATCCAATTGGGGTTGCTTAGACACGCTTGCAGGAAAATTTTCAACAAAGCAAAAACCTCAAGAAAAGCGTCTCATTGAGACTCATACAAATAATCCCTCAAAACATATAAAAAAAGAATTGAGGGCGGCAAAGCGTGAATCCTGGAGGTCCTTTTGTAATGAAATCACTGAAGCCTCTGAGGCATCACGATTAAGAAAAATTCTCTCGACAAGCCCTTCGAGCACTGGGCCGGACGGTATAATTCCAGCCAAGCTACAAAGATCCTCGGGTATAATCTTGCCATCGCTTGAAAACATTATGAGGTACTGCGTATAACTATCCCACATACCTCTGTTATGGAGACAAGTAAATGTAGTTTTCACTCCCAACAGCGGTAAATGTTCTCATGTTGTCCCAAACCCCATAAAACCGATCTTGTCCTCTTCTCTAGGAAATACAAAATTCCAACCATAAAACTTCTCCCAATCAACGGTACCAGTTTGATCTTTTCTGATACGGCGAAATATCTGTGCCTACTTTTCGACAGGAAGCTAAGCTGGAAACCTAACATTCAAGAAAGAGTAACAAACGCCTCAGTACTTTATTCGTACTGAAACAAATGGGGCCTCCAACCTCGCATCACCCATTGGCTATATATCTCGGTTATAGGACTGATGGTCAACTTCGGGGTGGTTGTGTGTCATGGCCGTAGACAAAGCAGTAAACTGCATGAAGCTAAGTAAAGTCCAAAGAACAGCATGTCTATGCATAAGCGGAGCCCTACGAACCACTCACTCCGCTGCTCTGTGCACTCTGTTTCACCTCACACCCCTCGATATTTATTCGCCTTAAAGCGACTTCACAGTGGACAAATAAACATTTTGGCCACGCAAATATTCTTAGCACATTAGGAATTCTACCAGAAAACATCGACTACACCATACCCAAGCAATGGTTTGACAAGAGCTTCCACGTAAGCATTTCTTCCAGATCCTTGTGGGAGGAAAATGCATTCGTGGATGACAATTCAGTCCACTTCTACACCGACGGTTCAAAGACTGTTAGTGGAGTTGGTGGTGGTGTTTTTGCGGAAAAGCTTAACATTAGCCTCTTCTTACGCCTCATCAACCACTGTCTCTCTTTAGTCTCTTTACCTTGTGTACCTTTACCGCATGCAATTTAGCTTAGTCTCGCACCCCAAACGCTTCTACCAGTTTGTTAATACCAAAAGAAAGTTAGACGGCTACGCATCTACCCTCAAATTTCTTAGTGAATCTTCTGCCAAACCAAAAGCCATTGCTAATTTCAGGCAATTGTAGGGTCGATGATTAGAACCACTATACCTATCACACATGAAAAGGAAAACATTAGTATATCTATCGCTACATGCAAACAAGAATTAAAGCTGGATGGTAATAGAAGAACAAATCATAGGTGGAAGGTTGGATCGACATGTTTAGCGACCAAACAAATCTGGCCAAAGCTAGATCTGAATCGCTCCATGGGTTTAATTCTTCTAAATAATTAATGTGTCGGATTAGCCCGGATAAGGTCTCATTTGTTTCGGGATTGTTTCCACCGTTGATTCCATCTGGGGAATTCATCATGTCCCGTTATAGCGCTGCTATTTTTTTCTGCTGGTCAGCACTCGCACTCATAAGTTAAGCAGGTTCAGTCCGGATGGACAATGACCAGTACCCGGCGGTTATCACGTGGAGGTATTATAAGCACAATTGATGTGCAGAAGATTGTTGCAACACTGGGTATCGCCAGGTTGACATCTCTCAGTGCCTACCTTATTTTTACAACACCGGCGCGATCCCGTTGAAGAAAACAAACAATGTAAGTCCTCATCAAAGAACTGGCTGTCACAGTCGAGAAAATAACTAAGTTATTCTCTAACTTTAAGAAGGATGGACCAGGCAAGCGGACTAAACCATATGTGGAGTTCCGGCTGGAGCGGCTTGACTTGAAATGGAGTGAATTCCAAAGCAGGGACATTATGTTACAAGCAAACCGGACAGAGCGGCAAGAGAGCAGCTACTACGAAAGGAAGTACAAGTTGAGGCTGTGTACACTGAGTACAAGGCAGCTATACTACAAGCATAAACCGATCGTGAGAAGTTCACTTACACCAGTACTTATATCGAAAGCGGAACACCATTAAGAAGCTGATAAGGCAGCAAAAGGCCTCAATCAGCGTAGTGGAGTATTATTTGCCTCCACCGATGACAACATGGAAGACCGTTCAGCTGCATACCATAATACCATAATCAAAGCGAGTCTTATGCAGCAATGGCCAATTATCTCTGGTCGACATCTCCAAATCGTGGCAGAAGAAGAGACCTTAGATAACTTGTCCTTTTCAGAAGCTGGAATAACACTGTCAATTGCGACTCATTGAACTGCAGGAACACTTGGATCAACAGTTGGGAAAGACGTCACCAGCATCGACTTCAGACGCCAAGCGGTTCAACAAGCTGAAACTACAGGAGATAATGCTGCCCGTATTTAGCGGGAACTATCTCCAATGGAAGGAGTTTCACGATCCATACCTCCAGCTTATACGTCAACAACCGATGAGTAAGGCAGAGAAAATGTTCTATCTCAAGGCATATGTTTCTGGAGAAGCGACCAAGCTAATTCAACACCTTCATGTAACAACCTATTGAGATTGACCTACTAATGGGGCAGAGTCATTCCCCGAGCTTATTACGATTGGACAGATCAGAATTCAGCAAAACTTTCCAGCACTTCATAACACTGTACTTGGATGGGTCGTAATGGGAAAGGCTAGACTTCAATAACCGACTTCAAAACTGTTTTGCGGTACCGCCTCTGAAATAAGTACGTTAGAGTAGATAGTAGAAAGGTTCTGGACAATAGACGAAGTACAATCTACAAAAATCCTCTGAAGAAATAAAATTGACTTCGCAAGAACGAGGATGTGGAGAGATCTTCATCAGCACAATAAACAGGGCGAGAAACAGTCGTTATATCATAAAACTACATTTCGCCAACAATTCAGCTAGCTTGGGAGCGTCCAAACAAATTACTACTAAATGATTTCCTAACTTGGAAAGAAAACTATACAGAAACCCTGAATTACAGCAGCAATATATTCAGTCCATGAGCGAATATATGTAGGAACAGAGAATATTAGAATAAAGAGGAGTATATAGGGCATTCAAGCGCCAGATGTCAAGAGAGACACACGAGTAGCAACGTTCTTGATAGATTTTTCATTTTCAACATAATCCATACACTTTTCCATGAATTGCTTTTCTTTTTTTTTTATATAAAACTTTGAATTAAAATAAATTGTAACATATACTTGTCAAGGTGCTGTGTTGTTTTTTTTTCTGCAATCCCTACAATTTTTGGGGGCTCAACCGGGATGGCAGCAAAGGAAACTTAATTCATCATATACCATTATGTACCGAATCTGTGTACATAGCGTTTGCCCTTGATTTCGCGACGACATAATTTGAAACGAAAAATAGCTACAGCTACGGCAACGATACGGAAACGAAGCACACGCAAATACGCACATTTTTCGGTATACAAAGTGTAAGAGCCACGCGACAAGACAATTCTTTTTGGTACAGTCACAACGCGAAGTTTTTTTTTGATGGAAGATGGAAGAGCGCTGTGCAAGAAACGTTCAAAACCCGATTCTTATGAAAGGAAAAGTGATTTAATGCCACGTCTTATTAATGATAACATATTTCTGAAATAACTACAGTGGAGTTATCTTCCGATGAAGAAAATAGTGGTAGCGGAACCCGAACATTCGTCCAATAGGAAAAGTATGACCACCACGAATTCTATAAAGGCTTCGGAAAATATCACAATGATGAACAACTTTAGCTTCAAAGATATAGAAGAGGCGCTGGAAACCTTCGAAGGTAAACCGGAGCAATGCGTTACACGGCGGCGAGTTTCGAAAAAATCGCAACACCATGACGATGGAACCCCGTGAAAAAATGTATCTACAGGCGAAAGATGGTAAAAGGTAATATCTAATCTCAAGTCTGAATTTTCAGTTCCATGTTCCAGCATAGACGTGCATAACATGCTGAGAATGCGAAGAAAATCTGACGGCGAAACATATCTGGAATATTTGTACATCATCCAACAAATAGCAAACAAATGCAAGGTTCATCAATAATCTTTAGTCTCGTACGTAGTGGCTCACATAGGAGGTGAACCCCATCGGAAAGCAATACTATTTGACACAACCACGCCGAAGAGCTGAGGAAAAAATTAAAGACTTACGAAACAATGCAGCAAAGCTTACAGTCCTTCCAAACAACATTTGCAGGCAACAAGCAAGGAATCTAAATATCAAATACCTCGACAACAACAGCAACACTAGACCTTCATAATGGGTCTTTTAACGAGGACGTTGCTCCAGCTAGTCGCCGATATACGTCATTCGTAACACCTGACAGCCAATATGAATTTATGAAGGCACCATTTGGCCTGTGTAATTCTCCTTTTGTGTGCCAACGTTTTGTCAACGTATGTTCGAGGAACTAATTTGCAACAAACTCATAGTATTTACGTGGATGATGTAATACTCGTAATACCCTCAACAAACGAAACTAGCAATCTTGCAACAATTCGGCGAGAATTCGAAAGAGCAGCCAGGAACGGGATTTTATTTAGCTGGAAAAAGTTCAGATTCCTCAAGAGACGAATCACCTATTTGGGACACGTCATAAGCGAGGGTACTGTACTCAAGAAAAAACGAGCTCGATACGGAATATTCCAGAACCACCGTCAAAGAGGTGTAGCGATTTATTGGACTCACGAGCTACTTTCGGAAGTTTATTAAAGACTTCTCGTTGATTGCGAAACCATTACGGGAACTTACAAAAGAAGGCGTTAGACTTGTTTTTGGGTCATTGGAAAGGAATGCTTTTCAACAATTGACGGATGTTTTGTGCAAGGAAGCAGTGCTCGTGATATTCAATCCGAACTTCGAGACTGAATTGCATGCTGATGCACGTAAATACGGTAGTGGCGAAATCCTCTTGCAAAAATATCCTGACGATCAGTTTAATCCGGTCTTCTAATACAGCTTCCAAACCGACGAAGTAGAGCAACGGTATTCGAGTTACGTGTTGGAGATTTTGGCGGTAGTACGAACTTTAAAAAGGTTGCGGCATTATCTGCTGTGTACGAAGTTGATCATCTACAATGATTGTCAAGCACTCGAAATGATAATGAAAAAATGCGCGTCATGGTCATTGATGAATTTAAGCCGCCAGTAAGGCACCGAAAGGCGTAGGCAATGCAACACCTCGACGGGCTTAGTCGGTGTCCAACCGTGTTTCCCGTGAAGCAGATGCAGAAGGAAATAACTATGACGACTCATAATTTACGTCTAATAAGTTCGACACTATTAATTGCATTCCATGAATTGTTTTTTTTTTTATATAAAACATTGAATTAAATTGAATTGTAACATATACTTATCAAGGTCATGTGTTTTTTTTTTTCTGCATTCCCTACATTTCTTCACCTCAACCATATGATGAAAATAAATAGAATCAATCAGCGAACCGCATCTTTTTCTGCCACACCACTGCGTTTTGCGACCGGAGAGCAGTTCAACCAAACTACGGATGGTTTTCGATGGATCTGCAAAAGTATCTATGAATATATCGGTGAACGATGTATTACACGCTAGCCCGTCATTGCAAAATGATTTGTTTTCAATTCTACTACGCTTCAGAATTCCTGCTTACGTATTTACAGCCATCATTTCTAAAATGTATCGCAGAATTCTTGTTAAACATGACAGCAAGGAATGTCAGCTCATCCTTTTGAGGGAGTCCCGCAGGCAACCTATAAGGATATACGAGGGCGGGTCAATAAGTCCGTGACTTTTTGAATTTCTGACCTTTTTACTGAAACAGCAACACTGCTCCTGTCAACAGGCATCTGTCAGTTGACTCCTGTCAAAATTTAAACTTGCTGCGTCAGTTAGTTTGTGTTTGACAGCTATTTTTATCAGACTACTCACTAATTTGAGGAGAAAATGGAAAAAAGTGAATTTCGTGTGCTTATTAAGCATTATTTCTTGCGAAAAAAAACCATTACCGAGACCAAGGCTAAGCTTGATAAATACTATGGAGACTCTGCACCATCGATTTCAATGGTAAAAAAGTGGTTTACTGAATTTCGTTGTGGCCGTACAAGCACTGAAGATGCCGAACGTCCTGGACGCCCAGTTGAGGTCTCTGCACCCGAAACAATCGAAAAAATTCACGATATGGTGTTGGCCGACCGAAGAAAAATTCTCTCGACAAGCCCTTCGAGCACTGGGCACTGCATAGCTTCAAACCATATAAGTCTGCTGGGCCGGACGGTATAATTCCAGCCAAGCTACAAAGATCCTCGGATATAATCTTGCCATCGCTTGAAAACATTATGAGGTACTGCGTATAACTATCCCACATACCTCTGTTATGGAGACAAGTAAATGTAGTTTTCACTCCCAACAGCGGTAAATGTTCTCATGTTGTCCCAAACCCCATAAAACCGATCTTGTCCTCTTCTCTAGGAAATACAAAATTCCAACCATAAAACTTCTCCTAATCAACGGTACCAGTTTGATCTTTTCTGATACGGCGAAATATCTGTGCCTACTTTTCGACAGGGAGCTAAGCTGGAAACCTAACATTCAAGAAAGAGTAACAAACGCCTCAGTACTTTATTCGTACTGAAACAAATGGGGCCTCCAACCTCGCATCACCCATTGGCTATATATCTCGGTTATAGGACTGATGGTCAACTTCGGGGTGGTTGTGTGTCATGGCCGTAGACAAAGCAGTAAACTGCATGAAGCTAAGTAAAGTCCAAAGAACAGCATGTCTATGCATAAGCGGAGCCCTACGAACCACTCACTCCGCTGCTCTGTGCACTCTGTTTCACCTCACACCCCTCGATATTTATTCGCCTTAAAGCGACTTCACAGTGGACAAATAAACATTTTGGCCACGCAAATATTCTTAGCACATTAGGAATTCTACCAGAAAACATCGACTACACCATACCCAAGCAATGGTTTGACAAGAGCTTCCACGTAAGCATTTCTTCCAGATCCTTGTGGGAGGAAAATGCATTCGTGGATGACAATTCAGTCCACTTCTACACCGACGGTTCAAAGACTGTTAGTGGAGTTGGTGGTGGTGTTTTTGCGGAAAAGCTTAACATTAGCCTCTTCTTACGCCTCAACAACCACTGTCTCTCTTTAGTCTCTTTACCTTGTGTACCTTTACCGCATGCAATTTAGCTTAGTCTCGCACCCCAAACGCTTCTACCAGTTTGTTAATACCAAAAGAAAGTCAGACGGCTACGCATCTACCCTCAAATTTCTTAGTGAATCTTCTGCCAAACCAAAAGCCATTGCTAATTTCAGGCAATTGTAGGGTCGATGATTAGAACCACTATACCTATCACACATGAAAAGGAAAACATTAGTATATCTATCGCTACATGCAAACAAGAATTAAAGCTGGATGGTAATAGAAGAACAAATCATAGGTGGACGGTTGGATCGACATGTTTAGCGACCAAACAAATCTGGCCAAAGCTAGATCTGAATCGCTCCATGGGTTTAATTCTTCTAAATAATTAATGTGTCGGATTAGCCCGGATAAGGTCTCATTTGTTTCGGGATTGTTTCCACCGTTGATTCCATCTGGGGAATTCATCATGTCCCGTTATAGCCCTGCTATTTTTTTCTGCTGGTCAGCACTCGCACTCATAAGTTAAGCAGGTTCAGTCCGGATGGACAATGACCAGTACCCGGCGGTTATCACGTGGAGGTATTATAAGCACAATTGATGTGCAGAAGATTGTTGCAACACTGGGTATCGCTAGGTTGACATCTCTCAGTGCCTACCTTATTTTTACAACACCGGCGCGATCCCGTTGAAGAAAACAAACAATGTAAGTCCTCATCAATGAACTGGCTGTCACAGTCGAGAAAATAACTAAGTTATTCTCTAACTTTAAGAAGGATGGACCAGGCAAGCGGACTAAACCATATGTGGAGTTCCGGCTGGAGCGGCTTGACTTGAAATGGAGTGAATTCCAAAGCAGGGACATTATGTTACAAGCAAACCGGACAGAGCGGCAAGAGAGCAGCTACTACGAAAGGAAGTACAAGTTGAGGCTGTGTACACTGAGTACAAGGCAGCTATACTACAAGCATAAACCGATCGTGAGAAGTTCACTTACACCAGTACTAATATCGAAAGCGGAACACCATTAAGAAGCTGATAAGGCAGCAAAAGGCCTCAATCAGCGTAGTGGAGTATTATTTGCCTCCACCGATGACAACATGGAAGACCGTTCAGCTGCATACCATAATACCATAATCAAAGCGAGTCTTATGCAGCAATGGCCAATTATCTCTGGTCGACATATCCAAATCGTGGCAGAAGAAGAGACCTTAGATAACTTGTTCTTTTCAGAAGCTGGAATAACACTGTCAATTGCGACTCATTGAACTGCAGGAACACTTGGATCAACAGTTGGGAAAGACGTCACCAGCAGCGACTTCAGACGCCAAGCGGTTCAACAAGCTGAAACCACGGATTCTATAAAGGCTTCGGAAAATATCACAATGATGAACAACTTTAGCTTCAAAGATATAGAAGAGGCGCTGGAAACCTTCGAAGGTAAACCGGAGCAATGCGTTACACGGCGGCGAGTTTCGAAAAAATCGCAACACCATGACGATGGAACCCCGTGAAAAAATGTATCTACAGGCGAAAGATGGTAAAAGGTTATATCTAATCTCAAGTCTGAATTTTCAGTTCCATGTTCCAGCATAGACGTGCATAACATGCTGAGAATGCGAAGAAAATCTGACGGCGAAACATATCTGGAATATTTGTACATCATCCAACAAATAGCAAACAAATGCAAGGTTCATCAATAATCTTTAGTCTCGTACGTAGTGGCTCACATAGGAGGTGAACCCCATCGGAAAGCAATACTATTTGACACAACCACGGCCGAAGAGCTGAGGAAAAAATTAAAGATTTACGAAACAATGCAGCAAAGCTTACAGTCCTCCCAAACAACATTTGCAGGCAACAAGCAAGGAATCTAAATATCAAATACCTCGACAACAACAGCAACACTAGACCTTCAAAATGGGTCTTTTAACGTGGACGTTGCTCCAGCTAGTCGCCGATATACGTCATTCGTAACACCTGACAGCCAATATGAATTTATGAAGGCACCATTTGGCCTGTGTAATTCTCCTTCTGTGTGCCAACGTTTTGTCAACGTATGTTCGAGGAACTAATTTGCAACAAACTCATAGTATTTACGTGGATGATGTAATACTCGTAATACCCTCAACAAACGAAACTAGCAATCTTGCAACAATTCGGCGAGAATTCGAAAGAGCAGCCAGGAACGGGATTTTATTTAGCTGGAAAAAGTTCAGGTTCCTCAAGAGACGAATCACCTATTTGGGACACGTCATAAGCGAGGGTACTGTACTCAAGAAAAAACGAGCTCGATACGGAATATTCCAGAACCACCGTCAAAGAGGTGTAGCGATTTATTGGACTCACGAGCTACTTTCGGAAGTTTATTAAAGACTTCTCGTTGATTGCGAAACCATTACGGGAACTTACAAAAGAAGGCGTTAGACTTGTTTTTGGGTCATTGGAAAGGAATGCTTTTCAACAATTGGCGGATGTTTTGTGCAAGGAAGCAGTGCTCGTGATATTCAATCCGAACTTCGAGACTGAATTGCATGCTGATGCACGTAAATACGGTAGTGGCGAAATCCTCTTGCAAAAATATCCTGACGATCGGTTTAATCCGGTCTTCTAATACAGCTTCCAAACCGACGAAGTAGAGCAACGGTATTCGAGTTACGTGTTGGAGATTTTGGCGGTAGTACGAACTTTAAAAAGGTTGCGGCATTATCTGCTGTGTACGAAGTTTATCATCTACATGGATTGTCAAGCACTCGAAATGATAATGAAAAAATGCGCGTCATGGTCATTGATGAATTTAAGCCGCCAGTAAGGCACCGAAAGGCGTAGGCAATGCAACACCTCGACGGGCTTAGTCGGTGTCCAACCGTGTTTCCCGTGAAGCAGATGCAGAAGGAAATAATTATGACGACTCATAATTTACGTCTAATAAGTTCGACACTATTAATTGCATTCCATGAATTGTTTTTTTTTTTATATAAAACATTGAATTAAATTGAATTGTAACATATACTTATCAAGGTCATGTGTTTTTTTTTTTTTTCTGCAATCCCTACATTTCTTCACCTCAACCATATGATGAAAATAAATAGAATCAATCAGCGAACCGCATCTTTTTCTGCCACACCACTGCGTTTTGCGACCGGAGAGCAGTTCAACCAAACTACGGATGGTTTTCGATGGATCTGCAAAAGTATCTATGAATATATCGGTAAACGATGTATTACGCGCTAGCCCGTCATTGCAAAATGATTTGTTTTCAATTCTACTACGCTTCAGAATTCCTGCTTACGTATTTACAGCCGACATTTCTTAAATGTATCGCAGAATTCTTGTTAAACATGACAGCAAGGAATTTCAGCTCATCCTTTTGAGGGAGTCCCGCAGGCAACCTATAAGGATATACGAGGGCGGGTCAATAAGTCCGTGACTTTTTGAATTTCTGACCTTTTTACTGAAACAGCAACACTGCTCCTGTCAACAGGCATCTGTCAGTTGACTCCTGTCAAAATTTAAACTTGCTGCGTCAGTTAGTTTGTGTTTGACAGCTATTTTTATCAGACTACTCACTAATTTGAGGAGAAAATGGAAAAAAGTGAATTTCGTGTGCTTATTAAGCATTATTTCTTGCGAAAAAAAACCATTACCGAGACCAAGGCTAAGCTTGATAAATACTATGGAGACTCTGCACCATCGATTTCAATGGTAAAAAAGTGGTTTACTGAATTTCGTTGTGGCCGTACAAGCACTGAAGATGCCGAACGTCCTGGACGCCCAGTTGAGGTCTCTGCACCCGAAACAATCGAAAAAATTCACGATATGGTGTTGGCCGACCGAAGAAAAATTCTCTCGACAAGCCCTTCGAGCACTGGGCACTGCATAGCTTCAAACCATATAAGTCTGCTGGGCCGGACGGTATAATTCCAGCCAAGCTACAAAGATCCTCGGATATAATCTTGCCATCGCTTGAAAACATTATGAGGTACTGCGTATAACTATCCCACATACCTCTGTTATGGAGACAAGTAAATGTAGTTTTCACTCCCAACAGCGGTAAATGTTCTCATGTTGTCCCAAACCCCATAAAACCGATCTTGTCCTCTTCTCTAGGAAATACAAAATTCCAACCATAAAACTTCTCCTAATCAACGGTACCAGTTTGATCTTTTCTGATACGGCGAAATATCTGTGCCTACTTTTCGACAGGGAGCTAAGCTGGAAACCTAACATTCAAGAAAGAGTAACAAACGCCTCAGTACTTTATTCGTACTGAAACAAATGGGGCCTCCAACCTCGCATCACCCATTGGCTATATATCTCGGTTATAGGACTGATGGTCAACTTCGGGGTGGTTGTGTGTCATGGCCGTAGACAAAGCAGTAAACTGCATGAAGCTAAGTAAAGTCCAAAGAACAGCATGTCTATGCATAAGCGGAGCCCTACGAACCACTCACTCCGCTGCTCTGTGCACTCTGTTTCACCTCACACCCCTCGATATTTATTCGCCTTAAAGCGACTTCACAGTGGACAAATAAACATTTTGGCCACGCAAATATTCTTAGCACATTAGGAATTCTACCAGAAAACATCGACTACACCATACCCAAGCAATGGTTTGACAAGAGCTTCCACGTAAGCATTTCTTCCAGATCCTTGTGGGAGGAAAATGCATTCGTGGATGACAATTCAGTCCACTTCTACACCGACGGTTCAAAGACTGTTAGTGGAGTTGGTGGTGGTGTTTTTGCGGAAAAGCTTAACATTAGCCTCTTCTTACGCCTCAACAACCACTGTCTCTCTTTAGTCTCTTTACCTTGTGTACCTTTACCGCATGCAATTTAGCTTAGTCTCGCACCCCAAACGCTTCTACCAGTTTGTTAATACCAAAAGAAAGTCAGACGGCTACGCATCTACCCTCAAATTTCTTAGTGAATCTTCTGCCAAACCAAAAGCCATTGCTAATTTCAGGCAATTGTAGGGTCGATGATTAGAACCACTATACCTATCACACATGAAAAGGAAAACATTAGTATATCTATCGCTACATGCAAACAAGAATTAAAGCTGGATGGTAATAGAAGAACAAATCATAGGTGGACGGTTGGATCGACATGTTTAGCGACCAAACAAATCTGGCCAAAGCTAGATCTGAATCGCTCCATGGGTTTAATTCTTCTAAATAATTAATGTGTCGGATTAGCCCGGATAAGGTCTCATTTGTTTCGGGATTGTTTCCACCGTTGATTCCATCTGGGGAATTCATCATGTCCCGTTATAGCCCTGCTATTTTTTTCTGCTGGTCAGCACTCGCACTCATAAGTTAAGCAGGTTCAGTCCGGATGGACAATGACCAGTACCCGGCGGTTATCACGTGGAGGTATTATAAGCACAATTGATGTGCAGAAGATTGTTGCAACACTGGGTATCGCTAGGTTGACATCTCTCAGTGCCTACCTTATTTTTACAACACCGGCGCGATCCCGTTGAAGAAAACAAACAATGTAAGTCCTCATCAATGAACTGGCTGTCACAGTCGAGAAAATAACTAAGTTATTCTCTAACTTTAAGAAGGATGGACCAGGCAAGCGGACTAAACCATATGTGGAGTTCCGGCTGGAGCGGCTTGACTTGAAATGGAGTGAATTCCAAAGCAGGGACATTATGTTACAAGCAAACCGGACAGAGCGGCAAGAGAGCAGCTACTACGAAAGGAAGTACAAGTTGAGGCTGTGTACACTGAGTACAAGGCAGCTATACTACAAGCATAAACCGATCGTGAGAAGTTCACTTACACCAGTACTAATATCGAAAGCGGAACACCATTAAGAAGCTGATAAGGCAGCAAAAGGCCTCAATCAGCGTAGTGGAGTATTATTTGCCTCCACCGATGACAACATGGAAGACCGTTCAGCTGCATACCATAATACCATAATCAAAGCGAGTCTTATGCAGCAATGGCCAATTATCTCTGGTCGACATATCCAAATCGTGGCAGAAGAAGAGACCTTAGATAACTTGTTCTTTTCAGAAGCTGGAATAACACTGTCAATTGCGACTCATTGAACTGCAGGAACACTTGGATCAACAGTTGGGAAAGACGTCACCAGCAGCGACTTCAGACGCCAAGCGGTTCAACAAGCTGAAACCACGGATTCTATAAAGGCTTCGGAAAATATCACAATGATGAACAACTTTAGCTTCAAAGATATAGAAGAGGCGCTGGAAACCTTCGAAGGTAAACCGGAGCAATGCGTTACACGGCGGCGAGTTTCGAAAAAATCGCAACACCATGACGATGGAACCCCGTGAAAAAATGTATCTACAGGCGAAAGATGGTAAAAGGTTATATCTAATCTCAAGTCTGAATTTTCAGTTCCATGTTCCAGCATAGACGTGCATAACATGCTGAGAATGCGAAGAAAATCTGACGGCGAAACATATCTGGAATATTTGTACATCATCCAACAAATAGCAAACAAATGCAAGGTTCATCAATAATCTTTAGTCTCGTACGTAGTGGCTCACATAGGAGGTGAACCCCATCGGAAAGCAATACTATTTGACACAACCACGGCCGAAGAGCTGAGGAAAAAATTAAAGATTTACGAAACAATGCAGCAAAGCTTACAGTCCTCCCAAACAACATTTGCAGGCAACAAGCAAGGAATCTAAATATCAAATACCTCGACAACAACAGCAACACTAGACCTTCAAAATGGGTCTTTTAACGTGGACGTTGCTCCAGCTAGTCGCCGATATACGTCATTCGTAACACCTGACAGCCAATATGAATTTATGAAGGCACCATTTGGCCTGTGTAATTCTCCTTCTGTGTGCCAACGTTTTGTCAACGTATGTTCGAGGAACTAATTTGCAACAAACTCATAGTATTTACGTGGATGATGTAATACTCGTAATACCCTCAACAAACGAAACTAGCAATCTTGCAACAATTCGGCGAGAATTCGAAAGAGCAGCCAGGAACGGGATTTTATTTAGCTGGAAAAAGTTCAGGTTCCTCAAGAGACGAATCACCTATTTGGGACACGTCATAAGCGAGGGTACTGTACTCAAGAAAAAACGAGCTCGATACGGAATATTCCAGAACCACCGTCAAAGAGGTGTAGCGATTTATTGGACTCACGAGCTACTTTCGGAAGTTTATTAAAGACTTCTCGTTGATTGCGAAACCATTACGGGAACTTACAAAAGAAGGCGTTAGACTTGTTTTTGGGTCATTGGAAAGGAATGCTTTTCAACAATTGGCGGATGTTTTGTGCAAGGAAGCAGTGCTCGTGATATTCAATCCGAACTTCGAGACTGAATTGCATGCTGATGCACGTAAATACGGTAGTGGCGAAATCCTCTTGCAAAAATATCCTGACGATCGGTTTAATCCGGTCTTCTAATACAGCTTCCAAACCGACGAAGTAGAGCAACGGTATTCGAGTTACGTGTTGGAGATTTTGGCGGTAGTACGAACTTTAAAAAGGTTGCGGCATTATCTGCTGTGTACGAAGTTTATCATCTACATGGATTGTCAAGCACTCGAAATGATAATGAAAAAATGCGCGTCATGGTCATTGATGAATTTAAGCCGCCAGTAAGGCACCGAAAGGCGTAGGCAATGCAACACCTCGACGGGCTTAGTCGGTGTCCAACCGTGTTTCCCGTGAAGCAGATGCAGAAGGAAATAATTATGACGACTCATAATTTACGTCTAATAAGTTCGACACTATTAATTGCATTCCATGAATTGTTTTTTTTTTTATATAAAACATTGAATTAAATTGAATTGTAACATATACTTATCAAGGTCATGTGTTTTTTTTTTTTTCTGCAATCCCTACATTTCTTCACCTCAACCATATGATGAAAATAAATAGAATCAATCAGCGAACCGCATCTTTTTCTGCCACACCACTGCGTTTTGCGACCGGAGAGCAGTTCAACCAAACTACGGATGGTTTTCGATGGATCTGCAAAAGTATCTATGAATATATCGGTAAACGATGTATTACGCGCTAGCCCGTCATTGCAAAATGATTTGTTTTCAATTCTACTACGCTTCAGAATTCCTGCTTACGTATTTACAGCCGACATTTCTTAAATGTATCGCAGAATTCTTGTTAAACATGACAGCAAGGAATTTCAGCTCATCCTTTTGAGGGAGTCCCGCAGGCAACCTATAAGGATATACGAGGGCGGGTCAATAAGTCCGTGACTTTTTGAATTTCTGACCTTTTTACTGAAACAGCAACACTGCTCCTGTCAACAGGCATCTGTCAGTTGACTCCTGTCAAAATTTAAACTTGCTGCGTCAGTTAGTTTGTGTTTGACAGCTATTTTTATCAGACTACTCACTAATTTGAGGAGAAAATGGAAAAAAGTGAATTTCGTGTGCTTATTAAGCATTATTTCTTGCGAAAAAAAACCATTACCGAGACCAAGGCTAAGCTTGATAAATACTATGGAGACTCTGCACCATCGATTTCAATGGTAAAAAAGTGGTTTACTGAATTTCGTTGTGGCCGTACAAGCACTGAAGATGCCGAACGTCCTGGACGCCCAGTTGAGGTCTCTGCACCCGAAACAATCGAAAAAATTCACGATATGGTGTTGGCCGACCGAAGAAAAATTCTCTCGACAAGCCCTTCGAGCACTGGGCACTGCATAGCTTCAAACCATATAAGTCTGCTGGGCCGGACGGTATAATTCCAGCCAAGCTACAAAGATCCTCGGATATAATCTTGCCATCGCTTGAAAACATTATGAGGTACTGCGTATAACTATCCCACATACCTCTGTTATGGAGACAAGTAAATGTAGTTTTCACTCCCAACAGCGGTAAATGTTCTCATGTTGTCCCAAACCCCATAAAACCGATCTTGTCCTCTTCTCTAGGAAATACAAAATTCCAACCATAAAACTTCTCCTAATCAACGGTACCAGTTTGATCTTTTCTGATACGGCGAAATATCTGTGCCTACTTTTCGACAGGGAGCTAAGCTGGAAACCTAACATTCAAGAAAGAGTAACAAACGCCTCAGTACTTTATTCGTACTGAAACAAATGGGGCCTCCAACCTCGCATCACCCATTGGCTATATATCTCGGTTATAGGACTGATGGTCAACTTCGGGGTGGTTGTGTGTCATGGCCGTAGACAAAGCAGTAAACTGCATGAAGCTAAGTAAAGTCCAAAGAACAGCATGTCTATGCATAAGCGGAGCCCTACGAACCACTCACTCCGCTGCTCTGTGCACTCTGTTTCACCTCACACCCCTCGATATTTATTCGCCTTAAAGCGACTTCACAGTGGACAAATAAACATTTTGGCCACGCAAATATTCTTAGCACATTAGGAATTCTACCAGAAAACATCGACTACACCATACCCAAGCAATGGTTTGACAAGAGCTTCCACGTAAGCATTTCTTCCAGATCCTTGTGGGAGGAAAATGCATTCGTGGATGACAATTCAGTCCACTTCTACACCGACGGTTCAAAGACTGTTAGTGGAGTTGGTGGTGGTGTTTTTGCGGAAAAGCTTAACATTAGCCTCTTCTTACGCCTCAACAACCACTGTCTCTCTTTAGTCTCTTTACCTTGTGTACCTTTACCGCATGCAATTTAGCTTAGTCTCGCACCCCAAACGCTTCTACCAGTTTGTTAATACCAAAAGAAAGTCAGACGGCTACGCATCTACCCTCAAATTTCTTAGTGAATCTTCTGCCAAACCAAAAGCCATTGCTAATTTCAGGCAATTGTAGGGTCGATGATTAGAACCACTATACCTATCACACATGAAAAGGAAAACATTAGTATATCTATCGCTACATGCAAACAAGAATTAAAGCTGGATGGTAATAGAAGAACAAATCATAGGTGGACGGTTGGATCGACATGTTTAGCGACCAAACAAATCTGGCCAAAGCTAGATCTGAATCGCTCCATGGGTTTAATTCTTCTAAATAATTAATGTGTCGGATTAGCCCGGATAAGGTCTCATTTGTTTCGGGATTGTTTCCACCGTTGATTCCATCTGGGGAATTCATCATGTCCCGTTATAGCCCTGCTATTTTTTTCTGCTGGTCAGCACTCGCACTCATAAGTTAAGCAGGTTCAGTCCGGATGGACAATGACCAGTACCCGGCGGTTATCACGTGGAGGTATTATAAGCACAATTGATGTGCAGAAGATTGTTGCAACACTGGGTATCGCCAGGTTGACATCTCTCAGTGCCTACCTTATTTTTACAACACCGGCGCGATCCCGTTGAAGAAAACAAACAATGTAAGTCCTCATCAAAGAACTGGCTGTCACAGTCGAGAAAATAACTAAGTTATTCTCTAACTTTAAGAAGGATGGACCAGGCAAGCGGACTAAACCATATGTGGAGTTCCGGCTGGAGCGGCTTGACTTGAAATGGAGTGAATTCCAAAGCAGGGACATTATGTTACAAGCAAACCGGACAGAGCGGCAAGAGAGCAGCTACTACGAAAGGAAGTACAAGTTGAGGCTGTGTACACTGAGTACAAGGCAGCTATACTACAAGCATAAACCGATCGTGAGAAGTTCACTTACACCAGTACTAATATCGAAAGCGGAACACCATTAAGAAGCTGATAAGGCAGCAAAAGGCCTCAATCAGCGTAGTGGAGTATTATTTGCCTCCACCGATGACAACATGGAAGACCGTTCAGCTGCATACCATAATACCATAATCAAAGCGAGTCTTATGCAGCAATGGCCAATTATCTCTGGTCGACATATCCAAATCGTGGCAGAAGAAGAGACCTTAGATAACTTGTTCTTTTCAGAAGCTGGAATAACACTGTCAATTGCGACTCATTGAACTGCAGGAACACTTGGATCAACAGTTGGGAAAGACGTCACCAGCAGCGACTTCAGACGCCAAGCGGTTCAACAAGCTGAAACCACGGATTCTATAAAGGCTTCGGAAAATATCACAATGATGAACAACTTTAGCTTCAAAGATATAGAAGAGGCGCTGGAAACCTTCGAAGGTAAACCGGAGCAATGCGTTACACGGCGGCGAGTTTCGAAAAAATCGCAACACCATGACGATGGAACCCCGTGAAAAAATGTATCTACAGGCGAAAGATGGTAAAAGGTTATATCTAATCTCAAGTCTGAATTTTCAGTTCCATGTTCCAGCATAGACGTGCATAACATGCTGAGAATGCGAAGAAAATCTGACGGCGAAACATATCTGGAATATTTGTACATCATCCAACAAATAGCAAACAAATTCAAGGTTCATCAATAATCTTTAGTCTCGTACGTAGTGGCTCACATAGGAGGTGAACCCCATCGGAAAGCAATACTATTTGACACAACCACGGCCGAAGAGCTGAGGAAAAAATTAAAGATTTACGAAACAATGCAGCAAAGCTTACAGTCCTCCCAAACAACATTTGCAGGCAACAAGCAAGGAATCTAAATATCAAATACCTCGACAACAACAGCAACACTAGACCTTCAAAATGGGTCTTTTAACGTGGACGTTGCTCCAGCTAGTCGCCGATATACGTCATTCGTAACACCTGACAGCCAATATGAATTTATGAAGGCACCATTTGGCCTGTGTAATTCTCCTTCTGTGTGCCAACGTTTTGTCAACGTATGTTCGAGGAACTAATTTGCAACAAACTCATAGTATTTACGTGGATGATGTAATACTCGTAATACCCTCAACAAACGAAACTAGCAATCTTGCAACAATTCGGCGAGAATTCGAAAGAGCAGCCAGGAACGGGATTTTATTTAGCTGGAAAAAGTTCAGGTTCCTCAAGAGACGAATCACCTATTTGGGACACGTCATAAGCGAGGGTACTGTACTCAAGAAAAAACGAGCTCGATACGGAATATTCCAGAACCACCGTCAAAGAGGTGTAGCGATTTATTGGACTCACGAGCTACTTTCGGAAGTTTATTAAAGACTTCTCGTTGATTGCGAAACCATTACGGGAACTTACAAAAGAAGGCGTTAGACTTGTTTTTGGGTCATTGGAAAGGAATGCTTTTCAACAATTGGCGGATGTTTTGTGCAAGGAAGCAGTGCTCGTGATATTCAATCCGAACTTCGAGACTGAATTGCATGCTGATGCACGTAAACACGGTAGTGGCGAAATCCTCTTGCAAAAATATCCTGACGATCGGTTTAATCCGGTCTTCTAATACAGCTTCCAAACCGACGAAGTAGAGCAACGGTATTCGAGTTACGTGTTGGAGATTTTGGCGGTAGTACGAACTTTAAAAAGGTTGCGGCATTATCTGCTGTGTACGAAGTTTATCATCTACATGGATTGTCAAGCACTCGAAATGATAATGAAAAAATGCGCGTCATGGTCATTGATGAATTTAAGCCGCCAGTAAGGCACCGAAAGGCGTAGGCAATGCAACACCTCGACGGGCTTAGTCGGTGTCCAACCGTGTTTCCCGTGAAGCAGATGCAGAAGGAAATAATTATGACGACTCATAATTTACGTCTAATAAGTTCGACACTATTAATTGCATTCCATGAATTGTTTTTTTTTTTATATAAAACATTGAATTAAATTGAATTGTAACATATACTTATCAAGGTCATGTGTTTTTTTTTTTTTCTGCAATCCCTACATTTCTTCACCTCAACCATATGATGAAAATAAATAGAATCAATCAGCGAACCGCATCTTTTTCTGCCACACCACTGCGTTTTGCGACCGGAGAGCAGTTCAACCAAACTACGGATGGTTTTCGATGGATCTGCAAAAGTATCTATGAATATATCGGTAAACGATGTATTACGCGCTAGCCCGTCATTGCAAAATGATTTGTTTTCAATTCTACTACGCTTCAGAATTCCTGCTTACGTATTTACAGCCGACATTTCTTAAATGTATCGCAGAATTCTTGTTAAACATGACAGCAAGGAATTTCAGCTCATCCTTTTGAGGGAGTCCCGCAGGCAACCTATAAGGATATACGAGGGCGGGTCAATAAGTCCGTGACTTTTTGAATTTCTGACCTTTTTACTGAAACAGCAACACTGCTCCTGTCAACAGGCATCTGTCAGTTGACTCCTGTCAAAATTTAAACTTGCTGCGTCAGTTAGTTTGTGTTTGACAGCTATTTTTATCAGACTACTCACTAATTTGAGGAGAAAATGGAAAAAAGTGAATTTCGTGTGCTTATTAAGCATTATTTCTTGCGAAAAAAAACCATTACCGAGACCAAGGCTAAGCTTGATAAATACTATGGAGACTCTGCACCATCGATTTCAATGGTAAAAAAGTGGTTTACTGAATTTCGTTGTGGCCGTACAAGCACTGAAGATGCCGAACGTCCTGGACGCCCAGTTGAGGTCTCTGCACCCGAAACAATCGAAAAAATTCACGATATGGTGTTGGCCGACCGAAGAAAAATTCTCTCGACAAGCCCTTCGAGCACTGGGCACTGCATAGCTTCAAACCATATAAGTCTGCTGGGCCGGACGGTATAATTCCAGCCAAGCTACAAAGATCCTCGGATATAATCTTGCCATCGCTTGAAAACATTATGAGGTACTGCGTATAACTATCCCACATACCTCTGTTATGGAGACAAGTAAATGTAGTTTTCACTCCCAACAGCGGTAAATGTTCTCATGTTGTCCCAAACCCCATAAAACCGATCTTGTCCTCTTCTCTAGGAAATACAAAATTCCAACCATAAAACTTCTCCCAATCAACGGTACCAGTTTGATCTTTTCTGATACGGCGAAATATCTGTGCCTACTTTTCGACAGGAAGCTAAGCTGGAAACCTAACATTCAAGAAAGAGTAACAAACGCCTCAGTACTTTATTCGTACTGAAACAAATGGGGCCTCCAACCTCGCATCACCCATTGGCTATATATCTCGGTTATAGGACTGATGGTCAACTTCGGGGTGGTTGTGTGTCATGGCCGTAGACAAAGCAGTAAACTGCATGAAGCTAAGTAAAGTCCAAAGAACAGCATGTCTATGCATAAGCGGAGCCCTACGAACCACTCACTCCGCTGCTCTGTGCACTCTGTTTCACCTCACACCCCTCGATATTTATTCGCCTTAAAGCGACTTCACAGTGGACAAATAAACATTTTGGCCACGCAAATATTCTTAGCACATTAGGAATTCTACCAGAAAACATCGACTACACCATACCCAAGCAATGGTTTGACAAGAGCTTCCACGTAAGCATTTCTTCCAGATCCTTGTGGGAGGAAAATGCATTCGTGGATGACAATTCAGTCCACTTCTACACCGACGGTTCAAAGACTGTTAGTGGAGTTGGTGGTGGTGTTTTTGCGGAAAAGCTTAACATTAGCCTCTTCTTACGCCTCAACAACCACTGTCTCTCTTTAGTCTCTTTACCTTGTGTACCTTTACCGCATGCAATTTAGCTTAGTCTCGCACCCCAAACGCTTCTACCAGTTTGTTAATACCAAAAGAAAGTCAGACGGCTACGCATCTACCCTCAAATTTCTTAGTGAATCTTCTGCCAAACCAAAAGCCATTGCTAATTTCAGGCAATTGTAGGGTCGATGATTAGAACCACTATACCTATCACACATGAAAAGGAAAACATTAGTATATCTATCGCTACATGCAAACAAGAATTAAAGCTGGATGGTAATAGAAGAACAAATCATAGGTGGACGGTTGGATCGACATGTTTAGCGACCAAACAAATCTGGCCAAAGCTAGATCTGAATCGCTCCATGGGTTTAATTCTTCTAAATAATTAATGTGTCGGATTAGCCCGGATAAGGTCTCATTTGTTTCGGGATTGTTTCCACCGTTGATTCCATCTGGGGAATTCATCATGTCCCGTTATAGCCCTGCTATTTTTTTCTGCTGGTCAGCACTCGCACTCATAAGTTAAGCAGGTTCAGTCCGGATGGACAATGACCAGTACCCGGCGGTTATCACGTGGAGGTATTATAAGCACAATTGATGTGCAGAAGATTGTTGCAACACTGGGTATCGCCAGGTTGACATCTCTCAGTGCCTACCTTATTTTTACAACACCGGCGCGATCCCGTTGAAGAAAACAAACAATGTAAGTCCTCATCAAAGAACTGGCTGTCACAGTCGAGAAAATAACTAAGTTATTCTCTAACTTTAAGAAGGATGGACCAGGCAAGCGGACTAAACCATATGTGGAGTTCCGGCTGGAGCGGCTTGACTTGAAATGGAGTGAATTCCAAAGCAGGGACATTATGTTACAAGCAAACCGGACAGAGCGGCAAGAGAGCAGCTACTACGAAAGGAAGTACAAGTTGAGGCTGTGTACACTGAGTACAAGGCAGCTATACTACAAGCATAAACCGATCGTGAGAAGTTCACTTACACCAGTACTAATATCGAAAGCGGAACACCATTAAGAAGCTGATAAGGCAGCAAAAGGCCTCAATCAGCGTAGTGGAGTATTATTTGCCTCCACCGATGACAACATGGAAGACCGTTCAGCTGCATACCATAATACCATAATCAAAGCGAGTCTTATGCAGCAATGGCCAATTATCTCTGGTCGACATATCCAAATCGTGGCAGAAGAAGAGACCTTAGATAACTTGTTCTTTTCAGAAGCTGGAATAACACTGTCAATTGCGACTCATTGAACTGCAGGAACACTTGGATCAACAGTTGGGAAAGACGTCACCAGCAGCGACTTCAGACGCCAAGCGGTTCAACAAGCTGAAACCACGGATTCTATAAAGGCTTCGGAAAATATCACAATGATGAACAACTTTAGCTTCAAAGATATAGAAGAGGCGCTGGAAACCTTCGAAGGTAAACCGGAGCAATGCGTTACACGGCGGCGAGTTTCGAAAAAATCGCAACACCATGACGATGGAACCCCGTGAAAAAATGTATCTACAGGCGAAAGATGGTAAAAGGTTATATCTAATCTCAAGTCTGAATTTTCAGTTCCATGTTCCAGCATAGACGTGCATAACATGCTGAGAATGCGAAGAAAATCTGACGGCGAAACATATCTGGAATATTTGTACATCATCCAACAAATAGCAAACAAATTCAAGGTTCATCAATAATCTTTAGTCTCGTACGTAGTGGCTCACATAGGAGGTGAACCCCATCGGAAAGCAATACTATTTGACACAACCACGGCCGAAGAGCTGAGGAAAAAATTAAAGATTTACGAAACAATGCAGCAAAGCTTACAGTCCTCCCAAACAACATTTGCAGGCAACAAGCAAGGAATCTAAATATCAAATACCTCGACAACAACAGCAACACTAGACCTTCAAAATGGGTCTTTTAACGTGGACGTTGCTCCAGCTAGTCGCCGATATACGTCATTCGTAACACCTGACAGCCAATATGAATTTATGAAGGCACCATTTGGCCTGTGTAATTCTCCTTCTGTGTGCCAACGTTTTGTCAACGTATGTTCGAGGAACTAATTTGCAACAAACTCATAGTATTTACGTGGATGATGTAATACTCGTAATACCCTCAACAAACGAAACTAGCAATCTTGCAACAATTCGGCGAGAATTCGAAAGAGCAGCCAGGAACGGGATTTTATTTAGCTGGAAAAAGTTCAGGTTCCTCAAGAGACGAATCACCTATTTGGGACACGTCATAAGCGAGGGTACTGTACTCAAGAAAAAACGAGCTCGATACGGAATATTCCAGAACCACCGTCAAAGAGGTGTAGCGATTTATTGGACTCACGAGCTACTTTCGGAAGTTTATTAAAGACTTCTCGTTGATTGCGAAACCATTACGGGAACTTACAAAAGAAGGCGTTAGACTTGTTTTTGGGTCATTGGAAAGGAATGCTTTTCAACAATTGGCGGATGTTTTGTGCAAGGAAGCAGTGCTCGTGATATTCAATCCGAACTTCGAGACTGAATTGCATGCTGATGCACGTAAACACGGTAGTGGCGAAATCCTCTTGCAAAAATATCCTGACGATCGGTTTAATCCGGTCTTCTAATACAGCTTCCAAACCGACGAAGTAGAGCAACGGTATTCGAGTTACGTGTTGGAGATTTTGGCGGTAGTACGAACTTTAAAAAGGTTGCGGCATTATCTGCTGTGTACGAAGTTTATCATCTACATGGATTGTCAAGCACTCGAAATGATAATGAAAAAATGCGCGTCATGGTCATTGATGAATTTAAGCCGCCAGTAAGGCACCGAAAGGCGTAGGCAATGCAACACCTCGACGGGCTTAGTCGGTGTCCAACCGTGTTTCCCGTGAAGCAGATGCAGAAGGAAATAATTATGACGACTCATAATTTACGTCTAATAAGTTCGACACTATTAATTGCATTCCATGAATTGTTTTTTTTTTTATATAAAACATTGAATTAAATTGAATTGTAACATATACTTATCAAGGTCATGTGTTTTTTTTTTTTTCTGCAATCCCTACATTTCTTCACCTCAACCATATGATGAAAATAAATAGAATCAATCAGCGAACCGCATCTTTTTCTGCCACACCACTGCGTTTTGCGACCGGAGAGCAGTTCAACCAAACTACGGATGGTTTTCGATGGATCTGCAAAAGTATCTATGAATATATCGGTAAACGATGTATTACGCGCTAGCCCGTCATTGCAAAATGATTTGTTTTCAATTCTACTACGCTTCAGAATTCCTGCTTACGTATTTACAGCCGACATTTCTTAAATGTATCGCAGAATTCTTGTTAAACATGACAGCAAGGAATTTCAGCTCATCCTTTTGAGGGAGTCCCGCAGGCAACCTATAAGGATATACGAGGGCGGGTCAATAAGTCCGTGACTTTTTGAATTTCTGACCTTTTTACTGAAACAGCAACACTGCTCCTGTCAACAGGCATCTGTCAGTTGACTCCTGTCAAAATTTAAACTTGCTGCGTCAGTTAGTTTGTGTTTGACAGCTATTTTTATCAGACTACTCACTAATTTGAGGAGAAAATGGAAAAAAGTGAATTTCGTGTGCTTATTAAGCATTATTTCTTGCGAAAAAAAACCATTACCGAGACCAAGGCTAAGCTTGATAAATACTATGGAGACTCTGCACCATCGATTTCAATGGTAAAAAAGTGGTTTACTGAATTTCGTTGTGGCCGTACAAGCACTGAAGATGCCGAACGTCCTGGACGCCCAGTTGAGGTCTCTGCACCCGAAACAATCGAAAAAATTCACGATATGGTGTTGGCCGACCGAAGAAAAATTCTCTCGACAAGCCCTTCGAGCACTGGGCACTGCATAGCTTCAAACCATATAAGTCTGCTGGGCCGGACGGTATAATTCCAGCCAAGCTACAAAGATCCTCGGATATAATCTTGCCATCGCTTGAAAACATTATGAGGTACTGCGTATAACTATCCCACATACCTCTGTTATGGAGACAAGTAAATGTAGTTTTCACTCCCAACAGCGGTAAATGTTCTCATGTTGTCCCAAACCCCATAAAACCGATCTTGTCCTCTTCTCTAGGAAATACAAAATTCCAACCATAAAACTTCTCCTAATCAACGGTACCAGTTTGATCTTTTCTGATACGGCGAAATATCTGTGCCTACTTTTCGACAGGGAGCTAAGCTGGAAACCTAACATTCAAGAAAGAGTAACAAACGCCTCAGTACTTTATTCGTACTGAAACAAATGGGGCCTCCAACCTCGCATCACCCATTGGCTATATATCTCGGTTATAGGACTGATGGTCAACTTCGGGGTGGTTGTGTGTCATGGCCGTAGACAAAGCAGTAAACTGCATGAAGCTAAGTAAAGTCCAAAGAACAGCATGTCTATGCATAAGCGGAGCCCTACGAACCACTCACTCCGCTGCTCTGTGCACTCTGTTTCACCTCACACCCCTCGATATTTATTCGCCTTAAAGCGACTTCACAGTGGACAAATAAACATTTTGGCCACGCAAATATTCTTAGCACATTAGGAATTCTACCAGAAAACATCGACTACACCATACCCAAGCAATGGTTTGACAAGAGCTTCCACGTAAGCATTTCTTCCAGATCCTTGTGGGAGGAAAATGCATTCGTGGATGACAATTCAGTCCACTTCTACACCGACGGTTCAAAGACTGTTAGTGGAGTTGGTGGTGGTGTTTTTGCGGAAAAGCTTAACATTAGCCTCTTCTTACGCCTCAACAACCACTGTCTCTCTTTAGTCTCTTTACCTTGTGTACCTTTACCGCATGCAATTTAGCTTAGTCTCGCACCCCAAACGCTTCTACCAGTTTGTTAATACCAAAAGAAAGTCAGACGGCTACGCATCTACCCTCAAATTTCTTAGTGAATCTTCTGCCAAACCAAAAGCCATTGCTAATTTCAGGCAATTGTAGGGTCGATGATTAGAACCACTATACCTATCACACATGAAAAGGAAAACATTAGTATATCTATCGCTACATGCAAACAAGAATTAAAGCTGGATGGTAATAGAAGAACAAATCATAGGTGGACGGTTGGATCGACATGTTTAGCGACCAAACAAATCTGGCCAAAGCTAGATCTGAATCGCTCCATGGGTTTAATTCTTCTAAATAATTAATGTGTCGGATTAGCCCGGATAAGGTCTCATTTGTTTCGGGATTGTTTCCACCGTTGATTCCATCTGGGGAATTCATCATGTCCCGTTATAGCCCTGCTATTTTTTTCTGCTGGTCAGCACTCGCACTCATAAGTTAAGCAGGTTCAGTCCGGATGGACAATGACCAGTACCCGGCGGTTATCACGTGGAGGTATTATAAGCACAATTGATGTGCAGAAGATTGTTGCAACACTGGGTATCGCCAGGTTGACATCTCTCAGTGCCTACCTTATTTTTACAACACCGGCGCGATCCCGTTGAAGAAAACAAACAATGTAAGTCCTCATCAAAGAACTGGCTGTCACAGTCGAGAAAATAACTAAGTTATTCTCTAACTTTAAGAAGGATGGACCAGGCAAGCGGACTAAACCATATGTGGAGTTCCGGCTGGAGCGGCTTGACTTGAAATGGAGTGAATTCCAAAGCAGGGACATTATGTTACAAGCAAACCGGACAGAGCGGCAAGAGAGCAGCTACTACGAAAGGAAGTACAAGTTGAGGCTGTGTACACTGAGTACAAGGCAGCTATACTACAAGCATAAACCGATCGTGAGAAGTTCACTTACACCAGTACTAATATCGAAAGCGGAACACCATTAAGAAGCTGATAAGGCAGCAAAAGGCCTCAATCAGCGTAGTGGAGTATTATTTGCCTCCACCGATGACAACATGGAAGACCGTTCAGCTGCATACCATAATACCATAATCAAAGCGAGTCTTATGCAGCAATGGCCAATTATCTCTGGTCGACATATCCAAATCGTGGCAGAAGAAGAGACCTTAGATAACTTGTTCTTTTCAGAAGCTGGAATAACACTGTCAATTGCGACTCATTGAACTGCAGGAACACTTGGATCAACAGTTGGGAAAGACGTCACCAGCAGCGACTTCAGACGCCAAGCGGTTCAACAAGCTGAAACCACGGATTCTATAAAGGCTTCGGAAAATATCACAATGATGAACAACTTTAGCTTCAAAGATATAGAAGAGGCGCTGGAAACCTTCGAAGGTAAACCGGAGCAATGCGTTACACGGCGGCGAGTTTCGAAAAAATCGCAACACCATGACGATGGAACCCCGTGAAAAAATGTATCTACAGGCGAAAGATGGTAAAAGGTTATATCTAATCTCAAGTCTGAATTTTCAGTTCCATGTTCCAGCATAGACGTGCATAACATGCTGAGAATGCGAAGAAAATCTGACGGCGAAACATATCTGGAATATTTGTACATCATCCAACAAATAGCAAACAAATTCAAGGTTCATCAATAATCTTTAGTCTCGTACGTAGTGGCTCACATAGGAGGTGAACCCCATCGGAAAGCAATACTATTTGACACAACCACGGCCGAAGAGCTGAGGAAAAAATTAAAGATTTACGAAACAATGCAGCAAAGCTTACAGTCCTCCCAAACAACATTTGCAGGCAACAAGCAAGGAATCTAAATATCAAATACCTCGACAACAACAGCAACACTAGACCTTCAAAATGGGTCTTTTAACGTGGACGTTGCTCCAGCTAGTCGCCGATATACGTCATTCGTAACACCTGACAGCCAATATGAATTTATGAAGGCACCATTTGGCCTGTGTAATTCTCCTTCTGTGTGCCAACGTTTTGTCAACGTATGTTCGAGGAACTAATTTGCAACAAACTCATAGTATTTACGTGGATGATGTAATACTCGTAATACCCTCAACAAACGAAACTAGCAATCTTGCAACAATTCGGCGAGAATTCGAAAGAGCAGCCAGGAACGGGATTTTATTTAGCTGGAAAAAGTTCAGGTTCCTCAAGAGACGAATCACCTATTTGGGACACGTCATAAGCGAGGGTACTGTACTCAAGAAAAAACGAGCTCGATACGGAATATTCCAGAACCACCGTCAAAGGAGGTGTAGCGATTTATTGGACTCACGAGCTACTTTCGGAAGTTTATTAAAGACTTCTCGTTGATTGCGAAACCATTACGGGAACTTACAAAAGAAGGCGTTAGACTTGTTTTTGGGTCATTGGAAAGGAATGCTTTTCAACAATTGGCGGATGTTTTGTGCAAGGAAGCAGTGCTCGTGATATTCAATCCGAACTTCGAGACTGAATTGCATGCTGATGCACGTAAATACGGTAGTGGCGAAATCCTCTTGCAAAAATATCCTGACGATCAGTTTAATCCGGTCTTCTAATACAGCTTCCAAACCGACGAAGTAGAG
The DNA here is from genome assembly GCA_928272305.1 of Volucella inflata. Lineage (NCBI taxonomy): Eukaryota > Metazoa > Arthropoda > Insecta > Diptera > Syrphidae > Volucella > Volucella inflata. Next base: position 89,429,173 of record OV743716.1, on the reverse strand, counting down.
CAACGGTATTCGAGTTACGTGTTGGAGATTTTGGCGGTAGTACGAACTTTAAAAAGGTTGCGGCATTATCTGCTGTGTACGAAGTTTATCATCTACATGGATTGTCAAGCACTCGAAATGATAATGAAAAAATGCGCGTCATGGTCATTGATGAATTTAAGCCGCCAGTAAGGCACCGAAAGGCGTAGGCAATGCAACACCTCGACGGGCTTAGTCGGTGTCCAACCGTGTTTCCCGTGAAGCAGATGCAGAAGGAAATAATTATGACGACTCATAATTTACGTCTAATAAGTTCGACACTATTAATTGCATTCCATGAATTGTTTTTTTTTTTATATAAAACATTGAATTAAATTGAATTGTAACATATACTTATCAAGGTCATGTGTTTTTTTTTTTTTCTGCAATCCCTACATTTCTTCACCTCAACCATATGATGAAAATAAATAGAATCAATCAGCGAACCGCATCTTTTTCTGCCACACCACTGCGTTTTGTGACCGGAGAGCAGTTCAACCAAACTACGGATGGTTTTCGATGGATCTGCAAAAGTATCTATGAATATATCGGTAAACGATGTATTACGCGCTAGCCCGTCATTGCAAAATGATTTGTTTTCAATTCTACTACGCTTCAGAATTCCTGCTTACGTATTTACAGCCATCATTTCTAAAATGTATCGCAGAATTCTTGTTAAACATGACAGCAAGGAATGTCAGCTCATCCTTTTGAGGGAGTCCCGCAGGCAACCTATAAGGATATACGAGGGCGGGTCAATAAGTCCGTGACTTTTTGAATTTCTGACCTTTTTACTGAAACAGCAACACTGCTCCTGTCAACAGGCATCTGTCAGTTGACTCCTGTCAAAATTTAAACTTGCTGCGTCAGTTAGTTTGTGTTTGACAGCTATTTTTATCAGACTACTCACTAATTTGAGGAGAAAATGGAAAAAAGTGAATTTCGTGTGCTTATTAAGCATTATTTCTTGCGAAAAAAAACCATTACCGAGACCAAGGCTAAGCTTGATAAATACTATGGAGACTCTGCACCATCGATTTCAATGGTAAAAAAGTGGTTTACTGAATTTCGTTGTGGCCGTACAAGCACTGAAGATGCCGAACGTCCTGGACGCCCAGTTGAGGTCTCTGCACCCGAAACAATCGAAAAAATTCACGATATGGTGTTGGCCGACCGAAGAAAAATTCTCTCGACAAGCCCTTCGAGCACTGGGCACTGCATAGCTTCAAACCATATAAGTCTGCTGGGCCGGACGGTATAATTCCAGCCAAGCTACAAAGATCCTCGGATATAATCTTGCCATCGCTTGAAAACATTATGAGGTACTGCGTATAACTATCCCACATACCTCTGTTATGGAGACAAGTAAATGTAGTTTTCACTCCCAACAGCGGTAAATGTTCTCATGTTGTCCCAAACCCCATAAAACCGATCTTGTCCTCTTCTCTAGGAAATACAAAATTCCAACCATAAAACTTCTCCTAATCAACGGTACCAGTTTGATCTTTTCTGATACGGCGAAATATCTGTGCCTACTTTTCGACAGGGAGCTAAGCTGGAAACCTAACATTCAAGAAAGAGTAACAAACGCCTCAGTACTTTATTCGTACTGAAACAAATGGGGCCTCCAACCTCGCATCACCCATTGGCTATATATCTCGGTTATAGGACTGATGGTCAACTTCGGGGTGGTTGTGTGTCATGGCCGTAGACAAAGCAGTAAACTGCATGAAGCTAAGTAAAGTCCAAAGAACAGCATGTCTATGCATAAGCGGAGCCCTACGAACCACTCACTCCGCTGCTCTGTGCACTCTGTTTCACCTCACACCCCTCGATATTTATTCGCCTTAAAGCGACTTCACAGTGGACAAATAAACATTTTGGCCACGCAAATATTCTTAGCACATTAGGAATTCTACCAGAAAACATCGACTACACCATACCCAAGCAATGGTTTGACAAGAGCTTCCACGTAAGCATTTCTTCCAGATCTTTGTGGGAGGAAAATGCATTCGTGGATGACAATTCAGTCCACTTCTACACCGACGGTTCAAAGACTGTTAGTGGAGTTGGTGGTGGTGTTTTTGCGGAAAAGCTTAACATTAGCCTCTTCTTACGCCTCAACAACCACTGTCTCTCTTTAGTCTCTTTACCTTGTGTACCTTTACCGCATGCAATTTAGCTTAGTCTCGCACCCCAAACGCTTCTACCAGTTTGTTAATACCAAAAGAAAGTCAGACGGCTACGCATCTACCCTCAAATTTCTTAGTGAATCTTCTGCCAAACCAAAAGCCATTGCTAATTTCAGGCAATTGTAGGGTCGATGATTAGAACCACTATACCTATCACACATGAAAAGGAAAACATTAGTATATCTATCGCTACATGCAAACAAGAATTAAAGCTGGATGGTAATAGAAGAACAAATCATAGGTGGACGGTTGGATCGACATGTTTAGCGACCAAACAAATCTGGCCAAAGCTAGATCTGAATCGCTCCATGGGTTTAATTCTTCTAAATAATTAATGTGTCGGATTAGCCCGGATAAGGTCTCATTTGTTTCGGGATTGTTTCCACCGTTGATTCCATCTGGGGAATTCATCATGTCCCGTTATAGCCCTGCTATTTTTTTCTGCTGGTCAGCACTCGCACTCATAAGTTAAGCAGGTTCAGTCCGGATGGACAATGACCAGTACCCGGCGGTTATCACGTGGAGGTATTATAAGCACAATTGATGTGCAGAAGATTGTTGCAACACTGGGTATCGCTAGGTTGACATCTCTCAGTGCCTACCTTATTTTTACAACACCGGCGCGATCCCGTTGAAGAAAACAAACAATGTAAGTCCTCATCAATGAACTGGCTGTCACAGTCGAGAAAATAACTAAGTTATTCTCTAACTTTAAGAAGGATGGACCAGGCAAGCGGACTAAACCATATGTGGAGTTCCGGCTGGAGCGGCTTGACTTGAAATGGAGTGAATTCCAAAGCAGGGACATTATGTTACAAGCAAACCGGACAGAGCGGCAAGAGAGCAGCTACTACGAAAGGAAGTACAAGTTGAGGCTGTGTACACTGAGTACAAGGCAGCTATACTACAAGCATAAACCGATCGTGAGAAGTTCACTTACACCAGTACTAATATCGAAAGCGGAACACCATTAAGAAGCTGATAAGGCAGCAAAAGGCCTCAATCAGCGTAGTGGAGTATTATTTGCCTCCACCGATGACAACATGGAAGACCGTTCAGCTGCATACCATAATACCATAATCAAAGCGAGTCTTATGCAGCAATGGCCAATTATCTCTGGTCGACATATCCAAATCGTGGCAGAAGAAGAGACCTTAGATAACTTGTTCTTTTCAGAAGCTGGAATAACACTGTCAATTGCGACTCATTGAACTGCAGGAACACTTGGATCAACAGTTGGGAAAGACGTCACCAGCAGCGACTTCAGACGCCAAGCGGTTCAACAAGCTGAAACCACGGATTCTATTAAGGCTTCGGAAAATATCACAATGATGAACAACTTTAGCTTCAAAGATATAGAAGAGGCGCTGGAAACCTTCGAAGGTAAACCGGAGCAATGCGTTACACGGCGGCGAGTTTCGAAAAAATCGCAACACCATGACGATGGAACCCCGTGAAAAAATGTATCTACAGGCGAAAGATGGTAAAAGGTTATATCTAATCTCAAGTCTGAATTTTCAGTTCCATGTTCCAGCATAGACGTGCATAACATGCTGAGAATGCGAAGAAAATCTGACGGCGAAACATATCTGGAATATTTGTACATCATCCAACAAATAGCAAACAAATGCAAGGTTCATCAATAATCTTTAGTCTCGTACGTAGTGGCTCACATAGGAGGTGAACCCCATCGGAAAGCAATACTATTTGACACAACCACGGCCGAAGAGCTGAGGAAAAAATTAAAGATTTACGAAACAATGCAGCAAAGCTTACAGTCCTCCCAAACAACATTTGCAGGCAACAAGCAAGGAATCTAAATATCAAATACCTCGACAACAACAGCAACACTAGACCTTCAAAATGGGTCTTTTAACGTGGACGTTGCTCCAGCTAGTCGCCGATATACGTCATTCGTAACACCTGACAGCCAATATGAATTTATGAAGGCACCATTTGGCCTGTGTAATTCTCCTTCTGTGTGCCAACGTTTTGTCAACGTATGTTCGAGGAACTAATTTGCAACAAACTCATAGTATTTACGTGGATGATGTAATACTCGTAATACCCTCAACAAACGAAACTAGCAATCTTGCAACAATTCGGCGAGAATTCGAAAGAGCAGCCAGGAACGGGATTTTATTTAGCTGGAAAAAGTTCAGGTTCCTCAAGAGACGAATCACCTATTTGGGACACGTCATAAGCGAGGGTACTGTACTCAAGAAAAAACGAGCTCGATACGGAATATTCCAGAACCACCGTCAAAGAGGTGTAGCGATTTATTGGACTCACGAGCTACTTTCGGAAGTTTATTAAAGACTTCTCGTTGATTGCGAAACCATTACGGGAACTTACAAAAGAAGGCGTTAGACTTGTTTTTGGGTCATTGGAAAGGAATGCTTTTCAACAATTGGCGGATGTTTTGTGCAAGGAAGCAGTGCTCGTGATATTCAATCCGAACTTCGAGACTGAATTGCATGCTGATGCACGTAAATACGGTAGTGGCGAAATCCTCTTGCAAAAATATCCTGACGATCAGTTTAATCCGGTCTTCTAATACAGCTTCCAAACCGACGAAGTAGAGCAACGGTATTCGAGTTACGTGTTGGAGATTTTGGCGGTAGTACGAACTTTAAAAAGGTTGCGGCATTATCTGCTGTGTACGAAGTTTATCATCTACATGGATTGTCAAGCACTCGAAATGATAATGAAAAAATGCGCGTCATGGTCATTGATGAATTTAAGCCGCCAGTAAGGCACCGAAAGGCGTAGGCAATGCAACACCTCGACGGGCTTAGTCGGTGTCCAACCGTGTTTCCCGTGAAGCAGATGCAGAAGGAAATAATTATGACGACTCATAATTTACGTCTAATAAGTTCGACACTATTAATTGCATTCCATGAATTGTTTTTTTTTTTATATAAAACATTGAATTAAATTGAATTGTAACATATACTTATCAAGGTCATGTGTTTTTTTTTTTTTCTGCAATCCCTACATTTCTTCACCTCAACCATATGATGAAAATAAATAGAATCAATCAGCGAACCGCATCTTTTTCTGCCACACCACTGCGTTTTGCGACCGGAGAGCAGTTCAACCAAACTACGGATGGTTTTCGATGGATCTGCAAAAGTATCTATGAATATATCGGTAAACGATGTATTACGCGCTAGCCCGTCATTGCAAAATGATTTGTTTTCAATTCTACTACGCTTCAGAATTCCTGCTTACGTATTTACAGCCGACATTTCTAAAATGTATCGCAGAATTCTTGTTAAACATGACAGCAAGGAATTTCAGCTCATCCTTTTGAGGGAGTCCCGCAGGCAACCTATAAGGATATACGAGGGCGGGTCAATAAGTCCGTGACTTTTTGAATTTCTGACCTTTTTACTGAAACAGCAACACTGCTCCTGTCAACAGGCATCTGTCAGTTGACTCCTGTCAAAATTTAAACTTGCTGCGTCAGTTAGTTTGTGTTTGACAGCTATTTTTATCAGACTACTCACTAATTTGAGGAGAAAATGGAAAAAAGTGAATTTCGTGTGCTTATTAAGCATTATTTCTTGCGAAAAAAAACCATTACCGAGACCAAGGCTAAGCTTGATAAATACTATGGAGACTCTGCACCATCGATTTCAATGGTAAAAAAGTGGTTTACTGAATTTCGTTGTGGCCGTACAAGCACTGAAGATGCCGAACGTCCTGGACGCCCAGTTGAGGTCTCTGCACCCGAAACAATCGAAAAAATTCACGATATGGTGTTGGCCGACCGAAGAAAAATTCTCTCGACAAGCCCTTCGAGCACTGGGCACTGCATAGCTTCAAACCATATAAGTCTGCTGGGCCGGACGGTATAATTCCAGCCAAGCTACAAAGATCCTCGGATATAATCTTGCCATCGCTTGAAAACATTATGAGGTACTGCGTATAACTATCCCACATACCTCTGTTATGGAGACAAGTAAATGTAGTTTTCACTCCCAACAGCGGTAAATGTTCTCATGTTGTCCCAAACCCCATAAAACCGATCTTGTCCTCTTCTCTAGGAAATACAAAATTCCAACCATAAAACTTCTCCTAATCAACGGTACCAGTTTGATCTTTTCTGATACGGCGAAATATCTGTGCCTACTTTTCGACAGGGAGCTAAGCTGGAAACCTAACATTCAAGAAAGAGTAACAAACGCCTCAGTACTTTATTCGTACTGAAACAAATGGGGCCTCCAACCTCGCATCACCCATTGGCTATATATCTCGGTTATAGGACTGATGGTCAACTTCGGGGTGGTTGTGTGTCATGGCCGTAGACAAAGCAGTAAACTGCATGAAGCTAAGTAAAGTCCAAAGAACAGCATGTCTATGCATAAGCGGAGCCCTACGAACCACTCACTCCGCTGCTCTGTGCACTCTGTTTCACCTCACACCCCTCGATATTTATTCGCCTTAAAGCGACTTCACAGTGGACAAATAAACATTTTGGCCACGCAAATATTCTTAGCACATAAGGAATTCTACCAGAAAACATCGACTACACCATACCCAAGCAATGGTTTGACAAGAGCTTCCACGTAAGCATTTCTTCCAGATCCTTGTGGGAGGAAAATGCATTCGTGGATGACAATTCAGTCCACTTCTACACCGACGGTTCAAAGACTGTTAGTGGAGTTGGTGGTGGTGTTTTTGCGGAAAAGCTTAACATTAGCCTCTTCTTACGCCTCAACAACCACTGTCTCTCTTTAGTCTTTTTACCTTGTGTACCTTTACCGCATGCAATTTAGCTTAGTCTCGCACCCCAAACGCTTCTACCAGTTTGTTAATACCAAAAGAAAGTCAGACGGCTACGCATCTACCCTCAAATTTCTTAGTGAATCTTCTGCCAAACCAAAAGCCATTGCTAATTTCAGGCAATTGTAGGGTCGATGATTAGAACCACTATACCTATCACACATGAAAAGGAAAACATTAGTATATCTATCGCTACATGCAAACAAGAATTAAAGCTGGATGGTAATAGAAGAACAAATCATAGGTGGACGGTTGGATCGACATGTTTAGCGACCAAACAAATCTGGCCAAAGCTAGATCTGAATCGCTCCATGGGTTTAATTCTTCTAAATAATTAATGTGTCGGATTAGCCCGGATAAGGTCTCATTTGTTTCGGGATTGTTTCCACCGTTGATTCCATCTGGGGAATTCATCATGTCCCGTTATAGCCCTGCTATTTTTTTCTGCTGGTCAGCACTCGCACTCATAAGTTAAGCAGGTTCAGTCCGGATGGACAATGACCAGTACCCGGCGGTTATCACGTGGAGGTATTATAAGCACAATTGATGTGCAGAAGATTGTTGCAACACTGGGTATCGCTAGGTTGACATCTCTCAGTGCCTACCTTATTTTTACAACACCGGCGTGATCCCGTTGAAGAAAACAAACAATGTAAGTCCTCATCAATGAACTGGCTGTCACAGTCGAGAAAATAACTAAGTTATTCTCTAACTTTAAGAAGGATGGACCAGGCAAGCGGACTAAACCATATGTGGAGTTCCGGCTGGAGCGGCTTGACTTGAAATGGAGTGAATTCCAAAGCAGGGACATTATGTTACAAGCAAACCGGACAGAGCGGCAAGAGAGCAGCTACTACGAAAGGAAGTACAAGTTGAGGCTGTGTACACTGAGTACAAGGCAGCTATACTACAAGCATAAACCGATCGTGAGAAGTTCACTTACACCAGTACTAATATCGAAAGCGGAACACCATTAAGAAGCTGATAAGGCAGCAAAAGGCCTCAATCAGCGTAGTGGAGTATTATTTGCCTCCACCGATGACAACATGGAAGACCGTTCAGCTGCATACCATAATACCATAATCAAAGCGAGTCTTATGCAGCAATGGCCAATTATCTCTGGTCGACATATCCAAATCGTGGCAGAAGAAGAGACCTTAGATAACTTGTTCTTTTCAGAAGCTGGAATAACACTGTCAATTGCGACTCATTGAACTGCAGGAACACTTGGATCAACAGTTGGGAAAGACGTCACCAGCAGCGACTTCAGACGCCAAGCGGTTCAACAAGCTGAAACCACGGATTCTATAAAGGCTTCGGAAAATATCACAATGATGAACAACTTTAGCTTCAAAGATATAGAAGAGGCGCTGGAAACCTTCGAAGGTAAACCGGAGCAATGCGTTACACGGCGGCGAGTTTCGAAAAAATCGCAACACCATGACGATGGAACCCCGTGAAAAAATGTATCTACAGGCGAAAGATGGTAAAAGGTTATATCTAATCTCAAGTCTGAATTTTCAGTTCCATGTTCCAGCATAGACGTGCATAACATGCTGAGAATGCGAAGAAAATCTGACGGCGAAACATATCTGGAATATTTGTACATCATCCAACAAATAGCAAACAAATGCAAGGTTCATCAATAATCTTTAGTCTCGTACGTAGTGGCTCACATAGGAGGTGAACCCCATCGGAAAGCAATACTATTTGACACAACCACGGCCGAAGAGCTGAGGAAAAAATTAAAGATTTACGAAACAATGCAGCAAAGCTTACAGTCCTCCCAAACAACATTTGCAGGCAACAAGCAAGGAATCTAAATATCAAATACCTCGACAACAACAGCAACACTAGACCTTCAAAATGGGTCTTTTAACGTGGACGTTGCTCCAGCTAGTCGCCGATATACGTCATTCGTAACACCTGACAGCCAATATGAATTTATGAAGGCACCATTTGGCCTGTGTAATTCTCCTTCTGTGTGCCAACGTTTTGTCAACGTATGTTCGAGGAACTAATTTGCAACAAACTCATAGTATTTACGTGGATGATGTAATACTCGTAATACCCTCAACAAACGAAACTAGCAATCTTGCAACAATTCGGCGAGAATTCGAAAGAGCAGCCAGGAACGGGATTTTATTTAGCTGGAAAAAGTTCAGGTTCCTCAAGAGACGAATCACCTATTTGGGACACGTCATAAGCGAGGGTACTGTACTCAAGAAAAAACGAGCTCGATACGGAATATTCCAGAACCACCGTCAAAGAGGTGTAGCGATTTATTGGACTCACGAGCTACTTTCGGAAGTTTATTAAAGACTTCTCGTTGATTGCGAAACCATTACGGGAACTTACAAAAGAAGGCGTTAGACTTGTTTTTGGGTCATTGGAAAGGAATGCTTTTCAACAATTGGCGGATGTTTTGTGCAAGGAAGCAGTGCTCGTGATATTCAATCCGAACTTCGAGACTGAATTGCATGCTGATGCACGTAAATACGGTAGTGGCGAAATCCTCTTGCAAAAATATCCTGACGATCAGTTTAATCCGGTCTTCTAATACAGCTTCCAAACCGACGAAGTAGAGCAACGGTATTCGAGTTACGTGTTGGAGATTTTGGCGGTAGTACGAACTTTAAAAAGGTTGCGGCATTATCTGCTGTGTACGAAGTTTATCATCTACATGGATTGTCAAGCACTCGAAATGATAATGAAAAAATGCGCGTCATGGTCATTGATGAATTTAAGCCGCCAGTAAGGCACCGAAAGGCGTAGGCAATGCAACACCTCGACGGGCTTAGTCGGTGTCCAACCGTGTTTCCCGTGAAGCAGATGCAGAAGGAAATAATTATGACGACTCATAATTTACGTCTAATAAGTTCGACACTATTAATTGCATTCCATGAATTGTTTTTTTTTTTATATAAAACATTGAATTAAATTGAATTGTAACATATACTTATCAAGGTCATGTGTTTTTTTTTTTTTCTGCAATCCCTACATTTCTTCACCTCAACCATATGATGAAAATAAATAGAATCAATCAGCGAACCGCATCTTTTTCTGCCACACCACTGCGTTTTGCGACCGGAGAGCAGTTCAACCAAACTACGGATGGTTTTCGATGGATCTGCAAAAGTATCTATGAATATATCGGTAAACGATGTATTACGCGCTAGCCCGTCATTGCAAAATGATTTGTTTTCAATTCTACTACGCTTCAGAATTCCTGCTTACGTATTTACAGCCGACATTTCTAAAATGTATCGCAGAATTCTTGTTAAACATGACAGCAAGGAATTTCAGCTCATCCTTTTGAGGGAGTCCCGCAGGCAACCTATAAGGATATACGAGGGCGGGTCAATAAGTCCGTGACTTTTTGAATTTCTGACCTTTTTACTGAAACAGCAACACTGCTCCTGTCAACAGGCATCTGTCAGTTGACTCCTGTCAAAATTTAAACTTGCTGCGTCAGTTAGTTTGTGTTTGACAGCTATTTTTATCAGACTACTCACTAATTTGAGGAGAAAATGGAAAAAAGTGAATTTCGTGTGCTTATTAAGCATTATTTCTTGCGAAAAAAAACCATTACCGAGACCAAGGCTAAGCTTGATAAATACTATGGAGACTCTGCACCATCGATTTCAATGGTAAAAAAGTGGTTTACTGAATTTCGTTGTGGCCGTACAAGCACTGAAGATGCCGAACGTCCTGGACGCCCAGTTGAGGTCTCTGCACCCGAAACAATCGAAAAAATTCACGATATGGTGTTGGCCGACCGAAGAAAAATTCTCTCGACAAGCCCTTCGAGCACTGGGCACTGCATAGCTTCAAACCATATAAGTCTGCTGGGCCGGACGGTATAATTCCAGCCAAGCTACAAAGATCCTCGGATATAATCTTGCCATCGCTTGAAAACATTATGAGGTACTGCGTATAACTATCCCACATACCTCTGTTATGGAGACAAGTAAATGTAGTTTTCACTCCCAACAGCGGTAAATGTTCTCATGTTGTCCCAAACCCCATAAAACCGATCTTGTCCTCTTCTCTAGGAAATACAAAATTCCAACCATAAAACTTCTCCTAATCAACGGTACCAGTTTGATCTTTTCTGATACGGCGAAATATCTGTGCCTACTTTTCGACAGGGAGCTAAGCTGGAAACCTAACATTCAAGAAAGAGTAACAAACGCCTCAGTACTTTATTCGTACTGAAACAAATGGGGCCTCCAACCTCGCATCACCCATTGGCTATATATCTCGGTTATAGGACTGATGGTCAACTTCGGGGTGGTTGTGTGTCATGGCCGTAGACAAAGCAGTAAACTGCATGAAGCTAAGTAAAGTCCAAAGAACAGCATGTCTATGCATAAGCGGAGCCCTACGAACCACTCACTCCGCTGCTCTGTGCACTCTGTTTCACCTCACACCCCTCGATATTTATTCGCCTTAAAGCGACTTCACAGTGGACAAATAAACATTTTGGCCACGCAAATATTCTTAGCACATAAGGAATTCTACCAGAAAACATCGACTACACCATACCCAAGCAATGGTTTGACAAGAGCTTCCACGTAAGCATTTCTTCCAGATCCTTGTGGGAGGAAAATGCATTCGTGGATGACAATTCAGTCCACTTCTACACCGACGGTTCAAAGACTGTTAGTGGAGTTGGTGGTGGTGTTTTTGCGGAAAAGCTTAACATTAGCCTCTTCTTACGCCTCAACAACCACTGTCTCTCTTTAGTCTTTTTACCTTGTGTACCTTTACCGCATGCAATTTAGCTTAGTCTCGCACCCCAAACGCTTCTACCAGTTTGTTAATACCAAAAGAAAGTCAGACGGCTACGCATCTACCCTCAAATTTCTTAGTGAATCTTCTGCCAAACCAAAAGCCATTGCTAATTTCAGGCAATTGTAGGGTCGATGATTAGAACCACTATACCTATCACACATGAAAAGGAAAACATTAGTATATCTATCGCTACATGCAAACAAGAATTAAAGCTGGATGGTAATAGAAGAACAAATCATAGGTGGACGGTTGGATCGACATGTTTAGCGACCAAACAAATCTGGCCAAAGCTAGATCTGAATCGCTCCATGGGTTTAATTCTTCTAAATAATTAATGTGTCGGATTAGCCCGGATAAGGTCTCATTTGTTTCGGGATTGTTTCCACCGTTGATTCCATCTGGGGAATTCATCATGTCCCGTTATAGCCCTGCTATTTTTTTCTGCTGGTCAGCACTCGCACTCATAAGTTAAGCAGGTTCAGTCCGGATGGACAATGACCAGTACCCGGCGGTTATCACGTGGAGGTATTATAAGCACAATTGATGTGCAGAAGATTGTTGCAACACTGGGTATCGCTAGGTTGACATCTCTCAGTGCCTACCTTATTTTTACAACACCGGCGTGATCCCGTTGAAGAAAACAAACAATGTAAGTCCTCATCAATGAACTGGCTGTCACAGTCGAGAAAATAACTAAGTTATTCTCTAACTTTAAGAAGGATGGACCAGGCAAGCGGACTAAACCATATGTGGAGTTCCGGCTGGAGCGGCTTGACTTGAAATGGAGTGAATTCCAAAGCAGGGACATTATGTTACAAGCAAACCGGACAGAGCGGCAAGAGAGCAGCTACTACGAAAGGAAGTACAAGTTGAGGCTGTGTACACTGAGTACAAGGCAGCTATACTACAAGCATAAACCGATCGTGAGAAGTTCACTTACACCAGTACTAATATCGAAAGCGGAACACCATTAAGAAGCTGATAAGGCAGCAAAAGGCCTCAATCAGCGTAGTGGAGTATTATTTGCCTCCACCGATGACAACATGGAAGACCGTTCAGCTGCATACCATAATACCATAATCAAAGCGAGTCTTATGCAGCAATGGCCAATTATCTCTGGTCGACATATCCAAATCGTGGCAGAAGAAGAGACCTTAGATAACTTGTTCTTTTCAGAAGCTGGAATAACACTGTCAATTGCGACTCATTGAACTGCAGGAACACTTGGATCAACAGTTGGGAAAGACGTCACCAGCAGCGACTTCAGACGCCAAGCGGTTCAACAAGCTGAAACCACGGATTCTATAAAGGCTTCGGAAAATATCACAATGATGAACAACTTTAGCTTCAAAGATATAGAAGAGGCGCTGGAAACCTTCGAAGGTAAACCGGAGCAATGCGTTACACGGCGGCGAGTTTCGAAAAAATCGCAACACCATGACGATGGAACCCCGTGAAAAAATGTATCTACAGGCGAAAGATGGTAAAAGGTTATATCTAATCTCAAGTCTGAATTTTCAGTTCCATGTTCCAGCATAGACGTGCATAACATGCTGAGAATGCGAAGAAAATCTGACGGCGAAACATATCTGGAATATTTGTACATCATCCAACAAATAGCAAACAAATGCAAGGTTCATCAATAATCTTTAGTCTCGTACGTAGTGGCTCACATAGGAGGTGAACCCCATCGGAAAGCAATACTATTTGACACAACCACGGCCGAAGAGCTGAGGAAAAAATTAAAGATTTACGAAACAATGCAGCAAAGCTTACAGTCCTCCCAAACAACATTTGCAGGCAACAAGCAAGGAATCTAAATATCAAATACCTCGACAACAACAGCAACACTAGACCTTCAAAATGGGTCTTTTAACGTGGACGTTGCTCCAGCTAGTCGCCGATATACGTCATTCGTAACACCTGACAGCCAATATGAATTTATGAAGGCACCATTTGGCCTGTGTAATTCTCCTTCTGTGTGCCAACGTTTTGTCAACGTATGTTCGAGGAACTAATTTGCAACAAACTCATAGTATTTACGTGGATGATGTAATACTCGTAATACCCTCAACAAACGAAACTAGCAATCTTGCAACAATTCGGCGAGAATTCGAAAGAGCAGCCAGGAACGGGATTTTATTTAGCTGGAAAAAGTTCAGGTTCCTCAAGAGACGAATCACCTATTTGGGACACGTCATAAGCGAGGGTACTGTACTCAAGAAAAAACGAGCTCGATACGGAATATTCCAGAACCACCGTCAAAGAGGTGTAGCGATTTATTGGACTCACGAGCTACTTTCGGAAGTTTATTAAAGACTTCTCGTTGATTGCGAAACCATTACGGGAACTTACAAAAGAAGGCGTTAGACTTGTTTTTGGGTCATTGGAAAGGAATGCTTTTCAACAATTGGCGGATGTTTTGTGCAAGGAAGCAGTGCTCGTGATATTCAATCCGAACTTCGAGACTGAATTGCATGCTGATGCACGTAAATACGGTAGTGGCGAAATCCTCTTGCAAAAATATCCTGACGATCAGTTTAATCCGGTCTTCTAATACAGCTTCCAAACCGACGAAGTAGAGCAACGGTATTCGAGTTACGTGTTGGAGATTTTGGCGGTAGTACGAACTTTAAAAAGGTTGCGGCATTATCTGCTGTGTACGAAGTTTATCATCTACATGGATTGTCAAGCACTCGAAATGATAATGAAAAAATGCGCGTCATGGTCATTGATGAATTTAAGCCGCCAGTAAGGCACCGAAAGGCGTAGGCAATGCAACACCTCGACGGGCTTAGTCGGTGTCCAACCGTGTTTCCCGTGAAGCAGATGCAGAAGGAAATAATTATGACGACTCATAATTTACGTCTAATAAGTTCGACACTATTAATTGCATTCCATGAATTGTTTTTTTTTTTATATAAAACATTGAATTAAATTGAATTGTAACATATACTTATCAAGGTCATGTGTTTTTTTTTTTTTCTGCAATCCCTACATTTCTTCACCTCAACCATATGATGAAAATAAATAGAATCAATCAGCGAACCGCATCTTTTTCTGCCACACCACTGCGTTTTGCGACCGGAGAGCAGTTCAACCAAACTACGGATGGTTTTCGATGGATCTGCAAAAGTATCTATGAATATATCGGTAAACGATGTATTACGCGCTAGCCCGTCATTGCAAAATGATTTGTTTTCAATTCTACTACGCTTCAGAATTCCTGCTTACGTATTTACAGCCATCATTTCTAAAATGTATCGCAGAATTCTTGTTAAACATGACAGCAAGGAATGTCAGCTCATCCTTTTGAGGGAGTCCCGCAGGCAACCTATAAGGATATACGAGGGCGGGTCAATAAGTCCGTGACTTTTTGAATTTCTGACCTTTTTACTGAAACAGCAACACTGCTCCTGTCAACAGGCATCTGTCAGTTGACTCCTGTCAAAATTTAAACTTGCTGCGTCAGTTAGTTTGTGTTTGACAGCTATTTTTATCAGACTACTCACTAATTTGAGGAGAAAATGGAAAAAAGTGAATTTCGTGTGCTTATTAAGCATTATTTCTTGCGAAAAAAAACCATTACCGAGACCAAGGCTAAGCTTGATAAATACTATGGAGACTCTGCACCATCGATTTCAATGGTAAAAAAGTGGTTTACTGAATTTCGTTGTGGCCGTACAAGCACTGAAGATGCCGAACGTCCTGGACGCCCAGTTGAGGTCTCTGCACCCGAAACAATCGAAAAAATTCACGATATGGTGTTGGCCGACCGAAGAAAAATTCTCTCGACAAGCCCTTCGAGCACTGGGCACTGCATAGCTTCAAACCATATAAGTCTGCTGGGCCGGACGGTATAATTCCAGCCAAGCTACAAAGATCCTCGGATATAATCTTGCCATCGCTTGAAAACATTATGAGGTACTGCGTATAACTATCCCACATACCTCTGTTATGGAGACAAGTAAATGTAGTTTTCACTCCCAACAGCGGTAAATGTTCTCATGTTGTCCCAAACCCCATAAAACCGATCTTGTCCTCTTCTCTAGGAAATACAAAATTCCAACCATAAAACTTCTCCTAATCAACGGTACCAGTTTGATCTTTTCTGATACGGCGAAATATCTGTGCCTACTTTTCGACAGGGAGCTAAGCTGGAAACCTAACATTCAAGAAAGAGTAACAAACGCCTCAGTACTTTATTCGTACTGAAACAAATGGGGCCTCCAACCTCGCATCACCCATTGGCTATATATCTCGGTTATAGGACTGATGGTCAACTTCGGGGTGGTTGTGTGTCATGGCCGTAGACAAAGCAGTAAACT
This sequence comes from Volucella inflata, assembly GCA_928272305.1. NCBI lineage: Eukaryota > Metazoa > Arthropoda > Insecta > Diptera > Syrphidae > Volucella > Volucella inflata. Next base: position 89,413,047 of record OV743716.1, on the reverse strand, counting down.
GCATGAAGCTAAGTAAAGTCCAAAGAACAGCATGTCTATGCATAAGCGGAGCCCTACGAACCACTCACTCCGCTGCTCTGTGCACTCTGTTTCACCTCACACCCCTCGATATTTATTCGCCTTAAAGCGACTTCACAGTGGACAAATAAACATTTTGGCCACGCAAATATTCTTAGCACATTAGGAATTCTACCAGAAAACATCGACTACACCATACCCAAGCAATGGTTTGACAAGAGCTTCCACGTAAGCATTTCTTCCAGATCCTTGTGGGAGGAAAATGCATTCGTGGATGACAATTCAGTCCACTTCTACACCGACGGTTCAAAGACTGTTAGTGGAGTTGGTGGTGGTGTTTTTGCGGAAAAGCTTAACATTAGCCTCTTCTTACGCCTCAACAACCACTGTCTCTCTTTAGTCTCTTTACCTTGTGTACCTTTACCGCATGCAATTTAGCTTAGTCTCGCACCCCAAACGCTTCTACCAGTTTGTTAATACCAAAAGAAAGTCAGACGGCTACGCATCTACCCTCAAATTTCTTAGTGAATCTTCTGCCAAACCAAAAGCCATTGCTAATTTCAGGCAATTGTAGGGTCGATGATTAGAACCACTATACCTATCACACATGAAAAGGAAAACATTAGTATATCTATCGCTACATGCAAACAAGAATTAAAGCTGGATGGTAATAGAAGAACAAATCATAGGTGGACGGTTGGATCGACATGTTTAGCGACCAAACAAATCTGGCCAAAGCTAGATCTGAATCGCTCCATGGGTTTAATTCTTCTAAATAATTAATGTGTCGGATTAGCCCGGATAAGGTCTCATTTGTTTCGGGATTGTTTCCACCGTTGATTCCATCTGGGGAATTCATCATGTCCCGTTATAGCTCTGCTATTTTTTTCTGCTGGTCAGCACTCGCACTCATAAGTTAAGCAGGTTCAGTCCGGATGGACAATGACCAGTACCCGGCGGTTATCACGTGGAGGTATTATAAGCACAATTGATGTGCAGAAGATTGTTGCAACACTGGGTATCGCCAGGTTGACATCTCTCAGTGCCTACCTTATTTTTACAACACCGGCGCGATCCCGTTGAAGAAAACAAACAATGTAAGTCCTCATCAAAGAACTGGCTGTCACAGTCGAGAAAATAACTAAGTTATTCTCTAACTTTAAGAAGGATGGACCAGGCAAGCGGACTAAACCATATGTGGAGTTCCGGCTGGAGCGGCTTGACTTGAAATGGAGTGAATTCCAAAGCAGGGACATTATGTTACAAGCAAACCGGACAGAGCGGCAAGAGAGCAGCTACTACGAAAGGAAGTACAAGTTGAGGCTGTGTACACTGAGTACAAGGCAGCTATACTACAAGCATAAACCGATCGTGAGAAGTTCACTTACACCAGTACTAATATCGAAAGCGGAACACCATTAAGAAGCTGATAAGGCAGCAAAAGGCCTCAATCAGCGTAGTGGAGTATTATTTGCCTCCACCGATGACAACATGGAAGACCGTTCAGCTGCATACCATAATACCATAATCAAAGCGAGTCTTATGCAGCAATGGCCAATTATCTCTGGTCGACATCTCCAAATCGTGGCAGAAGAAGAGACCTTAGATAACTTGTTCTTTTCAGAAGCTGGAATAACACTGTCAATTGCGACTCATTGAACTGCAGGAACACTTGGATCAACAGTTGGGAAAGACGTCACCAGCAGCGACTTCAGACGCCAAGCGGTTCAACAAGCTGAAACCACGGATTCTATAAAGGCTTCGGAAAATATCACAATGATGAACAACTTTAGCTTCAAAGATATAGAAGAGGCGCTGGAAACCTTCGAAGGTAAACCGGAGCAATGCGTTACACGGCGGCGAGTTTCGAAAAAATCGCAACACCATGACGATGGAACCCCGTGAAAAAATGTATCTACAGGCGAAAGATGGTAAAAGGTTATATCTAATCTCAAGTCTGAATTTTCAGTTCCATGTTCCAGCATAGACGTGCATAACATGCTGAGAATGCGAAGAAAATCTGACGGCGAAACATATCTGGAATATTTGTACATCATCCAACAAATAGCAAACAAATGCAAGGTTCATCAATAATCTTTAGTCTCGTACGTAGTGGCTCACATAGGAGGTGAACCCCATCGGAAAGCAATACTATTTGACACAATCACGGCCGAAGAGCTGAGGAAAAAATTAAAGATTTACGAAACAATGCAGCAAAGCTTACAGTCCTCCCAAACAACATTTGCAGGCAACAAGCAAGGAATCTAAATATCAAATACCTCGACAACAACAGCAACACTAGACCTTCATAATGGGTCTTTTAACGTGGACGTTGCTCCAGCTAGTCGCCGATATACGTCATTCGTAACACCTGACAGCCAATATGAATTTATGAAGGCACCATTTGGCCTGTGTAATTCTCCTTCTGTGTGCCAACGTTTTGTCAACGTATGTTCGAGGAACTAATTTGCAACAAACTCATAGTATTTACGTGGATGATGTAATACTCGTAATACCCTCAACAAACGAAACTAGCAATCTTGCAACAATTCGGCGAGAATTCGAAAGAGCAGCCAGGAACGGGATTTTATTTAGCTGGAAAAAGTTCAGGTTCCTCAAGAGACGAATCACCTATTTGGGACACGTCATAAGCGAGGGTACTGTACTCAAGAAAAAACGAGCTCGATACGGAATATTCCAGAACCACCGTCAAAGAGGTGTAGCGATTTATTGGACTCACGAGCTACTTTCGGAAGTTTATTAAAGACTTCTCGTTGATTGCGAAACCATTACGGGAACTTACAAAAGAAGGCGTTAGACTTGTTTTTGGGTCATTGGAAAGGAATGCTTTTCAACAATTGACGGATGTTTTGTGCAAGGAAGCAGTGCTCGTGATATTCAATCCGAACTTCGAGACTGAATTGCAGCTGATGCACGTAAATACGGTAGTGGCGAAATCCTCTTGCAAAAATATCCTGACGATCAGTTTAATCCGGTCTTCTAATACAGCTTCCAAACCGACGAAGTAAAGCAACGGTATTCGAGTTACGTGTTGGAGATTTTGGCGGTAGTACGAACTTTAAAAAGGTTGCGGCATTATCTGCTGTGTACGAAGTTTATCATCTACATGGATTGTCAAGCACTCGAAATGATAATGAAAAAATGCGCGTCATGGTCATTGATGAATTTAAGCCGCCAGTAAGGCACCGAAAGGCGTAGGCAATGCAACACCTCGACGGGCTTAGTCGGTGTCCAACCGTGTTTCCCGTGAAGCAGATGCAGAAGGAAATAATTATGACGACTCATAATTTACGTCTAATAAGTTCGACACTATTAATTGCATTCCATGAATTGTTTTTTTTTTTATATAAAACATTGAATTAAATTGAATTGTAACATATACTTGTCAAGGTCATGTGTTTTTTTTTTTTCTGCAATCCCTACATTTCTTCACCTCAACCATATGATGAAAATAAATAGAATCAATCAGCGAACCGCATCTTTTTCTGCCACACCACTGCGTTTTGCGACCGGAGAGCAGTTCAACCAAACTACGGGTGGTTTTCGATGGATCTGCAAAAGTATCTATGAATATATCGGTAAACGATGTATTATTACACGCTAGCCCGTCATTGCAAAATGATTTGTTTTCAATTCTACTACGCTTCAGAATTCCTGCTTACGTATTTACAGCCGACATTTCTAAAATGTATCGCAGAATTCTTGTTAAACATGACAGCAAGGAATTTCAGCTCATCCTTTTGAGGGAGTCCCGCAGGCAACCTATAAGGATATACGAGGGCGGGTCAATAAGTCCGTGACTTTTTGAATTTCTGACCTTTTTACTGAAACAGCAACACTGCTCCTGTCAACAGGCATTTGTCAGTTGACTCCTGTCAAAATTTAAACTTGCTGCGTCAGTTAGTTTGTGTTTGACAGCTATTTTTATCAGACTACTCACTAATTTGAGGAGAAAATGGAAAAAAGTGAATTTCGTGTGCTTATTAAGCATTATTTCTTGCGAAAAAAAACCATTACCGAGACCAAGGCTAAGCTTGATAAATACTATGGAGACTCTGCACCATCGATTTCAATGGTAAAAAAGTGGTTTACTGAATTTCGTTGTGGCCGTACAAGCACTGAAGATGCCGAACGTCCTGGACGCCCAGTTGAGGTCTCTGCACCCGAAACAATCGAAAAAATTCACGATATGGTGTTGGCCGACCGAAGAAAAATTCTCTCGACAAGCCCTTCGAGCACTGGGCACTGCATAGCTTCAAACCATATAAGTCTGCTGGGCCGGACGGTATAATTCCAGCCAAGCTACAAAGATCCTCGGATATAATCTTGCCATCGCTTGAAAACATTATGAGGTACTGCGTATAACTATCCCACATACCTCTGTTATGGAGACAAGTAAATGTAGTTTTCACTCCCAACAGCGGTAAATGTTCTCATGTTGTCCCAAACCCCATAAAACCGATCTTGTCCTCTTCTCTAGGAAATACAAAATTCCAACCATAAAACTTCTCCTAATCAACGGTACCAGTTTGATCTTTTCTGATACGGCGAAATATCTGTGCCTACTTTTCGACAGGAAGCTAAGCTGGAAACCTAACATTCAAGAAAGAGTAACAAACGCCTCAGTACTTTATTCGTACTGAAACAAATGGGGCCTCCAACCTCGCATCACCCATTGGCTATATATCTCGGTTATAGGACTGATGGTCAACTTCGGGGTGGTTGTGTGTCATGGCCGTAGACAAAGCAGTAAACTGCATGAAGCTAAGTAAAGTCCAAAGAACAGCATGTCTATGCATAAGCGGAGCCCTACGAACCACTCACTCCGCTGCTCTGTGCACTCTGTTTCACCTCACACCCCTCGATATTTATTCGCCTTAAAGCGACTTCACAGTGGACAAATAAACATTTTGGCCACGCAAATATTCTTAGCACATAAGGAATTCTACCAGAAAACATCGACTACACCATACCCAAGCAATGGTTTGACAAGAGCTTCCACGTAAGCATTTCTTCCAGATCCTTGTGGGAGGAAAATGCATTCGTGGATGACAATTCAGTCCACTTCTACACCGACGGTTCAAAGACTGTTAGTGGAGTTGGTGGTGGTGTTTTTGCGGAAAAGCTTAACATTAGCCTCTTCTTACGCCTCAACAACCACTGTCTCTCTTTAGTCTTTTTACCTTGTGTACCTTTACCGCATGCAATTTAGCTTAGTCTCGCACCCCAAACGCTTCTACCAGTTTGTTAATACCAAAAGAAAGTCAGACGGCTACGCATCTACCCTCAAATTTCTTAGTGAATCTTCTGCCAAACCAAAAGCCATTGCTAATTTCAGGCAATTGTAGGGTCGATGATTAGAACCACTATACCTATCACACATGAAAAGGAAAACATTAGTATATCTATCGCTACATGCAAACAAGAATTAAAGCTGGATGGTAATAGAAGAACAAATCATAGGTGGACGGTTGGATCGACATGTTTAGCGACCAAACAAATCTGGCCAAAGCTAGATCTGAATCGCTCCATGGGTTTAATTCTTCTAAATAATTAATGTGTCGGATTAGCCCGGATAAGGTCTCATTTGTTTCGGGATTGTTTCCACCGTTGATTCCATCTGGGGAATTCATCATGTCCCGTTATAGCCCTGCTATTTTTTTCTGCTGGTCAGCACTCGCACTCATAAGTTAAGCAGGTTCAGTCCGGATGGACAATGACCAGTACCCGGCGGTTATCACGTGGAGGTATTATAAGCACAATTGATGTGCAGAAGATTGTTGCAACACTGGGTATCGCTAGGTTGACATCTCTCAGTGCCTACCTTATTTTTACAACACCGGCGTGATCCCGTTGAAGAAAACAAACAATGTAAGTCCTCATCAATGAACTGGCTGTCACAGTCGAGAAAATAACTAAGTTATTCTCTAACTTTAAGAAGGATGGACCAGGCAAGCGGACTAAACCATATGTGGAGTTCCGGCTGGAGCGGCTTGACTTGAAATGGAGTGAATTCCAAAGCAGGGACATTATGTTACAAGCAAACCGGACAGAGCGGCAAGAGAGCAGCTACTACGAAAGGAAGTACAAGTTGAGGCTGTGTACACTGAGTACAAGGCAGCTATACTACAAGCATAAACCGATCGTGAGAAGTTCACTTACACCAGTACTAATATCGAAAGCGGAACACCATTAAGAAGCTGATAAGGCAGCAAAAGGCCTCAATCAGCGTAGTGGAGTATTATTTGCCTCCACCGATGACAACATGGAAGACCGTTCAGCTGCATACCATAATACCATAATCAAAGCGAGTCTTATGCAGCAATGGCCAATTATCTCTGGTCGACATATCCAAATCGTGGCAGAAGAAGAGACCTTAGATAACTTGTTCTTTTCAGAAGCTGGAATAACACTGTCAATTGCGACTCATTGAACTGCAGGAACACTTGGATCAACAGTTGGGAAAGACGTCACCAGCAGCGACTTCAGACGCCAAGCGGTTCAACAAGCTGAAACCACGGATTCTATAAAGGCTTCGGAAAATATCACAATGATGAACAACTTTAGCTTCAAAGATATAGAAGAGGCGCTGGAAACCTTCGAAGGTAAACCGGAGCAATGCGTTACACGGCGGCGAGTTTCGAAAAAATCGCAACACCATGACGATGGAACCCCGTGAAAAAATGTATCTACAGGCGAAAGATGGTAAAAGGTTATATCTAATCTCAAGTCTGAATTTTCAGTTCCATGTTCCAGCATAGACGTGCATAACATGCTGAGAATGCGAAGAAAATCTGACGGCGAAACATATCTGGAATATTTGTACATCATCCAACAAATAGCAAACAAATGCAAGGTTCATCAATAATCTTTAGTCTCGTACGTAGTGGCTCACATAGGAGGTGAACCCCATCGGAAAGCAATACTATTTGACACAACCACGGCCGAAGAGCTGAGGAAAAAATTAAAGATTTACGAAACAATGCAGCAAAGCTTACAGTCCTCCCAAACAACATTTGCAGGCAACAAGCAAGGAATCTAAATATCAAATACCTCGACAACAACAGCAACACTAGACCTTCAAAATGGGTCTTTTAACGTGGACGTTGCTCCAGCTAGTCGCCGATATACGTCATTCGTAACACCTGACAGCCAATATGAATTTATGAAGGCACCATTTGGCCTGTGTAATTCTCCTTCTGTGTGCCAACGTTTTGTCAACGTATGTTCGAGGAACTAATTTGCAACAAACTCATAGTATTTACGTGGATGATGTAATACTCGTAATACCCTCAACAAACGAAACTAGCAATCTTGCAACAATTCGGCGAGAATTCGAAAGAGCAGCCAGGAACGGGATTTTATTTAGCTGGAAAAAGTTCAGGTTCCTCAAGAGACGAATCACCTATTTGGGACACGTCATAAGCGAGGGTACTGTACTCAAGAAAAAACGAGCTCGATACGGAATATTCCAGAACCACCGTCAAAGAGGTGTAGCGATTTATTGGACTCACGAGCTACTTTCGGAAGTTTATTAAAGACTTCTCGTTGATTGCGAAACCATTACGGGAACTTACAAAAGAAGGCGTTAGACTTGTTTTTGGGTCATTGGAAAGGAATGCTTTTCAACAATTGGCGGATGTTTTGTGCAAGGAAGCAGTGCTCGTGATATTCAATCCGAACTTCGAGACTGAATTGCATGCTGATGCACGTAAATACGGTAGTGGCGAAATCCTCTTGCAAAAATATCCTGACGATCAGTTTAATCCGGTCTTCTAATACAGCTTCCAAACCGACGAAGTAGAGCAACGGTATTCGAGTTACGTGTTGGAGATTTTGGCGGTAGTACGAACTTTAAAAAGGTTGCGGCATTATCTGCTGTGTACGAAGTTTATCATCTACATGGATTGTCAAGCACTCGAAATGATAATGAAAAAATGCGCGTCATGGTCATTGATGAATTTAAGCCGCCAGTAAGGCACCGAAAGGCGTAGGCAATGCAACACCTCGACGGGCTTAGTCGGTGTCCAACCGTGTTTCCCGTGAAGCAGATGCAGAAGGAAATAATTATGACGACTCATAATTTACGTCTAATAAGTTCGACACTATTAATTGCATTCCATGAATTGTTTTTTTTTTTATATAAAACATTGAATTAAATTGAATTGTAACATATACTTATCAAGGTCATGTGTTTTTTTTTTTTTCTGCAATCCCTACATTTCTTCACCTCAACCATATGATGAAAATAAATAGAATCAATCAGCGAACCGCATCTTTTTCTGCCACACCACTGCGTTTTGCGACCGGAGAGCAGTTCAACCAAACTACGGATGGTTTTCGATGGATCTGCAAAAGTATCTATGAATATATCGGTAAACGATGTATTACGCGCTAGCCCGTCATTGCAAAATGATTTGTTTTCAATTCTACTACGCTTCAGAATTCCTGCTTACGTATTTACAGCCATCATTTCTAAAATGTATCGCAGAATTCTTGTTAAACATGACAGCAAGGAATGTCAGCTCATCCTTTTGAGGGAGTCCCGCAGGCAACCTATAAGGATATACGAGGGCGGGTCAATAAGTCCGTGACTTTTTGAATTTCTGACCTTTTTACTGAAACAGCAACACTGCTCCTGTCAACAGGCATCTGTCAGTTGACTCCTGTCAAAATTTAAACTTGCTGCGTCAGTTAGTTTGTGTTTGACAGCTATTTTTATCAGACTACTCACTAATTTGAGGAGAAAATGGAAAAAAGTGAATTTCGTGTGCTTATTAAGCATTATTTCTTGCGAAAAAAAACCATTACCGAGACCAAGGCTAAGCTTGATAAATACTATGGAGACTCTGCACCATCGATTTCAATGGTAAAAAAGTGGTTTACTGAATTTCGTTGTGGCCGTACAAGCACTGAAGATGCCGAACGTCCTGGACGCCCAGTTGAGGTCTCTGCACCCGAAACAATCGAAAAAATTCACGATATGGTGTTGGCCGACCGAAGAAAAATTCTCTCGACAAGCCCTTCGAGCACTGGGCACTGCATAGCTTCAAACCATATAAGTCTGCTGGGCCGGACGGTATAATTCCAGCCAAGCTACAAAGATCCTCGGATATAATCTTGCCATCGCTTGAAAACATTATGAGGTACTGCGTATAACTATCCCACATACCTCTGTTATGGAGACAAGTAAATGTAGTTTTCACTCCCAACAGCGGTAAATGTTCTCATGTTGTCCCAAACCCCATAAAACCGATCTTGTCCTCTTCTCTAGGAAATACAAAATTCCAACCATAAAACTTCTCCTAATCAACGGTACCAGTTTGATCTTTTCTGATACGGCGAAATATCTGTGCCTACTTTTCGACAGGGAGCTAAGCTGGAAACCTAACATTCAAGAAAGAGTAACAAACGCCTCAGTACTTTATTCGTACTGAAACAAATGGGGCCTCCAACCTCGCATCACCCATTGGCTATATATCTCGGTTATAGGACTGATGGTCAACTTCGGGGTGGTTGTGTGTCATGGCCGTAGACAAAGCAGTAAACTGCATGAAGCTAAGTAAAGTCCAAAGAACAGCATGTCTATGCATAAGCGGAGCCCTACGAACCACTCACTCCGCTGCTCTGTGCACTCTGTTTCACCTCACACCCCTCGATATTTATTCGCCTTAAAGCGACTTCACAGTGGACAAATAAACATTTTGGCCACGCAAATATTCTTAGCACATTAGGAATTCTACCAGAAAACATCGACTACACCATACCCAAGCAATGGTTTGACAAGAGCTTCCACGTAAGCATTTCTTCCAGATCCTTGTGGGAGGAAAATGCATTCGTGGATGACAATTCAGTCCACTTCTACACCGACGGTTCAAAGACTGTTAGTGGAGTTGGTGGTGGTGTTTTTGCGGAAAAGCTTAACATTAGCCTCTTCTTACGCCTCAACAACCACTGTCTCTCTTTAGTCTCTTTACCTTGTGTACCTTTACCGCATGCAATTTAGCTTAGTCTCGCACCCCAAACGCTTCTACCAGTTTGTTAATACCAAAAGAAAGTCAGACGGCTACGCATCTACCCTCAAATTTCTTAGTGAATCTTCTGCCAAACCAAAAGCCATTGCTAATTTCAGGCAATTGTAGGGTCGATGATTAGAACCACTATACCTATCACACATGAAAAGGAAAACATTAGTATATCTATCGCTACATGCAAACAAGAATTAAAGCTGGATGGTAATAGAAGAACAAATCATAGGTGGACGGTTGGATCGACATGTTTAGCGACCAAACAAATCTGGCCAAAGCTAGATCTGAATCGCTCCATGGGTTTAATTCTTCTAAATAATTAATGTGTCGGATTAGCCCGGATAAGGTCTCATTTGTTTCGGGATTGTTTCCACCGTTGATTCCATCTGGGGAATTCATCATGTCCCGTTATAGCTCTGCTATTTTTTTCTGCTGGTCAGCACTCGCACTCATAAGTTAAGCAGGTTCAGTCCGGATGGACAATGACCAGTACCCGGCGGTTATCACGTGGAGGTATTATAAGCACAATTGATGTGCAGAAGATTGTTGCAACACTGGGTATCGCCAGGTTGACATCTCTCAGTGCCTACCTTATTTTTACAACACCGGCGCGATCCCGTTGAAGAAAACAAACAATGTAAGTCCTCATCAAAGAACTGGCTGTCACAGTCGAGAAAATAACTAAGTTATTCTCTAACTTTAAGAAGGATGGACCAGGCAAGCGGACTAAACCATATGTGGAGTTCCGGCTGGAGCGGCTTGACTTGAAATGGAGTGAATTCCAAAGCAGGGACATTATGTTACAAGCAAACCGGACAGAGCGGCAAGAGAGCAGCTACTACGAAAGGAAGTACAAGTTGAGGCTGTGTACACTGAGTACAAGGCAGCTATACTACAAGCATAAACCGATCGTGAGAAGTTCACTTACACCAGTACTAATATCGAAAGCGGAACACCATTAAGAAGCTGATAAGGCAGCAAAAGGCCTCAATCAGCGTAGTGGAGTATTATTTGCCTCCACCGATGACAACATGGAAGACCGTTCAGCTGCATACCATAATACCATAATCAAAGCGAGTCTTATGCAGCAATGGCCAATTATCTCTGGTCGACATCTCCAAATCGTGGCAGAAGAAGAGACCTTAGATAACTTGTTCTTTTCAGAAGCTGGAATAACACTGTCAATTGCGACTCATTGAACTGCAGGAACACTTGGATCAACAGTTGGGAAAGACGTCACCAGCAGCGACTTCAGACGCCAAGCGGTTCAACAAGCTGAAACCACGGATTCTATAAAGGCTTCGGAAAATATCACAATGATGAACAACTTTAGCTTCAAAGATATAGAAGAGGCGCTGGAAACCTTCGAAGGTAAACCGGAGCAATGCGTTACACGGCGGCGAGTTTCGAAAAAATCGCAACACCATGACGATGGAACCCCGTGAAAAAATGTATCTACAGGCGAAAGATGGTAAAAGGTTATATCTAATCTCAAGTCTGAATTTTCAGTTCCATGTTCCAGCATAGACGTGCATAACATGCTGAGAATGCGAAGAAAATCTGACGGCGAAACATATCTGGAATATTTGTACATCATCCAACAAATAGCAAACAAATGCAAGGTTCATCAATAATCTTTAGTCTCGTACGTAGTGGCTCACATAGGAGGTGAACCCCATCGGAAAGCAATACTATTTGACACAATCACGGCCGAAGAGCTGAGGAAAAAATTAAAGATTTACGAAACAATGCAGCAAAGCTTACAGTCCTCCCAAACAACATTTGCAGGCAACAAGCAAGGAATCTAAATATCAAATACCTCGACAACAACAGCAACACTAGACCTTCATAATGGGTCTTTTAACGTGGACGTTGCTCCAGCTAGTCGCCGATATACGTCATTCGTAACACCTGACAGCCAATATGAATTTATGAAGGCACCATTTGGCCTGTGTAATTCTCCTTCTGTGTGCCAACGTTTTGTCAACGTATGTTCGAGGAACTAATTTGCAACAAACTCATAGTATTTACGTGGATGATGTAATACTCGTAATACCCTCAACAAACGAAACTAGCAATCTTGCAACAATTCGGCGAGAATTCGAAAGAGCAGCCAGGAACGGGATTTTATTTAGCTGGAAAAAGTTCAGGTTCCTCAAGAGACGAATCACCTATTTGGGACACGTCATAAGCGAGGGTACTGTACTCAAGAAAAAACGAGCTCGATACGGAATATTCCAGAACCACCGTCAAAGAGGTGTAGCGATTTATTGGACTCACGAGCTACTTTCGGAAGTTTATTAAAGACTTCTCGTTGATTGCGAAACCATTACGGGAACTTACAAAAGAAGGCGTTAGACTTGTTTTTGGGTCATTGGAAAGGAATGCTTTTCAACAATTGACGGATGTTTTGTGCAAGGAAGCAGTGCTCGTGATATTCAATCCGAACTTCGAGACTGAATTGCAGCTGATGCACGTAAATACGGTAGTGGCGAAATCCTCTTGCAAAAATATCCTGACGATCAGTTTAATCCGGTCTTCTAATACAGCTTCCAAACCGACGAAGTAAAGCAACGGTATTCGAGTTACGTGTTGGAGATTTTGGCGGTAGTACGAACTTTAAAAAGGTTGCGGCATTATCTGCTGTGTACGAAGTTTATCATCTACATGGATTGTCAAGCACTCGAAATGATAATGAAAAAATGCGCGTCATGGTCATTGATGAATTTAAGCCGCCAGTAAGGCACCGAAAGGCGTAGGCAATGCAACACCTCGACGGGCTTAGTCGGTGTCCAACCGTGTTTCCCGTGAAGCAGATGCAGAAGGAAATAATTATGACGACTCATAATTTACGTCTAATAAGTTCGACACTATTAATTGCATTCCATGAATTGTTTTTTTTTTTATATAAAACATTGAATTAAATTGAATTGTAACATATACTTGTCAAGGTCATGTGTTTTTTTTTTTTCTGCAATCCCTACATTTCTTCACCTCAACCATATGATGAAAATAAATAGAATCAATCAGCGAACCGCATCTTTTTCTGCCACACCACTGCGTTTTGCGACCGGAGAGCAGTTCAACCAAACTACGGGTGGTTTTCGATGGATCTGCAAAAGTATCTATGAATATATCGGTAAACGATGTATTATTACACGCTAGCCCGTCATTGCAAAATGATTTGTTTTCAATTCTACTACGCTTCAGAATTCCTGCTTACGTATTTACAGCCGACATTTCTAAAATGTATCGCAGAATTCTTGTTAAACATGACAGCAAGGAATTTCAGCTCATCCTTTTGAGGGAGTCCCGCAGGCAACCTATAAGGATATACGAGGGCGGGTCAATAAGTCCGTGACTTTTTGAATTTCTGACCTTTTTACTGAAACAGCAACACTGCTCCTGTCAACAGGCATTTGTCAGTTGACTCCTGTCAAAATTTAAACTTGCTGCGTCAGTTAGTTTGTGTTTGACAGCTATTTTTATCAGACTACTCACTAATTTGAGGAGAAAATGGAAAAAAGTGAATTTCGTGTGCTTATTAAGCATTATTTCTTGCGAAAAAAAACCATTACCGAGACCAAGGCTAAGCTTGATAAATACTATGGAGACTCTGCACCATCGATTTCAATGGTAAAAAAGTGGTTTACTGAATTTCGTTGTGGCCGTACAAGCACTGAAGATGCCGAACGTCCTGGACGCCCAGTTGAGGTCTCTGCACCCGAAACAATCGAAAAAATTCACGATATGGTGTTGGCCGACCGAAGAAAAATTCTCTCGACAAGCCCTTCGAGCACTGGGCACTGCATAGCTTCAAACCATATAAGTCTGCTGGGCCGGACGGTATAATTCCAGCCAAGCTACAAAGATCCTCGGATATAATCTTGCCATCGCTTGAAAACATTATGAGGTACTGCGTATAACTATCCCACATACCTCTGTTATGGAGACAAGTAAATGTAGTTTTCACTCCCAACAGCGGTAAATGTTCTCATGTTGTCCCAAACCCCATAAAACCGATCTTGTCCTCTTCTCTAGGAAATACAAAATTCCAACCATAAAACTTCTCCTAATCAACGGTACCAGTTTGATCTTTTCTGATACGGCGAAATATCTGTGCCTACTTTTCGACAGGAAGCTAAGCTGGAAACCTAACATTCAAGAAAGAGTAACAAACGCCTCAGTACTTTATTCGTACTGAAACAAATGGGGCCTCCAACCTCGCATCACCCATTGGCTATATATCTCGGTTATAGGACTGATGGTCAACTTCGGGGTGGTTGTGTGTCATGGCCGTAGACAAAGCAGTAAACTGCATGAAGCTAAGTAAAGTCCAAAGAACAGCATGTCTATGCATAAGCGGAGCCCTACGAACCACTCACTCCGCTGCTCTGTGCACTCTGTTTCACCTCACACCCCTCGATATTTATTCGCCTTAAAGCGACTTCACAGTGGACAAATAAACATTTTGGCCACGCAAATATTCTAAGCACATTAGGAATTCTACCAGAAAACATCGACTACACCATACCCAAGCAATGGTTTGACAAGAGCTTCCACGTAAGCATTTCTTCCAGATCCTTGTGGGAGGAAAATGCATTCGTGGATGACAATTCAGTCCACTTCTACACCGACGGTTCAAAGACTGTTAGTGGAGTTGGTGGTGGTGTTTTTGCGGAAAAGCTTAACATTAGCCTCTTCTTACGCCTCATCAACCACTGTCTCTCTTTAGTCTCTTTACCTTGTGTACCTTTACCGCATGCAATTTAGCTTAGTCTCGCACCCCAAACGCTTCTACCAGTTTGTTAATACCAAAAGAAAGTCAGACGGCTACGCATCTACCCTCAAATTTCTTAGTGAATCTTCTGCCAAACCAAAAGCCATTGCTAATTTCAGGCAATTGTAGGGTCGATGATTAGAACCACTATACCTTCTTCTTCTTATCCTTTTATTAACCCTTTCCTCGTTATACGAACTTATGCGTAACGAGTTTCCCATTTTTACTGCATCGCTGCTGCTCCGCTAATGGGGTTGGCTAATGTCGCAGACCGCAGAACGCGTCTACATAATGCTCGGTCCTGGATCGCTTCAGTGGTTAACCCCAGACGTTGTTGCGCATTTGCCATCTGAGAAATCCAGGAATTCTTTTTCCGACCTCGTTTTCTTACAGTTGGAGTGACCGTAGTTGATAGTGCCTTTTTAACCGGATTTTCCGCAGATCTTCTTTGAACGTGGCAATACCAACTTATTCTATTCGCCTCAAGCTGTTCGGTTACCGAATTCTTTATATGTAGACTTCCTCTTATACGCGTAGATCTAATGCAATCGCGTTTAGTGACTCCACTAGACATCCTTAACATTTTCATTTCCGCTGCCGTCATTTTGTTTTTAAATGCTTCGTACATTGTCCAGCACTGTGAACCGTATATAAGAGCTGGTCTAACAACCGTGGTGTAGAGTTTCCCCTTTAATTTAAGTGGAAATTTTCGGTCGCAAAAGATTCCCGAATTTTCCCGCCATTTCATCCATCCCACACTCACTCTGTGGTTTACGTCGTCGTCACATTTCGCTTCCATGTTAACGATTGATCCTAAGTACTTAAAGATAGTGCTTTTTGGAAGAACTATTCCGTCTAACATTATATCCGGAACAGGTCGCAACGGATGCGCAAATGGGCACGTCAAATGCTCCGTCTTTGAACGACTTATTTTAAACCCGTTTCTCTCTAGCGCATTTCTCCATGAATCTAAGGCGTTCTGTAAATCTTCGACGTTATCGCTAAGTATAACTGCGTCGTCAGCGAAAAGAATTGGCGTTACATTTACTTCGCGCATGCAGTCTTTTAAAAGATAGTCGAATACTACGTTAAAGAGGAAAGGGCTAAGTACGCTTCCTTGATGCACTCCGACATTAACTGGAAATTCTCTCGTTAGTCCAGCAGAACTTTTAACCGCAGTTTTCACGTTTCCGTACATGTCTTGTATTATTCTAACATACGTCTCCGGTACGTTTTGAGACCTCAGCGCGGCCCATATGAGATCCCTAGGCACTCGATCGAATGCTTTCTCGAGGTCGATAAATACCATGTGTAAATCCTTAGACGAATCTCGGTGCTTTTCCATTATTATTCGTAGGCTTTGGATAGCGTCCACCGTCGATCTTCCTTCAACAAATCCACACTGGCTATTATCGAGCTTTATTATGTGCCGAAGACGTTCGTTTAAGACTCTTTCGACGATTTTCATTGTGTGTGACATAAGCTTGATTGAACGGTAGTTGTTGCATTCTCGAGTGTCGCCTTTTCCTTTGTATAATGGAACCAAGAAGCTACTTCTCCATTGATTCGGCATAGGTTGTCCACATTTTAATTTATTAAAAAGATTCGATAGCCAAACACTGCCGATCCCCTCCATCTTCGACCAAAACTCTGATGGAATGCTGTCTGGTCCCGCCGCTTTCCCTCGCTTCATTTTTCCGATTGCTATGCTTATTTCTTCGATTGAAAAGTCCGAAACTTCCTCCTCGAATAGACCAGCTGTCGGCACGATATCACGTGGAAACTGTTTGTTAAGTAACTCCTTGCAGTATTCAAGCCACCGGTCACAAATTTCCTTTTCATTTGTTAGTAAACGACCGTCTGCGTTTTTGATGTATTTCGGCGTGGTTATTTCCATTGAATTTTTTCTCCTCTGTGCAGCGAGCTTAAAAATATTTGGCGTTTTAGTACTGTACGACGTTTGAACTTCTTGGATAGCTTGTCTTCTATCCGCCGATCGTGAGGATATTTGTTCCAACTCCTGGTACAGGTTTTCCGCTTCTGCCGCTCGAGTTCGAGCCAGGACTTTCTTTGCGATCTTTTTAAGACGCTCGTATTCAAGAGCCAGTCGAGCTTTTTCGATATCGTCGCTCCGATCGCATTTTGTCCACGCTTGGAATGCACTCTTCTTGTCGGCCACAGCTCGTTTGGTTTCGTCATTCCACCACCATGTTTCTTTGCCGACGTGATGGTATTTCGATATAGTCCCCAGATGGGACTTTGCGAGTGTTATGCATTCCTCGTGCATGCTGTTCCACATTTCTTGCGGGCTAAGTGAGTCTGCTATACCATTTATATTTTGAAGTACTTCTTTAGCCAGTGCGATAAATCTTGCGCTTCGTTCCTTCGATAGATTATACCACCGGATTTTTGGCTTTCCAAACGATGCCCGTGTTTTCGGTGGTTCCGCTGTAAAGAATTCTGTAATGAGCAGACGGTGTTGGCTTACTAGCGATTCTCCAAGTATTACTTTACAGTCCTTAACACGGTTTCTCATCGACATTTTGCAGAGGTGATAACCTATTTGCGTTTCGTGGCCTCCGCTGCTATAGGTGATGAGATGTCGTTGATGTTTAATAAACATTGTATTTAAGACGCTTAAGCCGTACGCCCTACACGCTACAAGGATGTCTTCGCCAGCTGAATTTCTGGTTCCAAAGCCTTTACCGCCGTGGCAGTCCTCATAATCAACATTTGTTTCTCCGACGTGGCCATTTAAATCTCCGCCTACGAAGAGCATCTCATCGATAGGTATATTTCTAAGCAAATTACCGAACTCTGACCAAAATGTATCTTTTTCCGATTGGTCGCATCCATTTTGTGGAGCGTACGCGCTAACAATGTTCCACGTTTCATTGTGTATGACGAGTTTAACACTCATCAAGCTGTCGCTTATTTTCAAGATACCAACGATGTTGTTTAGAAGATCCGCTGCAACAACGATTCCAACACCGTTTCGTCCATTGACCGTTCCATGGTAGAACATCTTAAATGCCTTAGTTTTTAAATCTAGAAAACGCGCTTTATTTCCTGTATTACACCACTTCGTTTCCTGTACGCACAGGATTTGTAGAGTTCTGCGACGCATAATCGCTTCCAGTTCTAAACTTTTTGAGGTCATCGATCCGACGTTCCAACTTGCAAACCGAAGTTTAGGAAAATATTTTGGAAACTTCATTTTGCCCGCCCCCGGAATCCGTCGGGCTCTGACACAAGCACTTCTGCTTGCTCTGGGATCACCCGAGTGCGTTGCAACCGTGGTGCCCAGCGGGGTAGTTTAAAGTTTGAGTGGTTTGACACTTGTATGCTCATTTCGAATTGATTGACTGTTCTTTTACCCCACCGGTAGTCTCCAGACGTGGGAACCCACTGATTGCATACAAACTTGTGGGAAAGTTTTAAGGTGTTAAAGTGTCACAGGCTCATTTCCGGTGTCATAGTTGCCTGTATATGATTGGTGTCCCATTTAGTCGCCTCTTACGACAAGCTGGGACGCACTGCGGCACTATTCTTTATCCGATGCCGCACGGATGGATTAGAACCACTATACCTATCACACATGAAAAGGAAAACATTAGTATATCTATCGCTACATGCAAACAAGAATTAAAACTGGATGGTAATAGAAGAACAAATCATAGGTGGACGGTTGGATCGACATGTTTAGCGACCAAACAAATCTGGCCAAAGCTAGATCTGAATCGCTCCATGGGTTTAATTCTTCTAAATAATTAATGTGTCGGATTAGCCCGGATAAGGTCTCATTTGTTTCGGGATTGTTTCCACCGTTGATTCCATCTGGGGAATTCATCATGTCCCGTTATAGCCCTGCTATTTTTTTCTGCTGGTCAGCACTCGCAATCATAAGTTAAGCAGGTTCAGTCCGGATGGACAATGACCAGTACCCGGCGGTTATCACGTGGAGGTATTATAAGCACAATTGATGTGCAGAAGATTGTTGCAACACTGGGTATCGCCAGGTTGACATCTCTCAGTGCCTACCTTATTTTTACAACACCGGCGCGATCCCGTTGAAGAAAACAAACAATGTAAGTCCTCATCAAAGAACTGGCTGTCACAGTCGAGAAAATAACTAAGTTATTCTCTAACTTTAAGAAGGATGGACCAGGCAAGCGGACTAAACCATATGTGGAGTTCCGGCTGGAGCGGCTTGACTTGAAATGGAGTGAATTCCAAAGCAGGGACATTATGTTACAAGCAAACCGGACAGAGCGGCAAGAGAGCAGCTACTACGAAAGGAAGTACAAGTTAAGGCTGTGTACACTGAGTACAAGGCAGCTATACTACAAGCATAAACCGATCGTGAGAAGTTCACTTACACCAGTACTAATATCGAAAGCGGAACACCATTAAGAAGCTGATAAGGCAGCAAAAGGCCTCAATCAGCGTAGTGGAGTATTATTTGCCTCCACCGATGACAACATGGAAGACCGTTCAGCTGCATACCATAATACCATAATCAAAGCGAGTCTTATGCAGCAATGGCCAATTATCTCTGGTCGACATCTCCAAATCGTGGCAGAAGAAGAGACCTTAGATAACTTGTTCTTTTCAGAAGCTGGAATAACACTGTCAATTGCGACTCATTGAACTGCAGGAACACTTGGATCAACAGTTGGGAAAGACGTCACCAGCAGCGACTTCAGACGCCAAGCGGTTCAACAAGCTGAAACCACGGATTCTATAAAGGCTTCGGAAAATATCACAATGATGAACAACTTCAGCTTCAAAGATATAGAAGAGGCGCTGGAAACCTTCGAAGGTAAACCGGAGCAATGCGTTACACGGCGGCGAGTTTCGAAAAAATCGCAACACCATGACGATGGAACCCCGTGAAAAAATGTATCTACAGGCGAAAGATGATAAAAGGTTATATCTAATCTCAAGTCTGAATTTTCAGTTCCATGTTCCAGCATAGACGTGCATAACATGCTGAGAATGCGAAGAAAATCTGACGGCGAAACATATCTGGAATATTTGTACATCATCCAACAAATAGCAAACAAATGCAAGGTTCATCAATAATCTTTAGTCTCGTACGTAGTGGCTCACATAGGAGGTGAACCCCATCGGAAAGCAATACTATTTGACACAACCACGGCCGAAGAGCTGAGGAAAAAATTAAAGATTTACGAAACAATGCAGCAAAGCTTACAGTCCTCCCAAACAACATTTGCAGGCAACAAGCAAGGAATCTAAATATCAAATACCTCGACAACAACAGCAACACTAGACCTTCATAATGGGTCTTTTAACGTGGACGTTGCTCCAGCTAGTCGCCGATATACGTCATTCGTAACACCTGACAGCCAATATGAATTTATGAAGGCACCATTTGGCCTGTGTAATTCTCCTTCTGTGTGCCAACGTTTTGTCAACGTATGTTCGAGGAACTAATTTGCAACAAACTCATAGTATTTACGTGGATGATGTAATACTCGTAATACCCTCAACAAACGAAACTAGCAATCTTGCAACAATTCGGCGAGAATTCGAAAGAGCAGCCAGGAACGGGATTTTATTTAGCTGGAAAAAGTTCAGGTTCCTCAAGAGACGAATCACCTATTTGGGACACGTCATAAGCGAGGGTACTGTACTCAAGAAAAAACGAGCTCGATACGGAATATTCCAGAACCACCGTCAAAGAGGTGTAGCGATTTATTGGACTCACGAGCTACTTTCGGAAGTTTATTAAAGACTTCTCGTTGATTGCGAAACCATTACGGGAACTTACAAAAGAAGGCGTTAGACTTGTTTTTGGGTCATTGGAAAGGAATGCTTTTCAACAATTGACGGATGTTTTGTGCAAGGAAGCAGTGCTCGTGATATTCAATCCGAACTTCGAGACTGAATTGCAGCTGATGCACGTAAATACGGTAGTGGCGAAATCCTCTTGCAAAAATATCCTGACGATCAGTTTAATCCGGTCTTCTAATACAGCTTCCAAACCGACGAAGTAAAGCAACGGTATTCGAGTTACGTGTTGGAGATTTTGGCGGTAGTACGAACTTTAAAAAGGTTGCGGCATTATCTGCTGTGTACGAAGTTTATCATCTACATGGATTGTCAAGCACTCGAAATGATAATGAAAAAATGCGCGTCATGGTCATTGATGAATTTAAGCCGCCAGTAAGGCACCGAAAGGCGTAGGCAATGCAACACCTCGACGGGCTTAGTCGGTGTCCAACCGTGTTTCCCGTGAAGCAGATGCAGAAGGAAATAATTATGACGACTCATAATTTACGTCTAATAAGTTCGACACTATTAATTGCATTCCATGAATTGTTTTTTTTTTTATATAAAACATTGAATTAAATTGAATTGTAACATATACTTGTCAAGGTCATGTGTTTTTTTGTTTTCTGCAATCCCTACATTTCTTCACCTCAACCATATGATGAAAATAAATAGAATCAATCAGCGAACCGCATCTTTTTCTGCCACACCACTGCGTTTTGCGACCGGAGAGCAGTTCAACCAAACTACGGGTGGTTTTCGATGGATCTGCAAAAGTATCTATGAATATATCGGTAAACGATGTATTACACGCTAGCCCGTCATTGCAAAATGATTTGTTTTCAATTCTACTACGCTTCAGAATTCCTGCTTACGTATTTACAGCCGACATTTCTAAAATGTATCGCAGAATTCTTGTTAAACATGACAGCAAGGAATTTCAGCTCATCCTTTTGAGGGAGTCCCGCAGGCAACCTATAAGGATATACGAGGGCGGGTCAATAAGTCCGTGACTTTTTGAATTTCTGACCTTTTTACTGAAACAGCAACACTGCTCCTGTCAACAGGCATCTGTCAGTTGACTCCTGTCAAAATTTAAACTTGCTGCGTCAGTTAGTTTGTGTTTGACAGCTATTTTTATCAGACTACTCACTAATTTGAGGAGAAAATGGAAAAAAGTGAATTTCGTGTGCTTATTAAGCATTATTTCTTGCGAAAAAAAACCATTACCGAAACCAAGGCTAAGCTTGATAAATACTATGGAGACTCTGCACCATCGATTTCAATGGTAAAAAAGTGGTTTACTGAATTTCGTTGTGGCCGTACAAGCACTGAAGATGCCGAACGTCCTGGACGCCCAGTTGAGGTCTCTGCACCCGAAACAATCGAAAAAATTCACGATATGGTGTTGGCCGACCGAAGAAAAATTCTCTCGACAAGCCCTTCGAGCACTGGGCACTGCATAGCTTCAAACCATATAAGTCTGCTGGGCCGGACGGTATAATTCCAGCCAAGCTACAAAGATCCTCGGATATAATCTTGCCATCGCTTGAAAACATTATGAGGTACTGCGTATAACTATCCCACATACCTCTGTTATGGAGACAAGTAAATGTAGTTTTCACTCCCAACAGCGGTAAATGTTCTCATGTTGTCCCAAACCCCATAAAACCGATCTTGTCCTCTTCTCTAGGAAATACAAAATTCCAACCATAAAACTTCTCCTAATCAACGGTACCAGTTTGATCTTTTCTGATACGGCGAAATATCTGTGCCTACTTTTCGACAGGGAGCTAAGCTGGAAACCTAACATTCAAGAAAGAGTAACAAACGCCTCAGTACTTTATTCGTACTGAAACAAATGGGGCCTCCAACCTCGCATCACCCATTGGCTATATATCTCGGTTATAGGACTGATGGTCAACTTCGGGGTGGTTGTGTGTCATGGCCGTAGACAAAGCAGTAAACTGCATGAAGCTAAGTAAAGTCCAAAGAACAGCATGTCTATGCATAAGCGGAGCCCTACGAACCACTCACTCCGCTGCTCTGTGCACTCTGTTTCACCTCACACCCCTCGATATTTATTCGCCTTAAAGCGACTTCACAGTGGACAAATAAACATTTTGGCCACGCAAATATTCTTAGCACATTAGGAATTCTACCAGAAAACATCGACTACACCATACCCAAGCAATGGTTTGACAAGAGCTTCCACGTAAGCATTTCTTCCAGATCCTTGTGGGAGGAAAATGCATTCGTGGATGACAATTCAGTCCACTTCTACACCGACGGTTCAAAGACTGTTAGTGGAGTTGGTGGTGGTGTTTTTGCGGAAAAGCTTAACATTAGCCTCTTCTTACGCCTCAACAACCACTGTCTCTCTTTAGTCTCTTTACCTTGTGTACCTTTACCGCATGCAATTTAGCTTAGTCTCGCACCCCAAACGCTTCTACCAGTTTGTTAATACCAAAAGAAAGTCAGACGGCTACGCATCTACCCTCAAATTTCTTAGTGAATCTTCTGCCAAACCAAAAGCCATTGCTAATTTCAGGCAATTGTAGGGTCGATGATTAGAACCACTATACCTATCACACATGAAAAGGAAAACATTAGTATATCTATCGCTACATGCAAACAAGAATTAAAGCTGGATGGTAATAGAAGAACAAATCATAGGTGGACGGTTGGATCGACATGTTTAGCGACCAAACAAATCTGGCCAAAGCTAGATCTGAATCGCTCCATGGGTTTAATTCTTCTAAATAATTAATGTGTCGGATTAGCCCGGATAAGGTCTCATTTGTTTCGGGATTGTTTCCACCGTTGATTCCATCTGGGGAATTCATCATGTCCCGTTATAGCCCTGCTATTTTTTTCTGCTGGTCAGCACTCGCACTCATAAGTTAAGCAGGTTCAGTCCGGATGGACAATGACCAGTACCCGGCGGTTATCACGTGGAGGTATTATAAGCACAATTGATGTGCAGAAGATTGTTGCAACACTGGGTATCGCCAGGTTGACATCTCTCAGTGCCTACCTTATTTTTACAACACCGGCGCGATCCCGTTGAAGAAAACAAACAATGTAAGTCCTCATCAAAGAACTGGCTGTCACAGTCGAGAAAATAACTAAGTTATTCTCTAACTTTAAGAAGGATGGACCAGGCAAGCGGACTAAACCATATGTGGAGTTCCGGCTGGAGCGGCTTGACTTGAAATGGAGTGAATTCCAAAGCAGGGACATTATGTTACAAGCAAACCGGACAGAGCGGCAAGAGAGCAGCTACTACGAAAGGAAGTACAAGTTGAGGCTGTGTACACTGAGTACAAGGCAGCTATACTACAAGCATAAACCGATCGTGAGAAGTTCACTTACACCAGTACTAATATCGAAAGCGGAACACCATTAAGAAGCTGATAAGGCAGCAAAAGGCCTCAATCAGCGTAGTGGAGTATTATTTGCCTCCACCGATGACAACATGGAAGACCGTTCAGCTGCATACCATAATACCATAATCAAAGCGAGTCTTATGCAGCAATGGCCAATTATCTCTGGTCGACATCTCCAAATCGTGGCAGAAGAAGAGACCTTAGATAACTTGTTCTTTTCAGAAGCTGGAATAACACTGTCAATTGCGACTCATTGAACTGCAGGAACACTTGGATCAACAGTTGGGAAAGACGTCACCAGCAGCGACTTCAGACGCCAAGCGGTTCAACAAGCTGAAACCACGGATTCTATAAAGGCTTCGGAAAATATCACAATGATGAACAACTTTAGCTTCAAAGATATAGAAGAGGCGCTGGAAACCTTCGAAGGTAAACCGGAGCAATGCGTTACACGGCGGCGAGTTTCGAAAAAATCGCAACACCATGACGATGGAACCCCGTGAAAAAATGTATCTACAGGCGAAAGATGGTAAAAGGTTATATCTAATCTCAAGTCTGAATTTTCAGTTCCATGTTCCAGCATAGACGTGCATAACATGCTGAGAATGCGAAGAAAATCTGACGGCGAAACATATCTGGAATATTTGTACATCATCCAACAAATAGCAAACAAATGCAAGGTTCATCAATAATCTTTAGTCTCGTACGTAGTGGCTCACATAGGAGGTGAACCCCATCGGAAAGCAATACTATTTGACACAATCACGGCCGAAGAGCTGAGGAAAAAATTAAAGATTTACGAAACAATGCAGCAAAGCTTACAGTCCTCCCAAACAACATTTGCAGGCAACAAGCAAGGAATCTAAATATCAAATACCTCGACAACAACAGCAACACTAGACCTTCATAATGGGTCTTTTAACGTGGACGTTGCTCCAGCTAGTCGCCGATATACGTCATTCGTAACACCTGACAGCCAATATGAATTTATGAAGGCACCATTTGGCCTGTGTAATTCTCCTTCTGTGTGCCAACGTTTTGTCAACGTATGTTCGAGGAACTAATTTGCAACAAACTCATAGTATTTACGTGGATGATGTAATACTCGTAATACCCTCAACAAACGAAACTAGCAATCTTGCAACAATTCGGCGAGAATTCGAAAGAGCAGCCAGGAACGGGATTTTATTTAGCTGGAAAAAGTTCAGGTTCCTCAAGAGACGAATCACCTATTTGGGACACGTCATAAGCGAGGGTACTGTACTCAAGAAAAAACGAGCTCGATACGGAATATTCCAGAACCACCGTCAAAGAGGTGTAGCGATTTATTGGACTCACGAGCTACTTTCGGAAGTTTATTAAAGACTTCTCGTTGATTGCGAAACCATTACGGGAACTTACAAAAGAAGGCGTTAGACTTGTTTTTGGGTCATTGGAAAGGAATGCTTTTCAACAATTGACGGATGTTTTGTGCAAGGAAGCAGTGCTCGTGATATTCAATCCGAACTTCGAGACTGAATTGCAGCTGATGCACGTAAATACGGTAGTGGCGAAATCCTCTTGCAAAAATATCCTGACGATCAGTTTAATCCGGTCTTCTAATACAGCTTCCAAACCGACGAAGTAAAGCAACGGTATTCGAGTTACGTGTTGGAGATTTTGGCGGTAGTACGAACTTTAAAAAGGTTGCGGCATTATCTGCTGTGTACGAAGTTTATCATCTACATGGATTGTCAAGCACTCGAAATGATAATGAAAAAATGCGCGTCATGGTCATTGATGAATTTAAGCCGCCAGTAAGGCACCGAAAGGCGTAGGCAATGCAACACCTCGACGGGCTTAGTCGGTGTCCAACCGTGTTTCCCGTGAAGCAGATGCAGAAGGAAATAATTATGACGACTCATAATTTACGTCTAATAAGTTCGACACTATTAATTGCATTCCATGAATTGTTTTTTTTTTTATATAAAACATTGAATTAAATTGAATTGTAACATATACTTGTCAAGGTCATGTGTTTTTTTTTTTTCTGCAATCCCTACATTTCTTCACCTCAACCATATGATGAAAATAAATAGAATCAATCAGCGAACCGCATCTTTTTCTGCCACACCACTGCGTTTTGCGACCGGAGAGCAGTTCAACCAAACTACGGGTGGTTTTCGATGGATCTGCAAAAGTATCTATGAATATATCGGTAAACGATGTATTATTACACGCTAGCCCGTCATTGCAAAATGATTTGTTTTCAATTCTACTACGCTTCAGAATTCCTGCTTACGTATTTACAGCCGACATTTCTAAAATGTATCGCAGAATTCTTGTTAAACATGACAGCAAGGAATTTCAGCTCATCCTTTTGAGGGAGTCCCGCAGGCAACCTCTAAGGATATACGAGGGCGGGTCAATAAGTCCGTGACTTTTTGAATTTCTGACCTTTTTACTGAAACAGCAACACTGCTCCTGTCAACAGGCATTTGTCAGTTGACTCCTGTCAAAATTTAAACTTGCTGCGTCAGTTAGTTTGTGTTTGACAGCTATTTTTATCAGACTACTCACTAATTTGAGGAGAAAATGGAAAAAAGTGAATTTCGTGTGCTTATTAAGCATTATTTCTTGCGAAAAAAAACCATTACCGAGACCAAGGCTAAGCTTGATAAATACTATGGAGACTCTGCACCATCGATTTCAATGGTAAAAAAGTGGTTTACTGAATTTCGTTGTGGCCGTACAAGCACTGAAGATGCCGAACGTCCTGGACGCCCAGTTGAGGTCTCTGCACCCGAAACAATCGAAAAAATTCACGATATGGTGTTGGCCGACCGAAGAAAAATTCTCTCGACAAGCCCTTCGAGCACTGGGCACTGCATAGCTTCAAACCATATAAGTCTGCTGGGCCGGACGGTATAATTCCAGCCAAGCTACAAAGATCCTCGGATATAATCTTGCCATCGCTTGAAAACATTATGTGGTACTGCGTATAACTATCCCACATACCTCTGTTATGGAGACAAGTAAATGTAGTTTTCACTCCCAACAGCGGTAAATGTTCTCATGTTGTCCCAAACCCCATAAAACCGATCTTGTCCTCTTCTCTAGGAAATACAAAATTCCAACCATAAAACTTCTCCTAATCAACGGTACCAGTTTGATCTTTTCTGATACGGCGAAATATCTGTGCCTACTTTTCGACAGGAAGCTAAGCTGGAAACCTAACATTCAAGAAAGAGTAACAAACGCCTCAGTACTTTATTCGTACTGAAACAAATGGGGCCTCCAACCTCGCATCACCCATTGGCTATATATCTCGGTTATAGGACTGATGGTCAACTTCGGGGTGGTTGTGTGTCATGGCCGTAGACAAAGCAGTAAACTGCATGAAGCTAAGTAAAGTCCAAAGAACAGCATGTCTATGCATAAGCGGAGCCCTACGAACCACTCACTCCGCTGCTCTGTGCACTCTGTTTCACCTCACACCCCTCGATATTTATTCGCCTTAAAGCGACTTCACAGTGGACAAATAAACATTTTGGCCACGCAAATATTCTAAGCACATTAGGAATTCTACCAGAAAACATCGACTACACCATACCCAAGCAATGGTTTGACAAGAGCTTCCACGTAAGCATTTCTTCCAGATCCTTGTGGGAGGAAAATGCATTCGTGGATGACAATTCAGTCCACTTCTACACCGACGGTTCAAAGACTGTTAGTGGAGTTGGTGGTGGTGTTTTTGCGGAAAAGCTTAACATTAGCCTCTTCTTACGCCTCATCAACCACTGTCTCTCTTTAGTCTCTTTACCTTGTGTACCTTTACCGCATGCAATTTAGCTTAGTCTCGCACCCCAAACGCTTCTACCAGTTTGTTAATACCAAAAGAAAGTCAGACGGCTACGCATCTACCCTCAAATTTCTTAGTGAATCTTCTGCCAAACCAAAAGCCATTGCTAATTTCAGGCAATTGTAGGGTCGATGATTAGAACCACTATACCTATCACACATGAAAAGGAAAACATTAGTATATCTATCGCTACATGCAAACAAGAATTAAAGCTGGATGGTAATAGAAGAACAAATCATAGGTGGACGGTTGGATCGACATGTTTAGCGACCAAACAAATCTGGCCAAAGCTAGATCTGAATCGCTCCATGGGTTTAATTCTTCTAAATAATTAATGTGTCGGATTAGCCCGGATAAGGTCTCATTTGTTTCGGGATTGTTTCCACCGTTGATTCCATCTGGGGAATTCATCATGTCCCGTTATAGCCCTGCTATTTTTTTCTGCTGGTCAGCACTCGCAATCATAAGTTAAGCAGGTTCAGTCCGGATGGACAATGACCAGTACCCGGCGGTTATCACGTGGAGGTATTATAAGCACAATTGATGTGCAGAAGATTGTTGCAACACTGGGTATCGCCAGGTTGACATCTCTCAGTGCCTACCTTATTTTTACAACACCGGCGCGATCCCGTTGAAGAAAACAAACAATGTAAGTCCTCATCAAAGAACTGGCTGTCACAGTCGAGAAAATAACTAAGTTATTCTCTAACTTTAAGAAGGATGGACCAGGCAAGCGGACTAAACCATATGTGGAGTTCCGGCTGGAGCGGCTTGACTTGAAATGGAGTGAATTCCAAAGCAGGGACATTATGTTACAAGCAAACCGGACAGAGCGGCAAGAGAGCAGCTACTACGAAAGGAAGTACAAGTTAAGGCTGTGTACACTGAGTACAAGGCAGCTATACTACAAGCATAAACCGATCGTGAGAAGTTCACTTACACCAGTACTAATATCGAAAGCGGAACACCATTAAGAAGCTGATAAGGCAGCAAAAGGCCTCAATCAGCGTAGTGGAGTATTATTTGCCTCCACCGATGACAACATGGAAGACCGTTCAGCTGCATACCATAATACCATAATCAAAGCGAGTCTTATGCAGCAATGGCCAATTATCTCTGGTCGACATCTCCAAATCGTGGCAGAAGAAGAGACCTTAGATAACTTGTTCTTTTCAGAAGCTGGAATAACACTGTCAATTGCGACTCATTGAACTGCAGGAACACTTGGATCAACAGTTGGGAAAGACGTCACCAGCAGCGACTTCAGACGCCAAGCGGTTCAACAAGCTGAAACCACGGATTCTATAAAGGCTTCGGAAAATATCACAATGATGAACAACTTCAGCTTCAAAGATATAGAAGAGGCGCTGGAAACCTTCGAAGGTAAACCGGAGCAATGCGTTACACGGCGGCGAGTTTCGAAAAAATCGCAACACCATGACGATGGAACCCCGTGAAAAAATGTATCTACAGGCGAAAGATGATAAAAGGTTATATCTAATCTCAAGTCTGAATTTTCAGTTCCATGTTCCAGCATAGACGTGCATAACATGCTGAGAATGCGAAGAAAATCTGACGGCGAAACATATCTGGAATATTTGTACATCATCCAACAAATAGCAAACAAATGCAAGGTTCATCAATAATCTTTAGTCTCGTACGTAGTGGCTCACATAGGAGGTGAACCCCATCGGAAAGCAATACTATTTGACACAACCACGGCCGAAGAGCTGAGGAAAAAATTAAAGATTTACGAAACAATGCAGCAAAGCTTACAGTCCTCCCAAACAACATTTGCAGGCAACAAGCAAGGAATCTAAATATCAAATACCTCGACAACAACAGCAACACTAGACCTTCATAATGGGTCTTTTAACGTGGACGTTGCTCCAGCTAGTCGCCGATATACGTCATTCGTAACACCTGACAGCCAATATGAATTTATGAAGGCACCATTTGGCCTGTGTAATTCTCCTTCTGTGTGCCAACGTTTTGTCAACGTATGTTCGAGGAACTAATTTGCAACAAACTCATAGTATTTACGTGGATGATGTAATACTCGTAATACCCTCAACAAACGAAACTAGCAATCTTGCAACAATTCGGCGAGAATTCGAAAGAGCAGCCAGGAACGGGATTTTATTTAGCTGGAAAAAGTTCAGGTTCCTCAAGAGACGAATCACCTATTTGGGACACGTCATAAGCGAGGGTACTGTACTCAAGAAAAAACGAGCTCGATACGGAATATTCCAGAACCACCGTCAAAGAGGTGTAGCGATTTATTGGACTCACGAGCTACTTTCGGAAGTTTATTAAAGACTTCTCGTTGATTGCGAAACCATTACGGGAACTTACAAAAGAAGGCGTTAGACTTGTTTTTGGGTCATTGGAAAGGAATGCTTTTCAACAATTGACGGATGTTTTGTGCAAGGAAGCAGTGCTCGTGATATTCAATCCGAACTTCGAGACTGAATTGCAGCTGATGCACGTAAATACGGTAGTGGCGAAATCCTCTTGCAAAAATATCCTGACGATCAGTTTAATCCGGTCTTCTAATACAGCTTCCAAACCGACGAAGTAAAGCAACGGTATTCGAGTTACGTGTTGGAGATTTTGGCGGTAGTACGAACTTTAAAAAGGTTGCGGCATTATCTGCTGTGTACGAAGTTTATCATCTACATGGATTGTCAAGCACTCGAAATGATAATGAAAAAATGCGCGTCATGGTCATTGATGAATTTAAGCCGCCAGTAAGGCACCGAAAGGCGTAGGCAATGCAACACCTCGACGGGCTTAGTCGGTGTCCAACCGTGTTTCCCGTGAAGCAGATGCAGAAGGAAATAATTATGACGACTCATAATTTACGTCTAATAAGTTCGACACTATTAATTGCATTCCATGAATTGTTTTTTTTTTTATATAAAACATTGAATTAAATTGAATTGTAACATATACTTGTCAAGGTCATGTGTTTTTTTGTTTTCTGCAATCCCTACATTTCTTCACCTCAACCATATGATGAAAATAAATAGAATCAATCAGCGAACCGCATCTTTTTCTGCCACACCACTGCGTTTTGCGACCGGAGAGCAGTTCAACCAAACTACGGGTGGTTTTCGATGGATCTGCAAAAGTATCTATGAATATATCGGTAAACGATGTATTACACGCTAGCCCGTCATTGCAAAATGATTTGTTTTCAATTCTACTACGCTTCAGAATTCCTGCTTACGTATTTACAGCCGACATTTCTAAAATGTATCGCAGAATTCTTGTTAAACATGACAGCAAGGAATTTCAGCTCATCCTTTTGAGGGAGTCCCGCAGGCAACCTATAAGGATATACGAGGGCGGGTCAATAAGTCCGTGACTTTTTGAATTTCTGACCTTTTTACTGAAACAGCAACACTGCTCCTGTCAACAGGCATCTGTCAGTTGACTCCTGTCAAAATTTAAACTTGCTGCGTCAGTTAGTTTGTGTTTGACAGCTATTTTTATCAGACTACTCACTAATTTGAGGAGAAAATGGAAAAAAGTGAATTTCGTGTGCTTATTAAGCATTATTTCTTGCGAAAAAAAACCATTACCGAAACCAAGGCTAAGCTTGATAAATACTATGGAGACTCTGCACCATCGATTTCAATGGTAAAAAAGTGGTTTACTGAATTTCGTTGTGGCCGTACAAGCACTGAAGATGCCGAACGTCCTGGACGCCCAGTTGAGGTCTCTGCACCCGAAACAATCGAAAAAATTCACGATATGGTGTTGGCCGACCGAAGAAAAATTCTCTCGACAAGCCCTTCGAGCACTGGGCACTGCATAGCTTCAAACCATATAAGTCTGCTGGGCCGGACGGTATAATTCCAGCCAAGCTACAAAGATCCTCGGATATAATCTTGCCGTCGCTTGAAAACATTATGAGGTACTGCGTATAACTATCCCACATACCTCTGTTATGGAGACAAGTAAATGTAGTTTTCACTCCCAACAGCGGTAAATGTTCTCATGTTGTCCCAAACCCCATAAAACCGATCTTGTCCTCTTCTCTAGGAAATACAAAATTCCAACCAACATTCCAAACTTCTCCTAATCAACGGTACCAGTTTGATCTTTTCTGATACGGCGAAATATCTGTGCCTACTTTTCGACAGGAAGCTAAGCTGGAAACCTAACATTCAAGAAAGAGTAACAAACGCCTCAGTACTTTATTCGTACTGAAACAAATGGGGCCTCCAACCTCGCATCACCCATTGGCTATATATCTCGGTTATAGGACTGATGGTCAACTTCGGGGTGGTTGTGTGTCATGGCCGTAGACAAAGCAGTAAACTGCATGAAGCTAAGTAAAGTCCAAAGAACAGCATGTCTATGCATAAGCGGAGCCCTACGAACCACTCACTCCGCTGCTCTGTGCACTCTGTTTCACCTCACACCCCTCGATATTTATTCGCCTTAAAGCGACTTCACAGTGGACAAATAAACATTTTGGCCACGCAAATATTCTTAGCACATTAGGAATTCTACCAGAAAACATCGACTACACCATACCCAAGCAATGGTTTGACAAGAGCTTCCACGTAAGCATTTCTTCCAGATCCTTGTGGGAGGAAAATGCATTCGTGGATGACAATTCAGTCCACTTCTACACCGACGGTTCAAAGACTGTTAGTGGAGTTGGTGGTGGTGTTTTTGCGGAAAAGCTTAACATTAGCCTCTTCTTACGCCTCATCAACCACTGTCTCTCTTTAGTCTCTTTACCTTGTGTACCTTTACCGCATGCAATTTAGCTTAGTCTCGCACCCCAAACGCTTCTACCAGTTTGTTAATACCAAAAGAAAGTCAGACGGCTACGCATCTACCCTCAAATTTCTTAGTGAATCTTCTGCCAAACCAAAAGCCATTGCTAATTTCAGGCAATTGTAGGGTCGATGATTAGAACCACTATACCTATCACACATGAAAAGGAAAACATTAGTATATCTATCGCTACATGCAAACAAGAATTAAAGCTGGATGGTAATAGAAGAACAAATCATAGGTGGACGGTTGAATCGACATGTTTAGCGACCAAACAAATCTGGCCAAAGCTAGATCTGAATCGCTCCATGGGTTTAATTCTTCTAAATAATTAATGTGTCGGATTAGCCCGGATAAGGTCTCATTTGTTTCGGGATTGTTTCCACCGTTGATTCCATCTGGGGAATTCATCATGTCCCGTTATAGCGCTGCTATTTTTTTCTGCTGGTCAGCACTCGCACTCATAAGTTAAGCAGGTTCAGTCCGGATGGACAATGACCAGTAGTACCCGGCGGTTATCACGTGGAGGTATTATAAGCACAATTGATGTGCAGAAGATTGTTGCAACACTGGGTATCGCTAGGTTGACATCTCTCAGTGCCTACCTTATTTTTACAACACCGGCGCGATCCCGTTGAAGAAAACAAACAATGTAAGTCCTCATCAAAGAACTGGCTGTCACAGTCGAGAAAATAACTAAGTTATTCTCTAACTTTAAGAAGGATGGACCAGGCAAGCGGACTAAACCATATGTGGAGTTCCGGCTGGAGCGGCTTGACTTGAAATGGAGTGAATTCCATAGCAGGGACATTATGTTACAAGCAAACCGGACAGAGCGGCAAGAGAGCAGCTACTACGAAAGGAAGTACAAGTTGAGGCTGTGTACACTGAGTACAAGGCAGCTATACTACAAGCATAAACCGATCGTGAGAAGTTCACTTACACCAGTACTAATATCGAAAGCGGAACACCATTTA
Source organism: Volucella inflata (assembly GCA_928272305.1). Taxonomy (NCBI): domain Eukaryota; kingdom Metazoa; phylum Arthropoda; class Insecta; order Diptera; family Syrphidae; genus Volucella; species Volucella inflata. The sequence goes on along the minus strand of OV743716.1, from coordinate 89,379,400 downwards.
GAAGCTGATAAGGCAGCAAAAGGCCTCAATCAGCGTAGTGGAGTATTATTTGCCTCCACCGATGACAACATGGAAGACCGTTCAGCTGCATACCATAATACCATAATCAAAGCGAGTCTTATGCAGCAATGGCCAATTATCTCTGGTCGACATCTCCAAATCGTGGCAGAAGAAGAGACCTTAGATAACTTGTTCTTTTCAGAAGCTGGAATAACACTGTCAATTGCGACTCATTGAACTGCAGGAACATTTGGATCAACAGTTGGGAAAGACGTCACCAGCAGCGACTTCAGACGCCAAGCGGTTCAACAAGCTGAAACTACAGGAGATAATGCTGCCCGTATTTAGCGGGAACTATCTCCAATGGAAGGAGTTTCACGATCCATACCTCCAGCTTATACGTCAACAACCGATGAGTAAGGCAGAGAAAATGTTCTATCTCAAGGCATATGTTTCTGGAGAAGCGACCAAGCTAATTCAACACCTTCATGTAACAACCTACTGAGATTGACCTACTAATGGGGCAGAGTCATTCCCCGAGCTTATTTCGATTGGACAGATCAGAATTCAGCAAAACTTTCCAGCACTTCAAAACACTGTACTTGGATGGGTCGTAATGGGAAAGGCTAGACTTCAATAACCGACTTCAAAACTGTTTTGCGGTACCGCCTCTGAAATAAGTACGTTAGAGTAGATAGTAGAAAGGTTCTGGACAATAGACGAAGTACAATCTACAAAAATCCTCTGAAGAAATAAAATTGACTTCGCAAGAACGAGGATGTGGAGAGATCTTCATCAGCACAATAAACAGGGCGAGAAACAGTCGTTATATCATAAAACTACATTTCGCCAACAATTCAGCTAGCTTGGGAGCGTCCAAACAAATTGCTACTAAATGATTTCCTAACTTGGAAAGAAAACTATACAGAAACCCTGAATTACAGCAGCAATATATTCAGTCCATGAGCGAATATATGTAGGAACAGAGAATATTAGAATAAAGAGGAGTATATAGGGCATTCAAGCGCCAGATGTCAAGAGAGACACACGAGTAGCAACGTTCTTGATAGATTTTTCATTTTCAACATAATCCATACACTTTTCCATGAATTGCTTTTCTTTTTTTTTTATATAAAACTTTGAATTAAAATAAATTGTAACATATACTTGTCAAGGTGCTGTGTTGTTTTTTTTTCTGCAATCCCTACAATTTTTGGGGGCTCAACCGGGATGGCAGCAAAGGAAACTTAATTCATCATATACCATTATGTACCGAATCTGTGTACATAGCGTTTGCCCTTGATTTCGCGACGACATAATTTGAAACGAAAAATAGCTACAGCTACGGCAACGATACGGAAACGAAGCACACGCAAATACGCACATTTTTCGGTATACATAGTGTAAGAGCCACGCGACAAGACAATTCTTTTTGGTACAGTCACAACGCGAAGTTTTTTTTTGATGGAAGATGGAAGAGCGCTGTGCAAGAAACGTTCAAAACCCGATTCTTATGAAAGGAAAAGTGATTTAATGCCACGTCTTATTAATGATAACATATTTTTGAAATAACTACAGTGGAGTTATCTTCCGATGAAGAAAATAGTGGTAGCGGAACCCGAACATTCGTCCAATAGGAAAAGTATGACCACCACGGATTCTATAAAGGCTTCGGAAAATATCACAATGATGAACAACTTTAGCTTCAAAGATATAGAAGAGGCGCTGGAAACCTTCGAAGGTAAACCGGAGCAATGCGTTACACGGCGGCGAGTTTCGAAAAAATCGCAACACCATGACGATGGAACCCCGTGAAAAAATGTATCTACAGGGGAATGATGGTAAAAGGTAATATCTAATCTCAAGTCTGAATTTTCAGTTCCATGTTCCAGCATAGACGTGCATAACATGCTGAGAATGCGAAGAAAATCTGACGGCGAAACATATCTGGAATATTTGTACATCATCCAACAAATAGCAAACAAATGCAAGGTTCATCAATAATCTTTAGTCTCGTACGTAGTGGCTCACATAGGAGGTGAACCCCATCGGAAAGCAATACTATTTGACACAACCACGGCCGAAGAGCTGAGGAAAAAATTAAAGATTTACGAAACAATGCAGCAAAGCTTACAGTCCTCCCAAACAACATTTGCAGGCAACAAGCAAGGAATCTAAATATCAAATACCTCGACAACAACAGCAACACTAGACCTTCATAATGGGTCTTTTAACGTGGACGTTGCTCCAGCTAGTCGCCGATATACGTCATTCGTAACACCTGACAGCCAATATGAATTTATGAAGGCACCATTTGGCCTGTGTAATTCTTCTTCTGTGTGCCAACGTTTTGTCAACGTATGTTCGAGGAACTAATTTGCAACAAACTCATAGTATTTACGTGGATGATGTAATACTCGTAATACCCTCAACAAACGAAACTAGCAATCTTGCAACAATTCGGCGAGAATTCGAAAGAGCAGCCAGGAACGGGATTTTATTTAGCTGGAAAAAGTTCAGGTTCCTCAAGAGACGAATCACCTATTTGGGACACGTCATAAGCGAGGGTACTGTACTCAAGAAAAAACGAGCTCGATACGGAATATTCCAGAACCACCGTCAAAGAGGTGTAGCGATTTATTGGACTCACGAGCTACTTTCGGAAGTTTATTAAAGACTTCTCGTTGATTGCGAAACCATTACGGGAACTTACAAAAGAAGGCGTTAGACTTGTTTTTGGGTCATTGGAAAGGAATGCTTTTCAACAATTGACGGATGTTTTGTGCAAGGAAGCAGTGCTCGTGATATTCAATCCGAACTTCGAGACTGAATTGCAGCTGATGCACGTAAATACGGTAGTGGCGAAATCCTCTTGCAAAAATATCCTGACGATCAGTTTAATCCGGTCTTCTAATACAGCTTCCAAACCGACGAAGTAAAGCAACGGTATTCGAGTTACGTGTTGGAGATTTTGGCGGTAGTACGAACTTTAAAAAGGTTGCGGCATTATCTGCTGTGTACGAAGTTTATCATCTACATGGATTGTCAAGCACTCGAAATGATAATGAAAAAATGCGCGTCATGGTCATTGATGAATTTAAGCCGCCAGTAAGGCACCGAAAGGCGTAGGCAATGCAACACCTCGACGGGCTTAGTCGGTGTCCAACCGTGTTTCCCGTGAAGCAGATGCAGAAGGAAATAATTATGACGACTCATAATTTACGTCTAATAAGTTCGACACTATTAATTGCATTCCATGAATTGTTTTTTTTTTTATATAAAACATTGAATTAAATTGAATTGTAACATATACTTGTCAAGGTCATGTGTTTTTTTGTTTTCTGCAATCCCTACATTTCTTCACCTCAACCATATGATGAAAATAAATAGAATCAATCAGCGAACCGCATCTTTTTCTGCCACACCACTGCGTTTTGCGACCGGAGAGCAGTTCAACCAAACTACGGGTGGTTTTCGATGGATCTGCAAAAGTATCTATGAATATATCGGTAAACGATGTATTACACGCTAGCCCGTCATTGCAAAATGATTTGTTTTCAATTCTACTACGCTTCAGAATTCCTGCTTACGTATTTACAGCCGACATTTCTAAAATGTATCGCAGAATTCTTGTTAAACATGACAGCAAGGAATTTCAGCTCATCCTTTTGAGGGAGTCCCGCAGGCAACCTATAAGGATATACGAGGGCGGGTCAATAAGTCCGTGACTTTTTGAATTTCTGACCTTTTTACTGAAACAGCAACACTGCTCCTGTCAACAGGCATCTGTCAGTTGACTCCTGTCAAAATTTAAACTTGCTGCGTCAGTTAGTTTGTGTTTGACAGCTATTTTTATCAGACTACTCACTAATTTGAGGAGAAAATGGAAAAAAGTGAATTTCGTGTGCTTATTAAGCATTATTTCTTGCGAAAAAAAACCATTACCGAAACCAAGGCTAAGCTTGATAAATACTATGGAGACTCTGCACCATCGATTTCAATGGTAAAAAAGTGGTTTACTGAATTTCGTTGTGGCCGTACAAGCACTGAAGATGCCGAACGTCCTGGACGCCCAGTTGAGGTCTCTGCACCCGAAACAATCGAAAAAATTCACGATATGGTGTTGGCCGACCGAAGAAAAATTCTCTCGACAAGCCCTTCGAGCACTGGGCACTGCATAGCTTCAAACCATATAAGTCTGCTGGGCCGGACGGTATAATTCCAGCCAAGCTACAAAGATCCTCGGATATAATCTTGCCGTCGCTTGAAAACATTATGAGGTACTGCGTATAACTATCCCACATACCTCTGTTATGGAGACAAGTAAATGTAGTTTTCACTCCCAACAGCGGTAAATGTTCCCATGTTGTCCCAAACCCCATAAAACCGATCTTGTCCTCTTCTCTAGGAAATACAAAATTCCAACCATAAAACTTCTCCTAATCAACGGTACCAGTTTGATCTTTTCTGATACGGCGAAATATCTGTGCCTACTTTTCGACAGGAAGCTAAGCTGGAAACCTAACATTCAAGAAAGAGTAACAAACGCCTCAGTACTTTATTCGTACTGAAACAAATGGGGCCTCCAACCTCGCATCACCCATTGGCTATATATCTCGGTTATAGGACTGATGGTCAACTTCGGGGTGGTTGTGTGTCATGGCCGTAGACAAAGCAGTAAACTGCATGAAGCTAAGTAAAGTCCAAAGAACAGCATGTCTATGCATAAGCGGAGCCCTACGAACCACTCACTCCGCTGCTCTGTGCACTCTGTTTCACCTCACACCCCTCGATATTTATTCGCCTTAAAGCGACTTCACAGTGGACAAATAAACATTTTGGCCACGCAAATATTCTTAGCACATTAGGAATTCTACCAGAAAACATCGACTACACCATACCCAAGCAATGGTTTGACAAGAGCTTCCACGTAAGCATTTCTTCCAGATCCTTGTGGGAGGAAAATGCATTCGTGGATGACAATTCAGTCCACTTCTACACCGACGGTTCAAAGACTGTTAGTGGAGTTGGTGGTGGTGTTTTTGCGGAAAAGCTTAACATTAGCCTCTTCTTACGCCTCATCAACCACTGTCTCTCTTTAGTCTCTTTACCTTGTGTACCTTTACCGCATGCAATTTAGCTTAGTCTCGCACCCCAAACGCTTCTACCAGTTTGTTAATACCAAAAGAAAGTCAGACGGCTACGCATCTACCCTCAAATTTCTTAGTGAATCTTCTGCCAAACCAAAAGCCATTGCTAATTTCAGGCAATTGTAGGGTCGATGATTAGAACCACTATACCTATCACACATGAAAAGGAAAACATTAGTATATCTATCGCTACATGCAAACAAGAATTAAAGCTGGATGGTAATAGAAGAACAAATCATAGGTGGACGGTTGAATCGACATGTTTAGCGACCAAACAAATCTGGCCAAAGCTAGATCTGAATCGCTCCATGGGTTTAATTCTTCTAAATAATTAATGTGTCGGATTAGCCCGGATAAGGTCTCATTTGTTTCGGGATTGTTTCCACCGTTGATTCCATCTGGGGAATTCATCATGTCCCGTTATAGCGCTGCTATTTTTTTCTGCTGGTCAGCACTCGCACTCATAAGTTAAGCAGGTTCAGTCCGGATGGACAATGACCAGTAGTACCCGGCGGTTATCACGTGGAGGTATTATAAGCACAATTGATGTGCAGAAGATTGTTGCAACACTGGGTATCGCTAGGTTGACATCTCTCAGTGCCTACCTTATTTTTACAACACCGGCGCGATCCCGTTGAAGAAAACAAACAATGTAAGTCCTCATCAAAGAACTGGCTGTCACAGTCGAGAAAATAACTAAGTTATTCTCTAACTTTAAGAAGGATGGACCAGGCAAGCGGACTAAACCATATGTGGAGTTCCGGCTGGAGCGGCTTGACTTGAAATGGAGTGAATTCCAAAGCAGGGACATTATGTTACAAGCAAACCGGACAGAGCGGCAAGAGAGCAGCTACTACGAAAGGAAGTACAAGTTGAGGCTGTGTACACTGAGTACAAGGCAGCTATACTACAAGCATAAACCGATCGTGAGAAGTTCACTTACACCAGTACTAATATCGAAAGCGGAACACCATTTAGAAGCTGATAAGGCAGCAAAAGGCCTCAATCAGCGTAGTGGAGTATTATTTGCCTCCACCGATGACAACATGGAAGACCGTTCAGCTGCATACCATAATACCATAATCAAAGCGAGTCTTATGCAGCAATGGCCAATTATCTCTGGTCGACATCTCCAAATCGTGGCAGAAGAAGAGACCTTAGATAACTTGTTCTTTTCAGAAGCTGGAATAACACTGTCAATTGCGACTCATTGAACTGCAGGAACATTTGGATCAACAGTTGGGAAAGACGTCACCAGCAGCGACTTCAGACGCCAAGCGGTTCAACAAGCTGAAACTACAGGAGATAATGCTGCCCGTATTTAGCGGGAACTATCTCCAATGGAAGGAGTTTCACGATCCATACCTCCAGCTTATACGTCAACAACCGATGAGTAAGGCAGAGAAAATGTTCTATCTCAAGGCATATGTTTCTGGAGAAGCGACCAAGCTAATTCAACACCTTCATGTAACAACCTACTGAGATTGACCTACTAATGGGGCAGAGTCATTCCCCGAGCTTATTTCGATTGGACAGATCAGAATTCAGCAAAACTTTCCAGCACTTCAAAACACTGTACTTGGATGGGTCGTAATGGGAAAGGCTAGACTTCAATAACCGACTTCAAAACTGTTTTGCGGTACCGCCTCTGAAATAAGTACGTTAGAGTAGATAGTAGAAAGGTTCTGGACAATAGACGAAGTACAATCTACAAAAATCCTCTGAAGAAATAAAATTGACTTCGCAAGAACGAGGATGTGGAGAGATCTTCATCAGCACAATAAACAGGGCGAGAAACAGTCGTTATATCATAAAACTACATTTCGCCAACAATTCAGCTAGCTTGGGAGCGTCCAAACAAATTGCTACTAAATGATTTCCTAACTTGGAAAGAAAACTATACAGAAACCCTGAATTACAGCAGCAATATATTCAGTCCATGAGCGAATATATGTAGGAACAGAGAATATTAGAATAAAGAGGAGTATATAGGGCATTCAAGCGCCAGATGTCAAGAGAGACACACGAGTAGCAACGTTCTTGATAGATTTTTCATTTTCAACATAATCCATACACTTTTCCATGAATTGCTTTTCTTTTTTTTTTATATAAAACTTTGAATTAAAATAAATTGTAACATATACTTGTCAAGGTGCTGTGTTGTTTTTTTTTCTGCAATCCCTACAATTTTTGGGGGCTCAACCGGGATGGCAGCAAAGGAAACTTAATTCATCATATACCATTATGTACCGAATCTGTGTACATAGCGTTTGCCCTTGATTTCGCGACGACATAATTTGAAACGAAAAATAGCTACAGCTACGGCAACGATACGGAAACGAAGCACACGCAAATACGCACATTTTTCGGTATACATAGTGTAAGAGCCACGCGACAAGACAATTCTTTTTGGTACAGTCACAACGCGAAGTTTTTTTTTGATGGAAGATGGAAGAGCGCTGTGCAAGAAACGTTCAAAACCCGATTCTTATGAAAGGAAAAGTGATTTAACGCCACGTCTTATTAATGATAACATATTTTTGAAATAACTACAGTGGAGTTATCTTCCGATGAAGAAAATAGTGGTAGCGGAACCCGAACATTCGTCCAATAGGAAAAGTATGACCACCACGGATTCTATAAAGGCTTCGGAAAATATCACAATGATGAACAACTTTAGCTTCAAAGATATAGAAGAGGCGCTGGAAACCTTCGAAGGTAAACCGGAGCAATGCGTTACACGGCGGCGAGTTTCGAAAAAATCGCAACACCATGACGATGGAACCCCGTGAAAAAATGTATCTACAGGCGAAAGATGGTAAAAGGTAATATCTAATCTCAAGTCTGAATTTTCAGTTCCATGTTCCAGCATAGACGTGCATAACATGCTGAGAATGCGAAGAAAATCTGACGGCGAAACATATCTGGAATATTTGTACATCATCCAACAAATAGCAAACAAATGCAAGGTTCATCAATAATCTTTAGTCTCGTACGTAGTGGCTCACATAGGAGGTGAACCCCATCGGAAAGCAATACTATTTAACACAACCACGGCCGAAGAGCTGAGGAAAAAATTAAAGATTTACGAAACAATGCAGCAAAGCTTACAGTCCTCCCAAACAACATTTGCAGGCAACAAGCAAGGAATCTAAATATCAAATACCTCGACAACAACAGCAACACTAGACCTTCATAATGGGTCTTTAAACGTGGACGTTGCTATAGCTAGTCGCCGATATACGTCATTCGTAACACCTGACAGCCAATATGAATTTATGAAGGCACCATTTGGCCTGTGTAATTCTCCTTCTGTGTGCCAACGTTTTGTCAACGTATGTTCGAGGAACTAATTTGCAACAAACTCATAGTATTTACGTGGATGATGTAATACTCGTAATACCCTCAACAAACGAAACTAGCAATCTTGCAACAATTCGGCGAGAATTCGAAAGAGCAGCCAGGAACGGGATTTTATTTAGCTGGAAAAAGTTCAGGTTCCTCAAGAGACGAATCACCTATTTGGGACACGTCATAAGCGAGGGTACTGTACTCAAGAAAAAACGAGCTCGATACGGAATATTCCAGAACCACCGTCAAAGAGGTGTAGCGATTTATTGGACTCACGAGCTACTTTCGGAAGTTTATTAAAGACTTCTCGTTGATTGCGAAACCATTACGGGAACTTACAAAAGAAGGCGTTAGACTTGTTTTTGGGTCATTGGAAAGGAATGCTTTTCAACAATTGACGGATGTTTTGTGCAAGGAAGCAGTGCTCGTGATATTCAATCCGAACTTCGAGACTGAATTGCATGCTGATGCACGTAAATACGGTAGTGGCGAAATCCTCTTGCAAAAATATCCTGACGATCAGTTTAATCCGGTCTTCTAATACAGCTTCCAAACCGACGAAGTAGAGCAACGGTATTCGAGTTACGTGTTGGAGATTTTGGCGGTAGTACGAACTTTAAAAAGGTTGCGGCATTATCTGCTGTTTACGAAGTTGATCATCTACAATGATTGTCAAGCACTCGAAATGATAATGAAAAAATGCGCGTCATGGTCATTGATGAATTTAAGCCGCCAGTAAGGCACCGAAAGGCGTAGGCAATGCAACACCTCGACGGGCTTAGTCGGTGTCCAACCGTGTTTCCCGTGAAGCAGATGCAGAAGGAAATAATTATGACGACTCATAATTTACGTCTAATAAGTTCGACACTATTAATTGCATTCCATGAATTGTTTTTTTTTTATATAAAACATCGAATTAAATTGAATTGTAACATATACTTGTCAAGGTCATGTGTTTTTTTTTTTTTCTGCAATCCCTACATTTCTTCACCTCAACCATATGATGAAAATAAATAGAATCAATCAGCGAACCGCATCTTTTTCTGCCACACCACTGCGTTTTGCGACCGGAGAGCAGTTCAACCAAACTACGGGTGGTTTTCGATGGATCTGCAAAAGTATCTATGAATATATCGGTAAACGATGTATTACACGCTAGCCCGTCATTGCAAAATGATTTGTTTTCAATTCTACTACGCTTCAGAATTTCTGCTTACGTATTTACAGCCGACATTTCTAAAATGTATCGCAGAATTCTTGTTAAACATGACAGCAAGGAATTTCAGCTCATCCTTTTGAGGGAGTCCCGCAGGCAACCTATAAGGATATACGAGGGCGGGTCAATAAGTCCGTGACTTTTTGAATTTCTGACCTTTTTACTGAAACAGCAACACTGCTCCTGTCAACAGGCATCTGTCAGTTGACTCCTGTCAAAATTTAAACTTGCTGTGTCAGTTAGTTTGTGTTTGACAGCTATTTTTATCAGACTACTCACTAATTTGAGGAGAAAATGGAAAAAAGTGAGTTTCGTGTGCTTATTAAGCATTATTTCTTGCGAAAAAAACCATTACCGAGACCAAGGCTAAGCTTGATAAATACTATGGGGACTCTGCACCATCGATTTCAATGGTAAAAAAGTGGTTTACTGAATTTCGTTGTGGCCGTACGAGCACTGAAGATGCCGAACGTCCTGGACGCCCAGTTGAGGTCTCTACACCCGAAACAATCGAAAAAATTCACGATATGGTGTTGGCCGATCGAAGATTGAAATTGCGAGAGATTGTGGAAGCCGTAGGGATCTCGCATGGCTCAGTGGTTTCAATTTTGAATGATCACTTGGGCATGAGAAAGCTTTCCGCAAGATGGGTGCCGCGTTTGCTCACAGTCGACCACAAACGCAATCGTGTAACAACTTCACAGGAAGGTTTGGCGTTGTTTAATCGCAATATGGAGGAGTTTTTGCGCCGTTTTGTAACCGTGGACGAAACATGGATCCATCACAACACACCAGAGAACAAACAACAGTCAAAACGGTGGGTTTCTAAGGGTGAATCGGCGCCAAAGAAGGCCAAGGTGGGTTTGTCAGCCAATAAAGTTATGGCGACTGGTTTTTGGGATGCACGCGGGATAATCCACATTGACTACCTTCAAAAGGGAAGAACAATCAATGGGGAATATTATGCCAACTTATTGGACCGATTCAATGACGATTTGAAAAAAAAACGACCTCATTTGGCCAAGAAAAAAGTTCTTTTCCACCAAGACAATGCAAGGGTGCACACATGTGCAGTTGCCATGGCAAAAATCCATGAATTGGGCTATGAATTGCTCCCTCATCCACCCTATTCTCCAGATTTGGCTCCGAGCGACTACTTCTTGTTCCCAAACCTGAAGAAATGGCTTGGTGGAAAAAGATTTGACTCCAATGATGAAGTCATCTCGCAAACAAAGGCCTATTTTGAGGACCTCGACAAATCATTTTTTTTGGAAGGGATAAAAAAATTGGAGAAGCGTTGGACAAAGTGTATAGAGCTCAAGGGAGACTACGTTGAAAAATAAAATTATTTTTTTATCAAAAAATCGTTGTTTTAATCCAAAAGTCACGGACTTATTGACCCGCCCTCGTATATTAAGAAAGCATTTTTTTTTTCTAATTTGAAAATGGTTTGGGAACAGCTTTGCCACACTCGAAACGTCTTGGACCAACATTTCTGCGATCAGATAGAAATGCACTATACAATTAAATAAGCATTCACTGGTTATATCAATTATCTCAATTTTGGAAAACAAATAGTTTTCAGCACACTATCACTCACTGAAGCCGCGACCATATCCTGCAAGACTTTTGTTTTTAATATAATTCTTATACCAGCTTTCAACTCATCTTTTTTGGTTACCTCTCACACCCAAAAATTGCTGTGGGCTCTTAGACTATAAACAAAAGCGATGCTAGGGAGCCGGGTAATAGCCACCTCATCTGGACGGACTTCAGCATCAGTATCAGCCGTAAGAGGCTGCCCACAGGGGGTGTACTCTCACCCCTTCTATGGTCCCTGGTTAATAAACTTAACAACAAAGGCTACAACATAATTGGCTACGCCGATGACCTGGTCATCATTATTAGAGGCAGGGATGCAGACGTGCTCACTGCACGCATGCAAAATGCCCTTAAGATAGCCCTAGGGATGTGCAAGGGACAGAATGTCTAAATCAATCCAAACAAGGCTATCATAGTCCCCTTCACAAAAAGGAGAAATCTAAACCTAGGTTCAGTTTCAAACGGCACAACCGTTGAGTACTGTGATGAAATCAAATATCTGGGGATAATCCTGGATAAAAGATTAAATTTGAACTCCTAACTAAAGCAACTAACGGTTTATGGGCCTGCCGCCGCATGTATGGAACCACACGAAGGCACTGACGGAAACGAAAAGGCAGACAAACTGGCCCTTTCAACGGACCTGAACCCCTCTGCTGCACATCTAAAACAGCAGTAAATTTAGCCATTAAGCGCTGGGAGCACTCAAAATGCATCTCATACTGGGAGGAGACTCCAGGCCTAACGCAGGCCAAATGGGCCATCCTACCCTTTAATAAAAATGCCAAAAGATGTCTGAATCTAAATCGGCATGATATCAGAAACCTAGAAGGATACCTTACAGGATAAAAAGGTTTAAGATATCACCTCAGTAAAATAGGACTTGCCGACTCCGCAGAATGTCGTCTCTGTCTCGAAGACGAAGAAACAGCTGAACACATTTTATGTGACTGTCCAGCCCGCAATGGAATCAGGCGGAACAGCTTCCTCAGAGAAAAAGTCAACATTTCTGAAATAAGGGGCTCCCCTGCTGGTAGAATTGCTAACTTAAGTTTAAAATTTAAATTTATTTAAATTGCCTTTTGTTTATATTACATTTACATATACCTTTTTTTTTTTTTAACCTTCATTCGGAAGGAACCATCACCATACTGCTAGGAAGAAGATTAAGACTTCAACCTCGTATCCATAAACAAGTAACAAACAAACCGAAACCATGGCTAATGAGACTCGAAAACAACATACAAACGTTAAGAAGCCAAATCTATATTATGATGGAGTTTATTAGGGGGAATACGTCGAGACGACTGAGATCAGAAGTCAACAAAATATGCCGTCAATATCCTGCTCACAGCAGATTTGAAAGCAATCATCAAATACCCACACGAGTCTTAAATACATTGAATCGAAAATTATCATAAACACCAAAAATATACCCTAGCTGAGAAAATTCAGCAACACTAGGTTCTTTACTAATGAAAGGTCATTCTATGGAAAACTGAAAAGGAACGGACGTAATGTTCTTACCAAAAATAAATTGCTCTATGGAAAACTGAAAAGGAACGGACGTAATGTTCTTACCAAAAATAAATTGCCAACAGTTGAAGACATCAAACTTTTTTGGGCATCGATCTGGTCTAGACCAGTATGACACAATACAAATGCACCATGGATAGAGTCAGAAAAACAACACAGCATCTCAACTGAAAACCTAGCTTCTGTAATGCAGCTTGCATTAACAACTCCATTTACGATCATCTCTCAATAAATAAGATAATTGCAGAGGAACAAAAAGGATGCGTCAGGGGCTCTAGAGCATGTAAGGAACAACCGACGATTGACCAAGTTATTCTAGAACATCTAGATTACGTTGACTACCAAAAAGCCTTCGACGGTATACCACACTCATGGCTAAAAGAGACATTCAGAGTCCACAAAGTTCATCTCTACCTGATAAACAACAATATCACACAACAAAATTTTCATTGAAGTGTACTCGTATGCACATGGGTCTCAAATGACACAACGCTGCGCTGTAGTATCACATAAAAATTGAAACTCTCACACCTTTTCGAGTAAACAATTGTTTCAAATGACACACACATACAATACAATTTTTTATATTTCTGTGTTAGTTTCCACGATAATTTTTATGAAATAAGCATAATTTTAGTATATAAGTTGGAATAAGAAAATAAAGTTTTTGAGTTGTTCATAACCTACAGAAATATATATATAGTTGTTATTTCCCCACACCAGCGGTAAGGGATAGCAAAGCTACATTGGTCCTTCGACAGTGAACAAACCGTCGACGTTTAGCGTTACCAAGGCTACTGACATTGGTAAATTATAACTAACAAGGGAAGTGATGGCGAAAAAACGTTTATCATGTATTCGACAAAATCAACATGTCGGATGAGACAGATGTGTTTGTCATCGTTGTAAGTCAGAAAGCGCTAGCAGAAGAAGTAGAGAAGGCAACAATAAACTTTAGAAAAGATAGTGATTCTAGAAAGACACAGCGTTATAAGCAGGAGCGGTTGGAGAGGATAAACGCATGGGCGAGTTTCGTAATAACCATGTAACTATAAAAGATCCAGTCAAACCGAACACGCCATATATGCGAGAAATACATATAGCAGAGTGGGGGAGATGTATAAAAAAACTAAAGGTTTACTACAAAGAATAGTTCCCTCTGAAGACGGAGATATAGAATCGGCGAAAGCATCCACGTCTAAGGACATCAGCCTCCAATCGCAAAGGCTCAGAAAACCTTGAAGCCATAATCGGTAAAATGGAGGAGTTCGAAGAAACTTTCGCTGGATTTTCGAAGGAAATATACGAATACCAACAAAAAATTTTGTTAGAGCAACTTCGAAATTTGACTGAGCTTCATGAAGAGGTTATGGCCAATGCGATGGAAGAAGACCTGCAGTCAGCATATATCAAGCAGTCGAATTACACGGACATTAAAAGAGACATAAATCAATGTATCCGTCGGATGGCGTCTACTCTCGCCAAGGAGAATGAATTCAATACTGGGATGGAATCTAGCGCAAAACTGCCTCCATTGAAGTTACTAACATTTCGGGGAAATTATCTGGAATCTTCTTTCTATGATGTATTGCAAGAAGACCCATTTGGAAGGAGAGCCACTTCAACTAATGCAACATTTAACAATTTCAAGTGCCAACTATGAGTACTTCTGCGTATGGGAAACCCTTAAATTGAGGTACTGTAACGAACGCAAAATCGTGTCGATGTACATTGACAAAATGTTGAGATCCTATGCAAACCAGTCATGGTCAACTGTAATTTAATCAGTTTTGGATGCCATCAAGGAAGGATTATCAGATCATAATGCATTTAATACTGAAATCACTAGATCAAGAAAGTCGTAACTTGTTCGAACAATGTCTCACGGAACCAACCTTGAAATCATTATTAGACTTCCTAGAAAGAAGATATCAAGCCCTAGAAGTGCAAGTATCTGCTAAGAGAACGGAAAATAAGTGGATAGACGATTCAAAACATCCAGTGCGTAGCTTCCTTGTTACTTCAAAACAAAGTAGAGTGCGTTATTTGTAAAGGCGATCACGCAGTATACACATGCCCAAATCTCACGAATAGCACACCAAAGCAACGGCTTGAATTAATCAAGCACGCCAAGCTGAGTATAAATTGTCTACGACATGGTAGGGAAACCCAGTGCTATACCAAGCGGAATTGCAAAATTTGCAATAAAAAGCACCATTCATTACTCCATATGGAATGGCAAGAAAGAATTCCACAGCTTAAGCAAATAGAACAACTAAGCTGTTCAAAATCCACTTAACAAATGATCCACGGGGAGTAGAACCAAAATGTATGACTTACGATTGCAATTGTAAACATTAGCAGCAGTGATTGCTTTGGCCACAGTATTAATGTACGAGCGCTCATCGATCCCGCCTCTCAAGCTTCCCTTATTACGGAATCTGTCGTGCAGTTGTTGAGACTCAACAAACAAAGGCTCCTTGTTAAGGTAAATGGCAGTACGAATGCAGGAACTGCTAATCACTAAGTTGAAATACAATTGTAGTATTACCAAAACTTACAAGGCAACTACCATCCAAAGCGACTAAAAGTATAAAATTTAATCAAATCAAAAAACTTGAATTAGCTGATCATGCATTAAACTGCCCAGGTTTCATAGACGTGATTATAGGAGCTGACTCATATGGTGACATTATTCTTGAGGGGCTACGAAGAGATAAGAAATGTCGCAATTGGGATGCCTCATCTCAGGATGGACATCCTTAAAAAAGCTTTATGCGATTAGAATTATCGGACGGTAGCCCAAACATCACTGGATCGATGAGGTGTTGTCCAAGCGAGATACTTTGTCCGAAAGTAAAGAGGCTCAGGCACAACTTATTACAATGCTAGGAGGAGCAGGTTTTCAACTTCGGAAGGGGGCAGTTAATGACCGCAGGTTGCTTAAAGACATTCCACCAGACCATACCGAAACTCAAAATAAAATAAAGATTTTAGAAGAAGAAACCATTAAGACCTTAGGGATCCATAGGAAACCTTTCAATTCAAGGTTCAAGTGGGGGTGGCCGTGGTGTAGTGGTACTAGCCATCGCTTCTCACTCGGACATTCAAGGTTCGAATCCCACTCATGACAAGTTTTTCATTGTGTACTTGGAACTCAGTCAGACAAATCTGCGTGGGAAGGCATAACACTGACATGTAGATTTGGCTGTTGTAGAGTTTCAAGCACAAAAAAACCGTTAAAATTCACAACCTGAATCATTCCGAGTGAAGAAAAACTCTCCGTCCTATTCGGACTCCCAACCCAGGAAAGTCAATATCGAAACCAAACACACCTGAGTTTCAAACCACTACATCACAACAACTTTCCTTTCTCCTCTTTCTATATTTCCGCCCGCGCCCTGGCGACAGTAAAGGGGTATCATAAACCCCTTGAGGCGCGCGTAAATTATAAAAAAAAAAAAAAAACAGCGATAAAAGTTTAAGGCAAGAAGACATCTTGACTAAGCGGAAAACTTTGTCTGAAATAGCCAAATTATATGACCCACTTGGATGGCTAGCACCACTGACAGTAAGTGCAAAACTCCTAATGCAAACAATTTGGAAATCGGATGTGGAATCCGATCAATCGCTTTCAGCTGAATTGAGAAGTCAGTTGAACAAAATTAAGGACAATCTTGTCACTCTGGAGGACATTAGGATCCCTAGATGGATGAAAGTAATGAAAAACCAATAATTTCAACTTCATGGATACGCGGCAGCAGTATACTCAAGAGTTGCTGAAGGAAATGGATCTTACGCTGCAACGTTGTTGAGAGCAAAAACAAAGTTGGTTCCAATCCGGAGAAAACTTTCTCTTCCCAAATTACAAGTGTGTGGAGCACAATTACTATATTAAGTTTACTATTTACATATACTAAAGATATTTGGCTCACAAGTTATTAAAGTATTCGCCTGGAGTGACTCTACAATCGCTCTTGCCTGGATTCAAAAATGTCCATCAACTTGAAAGACATTTATCGCGAATGGAGTGTCGGAAATACAAGAAGAAAGTAAACCGATAACGAAAACCTATAGCGAAAACCGAGGCAAATTGGAGATTTGAGCGTAGACGAGTTGGAGGATGCCCGCAAGGTGCTCATATGCTCTACCCAAGCAAGAGTGTTTCCCGAAGAACTGTCATCCTAAGAAATGGAAAACCGCTTAACCAAAAAAGTAAACTTCTGTCTTTGAACCCCTACTTAGATAGAGACAATCTTCTGGTTGTGGGAGGACGTCTGGAACATGCAATGATGTCAGATGCTGAAAGACATCCATGCATTTTACCGCAAAACGAGAGGTTTACAAAATTTCATAGTTGAAAACATACATAACCGAACTTTACATGGAGGCATTCGCCTAATGTTATCAACCTTGCGGCAATCTCATTGGGTCATTCAAACAAAACGGATAATACGACACGTTATCCATAATTGTGTAAGATGTCATCGATTCAATGCACAAACTAAAACTCAATTAATGGAAATGTTATCGTCTCAACGAGAAGGGAATGTGTTCACACTTCTATAGCAATAACGGAATTATGTATATTGGCGCCAACAAGAAAATTCAGCAGCAAATAAAGAATGCTATACGACAGTCTGCAGAAGATGCATCAATAAAACTTGTTTTGGAAGGAATTCAGTGGCATTTTATACCTCCTGCAGCACCACACTTCAGACAGCTTTGGGAAGCTACGGTAAAGTCCACAAAATACCACTTAAAACGAGAAATCGGAGATACGTCCTTGACGTTCGAAGAACTTTCCACTTTGCCATTGCAAATATAAGCTTGTTTGAATTCCTGACCACTCATAGCTATCAATAATGACCTCCACGAAACCATAATACTTACTCCTGGACATTTTCTTATTGGATGTGCGCTTAACGCTGTCCCCCAACAGATCATAGAGGATTTAAAAGGTTACCGTTGCCGTTGGCTATCAATACAAAAGATGAATCAGTACTTTTGGAAGGTTTGGTCATATAAATACCTCTCACAACTCCAACAACGAACCAAATGAAAAAGAAAGGAGCGAAATGCTAACCTTGGTGATATTGTATTGCTGATGGCAACGATTAGTATAAGGCCTCGTAGAAGTAGCATCTTCCGACAGGTGCTGGTTCTTTAAATAACGAGAATGAGCCTCTGCAGCCGAACATCTTGCAGCTCTGCTAATAAGCCCTACTTAACGCCTCCCCGTGCCGCCATCTGGGAATCTCACTAGAGATTGCGAAGTGAAGGGGCCAAATCAGGATTACTGTCGGAAAAACAAAACCTTATCCGGGCTACTCCGACATAGTTAGAGCTCAGGCAGGTAAGGTTTTCCAGGACTTAGTCAGGGTCTTGGAAGAGATGGTGGCGGACGAGCCCTATATGGGCCAACGGCAGCGCTCACATCCCGGAACGGGTTACTGTCTTCGGTGTAACCGACCCCTCGTCCTAGTGGCATTAAAAATGGAACTGGTTCCCAAGGTTGGGGGTTGTGCCGCCGGAGTAACTGTCCGGCCCTTTAAAAAAAAACATAAGTTGCGAAGCATCAACAAGCCTCGGATATGGACGGATCTACTGTTGACAGCCCACGCAAACGATTTAAGGACAATGAGCTTCGGATATGCACGTGGAATGTTAGATCCCTTAATAGACCACCTCCAGCCGAGCAACTAGCGGAGGCCCTAGACTGCTGCAAAGTAGACATAATCGCCATTCAGGAAATGTGATAGGATGGGCCGGACAAAAAGAAGATGAAAAACTACGACATCTACAAAGGCAATTGCTATCGACGGCAAAAGCAGCGCTTATTTGGATGCGGATTTGTTGTAGGAGGCAGACTAAGGCAAGAAGTCCTGAGCTTCCGGCATGTGAGCGATTGCATCGTAGCAATCCGCATCAATGCTAAATTTTCCAACATTAGCCTTATATGCGCGCATGCCCCCACAGATTAGAAAGATGAGCTCCTTAACAAGACCTACGACCAATGCCCTAGCTATGACATTTTAATGCAAAGCTAGTAAGAGAGGGTATCTTTGGTGGAACGATCGGAAACTATAGCCTGCACGACCACACTTCCGATAACGCATTCAGGCTAATGGACTTTGCGGCGGGGCGAAACATTGTCGTAGCAAGCACGCGGTTCCCACATCTCGATATACACAAGGGGACTTAGAGAACACCTGATCAATCAACAGTCAACCAGATAAATCGCATTGCGATCGACGCAAGACACTCCTCCAGTACTATGGATGTCCGTACGTTCCGAGGAGCCAACATCGACTCGGACCATTACCTTGTTGTAGTCAAGTCACGGTTGCGGATATCCCAAACTACGCCAAGACAAACTAATGCTGTGAGAAAATTCGAAATCGGACGGCTACAATCGCACAAGATCGCCAAGTCCTTTTCTCATTGAGTATCTCTTAATCTCTTAAGAGGTCCAATACCGCCAGCAAAAAGCACGCAATGCGGCACTGCAAAAAAAGACTAGAGCTGCTCATGAGCTCTATGAGCGGACGAGGAGAGACGAACACCGGCTTCTCAGAAGGAAGAAGAAAGAGCATGAGAAGCACGCGATCGAGGAAATTGAGAGATGCTACTCCAGGAATGAGGTTCGGAAGTTTTACCAAAAGGTAGAAATAACATGCCACGGAAACAAACCCCGGACCGACGCCTGTAGAGATGAACAAGGGAACACCGTAGTAGAATCGCAGTCGATGCTTAGGATTTGGAAAACCATTTCCGCAGACTGTAGAACGGCGATGACGGACCAAATACAGCTGGCAGGCAGAATCAACCTTTCAACCTGGACGATGATGACCAACAATTCCGTCCACCCGACCTGGATGAAGTGAAGATAGCTATATGGAAACTGAAGTCCAACAAAGCTGCTAGAACGGGCGGCCTGACTGCCGAGCTCTTCAAAGCGGCAGGCGATGACTTGGTAAGGAGCATACACCAACTCATCCTTTCTCAAGAAAGGAAACCCTCTGAACTGCGCCAACTACAGAGACATCAGTCTCCTTAACATCACATAAAATCTCATCTGCAGTATTGTGTGAACGCCTGAAGCCGTTCGTCAACAACCTGATAGGTCCATATCAGTGTGGCTTCAGGCCAGGAAAGTCCACCATCGACCAGATAGTCACACTACGGCAGATCTTGGAGAACTTCAGATCGATACACACCACCTATTCATCGATTTTAAGGCCGCGTATGACAGCATCTATAGAGACGACCTATACAGAGCAATGTCTAGTTTTGGCATGCCTGCCAAACTCGTCCGTCTGTGCAGGATGACGATGGAGAATGTACGCTGCTCCATCAAGGACGGAAAAGATCTCACCGAGACCTTTGATGTCGAGAAAGGATTTAGACAAGGCGATGCGCTGTCATGCGATTTTTTCAACATCGTACTTGAAAGAATAGTGCAAAACTCACGAGCAAACACAAGAGGCACCATCTTTCAAAAGTCCGTCCAAATACTCGCATACGCCAACGATATTGACATAATCGGGAGAAAGCAGCGTGATGTCAGTGGCGCCTTCGCGAGTATTGAGACGGAAGCGACGAAAATGGGTTTAGCGGTCAATGAGGGCAAGACCAAGTATATGCTGTCAAGCAAAAAGGACAACCAACACCGACGTCTCGGGCAGAACGTCACCCTCGACAGATATAACTTTGAGGTAGTTAAGGACTTTGTCTACCTAGGCTCAGCTATAAATACAGACAGCGACACCAGCGCTGAGATCAAGCGAAGAATAACTCTTGCCAACCGCTGTTTCTTTGGGCTAAGAAGGCAATTGAGTAGCAAAGCCCTCTCTCGGACAACAATACTCACCCTTTATAAGACCTTAATAATCCCGGTCCTGCTCTATGGCGCAGAAGCGTGGACATTATCAAAAATGGATGAGGGTGTTCTTGGTTGCTTCGAGAGAAAAATCCTTCGGGCGAACTTCGGTCCCGCCTGAATTGACGTTGAGTGGAGGAGGAGATACAACGATGAACTGTATGAACTGTACAGCGACATGGACCTAGCCAGAAGAGTGAAGATCCAAAGACTGAGATGGCTGGGTCATGTAGAGCGTATGGACACCAACGCTCCGGTCCGAAAGTCTTCGAATCCGCTCCCGAGGGACAGCGCAGGAGAGGAAGACCAAGACTCAGGTGGCGCACGCAAGTGGAAGAGGACCGCAGCCAACTTAGCGTGCGAAACTGGAGGCAGCTAGCCAGGGTTCGGGCTGGCTGAAGAAGCTTGTTGACTGAGGCCCAGGTCCACCCCGGACTGTAGCGCCACTTAAAGTAAGTAAATTAAGATATTGTATTGCTTAATGAGGATCGATTACAAAAGAACGGAAGTATACCCCGGAAAGGATAATGAAGTTCGCAGTGTTACAGTACTAAGTAACCAAAAATACTTCAAGAGGCCCATTACCAAACTATGCCTTATTCCTATTGAAAATAATGAGATACAACAAGAGCTGAAACAAGCTTCTACAAAACTTGAAACACTAATTCAAGTCAATGTTGCATGTGCGGAAACATTGTATGGTTGATGAAACGTACACACCCCTTCAACTTCGAAAACCAGAAATAGAACACACGTCTCTAAGTAGAAGAGACAAAATTGATCAGTGGACGTCAAAAATTCTTCACGGAAAATACGTCCATGTGTCACATAATCAATGCGTTGACTCAGAATTGTCAAACAGATGGATGACTAGAGGTGGTATTTTCGCTGATGAAGCAATCCCAACAAGAAACTACATGAAACATATTGTGAAAGACGCGAATGTTTAAGAGGACATACGTCGGCGATGTGGACAGAAAGGGGAGACAATCGATTACATAATATCAGCATGCCCACTTTTTGCACAGAGCGACTCCCTAAAACGCTATAGCAATGTTGCTAAGATAGTCCACATTGGGCTTTTGGAAAACTTTAGGATTATGAACGGCGAGGGTGCGAAATACTACCTCTACGAGCCCGAGCCGGCTATTGAGACAGACGATGTCAAAGTCTACTGCGATCGGACCTATTAATTGTTCATTGAACAGAACATAATAGACCAAACATGACAGTTATCGACAAGAGAACGAGAGAAGCCCACCTAATTGACATAGGCAACCCTCTCAGCAGAAATATTGATAAAGTACATTGCGAGAAGATCATCAAATACTCAGAGCTGGCAGGAGAACTCAGGACCAAGTGGAACATCAGTTGAAATAATACCTATTATCACATCTAGTATTTGCGTTGCTCATATATATTTGAAAAACAATCTTAAAGTATTGAATCTAGATTTAAGTATTGTAGACAAAATCCTTAAAGCAGTAGTAATCGATACGTGTCATGTTGTCCTAAAGTTTTTACAATAACTAGATTTGTTAATTTTACATAGGCTTTGAATAAAAATACAATAATAGTAATAATAATAATATAAATAATAATAATAATGATAATATAAACAATAATAATAAAAATATAAATAGTAATGATAATATTAATAATTATAATATGAATTATAATAATTACAATATAAATAGAAAAAATAATAATACAAATAATAATAATATAAATAATTAAAATATAAATAATAATAATAACAATATAAATAGTAATAATAACAATATAAATAGTAATAATAACAATATAAATAATTATAAAATAAATAATAATAATATTATGCAAATAATACAAATGATAATAATATATATAATTAAAATATAAATAATAATAATAACAATATAAATAGTAATAATAACAATATAAATAATAATAATTTTATTATTTATTTATTCGTATAGACTTATCCAATAAGATGCAATATCCTCTTAGACAGCATAAGCTGTCTGTGTTACAAGGCAATAATGTGTTACAAGGTTTCAACAATAGAAAAAAAAAAGCCAACAATATTGTAGATATTATTATTTGAATCTAATAAGAGAAAGACAACAAGAAAAAAACAAGAATAAACATAGAGAGAAGTATAATGGAAAAAATTAAAAAGAAAAACGATGGGATAGATTAATAAAACAAAAATAAAAAAAAAACATCATCGTAATAATGTCTCCAAGTACTCCTTGAGCCTCCTACCGAAAAGCGCTGTACAGCTAATCGTCCTTAGATATCGAGGAAGAGAGTTCCCTAGACGTATCGCATTTATAGAAAATTGGCGCCCGGATATTGAAGAAGTGTAACGTATTGGGACAAGGTTAAGAGATCTAAGAGAACCGACTGGCAGATCTTATTAAAAAGGTAGGTTGGCATGATTACAATATATTGTTTAGCAGTGTTAAAGCTCTTACCTTAAAAAGATTTCCAAAAGTAACGCCATATATTGATTTGGAGAATTGAGAAATGTGGTCATACCTTTTTACGCCGTATATGTACCTCGCTATGCTGTTGTAAGCAGCATTGAGTTTACGCTTGTGCTCAGAATCACAATTCTAAAAACGTTCACAACCGAAAAGCAAAAGAAGGATGAATAATGTTTTGGCAAGTACGATTTTTGTTTTTAAGGGTGTGATTCCATGGTTGGTCCACAGCGTAGAAGCCCTCCATAAACTCTCCCAATTATCAATCTGATATGAGTATTCTAAGAAAGTGTTTTTGTGAAGGTAATACCAAGGTTTTTAGCTGAATCGACGAATTCAATTTGATTACTTTCATTGTATATTTTGGGCAAATCTGACGTACCAATGGATTTTTTAGAAATAACCAAGCATTTGTACTTAAGTGGTTTAACGCATAAACCATTTTTCCGCGATCAGTTTGAATATTATTTAAATCTTCGTTAACTTCGACGGCTGCATTTTCCGCGGCACCAAGGAGAAAACTTTTACGCACCTGAACATCATCAGAATACATATCTACCTAAGTGCTTTGTAAGAAATTGGGTAAATTTAACTGTGTCAAAAGCCTAAGAAAAATCCAAAAGGATTAGAAAACTTAAATTGTTACAGTCAACATCTTGTTTTATGTTTTCAACCACATTAATGAGAGTTGTAGTATAGCTGTGTTTGGGACGAAAACCTGTCTGGTTAGCACATTACAAATTTCTGTTGCACAAGAATGTTTCTATTTGTTTATTCATTATTCTTTCTAGGACCTTGGACAGAAATGCTAAAATGGCGATTGGCCTAAGCTCATTTGGATTTTTTGGACCAATTTAACTTGTTTCCAAACTGAAGTAAAAACACTTGACATAAATATTGAATCAAGAAGATACGGTATGTATTATAAGATATAAGGAAGTATAGCCTTGATGAAAATTGGATGAATTTCATCAAGGCCAACAGAATTGGATTTTATACATATGCAGCTCTCTAAAACGACGGTCTCATCAACTGATGGAAAACTGAATGAAATCCACTTGGTCACCAACGGCGGGCATTTTGTAAACTAGAAACCTTAAAACATTTTCCAATTGACTCACGTTTATGTTTTTGAAGTCACGAAAGTTTATAGTCCTACTTGCAATCGAAGGCTCACATTGATACAGTAACTCAACTTTTTGATCATATGATTAGCAGAATAAGAGACTTTTGTTCATAACTTGTTTATTTGTGCTTATAGTTCAACAAAATTTTTTACAAAAAAATTAAATAATATAATTCAGCATAAAAAATAATGAGAACCAAATTCATATTTTAACATAATTTATTAGAACAAAAGTAAAAATAGGGCATTTGATCAATTTGTTGACTTTGCGAAACTGTTCCTACTTAATGCTTCGTATGGCCTCTTTTTGGTTTTAGGACAGCTTTTATTCTTCTTGACATGGATTCTATTAACTTTTTACATTGATTTGCGGTGATATTTTGCCAAGCACTTTGAGTGCGGTACCATAACTCAGGCAAATCCGGAAAATCTCCAGGCAAATCCGAAATAGCACGTTCAACCTCAACCCAAAGATGTCCAATCGGATTGAGGTCTGGAGATTATGGTGGCCAATCAAGCATTTGATAGTGCTGATTTCGCAGCCACGCTTTCGTTATTTTGGCTGTGTATTTCGGATCATTATCTTGCTGAAAGATAATTTCTGACACATCTTTATGCCACTTTTCCAAACTTGTAAGGAATCCGTGTTCCAGGATGGTGATGTATTGAATGGCATTCATGCGACCCACCACTCTAATGCATTCGCCAACCTCTGCACATGCATCCCCAAATCATAAGATTTCTTCCTCCAAATTCTAATGTTGGTTTGATATGGCGACCGCTGATTGGCTCACCTAACTTTTTTCAGATCCATTGGCGACCATCGAACCCAAGATGGTTTATTTTCGTTTCATCCGACCAAATTACCGTTGCTGAATCATTAACACAATAATCCTTATATTTTTGGGCAAATTGTAGCCTTATTTTTTATGGCGGTTACTCAATAGGGGCTTTTTAATTTTAGCGCGTCCATGAAAACCGTTTCTGCGCAAAATTTTTCGTACAGCCTCAATTGTTACATTAATCCCATCTTTTTTGTATAATGCCTTATTAATCTGGACTACATTTTCATATACTCTATATTTAATCTGCCGAACAATACGCCGTTGTATATTTGAGTTTAAAATTGGTTTCTTTCCACGCTTATTCTTTTTGCATATTTTGGCTACAACTCCCATGTTTTCGAGAAATTTCTCGATGAATTGTTTTGGAAACAATTAGCCCTTCCTTAATTTTGGAGATACCAAATTCTTTCATCTACCACCAAATTTAAAACAATTAAAATGCCTGTTTAAACTGAAATTTAAATTTACCTTAGAATTCTAAGAATAGTATTCTTATTTTAATACTTTAGATATTTTTATTTTTTACAAAAAACACAGAGAAAACTCCACGTTTAGCCAAACTTTGTACTCACAATATGCAAGTGCGACAGTGTCAACAAATTGATCATATGCGTTGCCTTAGAACTTTTGCAAATTCTCACAAAATAACAGTGCATTTTGATGTGCTGATTGATAATCACTCCATTTATTTTGAGTGGAAATTAAGTTGCTCTTACTGTTAAGCTTGAAGAGTTACAACTAAAAATTATACATTGCTCTGAACATGTGATCAAAAAGTTGAGTCACTGTATGTGAAATGGATCAGATCGTGACGCGAAAAAGCAGGAGCAGAATTTTGATTAAAATGTAGAGCTTTGCACAAATGGCTGACAAAAAGTACATGAAAATGTGTATTTCTGTGATCGGTGAAGTGATATGCAGGACAATTCTTCTATAGCTTTTAAAGAGATGAAGTTTCGATGTTTCGATTTGGTCTGTATACTGAGCCTAGCAAAATTGTATTGCCTTTTCAAATAATTTCAACGAAAACTATATCTATCTCACTTCTCGGTGGAGCTTTACGAACAAGTTTACAGTTTATCAGCCCCTATGCCACTTAGTAGCCAAGTCTCCGAGACACAAATCATGTCAACTTTCGAACCTTCAAATAAGTGCCTAAATTCATCAAGTTTTGGGAGTATACTCTGAGCATTGATCTGACAAATTTGCAAGCCATCACGTTGACAACACATAACATTAGCCATTACACGCATTGTATCATTTTGCTTTAAAACATCTGTGGAATATCTGTGTAATATTTCTTTGGAATCAATCATTCTTAAAAAATAAAAAAAGGAGGTTCCAAATTAACCTCATTTCATATAGGAAGTAGTTTTCGCCTCGTTAGTTTTCATGTGAGCTTTTATTTCTTGTATCGCCTCGCCGTGTTTTTGTAATTGCATCTTGAGTTTTTGGTATTCGTCTTTCAGTGTGTCAATTTCGTTTTCTTTCAATTCAAGTAATGAAAAGCTGCTATTTACAACTTCAAGCGAAGATTTAAAACTCCAACTTCTGAATCAATTTTGGGCGTAATTCGTTGCCCGGAGTCGCAGATTTGTGATATAATTTTTTCCAGTTTTTCCATTGTTGTGCATTCGTTTTGAGTGTTTTTGTTCAACATATTTATGTGCCATCGGTGAGGATTCAGACTGTGGTGTATTTGAACATGTGTTGATATTTTTTGTGTTTGATTGGGAGGAGATGGAGATTCGGCAAACTGATCTGTGTTCCGTTTTAGAGACATTAATTTATGTAGAGGTATGCTAAGTTGGGGAAAGTGATATTCAGCACGTTAACAGTGTAAGAAGAGGGAAAAATTAGAAATTTAAACTTTTCTTATTTGTTATTTTTTACGTATTGTATTATGCAACTGAAACAAGTTTCGACTAACAAATTTGGTCAGTTTTGATGCAAGCTATTAAAAGCTGATTGTTTAACTTTTGAGTCCTTGGTATTGAAACTTCAACTGCTTAAAACCAAACCGAAAATTGTCACTCCGTCAAACACGTCTGCTTAGTTACACATTCGTACTTGTATTATATATAAAAAT
This sequence comes from Volucella inflata, assembly GCA_928272305.1. Lineage (NCBI taxonomy): Eukaryota > Metazoa > Arthropoda > Insecta > Diptera > Syrphidae > Volucella > Volucella inflata. The sequence goes on along the minus strand of OV743716.1, from coordinate 89,352,135 downwards.
ATATTCATATATTATTATAAGGTCACGTAGTGGCGACATTAAATCGAAATGTGAGAGCACCATTTACCATACAGGTCTCCAAGTACTCGGCACTGGCAATAGAGCTGAGGAAAACGTGTAGAGCAAAAGGAGTGAAAATAACACCTTATGTAATCTCAGCCAAAATATCATAATAATAATAATCATAATAATAATAATAATCATAATAATAATAATAATAATAATAATATTAATAATCATAATAACAATAATAATCATAATAATAATAATAATCACAATAATAATAATAATCATAGTAATAATACTGATAATACTGATAATACACATAATAATAAAATTTATCATAATAATAATAATAATAATAATAATAATAATAATAATAATAACAATAAAATAATAATAATATTAGTAAAAATAATAATAATAAAAAAATAATAACAATAATCATAATAATAATAATAGTAATAATAGTAATAATAATAATCATAATAATAATCATAACAATAATCATAACAATTATCATAATAATAATTATAATAATGGTAATAATAACAATAATAATAATAATAATATGATAATGAAAATAATATGATAATAATAATAATAATAACAATAATAATAATCATTGTAATAAATAATCATAGTAAGAATAATAATAATAATAATATTAATAATAATAATAAAAGTAATAATAATAATAATAATAATCATTATAATAATAATAATCATTATAATAATAATAATCATTATAATAATAATCATTTTAATAATAATAATCATTATAATAATAATAATCATAAAAAAATAATAATAATCATAATAAAATAATAATAATCATAATAAAAAGTAAAAAATAATTATAATAAAAATAATAATGATAAAAATAATAATAATGATAATAATAATAATAATCATAATAATAATCAATAATAATAATACTTACTGGTCCTATGCGGGCACCAGTAGCTTACAACCTGTAATTTCAATATTATATACCTAGTCCTGCCAAAGGTTCCGTAACATATATAAAACGATATAAAACCAAACCAATTAACATATTGTTTTCAAAATTGTTTCAATTATTAGACCACAATATTGATTTTTAAAAAAAAAATTGGATTCACTCGAAATGACTACCTTTTTCTTTAACATTAGATTCCAAACGGTGTGGCCATTGTCCAATCACTACAGTGGCACGTACGGTTTCCATGGAGATCGTGGACGCTGTTCTGGTTAATTATCTGGACTCCCTAACAGCCAATCTTCTGCTGCTATAAAGTCAGGAATATTGACTCTGAGCCACTCCTGCGTGATTTTGGCTTTGTGTGCTGGAGCAGAGTCCTGTTGGAAGATCTATCGGTATCCATTGAAAAGGGTATTGGTCACCCCCTAGCACATCTTCTTGGCAAACGTTTACACCAGTTTTACGGCTTTTTCACAGAAATGAAGAAAAGTGACACCATGGGCTGTCCTCTACTGATGATTGACGTTTAATTGCGTCGAAGTGTGGTGAAAGTCGCTGCGTTTTTAAATGTTATTTACAGAATAATTAGTACGAGTAGCTTTTGTGAGTTGAAAGGAAAGGAAAGCTGGCGTATTTACAGAATAAGTTTTATTAAATAAACGTGGAGTGTTTATCATAAATAACGATTTAGTAAAAACAACAGGCAAAAAAATATATATATATTGCAGTAAATTGTCACTTGGCAATAACTGTGCTGCTGAGCGGAAGTTGCATGGGCAGTGTCTTAAGAGAGTGCTACATGGGCTTGTTTACATAAATACGAGTATCTCGGTTAGACAATGCCGGATAAGTGTAGCCATTGCAAAGCAGCGATTAGAGGGGAGTCTGGCTTGAAATGCCAGGGAGTATGTGGGAAGCAATACCATGCTGCAGCAGTGTTGTGGTTTGGATCAATACACGGTGGGTGTACTGCATTCAAATAATATGGTGAGATTCATGTGTGATGACTGCATCAAGAACTTCGATGAATAGAAATAGTGATTATTTAAAAGAGTTGATGTATGAACATATGGAAAGTTATAAGGTTGAAAGTGTTAAAATTTGTGCAAATTTTAAAGAAGTCGTTGACGGCATGGGGAAAAAATTGGAAGCTGTTCAGAGGGGAAACAGTACGGGTGTAACAGAAAATAAGGTGATGATGGAGAAGCAAAATAAAAATATTGAGAAAATTGTAGTTAGTGTAAATAAATTAAGTAACGAAAAAAATTAAGTAATAAGTGAAATAAAAAAAGTGAATGTGGAAAATAATAAGGTATCCTATGCGGAATCATTAAAAAACGAGCCGCCCTGAATAGTTAGACCAAAAGTGTCCCAAGATAATAAAAAAACCAAAGACGATATAAAAAACAAAATAAATCCGGCATCATTGGCAGTAGAAGTAAATGGCGTATTAAACAAAAAAGACGGTATTATAATAATCAACTGTGATGATAATCAATCAAGGCAGATTTTGGAAAGAGAAGCTCAAATGAAACTAGGAAGTGAATATGAGGTAACGGTTCTGAATTAAAAAACCTTATGTGGCTGTGAGTGGAATGAGGAATGAATGGGAAAAAGGAGAATTAGAAGCGGCGATAAAAATGCAGAATAATACTGCTAAATAAATTAATTGTGTAAAAATGTTTAGTGTTAAAAAGAATAATGCTATGAATTACAGAGCAATAATTGAGGTAGACAAAGAAGACTATAAGCAAATTATGGAAAGAGGGAGACTGAATATTGGATGGGACATATGTTTTGTATATGACCATGTGTCAATTAGAAGGTGTTACAACTGTTGGGGATACAATAATAAGGACTGCAAAAACAGGAAAGTGTGTGCAAAATGTGGTGAGAACCATGAGACGAGAGGCTGTGATATTATAAACTTTAAGTGCAATAATTGTGTGATGGCGAACAAAAACTTAGGTTTAAATCTTAATGTAAATCATGACTGTCGAAGTTATCAGTGTAAAGTGTTTGTCAAAAAACTTGAAGTCCAAAGAAACCGTGTAGAGTATTAGCAACCAACAAATATTACTATTATTTATTTGAATGACAGAATTCTCCGTCCTAATCGAAGAATTAACTGATACGAAGAAAGATTTTGTGATCTAGGGAGATTTAAGCATTGACTGGCTCAATGTGAGGGAAGCCTATAGAAAAAATATGCTCGACATTATTAAGCAGAATGTGTGTAGGCAAATTATTAAGTCTCCAACAAGAATAACAGAAGCGTCTCGAACTTTGATTGGTTATGCTATTACAAATGCCAGGAACGTGGATGCGAAAGTAGACAGCGACTTAAAGATAAGTGACCACCAAACAATGAGCGTTAGTGTGAATATTAAAACCAGAAGGGAACAAAAGGAGATTGATAAATGGGTGAAAGTGGTCAGCACAAAGAGCCACACGTTCCAGTCTGCTCTAGCGAATGGCAAATTGAGACTGATTAATAATAGTATGGACGCTAATACAATGGGTGAAATGTTTGGCGAAGGTATAAACGAAGTAATCAAATATTTTACACATGTAAAACGCAAGAAGTCCTCTGTGAATGAGTGGCTTGGAAGATCACTCAAAGAATTGAATAGAAGGAAAATTACCTGTTTTAATAAGGCCCTATTTAGTAATGGAGAAAATGACTGGCGGGAGTATATTAATTAGTATATCAATAGAATAATTAGAAACAAGTATAAAGCTGAAATTAAAAAGTACAAAGGTAAATTTATCAAACGTAAATACGAATATTCAAGAAACCAAGAAGATATGTGGCGAAACCTGAAACAATATGTGCTAAAGAAAGAGAATCGTTGTGATATAAAAGATATAGTATTTGACGGAGTTGTCTACAAGGTATCTAAAGACATAGCAAATAAATTTAATGACTTTTTTGTTGATAGTATCGTTCAAATTAATTCTTTTCAATATGTCCCTTTTGTGAATTGTGTTAGTGAAACCAATGTCAACTTTAATAGCTTAAAAAAAATAAAATTGACTTCGAACATATGTGTCCAAAAATATATTGTGATAATTTTAATTGTATCGGTCCAGTCTTGCTGGCTACTCTTAGTAAGTCAATAGAAACGGCTTGTTTTCTTCTACTTTCTACTTCTTGAAAAAGTATTAAATACCAAAAAATGTGAAGAGTTCCGTCCTGTCAATTCGTTACCATTGTGTGAGAGTGTTTGAAAAAATAATATTTCGGCAACTAAATGAGTACTTCGAAAATAACAACTTTATAATAGACGTTCAATCGGGTTGTAGAAAGAATCATTCCTGTGAAAGTGCACTCAACCTGATAATAACAGAATGGAAAGAGCAAATCTCAAAAAAAAACGTGTGTATTGTGTTGTTTCTTGATCTCAAACGAGCATTTGAAACGATTGATAAAGAACTGTTGCTAAAAAAAAATAAAAAAAATATGGAGTTAACAACACTGAGCTAGCGTGGTTCAGATCATACTTAAATAATATAACACAGACAGTAAAGGTGAATGGAGAGCTATCACAGACAAAAGAGGTACTACTTGGTGTCACCCAAGGATCAGTGTTGGGAACACTGTTGTTCCTCATATATATAAATGATATAAATAAGACGATGGTTAAATATAGTAAGCTTGCGCTTTTTGCGGATGATGCCGTAATCTACGTGACGGCAAGAATGCAAGAGGACTTAAAAGCAGTTAATAAGTGGTTAAAACAAAATAAACTTAAACTAAATGTCAAAAAAACCAAAAGAATGATAATGAACGAGAGAACAGGAGGACATAAGACTGCAAATTAACGATGAAGATATTGAAAAAGTTGACGAATTAAAATATCTAGGGGTAGTAATTGAAAACACAATAAAACATGTTGATTACATATGTAAAAAGATATCTAAAAAAGTAGGTTTTTTAAAAACAATACGAAACAATGTTTAAGTGCACTAAATATCTATAATGTAATTTTTAAGCCACATTTTGAGTATTGTTCAACCGTTTTGTTTCTATGTAGTTGGAAACGTAATTAAAAGGCTCCAAATTTTACAAAATAAAGCCATGCGTTGTACCCTAAAATGCAACAGATATGTTGCTGTTGATACTACGAGTATGTTAAATTCGTTAAAGTGGTTGTCAGTAAAACAAAGAGTTGTAATGAATGCCCTAATATTTTTATATAAAATAAAGAATAATTGTATGCCTAAATATTTATTAAACTATGTGCAATATATAAGAGATGTACAGCCATATGCTTTAAGAAACAGTAATGATTTTGCCAAATATGTTAAGTATATGTACACAAATTCGTTAATTTATAAGGGTTTACAACTTTTTAATGATTTGCCGAATGACACAACGAACGAGACTAATTTTATTTCTTTTTATAAAAAAAATTATCGAATTCGCTAAATTTAAGTAGTAAACTTTTTATTGTAAACTATTGTAATTATCTATTTCAATAGCCCTCAAGGTGCTAGTAATAAAAATACTACTACTACTACTACTACTAATTCAGACAATTCGCCGAATCGAGCAATAGCCCGATAAACAAATATCCTCGGTATTCGGAGTGGTTTTAGCAACTTGAAAATTTGCCCAGCACTTTTTCCGCACTTATACAACGCTATTACAGCGACTCGATTCTCCTTAAAGCCCCACTTAATAGTTTGCGCTGGAAATTGTATAACAGAACTATTGGCAAGACTAAGAAATATAAAATTGGAATTAAGAAATTGGTTTTTTGATCTCGGTTTCTAAATTAACAAATTTTTAGATATTTATATACAACTTACAAACTACATAAACAACTACTTATCTTACATTTGTTAGATTTTTTCCTGGTTTTTATTTTTCTACAGTCCGTTTGATAAGATCGTATACGGCAAAACTCGTTTATGAAAACCGGTTTGGAAGTGGCATTTGCATTAGCAGATAAAAAAATACTTCTGCTAAGATGCTTTGAATAAAAAAATTTAAAGAGTGTTTAATTTTTGTCAGAGACGGAAGTATTTTAAAATGAGTGTCGCGTTTGCATCACGTTATGAAGCAGTATCCTCGTGCACGCATCCAAAAGGACCGAAAATGTCATACGGAGCAGCTGCTAAATACATGAAAAAGTCAAAAGCATTTGTTAGCAAGTGGGTGCACCGTTATTCCCAAGTTAATAATGTGGATGATTTGCCGGATCGTGGGACAGGACATAATGATTCTACGCGTGTTTGAAAAAATCCTCTTCTATCGTTACGTGGAGGACAACGGATTTTACGTAAAAGGGGTCTAAATGTGTATTGTGATACGATACGAAGAGGTTTACTAGCCAATAATGTAAAATTTAAAATAAAGAAACCACTACTGTCAAAAAAACACGTAGAAAAACAACTCAGTTGGGCCAAGGAGAATTTGGACAGAGATTGGAACAACGTTATTTTTTCGGATGAAGCTTCTTTTTGGGCATGGTCTCCTATCACTCATACCTGGTGTACACAATCCAATAAATTAATCCAGCGGACCGTCAAACACCCGGCAAAGGTGCACGTTTGGGGATGCTTCTCAAAACAAGGATTTGGCAATTTCTTCATGTTTACAAATAACTTAAACGCACCCAACATGGTCAAAATTTATAAGAAGGCTTTATTACCATCTGCCCAAAGATGGTTTAAAAGAAGGAATGAGAATTGGTTACTGCAAGAAGATAATGACCCGAAACATCGCACTCGTTTGTGCAGTGCGTGGAAACAAGAAAATGACGTCGATGTTTTAGATTGACCATCACAGGCGCCGGATACAAATCCCATTGAAAATGTTTGCGCATTCATGAAGCTTAAGCTCCAAGGAAAGAAGATCTCGACGGTCAAAAAATTACCACGAAAAATATGGAGAGTATATATATGGGAGAGTAGAACAAATAACTTATTTCTCTTATAACAATACCCAAGTGCATTATTTTCTTTACGTGAATTTCTCAAATACAATTAATCGTTGTGAGTCGGAGAGTGGACTAACTTTTCTTATCATTACTACTATTAATATTCTTGAGATGGGCTTTGTGAATTCTGCGACCGGAAGGCGTGATTACGGTTACCTTGTTATTTTTGGCAACAACCTCTTTTCGGTATAAGGGTTTATTCTTCGCACGAATTCCCTTACAAGCGGTATAACTACGTCTCCCTTATTATATTTTTTTGGATTAGATTTTTCCTTATTAAATCTGAGTAATTTCATTTTTTGCTTTCTTTCAATTTCATCCCTCAATTCCTTGTTCACCTTGATGCGATATCCTAAAATATTTTGGTAATTAATACGCTGAGTTCTATTGAAGAATATATCTGACGGTTTTCTTTTCGTGACAGAATGTATTGTGTTATTGTACCTGTCTACGGCGATGTTCAGTAGCTCTTTAAGTCGTAAATCCTTATACTCGGTTTTAAGGCAGCGATATATCTCCAATATAGTGGAATGAAAACGTTCCACCTGACCATTAACTTCACTGCGGTGGACAGGAGTTTGATAATGCTTAATTCCCAATAGCTAGATAAAATTGAAAATGATAGGACTCAGGAAACTTCGTTCATTATCTGTAACCAATATTCTTGGCACAGTGAAATAGTGCAGAATCTGCATAAACTTGTTTCTGAGATAGAGAGCAGACCGGTTTTTAATGTGGAAAATTTTCCCGAGCTTAGAAAATTTGTCGAGCCAGGTGATAAATTTTTCACCCTGCAGTTCCATGATATCCACATGTAGAATTTCACATGCATATGATGGAACAGGAGTGGGTTGGATTTCGGGGGTATGAGGATGCCTGTCATACTTGCTTACCTTACAAACTTCACAAGTTGCCGTGCATTTTTTTATCAGACTGGTCATACTGGGGAAGTAATATCTCTCGAGAAGTTGTTCGCGGTTTTTTCGAGCATTTCTATGAGCTCTTTTGTGTTCTTTCGTGATGAGATCAAACTTCCTATCCTCGTTGGATACATCTTCCACCACTCTTTGCGTGATTCGGATTTTGTAGTTAGTGAAATGTTCTAGACATATGTCTTGAAGTAGCTGAAGATGTGTTTCTGGTATTTTAATACCATTGAGGACATTCGATCTCAATTTTGCCTTAAGAAGGTCGGTTAATGCTCGTTTATCCTGATCGTTTATGGCAAAGTAGTGGCGAGTAAAGCCAGGATGGGGCTCTTCCAGGATTTCGAGGCCTCCACCAATTTTGACAATAATTTGATTCCGAAACACGTTTAACGGTGCTTCGACGTGTGGGATCAAGCCGGAGTTATCTTGATCAGCGCTGTGGGATGTCTCCAATGAGGATTGTCCCTCACTTGCCGTTTCGGTAAGGAGACTTCCCCTTTCGCTCACACTATCTGTCTGTGGGTCACCATTGGAGGTTCCCATGCTTTGAGCTGGCTCAGGCCGCAGAGAATCAGTTAAATGATTTACGTTGGTTTTAAGTCTCGAAAGAGCGTCTGCCACAACGTTTGCCTTTCCTGGCTTGTACACTAACTCATAGTTGTATTCCTCGATTCGAGCCTTCCAACGTTTCACCTTAGCGTTGAAATTCCTGTTACTGAGAGCGAAAGTTAGAGGTTGGTGGTCAGTGTGGATCCGGATCTTTTTTGCCCCATAGAGATAGGATCTTAAATTATCGAGGGCCCATACAATTGCCAGCATCTCCTTCTCATTTGTCGCATAATTCTCTTCGGTTTTGCTTAGCGAGCGAGAGATGTAGGCAATTGGTCGATCTGTAGTCGCGTCTCCTTGAGACAAAACTGCCCCTATAGCGAAATTCGGCATCAGTCGTCAAATTGAACGGCTTTTCAAAATCAGGGAAAGACAAAATCTCTGAAGACATTAACAAAGTCTTCAAATCGTTGAAGGCTTGCAATGCCTCTTTATTCAAATTGATTTTGACATTTTTGGACTGGCTTGCTTTAATTTGAGCATTTTGACCACGCGTTAGGTTCATTAGGGGCTTAGCTACTTTCGCATAGTCCCTAACGAACTTTCTATAGTACGATGCTAAGCCAAGGAAGCTCTTCAACTCCTTCAGGTTTTCTGGAGGAAGTAACTTCTCGATAGCTGCCACCTTTTTTGGATCGGCCTTAATACCATTCCGCGTTATGACGTAACCTAGAAATTCAACTTCTGATCTCATGAAGTTTGTTTTCTCAAGGTTCACCTTGAGGTTTGCCTCACGAAGTTTTGCGAACACCATGTCGACCTTCCTGAGATGATCTTCTTCATCATTGCCAAAGACGATTACATCATCGATGTAGACGTAACAAGCTATACCGATGTATTCTTTGAGCACATCGTCTATTGCTCTCTGGAAGGAAGCAGGCGCATTTTTCAGGCCAAATGGCATTCTTAGAAATTCGTATTTTCCATGCATTGTGGAAAAGGCCGTTTTGGGTACATCACTGGCTTTCATAGGAATTTGATGAAACCCAGAGGTTAAATCTAGTGTTGTGAAGTAACTTGCCCTGCCCAAATTGGCAAGTGTGGAATTAATGTCCGGAGTTGGGTATGTATCAAGGATCTTGACGGCATTTAATCTCTTATAATCTATGATCATCCGATATTGTTTCTCCCCAGATGGTTTGGGTTTCTTAGGAACAACCCAGATTGGAGAATTGTAGGGACTCTTTGAAGGACGTATTATTCGCTCAGCTAAAAGCTTTCTTATTTCGTCTTCTACTACTTCTCTCATGTTTGCCGGGTACGGGTAGCATTTGCTGTATATCGGCTCATCGGTACTAGTTTTGATTTCTGCCTCAACCATGGTTTTGACAGTTTCACTCGTATCAATGGGGCCGAAAAGAGGTTCGTAGTTTTTTATTAGACTACAAAGCTTATTCTTGGTTTCTTTGGAAAGGTTTTCATCCAGAAGTAGGTTTACCTCTCCTGAAATTCTTTCCTTAAAGGGGATCGTTATATTCGGATGGAGTTTCAGGGTATTTTTGCTCCGATCAATAACTGCTTCGAGTTCCTTCAGAGAGTCATCCCCGATAATTCCGTCAAAGGACATTAGTCCAGGCAAGAATGTCAACAATGTGTTGTTACCGACCGACTGGAAGAATTTACCACGAATTTTCTCTTCTACTTTAATATTGCCGCCGGCGGAGTGAACATAGAATGGGTGAACAAGGTGAGTGGAATGGGATGATGTTCTTTTGACTGCAGATGGAGAGAGGAAATTTTTATTAGCTCCCGTATCAACGAGGAAGCTAAGCCAGATCCCATCCCCCGTCACATACTCTAAATATGGAACGCTGGATGAGCGCCCTTCATAAAATTTACTTCGTCACAGATCTCATTTTCAGCCAACTCTTCATATCTTTGGCTAGGCTCTTCTTGAGCCGCCTCGATATGATACACCCTCTGATGTTTTTGCGGGTGTTGAACAGAGTGTGCCTTTCTCTTAAAAGGGTTCATGTCGCGAGGGCGATTCATATAATTTACGTTACGCGATTGGGTGGACCCCAGCTCCATTTTTTCATGGGGTTTTGGAGCTGTTGGTCTTGGCGGAGGGGTACTCTCCATTGGAGGTGAATGACGCGGTTGAGGATTGTGAAAGAATCTTTTTTGAGGAAGTGCTGGCCTTACTTCCTTCCTAAACATTTGATTCACAGGTGCCGTTACTGTATTCGGTGCACCAATATTATGAATCATATGACTCCTATAGTTGAGGTTTTGGATTTCCAGGCACGCTGAATAGGCCTCCGGTAGAGTTCTAGGCCTCCGGACTATAAGAATTCTGGCAAGATCACCGTTAAGGCCACGAATAAAGACGTCTAAGGCTCTATTTCTGTACGTCTCTACGAGAGCTGTAACCGCTTCTTCGCTAAAAGATTCAGTTTTGATTTTATTCACCATTAACGAAAGTTGATGGTTTACGGCAGCAAAGAATTCGTCCAGCCTCGTGTTTTTCTGGGATAACTGGTTGAGCTGGTGCTCTAAGGTCCTCATGTCTCTCTTGTCTGCGTAGTGCCGAGAGGGGCATTGTTTCATGGCTCGCCAATCATTGTCGAAAATGTTATACGACACAAGGGATGCATCGGCAGGTCCTCTTATTTTCTGCCGAATGTGCTGAAGGATAGCCCTATATGTTGGCTTAGCTTTCACCATTTCGAAATCCTTTAAAATACCTTCAACGGTGTGCACCCACGTTACGTACTGCGTAGGATTTCCTTCGAAAATTTGTAATTCTTTTACATAATCCGGCAGACGAGAGATTTCCTTCAAGTCTGCCTCGTTTCTAGGAGCACAAAATTCAGGTTTCACCCTGATTTCGACAGGCGGTGGTATCTCTAACGTTTTCGTCTCTAAACTTCTTAACCTAGCATCTAATTCCTTTATCTGACCTAACATAGCATTAACTGCTCCCGTTAGGTCCGTTATGTATTTATTAATGACATCCATTCTTTACCGCAGAAGTAAGAAGTCGTTGCCAAATATATTTAACTTCAAAATGTACTTAAATTTAGGACTCACCGACTCTCCGACACTCAATATACATGTGCACGTATTTTAATGACTTACAACTTCACACTTGGGTCACTACTAATAATTAATTAATTCCACTTTATATCAAAACTTTCTTTCAATTCTAATTTCTTTTTCAACCAATTTGTGATTATCGATTTTTCTTTTCCTTCCTTATTTTAATTAAGGATCTACAATTGCTTTTCTCTTTCAAACACCACTTATTAATTTGTATACCTTGGCGTAATCAAATAATTAACTACTCAATTTTACTTATTCTTTTCTATTCATTCAAATATCTATCTGCAATTCCTTTCCGCAGATAACACTCATAAAATTGTACTTCGTGCAATTAAATTGTTCACTTTTAATTTTCCTTACTCTATTATTTCACAAATGATCTGCAATAGTTTTTCTCTTTGCAATTAATATTAATTGAATCTTGAATCTTTTACTTGGGTTTGATTTAACTATTTCTTTTCACAGTTATATTTTCAATTTCCCCAAATCAATTCAAACAATTTCCTTATTATTTTTATTCTTTAATTATAGTTTCCTTTCATCAGGAATAGCACACTGCGTTTCATTATTTCTTCGGATTATCTTCTTCTTTTCACGATTTACTGCAATCACAGCGTTACTGCAATAAAAAACAAAAAATCCTTAACACACAATTCTTTGCTTTTGGGAACATCTCTTGTGGAAGGATCGTGTTATCTTTTTCTGATGCGAGCATTAAAATGCACTCAACCTACTAAGGCACGATTGTCTTCACACGAATCCACTTGGTTTCCCTTTTGACTAACATTCGTGTTCTCATGGGTACGATTGAGTAGTTGATTTATAAGCACAGTGTTCTCATGGGGACTGAGCTTTTCGTTCAATGGAACGCACTAGCATTATATCCTAGTTAGAGGATTATAATGTGAGAAAGGAAAACCAAGGATGTCGTATACGGAGATGTCCCTGCTCGGGCGCCAGTTAAAGATGTTGGCACCACAACATCTAAAAAAAATACCCACGGGCCGAAGCCCGTGGCGAACAACCAACCGTTCGTTCGAATAAAACGCGGACCAATTCTTTAATTAGACTTTATTTCGAGATTCCCCATTTCTTACAATGTCTAAAATCAGACTCAATTCTAAAGCTATGTTGATTCCCATAGGAAGCCGCTGCTCCAACCATCCAGAATGCAGGCTCATTAGTTTTATGCCGACGCGTGTATCCGGTGCGATGCAATTTGATGTTCGGTGATCTTCAATGAACGTGTGAACGGGTTTGCACCTGAATAAACTTAGTCAGCAATTCTCATACAGACTGCTACCCTATATGGGGCCAAATGCGCGGTGTTAAATCGCATTTTATTATTTTGTTTTTCGATGAATTTTTGTAATTTTTTCTTTTATATTTTTTTTTCATTTCACATTTTTATTTTATGTTAAACTCAAATTTTTTTGGACATTAGTTATCCCAAACTATTAAAGCCAGCCATTATCAAACCTGCCCCGCTGGATGGTTTCAAGTCTGGTATTCACAAAATAAATGTTGGCTGCGTTATATTTCCGACGCTGTTCATTAATGATGTCTTTTCTGCTACATCTAATCCCACATATTTCATTGCTGATAACAGTTGCCTCTGCGTGTTATGTTTCTTCCCAGACTAACCTTTCAGCGCTTCTGGATTTTTTTTTATTTCGGGAAATGTCTGCCCAGAATGTCAAAGTCATACAGAATTGAATGAAAATTGTCGGGAATAAGGAATTCAATATGAGTTTACAGTTATACAATTTTTTATGGAGAAAAACAGGGCAACGGACTTGTTAAAAGTCGAATTGCTCTCCATTTTGATGCGTCTGTAAATAAAGCAGTAGTGAAGATGGAATTTCGGGAGAATTTTTTATTTATTTTTTTTTAAAGAACTTAACACTCAAAAGTGTATGAATACTCTTAAAATGCCAGGGCACGTGTTAAGTTTTTCGGAAAATTGGATAGAGAGAGAGAGAAAGAGAAAGATATTTGGGCTCAGTGGTTATTTCGCTCCATGGGTGGCATCCAACATTTAATGGGGAGACTAAGTATTAGTGTAAATTGACTTGTCATTGTTGTATTTTAGACAACCATTCATCTCACATGATTGCCTGAAAAAAAGAATGTCTTTCGGTCGCGTTTGGGGATTGAACGCCTCTTTGTCTATTTTTTTTTGCATTCACATGCGGTTGTTTTGCAGAAGAAGGAATCCAGTTATTTATAGTAATCGCTTCTCTGATTCTATGATAAGAAAGGTGGATTCTATTCAACGAACATTTTGCGAAATCCCAAGTCAACTGTCATGATCCGTTGGGTTCTCTCGTTATTGGTGCTCACTTTCTTCAACAATTTAAAAGAGAACTATGCGCCAATTTTTTACGATTTCGGACCGCCTTAATGTTGGCCTTAGTCATACTTGTCCTTGAGCGGCGACGGCCTCTGGTTCGCGATCTTTTCACGTTCCCTATGCAAACACATAGGATCTTGACAGGCTGTTGCCCTTTTTTTCCATGCATTTTTATTGAGATTCATTTGTTAATACTTAAGTGCTAAACAAAAAAACGCTTAAAAACTAGCTTAATTTACTTCAATTCATCTTATTTTTACTTACTGATCCTATATGAGCGCTCTAAGCTAAACATAAAACTTAACTATGTCTTTCGTCGAAACCTAACTGATTATTTTTTTATATATTTATTATTTTATGTATAGTATACTTAGAACTAAGGAAATTGTTTTAACAAAAACTTAGTAAAAGGACATTTTGTTTATAGTATAAAAAACTTAAAACTACTAACAAAATAATTCTTAACATACTTAGATTATCTTAAACTACGATACGTAGTTAAATACGTACTTCTTTTTTTTGTTTTATGTTACCCATCTCTTTTTTTTTGTATTTTTTATTATTTTTGGGGTAGGTCGAATAAAAGTATCCATCAGGAAAAGGTCATTTGTTGTATACGTTTGATCAGATGTCGTTAATATTGCGGTGACGCTAATATTGTATAGTCAACAGATACGCTAGAAAAACGTCGTAACGTCCCATGCCTTACCTTGTTCTATCGCACCACAAGTAACATTTCGACCCGTTCATACTTTTAACCGTAACACCTTTCTCGCTATGAATGGTCATCGGTATACCTTAAATCCCACTTTGGGACGTACTCTAAAATATCTTTGTCTTTTCAATACTGTAAAACTCGTTAATATTTTCTTGTTATTATAAATTGCAAACATTTAAGACCAACGTACATCGGCTCTTCTGATCTTTTCCTCCCTGAGTTTCTTTCTGTGTGCAGAAGAAAGAAAACTTATTGTAGTTATTTTTCGCTTCTAAACAGAAGGGGGACTCCATACTGCTTGTGTGTTTCTAATCTTGAACTTGGTCACCGACAAGAACCTTGACAATGGTATATAATTTATAAAAAAAAAAACTGATAGAATTGCCGTTAGTGAGGTCAAATAGTTTGTACAGCTTCCGTAGGTGAAAAAGTTGTTTGCCAATTTCAAAAAGAACTTAACAGAGATAAAATTTGCTTATAAATTAATTATTTGTAAAGCAAAATAACTTGAGTTTTATCATTTACTCATATTATCGTTTTGTATCCTATATGCAAAATGCAATTATTTTTGGTCAGCTGTTAAAAAATGTCCAATGTCCTTGGAAGAAAAAACCTAACTTCACAACATGAAATGGCATCCAATAAGCGCTATAAGCTCTAATTTGTATTTAGATATTGATTATCGTCATTAAATTAATGAGTCAATGAAATATGTGTATAATGGATGTAATGATTAATAATTAAAAAAAAATGCAAATTTTCTTACCAGCAATTGGATAATCGCTAAGGAGAAATCGAATGTTTTGTAAACGAATTTTACCACTGTCACCATCATCAAACTCAACACTAACAAATTCGGAACTATTTTCAGAAGTTTCACATTCGATAGCTTTTCCCGGGTAAAGGCAGCGATATTGTTGACTCCAATAGGCACACAATCTTGTGCCTGTTGGAACGTTTTCGATGCGCTTCGGTATGACTTCTAAAATCTACAAAAATTTTAAATAATAAAAGGGTATACCACTTAATAAATCTTACTTACAGTATCTTTAAAAATTTCTTCTCTTGACATAATATGGGATTTATTGCCTCTTTCACCATCAAGCGTTATAGCGTAAACATCAGGCGGTTCTAAGGGTTTCAATATACCTGCATAGAATAAACCACCCATGTCAGTTAATACACGGGTTTCCTTTTGATATAAATGTTCGTTAGACAAAATTAGTTTCTTATCAATTTTTGCATTAACTGCTTGATCTTTCCTTATAAAACTGCTTTGTTCTTGAAAATCTGTTGTTGAGCTCATGATTCCAACGGCAACTTTGCATGGAGATTGCATATCTGTGCTTGCTTTACAGAACAGTTTGTCATTTAAAACTGAGTCGTTATGATTTAAAGTGTTGAATTTAAAAGAATATGATTTTTCTTTGCAGTTTTGTTTTTTTTTTGCTTTATGTTCAGAGTTTTTTTTTTTTTGCACTTTCGAATCTTGATTATCATTTGTTTTAGTTTCAGTAAAAGGATAAATGTTTGAAGACGTTGCGCGGTATTTATCTAAGAAACATATAAAATTTGGATTTTTACAGGATATGTTAGCAAAGTTGTACTCAGATGAAGCTTTAGTTTTCTTCAATTTACTTATTTCCTCTAACTTTCTTTTTTTTTTTTTGTATTGCCTTGTAACTTCGGCCAAACGAATTCGCATATCTGTTTCCATTGCTTCAAAAAATTCAGGCCCTAACCACTTGTTTGATTTTTTATGTTCGAAATCAACTTTCTGACATAAACTTTTAAGGTTTTTCTGCACGTTCCCATTAGAGCCAAACTGTTCAAAATATTTCCCAATTTGCTTAGTGTGTTTTATTTTATTTTTTTTCAAACTATGCATTTTTTTATTTTGCTGTGTTTTAGAATGCCTGTGTTTACTTGTTTTAATATCCGAATTTTGCTTACTGATTGTATTATTGTATGTATTATTGGCGACTTCCTCCTGAATCCTTTGTTCCGCCAAGGCACATAAAAGGTTCAGGCCCCCTAAGGATGGTTCATTGCAAGAATGATTATTATTTTGCATTTCCTTATTTTCGATAGAATATGTACTTGGCACATCAGAGTCTTTCGATAGTGAAGCATATGTTTGACAATTAACAAAACATTCATTTTGTTCTTTATTTTCACACGGTTCATTTGGTTCTTCTTTAACACATATTATTTTTTGAGACTTGTGATTTTCAAAAGCTCCTGCACTTATGTTTGACAATAACTCTAATCCAGACATTTCTTGCATTGAAGGGTTTGTTATGGTCAATGGTATATTTTCACCATATTCATGACTAGAAATAATTTCAGTATTATCTGAATGGTAGCATTCACTTTTATTTAGTAATATATTTGATGAAAGCTTTTTCTTCAAAATGTATATTTCCGATTTATCGGAAGAAGTATTATTTTCCACACAATGCACATGAAATGGCTCACGAAAATTTTCTTTTAAGGCTGTTTTGCAACCGATACTGTTTTTACGACACTGGTTTTGTGAAAAGTTGGATAAGAAGGTTTTTTCAGAATGTTGCATGGTGCACGATGTACCTTCGTATGGTAATATATCAGAAGAGTTTTCCCCATCACTGCATTCTAGCGTGTCTGTTTGAATATTTACATCCTGTGTTTCTGGAGTTTTAAGAAAACACGAAATCCTAAGAGCAGAATTTTTATATACTCCACCTTCGACGTCCTGCATGATTTGAGATGACTTAATCAGTGTTGTATCGGTCAAAGCGTCAAAACTAGATGGCGCTGACGTATTCACTACTCCATGCGTTGATGGTGTATTATGTATTAAAATATGAGGTTGTTGTTGTGATAATGTCTCAGTAGTTGCTACTAAAGTTGTTTGGTTTCCAAAACAATTAGAATCGTAGTCCACTTTCGATTTATCTGACCTTAGCGTAGTTGCAGGATTCGAAATTAAATTGTGTTTATTCCAATCATCAATTTTAAAAAAATTTCTCTGCGACTGCTCATTTTTTCTTGTAGCTGGAAAAACAGAAATCAGACGATTACTAGGTGCTTGAGAATGTTGGCATATTGCCGCAGTTGCCGACAAATAATTAGGCCCAAAAACTGGTAAAGATGTTCCAAATGTCTGAGACTGTGTATTTTGTGGATTGATTGTCGGTAAAATATAATTTGAAGCTGGTTGTAATGTACCTTCTGAACTATGTTGTAGATACGAGGGCCATAAAAATGCAGTAGGTTGAAACGAATCTAATAATGAAACGAAGGAAAAAAAAAATGTTAGTAAATATTTATATGTACGTACATAGATAAAATATGTATATGTATATTCACATTTTTATTCTGTTTTTGTCGATTACAGGATTATTTGATGTTTAGTAAATAAATATTCCACCGATTATAAGGAATTTCCTAAAGTAAGAAAAAACAAAAGTAGAACTGGATTTATGATTCGTTTTGATCGGTATTTGAACACAGTTGAGAAACATTAATTCGGAAGGAAAAAAATATATTAAAAAGTACAAATCAATCAATTCAATTTCTTTTTATTCCAACTTATGCCACTTTTAAAATGAGGTATCAATTTTGTATATATTATTATAAAAAGAACCACAGAATATATGCAGAAACTGCAAAATTACTCGTGAATGACGAAAAAGTGAGCGATAAAAATTGAATTCTTTTTAAAAAGAAATAGGTAATGTAGAATCACATTAATAATATCCTTACTAAATTAAGTTTCCGTGCATATCCATAAGCGCGCATGTCGCACATGAATAGCAAAAGACGTGCGATCGGACCCGATAATATACCATCAGAAGTGTCGATAGCAATCAGAAATCTTAGTTTTAAATTTAAAATCGATTTCATTCAATAAAATCATGAGACGCGATCGAATGCCTAACCAATGAAGGGAGAGCTTTATGATTCCTTTGTATGAAGGCAAAGACGACACCAGAAATTGCAACAACTATCGACCGGTTAAACTAATGTCGCATACAATAAAAATTACGAGCGAATTCTAAACAGTCGACAGCGGAGGATTTCAAATTAAAAAAAGGGCAATTTGTTGGTTTATTTTTACATTACATATTGCTGTCCCAATTTTAAAAGGATATTTTGGTCGAAATAATGCACCAACTGCAGCTGGTGCTCCGGAAGTTTGTGAAATTGGTTTGCTGATTTATAACCGAATATATTTCCGTGTTCGTGATATACACTCAACAGAGAATATTCCAACCGTTTCCAAAAGTGTACGCCTAAACACGAGAACCTCAACGCACTACCTCTGGTGCGTCTCAACATCAGTCGCACTAGCCTGGGAGGGATTATGCATAAAGATCTTGTATTATTCGCTTACAAAGTTCATATGACCATCGGCTTTGATATCGCTTCCATGTTTGGGCTTTAGAGTTGATCGAAATTGATAACAATTTTGTTCAAAAAAACCATTGTTCAGATGAGGCGTATTCCCAGCTCGGAGGCTACGTAATGGAAGAAACGTTACAGGCTATGAGGAGCACCACGGAGGTATGATCACCGATTTTTCATTGCTACCAATTAAGGATTTGGACTTGGGCGAGCTATGATCCAAGATAGGGCTAGGTGACACCCATGCCATTTAAGAATCGAATTCTTTCAAATACTCAAACCATCGAAAAAGTATTGAAAAATATGGTTAATAGGATGACCTACTGCCAAGCCAGCCGAGTCAGTCTAAATGAAATAATATTCCATAATTAGTCGGAATCCTTTTTAAAAAGTCCACATATAAAGTGATGATTCAAAGCTTATGAATAATGATCGTAAAAACATCATGCAGCTTCGAAGGATCTGCATATCATACGAAAATATAAATGCATATCGAGAATAACGGCAAAATTTAAAGCAAGTTAAAGTTGGAGTAGGCAGTAAACAAAGTCAGTTCTTTTTAATGTCATATTTTCGTCGATTAAAACCGGTTTCATATAACTATTAATATTAGGACCTTGAATAAGTTTTCGCTGTTTTTGTGTCTCTGCTCCTATAGCGGCCGTTTTTCAATTTATTTGGCACAGAAGTAAACATTTTCAGAACCAATAAAAAATTACTTCGTTTACACTAAAGTGAACTTCCCTACCCTGAAATTTAAGGTTAGGTACAGTACTTCCTTCCAGGTGCGTTTCCATTGGAAATTCCATGCACGGGGTACTTCTACTGCCATCTTTCAAGAAACAGCGAAAAATTATTCAAGGTCTTAATAATTAGAGAAAAGTGGTAGAATATAACGCGATACCAATCAATCGTACTTAGACCGAGTATATAAATTGCTTCTATTAAAAAGAAATCATCGTGACAACATACGAACATTTAAATACTCATTTCCCATATTTGGGCTTTAAACAATTAAACATAAATTCAATTAATATACCCATTGCTTCAAAAAAGAACCAATATCAACGCCACGGTGAAATAAATGATTTGTATTTGAATACATTATCGCATTTTGAAAACGCGTGCTGTGTGATAGTTTCTAGACTACAGCGCGGCGGTGAAACAAGTCTTGACGGAGCATTTAAAGCTAAGTAATGTGATACTCCGCAAGAGGAGCGAATAATGTGTTGTTGCAGCTGCGTTCAAATCGGACATCTTCAAAGGCAGTGCAAAGAACCTTTAAGAAGAAAAACCTGCTCCTACTGCGGTAACAAGCAAAACTGGCTGCCATCATTTGGAAAATGCACATTTGCGAACCTTGTGAGGCAAAAATCACGTTAGGCTCGCTGACAGAATGATGCATTGAAATTTTCCTCGTGGGAGTAGAGATCTCTTGCAAAAGTTCTGATTGCACACCAGCAGTTACAGGAGAAATGGCTAAAGTACTTGCTGAAGTTCGTACAAAAGTCCACGTGGCCGACATAGCCTCACCTTATGCTTTTCTAATGCTTGATATATGTGTTGGTTAATATTTCAAGAAAGAACATGAACATGACTTCAGGAATTGAAATGCGAAAGCGGAAAAAATTTGTTGCAGAAAGAGGGAAGGTGGTCGTAGAAGCAACAGATTCTATTTTATGGATCCAGGAAACAAATAGACTATGTAGTGAGAAAGCTTTTAATGGAATCTAAGAACAACATCGTTGTAAATTCGTTCTAATTCCAAAGGGGTTCAGTGAAAGTTAAGAAAAGAGCAAATAAATGGAAATGTTCACGTATTAAAACTATGTTGACTACAATGAAGACGAAACATGCAACGCTAACCGTAATAATCCAGAGGATAAAAACAAAACAAAATCCTTAGTCTCTGTGATCTCACGAGCAAATTATTCTGGCAGAAAAACTAATCGATGATACGCTGATATATTTGGTTTACAAGACGTCACCTTCGAGTGATTATTTAAAACTACTCTAGTTCATCTGGTTGACGTCATAGGCAAGAAATTCGAGGGCCACCGCTAAGAGATATGTTTGTAAGGCTGAAAAATGTCCCTTGCTCTGCCCAGGACTGCGTTTTATCAGCGGAAAGAGTAAGTGTGGGCAATTTTGAGCGTGACTGGGATTGTTACTTATCTCTTTTCTTAATGGCTCAACAGCACATGCACCATCCGAGACCCTAATGGCTCAAATAGTTCTGTTATCAAATGAAAGTAAAAACTTTAAGAAGTGGATTACTGTGTGAATGAGTAACGCAGCAGGATTAGTAAAATACACGATAAGACAAGAGAAAAGTTGAAACTAGCGATTTTAATGCAAATGCGTTTTAGCTTCAAATTTCAGTCTCGCGTTAGTTGTCACTAAGTGGAAGGTCTCCCATTTATTGACGACAAAAACTTGTTTGCTTGGACTAGGTGCTTCTAAAATGGCGCTAATTATTTCTTTATTAGATTTAATACCCTTATAATTTATAATATGGCTTATATACCCTGCGTCTCCTTTTAACCATCTACTTTTTTTTTTAATTTATCCTTATATTAAGACTTTCTAATATTCATTGACCTTCTGAAACTTTTCTGGAACTACTGAAACCTCAAAGGGTAGTCTAGTAAACTTGAATATCTTCTTTTGTGTATTAACCGTTGATATATGTTGAGATTCTCAAGGCACTGGGTTAACAATTGCTTAATTTTGCAAACAAGTCATCCATTCTATAATGCGGATAAGTTTGGTTTTGAATGGATTTATTTACAACCACTTTGCTTTGTTCAAAAATAACCTTATATCACCAATTTTCTGGAAGCTACAATATTACCATCGAAGAAGACCATTACATATATTTTTCTGGTATTCACACATTTTTGAATACCAATTTGTCAATCTCTTCTCCAATTTGATCCCGACTAGTTCCTTCTCCGCTATGTTGATTCTGACGCTGTTCAATATCTACGTTATATACATATATGTTATATCTATGTTCGACAAGAATCCGCACGTTTTGTCAAATGTTAATGCTAACTAATTTAAAGCTTTTTTAAATGCTTTCTTGATATACATATATATCGCACAACAATTTGTACGTCATATAAGCCTAGAATGCGATTTTATCCGGTTTTCAGGACCACACAGGGATCTTAAGATGCATGGCATATTACTGTAATTATTAAAAGCAAATTTTGGAGGCGCACTTTTTAATTCCTCCCTGGGGTAAAAAATTCGACTGTCACAGTTTTAAACATGTTTTGTTTTTTTTATACTTCACTGTGCTCCTCTGATTCATAAGCCCGTAATTTAACTTTCTTGTTATTTTAAATCTGATTTATTAACCAATATTACTGATCGCAAACGCCTGTCGTTATGAGTATTAATATACGAGTATATTGTCGGCGTGTTGTGTGGGGTACACATGTATCGAGAATATCTCAGCAATTATTTTTATTTTGTTCAAGTTCATAAATTATCTGCGACGTAAATTTACTTTATATAAAATTAAACTACTAAATAGTGTTGTTTATCTTTTTTGCTTATTTTTTATTCATTTTGAAACAATTGCTAAAAAGATTTATGTCAAAATGATCTGCCTTTGTACAAAAAAAAACTTTGAACGCGGTAAATCGAAGTCGAAACAAAGTTACATGACACCGATTTCAAAAATGGTCGAAAATTTCTGGAAATTTCACCACATCAGCCGTGAACTTCGTTTTGACTTCAAGTCGTGGCAAAATTAAAAGTTGTTTCAAAATCAAATCGGTGTAATGTATCATCCCGACTAACGACAGCGCCATTTGACAGACTTTCACTTTCTAACAAGTCGATTGAATTTAGGTTGACGACTAATTGAAGTCGAAACAGAGGTACGTGACACTGATTTCGAAAACGGTCGAAAACTTTTGGTCCTTTCAAATTACATGACACCTACCAAGTTTATTGCTATTGCTCCTTCATTTCTAATTGTAATTTTATTAACTTTTAGAGACAGACGATAATAAATCAAAGTTTTTGTTTTGAATTATATTTCTTAACCCTTGGTTTTATGTACCATATACTCTTTGTTTAAATTGATCTGCGTAGTTCATTCTTGTTTTAGTTTCACTATTGGTTTTTTTGAATTTTGTAAAGTTTTTTTTATGTTTTTTTATTTTTTTCGCACTCTGAATCACCTTGTGCCTTAAATAATTCGTTACAAAAAAAAACACTTTATTTTAAGCTCTGTAACGCTTTTCTTAAATAGTTATTGTGCCATTTACATTGCCTTATCTTTTCGTGTACCTCTCTTCAATTGCTTCCAGTAATTCCTTTATTTAGATTAATTTCTTTTAAACTCACGAAATTCGATTTTGTATTCTATTATATAATGGCCATTTTTTTACAACCTCGTAAACATCCATTAATAGCAATGTGGAAGTTTTTGCTGCAAACACCCGCACATGATATTCTAAATTCTTCTCGAATGAAAATATTTGCATTTTACACTTTCATTACACAGGGTGAGTTTTTTTAACTTGAGACATCCAAATTACTCGAAAAATACGCGATATTGCGAAAAATGTTTCAGACAAAAGTCGCAAGGTTCTGAAGGGGACATAAGATGGCGACCACGAGTTTGACCTTGAGACCCATTTTCAAGGTCAAAGTAAGTTCACTTTTGATTTTTTAATGGGAACCTTTTTTTGACAGATTCGTAACCTGCGTGAAAAATTACAATTCCTTTACATGAAACACTTTTTTCAAAAATGCGTTTTTTTCCCGTCAGAGGGCGCCAAAAAACTTATGACATCAAAATTACTCGAAAAGTACGAAATATCGCGAAAAATGTTTCAGACAAAAGTCACAAGGTTCTGAAGGGGACATAAGATGGTGACCACGAGTTTGACCTTGAGACCCATTTTCAAGGTCAAACGAAGGTCACTTTTGATTTTTCGAATGATAATTCCTGATAATTCCTCAATTGAGCACACGACTTTGTCTCAAAGGTCTTATTCATTCAGTGCTAGATACCACTGCACTGGCACGACTAAGTCATTAATCTGTTTCCAACGTTGTTAGGGTGTTAGAAGTTCGATATTTGTTTTGAGGGACTGATTATTATTAGTAACTTTTTTCAGATTAATAATGCAGGCTATTTCAATTTAAGAGAAAATTGAAATGATATTGATTTATGGAGAAAGTGGAACAACATGGTGCTGTTGCTCTTTACGCCCAACGTTTCCCAGACCAGATACGATCGCGCGCTTCCTTTTATCGGGTCATCCAACAATTCACTGGTGAAGGAAGTGTGCAACCAAAGAAAAGGAATCGGTCAGATAGGGTGGCTGTTCAGGACAATGAAATAGCAGTGTTAGCTGCCGTTGCACACGATCCTCACATTAGCACTCGCCAAATAAGTCGTGAATCAGGAATTTCTCAAACGATTGTCTGTAAGATATTACATCGGCATAAATACCATCCTTATCATGTTTCAATGCATCAAGAACTTTCATTTAGAGCGCGGATAGACAAGTGTATTGAAGTGAATGGTCACATTTTCGAGCATTTGTTGAAAAAGTCTCGCGAAATAAACGTCGAAATAGGAAGAATTCAATGATTCAACAGTGGGAGGCAAGTAGATCCACTCTAATGAATCACCCCGAAGGGATTCACGTCGTTGTTTCTTGGTTATGCTAAACGCAGTATGTAAAAGCAAATGACAAGCCTACGAGCAATACGACTGAGCAATGAAAATCAGGAATTCAAATCAAAAGTGACCTTCGTTTGACCTTGGAAATGGGTCTCAAGGTCAAACTCGTGGTCACCACCTTATGTCCCAAGTTAAAAAACTCACCCTGTTGTATATTACGAGTATACATATCACTGATTCTCGCCACGTTGCACTACTGAATTTTTGTTTTTCACTTTAAGGGGGTTCTCCCGTGTGACGTCTAATGAAAAGATACAACTTTGACTTTTCTTCTTCTTCTTCTTCTTATCCTTTTATTAACCCTTTCCTCGTTATACGAACTTATGCGTAACGAGTTTCCCATTTTTACTGCATCGCTGCTGCTCCGCTTATGGGGTTGGCTAATGTCGCAGACCGCAGAACGCGTCTACATAATGCTCGGTCCTGGATCGCTTCAGTGGTTAACCCCAGACGTTGTTGCGCATTTGCCATCTGAGAAATCCAGGAATTCTTTTTCCGACCTCGTTTTCTTACAGTTGGAGTGACCGTAGTTGATAGTGCCTTTTTAACCGGATTTTCCGCAGATCTTCTTTGAACGTGGCAATACCAACTTATTCTATTCGCCTCAAGCTGTTCGGTTACCGAATTCTTTATATGTAGACTTCCTCTTATACGCGTAGATCTAATGCAATCGCGTTTAGTGACTCCACTAGACATCCTTAACATTTTCATTTCCGCTGCCGTCATTTTGTTTTTAAACGCTTCGTACATTGTCCAGCACTGTGAACCGTATATAAGAGCTGGTCTAACAACCGTGGTGTAGAGTTTCCTCTTTAATTTAAGTGGAAATTTTCGGTCGCAAAAGATTCCCGAATTTTCCCGCCATTTCATCCATCCCACACTCACTCTGTGGTTTACGTCGTCGTCACATTTCGCTTCCATGTTAACGATTGATCCTAAGTACTTAAAGATAGTGCTAACATTATATCCGGAACAGGTCGCAACGGATGCGCAAATGGGCATGTCAAATGCTCCGTCTTTGAACGACTTATTTTAAACCCGTTCCTCTCTAGCGCATTTCTCCATGAATCTAAGGCGTTCTGTAAATCTTCGACGTTATCGCTAAGTATAACTGCGTCGTCAGCGAAGAGAATTGGCGTTACATTTGCTTCGCGCATGCAGTCTTTTAAAAGATAGTCGAATACTACGTTAAAGAGGAAAGGGCTAAGTACGCTTCCTTGATGCACTCCGACATTAACTGGAAATTCTCTCGTTAGTCCAGCAGAGCTTTTAACCGCAGTTTTCACGTTTCCATACATGTCTTGTATTATTCTAACATACGTTTCCGGTACGTTTTGAGACCTCAGCGCGGCCCATATGAGATCCCTAGGCACTCGATCGAATGCTTTCTCGAGGTCGATAAATACCATGTGTAAATCCTTAGACGAATCTCGGTGCTTTTCCATTATTATTCGTAAGCTTTGGATAGCGTCCACCGTCGATCTGCCTTCAACAAATCCACACTGGCTATTATCGAGCTTTATTATTTGCCGAAGACGTTCGTTTAAGACTCTTTCGACGATTTTCATTGTGTGTGACATAAGCTTGATTGAACGGTAGTTGTTGCATTCTCGAGTGTCGCCTTTTCCTTTGTATAATGGAACCAAGAAGCTACTTCTCCATTGATTCGGCATAGGTTGTCCACATTTTAATTTATTTAAAAGTTTCGATAGCCAAACGCTGCCGATCCCCTCCATCTTCGACCAAAACTCTGATGGAATGCTGTCTGGTCCCGCCGCTTTCCCCCGCTTCATTTTTCCAATTGCTATAGTTATTTCTTCGATTGAAAAGTCCGAAACTTCCTCCTCGAATAGACCAGCTGTCGGCACGATATCACGTGGAAACTGTTTGTTAAGCAACTCCTTGCAGTATTCAAGCCACCGGTCACAAATTTCCTTTTCATTTGTTAATAGGCGACCGTCTGCGTTTTTGATGTATTTCGGCGAGGTTATTTCCATTGAATTTTTTCTCCTCTGTGCAGCGAGCTTAAAAATATTTGGCATTTTAGTACTGTACGACGTTTGAACTTCTTGGATAGCTTGTCTTCTATCCGCCGATCGTGAGGATATTTGTTCCAACTCCTGGTACAGGTTTTCCGCTTCTGCCGCTCGAGTTCGAGCCAGGACTTTCTTTGCGATCTTTTTAAGACGCTCGTATTCAAGAGCCAGTCGAGCTTTTTCGATATCGTCGCTCCGATCGCATTTTGTCCACGCTTGGAATGCACTCTTCTTGTCGGCCACAGCTCGTTTGGTTTCGTCATTCCACCACCATGTTTCTTTGCCGACGTGATGGTATTTCGATATAGTCCCCAGATGGGACTTTGCGAGAGTTATGCATTCCTCGTGCATGCTGTTCCACATTTCTTGCGGGCTAAGTGAGTCTGCTATACCATTTATATTTTGAAGTACTTCTTTAGCCAGTGCGATAAATCTTGCGCTTCGTTCCTTCAATAGATTATACCACCGGATTTTTGGCTTTCCAAACGATGCCCGTGTTTTCGGTGGTTCCGCCGTGAAAAATTCTGTAATGAGCAGACGGTGTTGGCTTACTAGCGATTCTCCAAGTATTACTTTACAATCCTTAACACGGTTTCTCATCGACATTTTGCAGAGGTGATAATCTATTTGCGTTTCGTGTCCTCCGCTGCTATAGGTGATAAGATGTCGTTGATGTTTAATAAACATTGTATTTAAGATGGTTAAGCCGTAAGCCCTACATGCTACAAGGATGTCTTCGCCAGCTGAATTTCTGGTTCCAAAGCCTTTACCGCCGTGGCAGTCCTCATAATCAACATTTGTTTCTCCGACGTGGCCATTTAAATCTCCGCCTACGAAGAGCATCTCATCGATAGGTATATTTCTAAGCAAATTACCGAACTCTGACCAAAATCTATCTTTTTCCGATTGGTCGCATCCATTTTGTGGAGCGTACGCGCTAACAATGTTCCACGTTTCATTGTGTATGACGAGTTTTACACTCATTAATCGGTCGCTTATTTTCAAAATACCAACGATATTGCTTAGAAGATCCGCTGCAACAACGATACCAACACCGTTTCGTCCATTGACCGTTCCATGGTAGAACATCTTAAATGCCTTAGTTTTTAAATCTAGAAAACGCGCTTTATTTCCTGTATTACACCACTTCGTTTCCTGTACGCACAGGATTTGTAGAGTTCTGCGACGCATAATCGCTTCCGATTCTAAACTTTTTGAGGTCATCGATCCGACGTTCCAACTTGCAAACCGAAGTTTAGGAAAATATTTTGGAAACTTCATTTTGCCCGCCCCCGGAATCCGTCGGGCTCTGACACAAGCACTTTTGCTTGCTCTGGGATCACCCGAGTGCGTTGCAACCGTGGTGCCCAGCGGGGTAGTGCTATTAATTGCGATCATTTCCATGAAGTTTAAAGTTTGAGTGGTTTGACACTTGTATGCTCATTTCAAATTGATTGACTGTTCTTTTACCCCACCGGTAGTCTCCAGACGTGGGAACCCACTGATTGCATACAAACTTGTGGGAAAGTTTTAAGGTGTTAAAGTGTCACAGGCTCATTTTTGGTGTCATAGTTGCCTGTATATGATTGGTGTCCCATTTAGTCGCCTCTTACGACAAGCTGGGACGCACTGCGGCACTATTCTTTATCCGATGCCGCACGGAATACAACTTTGACTTTTGTGTCAATTAATTATTACTATTTCAAGAATATGTAAAACATCATCATTACGGCGTAAGTTGTACCACTCCGAACAACCTCCCCCCCCCCCCCCGTTAGAATTAGCTTATGTGAAAAACAAAAAAAGAAATTAGCGTTTTAACCTGTAAGCCGAAATGCAACGAGTGAACTAGATTCATTTGAACATATTGAACAATGGATTTTAAGCAGACTTCTGAAGAGAAAGATTCATATTTTATGATTTGTTTTTATGTCTTTGTTACGATAATAATAGAAATACAGTGAACATTGGAAAACGTGAACTAATTAAAACCGAGGGTGTTCATGTTTTTGAGATCGTTCATGTTTTCGAATGTAACATTTTATGATTGAAATTGTATTCGTACCGTATTGCCTTACTATTGCTCTTGAAATAAAATACAATTTCTATTTCGCATTCGAATAAACCACTTGTAAAGACAGCTCTGATGATCTTAATCTCTTTCTTTTTCCCGGTCCAGAGTATGTATTACTCGTACTAACACACTTCAAAATTAAATATAATACCAAAATCATGCTATTTTTATTTTATTTTATTTGCCAGATGCCATTAAGACGCAATCTAATGCCGAGTCTGATCTGCGACTTGACCGCCTGGAAAACTCGAGTTTTTACACGGACAAAGAAGAGATAGTCCGAGAAACAGACTGGATGCTTTAAAAACAGACCAGGTAAGAAACGCAAAGCTGATTACTCGCCTGAAAATGCACAAAGAGACGCCAGCCAGCTCTAATACTGTTGAGGTCAATAAAGGAAAAAAGCAACCCAGAAAAAGACGGCCGCCGCCAATAAACTTCATTGGAATCTCGGACTATAAGAAGTTGAACACAATCTTGAAATCACTGTGTCCAACCGACTACAGAGTAAGATCCCGCAACAACGATACATGGATTGTTAATATCCTTAATCCAGACAATTACCGTTCGCTTTCGCAAAAATTAATTGCCGAGAAGATTCAATGGCATACTTAAGAAAATAAAGCGTAAAGACCCATACGTGTGGAAGCAAAAGGCTTCCCTATCAAAATTGAACCTTCGCGAAAAAACTCTTTATATTTATATAAGATTGCATTCTGGGAGCACAAATTGAACTTGACAAATTTCAAATGACCACGGTACGCGCTAAAATAAAAATTACTCTTTTAGTATATCCTCAATCTACTGCCAATCGCGCTGCAAAATAGAAAACACTGCTGCTGCTGCAAAAAAAGCAAACCTTTTGGGGCTGAAGATATATCTCACAAAAAGGCAAAGCTCTCTACAGGGCTGGCATGTAATGTGACTGGCTAATTTACTCAATATGCAGACCGACGTACTGGCCCTCGGATGTCGCCAAAATACCCGATCTGATAGACTTCTTTATCGGAAAAGGAGTAAATGCTAGTTACGTCAAAGTTGAAAAAAGCTTAGATCTCTCCTCCGATCATTCTCCAATTATCCTTTCATTGTGTGAACCCTTGGTTAAGAAATAAAGACCACGCAGATTTTCCCACAAAAAAAATTACTGATAAGATTTCCGAATGGAGGTTGTCGAAAATACTGAGTTAAAAGAAGTTTAACGGTTTGTTGAATTCATACAGCAGGCGGCCTGAAATAACACTCCACGCGAATGGAACACAGTTGCCAGTATCTTCATTAGATATCCGCCGGAAATCAGGGAAACGATAAGGAAGAAACGAAGAGCGCGGAAAAAGTGGCATGAAACTCGGGCTCAACAAGATAAAACGTCCTTTAATAGGCTCTGCAACTAGTTGAAGAAATCGATCAAGGACTTCAATAACCAAGGTAT
This sequence comes from Volucella inflata, assembly GCA_928272305.1. Taxonomy (NCBI): domain Eukaryota; kingdom Metazoa; phylum Arthropoda; class Insecta; order Diptera; family Syrphidae; genus Volucella; species Volucella inflata. Next base: position 89,321,922 of record OV743716.1, on the reverse strand, counting down.
TAATAACTACCTAGAAGGCCTCACAGCGACAAAAGATACCAATTGCTCCATATGGAGAGCCGTTAAAAGTCTTCGAAAGCCCCAAATACACGTACAAAAGATACCAATTGCTCCATATGGAGAGCCGTAAAAAGTCTTCGAAAGCCCCAAATACATGTGGCGCCAATAAGAAGAAACCAGGATGACTGAGCGAAAGAAGATAAAGTGTTGGCGTCTGGTGCCAGTAAATGGACTGGGGTTTCAATATCGCGATATCTAAAGCACTACCGTTGGTGTTTTGTGCACTAGTTTAAAACTGAAATAACGGATTTAAATTAAATAAAAGACCGGTACGAACTGTGGTTCAAACGCTATAATAATAATTTATTTCATGACGTTTATATATACATCAGTTCATGTTGACATTTCGTTCTCTCATTTTGTGACTTCTTTCTTGGGGGGCATTGTTGTAGACCTGTGATGCCAAATTCTCCCCCCGCTGAATGACTGGTCTTCAGTGGAAAGTGTCTCTGGTTTTGCGTATGTCCCTTTCTTCATTATTTACATGCAAAGAGAATATCATTAGTGGATATACGTACAGATTTGATAAAACAAGAACCAGAACAAAAGGAGACAAAACGTAAACAATGTGATCGTGCTGTTCTTTGGCGATTCCCACATGATCCATTTTCCTTTTCATGTACGTTTCTGTTGTTGTTGCCCATTTCCATCATGTTCTCCACATTGAAAATAGGAGTCTGGTCATTGACCTGGTGCAATCAGCTGTTCTATTGTATTATGTTTCGTGAGATGCACAATGCACATAAAGTTCGATGCATTGCAATGATAGTTCGATTGATTCGATTTAAACATGTATATATGTATAATGTGCATTGAACGAGGTGATATTTTTCACGCCGAGTAGATATGATTTAGCATTGCATGAGTTGACGTTTGTTGCAAGTTCATATGAAATTGAAGGGTCTGATTAAATGTTGCATTAGTGTAATTATGTGGTGTTTATAATAACTGTTCCGAGGTAAATTGGATAGAGTGTGTGAATGCTTGTTTGATTACTGTAGATATATAGGGTATGTACATATGTAGTGTGTGTGTTTAGGCGGTTTGGGCAAAATGACTAACTGCCATCTACGCATTTTTTTTTGAATATAGGTTAGTGGACTGTAATTGTGGATGAAGCTTATGTGTGGACAAAGTGAGTGTGTTCTATGGTGACTGAATTATTTAATTTTCGGTTTCACTGTTGGATACGGGAAGGGGACATAATTTGGTGATTTGCCTTTTGAATTCACCTTGCTGCGTCTTGATCTTGACTACTCCGACTAGCTTGTCGGTTCCAGGGTAGGTCTCTTGTATTCGGCCAAGACTCCATTTTGCTGGTGGAAGTCGTTCATCACGCAAAATGACCAAATCCCCGACCTTGAGTTGTTGTTGAGGCTTAAGCCATTTCCGACGTTGCCGTTGGTGCCAGAATCCTTGTAAGTGCAGTTGCACAGTTTTCCATCGATCGACGCCTCCTTGTTTTCCTATTGTTCGATCTGGCTCTGGAACGGTATTTATTGCCTCACCTATGAGAAAGTGGCCGGGGGTTAGCGCTTGAAAATCATCAGGGTCTTCAGTCAATGGACAAAGGGACGTTGAATTTAGGCACGCTTCGATTTGGGATAGCAGGGTGGCGAGCTCTTCGTAGGTCAGTGTTCCATTTCCGACTATCCGCCTGAAGTGATGTTTCACGCTTTTCACCCCGGCTTCCCAAAGACCTCCGAAGTGGGGAGACGCACGAGGAATAAACTTCCACTGTGTCCCGTGCGTTGCTAACACATCAGCGATTTCCTTCCAGTCGTGGGCAGCCTCCTTCATGAGACGACGCAATTCTACTTCAGCTCCCACGAAGTTGGTACCACAATCGCTAAAAACCTTACTGCAGATTCCTCGCCGTGCCGTAAATCGCCTGAAAGCTGCTAGAAAGGCTTGTGTCGTCAAATCACTTACTGCTTCCAAGTGAATGGCTTTAGTGGCCAAACATACAAAAATAGCCAAGCACGCCTTGCAGCACTTAGCTCCGCAACCTTTCCATGATCATACGCTTATTGGCCCTGCGTAGTCGATACCCGTGTGGGAAAAGGGTCGGGATCTTTGAACTCTAGACGCCGGAAGTTCTCCCATCAGTTGATGAGCCTTTTTGGTGACAGAAGCGGAAGCAAATGACGCATTGGTGAACTAACCGTTTAACTGCTCTCTTTGTTCCAAATATCCAGAACTTGGTGCGCAAGTAACTCACCATTTGCTGAATTCCTCCGTGCAGTGTTTTTTATGTATGATGGGATGTTGCTGGTCATACGCGGGGTCAGACTTTTGGAGCCTGCCTCCCACTCTGAGAATTCCTGAACTGTCTTGAAACGGGTTCAAGGGTACCATACCTCTGGACTTAGGGATCCCTCCTGAAAACATCTCTTCCTGGGCAGATCGAATCACTAGTTTCGCCGCTGCCTCCAATTCTGATGGACGGAAGGAGCCAAAAGCCTTTTAGAGCGTTGGTCCCTTGAGTTGCATGCAAATCGCCTGCAATAGCTGATGACCCTTACGAGTCGGTTGTAGTCTGATGACCGTTGAATGCGTTCGTTGATCATGTTTGGCGTTATGGCTGCGAGATTAATTGTTTTGGCTTTCCTGCACCCTTCAATGGCCAAGTCATTCGGTTGAAGCTGGCATTTGGAAGTTCCATTCCTCTTGTAGAAAGTGAGGTCCGTTCCACCATAATGTTGACTTGATCAACGCAAATGGAAGCATGCCTCTAGATGCTAAATCTGCCGGGTTTCTTGAGTCGGTACGTGTCTCCAATTGCTGGACTCCATTAACGCTGGATTTCCGCCACCCTGTTGCGCACAAATGTTTCCTATTTTGACGGAGAGCCGTTTATCCAAGCTAGCGTGATGTTTGAGTCAGTCCAGACGTAGGTTTTCCATTCGAGTCTCTCGAGAACGGTAGTGGTATGGTGGATGGCCAGCATAACCGCACCGCAGAGTTCCAGCCGTGATAGACTTACGGATGCCACTGGTGCGACCTTTGACTTCGCAATTAGTAAGTTCGTGTGAACCGTTCCCTCTTCGTCTTGGACTCTCAGAACCCGTGCAATTCAACGCGGTTTGAGCTGCCGATAGTACTCACCCACCTGGGAAGACGTTTATTACCTTCAACTCCTCGTAAAATTGGTTCCAGTCTGCCTGCATTTCGGTGTCAATTTGTTGATCCCATGATGTTTTGCGGACCCATAGTTGCTGCATGATTGATTTTGCAATGAGGATTATGGTGTGATCCATTCCAGAGGATCGAACAACCGTGCTATCGTGGACCGAACAAACCTTTTAGTAGATTGTGACATAACCGGAAAGGAAAAGGAAAAGGAAAACTCATCGCTTCCAGGGAGCCAGTGAATGCCTAGGGTCTTAACCTTGTCTTCGTTCTCAGATGGCAATCAAAAGCTTACTTCCCGATCTTCCTCCATTACGTCTTTAAGAAGAAACTTTGAGGTCCATTTCCTGAGATTAAATCCGCTTGTTCTAAGGCTGCCCTAATCTCCCGCATTTTTTTGTTCGCCTCCTCCAGAGTATCAGCTCCCGAGATTAGATCATCGACATACATCTCCTCTCGTATCATTCCCGCTGCTAATGGATATTGATTCTCCGTGTCGTCTGCCAATTTTTTGGGTGTCCGGATCGCTAAATACGGAGCAGAGGCTGATCCAAATGTTACCGTTTTAAGGCGATATAGACTGGTCACGTAGAAGAGTATTGGCTGGCAGACGTTTTTCCAGGCTTAAAAATCGTTGAAAGGCTCTTTCCTGTGATCTCTCAAGAACTGGACGCGTGTTACCTTTGAACGGTAATGACACTTGGTAACGCCCATCGTCCATTTATGGGACGTTGCGAACAAAGTGTTCCACACACTCGGCATCTTCAGCGGTTGTTGAAGATATCACGGGTATCTCCTCCAGTTCCCAAAACCTCTTAAGCTGGTCCGCGCCTTCACCTGTCTGAAAAAAAGCTCTTCCGAATAGTATCCAACCCAATTTGGTCTTTTGGAGCACGGCCAAATTCTCCTCCTCGGATCTTATAATGTCAGGCAACAATATCTCGGCATAGACATCGCTACCTATGAGTAAATCTATTTTGGTTGGACAAAAAAAGTTAGGATCCGCTAGTACCAAGCCATCCAGATACCTTTTACCAACAGATGGAGTTCGGGCCGAGAGAAGGCCAGACAGTGACTTAAAAACACAGGCTTGCGTTGTTGTTGCGAAGGCTGCATATTGAGATGACAAGGTGAGTTCGACAACCTTCGTACATGTGCCGCTTCTGACCAACCCTAATCCGAAAACTTCAATGTGCGTTGATCTGGACTTCAAGCGAAGCAATTGAACAGCTGACTCAGTAATAAATGTAGCTTCAGAACCTGAATCCAGCAGAGCTCGAAGTGAAATAAATTCCCCGGAAGCACTCCTGTCGTTCACCATCGCTGTAGCTAACAATACATGTGTGTTGACCTGTGATGTGGAATGAAAGGTGTTCACCGATGACCGTTGACTTGGAACGAAGGACTGACCTGGACGGAGCCTGAGGGTTTGCGTTAAAGTGAAGAAGAGAATGGTGCGGCTGCTGGCAGTAATAACACCTACGAGTACTTGGGCATTCCCTTGAACTGTGGCTATAACTAAGGCAATTTTTGCAAATACCTAATCCTTTTACTCTTTGACACCGTTCTGAGATACTCATCTTAAGGAACTTGCTACACTTCCTGATTGCAAGCTGCCCTTTGCTGCACACCTTGCAGGCAAACTTATCTACCTTGGTTTGCTGATGGAACGAGTTTCGATGAGATGATGGTCTCGGCGTTTCTGTAAACCCTCGTGCTGGTTGCTGCACGACAGCGTTCGGAACCTGTTCTCTAAGAACTGCTTGAACTCCTGTAAAGTCGGAAGTTCTTTGCTGTCTGCCTTCATTTCGAGCCTTTCCTCCCACAGCTGTTGAGTTTTAATTGGCAGCTTCTGCAGGAGCACGTAGATCAATATTACGTCCCAACTGACGACTTTGAGATTTTCTAGACTGTGTATCACCTCTGTGGACGTGTCCAGTAACTGCTTAATCGCATCCGCTCGTTCCTGAGAAACCACTGGCTGGTTGAAAAAACACTTCAATTGTGACGTCACTAAATACCGCGTATGATCGTATCTATCGATGAGTATCCTCCACGTCTTGTCGTAGTTTCCTTTATCCAACCTAAGATGAACAAGAAGCTTGTCTGCTTAACCTGCAATGCTCGATTTGAGGTAATGCATCTTTTGCACCTCAGACAACGATTCATTTGAATGAATAAGAGAAACAAAAAGATCACGAAATGCTCGCTACGACTCGAAGCTCCCGGAGAAAACTGGCAAATTGATTTTAGGTAGCCGTAATTCAGACTGCTTTCCTGTGTTGCCGTCTTCTACCGATGAGTTTAGCTGTTTTATGTTTCCCGTAGCTAATGGTTGGGCTTTGTCCATTGCATCCAGAAGATCACTGCGGTAGCTGAAGTACAGTTTCCGGATTTGGTCATGCACTACTTCTGCCTGCTCCTCCATCTTCGTATCTCCATTCCCTAACTCTGAAACAAAGGCATCAAACTGCTTCGCCGCCGTTTGCGTCACCTTTTCAACTTCCTGTAAACGCCCTGCCAAATAATTCCAGACGTCCCTTTCCAACTGCTTAAATGTCCTAATAAGCGCGTAGGGCTTAATTTTTCTTATTATTTAACTATTAGGAATTCGTTCAAATAAGCATAATTCACTTACTGCGTAAGTATGTTTGTGTCCCTAGTTGCACACTCCCGTCAGCTTGATTCTAGGCCTAAGTTGTTCCGTTGAAACGTCCCACGTTGCACACTCAAATAAAAAAGTCCTGGCGAAATGGCTTCTCTGTCACCACAACAATTTTGTCAAGAAATTAGCTGGTTGAATTCTTGAATTTTTAAATGGCTTTGGAGGACGAAAATGTTGGCGTCTGGTGCCAGTAAATAGACCGGGGTTTCAATATCGCGATATCTAAAGCACTACCGTTGGCGTCTTGTGCCACTAGTTAAATACTAAAAAAACGGATTTAGCAAACGGATTTAAATTAAATAAAAGACCGGTACGAACTGTGGTTCAAACGTTACAATAATTATTTATTTTTCGTGACGTTTATATATACATCAGTTCGTGTTGACATTTCTTTCTCTCCTTTTGTGACTTCTTTCTTGGCATTGTTGTAGACCAGTGATGCCAACATATAGGAAAAACTAACGTTTTCGCCGACCATCTAGCAGAAATGTTCAAATCATTTGACTTGGAAAAGCTTCCAGAGAATGTCAATACGCTAGACGTGACGACGAACCTACCAATGGAAAAGGCCACACTTAGTGATCCTAGCTTAAGCCCAATAAAACCCTCGAATATGACTTAATTACGGGAGAGATACTGAAAGCGCGATCGAAAAAAGGTTTACTAAAGCTGCTCTATCTTATAAATGCCACCATAAGACTAGAGCATGTACCGCATCAGTGGAAAGTTGCCGAAGTTATTATGGTTCCGAAACCCGGCAAACCGCTGACTGAAGTCAAGTCATACAGACCAATATCGCTCCTCCCGATTATATCGAAGATCTTCGAACAAATCTTACTTAATCGTCTTAAATCGAATATTGACACATCTTGCCCGGTTATCAATTTGGCTTTAGAAGCCAACACTCTACTGTCAACCAAGTGCATCGAATAACCGATGTAATTGAACGAACAATCGAGTGTAGGCTAGTCTGTTCAAGCGCATTCCTTGACATTTCGCAAGCCTTTGATAAGGTATGGCACGAGGGCCATACCGACATTCGACACGGTATTAACGGATTAACACGGATTAACAATTGGACAAAAACTTGACGAATCGCGCTAAATGAAACAAGTCGGTCCATGTGAACTTCACTCTCAAGAAAACTGACAATCTACCTGTGTTTATCAACGCAGTACAAATTCCTTTTACGAACGAGGCCAACTATCCGGCTATGACACTCGACGCTTAACTTAAATAGATAGCACACGTTAAGAAAAAACGTGAAGAGCTTGAGATTAAGTATAGAGACATGTACTGGCTTGTTTGAAAGTATTATAAGCTCAGCGAAGAAAACAAATTGTTGCTACATAAGCAAGTGCTAAAAACGGTCGGACATATGGAATACAGCTTTGGAGTTGTACCAAAACGTAACGTCTTACAGACATTCAAAAAAAAAGTTCTCAGAGGGTTTATAACAATTATATCTACAGAGACCTTGTTGCAGTAAATTTTCCCGCAACAAGGATTACCCTCTTTCCTTGTTCATGTCCTTTCGTTCCCTCTTTTCGTTGAGTGGGAAGACCGAGCTATGGCGGAGGTGGAGGTGGAGTGCAGCCATGGTCCCATCAGCCAGTGGCTCACGACCACAGACCTCGGAAAGGACCCACATAGGTTTACGGGCGGTTTTCTCCTCAGAGGAGGTGGTTCGGTCGGTGTAGCCCTAAGGACGGTAGGGAGACTCACGACGGACCAGGAGCCCAGGGTGCGACAGGAGGTCCACCAAGATCACCGTTGTCGGAGCCCGCAAGCTAGACGGGAGACTCGCAACGGGCTGCATCAGACAGGGCGTCTGAAAGTCATCGACGGGTGGGGACAGACGGTCCTTTATATCCAGACACCCCAACTCGATGATGACGAGTGGGGGAGGACGATCCCCGGAACCTACACCCCAACGAAAGCCTAAGACACAAAGGCTTGAGGAGTTCCACATCCCGCAACCGATGTGGGTACAAATGCCGGCATAACTTCCCACCATTGATGTGGATGCAACTAGCGTGTGAGCTAGCAGTGGCAAAGCGGTTAATGGGGAAGAGATGACGATCTCTTTTATAGCTACACCCCCAACGAAGGAGCTTGTTCTCTCTGTTTTGTCGAGGGGTGCGCATCTCAAAGAAGCTTTGTATTCAAGTTATTTTTATTCAAATCTTTTATAAAATGGATTGCACCGCATGTAGACAAAAAATTTATCGGAATTGTTCGACCAAAATAAATTGCAGTGAGTGTATGCATTTTTTTCATTATTCATGTGTCAACATCACAGAAGCAGACGCAGATTATTTTAAATCAAGTGGTAAAGCATTCCGATGTGATAAATGTGCGGTGCTGAGACGCCGCTCTCTGCACAATCCCATACCGGCTTCACCCATGCAAGACAACAACATTGCACTGAGTTCCAGTAACGCTAACAAAAATCTAGCGGGAAGTAAATTTGCACCTTCAGAAGCCAGTATGTCTTCTATGCACAAGCAAACCGTAGAAAGTGAAGGCGAATGTACTCTTCAAATAATTTATGCGAAGCTCTCTAATCTTGAGGAAACAAACAATCGGTTTCTACAAGTACTAAACCAGCTACGAAAGGAAAACTCTGATTAAAAATCAAAAGTGGAATTTCTGGAGAGCAAACTTAACTGGCAGCAACAACATCTTCTCGAAAATTGCATAGAGATTGTTGGGGTATCAAACGTCGACGACACAAACGCTACAAGCAAAGTGAAGCAAATTTTCCACGAAGCTTTGTCCACTGATGTCCCCGATAATAAAATTGAAAATTGCTCCGTGAAGAAAATTCACACCAAAGCTGCTGTCAATGGTGCGCTCTCTTCTTCTCCCAAATCAATAATTTGTGTAAGATTCTCTAATCTACCTATGAAGCGCAAAGAAGAAAAACAAAAAAAATCTTAACACGCACGCGAATGTAATCAAAAGTGTAGGCGACATTGGAAACAACAACACAAACAACAGCACCAAAGGAAATAGTACTATATACATCAACGATTCTCTCACGATATACGCAGGCCCTCTTTATGAAGGCAAAAGAGACAGCTAAGCAGAATGGCGTCAAATATGTATGGTACAATAATAACAAAATTCTTATGAGAAAGGTTGAGGGTGGAAAAGTTTTTTCGATTAGATCTTTTAATGATCTTGCACTACTTGAGTCCACTTAAATTACTTTTCTACAATGAATAATGACATTGAAATAGATGATGACTTTTCTACCCTCGATCTCAATAACTCTAGTCTTGATAATGTTTTTTAAACTAGTTCCTTTTGCAATAACAAACCAGAATATTAGAAGTATAAGAGAAAATTTTGCAGCACTTGTCACGCACCTTGATTCTTTTGCATGTATTCCTGATATTGTTTTTGTGCCTGAAATTTGGATTTATGGCTTTGAAATAAAGGATTACGTGACTGGGTTCAGTTTTTTTTGCTAATCCGAATGAAAATTACGCTGCAGGTGGTGTTGGATGTTTTGTGAAAGATGAATTCAAGATTCTTGAAGTCTTGAATGTTGATTTTGTGAGTGCTGATGTGTTGAAAGTTTCCATTGAAATTAATCATGATGTACGAGTATATGTGTTTGTATGTGTATATAGACTGCATATGTTTGGTATTATGACGATTTTGGAGGAATTTTCCGGTCTTTCAGAAAGGGAAAAGTCAAAAAACTTAATAATAGTAGGGGATTTAAATTTTAACAGCTTAGACAGTATCAGTTCCACTGTTACAAGTTATTTGGCATTACTAGTTTCGCATGGTCTAGTGTGTTTTATTAACGAGCCTACTAGGTTTGAATCGGGTACTTGCTTATATCACATTCATGGACGTGATCTATCTGGATCTGCGAGAAGGGTGTTCTTGATCTTATGATTACTGACCATGCTATGACGATGCTCTTAGTAAACATGGTCAAAAGCAAAAGTAAAACAGTCATAAATCATGAAACATCATGGATCTGCGAGAAGGGTGTTATTGATCTTATGATTACTGATCATGCTATGACGATGCTTTTAGTAAACATGGTCAAAAGCAAAAGTAAAACAATCATAAATCATGAAACAAGGTGATAAAAATTGATTTCCGGAATCTCAAAAACAATCTATTGTGTGAGTTTTGGGAAGATGTCTATTCGTGTAGCGATGCTTCAACTTCCTATTCTATTTTCCTTGATTCCCTTAATAAACATATTCTTAGCAGCTCCTCACAAATGCCCTCGAAAAATTTGGTAAAAAGACTAAAACCGTGGATCTCTAATGTTTTGTTAAACAAAGTTAAAGGTAAAAACAAACTAAGAACTAAATGCAAAAAGTACCCTAACGTTCTGAGTTTAAATTACAAATATAAAAATTATGCGCTGAACTTAAAAAGGAGATTCCGATTTGTCGAGATAACTATTACCGTAACCAATTTAATTCCGCTAAGGGAAATGAATGGCAAATAGTAAACAGTCTGCTCAATAAAACTTCCTTTTCGAAAAAACCCTCTGTAATACAGGTCGATGACTGTGAGTTTTCTGACAAACTTGCCATCGCTAATGCTTTTAACTCGTATTTCTCGAATATAGCTATCAGTTCATCAGCAAGTACAGTCCTACCGTTCTGCAATGTTTGTTCGTCCATATGTAGTTGCTCTGAACCATTGCAAAGCTTTGTGTTTCAGCCCATAACATCTCTTCAGATATTAGAAGCTATTGGTTCGTTAAAGAATTCGAAATCCTGTGGAGCAGATGGAATTTCTAATATTTTCGTGAAAAAAATTGCATGTTTCGTAGTGGATGTCTTGGCAGTTATTTTTAATCGTTGCGTGTTTGCTGGGGTCTTTCCAGATGCCCCCAAATGTGCAGATATTGTGCCTCTGTTCAAAAAAGGTTCGACTGTTCAAATGTGTAACTACAGGCCCATTTCACTTCTCCCAGTTTTCAGTAAAATATTTGAAAAAGTTATGAAAAGTAGAATAGTGAGTTACTTAAATAAAAGGGAGTTTTTTTTAGTCCAATTCAATTTGGCTTTCAGAAAGGCAAATCAACTGAAGATGCACTACTACAGTTTTGTTTCCAGGTAATGTCCCACCTAGATGGTAAAACGTGTACAGCTGGTTCATTTATCGATATTACCAAAGCTTTCGATATGGTTAACCACAACATATTGCTGAGAAAACTGGAAAAAGCTGGTTTTCGTGGATTCATGCTTGATTGGTTTAGGTCGTACCTTGGAAATAGGTTACAAAGGGTGAAGTTGGATGATATTACGAGCGAAATTATGTTCTTTAATTTGGGCGTACCCCAAGGCTCTGTCTTGGGGCCAATTTTGTTTCTAATTTACATTAACTCACTGTTCTCATTAAATTTTAAAGGTGCACCTACTGCTTTTGCTGATAATATAAGATTTACGTATGGGTTGAATAGTCCTCTGGATCTAGTCTCTAATATTAATCGGGACCTTAACTTGTTGAGGAATTGGTTTGCTGAACATAAGTCGAGCTCCCAAAACTAAAATAATGATTTTTAGTCTTTCAACTCTACCCAATTTTGAACCTATTTTTTTTCCACGCACCAGAGTGTCTGAGATACAAACTGTATAACTGCTCCTGCACGTCTGATTTTTCGTTTCCTACTTTTAACAGGAGCCTATGCTGCAGTGATAAGTGTTTCTTGATTCTTGAAAAAGTAGATGAATTTAAATACCTAGGACTCACCATCGACTCTAGAATGAGTTTCTCGAATCACACAGAATCGTTGAAGAATTATTTCCATGGTACACTTCGACATTTCTATTATTTGCGAAACATCTGCTCGAAAACGCTTTTAAAATCTATTTATTATGGAATTTTCCACTCCAAACTGCAGTATGGAATTACTTGTTGGGGAGGTGTTTATCAGAACGAAGTACAACCTTTACTTATCTTGCAGAAACATGTTTTAAGAAAAATTTGCCGAAAACACGTTAGACATCCTAGTTTTCCATTGTTCTCTGACCTTAAGGTTCTTCCAGTCCGTCATTTGTACTGTTTTAAAGTGTTGAAGACCTTTTTCATGAAGTCTGGTAATCGTAATTTTCGATTACTTCCTAATTTTAACTTACGTGGAAACCTTTTGTATATAGTATCTGTCCCGAATTTCCGTACTACTGCATATCGTAATTTTTATTCTATATCATCTTAACGATTGTTTAATAAACTTCCGCAGTCAATAAGGGCAATATCAATGCTTGGAATGTTCTTAAAACATGCAAAATCTTGGCTTTTCAATTTTAACTATGCTGGTTTGGAAGCAATTCTTTCTAATATTCAGGTGTAATTTTGCTTAAGATTTAGTTTTAATTTTAGATTTTGCTTTGATCACTTCATATAGATTTGTTAATGTTCTTCCTTTCTCTTGTTTATTTAGTATCTAAATAAGTAAATCGAATGAATTTCTTTATATATATAATTCTATAGATTTTAATTAATGCTTAAGAATATTAATTATTTCATAAAGTCACCCCACTCAGAATAATGTGATTACTCTTTGAAGTGGCATTCAACACTATTTTGGTACTTTTGTATAAAAATAAAGAATGTCGCCAATATTTCTTATATTTTCTATATTTATAACTCTGTACTATGTATTAAGAAGCATATGTTTCATTATGAATTTGTGAGAAATAAAAATGAAAATGAAATGAAATGAAAATGAGCTACGGAGGAGCGACGGTGGTGTGCAGGCGGACGGCCAGTACAAGAAGACACATCCCAACGTCGTATCAACTCTCAAAGTCAGGTTGGAGGGGTGAAGAGACGACGACCCCTTTGAAGACATCACCCCACCGATGGAGCAACAAGGGAGCAGCAGTGGCTGTAGGCGGACGGCCAAGTTACGAGGCAGCCTCCAACAAGGGAATACACAAACATAAACAAGAACAACAACAGTAAACACAAACAATAACAACAACCAGCGACAACAAATAATAATAACAACAACAATAACAAACAACAACAATAATATAAACAATAACAGTAACATAATACCTATAAAAACAAAAAGCATAACAACATGCAAGGCGGGCAGAAACGCCCAAAGCATAACAAACAAACAAAACAAAACCAAATAAATAATTGAATGGGAAACATTGCTTCTCGCAATTTTCCCATTTATTTCGAATATCTAGGGCTTAGCTTGGCATAGCTAGGATCCACAAGCTCTCATAAACTCGCTCAGTGGAGTTCCCAGTTATCACTGGAAACGGGGGAGAACTCAGTAGCTGAGTGGTACAGTTTAGTGTGAGTGGGTAAACTTGGAATCTATGAGAGGCCTAGTTGGACACGGGAGCACACACTAGCAAAGTTTGCTAGTCGTGTAGTTGAAAACCCCGTTGTTGGGTCCACTAAAGTCAAATGAATGTGTGTGTGAGTGGGTGTGAGAGTCTGGCGGGATTTTGTGGAAGGAAAAAAAAATCTGCAAGCCCTTTGGTGACGACCAGCAACAATAAGTGTCAACTTAGTTTTTCTGAGTGCGAGACTTTTTTGGATTGCGAAAAGCAATTTTTTTCTTTTGCAAAGTCAAGTGAATTAGAGTAGATCTTTTATAGAGTAAAATCGCGGGTTGTTTTTTTTGGCTTCTGGCGGCCGGTAAGGGAAAAGAGGATAAGGAGAAAGGAAGGAGATAAAAGCGATTCTTCTTATCCTTTTATTAACCCCTTCCTCGTTATACGAACTTATGGGTAACGAGTTTCCCATTTTTACTGCATCGCTGCTGCTCCGCTTATGGGGTTGGCTAATGTCGCAGACCGCAGAACGCGTCTACATAATGCTCGGTCCTGGATCGCTTCAGTGGTAAGCCCCAGCAGAGCTTTTAACCGCAGTTTTTACGTTTCCGTATATGTCTTGTATTATTCTAACATACGTTTCCGGTACGTTTTGAGACCTCAGTGCGACCCATATGAGATCCCTAGGCACTCGATCGAATGCTTTCTCGAGGTCGATAAATACCATGTGTAAATCCTTAGACGAATCTCGGTGCTTTTCCATTATTATTCGTAGGCTTTGGATAGCGTCCACCGTCGATCTTCCTTCAACAAATCCACACTGGCTATTATCGAGGTTTATTATTTGCCGAAGACGTTCGTTTGAGACTCTTTCGACGATTTTCATTGTATGTGACATAAGCTTGATTGAACGGTAGTTGTTGCATTCTCGAGTGTCGCCTTTTCCTTTGTATAATGGAACCAAGAAGCTACTTCTCCATTGATCCGGCATAGGTTGTCCACATTTTAATTTATTTAAAAGTTTCGATAGCCAAACGCTGCCGATCCCCTCCATCTTCGACCAAAACTCTGATGGAATGCTGTCTGGTCCCGCCGCTTCCCCCGCTTCATTTTTTCAATTGCTATACTTATTTCTTCAATTAAAAAGTCCGAAACTTCCTCCTCGAATAGACCAGCTGTCGGCACGATATCACGTGAAAACTGTTTGTTAAGCAACTCCTTGCAGTATTCAAGCCACCGATCACAAAATTCCTTTTCATTTGTTAGCGAGGTTATTTCCATTGAATTTTTTCGCCTCTGTGCAACGAGCTTAAAAATATTTGGCATTTTAGTATTGCACGACGTTTGAACTTCTTGGATAGCTTGTCTTCTATTTGCCGATCGTGAGGATATTTGTTCCAACTCCTGGTACAGGTTTTCCGCTGCTGTCGCTCGAGTTCGAGCCAGGACTTTTTTTGCGATCCTTTTAAGACGCTCGTATTCAAGAGCCAGTCGAGCTTTTTCGATATCGTCGCTCCGATCGCATTTTGTCCACGCTTGGAATGCCATCTTCTTGTCGGCCACAGCTCGTTTGGTTTCGTCATTCTACCACCATGTTTCTTTGCCGACGTGATGGTATTTCGATATAGTCCCCAGATGGGACTTTGCGAGTGTTATGCATTCCTTGTGCATGCTGTTCCACATTTCTTGCGGGCTAAGTGAGTCTGCTATACCATTTATATTTTGAAGTACTTCTTTAGCCAGTGCGATAAATCTTGCGCTTCGTTCCTTCGATAGATTATACCACCGGATTTTTGGCTTTCCAAACGATGCCCGTGTTTTCGGTGGTTCCGCCGTGAAAAATTCTGTAATGAGCAGACGGTGTTGGCTTACTAGCGATTCTCCAAGTATTACTTTACAGTCCTTAACACGGTTTCTCATCGACATTTTACAGAGGTGATAATCTATTTGCGTTTCGTGACCTCCGCTGCTATAGGTGATAAGATGTCGTTGATGTTTAATAAACATTATATTTAAGATGGTTAAGCCGTAATCCCTACATGCTACAAGGACGTCTTCGCCAGCTGAATTTCTGGTTCCAAAGCCTTTACCGCCGTAGCAATCCTCATAATCAACAGGAGATTAAAGGGATTATCCAGGAGTAGTGGGACGCGGAAAACGGTGACAGGAAAAGGCACAGGAAATGCCAGAAACTGAAGATAAGTATAGTAAAAAGTGCAGTGTAATAAGAGAATTCGTTGTTTTTTTATTAAAAAGTGAGACTGCGGTGGGCCGCGCGTGCGAATAATATCTCGAGAAAAGGCGAGACACGCGACCCGTTACATTTTTTGTGCGGTCGGGACTGTGAAATAGCGGGTCACTCTATCGAGTCGAGTGCACCGGTAAGTAAATTTCAATAAATCGTCGTGCTCCAACGGAGCATCTATAACGTTGTAAAGCATTGTTTTTTTTTTTCTTTTTTTTCGTCGTTGTTTCTTTTCGGGGAAGATTTTCGTTTTATTTGATTCGGGTTTTTTCCTTTTTTTTGTAATTGGAGGTTTCGCGATTCCTGTTAAAACCACGTGGCGCTCAACTTCGTTTTTGATTTTGTTGCCCAGGTTTAGCTGCCATTAAAGCGCTACCTGGAGGTTAAACGAACCCACATTTAGAATCGGTATTGAGGATTCCAAAGTTATTTTTGATTCTTGGCAACTTTGACAGTTGCCGAATTCAATCATAACAACCTAGGAGTCGAAAACATTCAAAACGAAATTAAAATGTTTGCGCGAAAACACAAAAATCGACTACAAGGACATACGAATATATCTGTTCAACAGATCCTTGACGAGACAAATTTATTGCGCTGTCTGAAAAGGACTAGGCCTCTCGATCTAGCGCGGTAGTAAGTAGGAAACTTCAATGGAAAATCACCTGCAGAATATCTTACTAAAGTAAAATAAAACGCGAAAAAAGAACAGCTTGTTGAGCGTGAACTCAGTCGTAGTCTGCATAAGGGAGGTGTTGTTAAGTGAGTAAGAATCTTACACTACTATAAGCACCGGGCTTATAGTGTCTATGAAGATATCGCACCTACCCACAAAAAAACAAAGAATTATTTTATGATGTGTTTTATTTTCCAAATTAGAACCAAATAAAGATTTTATGTTATCTTAACTTAATTACTTAATCAATTAGGTACAATATTTAAGGGATTGTGTGGTAGACTTCTTAGATCTTGTGGCGGGGGCGAAAGTCTAAAAAGGCGGGAGTAATCTATAGTATATATTGACAACGTGACAATCAGCTTTGCCAAACTAGAACTTCAAAACCGGAACAGCAGTGTTAACAGAATATATCAGCCTACCTTTCACTTAATTTGGATAAAATATGACCTGTTTTAGATGCCGTCATATCGTCTAAACTGCGGTGGAGTACCCGATGAATGTCTATCTCCTTCAATAATTCTAGGATGTATTATTGGGACGGGACGCCAGAGTCATTCAAATCTAATCTATCATCGATTGATGCTGCTTGGCTAGCATCTCTGTTGTGATAACCCGTTGAGGTAAGAATTGGTGTAAAAAGCTGAGCGTTCTCACTTCCAGTTGGAGACCGGAATGTCATCTGATTATGGAGGCAACAACAATTGCTTCTGAAACGGTCCAGCAAAGTCGATGTGTATTCGTTCCCACACTTCTTCAGTAGTCGGTCAGGTGGTATACTCTCGTGGGGTATTATATGCATTGCTTTGACACGTAACACATGTGGAAACAGTCTTGGTAATGTTGTCATCAATACTGGGTCACCAGCAATATCGTCGCGATATCTGCTTAATGCGGGTTAGTCCACAGTAACCTTGTTCAAAAGCGTCAGGACCTTCGGTTGTAGTTATTTGGGTATAACTACTCTAGGAGTTCCATTGTGGATGAGAAAAACATTATTTAGTGTTTCAAAAGAAAGTCTTCTACGAAAATAAGGTAGTAAGGAAAAACATGGTTTGATCTTTTCGTTTGGCCATCCCTTCTGGACGTAATTGATAACCTTTGCCGCAGTCTTAGCTATTGTGTGGGAATCTATAAGAAAATCGTCAATTAATGCGGAGCTCGCTTCATCCACATAGTGACATGATTCCTCGGTACGGTCAAATATAACATCTGGTCCAGCTGGCAGACGCGACAGGCAGTCTCCATTACCGTATTGTTTTGTGGGACTATAATGTATACTATATGTGTATCCCATAAGAATGAGTGCCCATCGTTAAAAACACTGTATCGTCATATGTGGAAGCTTTTTGGATGGATTAAAAATCGTGACAAGCGGTTGGTGGTCCGTAACCAAATCAAATTGACGTCCAAAAAGGTACTGATGGAATTTCTTAACTCCGTAAATGATAGCCTCCTTCAATGCTAAGGTGATTGGAAAATCATCACGAAAATGTACCAATCGTGTTACACTCAAGATGTCTTCTTTGAATTGATTGAAAGCCTTTTTTTGATCTTCTCCATAAATAAAAAACTGATCTATTGAACGTAGTTTGTTAAGTCGGGCGGCTTATTGGGCGAAGTTCTTGATGAACTGATTATAATGACTTTAATCAGTTCATGCAAATCACGAATCGCCGTAAATCGCGTCTTCAATGTGTGTAATCCTGCGGCATATGGCCCAAGTAATTAATTTGTAAGTTATGCAGATGCTCAGTATTGGTTCGTCCAGAAACGATGATGTCATCTAAATATGAATTGCAAAATTCAATGTCAGAAGTTAATTATTGGATGTACCTTTGAAAAAATTCCCGTGGAACTTGAAGCTCCAAAAGGAAAACGTTGGTATGCAAAAAAAAAAAATAAAAATGCTGTGCTTATAACGCAACGTTTCCATGACTCTCCGTCCAAAAGAACTTTGAGGTAGTCATCGAACAAGTCGACCTCTGTGAAGTATTGACCAGCTTGTAATTTGTGGAAAAGTTCCTGAATTCTGGGAATGGGATGACGCTCAATCTCTAACTGTGGGTTAACCGTTATGCGAAAATCATTACAAATACGTAAACTGCCATTAGGTATCTTTACCACGACAATGGGTGCCAACGCGCCATTTCTGCTCGGACAGCTTCTTTTAAACCAAAAGATACGGGACGATGCTTAAAATATTAAGCTTGACGATTCGGTTTCAATGTCAAATGAACTACAAATAGTTTACTCCAACCTAATCCTTTATATCGGTTGCTAAATGATCTCCGTTTGCAACTTGTAAAACTGATTCTCCCTTTGAGCAATTAATTGAAAAATCAAATACCTCGAACTAATCTAAACCCGTTATATTTGCACCGTTTGGATATTCGCTTACCAAAAAAGACCGATTGCGAGTTTGCTTTCATATTGTAACCAAATCGCCCAATCCTAAAAATGCCGAAGGATGGCAAGAAGATAAAAGTCACAAAAAAAATAAAACTGCAAAAATTCTGGTTCCCGAGCGGTTAAACTTTATTATTATTTTTAAATTTTTATTTTATTTTATTTGTTTTTGTTAAACTTGGATTTTTGCTTGAATGTCACGGCTGCTTTGGCTGCTAACTCGTAACTTCTTGTCTTTCCCAGTCTACTATTCTCTTTTATATCCCGAATTTTTCTGTTGTCCCGCTGTTTTGCTAATGTTAGGATATTTCCAGTTTTTGTGCCTCCGTTGTAACGTCTTTAAGTCCACCGCTCGTTCGTAGAGCTATAATGGTTGGGGAAATGCTACGTCACAAGAAACGACAACTTATTTCGTCGTTGACTTTGTTCACTTTTTCCTTCCTTTTTATGTGGTGATCTCTCTTCCTCTACTACTCCCTATAGCTGACAACTGGATCTGTTGCCATCTTAACGAAGCTAAATGCACAAGAGTCTTTGACAAACCGAACATCTCCTCAAGCTGTAAAAATCTGTAAATAAAACGTGAAGTGATTGTAGGCAGGTTAGTTGTTTTCTTTCTTTCTTTTTTTTTTTTTTTGTTCTCATTTCAGATTCTAAACCTGTTTTCGCCATACTCTTTGAGACCGACAATCGAACATGTTGCCCCAGTGTCTAACTGAAAACGCATTGGTTGCTGATTAACGTGAGGCGATACAAAATTTTGGCGGCGCTTTTGCTCGGCCTCCCACTGATCAGACGAAACCGGACCGTCCCGATATTCAATTATCTCATTGATTGAATGATTTGTCTCCGTATGCTTGGAGCGATTGCTGAGATTTGAACTTCCTTTTAAAAACTCGGCGAATGGTTGGGTTGACACAAACGCTGAAGCAAGCTCTTCAATCTATCCTAGGGTCGGGTCTTTCTTTTGGGTAGCGGCCATACGAACGGATTCATGTGGAGGTAGACGATCATATCTCTGATCATGCAGTCAGCTTATGAAGTACCGAGCCTTCCTGTGGACAGATTAACTTGCAATCTCTGGAGAACCTCATTGACGTAGTTCCCACAAGTTGACAACAAATTTACCTTTTTAAGTACCGGATGGCAACGATTAGTACAAGGCCTTGTAGAAGTAGCATCTTCCGACAGGTGCTGGCTCTTTAAATAACGAGAATGAGCCTCTGCAGCCGAACATCTTGCAGCTCTGCTAATAAGGCCTACTTCATCCGAAGTGAAGGGGACGTATGGCGAGTTTTCTGCGCCATAAATCAGGATTAAGGTTGGAAAAACAAAACAAGACCTTATCCGGGCTACTCCGACATATTTTGAGCTCAGGCCGGTAAGGATTCCCAAGACTTAGTCAGGGTCTTGAAAAAGAGATGGTGGCGGACGAGCCCTATATGGGCCAACGGCAGCACTCACATCCCGGAACGGGTTACACGTAAAAAAAAGTCTAGTTATGAGAGAGACACGCCATGCCTCGGACAAAGGACCCCCTCAACAATCAACAAGACCCTGAACGTTAATGGACTACAAATTAATAGTATGCACCTGGAATGTACGTACATTGTATACGCTGGGTATATGAAACTTGAATATGTCCTCAAACTGTATAAGGCAGATATTACCGCGATCCAGGAGATACGATGGATAGGATCAGGTATACAAAAACGACAAAACTGTGACATTTATTACAGCTGTCACAAAAGACTGCACATGCTAGAATGCGGACTCGCAGTGGGAAATCGGCACAATCGGTCAAAGGCCATCGTCTTTAGGCCGGTAAGCGATCGCCTAGCTGTGATCCGCATCTAGGGCGTATTCTATAACACCAGCCTTATTTGTGCACACGTTCCTAACGATGAGGCCTAAGATCCTATCAAAGAGAAATTTGACCTCCTGGACGAAGCCTGCGGAGCCTGTTCGGAGTATGATGTCAAAATCTAACTCGGCAATTTTAACGCCAAAATCGGTAAGGAAAACACTTTTGACGGTTTAGTCGGAAAGCACAGCCTCCACGACACAACAGATAACTGCTTCCGACTAATCGACTTTGCAGCAGCAAGTAATACGGTGATAAGTAGCACTAGATTTCCAAGACTAAGAATCCACACAGCAACCTGGCGCTCCCCAGATGATCGAGCCGCCAACCAAATCGACCATGTGCTAATTGATGCAGGACACGCATCCAACATCCTGAATGTACGAACATTCAGAGGGTCCAACATTGACTCTGACCATTTCCTCTTAAAACTCAGAGCTCAACTGTTCAAACGAGAAAAACCTGCGACCCGCTCAGAAAAAGAAGTTTCACGTATCGTATGGGAGGATGAAAGCATACCAGATGACTGGACAGTCAGCTCCATATGCCCCATCTACGAAAAAGGCGATACCATGTCCTCTCCGAACTACAGAGGCATATCCGTGCTAAATAAGCATAAGATCCTATCCAACGTAATGTGTGAACGTCTCAAACCTTTCTGCAACACACAGATCGACGATAGACCAAATTTTCACACTGAGACAAATCCTGGAAAAGACCAACGAATTTCAAGTCGAGACCCACCATCTCTTCATCGACTTCAAAGCCGCATATGATAGCATACATAGTCAGGAGCTTTATATGGCAGTGGCCGAATTCGGAATCCCGGAAAAACTGATTCAGCTGTGTCGCGTGACGCTGGAAAACACGCGCCGCAACATAAAGTTTGGAAGCATTTCCTCCGAACTATTTCAAACATGCACAGGATTTCGGCAAGGAGATGTGACTTCTTCAATCTAGTACTGCAGCAGTTCCGCAAACACGGAAGGCACTATCTTCCACAAATCCGTCCAGTTGCTGTGATATGCAGACGATATCGACATCATCGGTCGCACCCAGCGTGCCGATATAGAAGCGTTTACGGCAAACGTGGACAAAACCAAGTACATGTTGTCAACAAACAATACAGCATATGTCCACCGCCTAGAACAAAACGTCACTGTTGACATCAACAACTTTGAAGTGGTAAAGGAGTTTACTTACCTCGGAGTAAATATCAACTCCACGAATGACACCTTAGTGGGGATTCGACGAAGCCTAACCCTAGGAAACCGTTGCTACTTCAGTTTGGTAAAACAACTTGGTTCAAAACTCCTAACTCGAAAGACGAAAATCATACTCTACAAAACTTTGATCCTGCCAGTTCTACTCTACGGTACTAAGTGCTGGACGAAAAGCAGGAAAGCAGAGCAGATTTTGTAGAAAAATACTTCGTCGAATATTTAGTCCAATATGTTTAAAATGGCGAATGGAGGAGAAGATATAACAGCGAACTCTATGAGCTGTATCAAAATGTGGATGTAGTCCGAAAAGCCAAAACACGTCGACTACACTGGCTCGGCCACATCGAGCGAATGGACAATAATGCTCTAGCTAAGAGAATCTTCAATTCCAAGTCCCCAGGTTCGAGACGACATGGGGACCTCCGTTTAAGGACCAAGCTATCGCGGATGCCAGAGCGCTCGGTCTGGAAAACTGGAAGCAGCGTGCCCAGGACCGAAGAGGATGGAAGGCAGTTGTGTCCCAGGCAGGAACCCTCCACAGGTTGGGAACCCATTAAGTAAATAAATAAGTGCAAGTACCATTATTTTTTTCTAGGATTTATTTACCATGCAGTTCAAATTCGAACCCTCTTCCTTAACGAATTTAAAAAGGGACATAATACGACATTGACAATGAAAAACATTAACGACATTAACATTGAGGATGTAGCGGTAAATGAACGCACTATACGACGTTGGTTGGGACAGTTCCGTTCGGGAGATTTCAGCCTCGGAAATAACCACACGGGAAGCCGTTAGTTGACGACGATCTTTTAAAAGCAAGGGTGGATGCAGACCCATTGGGTGCAGGAGATTGCACAGCATGAGAGTGTATCCAAGCAGAGGTCATAAAAGCTTTTGAAGATTTCATTACGTCAAAAAGTCAGCACTTCTACGACAAATGAATATTTGACCTTGTATCACGTTGGAAGAATGTCATAGATGCCAACGGATCCTATTTTGATTTAATACAAATTTAGGGGAAAAAAAAAATTTGGCTCTTTTTCGAAATGAGGAAGGAGCTGCCGTTACGGTGAATGGCGAGTGCTATCGAGCCACGCTGAGTGATTTTTCGTTTCCAACAATTAATCAGCTAAACACCGACGACATTTGGTTCCAACAAGACGGCGCAACTTGCAATACAGCGCACTTAACCATCACTTTTTTCAAAATCAATTTGGTGTCAACTTTATTTCCAAAAGTGGTCCTGCTGACTGGCCCCCTCGTTCGTGCGATTTAACGCCCCTTACTTTTTATGGGGCTATGTTAAGTCATTGGTTCATGCGGACAAACCAGCCACTCTTGAAACATTGGAAGCCAATATTCAAGCCAACATTGACGCCATACGGCCAGATTTCTTGGCAAAAGTAGTGAAAAATTGGACTGATCGAATGGACCATGTAACTCGTAGCCGCGGCGGGCATATGCCGGAACACCCTTTATATCGTTTTGCGATATCATTTATGAAACAAGTGAACAGGAGGTGACCTAAGACAGACATGTGTGGTACACCTGAGGAAAACTGAGATACATACTGAAATCTGTTGAAAAGATATGAAGACAATAGCCTACATAAAGTGTCATCAAAAAGGAATTGATATTACAGTTATTTTAGTAAAGACCACATGAAACGCAATCAATAGCTTTCGAAAAGTCTAAGAACACAATTGATCGCAGCATGCCATTGTCACAACCAGCACGTAAGTCCTCACTTACATGAACCATAATTTTTACAAATTTAGGAGTCACGTTATCCGAACTTGCTGCATAAGGCTTGATACTTAATATTTAATTGCCAACCGTCGCTTCGCCTACATCTGAAAGTGAAAAACTTGATTCGGGATTTCGGTCACTGCTATTTAAATCAGGGGAACTTAGATTATTAAACGAAGTAGAGCCTTTGGAAACAGAGATGAAGTTCAAATTTAGATAACTAATGTTATTTAAATTATAAATTAAAGACCATTTCTTATTTAGTTATTTTAAGTGGCGCTACAGTCCAGGGTGGATCTGGGCCTCAGTCAACAAGCGTCTCCAGCCAGCTCGATCCCTAGCTAGCTGCCTCCAGTTTCGCACGCTAAGTTGGCTGAGGTCCGCCTCCATTTGCGTGCGCTCTCCATGACCCAGCCATCTTAGTATTCGGATCCTCACTCTTCTGGTTAGGTCGATGTCGCTGTACACTCCGTAGAGTTCAAGGTTGTATCTCCTCCTCAATTCACCATCAATGCAGACAGGACCGAAGATCGCCCGAAGATTTTTTCGCTCTAAGCAACCAAGAACACCCTCATCCATTTTTGCCTTATCCATGCCACTGGGCCAAAGAGCAGGACCGGGATTATTAAGGTCTTATAAAGTGTGACTTTTGTTATCCGAGAGAGGACTTTGCTACTCAAGTGCCATCTTAGCGCAAAGAAACAGCGGTTGGCAAGAGTTATTCTTCGTTTGATCTCAGCGCTGGTATAGTTGTCTGTACTTATAGCGGAGCCTAGGTAGACAAAGTTCTTAATTACCTGAAAGTTATATCTGTCGGAGAGTGACATTCTGCCCGAGACGTCGGTGTTAGTTGTCCTTTTAACTTGACAGCATATACTTAGTCTTGCCCGCTTAACCCCTTTTCACCGCTTCCGTCTCCACGAAAGCACCACTGACATCACGCTGCTTTCAAGAAGAAATCGCATGACAGCGCATTGCCTTGGCTAAATCCTATTTTGACATCTCGGTAAGATGTTTACCGACCTTGATGGAGCGTTAACACATTACGCCAGATAAGATCTTGTATGCGAAGTTAAGGAGACTAATGCCTCTGTAGTTGGCGCAGTTCAGAGGGTCTCCTTTCTTGAGAATCGGACGAACAATGCTGAGGTTCCATTCATCGGGCATACTTTCGTCCGACCATATTTTACAGTTGGTGTATGCTCCCCACCAAGTCATCACCTGCTGCTTTGAAGAGCTCGACAGTCAGGCTGTCCGCTTCAGCAGTTTTTTTTGAACATAAGCTTTCTTCACTTCATCCAGGTCGGGTGGACGGAATTGTTGGTCATCTTCGTCCAGGTTGAAAGGTTGATTCTGACTGACACCGGTATTTGATTCGTCATCGCCGTTATACAGTCCGCAGAAATGGTATTTCCAAATCCTAAGCATCGACTGCGATTCTACCACGATGTTCCCTTGTTCATATCTACAGGCTTCGGTCCGGGGTTTGTTTCCGTAGTATCTTATTTTTACCTTTTGGTAAAACTTCCGAATTTCATTCCTGGAGTAGCATATCTCAATTTCCTGGACCGCGCACTTCTCATGTTCTTTCTTCTTCCTCCTAAAAAGCCGGTGTTTACCTCTCCTCTTCTGCTCATAGAGCTCGTTAGCAGCTCTCGGCTTTTTTTGCAGTGCCGCATTGCGTGCTTTTTGCTTAGCTGAATGTGCTTGCCGGCATTCATCATCGAACCAGGGGTTTCGTTGTGGTGGACGAGTAAAACCCAGCACATCAGAAGCATTTTGGCAGTGTTTCCAATGGTCTTCGATGCTTGACGCTGGCGATATTGGACCACTTAAGAGAGCAAGAGACACTCTATCGAAATGACTTGGCGATCTCTTGCGATTGTAGCCCTCTAGCGTCAGATTTCCTCACAGCATTAGTTTGTCTTGGCGTAGTTTGGGATATCCGCCGCCGTACCTTGGCTACAACAAGGTAATGGCCCGAGTCGATGTTGGCTCCTCGGAACGTACAGACATCCATAATACTGGAGGAGTGTTTTGCGTCGATCGCGATGTGATCAATCTGGTTAACTGTTGATTGATCAGGAGTTCTCCAAGTCCCCTTGTGTATATGGATATGTGGGAACCACGTGCTAGCTACGACAATGTTACGCACCGCCGCAAAGTCGACTAGCCTGAATCCGTTATTGGAGGTGGTGTCGTGCAGGCTATATTTTCATTTCTTGGATGGCGGTTATATCTGCTTTGCAGCAGTCTAGGGCCTCCCCTAGTTGTTCTGCTGCACGTTGTCTATTAAGGACCTAACATTCCACGTGCATATCCGAAGCTCAATTTCCTTAAATCGATGGGTGGGTTGTCAACAGTAGATCCGTCCATATCCCAGGCTTGCTGATGCTTCGTGACTTATGCTTTTTTTTTTAAAATGGCCAGGCTGTTACCCCGGCGGCACAACCCCCTGTTACCTGAAAAACTAGGGTTGAGGTCGCCGCATATGAATGGCAAGTCATATCTGGAGCCATGTGTGTGCAACTGAGCAGAAAGTTGTTTGTCACATCACCTCCATCAAATCGTATTCATTTAGATCAGTTGGTACTGATTTTTGCAGAATTAGGAAATACGAGTAATATCACTTTTCAAATAAATTACAACACCGCGTGCTTGTTTACGCTGCCTATCGCTGCTAAATTTTCTCCTATAAGTTAAATTAAATATATTATCACAAATTTCCGATTCTAAATAAGTTTCTGAGACAGAAAAACATCAAACATCTTATCGTTAAACACATATCTTAAATCGTCGATTTTATTTCTCAATGACAAATATGAAAACCCTTGTTTTGCTTACACAGAATATAAATTAGTATTTTTGAATAACCACTGGAATTACCCTGTATTTGTAAGTTATCAATCACTTAGGAAAAAAAAAACAATAAAAATGCACGAGCAACTCCCACATAAATAAATTAGTTTAAAAAAAATAGTGAGCTAATAATATGCGAGTAGCAATGAAAACCTCTAGTGATTGGAAGGGTAAGAGAAAGTTAAAAGGAATATGGAAATGGGGATAATATGTACAAAGAACGGAAACAAGAAAAGTATATATATAATAGTAAAAAACATTTTAATGGAAAACGAATAAAAAATAAAAATAAGTCTACTCTATAAAATTGTTTATGCTGCTGAGTGATCATCATGGTGTTGAACGTGGAGTAGAGCTTCTTGCGGCAATGGCATTAAGATTTCCTTCGCCTTCTATTGTTATGTACCTCCCATTTCTGCATTTTCTGACGAAGACAGATCCATATTTAACGGAAACAGAAAACAGCTGTATTCTGTGCATTGTAGGCTTTGTGTAGAAGAGAACAGTTTCTTTCTAAATGTTGATGTTAATGATTGGCTCCTAGCCAACGTCTTTCTCTTTTTCGATGATCAGATATTGATTTTAGTACATGGTTTCTGTCAGGATAATTGGGGGATAGTTTGTATTACCTCTTCTCCGAGATCGAAAAAGAGCTTCTAAGACTAGTAGCTTGCACTCAAATGTATGGCAAAGATGGTGAAAGATGGCATTAAGGTTTTCTTTGGGCAACTGGGGAACCCCGAAGAGAATAGTATCAGCTACCAGCTCTTTCCGCTCCTTTTATTTTCATGCATAGCATCTTTAATTTTCCAATTTCTAAACACGTAATTCCAGAAAGCTCAATGACTTGTCTGTCTTTACCATGTAATTATATAATTTGACCAGTATTATTCGATTCGAGATATTTTTTCCATTATTTTGTTTCTCAAGTTGCTAAGTTCATTAGAAAACTGGCATGGCCTCAGGAGTAATTTCTTTGGATGTGTTAGTAAGACACTTTGTACCAGTCAATGCACTTCTTGACCACTTAATTCCGGGCTAATGGAAACTACTGTATCGTTTGCATTCTCTTGTTTTTATTGCAACCGAGTCACGGGGGCCGTGTTTGAGTTAAAACTCATTTCTATATCCCACGAAACAGTATTTAAAATGGCACTTTTACTAAAACAAATTACTTTTGATGGATTTTGAAGTTATCGTTTTTATTTTATATTTTAACGCGGAATATCAATGCATTCGCTTCTTGCGAATTTAAATAATTTAAATGTTAAAATCTTCTTAAACAGAATATTTAAACGGAGCAGCCAAGATGTATGTCTATTCACTCGAACATATTATCACTTAATTTTTATTATTCAATACTATTGATTCGTTATTTTTGATTCAATAACAAACATTATGTATCTTTTGCAAAACCTTCTTTGTTTTCAGATCATTTTTCCACATAACATCTTAACCCTTTCCTTCCCAAATTATTAATGTGGCTAAATGTAGCCATGCCACGCCCACCCAATGACGAAAATGAAAAAAATGATGCAGTTATCTTTAGAATGCCCATATTATCCCTAGACATATCAAAGTGAATTTTTTACCAAAACATTAACAATTTGGGAAGAAAAGGGTTAATACCTGTTCAAATCCGCGACCTAATCCGCGACGTTCTGACAACACAACACAAGAAGTCGACATCCACGAACAAAATGTCAAAATACATCGTTACCAGATAAAAAATACAAAATTATTTCCAATAAACTGGAAGATCCTGCCAGAATAAAATGCATGAATTCTTTTTATTTTGATTACTTTTGTAATAGTTGTTTATAAAAATGTATGAGGTAGCCAGATGGCTACCCTGGGAGCGAAAGGGGTAAAAACATTAGTTTAAGTTGAAAGAAAAAAATGGAAAAATGTTGTTAAATGTCAAGAAATGTCTCAGGAGAGACTACTTTCTCCACCTCTTTCCCGCAATAGAGCATTGGTATTTTAGAAAACACAGGATTCATTCACCCATCACGGTAAAGGAAGACCACAATTCGAATGGAATCTAGCCACTTTTTTATAAAAGTTCTAATTGCAATAAACTTTAATACTTTAAATGAAACATACCCGCTTGTGTTGGTAGTAACACAATTTGACTTCTACCCACATCTCTTGGATATTGTAATCCAACTGGTGACATGGATATTACAGATTCAAGTGGAAACGTATCTGGAAAAAAATATATATATAAATTATTTAAAAAAAAAAACATTCTTATAATAGTGTTACTATAAAATATATCTCAAAAAAATATGTATATATATATTTACATTATAAATACGCTTTTTATAAAAACATAAATATACATTCGTATATGGTATACTTACTTTTACCTTAGGTGGCACCACAGTCCAGGCCGGACATGGGCCTCATTCAACATGCATCTGCAGCTAGCTCGATTCTTTGCTAGCTGCCGCCAGTTTCGTACCATAAGTTGGCTGAGGTCCCTTCCACTTGCGCTCGCCACCTGAGTATCAGTCCTCCTCTACAGCGCTGTCCCTTGGGGGCAGATTCCAAAACTTTTCGGGGTGGTGCGTTGGTGACCCATCCATCTTAGTCGTTTGATCTTCCCTCTTCTGGCTAGGTCGATGTATAGTCCGTACAGTTCGTCGTGGTATCTCCTCCTCCACTCACCGTCAATGCAGACGGGACCGAAGAACACTCGAAGAATTTTTCTCTCAAACAACCATATAAAGTAAAACCTTTGTTGTTCGAGAGAGGACTTTGCTACTCAATTGCCTTCTTAGCCCAAAGAAGCAGCGATTGGCAAGTTATTCTTCGTTTGATCTCAGCGCTAGTGTCGTTGTCCGAATTTATAGCGGCGCCTACTATAGTTAGACAAAGTCCTCAACTTCCTCAAATTATACCTGTCGGAGATGACGTTCTGTCTGAGACATCGGTGTTCAGTGTCCTTTTTCCTTGACAGCATTACTTGGCCTTGCCCTCATTGAGCGCTAACCCCATTGTCGCCGGTTCCACTTCAATATTTGCAAAGCCGCCACTGACATCACGCTGCTTTCAAGAAGAAATCGCATGATAGCGCAGTGCCTTGGATAAATCCTTTTTTGACATCTCGGTGAGATGTTTACCGACCTTGATGGAGCAGCGTGCATTCTCCATCGTCATCCTGCACACATGGACGAGTTAGGCAGGGATGTTAAAATTAGACATTACTCCGTATAGCTCGTCTCTATAGATGCTGTCATACGCGGCCTTTAAATCAATAAATAGATGGTGTGTATCGATCTGAAGCTCACGGATTTTCTACAAGATCTGCAGTAGTGTGAATATTTCGTCGATGGTGAACTTTCCTGGCCTGAAGTCACACTAATATGGACCTATCAGGTTGTTGACGAACGGCTTCAGGCGTTCACACGAAACGGCAAATAAGCTCCTGAATGCGATGTTAAAAAGGCTGATGTAGTTGGCGTAGTTCAGAGGGTCTCCTTTCTTGAGTACCGGACAAACAATGCTGAGGTTCTATTCATTGGGCATACTTTCGCTCGACCAAATTTAAGAGATGAGTAGGTGTATGCTCCTTACCAAGTCATCGCCTGCTGCTTTGAAGAGTTCGGCGGTCAGGCCGTCCGCTCCAGTAGCTTTGTTGGACTTCACCTTAGATATTGCTATATTCACTTCATCTATGTCGGGTGGACGCAATTGTTGGTCATCATCGTCCCGGTTGAAAGGTTCATTCTGCCTGACAGCGGTATTTGCTTCGTCGTCGACGTTACACAGTCTACAGAAGTAATCTTTCCAGATTCTCAGCATCGACTGCAACTTTACTACGATGTTCCCTTGTTCCTCTCTACAGGCTTCGGTTAGGGGTTTGTGTCCGTTGCGCGTATTTTTTACCTTTTGATAAAACTTACGAATCTCATTTCTGGAGAACCGTCTCTCAATTTCCTTCTCATGCTCTTTCTTTTTCCTCCTGAGAAGCTGGTGATCGTCTCTCCTCTTCCGCTCATAGAGCTCGTGAGCAGCTCTAGTCTTTTTTTGCATTGCCACATTGCGTGCTTTTTACTTAGCTGCATGTGCTAGCCGACATTCGGCATCAAACAAAGGGTTTCGTTGTGGTGGTCTAGTGAAGCCCAGCACATCAGAAGCGGTATCTCTGATGGCCTTCTGACAATTTTGACACTGGTCTTCGATGCTTACTGCTGGCCTCTAAAGAGATTAAGAGACACTCGATCGGAAAAGGATTTGGCGATCTCTTGCGATTGTAGCTGTCTGACGTCGAAATTTCTCACAATATTAGCTTGTCTTGGCGTTGTTCGAGATATCCGCAACCGTGGCTTGGCTACATCAATATATCTGGAGGAGTGTCTTGCGTCGATCGCAATGTGATCAATCTGGTTGACGGTTTATTGATCAGGAGTTCTCCAGGTCCCCTTGAGAATATCGAGATGGGGGAACCGCGTGCTAGCTACGACAATATTTCGTTCCACCGCAAAGTCGATAAGCCTGAATCCATTATCGGAGGTAGTGCCGTGCAGGCTATATCTTCTGATAGTGCTAACAAAGATGCCTTTGCATTCAAATCGCCGAGGACAATTTTAATGTCATAGCTAGGACATTGCTCGTAGGTTTTGTTCAAGGGCTCATAGAAGGCATTTTTGGTGTCGTCATCTTTCTCCTCTGTGGGGGCATGCGCGCATATTCGGGTAATGTTGGTTGGCGACGAACAACGGCACCGGAGTGACACTTGGAGAAAACTCATGAGCTTCAGATCGATAAGATTTAGACGGAAGCGGCGAAAATGGGTTCAGTGGTCAATGAGCGCAAGACTAAGTATATGCTATCAAACAAAAGGGACAGTGAACACCGACGTCTCGGACAGAACGTCATCGTCGACAGGTATATCTTTGAGGTAGTTGAGGTGTCTACCCGCGGTCTCGTCTGCTTTGACGGTGAGTGAAGGAGGAGATACAACGACGAACTGTGTGGACTGTACAGCGACATCGACTGAGATGGCTGGGTCATGATGAGCGGATGAACACCAATGCTTCGGTCCGAAAAGTCTTCGAATCCTCCCCTAAGGGACAGCGCAAATCGCCGTAGTAGATGTCGCAGTTTTTCATGCCCTTTTTTCCCGGCCCATTCCATCGCAGTTCTTGGATGGCGGTTAGGTCTGCTTTGCAGCAGTCTAGGACCTACGCTGGTTGTTCCGCGGCTGGGAGGCCAATTCCATTTTTTGATACCCCTAGGACGAGTGGTCGGTTGGACCGAAAGCGAGTTACCCGTTCTGTGATGTGAGTGCTGCCGATGGTCCATTAAGGGCTCTCCCACCATCATCTCAATTCCAAGACCCTGATTTAGTTTCGGAAATCCTTAGCAACCTGAGCTCCAAATATGTCGGAGTAGCCCGGATAAGTTCTCATTTGTTTCGGGATTGTTTCCACCATTGATTCCATCTGGGGAATTCATCCGCTGTAGCGTTTATAGTTCTGCTGAGCAGCACTCGCACTTATACGTTTAGCAGGTCCAGTTCGGACGGACATTGACCGGTACCCGGCAGTTACCACGTGGACGTATAATAAGCCCAATTGATGTTTAGAATATAGTTGCAACACTTTATATCGCCAGGTTGACATCTATCAGTGCCTACCCTATTTCTACAACACCCCACCACCTTTTTGTTTTGTTTAAATTTTTGGTAAAACTTCTCACTCCTGAAGTAGAATCTCCCAATTTGCTCGACCGCGTGTTTTCATGTTCATTCTTTTTTCCTTTTTCCTTCTTAAAATTAAATGAATCAACTAAATACACTTGAACTCGATAAATATCGCGTAGCTTAGACACAAATAGTTTTATATCACCAAATGTTCAAGCCATCTGCCTTGTTTACACATCTTAGAATTAAGCCCTTTTATAGCGTTTAATATACAACATAAAGTCAATCCAAAATGCTTTCTTAATTTATTCCGTTCAGCTGCCACACATTGGGGTTTACGCAGGCTAGTCAATCTATAGTAGGATTTTATTATGGTGTTAATTTTATAAAAGTATGTATCACTAGTAAATCTTTGAGTATTTAGTCAATCAAAAAAAAACATCAGGAAAGGAGAAAAATGGAACAAAATCACAACAAAATGATATATCATTAGGTATAAGTTAAAAATAAAAGTATAAAAGAAAAAAAAATACGTTTCAAAGAATTAAAAGAAATTCAAAATGTATGAAAGATAGGGAAAACTGTGTAGAAAAATCTATTTTTATCAACACGATAGAATTCTGAGGGGGAAATGATTTTTTGATTTCTATTGAGTGATGCAATCTTCAATTTTAAATTCTTCTACACAATATAACTATTAATAAAAAAAAAACTCACAAAATGTAAAAAAGAGTCCATCTGTAATAAAAAAAATTAAAGTTTACATTGCAGAAGTAAAACAAGATTGTGCAACATATTCCCTTATTGAAAAAAAAGAGAATCCTCACATGGGACAGAAAAACATGTTTAGTAGTAACAAAAGGGAAAAGCAACACACGAACGAAGAAATTCGAAAAAGGAAAAGTTGCAAACTAACTCGTTGGAAAATTTGATATGCCTACTAGTTACGTCTAGTGGTGTAAATACTCGTTATTTTCGGGTATTCATATCTACTCGGTACTTTTACTTAAGTAATCACAAAAAAATAACGAATACTTTCTACTCATGATTACGAGTACCTGAATGAATCCCTTGGGGATACTGGGTACTGTATACGAAATAAGTACTATGAAGTAAGGTGACTACTACGTTTCGTTTTTACTATCCTATAGCCATATAATCATCAGCCGACATCGCACAAATACAACGCAACGGTTACTTTCGTGTTGTGTTATGACTTGCTTGGATAGTTGTGTTTTGTGTAACGTCAATAAGCACTGAAAATCCACGTGTGATGCACAAAGAGCCATTACATCCACTCAAAGCCACTGTGTGGTGCGGCGTTTACGCGGGAGGAGTACGCTACAGGGCCATGATAAACGACTCCTTATAATACTATATAAATTTGCCTTTATATACGAAAAGTACTCATCTTTCTTCCTCGAAATCCGCAACCAATTTGATTCGGATAGAATACGTCACAAAATGTATGCAGTGCGGATGAGATGCGTTTTCCATAATAGCATTTTTTTTACAGTACTTTACCGATATCCGCTCACTTTCTCGATTGCGTTTTCAATAATAGAAAACTCACGCGTGCGAATATAGTCCCTCCGAAGTCAATACATCGTTTTCCATAATCGGCATGGTCAAGTTTTTCCTGGTGGCATAATCAGGACTACTGAAGATCTCGCAACAGTATAGAAGGTTTGAAGCAGAAAATACTACCATAAACGTTTCCTAACATTGTGTTTATGTAGTTTGTCCAAGTAAAAGCATTATTGGAAAAAATGTCAACATTTTCGCAGTCATAATAATCAATTATTGAGAATCCAATTTCAATTTTGGAAAGATTTAATAAACAAAAGTGGTTTTGTAGATTGCCATCGTTCTCGATTTATCTGCTTTCAGACAAAAGTGCTTAACTGAACATGTTCCCTGGAATTTCTCAAGAATTATCAAGAAATAAAAACTATTCATATTCTTCTCTATAAACTGTGCAACGATTAATGTATTTCAATTTTAATAATTTATTCTTGTAACACTTAGGTATACAATAGCAACTTTGAGTTATTGCCGCCTAATTCGGCTGCTCGAGATCAAATTTAATTTAATTGGCCGAGTTGCTTTTCGAACTCGGTGAAAGAACTCATTCGTCGGATATACCGATAACGAGCATAACTTTGCGAAGTTCACAATGTGCGGTATAATACATACAATCATAAAAATTAGTTAAAAGGTACGAGTACAATATTCAATTTCGTATATTCATATACATATTTTCATCATAAGAAATAATAAGATAATAAAAAACAATATTTATCATGCGTGAACAGATCATTTTTGTATAATATGTTTATCATTAACTGAGTTAATATAATAATAATATGAGTTCAAAAGATTTAGTGAGGTTGAATTCGTTTATCAACTTTGAACACAGTAATACGATTATATGGTTAAGTGTCAAAAGACTTCGAAAAATCTAAATATTGACGAACAATGAGTTCTGTATGACTCGGTGCAATATCGTGCAAAAGAATCCACATTTTTGGATCGCGATATTTGGGTTCAATAAGTCTGGCGTCTCGCTATCAGACGCTCCAAGTTCAAAGTGATACCCCGCAGTAACTGCTTCACCAGCTGGAAACAATTCTTTGTGGATAATTCCTTTGCTATCGAAGAATGTGATAAGCAGTGTCTTCATTTTTGAAGAAACTTTTCGTGTTTTTTTTTTGCTCGTGGTGAATTTTTTGACTTCCATTCTGCACTTTGACGCTTGGTTTCTGAATCGCATTGGAAACACCATGTTTCATAACCCATTTGTATATTTTCTTCAGGTCACAATGACGTCTTTGGAAAGCCAGATTTTTATCAATTTTTGAAAACGTCACTCAAAAACAACTATTCTACTCAAAAAAAATCATCACGGTACACTTATTGCATCAATCGGTATGTTTCTGATGCATTTTTAGTTTTATAATTATTAAATTTCAACCAAATGTCATGAAATTTTGGCAAATATATAGCAGAGAAAGATTCAAGCTTTAAAACGCATGTTCGGACATGCTCGATATTTAAGAAAAAACTTCGTTTATAATATATTAGACGTTTTTATTTTGCAAACCCACTATCCGTTTAAAAAGTAATTTGTGTGTTAATTTAATAACAATAATAAGATAGCGATGTACGCTAAGTCAATTTATATAAGCTGTCTATAAAGCAGTGCTTCCAAGTACTATATATATATTTGGGACAAATTATTTTAATGAATTTTTAAAAATGTCAAACATTCGCTTGCAAATTTTTTTCAAAACAATTTAAATCTGTTCACCAAACTACAGATGAACTACCACTAAACGTCATAAACATATTTGTGCTACCAAGTTTTCTGTTTTTTTGTTATGATCGCTAACACTGCGTTCAAAAAATCTTAGCTTTTGATGATATATCCAGGCATTCGTTAGGTAACTTGATAAAAGAGTTCGATAGAGTTCTATTTTAAATATATATATGTAGGTACAACTTCGTTTACCTCTTAAGACTTTACAAATGAAATGCCTACTATTTTCAATAACTCTTAGACTATACAAAGTGCACTCATGATTTTATTCAGCCCGGTTTGGAATAAGTACGAGTATATAGTAATTGAGATGGAAAAAGTTTCCTTCTGGCTTTAATTAATTGAGAAATCTTATTGAAGTATAGGTACTTCTTATTATTTATTATTGTAATATAATCTTTTTTTCCCATACTTTCATTTATAGTTCACACAAATCCTCATATGTGTAAATTACTCAAATTATGAGAATATGTGCATTTTTTATTCAATGAAATAAATAGAGACAAATGGCACTTAAGCGAAAAACAATGTAAGGTGAACAAGTGTATGCATATTAAAACTCATTCAAATTTAAATGAAAATTAATACAGAATCTCTCCAGAGTATACGGCGTTGCAACCTTTTTTTACATATCAATTGCGCTTATAAGTGGTAACCATCAGGTACCGACAGCAGATGAATTCCCCAGATAGAATTAAAGGTAGAAAAAAATACCGGAACAAATGAGACTGTCGGGGCTACTCCGACATATTTGGAGCTCAGGCCGATAAGAATTTCCGAGACTAAGTCAGGGTCTTGGAAAAGAGATAATAGCGGAAGAGCCGTTAATCCCAGAGCAGGTTATTGGCTTCGGTCTAATTGACCTTTCGTCTTAGGGGTATCAAAAATGGAACAGGCCCTCCAAGTTGGGGGTTGTGCCGCTGGGATAACAGCTCGGTCATGGAAAAAATACAATCGTTCCAAAACATAAAGAAGCCTGAGAGTAGAGGAAGACTGAGACTCAGGTGGCGCATGTAAGTGGAAGGGACTTCAGCTAACTTAGCGTGCAAAACTGGAGGAAGCAAGCAAGAGATCGAGCTGACTGGATACGCTTGTTGATTGAGGCCCCGGTCCAACCTGGACTGTAGCGCCACCTAAAGTAAAATACAGTAAGTTGAGTCATAATAAAAAGGCAATTAGTCGGCAAAGGGCTTAACTTTACTGGGAGTGAAAATAATGAATTCGCAAAAATCAACAACAAATCTACTTAGAACTGCTTAGACTGAGCCCAATTTGGACGTTTTGGATGGCATTGCAGCACCCACGAGGCATGGTATTAGTGAATTCATACCTCAAAGAGAATGAAAATCACGTATATCCGCTTGGATTGAAGAGTTTAAACAAGTTTTGTATCTTGGCAGATCTGCGACTCTCTGGGGCCACCTGGTCGCACCTCCAGTTCTGTTTTCATGGATTTTTGAATGCGTTTCCTTAACCTCTAAATCCGTTACATGATTCCAGACAGTAATCGATGGTTGAGCAGGATGTTCCCCTGAAGAATTTCAGCTGTCCCTGCTCTTCATTTATAGTTCGTCCATTTATTAACGTAAAGCTTGTGGACTCACATATTTCAATGAGTTTTTTCACTTTCCTATGCATTTTTTAACAGTCGCACTTCTGCGTGATACGGTAATAAATTCTGGTTATGTTTTAAGTGGTTGGGTTGTCCTAACAATCGCACTAAAGTCTTCAATAACTTTAGATTTACCTATCCAAATTTCAATAGAAAATTGTATAAGCTCCAGAAATCTACCTGCCAATTATTACAATTGGTGTTCGTAAGATTAAATAAAGTTTTGAGTATTGAGAAAATATCCTTAAGAATTCTATTAAGCTCATTTATTAAGTCTCATTCTACGATAATTCTTGAGTGGCTTCTTGGTTCTTCTTCTTATCCTTTTATTAACCCTCTCTTCGTTATACGAACTTATGCGTAACGAGTTTCCCATTTTTACTGCATCGCTGATGCTCCGCTTATGAGGTTGGCTAATGTCGCAGACCGCAGAACGCGTCTACACAATGCTCGGTCCTGGATCGCTTCAGTGGTTAGCCCCAGGCGTTGTTGCGCATTTGCCATCTGAGAAATCCAGAAATTCTTTTGCCGACTTCGTTTTCTTACAGTTGGAGTGGCTTCTTAGTTAATACGTTGTTATACACAGTGGCGAGCAAAACTGAATACAAAATATTTATATATTGTACTTTAAGACTAAAAATTAGTAGGGTATATACATTTATTTTTAAAATGTTTTCAGTTTTTGTCAAGCAACTGCTGCATTCAGACGTGTATTTGTGCAAAGAATTTTTTTTAGTGATATTTTTTCCTCTATAGTCTTCTCCTTCAACTCTCTCTCCTCTCACTCTTTGTAAGTGTTTACGAAGTGATTCAAAGATTTCAATTCGCATCGACCTTCGATAACTGAGTATAGACATCTACACCTGCCTACGGTCAATTTAAAATGGACGGGGGGACACCCCCTCTAGACAGTGACTAGTTTAATCTCCTCTTTTAACCTCAAAATTCCTTGCTTTATTGTCATTTCTGGTACTGAAAAAATAGGAAAGAACTAACGACCACTTTCTTCGTACAACCCCTTCCAGATAAATCGCGGTCTGGAATTCATAAACAAATTGCTAGAGGTCAAAGCTATGAGATCAGGCGACTTACTGGTAAAAGTCCTTAACTTGCAAATAGCTGAACAATTCTTGAAAGCTAAGCTCATCGACCTGATTCCTGTAAAAATAACCTATCATGCAAATTTCAACTCGGTTCAGGGCAGAATATATTCTAGATATATTATTGACATATCCGAAGAGTAACTGTTATCGGAGCTCAAAAAATTAAAGGTTACCGAAGTCAGAAAAATGATGAAAAAAGAAAAAGAAGCTTCCTTGTCCTTTTCAAACACGCGTAGAATCAATTTGTCCTGCTTTTTTGTTGTTTTTGGCGTAGACCCACGATCCGGCAAATCATCCACATTTTTAACTTGGGCGCACCCACTTGCTAACAAATGCTTTTGACTTTTTCATTTGGCAGCTGCTCCGTATGACATTTTCGGTCCTTTTGGATGCGTGCACAAGAATACTGCTTCATAACGTGATGCAAATGCGACACTCATTTTAAAATACTTCCGTCTCTGACAAAAATTAAACACTCTTTAAATTTTTTTATTCAAAGCATCTTAGCAGAAGTATATTTTTATCTGCTAATACAAATGCCACTTCCAAACCGGTTTTCATAAACGAGTTTTGTCGTATACGATCTTATCAAACGGACTGTACTTACCCATGAATTTTCTGTGCGAATTGCAACGTAGAAACTTACACGTCATACGGCCCAGGTTGTCCCACATTTCTCCGATACAAATCAGTGAACAAAATCAAAGCTGATCGGCGCTGTACTGTTAGAGAAGCTTGGAAAAATTTTTAAAGACAGCCCTACATTACACCAACTTCCAGCTCCTAAACTGCAAACACAGGTAAACCGACAATGGCTGAAATTATAAAAAACCGAATAGTAAACCCACAAAAAATAAAAGTTTTAAAACCTAATACTGGAAATACTTCCTCAACAATGTTCCATACCGAATTACAACCACAAACCGAACAATGTAATACAGCTTCTAATAACTTCAGCATCCGATCAAACTCTCTACGAACCCAACGAATTCCACCACATTCCGACAGACCACTCAAACTAAGGCTTAAAAAACCCACAACAAGAAAACATTAACAATAGTAATCAATCAAAATTGACCAAAGAAACGCGTTATCTCGAACCATCAGCGTCAACAGAACATGCCTCAATGGATGTAGAGACTGAGACCAACTGCGACCTCTCTACAACCATGCATGATAGTAATCAACACAAAAAACCTCTCAAACACTCTCACTCATTCAAAATCACTCGAAAAAAAAACCAACTACACATCAATACACTCCTCAAAAGAAAATAACTTACTGGCTCCGTTGAAAATACCAATAACAAACATGCCATAGAACTGTTAATCGCTAGGCACAACCCAGAGATATTAGCACTACAAGAAACACATATAATCGCCAAAAGCCTCAAATATTTGCATATGAAAAACTACCAAAATTTTCACCACAACAAAGTTTATCAGCATTTCAAGTCAGGTATAGGTATTCTTGTGAAGAACAATATACCCGTCAATTCGCATAATATATCCACTCCTAACCTACTCTACCAAACAATAACAATACAAACGAAAAAACCCCTGCTTATAACAAATATTTATAGAGAACATGAAGTCTCAATAACGCCGGATATTCTCAATGAAATTTCTTTCACTCATAACAGCCCCCACATTTTTTTAGGAGACATAAATACTACTAACACGCTTTGTGGTTCCAATGCAACAAATTTCCTAGGCACCACTTTTGAAGAATTTTCAAACGAGCATAGTCCAGTAATCCTACGGTGTTCAGCACCAGAAATACGTACACAGCAATTGATGTTACCTTCGCATCCGAAGACATCGCCCCCTGATGTGGGTAATGGGTAATGATCATATGCCTGTAATAATTCAAACACCAGGAACAAACTATAAAAAAAAAATGGGTGACAGATTTAAGGAGGAGTAAGCAAACTGCGATTTATTAAAATCAACACCGTTTAAAATATCACTTCAAACACCGGTCCCTTCGAATACCAACCAGGAAGTAGCCAAATTGAAAAAAAAGCATAAGAGGCACCGCAACAAAATGCATACCAACCACTAAAATTCAAAACTTTAACAAAAGAAATCCACGCAAGATATTGCTAAACTTCGTAACACGGCGTCTCCATGAGCAATATTTCATAGAATGCCATATACTCGTATCATTCTATGAAAATTGCCTGTGGAGACGACTAATAGTATGCTATGAAAAATTGCACTCTATGGATTGCTTAGCTCATAGCATTCTATGGATATCATTCTATGAGCTGTCATTTCCCTTGTAGTTTGACATTTGTGTTCATTTCTTTTCACTATGGCTGAGTCGCGGATGGTGGAAATAATTTAATTTATTAATTATTATCGACAATTACAGGAATGGATTCACCCAAAACTTATGCTTCCTTTTCTCCGTTTGTTTTTGCAATTTCTTTAATTCCTTTAATGGGAGAATAGACCGAAGTGCTTTGCTTTGCGACATTTCAACGAATGAAATAGTACCGTATGAAATGCCCACCCTTAATTTTATGGCAATCTATCGATCT
Source organism: Volucella inflata (assembly GCA_928272305.1). Lineage (NCBI taxonomy): Eukaryota > Metazoa > Arthropoda > Insecta > Diptera > Syrphidae > Volucella > Volucella inflata. The sequence goes on along the minus strand of OV743716.1, from coordinate 89,281,519 downwards.
TTCTTTCTATGGAAAGTGACAGATGGTATTCTATGAAAAATTGCTCGTGGAGAAACCGTGTAATGAAAAAAACAAAGCTTGGATAAAACTACGTAGAAACCCCACCATACAAAATAGAATTGCTCATAGAAAGTCTTTGCAATAGTTCGAAGGGAATCACCATAGTCAAAGAGGATACCGTGGGAAAATTTTGTGAACACAATGGACCCAACGTTAGATCTCAAAAAATTATGGAATAGAATAAACTCACTTCGAGCTTCAAAGCCACCACAGAACTTCCCCCACATGCTATCAAACCAAACCCTGGTCAATGAACCAGAAATAACAGCTAACACATTCGCACAGTTATGGAAACCCTATACTATAGTTCTGACTGCCCTGAACACATGTTTAAATGCAAACATGTAAACATCTTGAACAAATAACACCAACTGAGCTAGACTTTACCACCCATACCGCAAAAGAAACTTCACCAGGAAATGACAAAATATCATCATATATACTGGCAATTTTCCGCATGATTGGAAAAGAGCGCAACTAAAGATCATCCCTTAAAAAAACTCGGACATGTCATCATTCGAAAAATATCGGCCAATATCACTCTTGCCAGTTCTCTCCAAAATTTTTGGGAAATCATTGCGAGAAGAATCAGCCTGGAAATAGAGAAAAATATCCTACACAGCACGCATTTAGGCCAAATAGGGGGCTGCAAGCCCTCTTACACCTTTTAGGTGAAAAATTAAAAAGGCTTTTGATAGGCTGACATTTATTCCAGCAATCAAATAACTTCATGCATGGGGAATTCCATCCTGATCATTTATGTCAGGAAGAACATTTCAGGTAAATGTGGATTATTATTTTGTGAAATAATATTGAACATTCTCCCCCTCTTGAAGAACTGGAGGTGCTTCAACTGGTAGTCGGCAAAGGTTTGCAATTGCTCGTTTACAGGTGCCACCAGCAGTTTTTAAAGTTACCACTCGAACAATCCCATCGGAGACAGGATGCGTTTCGATTATTCTCCCAAGCTTCAATTTCAAAGGAGGGGCATTGTCATCTTTGATAATTATGATGTCATTTAGCTGGAGCCCGGGGCTATCATTTCGCCATTTGTTTCGTTGCTGCAAGTTGTGTAAGTATTCGTTTTTCCCACAATACCAAAAGTGTTGCATAAGCCAGTGAACTCGCTGCCACCGGCTCAGATAGGAGATATTTTTGTCACTCAAGTCAGGTTCTGCAAGTCCGACCAGTGAAGTACCTCTTAAAAAATGGCCCTGGGTTAAAGGTTTAAGGTCATTGGGATCTTCGGAGAGAGGATAAAGAGGACTTCATGGCTGCTTCCCATATACCACCAAAATGTGGTGATCTGGGTGGTATATGTTTCCGCTCGATGCCGCCATCCAAACAAGCCTTCATGATTTCGGAGGTAGACTGTTGGTTGTGAAACATTTCATAAAGTGCTCTTAACTCATTACGCGCTCCTATGTAATTCGTAGCGTTATCGCTATAGATTGTGCGACATAGTCCTCGTCGGCTGATGAAGCGACGAAAGGCACCCAGGAACGAAGCAGTAGTAAGGTCTCCAACTAATTCAAGGTGTACAGCTTTGGTGCTGAGGCATATGAATACCGCTACATATGCTTTCACAGCAGCAGTCCCACGAAGTCTAGAGTGCACCATAAAGGGTCCACAAAAGTCTGTTCCTACGACAGTGAATGGACGAGATGGCAGTAATCGGTAATCTGGTAGATTCCCCATTTGTGTATATTCAAAGCGAGGAAGCGCTCTAGCACACAGAACGCAGCGGCTGATAACTCGGCGAATAAGAGGTTTCGCATGCACTGGCCAAAATTGCTCGCGAATTATTGAAAGTGGTCCTTGTACTCCCACTTGATGATGCTTTTCATGCTTGTCCAGGATTAAAGCGATTGTAAATACGTGATCATTCGGCAGAAGTGCTGGATGTTTGAAGTCATACCCTATATTTGCATTGCGTATGCGCCCACCAACTCTCAATATGCCCTCCTCATCGAGGACTGGACTAAGGGAACAAATATGCGATCTAGGAGAAATTGCCCTATTTTGTTCCAAGTGTGTTATATCGTTTGCGTATTTATTTCGTTGAATCAGTTTTAAGATACAATGCAAAGCCTTATTGGTTTCGATTGGTGTTAATAATCCACCAACTCTTGATTCACTTCTGTATTTGGCTAATGCATTTTAACAAAATCTGAGCATGTAAGCAGTTGTTCTCAGTATTTTCGTGTAGTTGTTATTATATTTCATGTTAGTTACAAAATCGTTTTCTGTTTGTGCGGAAAAATTCTGTCTTGTAGGCCTACGCTCCAAAAGTCGTTCGTCAATTTTATCCCAAAATCTGAACTTAGGCCAGTCTTCTTGAGGAAGATATAAAAATGCTGGTCCATAAAACCATAGCTTTGAGCCTTTTAATTCAGCTGGAGATGCCCCCTGGACACAATATCCGCAGGATTATTTTTCGTGCCTTTATGATGCCATTCTTCTAGAGATGATAAACTTTGTATTGCTACTCGATTAGCAACAAAAGTCTGCCAGTAATTCGATTCCGAAGACAACCACGCGATAACTATGGTAGAATCTATCCAATAATAAACATTTTTAAAGTTGTCTCTAAAAATAAGTCGAACCTTTTTCACAAATTGTGCCATCATCAAAGCAGCACACAATTCAAGTCGCGGTAGGCAAACCTTCTTTACGGGTGCCACTTTAGACTTAGCGCACAAGAGTCGCACAGAAATACTTCCATCTGGTAAAGAAGATCGTATATAAATACACGTTCCGTAAGCTTTCTCAGAGCTGTCAGAAAAGGCATGTAATTGCACTTCTTGAGCCTTAACCCACATGACCTGTCTTTTGAATGAGATTTTGTCCTAATATGGTAGTTCCATTCGGAATTGCAGCCACATTTGAAAATATGACTGAGGGAGAGACTCATCCCAATCAAAATCTTGCTTCCAGAGTTTCTGTAAAAATATCTTTGCCAAGACAATAACAGGGTTTATAAGCCCTAATGGATCATATAAACGTGCAATATCTGATAAAACGGTTCGCTTTGTAATTTTCATGTTTTCAATGCTATTGGCTTGATAAAAAAATATAACAGCGTTTGGATCCCACGCCACACCGAGTGCTTTGACAACATTATTATTCTTAAGTTGAAAATACGGCTCACTGTTCTCTTGTGAAATCTCTTCTAATAAATGATCATTATTGGTGCACCACTTTTTTAATTCTAGTCCATAGCTTTGCAATATATGATGTAATTCCGTTTTAATACATTTAAGTTTATCTTATGTACGTATTAGCACCAGTAAGAATATCATTGACGTAAAAATCTGATTTTAGTGCTGATGCTCCCATTGGAAATCGTTCTTTCTCATGTTCGGCTAAGTAGGAGAGCGCTCTGGTAGCCAGAAAAGATGCTGAAGCCGTGCCATACGTCACCGTGCAGAGACTATAAGTCTTTATCTCTTCATCTGGACTGTGTCTCCACAAGATTAGATGAAATACACGATCGTGTTTGTTAAGAGAAAATTGGCGGTACATTTTGGTGATGTCAGCAGTAAAAACATAATTGTGTGACCTGAACTTGATGAGTCAGTCGTTCATCGATCTCCGCGGAGAATTGACTTGTTTCGGCTTATTTTGTTTCAAATAGTGAACCAAACATTAAGTGTACAACCGTATTAGAGACAAATTTAGCAAGTCATTTGGTAGTCTGGTGGTAGTGGCAGTGAACTGAGGAAGCTGTGGTCGTGGGTTCCACTCCCAAAAAAACCATTTTCCCTTTTTATATTTTTTTACAAGTGTTTTTTTTTTTTTTTTAAATACAATAGAACAGATAAAATAAAAAAAATAAAAAAAAAAAGTGTGATCGAACGATGAGTGGCAGCGAGCGGTCCGCTATGTCAATAGCGGGATTAGATGATGGCGCGATGTCATCGGATAATCAGGCCGTTAAGCCAGCTCAAAAGAAGACACCGTCAATTACAACGACAAAAACAGCAACTTCGGTAATTACGATTAAGAGGAGGAGGGTGTTGAAACCAACTCCAAACTTAACAAAGCCCTCTTCCCTTTCAACCTCTACCAAAAAGCTGACGGGTAGAGCAAGGGAAGAGGCGCCAACAACGACAAAGAGGGCGGCAGCTGGTAAAGATGATTACCCATACGTGGCTGTTGGTGGAGAAGGCCACTTTATGAATAAAAATACCTTCGCATCTCTGGCTGCTTCTGAGTCAGATGACGGAGAGGAGGAGGTTGAAGCTCTTAACAACAGCATTAAAGAGCTTCAACAAAAAGTACAAATAATAAAGGCCAAACAAATGGCAAGAAGAGAGAAGGAGCAACATCAACAGCTCTTTAGCTCTCAGCAACAAAAAAATACCAGCGAGGCTAAACAACAACAAAAGAGTCATACTGTACACCAACAACAAAAAAACAGCACAAATTCAAACGAGCAAACAAATGCAGCCAAAACAAAAAAGTCAATTTGACCAAAATAGAAAACAACAACAACAACAACATAAACAACAACAACAGCAACAACAACAATAGCGAAAGCAGCAACTGCAACAGCAACAGCAACAGCAACAACAACGAGCCAAACGAAGGATACCCCCGATCAATACTTACAAACTGGAATTAAAAGAAACCATTGATCTGTATAAGTCGGCCATAAGCAATAATTTTTTTATCAAAAGATTAAGTAATGATAGGCATGCGATCCACTACAACACAGTGGAGCGCTATAATAAAATAAAAAGCTTGTTAAAGGATTCGACGACGGAGTTCTTCTCCTTCACCCCGAAGGGGGAAAAGCTGCAAACAATGCTGCTAAGGGGGATTGAACCGTCAACTGATCCGGAGGAACTCCTCGCACTGCTCAAAGAGAAAGAGTGCGAAGAGCTCAAGTTCGTAGGGGTCAAGCCGTTCACCACAGCCAGAGCCAAAAGGGAGAAACGGAAACTACCGTTCTTCCTGGTTCAGCTTACTCCCGAAAGCAAACTGGATGGTCTAAGGAGTATAAAAGTCCTAGACTACCAGGTTGTACACTGGGAAAAAGTAAAACGGAGCGATAACATTTTGCAATGTGTTCGCTGCCAAAGGTTCGGGCACGCCGCGTCGAACTGCGAAATGCAGCCTCGATGCGTCAAGTGCGGTAAGAACCACAAATCAGAAGAATGCCCTCTGGGTGTAGATGGAGCGTCGGAAAAAAGTCAACTCTCTTGCGCTTTATGTAAGAATACGGGACACACCGCAAATTATCGGGGTTGTCCTAAATTCCAGTACATAAAAAGAGTAAATCTGGCTCGGCAGCAAAAGGTGGAAGTTAAGCGACCACCAGTTCAAATACAAACACCAGCCGTTACTCCCCAAGTTACCTACGCCCAAATGGCGGCGGGTAGGGGGAATATGGCACAGCAAGCGAAGGTTGCTTCTCAGGCTCCAGCGCCTAGAGCACCGGAATCGGCAACTGACATTCTAGCTATCTTGCTCTCTATCCAGGGGCAGATGGCTCAGTTTCAACGTCAGATTACTGAACAAGCTGCGCCCGTGGATCAAATCTACGCGCTTCTGCCGAGCCTTACGCACCTCCAGTCGTAATGCGTACGTACATGGCGGAGCAAACCCTGAAGGTCCTTGCAGTGAATGTGAATTCACTGATTAGGATTGAGCGAAGAGCCACACTGTTTAAGTTGCTTAAAGACCAAGCCCCTGATGTGCTTTTGGTTAGCGAAACTAAGCTAAGCAAAAGACACAAAATGAGGCACAAAAGGTATAAAACCATGCGAAGAAATCGACCCAACTCCATACAAGGAGGAGGCGTTGCAATCTTCGTAAGAAAAGGTATACGTTTTAGAAGAATATACAGTCGTGTAGTACGTAGGTTTCAGGTGCTAGAAGCATGCATCATGTATATCCCTCTCCATAGTGGAAAGCGGTTATACATGGTGTCAGTTTATGCATCTAAGGCTACTCAATCCACCCTATTCATCTCAGAGCTTGAGACACTGAGGAAAACTACTTCATTATCGGCGCAGATTTCAACGCCAAACATAGCGATTGGGGAAATAATACACCAAACACTAGAGGGAACCTGCTATTCAATTGGTGGGGTTAGCACAGTGTGATGTACCGACTCGGCCTAAAGGCGACGGATAGTCCGTCGTTTCCTAGACACGGCTTCTATTTGGATCTCCTGTTGTTCGACACACGAATACAACTGACAGGTACGAACCAACAAACTGTAAACTGTCTTCGCACTTTTGTGTATGACAGTGACCATTGCGGTCTTAGTACCGAAATAACCGTTCCGAACGAAAATGCGGAATTGGACGAGTATGTTCAAAGGCATTCCTACAACTATAGTAGAGTGCGTTGGACACACTTCTCCAGGACACTGACTAGAGCACTCTCCTCGAATTCGCTCTACCCACCGTCCAACAGAAATCTGTCAAACGAGGAGATTGACAGGTATCTAAAACTAATGGACGAGGCAATTAAACGGACTATGGACAAAACGATACCTCGGTATCAACACACTGACAACGAACACTTATTCCGCAACGCAACTATTGACGCACTTCACCAACATAAAAGTAGACTACTCTCAAGACTGAAGACCTTGTACAGACAGTTTACTGACAGACACAACCCGGAGATTATGACATTAAAGTCGTCGATCAAAAACGTCCAAACATTAATAAAAGAAAATTACAGGTATTCTGTAAGTTTGTATGCCACCGGCTCAGATAGGAGATATTTTTGTCACTCAAGTCAGGTTCTGCAAGTCCGACCAGTGAAGTACCTCTTAAAAAATGGCCCTGGGTTAAAGGTTTAAGGTCATTGGGATCTTCGGAGAGAGGATAAAGAGGACTTCATGGCTGCTTCCCATATACCACCAAAATGTGGTGATCTGGGTGGTATATGTTTCCGCTCGATGCCGCCATCCAAACAAGCCTTCATGATTTCGGAGGTAGACTGTTGGTTGTGAAACATTTCATAAAGTGCTCTTAACTCATTACGCGCTCCTATGTAATTCGTAGCGTTATCGCTATAGATTGTGCGACATAGTCCTCGTCGGCTGATGAAGCGACGAAAGGCACCCAGGAACGAAGCAGTAGTAAGGTCTCCAACTAATTCAAGGTGTACAGCTTTGGTGCTGAGGCATATGAATACCGCTACATATGCTTTCACAGCAGCAGTCCCACGAAGTCTAGAGTGCACCATAAAGGGTCCACAAAAGTCTGTTCCTACGACAGTGAATGGACGAGATGGCAGTAATCGGTAATCTGGTAGATTCCCCATTTGTGTATATTCAAAGCGAGGAAGCGCTCTAGCACACAGAACGCAGCGGCTGATAACTCGGCGAATAAGAGGTTTCGCATGCACTGGCCAAAATTGCTCGCGAATTATTGAAAGTGGTCCTTGTACTCCCACTTGATGATGCTTTTCATGCTTGTCCAGGATTAAAGCGATTGTAAATACGTGATCATTCGGCAGAAGTGCTGGATGTTTGAAGTCATACCCTATATTTGCATTGCGTATGCGCCCACCAACTCTCAATATGCCCTCCTCATCGAGGACTGGACTAAGGGAACAAATATGCGATCTAGGAGAAATTGCCCTATTTTGTTCCAAGTGTGTTATATCGTTTGCGTATTTATTTCGTTGAATCAGTTTTAAGATACAATGCAAAGCCTTATTGGTTTCGATTGGTGTTAATAATCCACCAACTCTTGATTCACTTCTGTATTTGGCTAATGCATTTTAACAAAATCTGAGCATGTAAGCAGTTGTTCTCAGTATTTTCGTGTAGTTGTTATTATATTTCATGTTAGTTACAAAATCGTTTTCTGTTTGTGCGGAAAAATTCTGTCTTGTAGGCCTACGCTCCAAAAGTCGTTCGTCAATTTTATCCCAAAATCTGAACTTAGGCCAGTCTTCTTGAGGAAGATATAAAAATGCTGGTCCATAAAACCATAGCTTTGAGCCTTTTAATTCAGCTGGAGATGCCCCCTGGACACAATATCCGCAGGATTATTTTTCGTGCCTTTATGATGCCATTCTTCTAGAGATGATAAACTTTGTATTGCTACTCGATTAGCAACAAAAGTCTGCCAGTAATTCGATTCCGAAGACAACCACGCGATAACTATGGTAGAATCTATCCAATAATAAACATTTTTAAAGTTGTCTCTAAAAATAAGTCGAACCTTTTTCACAAATTGTGCCATCATCAAAGCAGCACACAATTCAAGTCGCGGTAGGCAAACCTTCTTTACGGGTGCCACTTTAGACTTAGCGCACAAGAGTCGCACAGAAATACTTCCATCTGGTAAAGAAGATCGTATATAAATACACGTTCCGTAAGCTTTCTCAGAGCTGTCAGAAAAGGCATGTAATTGCACTTCTTGAGCCTTAACCCACATGACCTGTCTTTTGAATGAGATTTTGTCCTAATATGGTAGTTCCATTCGGAATTGCAGCCACATTTGAAAATATGACTGAGGGAGAGACTCATCCCAATCAAAATCTTGCTTCCAGAGTTTCTGTAAAAATATCTTTGCCAAGACAATAACAGGGTTTATAAGCCCTAATGGATCATATAAACGTGCAATATCTGATAAAACGGTTCGCTTTGTAATTTTCATGTTTTCAATGCTATTGGCTTGATAAAAAAATATAACAGCGTTTGGATCCCACGCCACACCGAGTGCTTTGACAACATTATTATTCTTAAGTTGAAAATACGGCTCACTGTTCTCTTGTGAAATCTCTTCTAATAAATGATCATTATTGGTGCACCACTTTTTTAATTCTAGTCCATAGCTTTGCAATATATGATGTAATTCCGTTTTAATACATTTAAGTTTATCTTATGTACGTATTAGCACCAGTAAGAATATCATTGACGTAAAAATCTGATTTTAGTGCTGATGCTCCCATTGGAAATCGTTCTTTCTCATGTTCGGCTAAGTAGGAGAGCGCTCTGGTAGCCAGAAAAGATGCTGAAGCCGTGCCATACGTCACCGTGCAGAGACTATAAGTCTTTATCTCTTCATCTGGACTGTGTCTCCACAAGATTAGATGAAATACACGATCGTGTTTGTTAAGAGAAAATTGGCGGTACATTTTGGTGATGTCAGCAGTAAAAACATAATTGTGTGACCTGAACTTGATGAGTCAGTCGTTCATCGATCTCCGCGGAGAATTGACTTGTTTCGGCTTATTTTGTTTCAAATAGTGAACCAAACATTAAGTGTACAACCGTATTAGAGACAAATTTAGCAAGTCATTTGGTAGTCTGGTGGTAGTGGCAGTGAACTGAGGAAGCTGTGGTCGTGGGTTCCACTCCCAAAAAAACCATTTTCCCTTTTTATATTTTTTTACAAGTGTTTTTTTTTTTTTTTTAAATACAATAGAACAGATAAAATAAAAAAAATAAAAAAAAAAAGTGTGATCGAACGATGAGTGGCAGCGAGCGGTCCGCTATGTCAATAGCGGGATTAGATGATGGCGCGATGTCATCGGATAATCAGGCCGTTAAGCCAGCTCAAAAGAAGACACCGTCAATTACAACGACAAAAACAGCAACTTCGGTAATTACGATTAAGAGGAGGAGGGTGTTGAAACCAACTCCAAACTTAACAAAGCCCTCTTCCCTTTCAACCTCTACCAAAAAGCTGACGGGTAGAGCAAGGGAAGAGGCGCCAACAACGACAAAGAGGGCGGCAGCTGGTAAAGATGATTACCCATACGTGGCTGTTGGTGGAGAAGGCCACTTTATGAATAAAAATACCTTCGCATCTCTGGCTGCTTCTGAGTCAGATGACGGAGAGGAGGAGGTTGAAGCTCTTAACAACAGCATTAAAGAGCTTCAACAAAAAGTACAAATAATAAAGGCCAAACAAATGGCAAGAAGAGAGAAGGAGCAACATCAACAGCTCTTTAGCTCTCAGCAACAAAAAAATACCAGCGAGGCTAAACAACAACAAAAGAGTCATACTGTACACCAACAACAAAAAAACAGCACAAATTCAAACGAGCAAACAAATGCAGCCAAAACAAAAAAGTCAATTTGACCAAAATAGAAAACAACAACAACAACAACATAAACAACAACAACAGCAACAACAACAATAGCGAAAGCAGCAACTGCAACAGCAACAGCAACAGCAACAACAACGAGCCAAACGAAGGATACCCCCGATCAATACTTACAAACTGGAATTAAAAGAAACCATTGATCTGTATAAGTCGGCCATAAGCAATAATTTTTTTATCAAAAGATTAAGTAATGATAGGCATGCGATCCACTACAACACAGTGGAGCGCTATAATAAAATAAAAAGCTTGTTAAAGGATTCGACGACGGAGTTCTTCTCCTTCACCCCGAAGGGGGAAAAGCTGCAAACAATGCTGCTAAGGGGGATTGAACCGTCAACTGATCCGGAGGAACTCCTCGCACTGCTCAAAGAGAAAGAGTGCGAAGAGCTCAAGTTCGTAGGGGTCAAGCCGTTCACCACAGCCAGAGCCAAAAGGGAGAAACGGAAACTACCGTTCTTCCTGGTTCAGCTTACTCCCGAAAGCAAACTGGATGGTCTAAGGAGTATAAAAGTCCTAGACTACCAGGTTGTACACTGGGAAAAAGTAAAACGGAGCGATAACATTTTGCAATGTGTTCGCTGCCAAAGGTTCGGGCACGCCGCGTCGAACTGCGAAATGCAGCCTCGATGCGTCAAGTGCGGTAAGAACCACAAATCAGAAGAATGCCCTCTGGGTGTAGATGGAGCGTCGGAAAAAAGTCAACTCTCTTGCGCTTTATGTAAGAATACGGGACACACCGCAAATTATCGGGGTTGTCCTAAATTCCAGTACATAAAAAGAGTAAATCTGGCTCGGCAGCAAAAGGTGGAAGTTAAGCGACCACCAGTTCAAATACAAACACCAGCCGTTACTCCCCAAGTTACCTACGCCCAAATGGCGGCGGGTAGGGGGAATATGGCACAGCAAGCGAAGGTTGCTTCTCAGGCTCCAGCGCCTAGAGCACCGGAATCGGCAACTGACATTCTAGCTATCTTGCTCTCTATCCAGGGGCAGATGGCTCAGTTTCAACGTCAGATTACTGAACAAGCTGCGCCCGTGGATCAAATCTACGCGCTTCTGCCGAGCCTTACGCACCTCCAGTCGTAATGCGTACGTACATGGCGGAGCAAACCCTGAAGGTCCTTGCAGTGAATGTGAATTCACTGATTAGGATTGAGCGAAGAGCCACACTGTTTAAGTTGCTTAAAGACCAAGCCCCTGATGTGCTTTTGGTTAGCGAAACTAAGCTAAGCAAAAGACACAAAATGAGGCACAAAAGGTATAAAACCATGCGAAGAAATCGACCCAACTCCATACAAGGAGGAGGCGTTGCAATCTTCGTAAGAAAAGGTATACGTTTTAGAAGAATATACAGTCGTGTAGTACGTAGGTTTCAGGTGCTAGAAGCATGCATCATGTATATCCCTCTCCATAGTGGAAAGCGGTTATACATGGTGTCAGTTTATGCATCTAAGGCTACTCAATCCACCCTATTCATCTCAGAGCTTGAGACACTGAGGAAAACTACTTCATTATCGGCGCAGATTTCAACGCCAAACATAGCGATTGGGGAAATAATACACCAAACACTAGAGGGAACCTGCTATTCAATTGGTGGGGTTAGCACAGTGTGATGTACCGACTCGGCCTAAAGGCGACGGATAGTCCGTCGTTTCCTAGACACGGCTTCTATTTGGATCTCCTGTTGTTCGACACACGAATACAACTGACAGGTACGAACCAACAAACTGTAAACTGTCTTCGCACTTTTGTGTATGACAGTGACCATTGCGGTCTTAGTACCGAAATAACCGTTCCGAACGAAAATGCGGAATTGGACGAGTATGTTCAAAGGCATTCCTACAACTATAGTAGAGTGCGTTGGACACACTTCTCCAGGACACTGACTAGAGCACTCTCCTCGAATTCGCTCTACCCACCGTCCAACAGAAATCTGTCAAACGAGGAGATTGACAGGTATCTAAAACTAATGGACGAGGCAATTAAACGGACTATGGACAAAACGATACCTCGGTATCAACACACTGACAACGAACACTTATTCCGCAACGCAACTATTGACGCACTTCACCAACATAAAAGTAGACTACTCTCAAGACTGAAGACCTTGTACAGACAGTTTACTGACAGACACAACCCGGAGATTATGACATTAAAGTCGTCGATCAAAAACGTCCAAACATTAATAAAAGAAAATTACAGGTATTCTGTAAGTTTGTATTGGAACAATAAAATTCCGGCTGTAAACACCAGCAACCCGAATATGTTCCCGCAAATAAATAAAATATTTCGGAGGAAAGATCAAGACGACCTTTCATGTCTTAAAATCGCCCGAACGACAGACAATGAACGCATACTTTCAACAGCAGGCATAGATCCAAATGAGGCTGTTGGTGATGACAACTTCTTTGTGATCGAAGATCCGCAGGAGAAGGTCGGGGCTATAGGAGCGACTTTCCAGGAAGTGTACAAGACAAATTACATCATTGGTACGAACCACGACCTGGAAAATCGAGTCCTTATGCACAATTTCTACCTTCGAAATGAAATAGTGAACTGGCGAATCGAGAACACGGGTTTCACCCAGTTCAGTGACGAGAACATGGCAAATAATGTCATCGCCAATGAAAGGGAACAACCCCCGTTCATTTCGAAGGAAGAGCTTCAAATGATCTTCGACACAATAAGAAGTAAGAAATCAGTGGGAACCGATGGAATACCGGAAATTGTGCTTCGACATCTCCCACTAGAAGCGGTGGACATTTACATCACCCTGTTTAACAATGCAATGAATAATGCACATTATCTAGCGCATTGGAAAACTGCGGTGGTACATCCCATCCCCAAAAGGTCTTTATCCCCACCTCCAATCCGGCGTATCTCCGGTCGATCAGTCTCCTTCCAAACATCAGTAAGGTTTTCGAAAAAGTCATCAATAGAGTCCTGACTAAGTGGGTTGAGGACAGAAATATAGTTCCGGATAATCAATTCGGTTTCAAGGCGGGGCATGATGTTATTCATGCCGTGTCTAAACTGGTTTCTGATATCCAATGGAACAAAGCCAAGAAACAGTGCACGGGTGCCTGCCTGATTGACTTGGAGAAGGCCTTCGATACCGTATGGTTAGAGGGACTCTTCTACAAGTTGAACAGACTGGGCATTAGTAAACCACTGCTGTATATTCTTTTCAATATGCTTTCAGATAGACAGTTCATCGTGAAAAATGGCGATGTGACTTCTACTGGTACATTCAACATTAAAAACGGTCTGCAACAAGGAGCGGTTAATTCGCCAATCCTTTTTAACATTTACACAAGTGATCTGATAGGTTCACTTCACCATGCCATAGCGTACGCAGACGACTTAATCGCGTACAGATCAGGTCCAAAGATTGAGGTTATAAACATTCTTTTGCAACGTGACTTCGATAAAATTAAACAATATTGCGACGACTGGAAGTTGAAGATCAACTTTCAGAAGTCGGAAACCATTCTGTTTAGGACGCCTTTGTCTGGGGCCTCTGCGGATACCAGAAAGAATTAGCGAAAATTTCAGATCGTTGGACAACACGGACAGCCACTTGTTTGTCGAAATGTAGTCAGATACCTTGGGATCTGGCTAGATCAATATCTGTACTTTAACAAACATATAGATGTTGCTCTGGCCAGAGCCAAAGGTGCTTTTGCCATTACAAAGAGACTGTTTTAAAGCAGGCAACTCGATGCGCGGGTAAAGGTGATCTGCTACTTGGCCCTTATTCGGCCTATGCTTACATTTGGTTGTCCCGTGTGGTTCAACGTGAGAGCAAGTGTTTTGGAAAAGATTCGGGTGTTTGAGAGGGCTTGCCTTAGGGCTTGTCTTCGCCTATACAGAACACCAGAGTCTGAGTACATAAAATTCTATCGCAATGAGGTCTTGTACAATAGGGCGAACCTAATAAGAGTGGACAATTTTGTTACTAAGCTGATTCGAAGGCACATTGCAAGAGCAATGACTTCGTCGGTCGAATAACCTGATCTCTGGGGCTTACTACCCCAATTATATGTATCACGAGAGAGTTCGCTTTGACGGCTTTATTCCTCCAGAAGCGTTCCTCTACCTCGACATGAAAGGTCTGATCCAGGATAGATTAGCAGTGCCGTTAATCTTCCATGTCGCTCGAGCAGCTGCGGAGAGGCGACTTAACTACAATAGAGACGTCGCACACGGCAATGCGGAGCGTCTCCGGTTCAGTAGGGCGGTAGGGAAACGCGATATGAGGGATGTTGTTCGGCAGCACCAACAATTTTGGTGGCTTGTTGAAGGAGCGGAATCTACGTCGTCGAATTCCTCTAGCACTAGTTAGCTTCGTTAAGGAGCAGGGTCGCCAGCCTAATTTTCTAGCCATGGCCGACTTACATAGATTTAGGTAGGAATAGGATAGTTTTAAGGGGAAAAAAAAAAAATATATATATATATATAAAACAACAAAGAGATGGGTAACCTTCGGGTAACTTCTTCTCACAAAAAAAAATATAATCCCTAAATGATAAGATAATTTTAAGTAGCTTAAGTAGCCTAAGTAGGTTAAGAATAGTGTTAAGGTAGTTTTTAAGTTTTAGTTTTAAGTTTTAAAAGATGATAAAAAAAAAGTCAATTTACTAAGTTTTTGTAACAACAAAAAAATGAACTTGATGAGTAACGAAAATAAATCGGGCTGTACAGCTGGCCTTACGTATAATAAGTCATTTAAACTCACGCCGTTGTTACACTTGGAACTGGCATCAAAAACCACTCTTAATTTGGCAGTAGAGCTCCCCGGCTTTCTAACACAGTGGTGCGGAATAAAGTAATGTGGCTTGTTCGGCTCATGACCTTCAACTTGCTTCATGTGCGCTAGTTGTTTGTACTCTTTCATAAATGAAATGTATTGCGCTGCAATGTCGGCATTACATTTGAATTTTCGTTCTAAGGCGTAAAATCTTTTAAGTGCAAAAGGCAACCTAACCTCGATTTGACAATTTGAAAGACTTTTTACATGTTTAAGGAAGTGCTCCTCACATAACTGTTCGCTTTTCGTAAATGAGTATTGTGTTGATTCATGGTTTTCTATTTCCCAGAATGGCTTAAGCAAAATGTCTATATTATTGTCTTTATTATTTTCGGAGAACACATGCGTGCAAAGCACAGTATTGAGACAATTTCTTTGTGCGACACTTCCAGACACCACCCAACCAAATATAGTGTTTTGAAGAGTTGGAAGATGAAGTCCAAGCTTTATTTGCCCGATGGATAATAGGCCAAAGAAATGTTCGGCCCCTATAAGAAGATCAACTCGACTTGGTGTTCCAAATAATGGATCTGCCAGATTGATGTTTGACGGTATAGACCAATCGCTTGAGTTTATAGGAGAATCGGGAAGGAAGTCCGATATTCTGGTAATAAAAAAGACCTCAATGCTTTCAACGTAATTATTGGCGCGATTTTATGATAAGATTTGTTTTATGTTACAGATTAATGCATTTTCTCCTACACCACAAAATGATGTTGTTATGTTTCTTCGCTTTATTCCCAGTAAATTTGCGAATCGCTCAGTTAGCAGGCTGACATGAGAAGCAGAGTTAAGCAGAACACGACAAGGTACTGAGGAGTTGTGTCTGTTTAGTGCAAAGACAATATCGGTGGCAAGAATTGCAGTCGTGGAAGATTTTTGCATATCAGACGTACTCGTAGATGGAGACAAACACCTATGAAGATGGAAATTTTGCATTGTCGGTAGAGGAGTACCATTAGAGGAACATGCGGTGTTGTTCAGTGTAGATGATCGGTTATTTGAGGCACATGGCATATTGCAAGGAAGAGATATGGGGAGTGTAACATCCGAGGGGCTGCGCTCTACGCTCTCGTCATGAAGCAGCGTATGATGCAGACTGTTGCATATACCACATTTCGATGCTTGACAATTATTCGCATTATGGTTTGGCTTAATGCAATTAAAGCATAACTGATTGGTGCTAACAAATATTTGTTTCTGCGCAACAGGCAAATTAAGAAATTTATAGCACGTGTAGATGTTATGGTGAGGTTTTTGGCAAAATAAACAATTTGATCTCGTTATGTTGTTGTTATTCGAACGTAGAGTTGAAAACGTTTTTGCGCGGGAGTTGTTATGGTTTTTAGCATGCATTTGATTACTTGCCTGTGAGTTGTCATCGCTGATAATTTGGCTGCGTTTTGTGAGGAATTTCAACAGCTCCTGGTAACTGGGCATTCTTTCTGTAGGTCCTTCTTCGCTCCATTTGCTGAGTGTCAGAGAGTCAAGTTTTGGCAAAAGTACTTGGGTTAATTAATCATCCCATTGGCTCACTGGACGTCCGAGAGTGGTGAGAGCACGAAGATGACTGTTGATCTCATCACAAAACCTGCGAAGAGCTGTCGAGGAGGCTTTCCGGATAGGTGGGTACATCATAATTTTTTTAATGTGTTCGGTTCAATCGTTTGTCATCGTAGTTTTCAATAAGAAGCTTAAGGGCCACTTCATAATTATAGCCTGTGATCTCCAGAGGTTGCACCGTACGAGCGGCTTGACCAGATAAAGATGAGATGAGATAATGTAATATCGAGAGATTGGGTAATGATGGATTATTATGGATGAGGGAATTAAAGATTTCATGAAAGGACAGCCACCGGGTAACTTCACCTGAAAATATAGGAATATTAAGTTTCGGTAATTTTAAATGATTAAACGACTTTGATTGGGTAGATACGATATTTTCGGTTTGCAACGTGGTTTTCCGACATTGGATATCATGTAAAATTTTTGATCGTGCTTTGTAATACATTTCTTCGTAGTTTGCGCGAATGTCAATTTTTGTTGTACTTTCCTTGGGATCGATCTCCTCCACTTTCATCTTGAGCAGCTGGAATGCTTTGAAGCTTGACTCGATAGCTTCAAGACGAACTTCACATTCTGTAATAAGTGTTTCTTCAGAAATATCCGACAGAAAATCGTTGATGCGATCCATTTGTTTGGTACAAACAAGACGACGAGTTTTGAGGGCTTCTAATTTCTTCAAGTCTCTGGATGATGCAGAGCTATGGCCAGCAGCTTCTTCTTACCTTGTGTTTTCGTTCATCGTGATAATTTAGTTTAAATTATATCACGTCGGAGTCACCATTAGTCCAGTCAAAATAAACATTTGACTTAGCCAAAATTCGCATAGAGCTGAAAATTTGCAGAGACGTTAAATACATCAATATAAATGAAATGTCAAAAATCCCCTTCGATCCTACCTCTGTAAAAAAATTTATTCAAAGTACATAATTAAGGTTTTTTTCATTTTTCTCGAAAACGGTAAGTTTTATCGTGAAAATAGGTTAAACAAAAATTGTAGATCATACAATTCTCTACCAAAATGATCCAATCACTTTTTCTCTTACGACTCATCATTCGTGAGATATCGCGGTTTTAATCATTAGAAAATTCATATTTTACATAATATGCACACATTTCCTCACCACCTATGAGGTAATGTACTTGGCGCATTTTTTAAACGTGGTTTCCCCAGTAGGTATACTCCACGATCTATTGTAATAAAGAAAGTTTGATCAGATCGTATCCTATTGATTGAAAGAATGGTAATATTGCTAATGATCAAAGTGGAATGCGTTGTTTTCTTCTAAATGTTATTATATTAGATAATTGTCTAATTCTACTTCGACAATTATTTCTTCGTCTTCATTTTTATTTTCTTGCAGAATTTCTGTTCGCTGTTCTAAGAAAAGGGATGCATCAATTGTCTCTTCATTAATATCATAAATATTTTCATCTGTTGTATTTGTTTCAATATTGGAGCAAGTCTGACCCTGACAATTTATGCATACTGGCGAACAAAATAATCCCACTTTTTGACAGACACAATTCTTACTACAATCCGTCTTGCATTTACAAAAAATAGTATTAAGCAGTTTTTCTGGAGCAGGCGGGAGTAGAGTTTGAATTGGCTCCAAATAATTATCTGTTAATTTCCAACCCCATCCTTCTGGGTCCAGTTCATTGCCTAGCCACACTTGAACTTGATAATACACACGATACAAGTGTTGAAAGGCAGAAGCAGATGTTGGAGGCAGACAAGACAACTGTACTGTTTTATTGTTCCATGCAGATTTTACAAACCTCAAATATCTATATTTGTCTATGGAATCAATTTTTTTTGGAGCACCATACATTGCAAGAAGAAAACGAATTCCATTTGTAACGATGTCGTGTGGAGAAGAGTCAATCTTTGTAAATACTTCTGCACAATCAATTAAATCATTACGTTTTTCAAACAATTGAAATACTGATATTTTACCTCTTTTAAAAATTGCTGATGTAGTATCGCAACCAGTTATTGCATGTAAAAATAAAATATGTGCTTGACATTTCGGATATGCAGTCAGACTTTGGGATGAATACATTGTTGATTGTACTTGAGCTTTCTCAGGTTTCAAAAAGTAAATAATTTTATCGTTTGGAGTCCGTGCAGTCAATAATATCAACAAATCAACATCTTCCCCAACAACGACAGTTGTATTTGAACTTTTCCATTGTTCTATTGCTGTTTCAGTTATAAGGACATCAGCATCATTATCAGCTTGTTTTATTGGAATACCAGCAGCTGTAAGTTCTTCACATAACATTGAAATGAAACGAGACTTATTGTGAGTATTGTTGTTTGTTTGTTGAAACTTTCATAGATCGATCAAAAACGATATCAACAGATGAAGATGTTTTTGTAGTCCGACGACGTTGTTCTGCAGCTTTAATATTTTTCGTATGATTAATATACCATCAAATACAATCGTACTGTTATGACCAAAATGTCTTTGTACATACTGAACATATTTTTCAAAAATAATATGAAATGTTTCATCTCGATCCCATACAACACGGTGTAATAGATACCCTCCATCGATGATGTAGGTAGCATTTGTGTTATCAATTTCGAAGTTTAAATATCGTACTGATTGTCAATAAAACAGATAATTGTTAAACTCCCTTTTTTCTCAGTTATAATAATTTTATCCCCATACTTTAACTTTAATCTTCTTTTAATTGTTTTATTATCTATAGTTGGATTTTTGCCAATGTCTTTTAATTCTTGCAATGAAAATTGACAATCATCATTATTTTCAATGTATTGAAATATTTCCTCCATCGCAAAGTTCACTGAATCATCTTCGGGACGACCGACTTTATATCCCGTAGTAGGCGTCAGAAAGATTTTATAACAATTATTGTGGTACTTAGCTTCAGCAGCAAGTAAGTCAAATTCATACTCAATGCGGGCAATAACAGCTTTTGCTACGTCATCAGAACGAGTCCGAGCTACCTTTAAAATGGAATCTTTAAATTCAAGGGTAGATACATTATATATTTTACGACGAACATTCTGCGCTTTCTTCTTTTCAGCTTCTTCATTTGCTTCATCGCCACAAAATAAACAATATCTTTTAAAGTTGAAATCTGGCTCACTTACTCGTGCTCTAGTATGAGGTGGACTTATCGTGGATGTACTACCTTGTTCTGTCTCGCGCTGTCTTTTAGCTGCAACAATACTACTCTTTCGAGTGTACATTTTACGACACTGCACGTGGACTGTCACAGATTGCTTGTCTTTCAAGTATTCAAAAAACTTATCATTCCTTTCAACACTCGCATCAATCAAAGTCTTCATTCCGCGATCAACAACAACAGCTTCACATTCTTTCAAAGGTTTATCACAAATGAAACAATCTTCTGACATTTTGTTAAAATTATTTAACAGCACAAATTAAAATTGAAAATATTACCAATAAGCACGTCTACTCACTGCAAAGGAATTTTCAAAACTAACAGTATATGCTGAGTTATTTCGTTTACTTCCTTCAAAAATAGGCAGGTATGCGACCCTCCACACTCGAACAATGACGTAGCTAGCAGATGTTACTCAAGGTTACCGACGAAGGGAATTAAGGACTGACAGTAAGTCTTTTATTTTAAAATACTCATTCAATTTATACAAGTTTTATTGTGTAAGTAACACAAACCAATAGTTTCTTATTTTCATTTATATTGACGTGTACCGGCTGCATTTTAGTGCATATAATGTAAAATATGAATTTTCTAATGATTAAAACCGCGATATCTCACGAATGATGAGTCGTAAGAGAAAAAGTGACTGGATCATTTTGGTAGAGAATTGTATGATCTACAACTTTTGTTTAACCTATTTTCACGATAAAACTTACCGTTTTCGAGAAAAATGAAAAAAACCTTAATTATGTACTTTTGACCTTGAATAAAATTTTTTGCAGAAGTAGGATCGAAGGGGATTTTTGACATTTCATTTATATTGATGTATTTAACGTCTCTGCAAATTTTCAGCTCTATGCGAATTTTGGCTAAGTTATGACTTATTTTTGTCTATTTTGACTGGACTACATGAATTTTATGATAACCAAGCATTTTTGATTATCTTTGATAAAGACGTTTAAATGCAAGTAAGTTTATTAGATTTATAAAATAGCTTTAACTTAACCTCTTCGGAATACAAGTAAGTAATAAGAGAAAAAAAATCACTACCCTTCGAACAATGTGCTTTTTTGAGAAATTACTTGAAAATCAGAATGTCGAAGGAAGTAGTTACTAACAATACATATTGGATGAGTTCAAAGCTAGAAAATATAACATTTGATACAAGTAATAGTTCTTATAAGTTTAATAGTATTATTTGTGTGAAATATGTTGAACAGG
Organism: Volucella inflata; assembly: GCA_928272305.1. Lineage (NCBI taxonomy): Eukaryota > Metazoa > Arthropoda > Insecta > Diptera > Syrphidae > Volucella > Volucella inflata. The sequence continues at coordinate 89,260,611 of OV743716.1, read as the reverse complement.
GAGCTTCTGTCCCACCAAACAAAATAGAAGCCATCCACATTTGCAGAAAAAAGGTGAGCCTAAAAGGTGAGTTCAATAAATCTGCGTCATTATAAAATATAAGAAGCGTGCTTTACCCAAGCAAAGATATCATCTTGGCTTGGGTAACCAGTCATGTGGGTATCAAGGGCAACCATGATGCAGACAACGCAGCTATAGAAACCTTTAGCCTCCCACTTACAGTGGAGATCCCAAATTCACTCCACACCATCAAAAATAACTTTAAAGCAGTTCTAGAAGAGATAGCTACCTCGTGAGAAAATAGCCAAACATTTTTGGGTAAATTCCAGGCACATCATAAAAGCAGCCCATACAACAAAAACCTAAACAGAGAAAACTGCATTAAACTGCTACGCATAAGGCTGCGAAAAACGCTCTTCACTAGTAGGCACTACTATACAAGAGAGGCTCCAGAAAAATGCGATTTTTCATCTGGCATATCCTGGTAATGTGTCCTGTATCGAAAATAGCTAACGAAGGCGATGATTTAAACAACGAACAGCAACTGGGTGAATTATTAAGTCCACAGAGCATTGAGTCAATCCAACACATCAAAACAGCGACAACACTTCATAATAAATTCATATACAATAAATTAACGTAGCACTTTTGTTAAAATCCCCAAAAAAGAACTCTATATTGTAAATTTTCCACTTTATACTTTGCTCTTCTTCTGATTATTGCTTTTCAAATCAAAAACGACTTCAATATATATATTTCATCAATTGATTTTGTAAATTATTTACACAAATAAATAAAGAAATAAATTTTTAATATATCTTAGAATATGATATATGGTATCAAATAATATACAAATTTTTCAGTTAACCAACTTTTTTCTTTGTGATTATAGCAAATAAACTGACAACTCTGAAGCATTTAGTTTTGCACGTTCATGTTTCGTACTGTTCGTAGCTTTATTCTGAAAATTATTTTACACTTGTAGGCACATAATATAGTGCTCGAAGTACAATACAGCAGGAAATTTCTTTAAATATCAACTTTTATAGGCATATGGGATAAGTTACAAAAGATATTGAAATAACACTATTTTGTTGTCTAACAATTCCTGCAGTTCAAGAAAAATTAACGTGTCAGGAACTAGTGATTAAGGTCGAAAACCGGACAAAAATTTATTCCTTGAGAAAATGTAGCCGGAAAACTAAGGTTGTTTACAAACGGCGATGCTCGTATCATGGAAAGGATGCTTAGGCACCAAAGGCTGTCTCTAAGGCTATAAATAAACACGGAAGAGAATGGATTGCTAGAAAAGCACTAAGAAAATCGGTTTTGTTTCGCCAATAAAGCAGAAAAAGCCAAAATATTAAAGCTTTAACATCGCTGCAATTACCATACAAATTGAACGGTTGAAGGCTGGAAAAGAACAATAAAGTCTGACGAAACGAAAAACAATCCCTTCCATTCAAATGGCAAACAATACTTTTGAAACAGGCTTAACGAAAGGGTCCTCAAACATCAAGTTAAAACGTCTTTAAAGCACGGTGGAGGCGGCCTTATGGGTTACGGGTGTTTGACTTGGTGACATATCGGACCCTTGGTTAAATCGATGTCAGAATGTTTTTTTAAGCAAAGTTCAATATTTTTCATATCGTTAGGAGATGCCTTGCATATATTGTATAGCAAACTGAGCTAGCCATGTTCTCCATAAAAGCATTACATGTTTTGCCATCTACCATTGTTTTGAACAAAGTATGACCATCTTAAACAGTTTTGTCGTTAAAGGTTACCCTTCTGGATTCTAGACTATTTATTTCGCCTTCTTTGAAACTTTGAACTCTCTTGTTATTGTCTCAATATTTTCCCTTGAGAATTCGAAACGTACTGGGCGGCAGAATTTTGGGGGAAGATGTTCTTGAATTTACCCAGATACTTTCAGTACCAGAACCAACTTTACTTACTTTTAAAGGTACTATGCATGTTAGCACAATATCAGTATTACTTACCTCAGGATTTACCAAAAAGTTTTGCTTATAACGCGAGTGCCTTCTACCATCAGAGCCCCATTTCTACGAACATACTAAAGTATCACCGTTTTGTACTTGGTTCTCAAAAGTTTCAAGGTGTGCAGCACAACAAACGGTGTAGTGTCAAGTCCAACAATTGCTGTATTTTGACTGCATATAAGGTTTCGAGTATATAGGTAGTCAAAAAATTACTTGATGGGTAACACTCATGTTTTACTTCTAAAATAGTATCGTAGGCTGTGTAAATCTTAGCATTTCTTTCTTTTGCGCATTTTTAAAGTTGCTTATATTGATGTTTTGTCAGTTTCAAATCGGTTTAAGGGCTAGGGCTTCTTGAGGTGTATATGGCTCGATTGTGTTCGGAGTTTCGGGTTTCTTAAGCTTTTTAAGTGTTTAAAGAGAACACTCGACAACCCTTTTTACGACTTGGACTGTAGAAAGCCGTGATACAAAAGTTTAACTGTATTCGAGGCATTTTTTATGAGCAGCTTCATCAATAACGGTTATTGACTTTTTTAACAATACGTTCTGCAAAACAGTACTTGCACAAACCGTTACTTATGACTTAAAAAGGTTTTCACTCTGATAACAAAGGGAATGAATGAATACTTGTAGGAGAAGAAAATATAATGTTGCGATGAGTTTCGGCACTTTAATTAAGCATTATTTCAAAGATAATAATTCAATCTTCAAATGAAAAAAGTTTACCGATGTCACTTAATCACTTTTTGTTGTGGACCAAGAAATAAAGAAAAGTTAGCTCGTCACAACAAAAAACGTACCACATTTAGTTCATTGAGACAAAGCCTTACTTATTTTTTAATAAAAATACTTTGAATTTAAAAATATTTACCAACAGCACTCTGACTCTGACATATTTTCTACAAATAATTATCTCAATTTTATTTCACTATAACATTTAATAAACACTTGTTGTAAATATAATCCACCTCGAGTGGAAACACCTGGTGTCTCGAAGATCTAAATCCTCCGCTACTGAAGAAATACTACAACTTAGATAATCTGTTTCTTTTATTTAAATCCACGGAAACAGAAAGGTTAAAATTCCAAATAACGTACAGATTTGATTAGTAATTCAATTGAAACACAGTTAAGGAGATGATTAATTATAAACTTACTTTATGGTGTACGAGTATATACAAGGAGATTAAGATTTCATAAATAATTTACGAATAATACAACTCCGTTGAATGATGTTAGACCGGAAATTGTCACTATTTCGTCCGCTGCGAGCAAGAATAGCACAACTTCAACTCCTTAACTTGTTGGTTGTGGTACTGTTGCACCCAGCGACGCTATTGACAATGATTATGACTTAGTATAATAGATTAGGCTAACAAGTATAAGAAGTACTACTTTATACGGATTTTTATACTATGTACCAAATCTAAAATTATTATTGGTGTGCTGCTTCTCAGTGGCGTTAACACCTGTTAACGCGCGAAAGGCAAAGTTTTATGTATTGTATTGAGACGATTCCCATTGATAAAGTAACGGAATTAAAGGTTTTTTTTGTTGTTTCTCGTTATTTGGGTGTTTGACTTTAAGCCTACCGCTATTTTGTTTTTATAGTAACAACATTTTTTTTCACTTATCATTACCCAAAGCTGTACTAAACCGGCCATGGTGCGTCGGAGTAAAATGTTTTTTTGCGGATTTAAATTGCATCTCCTCGCAATAGATTCGATATTATTGGGCTTAAATATTTGGAAGGCATTTTTCTCACTAACATATTCTCCTTACAAACTGTGTTTGGTGCTCCTTGTGATAGGTATTCGGGAGAAGTCTTAACTCCTTTTGGCAGTAGCAGTGTTAAACAACCGCTTACGAAGCTTTAGTCGTAAATATAGATATGTGGAGTTCGAATCAAAAACAGGACGTAACACACAACTCTCCCGTTCGCGATGCGAATATTTTCAGTCACATGTCGAGAGTTCTACTGGCTAGTTGAACCGCACTGCGGCCTCTGTCGGATTTGAGTTGCCTATTCAGTGGTATAAAGCTGTTAGAAAGCACACTTTTATGATTCAAATAACTACAAAAGTAGGATCCTAGAGGTCGAGGTTATTGCTCTTTCAATGTACCTTCGAGTTATTTTTAAAAAGGAAGTTTTCCATTCGCCCTATTGTATACGACTTTATTCGGAAAGAATTGTATGTACTCGGTTTTTTGTGTTCTATACAAGCGAAAACTAGCCCCAAATCAAGCCTTCTCACATACTCAATATACTTCCTCTTACGTGGAACTTCACGGAACACATAAATACCAACATTTTACTATTTTTTTAAGGGTTAATGCGCGCTCAAGGGATTTTTAGTTCCCCTATAATATTCGCATATATTCGATGCACCTTGGTCCTGTCAAATCGGTTTTAATGCCTGGGAAATAAAGAGTTCTGCAGGGCATTCTCAAATCGAGTTGTATGGCTTAGGAAAGAATTGTAATATTCCAGACTATGTCCCAAAAAGGGCTTGAGAGTAACTTGACCGTTCATACCGAGGCTAGTGCCACGGTTGAAGATTTGAAAGAGTAGAATGAGACAATTCCCCGCTGTGCTATGGCTTCAATTGAATGTGTAAAATTAGCATCACCCACAGATTTTATTAAATGGTTTTGAATTCTATCTAACAGATGAGTAGAGAGATTTCAGGAGCGCGTATGACAAGATGTGATCATTGTACTCCAATTTTGTCCAGATAAATGTCTTATACTATATATTGAACCAATATCAAAGGGGGTGAAATATTTGTTACATCACTTGGAGAAGCCTTAACATTTTGCATCGTTTTTGACGACATCAAAAAAAGGTTTTTCCATCGTTGGTTTTCTTTGTAAAAGATACGGAAAATGGAACGTTTTTCAGTTCCCCAATGTAGGCTAGTCCAATGACAACAAAATAATCGGCATTATATAGACTTAACTCTGTGAGGTGAATAAAGATATGTTGGTTGCCTACCTTTAAGAATGCTGAAAAGAAGAATGAGCATGCGAAATTTAATATAGTCTTCGAATGATAGGTTCGATAAGTTTTTAGCAAGATGTGAAACGTGGTCATATCTTCTGAGACAATAAACATATCTAATTGTGGTATTGAAGGCTACTTACAACTTCCTTTTGCACTCAGCGTCGCAATTATAAAAAAATTGATCGCAATTCGCATCCATGAATAAGTATAGGAATAACTAACGCCTTAGCAAGAAGCAGTCTTGTTATTAATAGTGTTACCTCTTGGACAATCCATAGAGTCCGAAGAACACCATATACCTTACTCACTATAGAATTTATATGGTTGTTCAATGTTAGTGTTCTAATGAAGACTACTTTTAGATTTTTTTAAGAGTCAACGAATTCAATATTTGAATCATTCAACACTATATCTGGAAAATATGGCAAATCTAATATAGTTTTAGAAAAAATCAGACATTTACATTTTCCTTCATTGATTACTAAGCCATATTTTAACGACCTTTGAGGTGCACCTTTAGTTAAGGGAAGAAAGAACGCCCTCTTATGATACAGCCTGCTTTCTTTCACTTAGGTAAGATGAGATTAGTTTAATTGCACAAGGAGAAACGGAAAAGTAGTGTCTTAATTTCTTGATAAGAATAGAGTGCTCTACCATATCAAAAGCCTTAGAAAAGTTTAATAATACTCAAAACGTAGTAAAGTCATTATCCAGTCAATCCCTTATATCTTCAACTACATTTAACAGCGTTGTTTTACAACTATGTTTAGCAAGGAATCCTGACTTAACTGGAAGCATCAAATTATTACGAATGAGAAACTCATTTAGTTGTTTATGCATGATCCTTTCACATATCTTGGAAATAAAGGCGGGATTGATACTGGTGTAAATTCATCACCTATTGAGTTATTGGGGATCGGAATTATTTTTTCCAATTTTCATTGTTTCGGAAAAATACCAGTCATTAAAACGGTATTAATGACGTGCGTTATAAATGGTAGCAATGTTGGCAAAATTGCCTTAACAAAAACTGGATGAATCTTATCAACTCCTATAGTATGTGACTTTACAGACAAAAAACTTTCTACTATATCGGTACCATTGACCCTATTAAAAGTAAAAGACGTTGGAGTTAAACAAACAGCACCATTAAATAAACAATTAGCAACTGAGGTACTTGAAAGTGGATTTGACAGGAACTTGCAGCTTAGATCATTGCGATCAATATTGTTAGAGCAAGTTAACTTTTTTTACCAATTCCTAAATTACGAATACTATTCCATGTTTACCGACTGATTTTTTAAATAAAGAAACAAAAAGGGAGTTATGGTCCTGAAACATTTGTTTAAACACGCGTTTCTTTGCACAGGAATATATAAAAACTAAATTAATATTAAATGTGGTTTCCTTTTCTAAATTCAGAACGATTTTGAAATATATTCCTTCAAAGCCTTTTGGCAATTTTATCAATTTCATTCAAACATACTTTGATACATTGTCCAAGCTCTTTTGAAACATGGATAGCCCAATGGATTTCAATTGGGTTGCAATCTGAGCCTTACATATGCAACAAAAATATGGTAAGACACGGTCAAACGAGCAAACAAAAGGTGTATTTATCAGGGTGAGAAGTTAAAAACAAGTCTACCATGTTTACGATATAATGCGTCTGATATTCGCTGGGTTTTATTTAAAAGCTGGGATAATACATATAGGTACATTTATTAATTGATGTTGCCGTACAATAACAGTACTACGACAGGGAACGGAAGTGGGAGGATACTCACACAGCATTCGAATTCTTCTTATAGTTTTATTTATTTATTTATTTATTTCTTCCAAATTTACGTACCGCTGTGACTTTTAAATTGTTTTCTATACACATAATATGTGGGCAAGCTAAAAATCGATGATTGTACTGGTTAACGCATGCACTTGTCGGAGGTCCGTACAGCACCAAGAAAAACAATTGGAAATATTTGGAATGACCTGAAGGGTAATGGCCAGGTCAATATTTTCCAAATAAATTAAATGAAAAGAAACATAATAGTTTTCTATCCTCATAGATATTCTGCATACTTTAGTCAGGAAACATTTTTTTTTTTAAGAATATTTTACTTAATTTTGGAATTATATCCATTTAAGGGACATCTAGATATTGGTCAACTATTGTACTTTTTATTTATAAAGTAGACTTGTAGAAAAATTGTCTACAAAAATGCACTTATCAGTATACGAATAATACCGTTCAATAGCTGGTACCATTGTATTATTATTTATTCATGCCTGTGAGCATTCATGTCTCAATTATGAAAGTGCAAAGGGCGTAGAACGTAAAATGAAAAACATCCTCAAACCTTTTAGGTTTAAGGAAACTTCATTGTCTTAACATATAATCTTGATACTTTTTTGAGCACGTCTTACGATCTTTTTTCAATTTTGTGGTTGGAAGAGGTTTTGTCGCTGGCCATATTCCATATTAACCTAGCTTAGGACAGCTTGATGAAATTCAGTTTTGTGTGAATATGGACAGCACTTTTCAAACAATATTTCATGCCTATTCTTTGTAATCCATATATTATCCGTTTTTCGTTTATTTGGCGTTTTCGTTCTGAGCAATGTCTTTCAATCAGAGGTTCTGGCTGTCCTCAGGGCGGCTAAGCAGATGATGCACATGAGATCGGTATCCGATAGATATATCGCTATCTACATCGACAGCCAGGGCTGTTGCACAATGCTCAAAGCACTATGCATCCAAAGGATTATGTGTGCCAGGACACTCCGGCATAGAGGGAAATGGACAAGCGGACGAGCTAGCAAGGAGAGGAGGGCTACTCGCTTATAGTGAGGTTGCCAACATCAAACCACCCCTATGTATAGGAAGGGGCTCAATCGAAGACAAAATCATAAAGACTGCTAATTAAAGGTGGTCGAGTCTTTAAGAACAAAGGGTATCCCAGGCTCTATGGCCACTTCTTGACAGTAAAAAATATATAGAGAGTTAATAAAATTAAACAGGGATAAGATTAGGACAATAAAAGGAATCCTGACAGGACACTGTCGCCTGCTGAAATACGCAAAGAGAATCAAAATGACAAAAACAGACATTTGTAGATTCTGTGGCGATTTACGAGCGGTTGAGGACATAACAGACATACTGTGTGAATGCGGAAAATACTTTTTTGAAAACTTAGAGGAAATAGACGGCACGGATTTCAAAGGCCTTCTTGGCTTTTGCACAGAAGTTAGATGTTTTACCAAGAAGATTGTTTATGTTTTTGCCTTTTGAATATAAAATCACCTGGTTTCACAGAGATCGTGATGGGAGCGTTTTGATGACTAGTGTTTGTGTGATGACACACCCCTGTTTTAACCTAGCCTTACCTAAATTTGAAGCCCAATGCCGCTATGGGAAAAAACGTTCATAACTTCATGGAAAAATATACAAAACTTTGTTTATCGTTTATACCTATCTAGTGAACACCTGTATATGTATATTTGAAAAAAAAAAATAAAAAAATAATTTAAACAGATATTCAGAAAAATTATATGCATGCACACGTATAAGTATCCATTTATCTACGAAAGTCACATAACGTAACAAAAGGCGGATTCCCATTTTGAGAGAAGATAACTGTAGCGTTTATGCAAAATACCTAAAGTATTTCAGTGAAGAAATAGTTAATTCCTTATTTATCATATTAAGCTTAGTTCACTGACCCATACAAGAAAATAAGTTAACATTTTAACCAACTTTTCTTCATTAATCAAACTTAATGCAACTTTCTAACTAAGAAATAAAAATTAATCACTCTATTTTGATTTGATAGATTTTTGTTTTGTAGCAGTAATCGCCTTAACAATAGGTTGACCCAAAATAGAGCTGTAGTCCAAACATTCTACTTGGGCGATAATATATACTAAATCAATTATAAATCTGGCAGAAAATCAGAAAAGATGAATAACTACCCACAGCTTTCTGCCTAGATAACCCTTATTAGAGATACGGATAATATTTAAGAACAATGAGAAATGTTTTTTTAAACATTTAAAACAAAAGTTTATTCCAAAATCTTACTTGGATATTGCCAAAATGTGGATGATCTACTTATGTTATTATGCATGCTGTTATCCATGTGCTCAGAACTGCTCGGATCGGGTCCCGAAAAATAAACATTTCCGTTTGGTGTTGTTATTCCACCTATAAGTATAAATTATAAAAGAGTAAGGCTTTTTGTAACTTTAAAATTTCTTTTGAGAAAATATTTGGAAATAGTTACAAACTAATAAATTTTCTTGGTTATTAACACATGCATTTTAAAAATTAATAGTTAACAAAGCACAAAAAATAGTTTTGATTTGCAAATACAGAAAAACTCAGATTAATAAAAACTAAATACTTTGTTCATATGAATACGCTCATTGTTTCAGTTGAAAAAAAAAAATGGATACAACAATAGCAAAGCCTTGGAGCACTAAATCTTCAATAAGGTCACTAGATTTTCAATGCCCTTTGAGTTGTTACTGTATTCGAGGAAAATATTTTTAAGACACAATTTTTAGTTCCACGAAAAAATTGTTTTCGTACATAGTGGAAATTCGAAGACCAGGCCATATGTGCTTTATAATATTCAGGTATAATCTTATAATTAGTGTATATTTAAAATGTCCACTTAGAATTACATTGCTTATATAGGTAGATTAAATTCTTTTTCAATACTAATGAAAATTGGACAAATATAAAAAAATGTCACATACCATTGTTTAAATGATCTACATATAATTAATATCATATTTATTACATGCTTTGGTATATTTACCACTTGTCGAGTTGTAGAGGCTGAGTAAGGTCAATGATTCTCGAGACTTTCTCCAGATGAGTCCTCAACCTAAAGAGTGCTCACTTCTTCCACCTTCTCCTCCTTCCTCACCAGTCCTATCTCCCCTGGATGTCATACGAAGCGTGCCGATGATCAGCCTAGCTGAGGGCCAAGCATCTCTAAAGCATCTCAGTCGTTAACGGAGTATCCGGATACCTGGCGACCTCCGGATTATCTAGCCTTATCTGTTTACAGCGGATCTCTGTACAGATGGACATTCTTTCTCTGGTACTTGTGGGACCATTATGGAAAACCTAACACAAGAAACAAAACCCGAGGCCGCTACTCTTTTATTACCGGGAGGTAATAAGGTCACTGGACCGACTACCGGTAGGGCTCCTGCAATGCCAAACAAAGGAACATCTGTGGCAGGCCATGGTAAGCCTTAAAAAGGCAGAAGTAACGAGCCCAAAACAAAGCTTTTAGGGAGTGGCGGGACCGGAGCTAGACATGATTCTACCACTTCCTCCACTCCTAGCAGCAGCAAGTGGCAGGCTATGAACCCCCGGCTGCTACCAAAAACGCTCCATCAAAGGAGTTGTCAGAAGCTCAACTCCGTAAGAGAGCTCCTCGCAAGGATCGTTTCCAAATCGCTTAGAGACTCCTTCAAGCGCCAGAGATCATTGGAGGAATCCGTTGCGCTTCCCAAGAGGCCCAAAACTAAAACAGCCCCCGGACCTTCCGATGCTTTATCTCTGTGGTCTTTAAGCGATGTTTAAAAGAAAAAAATAACGATCGCGGTGGTCTACAGGATTGACGCCGACGGATCTATCTCTACCGATTGGAGGCAGTTGGTCAAGCTGAAGCTTTCGAAGAACTTCTTGGTCATAATGCGGGAAAACCCCGGACCACCTCCCATCAAAAGAGACGCTGGCTGGTATCATTATCATGTCAAGTTGATCGCTTCAGAAATCTCTGGATCTCTACAAAAAAGCCATAAGTGGATAAGGAGAGGTTTAGGAAGATACTAGGCTCGAGGTCGTGGTTAAGGGAGATATCCCTAGCAGACCAGGACCCGCACCTGGATCCCAGCCGAACCCTCCTCCGCAGAACACTTTGTTTACCATCATTTGGCTCAGTAACTCGACCCATGGGACTCATGATTGGAAGGTCTGGAAAGTAGACAAATTAAGGGGCCATTATAGATGCGCGTAAATCGTGAACAATAAGGAATCCCTTACCCATCCAGCGCAGACCAAAGGCGTGATTCGGTTCAGTTTCAAGTCTATATACCTAAGGGTCTATAAAAACGATGGGCTGTATATAAGCAACCGGCTCCTCCTTTACTGGCATCTATAAACTCAGCCTCGGATCTTGGAGCGACATTATACTTCCTAAACATGATTATGTCGGTTATAGATACCGACGACGAAACAATCAGAGATCCTTTACGATCAGACTTGGAGGATGAGCTTTTGGACTAATTCAAGAACCATGGATTGTTGAAGGCGTGAGCGCTAAGTCCATTTTCGCCGCTTCCGTCCGAATACTCGCGAAAGCGCCACTGGAACACGCTGCTTTCTCTTAATTATGTCAATATCGACGGTTTATGCGAGTAGTTGAACGCACTTTTGAAAGACACTATTCTTTCAAGTATGATGTTGAAAAAATCGCATGACAGCGCATCGCCTTGTCCAAATCCTTTCTGAACATCAAAGGTCTCAGTGAGATCTTTACCGACCTTGATGGAGCAGCGTGCATTCTCCATCGTCATCCTGCACACACGGACGAGTTTGGCAGGGATGCCAAAACTAGACGTTGCTCTGTATAGCTCGTCTCTATAGATGCGGCCTTAACATCGATGAATAGGTGGTGTGTATCGATCTGAAGCTCATGGGACTTCTCCAAGATCTGCCGCTGTGTTAATATTTGGTCGATGGTGCACTTTCCTGGCCCGAAGCCACACTGATATGGACCTATGAGGTTGTTGACGAACGGTTTCAGGCGTTCACACAAAACTGCAGATAAGCTCCTGAATGCGATGTTAAGAAGGCTGATGCCTCTGTCCCTCTTGAGGACCCGACAAACAATGCTGAGGTTCCATTCATTGGGCATACTTTCGTCCGACCATATTTTAGAGACAAATTGGTGCATGCTCCTTACCAAGTCAGGTCATCCGCTCCAGCAGCTTTGTTGGACTTCACCTTAGATATTGCTATCTTCACTTCATCGAGGTCGGGTTGTCGGAATTTCTGGTCATCATCATCCAGGTTGAAAGGTTCATTCTGCCTGACAGCGGTATTTGCTTCGTCGTCGCCGTTATACAGTCTGCAGAAATGGGCTTTCCAGATCCCAGCATCGACTGCAGCTCTACTACGATGTTCCCTTGTTCGTCTCTACAGGCTTCGGTTCGGGGTTTGTGTCCGTGGCGTGTTTTTTTTACCTTTTGGTGAAACTTCCGAATCTTATTCCTGGAGTACCGTCTCTCAATTTCCTCGACCGCGCGCTTCTCTTGCTCTTTCTTTCTTCTCCTGAGAAGCTGGTGTTCGTCTCTCCTCTTTAGCTCATAGAGCTCGTGAGCAGCTTTAGTCTTTTTTTGCAGTTTTACATAGCTGCATGTGCTTGCCTACATTCGTCATGGAACCAGAAGTTTCGTTGTGGTGGTCCAGTGAAACCCAGCACATCAGAAGCGGCATGGCAGTGTTTCCAATGGTCTTCGATGCTGGCGGTATTGGACCTCTTAAGAGATTAAGAGACACTCGATCGGAAAAGGATTTGGCGATCTCTTGCGATTGTAGCCGTCTGACTTCGAATTTCCTCACAGCATTAGTTTATCTTGGCGTAGTTTGGGATATCCGCAACCGTACCTTAGCTACAACAAGGTAATGGTCCGAGTCGATGTCGGCTCCTCGGAACGTACGGACATCCATAATACTGGAGGAGTGTCTTGCGTCGATCAATGTGATCAATCTGGTTGACTGTTGATTGATCAGGAGTTCACCAAGTTCCCTTGTGTATGTCGGGATGTGGGAACTGCTTGCTAGCCACGACAATGTTTCGCCCCGCCGCAAACTGGTGCAGGCTATATTTTCCGATCGTTCCACCAAAGATACCCTTTCTTCCTAGCTTTGTATTAAAATCACCTAGGACAATTTTAATGTCATAGCTAGGGCATTGCTCGTAGGTCTTGTTAAGGAGCTCATAGAAGGCATCCTTGGTGTCGTCATCTTTCTCCTCTGTGGGGGCATGCGCGCATATAAGGCTAATGTTGGCGAATTTAGCCTTGATGCAGATTGCTACGAGGCTTTCGCTCACATGCCGGAAGCTCAGGACTTCTTGTCTTAGTCTGCCTCCGACAACAAATCCGCATCCAAATAAGCGCTGCTTTTGCCATCGATAGCAATGGTCGTTATAGATATCGCAGTTTTTCATCCACTTTTTGTCCGGCCCATCCCATCGCCTTTCTTGGATGGCGGTTATGTCTGCTTTGCAGCAGTCTAGGGCCTCCGCTAGTTGTTCGGCTGCACGTGGTCTATTAAGGCACCTAACAATCCACGTACATATCCGAAGCTCATTGTCCTTAGATCATTTGCGTGGGTTGTCAACAGTAGATCTGTCCATATCCGAGGCTTGTTAATGCTTCGTAACTTGATTTTTTTTTAAATCGCTGGGCAGTTACCCCGGCGGCACATCCGCCAATTTGGAGGACCAGTTCCATTTTTAATGCCCCTAGGACGAAGGGTCGGTTACACCGAAGCCAGTAACCCGTTCCGGGATGTGGGCGCTGCCGTTGGCCCATATAGGGCGCAGGAAACTCGCCATTTGTCCCCTTTACTTCGCAATCTCCAATAAGATTCTAATCTAATCGTTATCATCATTAGACACTGTTCTGGTAATAGTTCATTACATAAATGTACACACAAAACGTCGTGGAAAAACGAACCATTTAAATAACAAAAATATTTGTTGTGTGTTTTGGGAATTGTAACGCGTGTTTGAGACTGGAAGTAGGTATTTTAATAATGTAATTATAAAAAGAAAAACAAAGAATTAATGTGGCTTATCTTCTTTAACAAATCGGAAAAAGAAGAGTAAAAGTAAACGTAAACGAGGAAGTTTCTGAAGTGGTCGAAGGAAATTTTGTTGTCCTTATAGGATACGTCTTGGGGCTCTTTTGTTTACAGTCTATATAAATAATCTAATATTTATTAGAGAACACAGCAAATTTACTGTTTTTCGCAGATGCTGCTGTTGTTTACATTTGCAGTAATAATGACAATAGCAGTAAAAGTAGATTACAAAATGGATTAGCGTAAAACAAACTTAACCCTAATAGTGAAAAAAAGTAAATGGTACAGAATGGGAGTAACAATAACTAGCTGTAGTAGTAACAATAACTAGCTGAGGACAGGTAGTATAGAAATAGAAAATAAAAGTGTAATAAAGCAAAAGAGTAGCTCTCAACCTTAACGTATAATTTGGAAAAACAAATGTTTTTGAATTTTTGAGGTTTCAGAAAAAAAAAAGATATTTGTTACAGGAAATTGTTACTACCAGTAGGCATATAGAGTAGTGGTCATTGGAATAGACCCATCTCTCTGTTACCACCACGAAAAGTCAATATTTTCCGGATTTCGCTTAAGCTAATGATGTCGCCATCTATTAGAGCGAATCTTTATATTGTTTGCATGTACATGCACAAGAAATTACTGCATGCTGACTCAGCTGCTGCACCTGCCGCTACTTACTTTACTTACTTTAGGTGGCGCTACAGTCCGGGGTGGACCTGGGCCTCAGTCAACAAGCTTCTCCAGCTAGCTCGATCCCTGGCTAGCTGTCTCCAGTTTCGCACGCTAAGTTGGCTGAGGTCCTCTTCCACTTGCGTGCGCCACCTGAGTCTTGGCCTTCCTCTACTGCGCTGTCCCTCGCCATCTCAGTCTTTGGATCTTCACTCTTCTGGCTAGGTCCATGTCGCTGTACAGTCCATACAGTTCGTCGTTGTATCTCCTCCTCCACTCACCGTCAATGCAGACGGGACCGAAGATCGCCCGAAGAATTTTTCTCTCGAAGCAACCAAGAACACCCTCATCCATCTTTGATAATGTCCATGCCTCTGCGCCATAGAGCAGGACCGGGATTATTAAAGTCTTATAAAGGGTGACTTTTGTTGTCAGAGAGAGGGCTTTGCTACTCAATTGCCTTCTTAGCCCAAAGAAACAGCGGTTGGCAAGAGTTATTCTTCGCTTGATCTCAGCGCTGGTGTCGTTGTCTGTATTTATAGCGGAGCCTAGGTAGACAAAGTCCTTAACTACCTCAAAGTTATATCTGTCGAGGGTGACGTTCTGTCCGAGACGTCGGTGTTGGTTGTCCTTTTTGCTTGACAGCATATACTTGGTCTTGCCCTCATTGACCGCTAAACCCATTTTCGCCGCTTCCGTCTCAATACTCGCGAAAGCGCCACTGACATCACGCTGCTTTCTCCCGATTATGTCAATATCGTCGGCGTATGCGAGTAGTTGGACGGACTTTTAAAAGATAGTGCCTCTTGTGTTTGCTCGTGAGTTTTGCACTATTCTTTCAAGTACGATGTTGAAAAAGTCGCATGACAGCGCATCGCCTTGTCTAAATCCTTTCTGGACATCAAAGGTCTCGGTGAGATCTTTACCGACCTTGATGGAGCAGCGTGCATTCTCCATCGTCATCCTGCACAGACGGACGAGTTTGGCAGGGATGCCAAAACTAGACATTGCTCTTTATAGCTCGTCTCTATAGATGCTGTCATACGCGGCCTTAAAGTCGATGAATAGGTGGTGGGTATCGATCTGAAGCTCATGGGTCTTCTCCAAGATCTGCCGTAGTGTGAATATCTGGTCGATGGTGGACTTTCCTGGCCTGAAGCCACACTGATATGGACCTATCAGGTTGTTGACGAACGGCTTCAGGCGTTCACACAATACGGCAGATAAAATCTTATATGCGATGTTAAGGAGACTGATGCCTCTGTAGTTGGCGCAGTTCAGAGGGTCTCCTTTTTTGAGAATTGGACAAACAATGCTGAGGTTCCATTCATCGGGCATACTTTCGTCCGACCATATTTTACAGATGAGTTGGTGTATGCTCCTTACCAAGTCATCGCCTGCCGTTTTGAAGAGCTCGGCAGTCAGGCCATCCGCTCCAGCAGCTTTGTTGGACTTAAGCTTCGATATGGCTATCTTCACTTCATCCAGGTCGGGTGGACGGAATTGTTGGTCATCATCGTCCAGGTTGAAAGGTTGATTCTGCCTGACAGCGGTATTTGATCCGTCATCGCCGTTATACAGTCTGCAGAAATGATCTTTCCAAATGTTCATCTCTACAGGCTTCGGTTCGGGGTTTGTTTCCGCGACATGTTATTTTTACCTTTTGGTAAAACTTCCGAACCTCATTCCTGGAGTAGCATCTCTCAATTGCCTCGATCGCGCGCTTCTCATGCTCTTTCTTCTTCCTCCTGAGAAGCCGGTGCTCGTCTCTCCTCTTCCGCTCATAGAGCTCATGAGCAGCTCTGGTCTTTCTAAGCAGCGCCGCGTTATATGCATCTTGCTTAGCTGCATGTGCTTGCCGGCATTCATCATCGAACCAGGGGTTTCGTTGTGGTGGACGAGTGAAACCCAGCACATCAGAAGCGGCATCTCTGATGGCGTTTTGGCAGTGTTTCCAATGGTCTTCGATGCTTGATGCTGGCGGCATTGGACCTTTTAAGAGATTAAGAGACACTCGATCGGAGAAGGACTTGGCGATCTCTTGCGATTGTAGCCGTCTGACTTCGAATTTTCTCACAGCATTAGTTTGTCTTGGCGTAGTTTGGGATATCCGCAACCGTACCTTGGCTACAACAAGGTAATGGTCCGAGTCGATGTTGGCTCCTCGGAACGTACGGACATCCATAATGCTGGAGGAGTGTCTTGCGTCGATCGCAATGTGATCAATCTGGTTGACTGTTGATTGATCAGGAGTTCTCCAAGTCCCCTTGTGTATGTCGAGATGTGGGAACCGCGTGCTAGCCACGACAATGTTTCGCCCCGCCGCAAAGTCGACTAGCCTGAATCCGTTATCGGAGGTGGTGTTGTGCAGGCTATATTTTCCGATTGTTCCACCAAAGATACCTTCTCTTCCTAGCTTTGTATTAAAATCACCGAGGACAATTTTAATGTCATAGCTAGGGCATTACTCGTAGGTTTTGTTGAGGAGCTCGTAGAAGGCATCCTTGGTGTCGTCATCTTTCTCCTCTGTGGGGGCATGCGCGCATATGAGGCTAATGTTGGCGAATTTAGCCTTGATGCGGATTGCTACGAGGCGCTCGCTCACATGCCGGAAGCTGAGGACTTCTCGTCTTAGTCTGCCTCCGACAACAAATCCGCATCCAAATAAGCGCTGCTTTTGCCGTCGATAGCAATTGCCTTAGTAGAGTGCAAAAAAAAACGCACATCAAAAAGCAAGGGCTCTGCTACGTAAGGCTAGGCGTGTGGAAAAGCCGCCTTTGAGAGAGCGAAGGTCATCCTGGCCAAAGAATTGCTCACTTGACGGTGACTGGCAAAGAAGAAACTGATCAAGCACTCTCTACTTCCTATGCGGAAAAATTAAAAGAAGCGGCTAGCGCCTCTGGACGGAAGGGAAACCTTGGCAGCAAAAGAGATGCAGATCTGACGATGCCACGTAAGCAAAGCGACCGGAAGGACGTGCTGTCGTAAACGAGCTGGAACCATGCGGTCGTCTGACAATCGAACAGTGTAAAAACGTCAAAGAAAAGTTCCAAGACGACCTATGGAAGGAGTAATCCACCACAGGAAACCGGGAACTTCAATTCGACGGCGCTGGTTGGAAAGGCGGACGCAAGGTTGTAGCTTGTGGAAACAAGACTTCCTTCGACTTCTTAAGGCGCTATATCGTGGAGGTGCGCGATGCCTAGGACGGCATTAAACCAAAAGGCACGACGTTGGCAGAGTTGGCAAAGTACACTCTTCCGACGTCCGGATGGTATTCTACTGATTATGCTTCAGAAAGCAACTATGGAAATACCGCAGCTGGCAAACAGGGGCATATAGCACCAAAGGATTTCAGACCAATAAGTCTTAAAACCCTAGAGCATTTATTGGAAATTCATATCAGGAACAGATGCAGCTACGGGTTTTAGATCGTGGCAAATCTGTAACCGCCCTACATGAGGTGGTGGGAAAAATTGAAAGGAGTCTATACTTCGGTGAGTTTGCGATGGCGGCCTTCTTCTATATAGAAGGAGCCCTCAATAACGTGAACTCAGCTCCATTAAAAGTGCTCTAGCAGACGCAAATATAGAACAGGAGATAACAAATTGGGTTTGCAACATGCTTGCAGGTAGGGTAATAAACTGTTCCATTGAACAAAGCTCGGCTAGAATGTCAGTGAGCAGGGGAACCCCCCAAGGGGGAGTCATATCTCCACTCTTGTGGATGATGGTCATCAACGACATCCTTAAAAAGCTTAATTCAATGGGTATTAACGCCGCGGCATAATAGTGCAGGGAAAATACTTAAACACTTTAAATAAGATTATGGGGGTTACCTAGAAGACGATCAGCACTTAGGCAAGCAGCTGTGGTCTCAATGTCAACCTCTCCAAACCGGAACTGGTTCTTTTTACCAGAAAGTACAAGATACCGAAATTCACACTCCCACAATTCAACGGAGTGGATCTGTCCCTCTCGGACAGCGCGAAGTATCTGGGTGAAACTGAATTCTGGGTGTAATCCTGGACAAAAACTGAATTCTGGGTGTAATCCTGGACAAAATCTGAATTGGAATCTCAACATAGCATAAAGAATCAAAAAAGGAAATATAATAATCTTTTTGTATGAATGCTTATTTTTTTGGCAATAGTAAAACTTTTTTTTTTTGCCTCACAATACCGATTCAACCGGAAGTAATTATACTTTACATATACCATCCTTAAAGAGATAAAGACTCTTAAAAGTGGAAAGTGATTTAAAATTCTGCAGGCCTTTCGCTGGAAAATAAAATAAACTTTAATGCATACACATTAATTGGTGATGACATCAAATACGTGCAGCCTAATGTAAGCTCTTTCGCAAATAATAATCTCTCGGTAAATACTCAGAGACTAACTACAAACATTCCATCTGCTCCCCAAGATAAAAATATGGGAGAAAGCAATAAAAACTCAAACGCGACCGAGTGGACAGCTGTCATCGGAAACCTGAAACTTACTGATTAAATTAAATTGGCAGCAGCCGAATGTTATGTTTCTAATAATCAATATCAGTTCGTTAATTTAGGTTATCATAAGACTATGGTATATGTAAGTAGTGCGAGTGTGCATGGGCTTATTATTAATTGACTTCGCGAGACTGGTATAAGCGCATATTTATTCTCTTCCAATGAGACAAAAAAGATTTCTATACTTCTAAAAGGTATTGATGGGGATACAACCTATTGAAAGCATCCACAACGCTTTGGAAAAACCTAAACCGAATGTGAAGCTAGAACAAGAGCCCAAAATGTTAATTTAAATATATTTGCCATACAATTACAGGCTGGACAGTCCAAAGATTTAATAAATATTAGAAACCTATTGCATCAAAGGGTGTACACAACACATGGTAAAAATGGTATCCAATGAAGTGCACCCAAAAGGGCCCAGGCAGGCAAACAAGCAATCTGAACAAATAGGTAATCTGAGCGACTTTCTAAGTGAATCAATGAACTTATTTAACCTTCTATTTAACTCTTTAATTTCCAGTGTCACCTGTAGGTGACAGTTTTAAAAATTTGGTTTATCTTACGGTTATAAAATTTTTGCATTCTGCAATTATTACTTAAAGCCAATTAGTGTCTTTATAACATTTATTTTTCAGGCGTTTATACCACCTTGAACAAAAATTCAGAAATTCAGAAAAAATACAAGTTTATTCATCTAAATCTATATTGTCCCCGTCAAAGTAGTCCCCATCGACTGCCAGCGCTTGATCCAATACTCGAAACATTTTCTATAATCGGTTTTCGGTTTGTCCATCAGTGCTTCCTGTGATTTTTTCATTACTTCCTCTCGGCTGCTAAAACGCGTTCCCCATAGTGGTTTTTTAACTCGATTGAACAGAAATAAGTCACAGGGAGCCAATTCAGGTGAATTCGATGACTTTTGGATGGTATTTGTTGCATTTGTCGTCAAAAAATTACGAATAATGATGGCAATGTTCAACGGTGCGTTATCATGGTGCAAACTCCACTATTTTTTTGTCCGCAATTCAGGTCTATTTCGGCGAATTGCTTTGCGCAAACGTCTCATAACGCCCAAATAATGCTCTTTGATTACTGTGTGTTGGTTATTGACCAACATTTATTTTACTTCATCAATGTTTCCGTCGGTTCTCGATGTCGATGGTCTGCCACTGCGTTCATCATCTTCTATTGACTCACGACCACTTTTGCCACTGGTAAACGACAGTTTTCTTTAGAGAATCCTTGCCGAAACACTTTTCCAACATTCGCGCACCAATAAATCCGTTTTTTACGCAAAATTTAATACAAGTTCGTTGTTGTAAATTTAAAAAAAAAATCGCCAGACACACAGAGATAGATGTACTCTTGGCTACGTAACTTTTGCAAATATTAAGCTATACCGCTAAGAACTCAAATCGGAACAATGGGAGCGCCACATGATGTTATTTCGGGAACTTTTTGGTAGTATGTCAAATTTATTCAATTGTTTGGCGCGCTATTGAGATTCTGTTGTGTTTACCTAGTCAAGTCATAAATACTGGTACACAGATAAATCAGCGCCAGATCAAAACGAATTAATATTTAAACAATTTTTTTTTTGTTTTTATTGGGTTATTCAATAGCTACAAACTTTAGAACAACTTATTCGAAATGACTTCCATTTGCCTTCCAGCACGACTTAAGACGATGTGGCCACTCATCGATTGCGAGACGCACTTCATGTGGACGTGGGAAATTGTCCACTGCACGGACAAGGGCTCGCTTCAACGACTCAATATTTGAGTGTCGAGTAGAGCAAGCCACTCGACAACGTTGTTTTTGAGCCACAGTTGAGTCATTTTTGCTTTGTGAGCTGGAGCAGTCTTGCTGGAAAGTCCATGGCTTGTTGTTGAATATTGATTAGTTGAGAGACTTCACAATGGGTTCCAAGACGGTCGATTGACATACTTTGGCCGGTATTTTTACTCCTTCCTCGCAAAAATGGAGCTTGGTAACGCCATTATAGCACACTCCCCACCATACCCCAAAATTCGCAAATTTATTCCCCAGCTGATGTTTGACAATCAATCATATTGTGTTTGCTTGAACCGCATGAGTCACTTCAAAATCGATGACAGCGGCAGCAGACGCAGACGCAGATTCACATTGTGTTCTTCGCTTTAGATGCCGGGGAAGACCTTGGCAAGATTATATTGTTTCCGCCTGACGATGGTATGGTAACTGAAGAAAAAAGTGAAGATGAGAAGGAAGCTGATTTTCTCCATCTTCTTGTATCAAGGTGCGTCGGGCCCAACTCTCAAAATGCAGCCAGAATATGGCCTAGGAGCTAAAGTTTTTTTGGAGCTACATCCAGATTACCACAAGAATTAGGACCATGCAATTTATACTTTGACAACTTTTTCACTGGCTTACCACTTCTAAAATATTTGGCAGAAAGGAATATTGGAGGAACTGGAACTATCTGCGAAAACCGCCTAAAAAACCGCAAGCTGCTGAATTTACATTTGAGGTGTTATGTTCCCCCAAAAATAAATCTCCAATTTTTATTATCTAATAAATATCCTTTGCTAAAACCAAAAGAAACAAATTAAATAAAAGGAACACATGTTTCAACTTAGGAGAAAACTGAAGAGAGAAGTGGAAAATGTAATGCCCAGTGACACCTGTAGGTCCTTTCCAAAAAAGTGGGGGTAGAATTTAAAAAAAAAATTATTTTTTGTCACCTCTTAATATACAGACACCATTAAATAGAAGAATTAACACTATTTTTCTTTACATAGTCATGGGAATTGAAGAGTTAAGGATCTTTTGATAAAAATCAGACAATTTTGGCCGAAGTTTCAACAACTTCAGTTTAAAGAAGAAAAATTTCTACATACTTAGAGTTTGTCGCTTCTATTGTAGTATAATGTATACAACAAGTCTTAATACTATATCGATGAATTTTAATTCAATAATTTCTTAAGAAAGTAGATTTGAACTTTTAATAATATTTAAAAGTAAAAAACCCAAGTTCGCAACCAACACTGGGGGGATAACGTTCACAATGGTAATGGACTTAAAATATATGATTGGTTTTTCAACGGGCCCTTCTTTGATCTTGATTTGATTTCGCCGAATAGCCCAACAATCCCACGTTCCTCTTCAGTATTAGACTTTTTCCTACTCTCATCTTGTCTGAATAGGGCAGCTAATAATAATTTGTGCTCAACATTCCCCACAATCACCCATATCACGAAAGTCGTTTTATTAAAACGACACAAGGCGTGTTGAGTGTCGATTAAGCGTCGGTATCACGAACCCTTATCCACTCGACTGTATGTTCCACATACATTCCACAACTGCAGTTGAAAGTTCAAATTGTCAAATGGTGTTTTTTTCCTAAATTCTATACGGAATTAAGATTTTCAAATTGTAATTTTGTTCTAAATTGGTAGTGATATAATATTTTTTTAAAGAAAATATGGATAGCATTGCTGTGGTTATTTATTGAAGTAGTGATGAGGACGAAGATTAGGATCTTAATAAAAGAGAGCTAGTTAAAAAAAGAGAAGGTATTAGATCAAAATGCAATCCATTTGATTTACCAGATGCTAAGTATAAAAAAGCATGCATTATATTATTGTTAACAATTCAATAAATTTTTACAGGTTTATTAAATATTTTAAGCTAAAGGAGTCGACGTTTGCTTATTTGCTGGACGAAATTACAAATATGATTTCGGACATAAAACATCCTTCTTCAGTGCCGAGGGTTGTAAGACTTGCAGCTATATAAGGGTTTTATGCTAAAGGGAGTTACCAAACCGGTATTGGGAATGACTTTGGTTTGGGCTTAGCACAATCCAGGGTATGCAAAATCATTACAGAACTGATCGACATAGTGGAGAAGTTTATTTGTCCTATATGCATAAAATTTGATAATGGTACGGAAGAACAGAAGCAAACGAATTTGTACTTCTACCAAAAATATGGCATTCCGGGTGTTATTGGATGTGTTGATGGGACACATATTAAAAAATCAGCACAAGTACTATAACGGAAGAATATTTTACAGTCTTAACGCTATGATTGTAAGTACAAAAATTAAAAATAAATAATGCGTTTATTAATGAATATTTTCATGCATATTTCTGATTGATTCCAATTAAAGATCTGTGATATCTGCAGGATGTATTAGTGTCAGACATTCCAGTTATGACGGAATGTTATCTGATGATGGTACCATATTAAGTTCTGGTTTCCCAGCAATGTGACACTTCCTGAGGGATCAATACTTTCTTTTAAAGAAAGAATTTTTGCCGTCTCATCGATGTCCTGTAGCTTCGCATTCTCTCTTGTTGTGTAGAAGTTTCTTCTTAACTTTAAACTTTAGGTCACACTAAACCTATAAATAACTTTTATGCTGATATTTAGCTTGTGCCTCATATCATACTTTTTGCCACTCTTTTTCATCCCTTACAGATGGCCCTAAACTATTCAAACCTGCTACCACCTCCTTCCAACCATTTTTGGATGCCTCCGGTTGAGGAACACCTCTTTTAAAATTCGTAGCCAAAGTAACATTTTCCTATCTGACCATTATGGAATTTCCCTTAAGGCAGGAGTTAGTAACTTAACACATCTGTTGATACCGCCTGTTACATAGGGAAGCTTTAAAAGCACTGACTGACTGACAGACCTTCAGATTAGATCTTTATAAAAGTCTTTCCCGACATAACCTCAGACAGAAACCTTTCGAATACAGAAATAGACACACTCATCGTCGAAATAAATTCTGCGCTGGCAAGAAGTATCGATTCTTTTTCGGAAATATGCGAAATCTTAGTACAGCAATATCTCTCCTCTTAAAATAAAACTAATGAAAATATGTTGCCCGTGGCTTAGAGAAAAAGAATATATCACAGACACCTTAATAGAATAAATCAAGAATATCGCGAGTAGTCGTCAAGAATCAATTGCATCGGGAAAATCATAAATGAAAAAATAAATTTAGATATTAATTTCATTTTCAGTGAAGACTACAGAAAATAAGACCTTCTCCTTAAGATTTTGAAGAGATCGACAGAATAACTGGATGAAAATTTTTTGGTACGAACCTCTCAAAGGACATTCTGACGCATAATAGCGTGTAGCTAGTGGATACTGAGACTAAGCTTAATACATTTAAAGATTTTTATTCCTCTATTTACCTGAAAAAAATACCTAATTTCGATAATACTACTGAAGTGCTGTCCACTGTTACAGAATCGTGTGATAGTCGAAATGATATCCGCATAGCCACGTTTTCGCCATTTCATCTTTCGGTCAACCCTAATACACCTTTTTCCACCCCTGACAAAGTACAGGTTTTAAGCGCCAGCATTAATAACAAGCGTTCTTCAGGCAAAGACGAGATATCTAATTATATATTACTCAAATGCTGTCATACGTTCGATTCAGTATTGTCCTCTGTGTTCAACCACTGTATCAATAACGGATACCTTCCTACTTCTTCTTTTCTTATCCTTTTTTAACCCTTTCCTCGTTATACGAACTTATGCTTAACGAGTTTCCCATTTTTACTGAATCGCTGCTGCTCCGCTTATGGGGTTGGCTAATGTCGCAGACCGCAGAACGCGTCTACATACTGCTCGGTCCTGGATCGCTTCAGTGGTTAGCCCCAGGCGTTCAACCGTAGTTGATAGTGTATTTTAACCGGATTTTCCGCAGATCTTTTTTGAACGTGGCAATACCAGCTTATTCTATTCGGTTACCGAATTCTTTTTTGTAGACTTCCTCTCATACGCTTTGCAGGTAATTAAAGGTTTTCCAATTACAGACAATAATTATGACGAGGCGTGGAAACTCTTGACAAAACGTTATAATGTGCAACGTGTTATAATCGATTCCCACTTTCGAGCCCTTTTCGTTTTAAAAAATGTAAACAACGAATCATCGACTGCGTTGAAAGCCCTACTAGACGCCACTCAGGAGCACAACCAAAGCCTTAAAGCCCTTGGCAGAGCCATCACGAGCTGGGATGATTGGCTAGTCTATTTGACCGTAAGTAAACTGGATGTTGAATCTCACAGACAATGGGAGCTCTCGCAGAAGGACGATAAGGTAGCGGCATTCGACACTCTTGTAACTTTCCTAGAAACGAGGTGTCGTTCTCTAGACGCAATCGATTTACAAGAGCAAGTCTCATCTTCCACTTTAAAACATTCCAGTCGTCAATTTAAAAGCAAAGTCAAGTGCACCACAGGCTCTATTCACACTGCAATCCCCGCTAAACAAACCGATTCACATACAGTTTCCAAATTTCGACAAGATGCATGCGCCTTTTGTTCAGCCAATCACAAAATTTACAGTTGTGATAAATTCCGGTCCCTTGAAACAACTCGAAGAGCTTCCTTCGTCCGCGAGAAAAACCTTCGCGTTAATTGCCTGGGAGCTGGCCATGATCAAGATAAGTGCTGAAGTTTAAATGCCTGTCGTGTGTGTCAAATACGTCAACACACGTTACTCCATTATGAGATGCCGCATACCAGTTCCGTAACTACGAACACCAATTTAATACCATCGCACGGCGCACACTCCGCACGTATCGTTCTTTTAGGCACGTCAATTGTCAAAGTAATGGGCAATTCAGCAAGGTATCAGCCAGCTAGAATCCTTTTCGACAACGGATCCCATCTTACGTTTATCAGTGAAAGTTGCGTTCAAAGATTTAAACTACGAAGAACTTCAGTGTCCACAGCAATTGAAGGAATTGGCGATACCGCGGCTGGAAACTCCAAAGGCGAAGTCGACCTTACCATCTCATCACATGACGTCACATTTACAACAAGAATTCACGCACACGTTATACCTAAAATAACAAGCAACCTACCGCCGATTCAGTTACCCCAAACTGATTGGTCGCGCATCAGCAGGCCCAAGCTAGCCGATCCTCTCTTCCACACCGGTTGCCTTCGACATTCTCTTAGGATCGGATGAACTGGGTCAGTTTATACAAACTGGCTTAGTTAAGGGTCACATCGGAACCCCAATCGCACAGCAATCTGCACTTGGATCCTCTTCGGGAAAATAGCCGATACAAAACCCAAATGCACCGCTTCCATCGCAGTCTGTATGTACACAGATGCTTCGTTAACAAATGCTGTCTCCAAGTTCTGGCGAATCGAATCATTACCTGCAACAAAACCCCTTACCATCGAGGAACAGCAGTGCGAGAAATTCTTTGTCGACACGCATTATCGTCGAGAGGATGGTCGGTACGTGGTCAAACTACCATTCAAATGCGACTGCCCTCTGGGGAACTCCCGTCAAGCCGCCGTTCGTACATTAATCCGAATGGAATCGCTCTTCGCAAAGGATAAACATCTCTACGAACAGTATAAAGACTTCATCGAAGAATATATCAAATTAGGACATATGGAGGAAGCAACTCAACCTCCGAAATTTGGTAAGCACTACTATATGCCGCATAAAGCTGTAATATGGGAAACAAGTACCACGACCAAATTGAGAGTCGTTTTCAACGTCTCTTGCCGCACCACTACTGGGTATTCGCTCAACGATTCTCAAATGGTCGGTCCGCAGCTACAAGCAGATCTTTTTTCAACATTACTTCGACTACATTCCCATCGTTTTGCTATGAGTGCAGACGTGGCGAAAATGTATCGCCAAGTACGAGTGGACGAGGAAGACATAGACTATCAACGGATTGTTTGGCGTAATACTCCACAGGATAAAATGAGGGTGTACCGGCTGTTGACTGTCACTTATGGGGTCGCTTCCTCTTCTCACTTAGTTGTAAAGGTTCTTCAGCAGACTCCCTTAGACGAAGGCGAAGGTTGTCCTACCATACTACGTGATTTTTACATGGACGATCTGATGACTGGGTGTTTCGAAAAAGCAGAACTGCAGCGTCTACAAATTCAAATATCATCTATACTTAACCGCGGAGGATTCCATCTCAGAAAATGGTCCTCAAACCCTCCTCACGTATTTGTGGTGTACCAGAAGATGAACGTGAAGTCACACACCCTTTGGATTTTTCCGGAACGGATAGCGTCCGAACGTTAGGGCTCCAATGGGACCCGCTCCTCGACAATCTAACTTTTACTGTTCAGATTTATGAAATAGATTTCGCAAATTTAACTAAACGCTTACTTCTTTCAGATGCCAGGAAGCTGTTCGATGCTCTAGGCTTGCTTTCTCCTAGCAATACCATCCCCAAAATGCTTTTCCAACGCCTTTGGATACCCAAAGTTGATTGGGATGAAGCTGTACCAAGCGATGTGAAAAGGCAGTGGCTAAATTACAGGGACCATATCACGAGCCTCGCAGCAATTAAAGTGCCGAGGTGGGTCACTATTGGTGGCCCGAATGCTGCATCTGACTTGCACGGCTTTGCAGACGAATCCCAAGCAACATATGCCGCTATCGTATACGTACGCACAACAACTCCCGGTGGCAAGATCACCGTTAATTTGCTCACATGTTGTCTCTACCCCGTTTGGAGCTATGTGGCGCTGCCTTGTTAGCACAGCTAATAACTCAAGTCATATCGTCACTGCAGTACTCTATCCGCAAAATATTTGGGTGGACAGATTCATCTGTAGCTATAGCTGGGATTCGTCAACACCCGGGTAAATGGTGTACATTCGTTGCGAATCGTGTATCTCAAATCCAAGAAGAGATACCTGCAGACAACTGGTTCCATGTTCAATGTTCAATGTAGCCGACAATTCACTCTGGTGGGAGGGTCCACCGTGGATCAAGCAAAACGAATCGTCATGGCAACCGCAACAGCTCTTCGTAACAAACCTAGACTAACGAACTGAGTCAACGAATTTAGCATAACTCTACATGCAGGACCTCAAGTTATGTATGTTATGCTTCAGAGTCGCTTTTGGGTTATCGGCGCACGCAAAATATCCGGATCGTGTGTAAAATGTCGAAGACACTCCCACGTGATCCAGCAACAATTAATGGGTGATTTACCAAAGTCTCGTGTGATGGCATGTCGACATTTTCTTCGTAGCGGAGTGGATTTGGCAGGACCTGTAAATCTCCGTTTTTCTAAAGGTCGTTGCTCGAAATCCGTGAAAGGGTATACGAGTATATCCGTATTCATTTGTATGGCGACTGGAGCCATTGGGAGAAATTCTGCTAACGTATGAGGAATTTACAACTGTTTTAACGGAGGTCGAAGCTTGCTTTAATTCGCGTCCTCTGTGCTCGGTGTCTTCGGATGTAAACGATTTCCTCGCTCTTACTCCTGGACATTTCTTAATCGGAGAACCACTTAAAGTAATACCTGAGCCCGAAATGAACGATTTTAAGGGAAACCTGACAAGCAGATGGTATCTTATCACGAACATGAAACAGCATTTCTGGAGAAGGTGGAGTTTGGAGTATTTATTACAACTTCAACAGCGTTCGAAGTGGACCCGTGTGAACTGTAACGTCAATCTGGGTGATCTAGTGGTGATTCGCGATGAGAAGCTACCTCAGACCAAATAGAAGTTAGGAAGTATTATTGACATTCATCCCGGGGCAGACAGTAATGTAAGAGTCGTAACACTAAAGACAGCTGATGGAATCCTAACTCGTCCTATCGTGAATATATCTCCACTTCTAACCGCAAATGACGTTATTTCTCCAACTTCGTAAAAAAAAAAAACATTTATATTTATCTACTTATTTCACTTTTTTTTAAAAAAATTTTTCAATTCGTTCCAAGGCAGGCGGAATGTTAGTGATGTCAGTCACAGTCAGTATGTGTTCAACCACCATCGGCGACAGTTGTCTTATAATAAATCGTTTCTTTCTTTATTCAACTGAAGCATTTTTAGTTTGCATTTCACATTTTCGTCAGCATAGCGAAAACAGGCGCACTAGCAGAGAACGGCTTCTATAGCCATTATAGGTGCGCTCCGTTCCACCCCTTCGGCAGCATTAGGCACCTTCCTGCACCTTACACCGGTTGACTTACATATACAAAAAGGTTGCAACAGTGTGCTTCGGCTCACTAATCTGGGTCACTTTAAGAGCAGTAGCTTCGGACATGGCATGACCCTAGCGAAGCTACTGCTAGGCAATCCGATTTTAATGGATGAAATCCCTTCCTTAATCAACTTCGATATTCCTTATGATACAATATATCCGGAGAGGAAGGACTGGCAAGAAAATGAAGTAATCAGGCCGAATGAAATTGCAATTTTCACAGATGGCTCGAAAACAGAGGAAGGTACAGATTCCGGTATCTTCTCGGAAGATCCAGAACTATGCGTGTCTATAAGGCTACCGGACACTAGTAGTGTCTTCCACTCAGAGGTTCTGGCTGTCCTCGGGGCGGCTTAGCTGATGCAGATGAGATCGGTATCCAATAGAGATGTCGCTATCTACATGGAAAGCCAGGCCGCTCTTAAGGCAATGGAATCAATCGACATCAGCTCTGATACAGTCAGGAGCTCTTGCACAATGCTCAAAGCATTATGCATTCAGAACCAGGTGAGACTGTGCTGGGTGCCAGGACACTGCGGTTTAGAGGAAAATGAACAAGCGGACGAGTTTGCAAGGATAGGAGGGCTGCTCGTAGTGAGGTTGCTAACATCGAACCACCCCTCTGCACAGAAAGAGGCACTTTCGAGGAAAAGACAATAAAGTCTTCCAATATTAGGTGTTCGAATCTGGAGGGACATAGGGTATCCAAGGCGCTTCTCGATGGTAAAAGATCCAGAAAGCTGATTAAACCGATTAGGATTAGGATTTTAATAGGAATCCTGACAGGACACTGTCTCCTGTTGAAAAACGCAGATACAGACATTTGTAGATTCTGTGGCGAACTACAAGCGGGCAAGTACATAACTCATATACTGTGTGAATCGTGGTCTGAGCGATGCCCAATTCTTGGGAACGCCGTGGAATTGACTGATTTGGATCGTTAGCTACGGCGCCTGAACGGTAACGATATTTTCGACACTTCGACCAACCCGTTGTCTCACTGACACGGCAACATCACACAACGAATATGTAGACTCAATTTTTGCACCAAACTCGTGGAAGTTGCAGTCACCGACTCCGAATTTCGGAAGAAAATTTTTATAATTTGTAGACGTTGCTCGTTTGTGTACTTTACCTTGATGAAATGTTGAGTTTACTGAATAAATTGACAGTGACAGTTTGATGATTAGTGAAAGAGTGCGTTCACAAATTAAATTCAAAGTTGTCAAGTCCCTATTGGAAAACCCGATACAAGGTAAAGTTTTATAACGGTGACCCCAATTGGGGCCAGTGGGAACATCAGAGGTAAAAATTATTCTTATTAATCAAAGGTAGTTATTGCATAAACAATGGCGAACATTCAACAGTCATGACGGCTAACTCGGGCTTAAAGAAGCACTTGAAGCTGTAATGCTTGAGGAAGACCATGTTGCAGAGATAGATTTAGTTGCACTTGTCCCAAAACCAAGTGTTCTAACCGATGAAGAAGGTGATCAGGACTGTATTCAGAGCAATGCTATTCCGCCAGACATACCGGATAGAGTCGAAATATTCACGAATCGAGGTGAAGATGAATAGGACAGTAGCGATGACGAACCGCTCACTGAAATCAAAAGACGGAGAAATCGTTTTGAGGAACCTCGCTGGCGTAAAACAGAGCCTATCTATGAGCCTCTAGTTTCCACTGAAGGTCATGTGCAAGCGCATCTCGATAAATCATTAAATGAAATGAGAAATCAAAATCCATTGCAAAGTTATGAAAAAATAATTGACGAGGAAGTTTTCGCCATGATTGTTCAATACTCGCAGACTTACGCGGCTCAGAAAAACAAGCATGACTTAGAAGTATCTGTCGATGAACTCAAAACATTCTTCGATATTCTTTTATTGACTGGTTACTATTCATTTCCTCGAGAACGTTTGTACTGGTGCCTGGATGAAGACTGTAATGTGTCAAGAGTTATGCCAAGAAACCAATTTGAGGAAATAAAAAAATATCTTCATTTCTGTGACAAAGTTGTCGCAGTCGAATCATCCTACAAAATGTGTAAGGTGCGACCGCTTGCAGATATACCGATGAAAAAATTTGTACAGTCGGTTATTTTTCACCAAAATTTGTCCATAGACGAGTCAATGGTAAAGTACTTTGGGCGGCATCCGGCGAAACAATTCATACGGGGGAAGCCAGTGCGATTCGGCTACAAAAATTGGATGGCCACAAGTTCGGACGGATACTGTTACGCCTTCGACTTGCAGAAAATCTCCAGGAGCCAATCCTAAAGAGCCATTGGGTATGAGTGGTAAAGCTATTGCTCGAAAAACTAGGCACAAGTGCTGAAGACCATGTGGTGTTTTTTGACAACTTCTTCACTCTCTGACAATCTTCTTCACAATGACTTCGAATTGCTCCGAGATTTAAGAAAAGCTGGTTTTCGTGCAAGAGGTGGAGTTCGCGAAGGTAGAACCAAGAAGTGCCCTTTAGTTAGAGTGAAAAAAAGAGTAGAGGAGTTAAAAACTAGCATTTTTTTTACTATGGAAGGGGGGGGGTCCATCTCGTCCCGTTTAGGAGTTAGGGGCAATTTTAGAAAAAAATGACTTAAGATGGGAAAAAAATTATTAAAAACCAACGATAACACTTACAATAAAGTACCTATACAGAATATGAAAGCCCGAAACTTGTTCTTTAATATAAAATTTACATCAAATTATTCGTGAATAGTTTTTGAATAATTCACATTCAAACTCAAATTCTTGGAAAAAAATTTAAAAAAAAATTGTTTAACAATATTACACAAAATTGTGAAATAATGTGTCAAATTGGTTATTTGTATTTCGCGTATTAATTCTGAATCGAACACAAAAAACCGCATGGCTTTATGAGCAAGTTTTTGAGCAAATTGAAATTGAAATTACTACTTTAGTTTTGTTTTTTGACATTTATGTACGTAGTCTTCCTTTGAATAAGTTAATGAGTATTATTTAAACATTTCGTAGACGCCTATATCAATAGTTTTCTTAATTAAGAGAACACGGGTGACCCGCTTCGCGGGATTAAAGGATTTCAACTCTCTTTCCGCAGGCGTCAGGTCCCGCTCACGCAACTTCGTTGCTCCGCTCGGGGTATGTACTTTTTTTCAGGCAGGAGCCTATGTCATCAATACTCTTCATCCACAGTACTCATCACGAAATTACAAAGTTACCATTAATAACATAGTTTCACTAATTCGCATTATAGAAAACTCACATGTTCCAATGTTGCAGTAAATTATTTACTTTGCGAAATATCTATGTTTGTACGTATGTATGCACTTGATAATGATGTAAAAATATAACCGAACAAATGACGGCTAAGCATCCTCGAATCCATCCTAAACTAAATAACTTCTCAGTGTTTTGTTCGTTCGAAGATTTAGTGTCGACCAACGAAAGCATTGAATTTTTAGAAGAATTTGGTTTAATTCCCACTAAAACATCCATTCCCCCACTGTGTTGCAACTTACCTATGAAGGTAGAAAAGTGTAGAAATGTAAAGTTTGGTTGGATGTGGCGATGCTCAAAGAAAAGCTCTAAAAAAAAGGTGGCGAAAATTGTAGAAATACAATCAACCCATCCATCGGTACATTTTTCCATAGACCTCAATGTCGGCTAGAGATTCGCGAGGTGCTTGCAATAATTATCGCTTTTGTTATCAAAATGCCTGTGAACACGGTTTTTCAGGTAAATTTATTAAACCTTAAGCTACAACTTAAGGATTTTTAAAAAATATTATTACATGTACGTTATTTTAAAATTGGCATATAATCGCTTGGCGCGATCACGACAATAAAAGTGAGCGTAGTAAATCTACTATAATAGATTACTATAACTATTGTCGTGAAATAGCCGAAATAATAGCATCTCACGTCGATGTTAACATTGGCGGCGAAGGAAAAACTGTACAAATCGACGAAACTTTTCTTATGAAAAGGAAATACCACAGAAGCCGTATTATTGAACAAATGACAATCGTGGTATTGGGGTTGTTTTGCAAAGAAGATAAGGTCGGGCGGTTCTTCAAAGTAAACTCCAAATGTAAGGAAGATTTGTGGCCTTATATCCATAAATACGATGACCCCAACACCAGTCGCGCGCCAGTATATAGGTGTTGAAAAAATATTCTCTAGTTCCACAACACATTAAATTACGGACCACACCAAAGGCGAATATGTTAACAAGACCGATGCAACCAACACAATTAATGATCTGGAGAATCAGAACAAGCTTCTGAAAAAAACAATTTTATGACGAAAAACAACAGACCACCTTCATCAATATATGGCACTTTTTTTTTATCGAAAATACTGCCTTGAAAAAATATATAAGGTCGGCTTGGGCTCCCAAATTATGGAATTTCTGCTGGACGTAAAAAAAAGTATACCCATGTTTTATCGATGGTAAAGAAAGTCTAGGTTTGCAATTAAAGGACTTCGACCCGCTCACCGTTCACAGTGAGCACTTAGAAGGTATTTTACCGATAAAAAAAACCCGTGGTGCATTCTGGGTCACGCTTAATGATTTGCTGTACTTTACTTACAAAGATGACCCTATCATCAATACTAATCCTCAAAGTGAGATCACCATAAATACCAATATAAAAATGTCCTATATAAAATAGTTTTAGTTATTTTCATTTTCTCAAAAACTAGAAGATGGAAAGCCATGCGGTTTTTTGTGTTCGATTCAGAATTGAAATGCGCATTAATACAAAAAACCAGTTGGACCCATCATCTCATAATTTTGAATATTGATTTAAAAAAAAATTATTCAAAAACTATTCACACGAAAAATTTTATGTAAAATTTATATTAAAGAGCAAATTTTAGGCATTCAAATCCTGTATAGTACTTTATTGTAAATTTTGCCGTCGTTTTTTAATAATTTCTTTACCATTTTAAGTCATTTTATTCTAAAATTGCCCCTAACTCCTAAACGGGGCGAGATAGACCCCCTCCCTTAGTAAAAAATGCTAGT
The DNA here is from genome assembly GCA_928272305.1 of Volucella inflata. NCBI lineage: Eukaryota > Metazoa > Arthropoda > Insecta > Diptera > Syrphidae > Volucella > Volucella inflata. Next base: position 89,226,522 of record OV743716.1, on the reverse strand, counting down.
TTTTAGCCCCTCTACAAAATACCGTTATCAATTCTTGGTGCCAAAGTTATTGTACTCGCCCCGTTTTTACCAATTAATAAAGAAATTTTGTTATTTCCACCGCGAAGATTTATTTGGGCCCAAATGGGCTAAGTTAAGCAAGCAGTAAAAATTAAAAAAAAAAGTTAAATTCTCATTGTACTATTGTACCCTAAACAGATATTTTTTGCTTTTTTTTTCTTTTTGTATCAACTTTTTGCAATTCCGAAACATCAGATAGGTGTACCAACGTTATAAAAAAAAAAAAAAATAAGGGGATTTGGGACGACTGCTATTTCCCATCACATTGTAAGTATAACAGGTAGCATGATGAATAAAAAATTGGTATAAGGTAACATAAGTTATCTATAATTTTATCGATCTGTTCGACTTTCGCTTTATAAAAATATTAACAATTATTATTTTTACCCATATCACCAACTTGGATTCCAAAATAGTTCAAATCTTTTGATGCATGTTCAGCAGAAGCGGGAAAAGAACTTTCGTTAAATGCTTTTTTCCTCATTGTTATTCCAGCGGGATCCTCATCTTAAAAAAAGAAAACATATATATGTATTCCAAATAAAAATGTTGGCTCTAGACTACTTGAATTTATATGAGATATATCTTTTCCTGTGTCAGACATTTTTGGCGAAATAGGCTCGATTTTTACCAGTGAAGTCATCATTGTTGATATTGACTTATTGAGTTGATTATTTAAATTAAGATTATTCGAGGTAGTTACTTCAGACACTTGGCACGGCTCACGCTTGATCTCTGTAAATGTATGGCTTGATGAAGAGTTTAGATGACAGAGGTTAGGTCCATTTTTTTGTAAACAAATGAAAGATTGATTTTCATTCGTAGCACTTGAAAAATTCGAATTAAATCCAAGCAAACATGAAGGTGAAGATAAAACAAAAGCTGTTTCCGAAGATTTGGCACAGTTATTTACCATATTCGAAGACGGGTTAAAAGTTGCCATATCGTTTAATTCTTTCCGCATTCACATTTGAGTCGAAAAGATTTACAAATTAACAGTGAAGAATCGTTAACAAAACACTTGAACAGAAATCTTAATACCCGGTGCCAAATTCCCATTAAGTTTTTCACTAATCGAAACGTGTTCCGATTTTACCTTTCACCGATTTAACAAAAACACATATATACATATATGCAGAAAATCGATCAATTAAGCTCAACTAATTTAACTTCACTTTTAGCAAAATACATTAAGACGAATTTAAAATTTGGATTACCAAGGACGGACATAACAATACATGACACCACAGTTAATGTAAAAACTTATCCCTTCGGTAAATCATTACATACATTACGCAAATTAATTACAAAGTCAAAAGTCTGATTGACATCTAAACAAACTTTGTTATATTCACAAATAAAATGAACTGTTTCAGAAACATTCCACGAATCTTTCCTAAGAAACAAACATGCAACAATATCGATGTTAATCTTTCCACAAAAATCAACGATTTCCGAATTCTAGGAAAGAGTTAAGTCAAACGATTCTGATTGGTGCAGAGGCCGAAAGTTCATTGCAGAACTAAGTGACACTTCGTGAGAATGTGGACTTGATTTTAAGACAGTAACATGACCCGTTCCGAATTCTAGGCACTACAATTTTAATCAAACGTAACATTTGCAATGGCAAATCTACTGCAAAATGCAGATTCCTATATGACACCTTCATTTGATATTAACTTTCAATTCTTACTTAGAACTTGATAATGAATTGTTTTAGTAATGATAACTACTTCATAGTGTTAAAATATATAAAAGAAGGAACCACAATCGACGCATACGAACTGTATAATTGCTCGCTTCTCCAGCAATTAATTGGAAAATTGCCAACACAATATCAACAACAGTATATGAATTAAACAGTAAGGCGAACACAATGTGAATCTGCGTCTAAGTCACCTGCCCAATCGGAGAACTGTCATACTGTTCACTTACGAGGGCGGGTCAATAAGTCCGTGACTTTTTGAATTTCTGACCTCTTTACTGAAACAGCAACACTGCTCCTGTTAACAGACATCTGTCAGTTGACTCCTGTCGAAATTTAAACTTGCTGCGTCAGTTAGTTTGTGTTTGACAGCTATTTTTATCAGACTACTCACTAATTTGAGGAGAAAATGGAAAAGGTGAATTTCGTGTGCTTATTAAGCATTATTTCTTGCGAAAAAAAACCATTACCGAGACCAAGGCTAAGCTTGATAAATACTCGTACTATGGGGACTCTGCACCATCGATTTCAATGGGAAAAAAGTAGTTTACTGAATTTCGTTGTGGCCGTACAAGCACTGAAGATGCCGAACGTCCTGGACGCCCAGTTGAGGTCTCTACACCCGAAACAATCGAAAAAATTCACGATATGATGTTCGCCGACCGAAGATTGAAAGTGCGAGAGATTGTGGAAGCCGTAGGGATCTCGCATGGCTCAGTGGTTTCAATTTTGAATGATCAGTTGGGCATGAGAAAGCTTTCCGCAAGATGGGTGCCGCGTTTGCTCACAGTCGACCACAAACGCAATCGTGTAACAACTTCACAGGAAGGTTTGGCGTTGTTTAATCGCAATATGGAGGAGTTTTTGCGCCGTTTTGTAACCGTGGACGAAACATGGATCCATCACAACACACCAGAGAACAAACAACAGTCAAAACAGTGGGTTTCTAAGGGTGAATCGGCGCCAAAGAAGGCCAAGGTGGGTTTGTCAGCCAATAAAGTTATGGCGAATGTTTTTTGGGATGCACGCGGGATAATCCACATTGACTACCTTCAAAAGGGAAGAACAATCAATGGGGAATATTATGCCAACTTATTGGACCGATTCAATGACGATTTGAAAAAAAAACTACCTCATTTGGCCAAGAAAAAAGTTCTTTTCCACCAAGACAATGCAAGGGTGCACACATGTGCAGTTTCCATGGAAAAAATCCATGAATTGGGCTATGAATTGCTCCCTCATCCACCCTATTCTCCAGATTTGGCTCCGAGCGACTACTTCTTGTTCCCAAACCTGAAGAAATGGCTTGGTGGAAAAAGATTTGACTCCAATGATGAAGTCATCTCGCAAACAAAGGCCTATTTTGAGGACCTCGACAAATCATTTTTTTTGGAAGGGATAAAAAAATTGGAGAAGCGTTGGACAAAGTGTATAGAGCTCAAGGGAGACTACGTTGAAAAATAAAATTATTTTTTTATCAAAAAATCTGTGTTTTAATCCAAAAGTCACGGACTTATTGACCCGCCCTGGTATATGCGAACCCATAAAAGTGCCTGCAATGTGCATCTGCTGCTCAAGTTGAATCGATTTCAACTTTTTGAAACGATTCAAATTTGACGTTTATTGTTTTATTAACGTGTTTGTGGAACTTTTCAATTTCGCATAAAGAAAATTTGAATGTTTCTCTTTTTTCATTGTTTTTCATGTGTTCCATTTAATTTTTTAAAGGATGATAAATTGAATGTTTGTTTGGATATGTAATGCAAGCTTGAAAATGATAATTTCACAATGTCGATGTGCCAAATTTTTTGCAAAATTAAAAAAAATAAACGAAGAAAGTGGTTGTGGTTAAGAAGTAGACATACTTTTTTTAATGTCTTGTGGCGAATCCAGCACACCACTAGTGACCTCATTTTACAAACAGATGTCGCACTAGACGACAAATAGAGAGAAAATCAGAATCTTCTTCTCAACTTTACTTCGTTTCTGAGCTTAAAGTTAATTAGAAGGCTAGCTGGAGAGAACGTGCCATTAGAGATGCTGTCCACGATTCAGATGCTGGCGATAAATAAGCTAGAATTCATCGCTGCCGATAAAGTTTTAAAAATTGAAATTCAGATGGCGTGACATGTGCTATAAGAAATGATTTTGTTTTCTGAAGGATGGGTTCGTTAATTATGTGTTTGTTTTTACTCAAACTAAAATAATAATAGAGAGAAAAATACTTTTCATTTTAAATTTGTACGTGCTTGTGTTTAACTTTTTTGTTAAATTTAAAAAAATTTCTTGCTTTTAGCACAAAAATATTTATTTACATGCACAGAATATATATCCCCAAAGCAAAACAAATCGAGTCAAGTGAGAGAAACATTTTTAATTGAGAACATTTTTGTAATATATTTGCGCTGAAGAATTTCGTTCATGCTTTTTACGAACCGAATTCTATTTGCTCGGGCCTATAAGCTAAATGTGAGTTAAAAAAAAAAATTCGCACCTTGCCAATCCACCCGCAAACTTATTCAACAAGTCAAATGACGTTTGGAATGAGTTAAATTGTTTTATTGACATTGAATGCTGAACTGGCTACTGTCCTGCAAATAAAATGCACCTGGTATATTCGACCGAGGTGCGCGAAGATGGGCTAAACGACCACGACCTCGACAGGTGCCTCACGGCCATCGAATCTACACTGTCCAATTTGACAGCTCTCGTACAGAAACTCAAGGCCGACAACTCATAAAGCGGATCCAGTACGCAGTCCAGAGACAGACCGAAAACCAGATCCAGGGAACCAAGTGCATCAGCCTGTTTCTTTTACAAAAAGTTTGGAGAGAACGCCCGTAAGGGTAGTACACCTTGCACTTACCCGAAAAAAAAAACGAATAAGTCCGTTGTTACCTAAGACGGTTGACAACAGGCAGAAGTTCAACAGGGAATTCCGCCTTTATGTATTCGATAAGGAATCGCGCCGAAAGTTTCTTATCGATTCGGGTTCAACAATAAGCGACTTGCCTCATCCAAGAGATTGCAAGAACAACAGGGGAGAAACAACACTGTTGGCAGCAAGCAATTCCCCCATCCACACCTACGGGAAACAGATCCTCACCCCCAATCTTGGTCTTCGAAGAGCATTTACTTGGCCGTTCTCCTTTGCAGATGTTAAGACACCAATAATTGGCGCAGACCTGCCCGCAAATTTCGGACTGGTCATCGATTTGAGATCCAAACGACTTATCGACATCACTTTCTATTGCTGGGGAAGCCCACTCCATAGACATCACCAGACTGCTGTCAATTAACGGACATGCACCATATGTCAGTCTAGTCAACAACTTCATCCTGGTCAACTGTGACCAACTAAGTTTCAATACGATCGCCAACAGTGTGCAGCACCGCATAGTAACCACATGTCAGATAACAGCCGAACGAAAACGAAGACTTTCCGGCGACAAGCTGAAGCAGGCCAAAGCGGATTTTGAGAACTTCCTTAAAAAGGACTACTGACGAACATCAAGTAGTCCTTGGGCGTGCCCAAGTCACCTAGTGGAAAAAAAGACTGGAGGATGGAGATGTTGTGGTGACTATCGTCGGCTAAACGCCCAACTCAGAAAGACACATGGACATGGTTCTGCGCGGATTTGACTTTGTCTTCTCCTACATAGACGACATCCTCATCGCTTCGGATTCAGAAGAGCAACATCGCCAATACTTTCGTCAAGTTTTTGCAACGCCTCCAAGAAAATCGGTCTATTTCGGCAAACTGTCTGGTACACAAAGCCGTTATAGCACTTACGATCGGAAATTGCTGGCGATCTACCTTGCTATACTTTTTCTTAATCACATCCTGGATGGCCAAAATTTCATCATGCAAACGGACTACAAGCCTCTTGTAAATGCGTTCTAACAGTACTCGGATAAGGCACCATAGCGTCGTTTAAGACAACTGGACTTCATCTCCAACTACACGACCGACAAAGCAATCCTGAAGCAGGACAACTTGTCACTTCAGTTGAAAAGTACTATCCGGCCGTGCATTTCAGCTTCCCTGCGGCGAAAGGCCTTTAAATCTATCATCCCAGCGGCAGAACAACCAGTTTGCAGCTACAACAAAAGTTCATCTGGCCTAATATTAGGAAGGACGCATTGGAGTGGCCAAGCACTTGCATCCAATACCAATGTTCAATGGTACATAAACACACAAAACTTATTCCTGATTCGATTGCAGTTTCATAGCACCGATTTCAACACATGCACATCGTTCTGATCGTCCTCTCACTGTGCCAACGTCGTAAGGTATAGCCTAACGATGATCGACTGTTTCAGTAGGTGGCCCGAAGCTGTACCTCTACTGGATATGTTATACACATTGGGTTGCTCGATTTGGTTCTCCGGCATCGTTTGCTACTAACCAAGAAACACAATTCGAGTCATTACTTTTCAACGCCCTAACCAACATCATAGGGACGTCGAGAATCCGCACTTCGCCCTACCATCCAGCGTCAAATGGATTTAACGAACATTGGCATCGTTCATTGAAGGCCACTCTGATGTGTCATGAAGACAGCAACCCTTCCAACAGTTTTACTGGAACTACACACAGCGCATAAGGAAGACATCAAGGCGTGCGCAGCAGAGATGTTATATGAAACAAACCTCAGAGTTCTTGGTGAGTTTTTTAACAACGACAGCTTCGTGTCCGATCCACAGATCTTCGTCGAGAAGCACCGAGCGAACATGCGCAAATTCCGTGCCACAGCAACTTCAAATCATGCAAAGCACAAACCTTTTGTTCCACCAGACCTTTATAAGTGTTCTCATGTTTTCCTGCGCTGCGATGCTGTAAAAAAAACCTCTGCAACAAAACAACCACATCCAATAATACAACGCATCAGCAGCCGATTCTTCAAAATAAGTGCTAATACGAAATTTCTAAACGTTTCTGTGGATCGATTCAAACCAGCACATTTGGATTCGTTTCCAGATGACACCGAACAATTAAGGATTCAAAAACATAATAAAACAAAAACAGATTCCTAACGCAAAGTGACATATGACATCGACACAAACAAATCGTAACTTCGTTACTGGAGGGGGAGTGATGTGGCGAATTCTTCACACCACTAGTAACCTTCTTTTATATACAGACGTCGCACTAGACGACAAATAGAGAGAAAATCAGAATCTTCTTTTCCTCTTTAAGGGCTGAAAGAATGTGAATCTGAAGTTTTTATATAATCAAATCTTAATGCAATACAAAATATTTATTCTTAATTTAAGGGTTTTTGAAAAATCCATGTTCTGCGTTCTTCAACATCTTTATTCGTTTCATCCTTTAATTCGGTTACGTGAACTGGTAAGTTTTCCAGATACTCGTTTTCAATAATATCTACTTCTTTTATACTGTGGTTCACGTCTTGAAAGGGTAGCCGGGATACTGCATCCGCGATCGCATTATCTTTTGATTTTTTTAAACGAATTTCAAAACTGATGATTCTAGGAAAATATTGCGTAGCTTGCATTCTTGTAGCCGAAAGTGTCGGTAAACATTTATGTGGAGAGAAAATCTGGGATATGGGCTTGTTGTCAGTAAGCAATATAAATTTCCTTCCAAACAAATATTGATAGAACTTGCGCACGCCATTAATGATAGCTTTAGCTTCTTTATCGATTTGACTATATCGCTGCTGATCCATGTTTGTGACGCAAATTGTATTGGTCTTTCTAAACCAATTGGATATAAATGGCTTAATAGTGCCCCCACCTCATAAGAGCTTGCGTCCACTGCCAACACCACCAGCAATTCGGGTCGTAATGCGTCAAAATTAAATCAGACAGTATTTGTTTTTTATTATCCATAAGCGATTTTTCGCAAAAGGAGTCCCAAAGGAAGGCACTTTATTTTGTAAAAGTCTATTGACCGGAAAGAGAATTGTACTTAATTGTGTATGAAGCGGCCATAGTAGTTAATCAATCTAACAAATGCACGAACTTCGTGCTAATCCAACAAAGGCACGAACTTCGTGCTAATCCAACAAATGCACGAACTTAATGCTAATTTGTTGGTCGCTTCATATTTTGCACAGCCTCCGCCCCTGAGTTTCCTTTCCGGATCCCATGTTTATCGATTATGTAACCATAATATTCAATTTGGTCTTTCATAAATTCTGATTTATTCCAATTTACTCTCATGTTGTAATTATTGAGACGTTTTAAGACATCATTTATACGTTCTAAATGCAGTTCGTCCGTACCAGCAGTGATTCGTATGTCGCGTAAGAAAACGGACACTCAGTACACTTTGTACGGAGTAAACAAAACCATCTCCATAAATCGCTGCCATTTTGGGAGTACGCATGCAACGCCATACATCATCCTGGTTGGTTGAAACAAATCTAATGGCGTGTTTAGCGTTAAATAATGCCTATCCACTGGATGGATCTCCAGTTGCAAATACGCTTTGCGGTCGATCTTCGAGAATTACTTCCCTCCCGCCATTATGCTAAGCATTTCATCGATGGCAGGTAATGGATGTTCATCTACTCTTAGCGCTGTGTTCAGGGTAATTTCATAATCTCCACACATTCGCACTTCGTTGTTAGTCTTCCGCACAACAAGTATAGGTGTCGTCCATTCGCTAGTTTCAACTTTCTCACGTAACCCTTCACTCACTTGTCTTTTAATTTCTTTTTCCACCACTTCCTATAATGGGAATGGTACTCTTCTAGCTTTAAGGAATTTTGGTGCTGCTTTCTCTTTTATATGTAACCTATCTTGGTTAACTAGCCCTAAACGGGCCAACGGCAGTGCTCACATCCCGGAACGGGTTACTGGCTTCGGTGTAACCGACCCCTCGTCCTAGGGGCATTACAAATGGAACAGATCCTCCAGGTTGGGGGTTGTGCCGCCAAGGTAACTGCCCGGCCATTTAAAAAAAAACATAAGTTACGAAGCATCAACAAGCCTCGGATATGTTGACAACCAACGCAAACGATTTAAGGACAATGAGCTTCGGACATGCACAGCCGAGCAACTAGCGGAGGCCCTACACTCCTGCAAAGCAGACATAACCGCCATCCAAGAAATGCGATAGGATGGGCCGGACAAAAAGAAGATGAAAAACTGCGACATCTACTACGGGAATTGCTATCGACGGCAAAAGTAGCGCTTATTTGGATGCGGATTTGTTGTCGGAGGCAGACTAAGACAAGAAGTCATCAGCTTCCAGCATGTGAGCGACCGCCTCGTAGCAATCCGCATCAAGGCTAAATTCGCCAACATTAGCCTCATATGCGCGCATGCCCCCACAGAGGAGAAAGATGACGACACCAAGGATGCCTTCTACGAGCTCCTTAACAAGACCTACGAGCAATGCCTTGGCTATGACATTAAAACTGTCCTCGGTGATTTTAATGCAAAGCTAGGAAGAGAGGGTATCTTTGGTGGAACAATCGGAAAATATAGCCTGCACAACACCACCTCCGATAACGGATTCAGGCTAATCGACTTTGCGGCGGGGCGAAACATTGTCGTAGCTAGCACGCGGTTCCCACATCTCGACATACACAAGGGGACTTGGAGAACTCCTGATCAATCAACAGTCAACCAGATTGATCACATTGCGATCGACGCAAGACACTCCTCCAGTTTTATGGATGTCCGTACGTTATGAGGAACCAACATCGACTCGGACCATTACCTTGTTGTAGCCAAGGTACGGTTGCGGATATCCCAAACTAAGCCAAGACAAACTAATGCTGTGAGAAAATTCGACGTCAGACGGCTGCAATCACTAGAGATCGCAGAGTCCTTTTCCAATCGAGTGTCTCTTAATCTCTTAAGAGGTCCAGTACCGCCAGCATCAAGCATTGATGACCATTGGAAACACTGCCAAAACCCTTTCAGAGATGCCGCTTCTGATGTGCTGGGTTTCACTCGTCCATCACAGCGAAACTCCTGGTTCGATGATGAATGCCGGCAAGCACACGCAGCTAAGCAAGGCGCTGCTTGGAAGGACCAGAGCTGGTCATGAGCTTCTCAGGAGGAAGAAGGAAGAGCATGAGAAGTGCGCGATCGAGGAAATTGAGAGATGCTACTCCAGGAATGAGGTTTGGAATTTTTACCTAAAGGTAAGAATAACATGCCACGGAAACAAACCCCGAACCGAAGCCGGTAGAGATGAACAAGGGAACATCGTAGTAGAATCGCAATCGATGCTGAGGATTTGGAAAGACCATTTCTGCAGACAGTATAACGCTGATGACGAACCAAATACCGCTGTCAGGCAGAATCAACCTCTCAACCTGGACGCTGATGTACAAAAATTCCGTCCATCCGACCTGGATGAAGTGAAGATAGCTATATAGAAGCTTAAGTCCAACAAAGCTGCTGCAGTGGATGGCCTGACGGCAGACCTTGGAGAAGACCCATGAGCTTCAGATCGCTACACACCACCTATTCATCGATTTTTAGGCCGCGTATGACAGCATCTATAGAGACGAGCTATACAGAGCAAAGCCTATTTTTGGCATCCCTGCCAAACTCATCTGTCTGTGCAGGATGACCATGGAGGATGCACGCTGCTCCATCAAGGTCGGTAAGGATCTCACCGAGACCTTTGATGTCCAGAAAGGATTTAGACAAGGCGATGCGCTACTATGCGATTTTTTCAACATCGTACTTGAAAGAATAGTGCAAAACTCACGAGCAAACACAAGAGGCACTATCTTCCAAAAGTCCGTCTAACTACTCGCATACGCCGACAATATTGACATAATCGGGAGAAAGCAGCATGATGTTAGTGGCGCTTTCACGAGTATTGAGACGGAAGCGGCGAAAATGGGTTTAGCGCTCAATTAGGGCAAGACCATGTACTTACATCTCGGGCAGAACGTCACCCTCGACAGATATAACTTTGAGGTAGTTAAGGACTTTGTCTACCTAGGCTCTGCTATAAACACAGACAACTACACCAGCGCTGAGATCAAGTGAAGAATAACTCTTGCCAACCGCTGTTTCTTGTGGCTAAGAAAGCAATTGAGTAGGTAAGCCCTCTCTCCGACAATAACAGTCACACTTTATAAGACCTTCATAATCCCGGTCCTGCTCTATGGCGTAGAGGCATAGGTTTGGTTAGGTAAAATAGGGTGTGCCACAAGACACAGACACTCGGCACCTGAACGGGGCCATCGCGATCCCCTGTGGGTTAAAACCAACTCCAAAAGCAGAAAACCTAAACTGTTTCCCTGTTAAAGCACCCAATTACTCTACAGAATCCAAGAAGGCCTTTGAAGTCCGTATCGTCTATTTCCTCAAAGTTTTCAAAGAAATATTTTGCCAAGAATTTCCTTCGGCTGCGCGATATTGCCTCACATTCACATAAAATGTGTGTTATATCCTCAACCGCTTGTAGATCCCCGCAGAATCTACAAGTGTCCGTATTTGTTAGTTTTAGTCTCTTTGCGTGCTTCAGCAGTAGACAGTGTCCTGTTAGTATTCCTATAAGCGTCTTTAGCTTATCCCTATTTAGCTTAATAAGCTTCCTAGATCTGTTACCGTCGAGAAGTGGCCATAGAGTCCTTGATACCCTATGTCCTTCCAGGTTCAGCCACATTATGCTGGCGGTCTTTATGATTTTTTCCTCGATAGTGCCCCTTACTGTGCAGAGGGGTGGTTTGACATTCGCAACCTCACTATTGTCGAGAAGCCCTACTCTTCTTGCAAGCATGTCTGCTTGTTCATTTCCTTCTATACCACAGTGCCCTGGCACCCAGCACAGTCTCACCCTGTTCTGAACGCATAATGCCTTGAGAATTGTGGGACAGCCCCTGACTGTGTCAGAGTTAACGTTGTTTGACTCCATTGCCTTAAGAGCAGCCTGGCTGTCGGTGTAGATAGCGATATCTTTGCTGGATACCGATCTCATCTGCATCAGCTCAGCCGCCCTGAGGACAGCTAGAACCTCTGATTGGAAGACACTGCTAGTGTCCGGTAGCCTTATGGAGACCCTTAGTTCCGGGTCCTCCGAGAAGACTCCGGAACTTGTTCCCTCCTCTGTCTTCGGGCCATCTGCAAAAGCTGCAATTTCGTTTGATCTTGTCACTGAATTTTCTTGCTAGTCCTTCCTCTCCGGATATAGTATATCATACGGAATGCTAAAATCGATTAAGGAAGGGATTTCATCTGTTCTAACAGTATTGCCTGGTAGTAGCTCTTCCAGGATTGAGCCGTGTCCGAAGCTACTGTTTTTGAAAAGACCTAGATTAGTGAGTCGAATCGCACTGTTGCCAGCAAGTTTTTTTTATCTGTAAATCAAGCGGTGTCAGGTGTAGGAAGGTGTCCAATGCTGCCGTAGGGGTGGTACGGAGCGCTCCTGTAATGGCTATGGTAGCCGTTCTCTGAACCGCCGCTAATTTTCCGTAAGTCGTCTTCTTAGTTGTTACTTTCCACCATGCTAGTGCGCCATATGTCAGTATGGGTCTCACCACTACCGTATATAGCCAATACACCATAGCAGGTTTAAGGCCCCAAATTTTTCCCACAGTTCCTTTACATGTGAAAAGAGCATTATATGCCTTTTTAATTCTTTCCGCTACGTTGAGATTCAAATTCAGGTTCTTATCCAGAATCACGCCAAGGTACTTCGCACTATCCGAAAGGGACAGCTCCATTTTGGCAGTGTGAATTGCGTATCTTGTACTTTCTCGTAAAGAGAACCAGTTCCACAGCTCAGACCACAGACCACAGCTGCCTGCCCAGGTGCTGATCGTCTTCAAGGCAAGCTCCATGATCTCACTTAAAATGTTTAAGTATTTTCCCTGCACTATTGTCACCACGTCATCCGCGTATGCCGTGGCGCTGATAACCATTGAGTTTAGCTTTTTGAGAATGTCATTTATGACCAGTACCCAAAGGAGTGGATATATAACTCCCCCTTGAGGGGTTCCCCGGTCACTGACATTCTAACCGAGCTTTGTCCAATGGAACAGTTTATTACCCCAGCTGTAAGCATGGTGCAGATCCAATTCGTTATCCCTGGTTCTATGTTTGCGTCTACTAAAGCACCTTTCAGAGCGCTCAGCTTTATGTTATTGAAGGCCCCTTCTACATCTAGGAAGGCCGCCATCGCAAACTCACCAAAGTTTAGACTTCTTTCGATTTTCCCTACCACTTCATGTAGGGCGGTTTCCACGGATTTGCCCTTCATATAGGCATGCTGTGACCCGGTCAAAAAACCGTTACCGCATCTGTTCCTGATGTGAATTTCCAGTAAACGCTCCAGGGTTTTAAGCATAAAAGATGACACACTTATTGGTCTGAAGTCTTTAGCTGTTGTGTGCCCTTGCTTGCCGGCCTTAGGTATAAAAACTACCTTAACTTCTCTCCATGCTTTTGGACTATAGTCCGTTTTAAACTGTATCTCAGAAATTTCCATAATGTTTTGGATGACTACCTCCGGCGCTTTCTGCAGCAAAATGGGTAGACTGCCATCCGGGCCGGGGGATTTATACGGTTTAAAGGATTGAATTGCCTACCGTAATTTTTACTGGTTTATAAGAACACCATCTCTCCTTCAGAGAGGGAAGGATTGATGTCATCAGTGTGCCGTGGCAAGCCGGAGTCAGCTGATAATGTGGATCCAGGGAAATGGGTTTCAACCAGCGTTACCAGGACTTCCTGGCTGCTTTCAGCCCATGTTCCGTCATTTTTCCTGAGGAAGCTAGGGACGCTCGCTTCTTTTGAAATGATTTTGCGTAACCTTGAAACTTCGTCTGTTGCCATTATGGATTCGCAGTAACTCTGCCATGACGCCCTTTTCGATTTCCTAACTAGGTACTTGAATTGCCTTTTGCAATCGTAGTACTCATTCCACGTAGTGTCACATTTAAAAAGTTTCGCCTTATTATAGAGCTGCCTCACGTCTTTCCTTTTAAGACCTATTTCCCTATTCCACCATCTCGGCTGGGCCCTTTTGGGTGCTCGGTTAACTGGACAAGCTTTCTCGAACGCCATTTTTAGTGCCCTATTTAGATTTCCTACCGCCCTGTCTAAGTTAACAATGTTATCGCAGGTGGTTGATTGGGTCTCCAGATGTGTGTTTACCTTTTCTGTATACTTGACCCAATCAGTTTTCCTGGGATTCCTTTGAAAGATACATGCCCTATTTTGGAAGTTCACCTTGAAGCGTATCCATCTGTGATCAGACAATGACGCTTCGTCGACTACTCTCCAATCAGTGATACCTAACCCTTCTGTATCCGAGGCAAGAGTAATATCTATCACCTCCTGCCTGTTTTTGACCACATAAGTGGGTGAATTCCCTCTATTACAAATAGTGGGGTTTGATAGTAAAATAAAATCAAACAAACACTCACCTCTTGTGTTGGTGTCTCCGCTTCCCCATTGTGTGTGACGGGCGTTCGCGTCACAGCCCACCACCAGCATCGGGTCTTTCTGCCTTGTCAAGTCCCTTAACTTCTCTGAGATGACTACCTCAGAGTCGTAGGGTAGTTAGGCTGAGGTCAGACAAAGTGGTTTGCCACATTCCCTCTCGCAAATTACCGTCGTCAGATCACCTGAGCTGAAATGATTCAAAAGAAATGCCTTTATTTGCTGTTTGATAAGGATACAAGTCCTTATCTTACCTAATCTTGCCCTGAAGAACAAGTCATAATTTTTTAAACTGAGCGCCTGGATCACGTTTTTCTCGTTGATCCACGGCTCTTGTATGAGTATGGCTGTGACGTCCTGTGTGACGATATACTCCACCAGACAGGCCGTCGCTGCCTTACTGTGGTAGAGATTTATCTGCAGCACTTCCATCATCTTTGGGGGGTTCCTCCTCATCGTTGTCCTTGGTCGATTGCTTAACCATCAACCTGCCCATACTGCGCCTTACCATACCCCTGGATTTCTCGAGGTATGGTAGGCAAACCCTATTCAGGGACAGCAGGAAATGCTGGCCATGCTGCCGCCTTGGCCCCGTCTTATGTACTCTCCATGTCTCGGCCATTAGCTCCCGATTTCGCACATGGAGCAGTCCTAGGAGCTTTTCAGAGTACGTGTAGGGACACGGAACCCATACCCAAGCCGTCGGCAGAGTGTACTTAGCCAACTCTGCCACCGTTGTGCACTTTAGCTTGATGCCTTCCCAGGCATCGCTCACTCCCTCGATAAATCGCCTTAAGTAGTCGACGGAAGGCTTATTCCCACAAGCTACAACCTTGCGTCCGCCTTCCCAACCAGCGCCATCGAATTGAAGTTCCCCGTCTCCTGTGGTGGATAGCTCCTTCCATAGGGCGTCTTGGAACTTCTCCTCGACGTTTTTCCACTGATCGATTGTCAGGCGGCCGCATGGTTCCAGCTCGTTTATGACAGCAATGATAAGTTCGTCCTTCGGGTCGCTTCGCTTACGACTCAAAGTGGGCAAAGTACCAGCCTTCACCTTTTTCGAGTTGTTCAGCTCCGCGGCGTCGTCAGATCTGCCTCTCTTGCCACCAAGATCTCCCCTTCCAGAGATTCCCTCTTTTAATTTTGCCGCGTAGGAGGTAGAGGGCCCCTGATCGGTTTCCTCCCCCGCCTTTGCCGCAACATCTCCCTTGCCAGTCACCTGTCGAGTGGGCGATTGTTTGGCCAGGATGACCTTCGCTCTCTCGAGGGTGGCTTTTTCCCACTGACTAAGGCTGTTGGGATCACAGCCTTCGTACTTTGCTACCCTACCCTTTGCGCTACGTAGCAGAGCCCTTGCCCTTTGGTGCACGTTTTTTTCACCCTTAGTGGCGATGATGGAAGTGGCAGGCGCAGCAGCTGAGCCAGCTGTTCCTACCTTTTCCATCCCCGCCACATTGCCCTGTTTATTCCGATTTACGGAGCGGATGTCCCAGCTGCTTTGGCTTCCTCCATCGGATTCTTACCCTGCTTATCACCAGTGTGAGTGCCAGCCTGCTCACCGGTGATATCGCTGGCGTTGGTGAGTGTTCTTTTGAAGTCCTCACCATCGCTAGCCAGAAGCTCAGCTTCTTCCAATGCCCTTGCCAAGAGGGAGGTGGATGAAGTCGATATTTCGCCTTCACTCACCTCTAGCTCTTCCTGGACAGGGATTGCTTGTTTTGTGAATATTTTTGTTTTTTTGTTTTCCTTTGTTTTTATTTAATTTTGTTCCCACAAGTATGGCCGGAAATGAAGGTCAGACCAGGCAGCACCGCCATACCTGGGTAAGGCTTAATATAACAGGCCCGCGCCAAGGCGCCTGAGAGAGCTCGTTCGCGGTTGGTTTTACCCCCAACTTAACATCCTTCGACACGGTTTGCTATCTGCTCACACCACCACTGGAATTAGGTAGGCAGTTCTTAGTTCACCACTCCTCAGCTGACCGTGGTCGGTTGAGTCATTGCGGCTTAAGCCTCCGCATCGGCGTCATTGAAGATGACGCTCACCACAAGGTGCATGCCTCGCGGAAGTGGCGTAGAGGCATGGACATGATCAAAAATGGATGAGGGTGTGCTTGGTTGCTTCGAGAGAAAAATTCTTCGGGCGATCTTCGGTCCCGTTTGCGTTGACGGTGATTGGAGTAGGAGATACAACGACGAACTGTATGGACTGTACAGCGACATGGACCTAGCTACAAGAGTGAGGATCCAAAGACTGAGATAGCTGGGTCATGTAGAGCGCATGGACGCCAATGCTCCGGTCCGAAAAGTCTTCGAATTCGCTCCCGAGGGACAGCGTGGTAGAGGAAGGCCAAGACTCAGGTGGCGCACGCAAGTGGAAGAGCACCTCAGCCAACTTAGCGTGCGAAACTGGAGACAGCTAGCCAGGGATCGAGCTGGCTGGAGAAGCTTGTTGACTGAGGCCCAGGTCCACCCCGGACTGTAGCGCCACTTAGAGTAAGTAAAGTAAGCTTGGTATCCCACAATTTTTCCCGTGGAAGATAGAATAAATTTGTGTACTTACTCTGGTTCTGGGTTTTTGAAGTTGCTCGACGATGATTTGGTCCCAGTTGAGTTTAATAAAACTCTCGAACGTACCAGGTACATCTTTACCAGGTCTTTCGTTGTAGGTTTTGCGACTGTGAACCTTATATATCTCAAGCAATCCAATGGAGTCTTGCAGTAACTGAATAATAAGGTATCATTTTCCAATATCTCAAGCTCAGCACAATGTCCTTCTGCATCACTCAAGCTCACGATCATCAAAATTTAAAACAGAATTATTAACTTTAAGATTGCAAAATAATTTGGAACGATTTAAGTAAAAAACTGTTATTTTTAATGTTGTTAACCCTTCCCTCATATATTTGAAACAATTCCTCTATTAAGATATCATCGGTATCAATTTCTCCGTCCGAGACTTGTCATTTCTCTTTGAGAAAAACCCTCCGATGATGTCTTTTAGTCTTGCAGAACCCGCAAACCGTCTCTTTATGGTGGCATTGATTCGCTAGGTGCGATGAGATACCGCAGTGGTTACATTTCCTTTGAGATACTTCGGTGCTTCCTACACTCGCTTGATTCTCAGGCATCTTGTTCCTCGTCCACAAACGCATTCACCGGACTATTTCATACACTGTATTTTCCTTTGCCGTGTCCTGATGCTGTTTTAGGCCCCCTTTTACAGCTGTTTCATATGCATTCGCCGTGTTGTCTGCTTTTTCCAAAGTCATATCGTTTTTTTCGAGCAGCCGGCTCTGAGTTTATTGATTTTTTCAACCCGATTGCGCAGAGCTGTATTTAAGTAACCAAGTAATCAAAGCATGATTAGCCCTCCTTTTTCTTTCTTAGATTGAAACGATAATTTTCCAGGATTTCCTTCGGTTTCGGGTTAAAATGCTCCTTCAACATTTTAATAATTTCTGCGTATTGTTTATCCTCTGGTGATGGTGGCAGTAGCTTGCAACATAATATGTCGTAGGTAGATGCTCCCATGTAGTGCTTTTTCGCTTAGATACGGCGCAATTGAATATATCCAAAGCTGTTTCGAAACGTTTTACCCAACGCGACCATGGCGTGACACTGGCGTCAAGACCTTCAAAATTAAAATCAGACACTTGAATTTGGCCGTCGACAGGGATTTTAGTTCCGGATTGAGGTTATGTTGTAAGGCACAATGCACGTGAATTTATTCTTTGTATTTATGCTTTTGATGAATTATTTTGTGTGTTTAGGCATTGTTACGGAAGGTAATTAAATCCGCAATTTATTTTCATCCTCGTCGTCAAATTGTCGTAGAAATAAAACGTGCCTTTTCCTTCATGAATTCCTTATTTCTGATTTCGGTATTTTTCTAAACTCTCAAAAAAGGAGAGTCATAAAATGATCTGCATTTTCTTTTATAAAAACCATGCCTGCCTGACGAAGATCGTAAAGGATTGATAACATCTTTTATTTTAAAACCCAGAAATAAGGCAAGATGTTTTTTTACATCCAAAATTATACCAAAGGTAATCATAATTTTCATGGAAAAGGAATTTTAAATCAAAATAATAAAATACCATTCCTGGCGGCATGATTGAAAAGGATTGATTTTCTTTTTTCTAGGTGTCATTACATGAATATTTCCCGAAAATAAAATAAAATACTCGTAGAATCATTTTAAATATAAATACGATTATATATTCTATATTATTTTGTTAACATTATTTCTGAGTCATGTCGTTCTATTTAATAAAACACATTTGTTAATAACCGTTTCAGATAAATAAATGGCTAGCTTAACTTTAAATCACATGGAATGGTGGATTAAAAATTAGTTCATTATACTAAATATATTTTCAGCATTTTTCTTTTTAAGAAGACATTTTAAAAAGTAAATTAGTCTTCTCGGAACACCCAGTAATCATATAAAATTTTTCATGTATTTTATTTAAAAGGTTTGTACATTAAGATATTATCTTTTTTAGTCCTTAAGCTAAGTTCAGACGATTGTCAGGTCTGACAATATTGTCAGATCTGTCAGTAAAAAAATTGTCTAAAATATCTTACAATCGTGTGAGCTTACGATTCTTTCTGACATTAGTTTTTAGTCTTCTCGGAACACCCCGTAATCATATACAATTTTTCATGTATTTCATTTAAAAGGTTTGTACATTAAGATATTATCTTTTTTAGTCCTTAAGCTAATTTCAGACGATTGTCAGGTCTGACAATATTGTCGGATCTGTCAGTAAAAAAATTGTCTAAAATATCTTACAACCGTGTGAGCTTACGATTCTTTCTGACAATATTGTAAGAAACGTCATTGTCAGGCCATTGTCAGACGGCCACCTGACAATAAACACACAATTTTCATTAATTGTCAGAGAGTGGAAAATTGTCAGACTCATTGGAAATTGTAAGAAGGTGTTGTTAATGACATCCAACAATTTCTGACAATTCCTCAATTGTCAGATAATAATTATAGAGGCGAAATAGGTACATTTTAAGTTAGAGTGTGATTTCTGTGCAAAATTTATAACAAAAAAAAATAGATTTATTTGAAGAACAAAAAGTTGAAGACGATGTAGAATAAAAACCAAGAATGTATGCGTTTTAAGCAATCATTAATGAGAGAGACGAGTTCATTTAGGTTGGAGTACGGTTTCGCTACATGTATTTGAACATCATCTGTATATAGGGGTACTGAAGAGTCATTTATGAATATGCAGAAGAGAATCGGTCCCAATATTGAGCCCTGTGGCACACCTTGCTTGATTTCCACAAATGGAGAACTACGTTCACCCGAAACAACCTTTTGCGACCTACCGGAAAGAAAACTACTCAGTAATTTTACTAAATTCAAAATTGTTCTTTAGCTTCCAACCCAAAATTTTATGATTTACTTTATCGAAGGCCTTCGAGAAATCCAGCAGACAAAGGAGTGAAACATGACCCCTGTCAAAATCTTGTCTTATTTCTTCAAGTAAGTTGACTATGGCTGTAGAACAGCTGTGATTAGCTCTAAAACCTGATTGCTGAGCACTCACCAACTAATTGAATGACAGGTGCTTCGTGATTTGTGTTGCTATTATTTTCTCGAAAGCCTTGAACAAGCAGGGTAGAATGCTAATCGGTCTAAAATCGGCAGGAGATACTGGATAGGTTTTCTCTGCGATAGGCAAAACTTTCGCGATTTTCCAGTACTGAGGAAACGTTGATGTTGTAATGCACCAGTGATTTGATTACATGTGTGAGATGAGGAACAATTTGCGGTAATATAAGTTTAATAAAACGTACTGGTTCGCCATTTTCACCTATGGAGTCAGATTTGATAGCTCTTACGGATTTGATAATTTCGTCTTCAGTGACTACTACAAAATCTTCCAGTCTTGGCAGCGAGTGAACTACATCCTCAGTCTGACTAAAATCAAATTCATTCATACTGGAATCATCTCCCAGAAATACATGATTTAGTTCATCGGGATTGAGAACACATTTAGAGTTGTCGTTACTACTGGATATACCAATTTTACGCAAGTTACTCCAAAGTTTCTTTGCAGGGAGGGATATATGCAGTTTAGAGGCGAAATATTCCTTCTTTCATGTGCGTACAGCTAAGGTGGCGTAGTTACGTGCCGCTTTGATGGTCTATGCTTCCACTTACTATCCACTTACTATACACCCTATATATAGGGCAAACCACTTCAGACGTAAACCATGGACATGCTCTGTTTTGTATTTTGACCGTTTTAGTTGGTACATATTGATCGAACAATTGCGCTAAAATAGCTTGAAACACTTTCACTTTTTTATTCGGATCAGCCATTAAGCAGCATTGCCTCCAAGGGGCTGAAAAAGTAGAAATTTGGAGGGCATTTAAGTCAATGGAATTGAAATCTGAAAAGAAGGGCACGGGGGAGCAGTGTCTGTTGTTACTGTACGCACATTCAACCAAACATTTGGTATTGCAGTCAGGTAATTCAACTATAACGTATTCGATTCCATTGCCACTAGACTTAAAACAATGGCAAACATTTGCACGTATTTCTCATAGTAAAAAATTTCGCGGGCCAATCATGAACGCATAAACAAAAGGAGGAAAAACAGTCTGTTTGCACTTTGTCCGTATGCATTATACAGCGTTTTGCAGTCTTGAGAGGAGAAAAGTTACTCACAAAAAATTTTCGCGAGGATATAAATTTCTATAATGACGGGGCAGGCTATTGTATGCATTCTTACTTATGGCCTTTTTCGTTGGTTTCACTCCAAAATTAGCACTCCCTCGAATTGAATGGAATTCGATAGTCCGCTATTACACGGTGACTTTTGAGTTATGACTCTTTTTGGCAGTTCTCTTTAAATTGCTATGCTTTATTGCTTTATGTGCTATGTCCGCACTCTGATTTTTCAAATTTGAAAATTCAAAATGTTTGTATGTGTATTGGTTAGATTGCTTATGTCAAATTTCATTATTCTGATAAGTGCTTACCATTTCTATTTAAACAAATTTAAATTTCCTCCCTTTAAACGCAAAAACATAATTTTCTCAAATTTTTTTGTTTTTTTTTTTTAAATTGCAACCGCCAATTCGACGTTTCGTTTCTATATGTGTTAGTGTACTCTGAAATGAAATTGGGAGTGAAAAAATTCACTCACTTCACTTTAGAGTGCTATCTTCATTCTAGAGTGCAAAAAGAGTGTTTTTTTTTACCCAATGGAAAACACCACTAAGCAAAATTAAGTGGGCCAGTGCACACCGGAATAACTTTACCCCGGGGTTAAACCGGGATGTTGAACATTTCGGGGGATCCTTCTTGTTATTCTTATTCTTTCATAGCAACTCAGCTGGGGAACATATAAATTAGATTTCCAAAAAACAAACCGAAAACCTAACCTGCTTTTTTCCAATTGGATTTTTGATTTCCGACTTTCAGCGAACTTCGTGACTATGGCAGTAACTGGCATTCCTACTAGTGACAACAACATTCGTAAAAAAAACTAAAAAAGGTCTTATTCAAAGTCATCACGAAGGCAAAATAAGGAGTGCTGTGTGTGTAAAATGTTTTGAAAAAATGTGGTAGATTGTTAATACTTCCAGAAAGCTGATCGTGTAGAATGATGAAAGATAGAACGAAAAACAACTTTTGTAAACAGTGTTTGCGACAACATGCTAACATATGCAAGAGCGAAAAGAAATGTAATGTTAATGGTTTCTGATACAGCCATCATTCCCTGCTTTATCTCTTCTTTCCAGAAAAACAAAAGCAAGGCGAAGGAGATGGTTAAAAATAAGAAAAGATAAACGTCAGTGCACACAGCGAATTCTACCTCAACACGTTGCATATAATCGTACCAGTATCTGTTTTCGGGAGGAATAGAACTGTTACTTCTTTTGCCTTCATAGATGAAGGTTCATCAGTAAGTTTATGCGACGAAGATCTGACAACCGAATTGGAATTAAGAGGAATATCGCATCCACTTTGTCTCAAATGGACAGGACAAGTACAACGTGTGGAGAATGCTTCACAACAAATAGCTATAACAATCGCAGGTGCACACAGAAAACGCATGGTGCTGGAAGTGCACAAAGTGCGTAAGATGTCCCTCCAAACGCAAACTCTTAACAATGAATTGCTAAGTGAACAATTTTACCACTAAAGAAATTTACCCATATGCAGTTACAAAAACACCGCGATTACTGATAGGCGCAAGCAATTGGAGCTTAGGAATTCCCAAGCACCCAATTATGGTGATTCATATATGGGGGTGGGAAAAATTTGAAGTAAAAACTTTAATTCCCATATTTGTGAGTGTGTCGAAACTAATGGAAGCTTACACAATATTGTGGTATATATGGATGTGATTAAATCATGAATCCAGTGTTGCATAACTTGAGGATCATACAAACTCTCCACGTTGGAGAGTTCATTTATGACTCCAGTTTCAAACCAGAAGTCGCAAGAACAAATTAGAACCCGACAAATATGGTATAAGCACAGGATGAGAAACTGCGGACGATAAGTTGATTTTTGGAAAGCGATGGCAAAGGAGCTAAGTCTTAAGATAAGAGATTTGAGTTGTGAAATATTAGTGAAATCGTTTGCGAATTTATTGAAAGTTGCTTTGTAAATAATAGTAATTAGAGTGTTTTGGAACAGAATAACGTTTTATCATTTCGAACCCTCGCCAAAATCTCACATTGGTGGCAGAAGTGGGATAAAACTTATTCTGAGTGCTGTGAAAAACAAAAATGCCCCGTACACTGCTGCAGCTAAGTATACCCCAGCTGAAAATTGAGCTAGAGAAACGGAATCTTTCCGCAGCTGGAGGAATGAGTGACTTAATTCTTCGTCTACAAGAAGCGATCGAAAAAGAAGGAACAGACCCGAAATCCATTTTGTTCGAGGTAGAAGAAGAGCATATGAGCACAGGAGTTGACATGGCTGTTATGATGGAATGAAGGAGTACCTTGGATTGGATTCTTAGTTTGAAGAACAGAAGAATTCCTTCGAAGAACAAAGGAGAAATATGGATTCTAAGTTTGAAGAACAGAAGAATTCTTTAGAAGAGCAGAAGAATTCTCCAGAAGAACAGAAGAATTCCATTGTTGAAAGACACTGTTGAAGGGTTCAAGAATTCTCTAGAAGCGAAATTCGAAATAACCGATCAAAAATGAAATATGCATGAGGCAAAACTCGCAAAGGTTGGAACCGAATTCCAGGAACAGTTCGTGAAAGTCGAGGAACAGTTCGGGAAGTTTGAAAACAATATTGAGAATCTTGCCAAAGAACTAGAGAGAGTGAAGAAACAGACGGCCCGAAAAATTTCTACCGACTGCCTTAGAAGGAAAGAGATGCAACCGCCTGTTTTTGATGGCCAAACATAGTGGCCAATATATAGAAGACAATTTAAAGCAGCTGCTATGACCAACAACTGGGACGACGAGAAAAAAAACGATTGCGCTAACGCTGGCACTGAGAGATACAGCTGCGGAATTGCTGCAAACCATCTCAGAAGATAAACAACTCAACTACGACGCTTTGGTTAAAGCCATAGGAATGCACTTCGGAGATGATGCTCTTTGAGCCGAAAGACAATATGGTCTCAGCAAGAATCTTGATTGTGGGAAATAAGAGCATCAAACTAAAGCAAGGACAATCGATCGGAGCGTGCGTACCGATAAGTGCTGTTACCAAGTTGTCGAAGGAAAATGCTGCTATATCATTGACATCAAATAGCACAGCCGAGTTGAAAAGAACTATACTCAGGCAAACCGAGCTGAATCAGGAGCAACGAGCGATGGCAGTGGAACTAATCGCCGAATTTGCCGATGTATTTGGCTCGGGGCGATGGCGATGGCGCTATAGTTAGCTCATTGGACTATCACGCAAAGAGTCTGGGTTCGATTCCTGGCTGGGTCACCAAAAATTTTTCAAATCGCCATCACCCATTCGGCGGGCAATGGCAAACTCCCGAAAGTAAAAATTGCCTACGAAAAAGCTTCTAAAGAGTGCCGTTCGGACTCGGCGATAAACCGTAGGCCCCGCTCAGATGTGAAAAAATGAGAACATGAGCAACACAAATGAGTGTCAAGATGCTAGGCCATGGCCCATACCGGGCTGCCAGCGCCACAGTGTTTCTTTGTTTTTTTTATTTGGCTCGCAGGATGGCGAGTATTTATGTACAACACCGAATAGACACTGGAGATGCAAGACCTGTACGTCAACCTCCTAGGCGTTTACCATTATCTAAGTAGACGAAAGTTGCATAAGTACTCGTAGTTTCGACTACAGAAAAGGAAAGGTTGATCGAAAGCTCTAAGAGTCCGTGGGCATCACCGGTTGTACTGGTCAAGAAGAAAGACGGCATCAAAATATTCAGAGTGGATTATCGCCAACTAAATAATGTCACCAAGAAGGATAGCCACCTCTTGCCAAGGATTGATGACACACTGGACACACTGGACGCATTGTCAGGAGCGTAATGCATCTCCACACTTGATTTGAAGAGTGGTAACTAGCAAGTACAGATCCATCCGGAGGACCGTGAGAAGGCAGCCTTCACCGCAGGAAACTGGCTTTGAATTCACAGTAATGCCATTCGGATTGTGCAATGCTCCGGCAACCCTTGAGCGCCTAATGGAACGTGTTTTGCCGGTACTAAGATTGAAAACCTATGCGTGGACGATATCATCGTGGTCGGCGAAACTTTTTAAGAACATCGAGATAACTTAAAGGAAGTGTTCCAAAGATTACGAAGTGCACGGCTAAAGCTAAACCCGAAGAATTGTCACATCTTTAGGCCAGATGTCAAATATTTGGGATACATCATTTCATCCGAACGGGTAAGGACAGACCCAGAAAAAGTCGAAGCAGCAAAAAATTGGCCGGTCCCAAGAGACAAGAACCAACTGAGAAGCTCTCTGGGACTCGCTACCTACTACAGGCGGTTTGTGAAGGATTTTGCTGGGATCGTGAAGGGTTTCCATCAACTAACAGGAAAGGGAAAACAATTCAAATGGTCAGTCCCAGGCGTGGACGATGTCATGTGGTCGGCGAAACTTTTTAAGAACATCGAGATAACTTAAAGGAAGTGTTCCAAAGATTACGAAGTGCACGGCTAAAGCTAAACCCGAAGAATTGTCACATCTTTAGGCCAGATGTCAAATATTTGGGATACATCATTTCATCCGAACGGGTAAGACAGACCCAGAAAAAGTCGAAGCAGTGAAAAATTGGCCGGTCCCAAGAGACAAGAACCAACTGAGAAGCTCTCTGGGACTCGCTACCTACTACATGCGGTTTGTGAAGGATTTTGCTGGGATCGTAAAGGGTTTCCATCAACTAACAGAAAAGGGAAAACAATTCAAATGGTCAAATGAATGCGAAAGAAGCATCAAAACTCTCAAACAACAAATATGCGAGACCCCCATGTGGTTGCAGATGCCAGTAACGTCGGAATTGGAGCTGTCCTTTCGCAGATACATGACGGGCAAGAGAAAGTAGTTTGCTACTTTTGTAAGGCGCTCTCTAAGCGGGAAAGGAACTACTGGAACTACTACCAGGCGGGAACTTCTTGCTTTGGTCTTGGCAACAAAGCATTTCCATAAGTACCTGTTCGGACGAAAATTCATTCTTCGCACAGACCATGCGTTTCTGAGGTCGCAAGGTGGATTAACCGATTCCAGATGCACGACTACGAGATACAGCATCGAAGGGGAAGCCTCCAATCTAATGCGGATGCTCTGTCCCGGTGACCTTGCAAATCTGATTGCAAACATTGTGCCCGAAAAGAAGAAAAAGATGCGGTTTCCACCCAACGGCTATGAGCTGAGCCCACTGAGGGTTGGGATGAAAGTGAAATGCAAAACTCCCAAAAAGAGGATCCGTATATAGGAAATATCCAATAAAAGTCCCGAACTAAAGGCATGCTGGGCACAGTGGGACTCGCTTCATGTTCAAGATGGTGTTTTAAGGCGAAAGTGGGAAAGCTCGGATGGAAAGTCGTTTGTGATGCAGCTCGTTGTGCCAAGGTCTAAAGTCAGTGACGTGCTAAGGGAACTACACGATGGAGTATCCAGAGGCCACCTGGGAGTGAATAAGACGTTAGAAAAGATGCGAGCACGTTTTTATTGCAGAAAGTGTGTCAACTGCGCCGCAAGTAAAGGCCAGAGGGTTAAAACTCACGACAGAATGCAGCAAAACAACGTTCGAGTACCCTTCGAGGGAATTGCAGTTGACATCGCAGGACCGTTTCCTGAAACCAAAAATGGAAACGCTACATTCTTGTTGTTATGGACTACTTCAGTACGTGGCCTGAGGCTTTCGCTCTTCCTAGTCATGAAGCCAAAACCGTGATTAAGCAGATCGCTTACAACTGGGTGAGCAGATTCGGCGTACCGATGGAATTGTACTCGGATCAAGGGAGCAACTTCGAGTCCAAGTTTTTCCAAGGCGTGTGCGAGCTACTGGGAATTAAAAAGACGAGAGCAACACCGCTCCACCCACAATCTGATGAGGTGGCAGAACGCTTCAACAGAACCTTGAATCTATCAAAGGTCGTTATTTTCGTTTATTTTCCAGCGAAAGGCCTGCAGATTTTTAAATCACTTTCCACTTTTATGAGCCTTTATCTCTTTAAGGATGGTATATGTAAAGTATAATTACTTCCGGTTGAATCGGTATTGTGAGGCAAAAAAAAAAAGTCTTACTATTGCCAAAAAAATAAGCAGTCATACAAAAAGATTATTATATTTCCTTTTTTGATTCTTTACGCTATGTTGAGATTCCAATTCAGATTTTGTCCAGGATTACACCCAGAATTCAGTTTCACCCAGATACTTCGCGCTGTCCGAGAGGGACAGATCCACTCCGTTGATTTGTGGGAGTGTGAATTTCGGTATCTTGTACTTTCTGGTAAAAAGAACCAGTTCCGGTTTGGAGGGGTTGACATTGAGACCACAGCTGCTTGCCTAAGTGCTGATCGTCTTCTAGGCAACCCCCATAATCTTATTTAAAGTGTTTAAGTATCTTCCCTGCACTATTATGCCGCGGCGCTAATACCCATTGAATTAAGCTTTTTAAGGATGTCGTTGATGACCATCATCCACAAGAGTGGAGATATGACTCCCCCTTGGGGGGTTCCCCTGCTCACTGACATTCTAGCCGAGCTTTGTTCAATGGAACAGTTTATTACCCTACCTGCAAGCATGTTGCAAACCCAATTTGTTATCTCCTGTTCTATATTTGCGTCTGCTAGAGCACTTTTAATGGAGCTGAAGTTCACGTTATTGAAGGCTCCTTCTATATAGAAGAAGGCCGCCATCGCAAACTCACCTTTCAATTTTTCCCACCACCTCATGTAGGGCGGTTACAGATTTGCCTTCCATGTAAGCATGATTTGACACGATCTAAAACCCGTAGCTGCATCTGTTCCTGATATGAATTTCCAATAAATGCTCTAGGGTTTTAAGACTTATTGGTCTGAAATCCTTTGGTGCTATATGCCCCTGTTTGCCAGCTGCGGTATTTCCATAGTTTTTTTTGGATTGCTACCTCCGGTGCTTTCTGAAGCATAATCAGTAGAATACCATCCGGACCGGGAGATTTATACGTTTTAAAGGACTGTATTGCCCACCATATTTTTCCCTGTTTATAGGAACATATATTTTCTCTTTGGAGAGAGAGATATTAGTGTTCTCAGTGTGCCGTAGCATGCCGGAGTCAACTGATAGTGTGAATCCAGGGAAATGGGTTTCCACCAACGTAAGCGGGACTTCTTTGGGTTCTTCCTCATCCCTGCCCTTGGTTGGTGTTTGACCATCAACCTGCCTATCTATACCTTATCGTGCCTTTCGATTTTCAAGGTATGGTAGGCAATCTCTGTTTAGGGACAGCAGAAAATGCTGGCCATACTGCCGTCTAGGCTTGTATTAAGGACTCTCCATGTATCAGCTTTTAGCTCCCGATTCTGCATATGGAGTAGTCCTAGGAGTTTTTCGGCGTATGTGTAGGGACACAAAACCCATACACAAGCCGTCGGAAGAGTGTACTTTGCCAACTCTGCCAACGTCGTGCCTTTTGGTTTGATGCCGTCCTAGGCATCGCACACCTCCACGATATAGCGCCTTAAGAAGTCGAAGGAAGTCTTGTTTCCACAAGCTACAACCTTGCGTCCGCCTTTCCAACCAGCGCCGTCGAATTGAAGTTCCCGGTTTCCTGTGGTGGATTACTCCTTCCATAGGTCGTCTTGGAACTTTTCTTTGACGTTTTTACACTGTTCGATTGTCAGACGACCGCATGGTTCCAGCTCGTTTACGACAGCACCGAGAAGCTCGTCCTTCCGGTCGCTTTGCTTACGTGGCATCGTCAGATCTGCATCTCTTTTGCTGCCAAGGTTTCACTTCCGTCCAGAGGCGCTAGCCGCTTCTTTTAATTTGTCCGCATAGGAGGTAGAGAGTGCTTGATCAGTTTCTTCTCTGCCAGTCACCGTCAAGTGAGCAATTGTTTGGCCAGGATGACCTCCGCTCTCTCAAAGGCGGCTTCTTCACACGCCTAGCGTTACGTAGCAGAGCCCTTGCTTTTTGATGTGCGTTTTTTTTTGCATTCTACTACGGCAATTGCTATCGACGGCAAAAGCAGCGCTTATTTGGATGCGGATTTGTTGTCGGAGGCAGACTAAGACAAGAAGTCCTGAGCTTCCGGCATGTGAGCGAAAGCCTCGTAGCAATCCGCATCAAGGCTAAATTCGCCAACATTAGCCTTATATGCGCGCATGCCCCCACAGAGGAGAAAGATGACGACACCAAGGATGCCTTCTATGAGCTCCTTAACAAGACCTACGAGCAATGCCCTAGCTATGACATTAAAATTGTCCTAGGTGATTTTAATACAAAGCTAGGAAGAAAGGGTATCTTTGGTGGAACGATCGGAAAATATAGCCTGCACCAGTTTGCGGCGGGGCGAAACATTGTCGTGGCTAGCAAGCAGTTCCCACATCCCGACATACACAAGGGAACTTGGTGAACTCCTGATCAATCAACAGTCAACCAGATTGATCACATTGATCGACGCAAGACACTCCTCCAGTATTATGGATGTCCGTACGTTCCGAGGAGCCGACATCGACTCGGACCATTACCTTGTTGTAGCTAAGGTACGGTTGCGGATATCCCAAACTACGCCAAGATAAACTAATGCTGTGAGGAAATTCGAAGTCAGACGGCTACAATCGCAAGAGATCGCCAAATCCTTTTCCGATCGAGTGTCTCTTAATCTCTTAAGAGGTCCAATACCGCCAGCATCGAAGACCATTGGAAACACTGCCATGCCGCTTCTGATGTGCTGGGTTTCACTGGACCACCACAACGAAACTTCTGGTTCCATGACGAATGTAGGCAAGCACATGCAGCTATGTAAAACTGCAAAAAAAGACTAAAGCTGCTCACGAGCTCTATGAGCTAAAGAGGAGAGACGAACACCAGCTTCTCAGGAGAAGAAAGAAAGAGCAAGAGAAGCGCGCGGTCGAGGAAATTGAGAGACGGTACTCCAGGAATAAGATTCGGAAGTTTCACCAAAAGGTAAAAAAAACACGCCACGGACACAAACCCCGAACCGAAGCCTGTAGAGACGAACAAGGGAACATCGTAGTAGAGCTGCAGTCGATGCTGGGATCTGGAAAGCCCATTTCTGCAGACTGTATAACGGCGACGACGAAGCAAATACCGCTGTCAGGCAGAATGAACCTTTCAACCTGGATGATGATGACCAGAAATTCCGACAACCCGACCTCGATGAAGTGAAGATAGCAATATCTAAGGTGAAGTCCAACAAAGCTGCTGGAGCGGATGACCTGACTTGGTAAGGAGCATGCACCAATTTGTCTCTAAAATATGGTCGGACGAAAGTATGCCCAATGAATGGAACCTCAGCATTGTTTGTCGGGTCCTCAAGAGGGACAGAGGCATCAGCCTTCTTAACATCGCATTCAGGAGCTTATCTGCAGTTTTGTGTGAACGCCTGAAACCGTTCGTCAACAACCTCATAGGTCCATATCAGTGTGGCTTCGGGCCAGGAAAGTGCACCATCGACCAAATATTAACACAGCGGCAGATCTTGGAGAAGTCCCATGAGCTTCAGATCGATACACACCACCTATTCATCGATGTTAAGGCCGCATCTATAGAGACGAGCTATACAGAGCAACGTCTAGTTTTGGCATCCCTGCCAAACTCGTCCGTGTGTGCAGGATGACGATGGAGAATGCACGCTGCTCCATCAAGGTCGGTAAAAATCTCACTGAGACCTTTGATGTTCAGAAAGGATTTGGACAAGGCGATGCGCTGTCATGCGATTTTTTCAACATCATACTTGAAAGAATAGTGTCTTTCAAAAGTGCGTTCAACTACTCGCATAAACCGTCGATATTGACATAATTAAGAGAAAGCAGCGTGTTCCAGTGGCGCTTTCGCGAGTATTCGGACGGAAGCGGCGAAAATGGACTTAGCGCTCACGCCTTCAACAATCCATGGTTCTTGAATTAGTCCAAAAGCTCATCCTCCAAGTCTGATCGTAAAGGATCTCTGATTGTTTCGTCGTCGGTATCTATAACCGACATAATCATGTTTAGGAAGTATAATGTCGCTCCAAGATCCGAGGCTGAGTTTATAGATGCCAGTAAAGGAGGAGCCGGTTGCTTATATACAGCCCATCGTTTTTATAGACCCTTAGGTATATAGACTTGAAACTGAACCGAATCACGCCTTTGGTCTGCGCTGGATGGGTAAGGGATTCCTTATTGTTCACGATTTACGCGCATCTATAATGGCCCCTTAATTTGTCTACTTTCCAGACCTTCCAATCATGAGTCCCATGGGTCGAGTTACTGAGCCAAATGATGGTAAACAAAGTGTTCTGCGGAGGAGGGTTCGGCTGGGATCCAGGTGCGGGTCCTGGTCTGCTAGGGATATCTCCCTTAACCACGACCTCGAGCCTAGTATCTTCCTAAACCTCTCCTTATCCACTTATGGCTTTTTTGTAGAGATCCAGAGATTTCTGAAGCGATCAACTTGACATGATAATGATACCAGCCAGCGTCTCTTTTGATGGGAGGTGGTCCGGGGTTTTCCCGCATTATGACCAAGAAGTTCTTCGAAAGCTTCAGCTTGACCAACTGCCTCCAATCGGTAGAGATAGATCCGTCGGCGTCAATCCTGTAGACCACCGCGATCGTTATTTTTTTCTTTTAAACATCGCTTAAAGACCACAGAGATAAAGCATCGGAAGGTCCGGGGGCTGTTTTAGTTTTGGGCCTCTTGGGAAGCGCAACGGATTCCTCCAATGATCTCTGGCGCTTGAAGGAGTCTCTAAGCGATTTGGAAACGATCCTTGCGAGGAGCTCTCTTACGGAGTTGAGCTTCTGACAACTCCTTTGATGGAGCGTTTTTGGTAGCAGCCGGGGGTTCATAGCCTGCCACTTGCTGCTGCTAGGAGTGGAGGAAGTGGTAGAATCATGTCTAGCTCCGGTCCCGCCACTCCCTAAAAGCTTTGTTTTGGGCTCGTTACTTCTGCCTTTTTAAGGCTTACCATGGCCTGCCACAGATGTTCCTTTGTTTGGCATTGCAGGAGCCCTACCGGTAGTCGGTCCAGTGACCTTATTACCTCCCGGTAATAAAAGAGTAGCGGCCTCGGGTTTTGTTTCTTGTGTTAGGTTTTCCATAATGGTCCCACAAGTACCAGAGAAAGAATGTCCATCTGTACAGAGATCCGCTGTAAACAGATAAGGCTAGATAATCCGGAGGTCGCCAGGTATCCGGATACTCCGTTAACGACTGAGATGCTTTAGAGATGCTTGGCCCTCAGCTAGGCTGATCATCGGCACGCTTCGTATGACATCCAGGGGAGATAGGACTGGTGAGGAAGGAGGAGAAGGTGGAAGAAGTGAGCACTCTTTAGGTTGAGGACTCATCTGGAGAAAGTCTCGAGAATCATTGACCTTACTCAGCCTCTACAACTCGACAAGTGGTAAATATACCAAAGCATGTAATAAATATGATATTAATTATATGTAGATCATTTAAACAATGGTATGTGACATTTTTTTATATTTGTCCAATTTTCATTAGTATTGAAAAAGAATTTAATCTACCTATATAAGCAATGTAATTCTAAGTGGACATTTTAAATATACACTAATTATAAGATAGGAGTTTTTTTGTTTTTAAATAATCAATATTATAAAGCACATATGGCCTGGTCTTCGAATTTCCACTATGTACGAAAACAATTTTTTCGTGGAACTAAAAATTGTGTCTTAAAAATATTTTCCTCGAATACAGTAACAACTCAAAGGGCATTGAAAATCTAGTGACCTTATTGAAGATTTAGTGCTCCAAGGCTTTGCTATTGTTGTATCCATTTTTTTTTTTCAACTGAAACAATGAGCGTATTCATATGAACAAAGTATTTAGTTTTTATTAATCTGAGTTTTTCTGTATTTGCAAATCAAAACTATTTTTTGTGCTTTGTTAACTATTAATTTTTAAAATGCATGTGTTAATAACCAAGAAAATTTATTAGTTTGTAACTATTTCCAAATATTTTCTCAAAAGAAATTTTAAAGTTACAAAAAGCCTTACTCTTTTATAATTTATACTTATAGGTGGAATAACAACACCAAACGGAAATGTTTATTTTTCGGGACCCGATCCGAGCAGTTCTGAGCACATGGATAACAGCATGCATAATAACATAAGTAGATCATCCACATTTTGGCAATATCCAAGTAAGATTTTGGAATAAACTTTTGTTTTAAATGTTTAAAAAAACATTTCTCATTGTTCTTAAATATTATCCGTATCTCTAATAAGGGTTATCTAGGCAGAAAGCTGTGGGTAGTTATTCATCTTTTCTGATTTTCTGCCAGATTTATAATTGATTTAGTATATATTATCGCCCAAGTAGAATGTTTGGACTACAGCTCTATTTTGGGTCAACCTATTGTTAAGGCGATTACTGCTACAAAACAAAAATCTATCAAATCAAAATAGAGTGATTAATTTTTATTTCTTAGTTAGAAAGTTGCATTAAGTTTGATTAATGAAGAAAAGTTGGTTAAAATGTTAACTTATTTTCTTGTATGGGTCAGTGAACTAAGCTTAATATGATAAATAAGGAATTAACTATTTCTTCACTGAAATACTTTAGGTATTTTGCATAAACGCTACAGTTATCTTCTCTCAAAATGGGAATCCGCCTTTTGTTACGTTATGTGACTTTCGTAGATAAATGGATACTTATACGTGTGCATGCATATAATTTTTCTGAATATCTGTTTAAATTATTTTTTTATTTTTTTTTTTCAAATATACATATACAGGTGTTCACTAGATAGGTATAAACGATAAACAAAGTTTTGTATATTTTTCCATGAAGTTATGAACGTTTTTTCCCATAGCGGCATTGGGCTTCAAATTTAGGTAAGGCTAGGTTAAAACAGGGGTGTGTCATCACACAAACACTAGTCATCAAAACGCTCCCATCACGATCTCTGTGAAACCAGGTGATTTTATATTCAAAAGGCAAAAACATAAACAATCTTCTTGGTAAAACATCTAACTTCTGTGCAAAAGCCAAGAAGGCCTTTGAAATCCGTGCCGTCTATTTCCTCTAAGTTTTCAAAAAAGTATTTTCCGCATTCACACAGTATGTCTGTTATGTCCTCAACCGCTCGTAAATCGCCACAGAATCTACAAATGTCTGTTTTTGTCATTTTGATTCTCTTTGCGTATTTCAGCAGGCGACAGTGTCCTGTCAGGATTCCTATTATTGTCCTAATCTTATCCCTGTTTAATTTTATTAACTCTCTATATATTTTTTACTGTCAAGAAGTGGCCATAGAGCCTGGGATACCCTTTGTTCTTAAAGACTCGACCACCTTTAATTAGCAGTCTTTATGATTTTGTCTTCGATTGAGCCCCTTCCTATACATAGGGGTGGTTTGATGTTGGCAACCTCACTATAAGCGAGTAGCCCTCCTCTCCTTGCTAGCTCGTCCGCTTGTCCATTTCCCTCTATGCCGGAGTGTCCTGGCACACATAATCCTTTGGATGCATAGTGCTTTGAGCATTGTGCAACAGCCCTGGCTGTCGATGTAGATAGCGATATATCTATCGGATACCGATCTCATGTGCATCATCTGCTTAGCCGCCCTGAGGACAGCCAGAACCTCTGATTGAAAGACATTGCTCAGAACGAAAACGCCAAATAAACGAAAAACGGATAATATATGGATTACAAAGAATAAGCATGAAATATTGTTTGAAAAGTGCTGTCCATATTCACACAAAACTGAATTTCATCAAGCTGTCCTAAGCTAGGTTAATATGGAATATGGCCAGCGACAAAACCTCTTCCAACCACAAAATTGAAAAAAGATCGTAAGACGTGCTCAAAAAAGTATCAAGATTATATGTTAAGACAATGAAGTTTCCTTAAACCTAAAAGGTTTGAGGATGTTTTTCATTTTACGTTCTACGCCCTTTGCACTTTCATAATTGAGACATGAATGCTCACAGGCATGAATAAATAATAATACAATGGTACCAGCTATTGAACGGTATTATTCGTATACTGATAAGTGCATTTTTGTAGACAATTTTTCTACAAGTCTACTTTATAAATAAAAAGTACAATAGTTGACCAATATCTAGATGTCCCTTAAATGGATATAATTCCAAAATTAAGTAAAATATTCTTAAAAAAAAAAATGTTACCTGACTAAAGTATGCAGAATATCTATGAGGATAGAAAACTATTATGTTTCTTTTCATTTAATTTATTTGGAAAATATTGACCTGGCCATTACCCTTCAGGTCATTCCAAATATTTCCAATTGTTTTTCTTGGTGCTGTACGGACCTCCGACAAGTGCATGCGTTAACCAGTACAATCATCGATTTTTAGCTTGCCCACATATTATGTATATAGAAAACAATTTAAAAGTCACAGCGGTACGTAAATTTGGAAGAAATAAATAAATAAATAAATAAAACTATAAGAAGAATTCGAATGCTGTGTGAGTATCCTCCCACTTCCGTTCCCTGTCGTAGTACTGTTATTGTACGGCAACATCAATTTTAAATAAAACCCAGCGAATATCAGACGCATTATATCGTAAACATGGTAGACTTGTTTTTAACTTCTTACCCTGATAAATACACCTTTTGTTTGCTCGTTTGACCGTGTCTTACCATATTTTTGTTGCATATGTAAGGCCTGTAGCTCAGATTGCAACCCAATTGAAATCCATTGGGCCATCTATGTTTCAAAAGAGCTTGGATAATGTATCAAAGTATGTTTGAATGAAATTGATAAAATTGCCAAAAGGCTTTGAAGGAATATATTTCAAAATCGTTCTGAATTTAGAAAAGGAAACCACATTTAATATTAAATTAGTTTTTATATATTCCTGTGCAAAGAAACGCGTGTTTAAACAAATGTTTCAGGACCATAACTCCCTTTTTGTTTCTTTATTTAAAAAATCAGTCGGTAAACATGGAATAGTATTCGTAATTTAGGAATTGGTAAAAAAAGTTAACTTGCTCTAACAACATTGATCGCAATGACCTAAGCTGCAAGTTCCTGTCAAATCCACTTTCAAGTACCTTAGTTGCTAATTGTTTATTTAATGGTGCTGTTTGTTTAACTCCAACGTCTTTTACTTTTAATAGGGTCGATGGTACCGATATAGTAGAAAGTTTTTTGTCTGTAAAGTCACATGCTATAGGAGTTGATAAGATTCATCCAGTTTTTGTTAAGGCAATTTTGCCAACATTGCTACCATTTATAACGCACGTCATTAATACCGTTTTAATGACTGGTATTTTTCCGAAACAATGAAAATTGGAAAAAATAATTCCGATCCCCAATAACTCAATAGGTGATGAATTTACACCAGTATCAATCCCGCCTTTATTTCCAAGATATGTGAAAGGATCATGCATAAACAACTAAATGAGTTTCTCATTCGTAATAATTTGATGCTTCCAGTTAAGTCAGGATTCCTTGCTAAACATAGTTGTAAAACAACGCTGTTAAATGTAGTTGAAGATATAAGGGATTGACTGGATAATGACTTTACTACGTTTTAAGTATTATTAAACTTTTCTAAGGCTTTTGATATGGTAGAGCACTCTATTCTTATCAAGAAATTAAGACACTACTTTTCCGTTTCTCCTTGTGCAATTAAACTAATCTCATCTTACCTAAGTGAAAGAAAGCAGGCTGTATCATAAGAGGGCGTTCTTTCTTCCCTTAACTAAAGGTGCACCTCAAACGTCGTTAAAATGTGGCTTAGTAATCAATGAAGGAAAATGTAAATGTCTGATTATTTCTAAAACTATATTAGATTTGCCATATTTTCCAGATCTAGTGTTGAATGATTCAAGTATTGAATTCGTTGACTCTTAAAAAAATCTAAAAGTAGTCTTCATTAGAACACTAACATTGAACAACCATATAAATTCTATAGTGAGTAAGGTATATGGTGTTCTTTGGACTCTATGGATTGTCCAAAAGGTAACACTATTAATAACAAGACTGCTTCTTGCTAAGGCGTAAGTTATTCCTATACTTATTCATGGATGCGAATTGCGATCAATTTTGTTATAATTGCGACGCTGAGTGCAAAAGGAAGTTGTAAGTAGCCTTCAATACCACAATTAGATATGTTTATTGTCTCAGATGATATGACCACGTTTCACATCTTGCTAAAAACTTATCGAACCTATCATTCGAAGACTATATTAAATTTCGCATGCTCATTCTTCTTTTCAGCATTCTTAAAGGTAGGCAACCAACATATCTTTATTCACCTCACAGAGTTGAGTCTATATAATGCCGATTATTTTGTTGTCATTGGACTAGCCTACATTGGGGAACTGAAAAACGTTCCATTTTCCGTATCTTTTACAAAGAAAACCAACGATGGAAAAACCTTTTTTTGATGTCGTCAAAAACGATGCAAAATGTTAAGGCTTCTCCAAGTGATGTAACAAATATTTCACCCCCTTTGATATTGGTTCAATATATAGTATAAGACATTTATCTGGACAAAATTGGAGTACAATGATCACATCTTGTCATACGCGCTCCTGAAATCTCTCTACTCATCTGTTAGATAGAATTCAAAACCATTTAATAAAATCTGTGGGTGATGCTAATTTTTCACATTCAATTGAAGCCATAGCACAGCGGGGAATTGTCTCATTCTACTCTTTCAAATCTTCAACCGTGGCACTAGCCTCGGTATGAACGGTCAAGTTACTCTCAAGCCCTTTTTGGGACATAGTCTGGAATATTACAATTCTTTCCTAAGCCATACAACTCGATTTGAGAATGCCCTGTAGAACTCTTTATTTCCCAGGCATTAAAACCGATTTGACAGGACCAAGGTGCATCGAATATATGCGAATATTATAGGGGAACTAAAAATCCCTTGAGCGCGCATTAACCCTTAAAAAAATAGTAAAATGTTGGTATTTATGTGTTCCGTGAAGTTCCACGTAAGAGGAAGTATATTGAGTATGTGAGAAGGCTTGATTTGGGGCTAGTTTTCGCTTGTATAGAACACAAAAAACCGAGTACATACAATTCTTTCCGAATAAAGTCGTATACAATAGGGCGAATGGAAAACTTCCTTTTTAAAAATAACTCGAAGGTACATTGAAAGAGCAATAACCTCGACCTCTAGGATCCTACTTTTGTAGTTATTTGAATCATAAAAGTGTGCTTTCTAACAGCTTTATACCACTGAATAGGCAACTCAAATCCGACAGAGGCCGCAGTGCGGTTCAACTAGCCAGTAGAACTCTCGACATGTGACTGAAAATATTCGCATCGCGAACGGGAGAGTTGTGTGTTACGTCCTGTTTTTGATTCGAACTCCACATATCTATATTTACGACTAAAGCTTCGTAAGCGGTTGTTTAACACTGCTACTGCCAAAAGGAGTTAAGACTTCTCCCGAATACCTATCACAAGGAGCACCAAACACAGTTTGTAAGGAGAATATGTTAGTGAGAAAAATGCCTTCCAAATATTTAAGCCCAATAATATCGAATCTATTGCGAGGAGATGCAATTTAAATCCGCAAAAAAACATTTTACTCCGACGCACCATGGCCGGTTTAGTACAGCTTTGGGTAATGATAAGTGAAAAAAAATGTTGTTACTATAAAAACAAAATAGCGGTAGGCTTAAAGTCAAACACCCAAATAACGAGAAACAACAAAAAAAACCTTTAATTCCGTTACTTTATCAATGGGAATCGTCTCAATACAATACATAAAACTTTGCCTTTCGCGCGTTAACAGGTGTTAACGCCACTGAGAAGCAGCACACCAATAATAATTTTAGATTTGGTACATAGTATAAAAATCCGTATAAAGTAGTACTTCTTATACTTGTTAGCCTAATCTATTATACTAAGTCATAATCATTGTCAATAGCGTCGCTGGGTGCAACAGTACCACAACCAACAAGTTAAGGAGTTGAAGTTGTGCTATTCTTGCTCGCAGCGGACGAAATAGTGACAATTTCCGGTCTAACATCATTCAACGGAGTTGTATTATTCGTAAATTATTTATGAAATCTTAATCTCCTTGTATATACTCGTACACCATAAAGTAAGTTTATAATTAATCATCTCCTTAACTGTGTTTCAATTGAATTACTAATCAAATCTGTACGTTATTTGGAATTTTAACCTTTCTGTTTCCGTGGATTTAAATAAAAGAAACAGATTATCTAAGTTGTAGTATTTCTTCAGTAGCGGAGGATTTAGATCTTCGAGACACCAGGTGTTTCCACTCGAGGTGGATTATATTTACAACAAGTGTTTATTAAATGTTATAGTGAAATAAAATTGAGATAATTATTTGTAGAAAATATGTCAGAGTCAGAGTGCTGTTGGTAAATATTTTTAAATTCAAAGTATTTTTATTAAAAAATAAGTAAGGCTTTGTCTCAATGAACTAAATGTGGTACGTTTTTTGTTGTGACGAGCTAACTTTTCTTTATTTCTTGGTCCACAACAAAAAGTGATTAAGTGACATCGGTAAACTTTTTTCATTTGAAGATTGAATTATTATCTTTGAAATAATGCTTAATTAAAGTGCCGAAACTCATCGCAACATTATATTTTCTTCTCCTACAAGTATTCATTCATTCCCTTTGTTATCAGAGTGAAAACCTTTTTAAGTCATAAGTAACGGTTTGTGCAAGTACTGTTTTGCAGAACGTATTGTTAAAAAAGTCAATAACCGTTATTGATGAAGCTGCTCATAAAAAATGCCTCGAATACAGTTAAACTTTTGTATCACGGCTTTCTACAGTCCAAGTCGTAAAAAGGGTTGTCGAGTGTTCTCTTTAAACACTTAAAAAGCTTAAGAAACCCGAAACTCCGAACACAATCGAGCCATATACACCTCAAGAAGCCCTAGCCCTTAAACCGATTTGAAACTGACAAAACATCAATATAAGCAACTTTAAAAATGCGCAAAAGAAAGAAATGCTAAGATTTACACAGCCTACGATACTATTTTAGAAGTAAAACATGAGTGTTACCCATCAAGTAATTTTTTGACTACCTATATACTCGAAACCTTATATGCAGTCAAAATACAGCAATTGTTGGACTTGACACTACACCGTTTGTTGTGCTGCACACCTTGAAACTTTTGAGAACCAAGTACAAAACGGTGATACTTTAGTATGTTCGTAGAAATGGGGCTCTGATGGTAGAAGGCACTCGCGTTATAAGCAAAACTTTTTGGTAAATCCTGAGGTAAGTAATACTGATATTGTGCTAACATGCATAGTACCTTTAAAAGTAAGTAAAGTTGGTTCTGGTACTGAAAGTATCTGGGTAAATTCAAGAACATCTTCCCCCAAAATTCTGCCGCCCAGTACGTTTCGAATTCTCAAGGGAAAATATTGAGACAATAACAAGAGAGTTCAAAGTTTCAAAGAAGGCGAAATAAATAGTCTAGAATCCAGAAGGGTAACCTTTAACGACAAAACTGTTTAAGATGGTCATACTTTGTTCAAAACAATGGTAGATGGCAAAACATGTAATGCTTTTATGGAGAACATGGCTAGCTCAGTTTGCTATACAATATATGCAAGGCATCTCCTAACGATATGAAAAATATTGAACTTTGCTTAAAAAAACATTCTGACATCGATTTAACCAAGGGTCCGATATGTCACCAAGTCAAACACCCGTAACCCATAAGGCCGCCTCCACCGTGCTTTAAAGACGTTTTAACTTGATGTTTGAGGACCCTTTCGTTAAGCCTGTTTCAAAAGTATTGTTTGCCATTTGAATGGAAGGGATTGTTTTTCGTTTCGTCAGACTTTATTGTTCTTTTCCAGCCTTCAACCGTTCAATTTGTATGGTAATTGCAGCGATGTTAAAGCTTTAATATTTTGGCTTTTTCTGCTTTATTGGCGAAACAAAACCGATTTTCTTAGTGCTTTTCTAGCAATCCATTCTCTTCCGTGTTTATTTATAGCCTTAGAGACAGCCTTTGGTGCCTAAGCATCCTTTCCATGATACGAGCATCGCCGTTTGTAAACAACCTTAGTTTTCCGGCTACATTTTCTCAAGGAATAAATTTTTGTCCGGTTTTCGACCTTAATCACTAGTTCCTGACACGTTAATTTTTCTTGAACTGCAGGAATTGTTAGACAACAAAATAGTGTTATTTCAATATCTTTTGTAACTTATCCCATATGCCTATAAAAGTTGATATTTAAAGAAATTTCCTGCTGTATTGTACTTCGAGCACTATATTATGTGCCTACAAGTGTAAAATAATTTTCAGAATAAAGCTACGAACAGTACGAAACATGAACGTGCAAAACTAAATGCTTCAGAGTTGTCAGTTTATTTGCTATAATCACAAAGAAAAAAGTTGGTTAACTGAAAAATTTGTATATTATTTGATACCATATATCATATTCTAAGATATATTAAAAATTTATTTCTTTATTTATTTGTGTAAATAATTTACAAAATCAATTGATGAAATATATATATTGAAGTCGTTTTTGATTTGAAAAGCAATAATCAGAAGAAGAGCAAAGTATAAAGTGGAAAATTTACAATATAGAGTTCTTTTTTGGGGATTT
Source organism: Volucella inflata (assembly GCA_928272305.1). Classification (NCBI taxonomy): domain Eukaryota; kingdom Metazoa; phylum Arthropoda; class Insecta; order Diptera; family Syrphidae; genus Volucella; species Volucella inflata. The sequence goes on along the minus strand of OV743716.1, from coordinate 89,185,158 downwards.
TAACAAAAGTGCTACGTTAATTTATTGTATATGAATTTATTATGAAGTGTTGTCGCTGTTTTGATGTGTTGGATTGACTCAATGCTCTGTGGACTTAATAATTCACCCAGTTGCTGTTCGTTGTTTAAATCATCGCCTTCGTTAGCTATTTTCGATACAGGACACATTACCAGGATAAGCCAGATGAAAAATCGCATTTTTCTGGAGCCTCTCTTGTATAGTAGTGCCTACTAGTGAAGAGCGTTTTTCGCAGCCTTATGCGTAGCAGTTTAATGCAGTTTTCTCTGTTTAGGTTTTTGTTGTATGGGCTGCTTTTATGATGTGCCTGGAATTTACCCAAAAATGTTTGGCTATTTTCTCACGAGGTAGCTATCCCTTCTAGAACTGCTTTAAAGTTATTTTTGATGGTGTGGAGTGAATTTGGGATCTCCACTGTAAGTGGGAGGTTAAAGGTTTCTATAGCTGCGTTGTCTGCATCATGGTTGCCCTTGATACCTACATGGCCGGTTACCCAAGCCAAGATGATATCTTTGCATGGGTAAAGCACGCTTCTTATATTTTATAATGACGCAGATTTATTGAACTCACCTTTTAGTCCTACTAGTATGCTAAGGTTATCCGTAATATCAGTTTCTTCCCCGGTAGGTTTATAGCTGGTTCACATTTTTCGATTGCAGTTAGTTCTTCTATATAAGATCCGGTCAGATCGGGAAGTAGTGCTTGATGGATTGTTCTAGTTCTTTCACTAGAAATTAATTCCACTACTGCATATGACTTGTTAGAAGATTCGATCTGCTTGAATCTCGGCAATCATCTTGTTGGGGATGTTATGTTTCTTTTCCCAGGTGGGGAGAATTGAATGTTAACGATTCGTTGGCTGAGACTAAACTAGGAAAACAAACTTCGATCGCTGACAATAAAGACTTATTGCAGAAATAGTGCCCTTCCGAGGTTTTTCCATAATAAGTGCTTCCTTTCTTGCAGAATGGAGTGGGTGCAATGGATTTCCCAGAGCATTGCTTATAGAACCTACGGATCCTATCCTTCCAAGTTGTTCAAAAAGCAAGTAGTCAGCTTCTCTTCGAAGCGCTATTATTGGCGAAGTTTTTAGAGCGCCTGTAGTTGTGCGAAACATTGGTTGATCGTAGCGTTGACATTTTCAACATTTTTCTTCGTGGTCCATATTAAAGTCGTCAAACCATGTTGGAGAGATCCCATTACCAAGGTTTTAGCTAGTAGGATGGCGGTCTCAATGGGGCCTTTCCTTTTTGAGAAAATCATTTTAAGGGTAATATTGCGTAGTTTAAGTTGATTGATTGTCTTGTGTATTTTCGAAATCCATTTTAAATTTCCAGAAAACAGCACACCGAGTATTTTGAGTGGTATTGTGACATTCCGCATGATCAAGGGTGAACATACGCATTATATTTTTCTGCAAATGTGGATGGCTTCTATTTTGCTTGGTGGGACAGAAGCGCCCCTTTCTTGCGCCCACTGATATATTGCTTAGTCCGTTGTTTCCAACAGTTGGTTGACGTGGTTTGGGTCTCCTGATGCTAGTGTATTAATGTTGTCTGCGTAAACACCGATAAACTGTAAGCCATATTCGGGGCTAGCAAGCAGACGCACGTAACAGTGAGTCCATATAGGCATTGTTAATGATTACCGAGAGTGGAGAGCCTTGTGGGACACCATTATTTAGTTGGACTAGGGAGAACATAAAGCTATCCACATTTACCTGAAATGTTCTTCCTGACAAAAATGATCTAACAATCTTTAAGATAGTTTTTTTTGGGGATGGGGTTTAGTTGCGCTCTTTTCCAATCATGGGGAAAATTGCCAGTGAAGTTCCTTTTGCGGTATGGAAGGTAAAGTCTAGCTCAGTTGGTGTTATTTGGCAAAGAAGGGAGATCATTGATTGTAAAATTCTGTTTGCATGTTAACAAGTGTTCAGGGTGGCAGCAGTCAGAACTATAGGATTTCCATAACTGTGCGAAGGTCTTAGCTGTTATTTCTGGATCATTGATCAGTGTTTGGTTTGATAGCATGTGGGGGAATACATTTTATTCTATTACATAATGTTTTGAGATCTAACGTTGGGCCCATTGTGTTCACTAAATTTTCCTATGAAGTTTTCATCATTTTCTTAGTCTACCTGAAACATCTCAAGGGAGGAAATCGAGAATTGGCTGTCGGAAGACGATATTTATGAACACATGGTACGTAAGTAATACGGTGTCGTTTTGGCAACTCGACAATTTATTTAAAGTTCCAAAGTCGTTGGTTGTAAGCAGAGTTACAATTTTCTTTTTTTTCAATTTACAAATTTAAGTCGTTTCAAGCAAACAATGTAATTTATGGTGGGCTCTCGGCCATTGCTGTTGGTGTCGAAGTCTCGGGGCATTAAGGGGAGCATCAAGAAAATGGCAGACCGTCCGTCCGCCTGGGTCTATCCGGGGTGCATAGATGGTTATCTCTGGCAGAGCGAGGGAACTGGATCCAGTGAATCCCACCTGTACCATGGCATCCAAAAAATGACGGGAAGAAAACAACGTGGACAACACAAGAAAAGGCAGGAGGGCAGAGGAGTGAACAGGCGACAAAAGGACCAACGGAAGTGGAGGATTTTTGGGGCATGAGCACGCAACAAACCCCACCCTTACCTCCTGGGAAAAGTGCCCTTACATTTCTGCTTACGGGCCAGATACCAATACCAAAATGAGTCAAAGCCAAAGACGGGTAAAACAACACACCTCTGTACCTCTTTGCGTTCCGACCTCTTATCGCTACGCGACTAAAGTCATTTCGGGGTACCTCAGCCACGTCCCGGCATGGCTTGAGGTCTTTTACGTGCCACGTTCCTCGGTCCCTCCCGGTGACATCCTGCAACACGTAGGTAGGTTTGGTAGGTGTTGAACGGCGCGTCGTCTGAGGTTGTATGACTTAGAAGCCTTCGTAGTCGCCGTCGCCAGCTTCCTACTTAAACCGTATCCTTAGCTCAGTCATGTCAGCCGCCCTCGAATTCCCTTCTTCTGGCCAAGTTGGTTCCCTACTCTTGATCTCCGTAAAGTTCAGACTCGATCCGTACGAGTCGCAGAGATTTTTCAGTTCCTTGCTTCGGAACTGAGGGTCATTATCACAGATAATCCTACGGGATACGCCGAATAAAAGAAAAACGTTGTCATCGAGTTCCCTACAAACTGAGGAAGCAGTAGTAGACCTAAAGGGAAACAACAGGGGAAATTTGGTGAAATAATCCACCACGGTGAGGATATACACGAAACCCCTACACGACTTTGGGAGTGGACCAACCAAGTCCACGCAGATCATCTCCCAGGGATTTGAAATCCATCTCCCCTCCACCATCAAACCAGCTGGTTTATCATACACCGGCTTTACACTCTGGCACGTTTTGCAGTTAATAACATACCTAGTTATATCTGACCTCATCTTCGGCCAGTAATACCTAGACCCGACTCTGGCATATGTCTTCCTAACACCCATATGCCCTACTAATGGATTATCATGACATTCTTTCAATACCCTAACTCTATCTACCTTTGAGACTATCTCCTTCCACTCCGAACTATTGTCATGCACAATCACATGTGTTGCCCTAACAACTTTAAACAAAGTTCCCTGTTCTACTCTCCAACCCAGGTAGTCCAGCGGGTTCGACTCGACCTTGTTGATCATCTTGGCGATCCATGGATCCGGGATATGCTCTTCCAGTTCTGCTTCCGCTGCAACATTCCTAGAGAGCATGTCCGGGACCACATGATCTTTGCCTATACGATGAACAATTCCGAAGGCGAACTGCTGTAATCTAACCGCCCATCTAGCTAACCTATCACACGGATCCTTGAGATTACTTAGCTAAGCCAGCGAGTAATGATCCTTGACAGCTGTAAATCGAACACCCTCAATATACGGTCGCAAATTCTCAATAGCCCACAGTAGGGCTAAGCACTCCTTTTCCGTGGCTGAATAGTTTTCCTCGTTTCTATTCAACGACCTACTCAGGTAACAAATTACCTTTTCTCCATCTTCAAATATCTGAGTGAGCACTGCGCCGACTCCAAAGTCCGATGCTTCGGTTTGCACCACAAACGGCCGCTCAAAATTCGGTCATGTTATGATCGGGCCCGTCACCAAGCACACTTTTGCTTTCTGGAAACTTCGCTCCTCAGACCAAATAAACTAATTCCCCTTCCTCAACAGGTCGATCAACGGTTTTACAAATACTGCAAAGTTTGGTACAAATCTCCTATACCAGGCAACTCTGCCGACAAAACTCCTAACCTCCTTTACATTCTTTGGTGCACGTATTCTTATCATACTCTCGACCTTCTCTGGGTCGGTATGAAGACCATTCCCATCAACAACATATCCTAAAAACTTCAACGATGATCTACAAAACATACACTTCTCTTTACTAACAGTAAGGCCTGTCGCTGGCAATCTTTTGAAGACCTCCCTCAGTATTTCCAGGTGTTGGCGGAAATTGTTGTCGATAAAACGCTGCCATATCGCCGGTGCGGTATGTTACCCGAATGGCGTCCTTTTTAATTTGAAGAGGCCCCGATTGGGTACGGTGAAAGCCGTATAAGACCGAGACTTCTCCTCGACGGGAATCTGCCAATACGCGGACTTGATGTCCAACGAGGACAACTTTTTGGCATCCCGGCGTTTGTCCAAGGTAGCTGAGATGTAGGGGAGAGGGTAAGCATCACGTTCCGTGACCTTGTTTAACTTCCTGTAGTCGACGCAGAATCTAAATCTTTCTTTTTATTATCAAAATGGGAGAAGCCCATAACATCTCTCTATGATGTTATCTTTCAACATCTCTTCTAACTCCCTATCTATGTGACGCTGAACCGCCGGCAAGACTGGATAGTAACGCTGCTTAATCGGTTCAGACGTCGTCCTAATCTCATGCTCCACTAAGTGTGTGAATCCCAATCCTTCTGGCATGTTTTTGAAAACCCTATCTATAACCCTATAACTTTATCTTGGCCTTCATCTTAATCTACTCGTTCTTTGGTTCTTTGATTGCTGAAGTTGATGTCACTTCTGCCTGGTTCGAAAAATTCCACATCCGACAATTCCCGTCCGGGCCCAAAAATCGGCACCCAGTATCGGAACATGTGGAAGATTTGGAATCACCAGACATTCCAGTAGGATCGATTTCCCCTACACAGCATTGGCAAAGACAAACAACATGCAACTTCTATACCTGCACCGTCTGCTTACGAAACCCTACTAACTCTAATCCCAAACATTTTAATGGCTGTCATCCATCCCTACAGATGATCGTACGCCAAGCTCCTGAATCTAAAAGTTTTAGCATCCTAATACCATAGACGCTAACTGATAAATAAGGGCGTACGTCATCTTTTTGTACCTCAAGCGTAAAACCTAATTGAACGACCTTTTCTGTCAACCTTCCTAATTCTGCCGACGCACTCGCCCTGCCGATGAGAGAGTCCGATTCCCATTTCCCGAACGAATTGGACAGTCCCTTCGTACAACGCCTATTTTTCCACAACCTACACATCTCCTAGGACCGGAGAAAGTATTCGACAGATGCCCCTCGCGGTAACAGTTGTAGCATCTCATCCGGCTGTTCGGTTGAGTGCTCCTCCTGCCGTCGCGACTCGAGGCTCGACAACCCTTGGTTCCTCTACTGACACATAAGCCAAATCTGGTTCCAAACGGTTTCAGGATCGTTGAGTTGGTGGAGGTACGAAGGAATCTACATTTGCTCGAACTGTTTCGAGCCTTCTACCCAATGCAACAAGGTCCTTGATGGATTTCGGATCCGTCAAGCCTAGTTGTGTTTGGTAGAATGGTGCCAGGTTCCTCCGTACCATTCTCAACTTACAACTCTCTGATAATGGCTCAGAGAGTCTGCCAAACATGTTCTCCATGTTCATGTTCTTCCTTCGCTTGGGTACGTCGCCTAATTTCCTCGAAGAGCAAGTCATCATAATTTGGAGGGAGGAACTCCAACTTCAACTCCGAAACCAATTCTTCCCAAGACCCTACCAATCTCCTATTCATTCTAAACCAAATAAGTGCCTTACCCTCGAAGAGTTCCACCGCTGGCCTGAAAAGATGAGTAAGAGATAACCCCCTCGCTTCCCTTAATTCCTTCACACGCTCCAAGAAGGAATTAAGAGAAGATCCGCAGCGTTCCCCTGATAATTTTAGGCCCCACTTCTCGATGCGCTCCTGGCATCGTTCCTGAATAGGCCCTTCCAGCTGTCAGGGTTCCATAGGTGTCGTTCACTCCGTTTGTCTAGTCGAACTTGTCGTTTTTGATCGGCCCACTCTATTCGCACCTGAATCACTAGGGTGTGTGTCCCCAACTATCTCTTCTTCTTCCTTTTCTGCGAGGTCCGATAGAAGAATGAGCAATTCCCCTTTCAGCTCATTCCTCTCTGCTATCTGTTCCTTTGTGTCCGGTCGTAACCTATCTAACCTACCTATCGCCCACTCAATCTTCGTGAGGATCTTCAGGTATTCTGCCGATTTCGGACGATTCTCGGAGATCTTCTATCTTTATAATTTTTTTCCCGAATCGCGTCAGCGTCTTCGACGAACTTGAATGGGTAACTGTCGTTGACACCCATGGAGCCAATGCAAAAGTCACTCAAAAAACCCACTCCACTATGATCTCGAGTAGAGTAAAAAAAAACGAGCGGAAAAAAAAATTAATAAAACGCGAACTTGTTTCAATGGATATTTTATGTATATATGTGTAAATATAAATGGAAATTTATATGTACATAAATAACGGTATTTATATGTTTGAACTGAGCACAATATGGGAAAACGAGAATCTTAATAGCAAAGATCCTACTGGTTGACTATGGGTATTATACGACCTGGTATTACAAAATTCCACCGATGTGTTTCCCGAAGATCTTGCGATGATGATGTATTCAAAGCACCGATGCACTTTTTAGTAAAACATTTCCCCTTATCTGATTTTAAAAAAATAGTACATATTAAATGGCCTTTTTTCAAAAGAACACAGCAGACACTTCTCGAAAAAGAACATGTCTCACGCATTCTGTACTCTTCGTACAGGATTTGTAAGTATATATGAATTTATATGCTTTAAGGAGCCCCACGCCTGGGCGTCAATTTGTTGCAAGATCCGCGTATTTAAGTTTATCAATAGTAATAATAAAGATGCCGGACTATCCACAACCAAATCAAACAAATAAAACAAAGCGAAGGAAGATAAAAAAAACCGCAAACACACGGATGGTGGTTCGTAAGCGAATAAGAAGGAATGCGAAGAATAGGATGGGGGCTCAAAAAGACTCGGAAAAAAAAAGAATTGCAACAAGCAGCTGGTTAAACAAGCAGCTGGCACACATCGGCTGCTCAGCACGGGTAGGTTTCAAAACAAAGCGATGGTAAACAATATACAAAGTGGACGCCAGCCAATTTTTAAGTGAAATTGGGAAAACACGATCAAAACACAAGAGGTTACTTTTTCCCTGATGGGGAATAAAAAAGGCATATTTATTTTGAAAAAGAGGAATGACAAAGGCCGGACAACGATACGATCATGGCACGATTCTGTACGATAACCAAGAATCTTAAATGACTCAATTGAGGTCAACAGGGTCGCGAAAAGTTCCGAGCGTAGCCACTGGTTACGGGGTTTACAAAGAGAGCGGTAAGGAGGCTTACGGATTCGCACGAATCACCAAAATATATCCCAACTAAGGGAGAAATTACACAAATATATATATATTTATATAAGTATATGAAAATAAGAAAGCTGATTTTTTCCTTCCCGATTGGGGTCGCTCCTGTCTAACGTCGAGGTTGACGCGGGGGTAGTTGTTCGTTGTTTTGTTCTCGTCTCTCAGTGTTGTTCTCGCTTTTTTTTGTTCCTCGTCTTTTGGTGCTTCGTTCCTCCGTTTCTTTGTGTCGTGGGGTGGGTGTTGTTTTTATTTTTGTATGTTTTCGTCGATTGTAGTTTCTTTTTCTTCTTTTTCACTGTTTGGGTTTTATCGGTTTTTCTTTTTTGTTACTATCTTGTTCGGTTTTTCGTTTTCCTTTTTTTTTTTTTGACTTTCCGCAATGTCGGCCAGTTATTGATTGAACTAGCCCCGCATTACGGTTAGTTCCCACTCACACATCTCTCACACACACACACATTCATACGCAGTTCCACTATTTCAGCTGCCAGAGCAAATGTGCTCACTTCCAGAGCTCCGACAGCTTCTTCTTGCGGAACCACCCAATAACACCAGTCGATGTTTTGTAAAGTTTGTCATGCTCGTTTTGTCTGTCGAGTGACATATTTATTTGCTATACGAAAAATTCAAACCTATAGTCCACTGCAGCTAGAAGAACTGTTGAATACCATCATTTTATAATTGTAGTAACCTGTAGCATCTTCGGCAGATGGTTTCATCTCAATATGGCAACCATCTAAAGAATGAAAGAAGGAATGCTTGTGCGTACAACATTTAACTTATTGTATTTACCAATAGCGGCGAGGCAATGTTGAAATCCAGTGCCGAATTTAAATACCTCGGCTGTAGGACATTCCACACTTTTTCACAAAACGGTTTTACAATTTTGCAAACTAAAGTTTTTCCAACTCCAAACAGATTTCCCATACTTCGGTATTCCGCTGATGATCCTAAAGCTTATATGCCAATAGCCACTCTCTTTTGCAATGGAATACATTTTCTGAAATTTGTATCCCGCTCGCCCATACTTTGGAGCTCGTTCCATAGCAAGTTTTATATAGGTACTTCTCGCGACATCCGGAACTTTTCTTTAAGAAATTATTGTTATTTTCACACACATTCTTGTTAAAGAACGACTACAAGATTCCCAAGAAACTTTTTTTTTTATTAATTCATTATTCTTAGACTGACATACGTAAGTTTTAATTCAAGTACTCGTATAAACTAAACAAACTATTTTAGCTAAAAATAGTTAGTGACATTTATATTAATAATTATTAAAAATAGTGTCAATGTCACTTCAAAATTTCTAACTTTTTATGTGGGGTAAACAATTATTTTAATTCATTCATTAGATAGTAAAAAAGAAGTACGGAAAAAAGGGATTTTAATTAACGAACTGCTGTTACTGCGTAAATTAAGTGAATCGGATATTGGACTCTGTAAGTATCCACTTTTCATAAAAAAAAACTCTTGAAACTTTAAAATAATATGTATGTCTAACCGGAAGAATTTTCAACCTTCTGAATTCCATGCCATTGAATTCGTTACACGATTTTTACCATATATTTTCCTTATGGCACACTTTTGTAATACAATAAGTGGTTGTAGCTTAGACAAATGAGTGCCTCCCCAGGAGATTATTCCATATTCTTATCTAGAGTAAAAAAGGGAAAAGCAAACAGTCTTTAAAGTTTTCCAAGAACTTTTTGAGGTGGTAAAACAGCAAATAAAGGCTCTAAGCTTTTCATTTAAAAAAATCGTGTGCCGCATCCAGCTCATATTATGATCGAAGAAAACCCCTAGGTATTTTCAATTTTGAACAACCTGCACAACATTTTAAGTCGTTATTAAAAGTTAACTCTGTATTGATTTTAATGCAGTTGCATACAAAAAAAAAAAACACTGTGGCGCTGGCAGCCCGGTATGGGCCATGGCCTAGCTTCTTGACACTTATTTGTGTTGCTCATGTTTTCATTTTTGTTTTCATTTTCACATCTGAGCGGGGCCTACGGTTTATCGCCGAGTCCGAACGGCACTCCTTAGAAGCTTTTTCGTAGGCAATTTTTACTTTCGGGCGTTTGCCATTGCCCGCCGAATGGGTGATGGCGATTTGAAAAATTGTTGGTGACACCGCCAGGAATCGAACCCAAACTCTCTCCGTGATAGTCCAATGAGCTACCTATCACGCCATCGCCATCGCCATCGCCATCGCATACACCGCATACATCGCATGTTGCATACATTAAGACAAAAACGGGGACAATGAAAGGAGTGAAAGAATACACTCACATTGGGATACTCCATTGAGTTTAAGTTAAAAAACATTAATTTAGTTTTGTTACTAACAACTAATTTGTGTAAGTAAAACCAATTTCTGAGTCAGTTGATGTCATTGTTTATGTCAGCAACTATATCAGAAAGGTTAGATAAAGTATAAGCAATGCCTAAATCATCTGCAAAAGCCGTGATTTTTCCTTTGAATGGTAGGGAAAACATGGAGTTAATGTAAATAAGAAATAGTAAGGGGCCAAGGACTGATCCTTGAGGAACTCCTAGATTCACTTCATTGGTGTCACTTAAATATTGTCCGACTTTTACTGCCATTGTTCTATTTTTGAGATAGGAAGTCAGCCAGCTAGACATAAAACTACAAAAGCCTGCAATATGCAATTTTTCCAAAAGAATGGTGTGGTTAACCATATCGAACGCTTTAGTAATATCGACAAAAAGATCAGCGCAATATTTCTTTTCATCCAAACATTTTTTAATAAAGGAAGAAAAAAGTAGAAGAGCATCTTCTGTCGAAAGTCCCTTTCAGAAGCCATATTGTTGCTGTTTAAAAAAATTAATTTTGTTGAGAAAATTTAACATCCGTTTTTTAATAGCTTTTTAAAAATCTTCGAAAAAGAAGACAATAATGAAATTGGTCTATAGTTATTTTTGTCATTTTGGTTGCCCTTTTTGAATAACGGCAACACAATAGCACATTTAAGTGAATTAATAAAGTTACCAGTTTTAACGCTAAGATTAAATAAATTAAATAAATAAAAAAAAATACAGATATTCTCATATGCACTAAAGGAAGAAGGTTGACCAACCGAAGAAAAAAAGTTGTTTAAAATGTTTGCAACTTAAGATGGGTCGTCTATAACATACCCTTCATCATTAAGTGAAATTGAAGAAGATGAGTTATTGGTATTTCTATTGATAATGTTATTAATGACCCTCCACTCTTTCTTAGGGTTTCCCAAGGAACTTTGAATTTGAGACTTGTAATAATTGGTGCCGCACAACTTTATTTCTTTATTTAAACTCAAACATATTTTTTCAAGACGTCTTCTTAAACTAAGATTAAGGGGATGTGAACAACATTTGTTTGCTAAATTATTTTTAAGACGTATTTTTTTTAATAAGTGTCCACTGATCAAAGGTTTTAACCTAGAAGTTGAATTCTTTTTAATATAGGTGTGAGAGTATTGTTCGATATAATATTTTAAAATGGTTAGGAATGAGTCAAAAGCTATTTCTATATTTTCTTCTAAGTATACAGCACACCAATCTTCTTGCAAAAGTGCATTATTTAATTGGTCATACTCTATTTTGCAAATTTTCAGCATACGAGTATTTACAAATCGATTTTTTTTTTCATTTTTTGCATTACAAAACAAAAGGCCTGTCATACAGTGATCCGTAATTCCTAGATCAAAATTTATGCCTGCACAATTCTGAAAGGTGCTTTTCGAAAACCTGCCAAAAACATGATCAAGGCATGTAGCTGCGGTAGACCTAGTAGGCGTATATACAAACGAAAAGAAGCCACGTTCAGCAATAGTATTTAAGTAACAATCAGATATAGAGTTTGAATTTAAAATATTGATATTAAAATCACCTAACATGATGATATTAGCTCCTCTCTCATAATACAAAAGGTTAAAAAATTCTTCGAATAAAAGATTTGTTTCAAAAGTATGCAATCGGTAAATACAAATAAAATTAAACATTTGATTGCCTATTTTACAACAAAGCTTAAGAGTATCCGCACTTGAAAATTGTAAATAGCTCAAATCAATTTCCAACAAGTCACGCACAAAAACTCCTACACCGCCAGCAGAATAGTTGTCATTTGGATATGGAAAAAAATTATAGCTCGGAATTGAGTACTCATCTTTTTCGGAAGTAAATATCCAGATCTCTGTAACAAAAATAACATCCGGTAAAGTAACAAGAACTTCAAGGTTACAGACCAGCAAATCAAAATTTTGTCGCATACTACGAATATTTTGGTGAACAACAAAAAAGGAATCATTTATAGTACTACAATGGAATATACGAGTTTCATCGCTTGTATCGTAAATTGTCGAAAGGAGATGATTGTTGCTTATTTGATCGAGGCTATTTAAATTATTTAATATAAAATGTATATTTTTAATAAAAAAAAAATAACAAGACACAAGTATTAAAGAGCCTCCATATCGGCAAACGATCTTAAAGCAACAATCCTTCCTTTATCAACTTTTCTCAATAAAATTTGTGAGTTCTGATACCATAAGTATTTATAGTTTTTTTTTTCAATTTTAAGTTTTCTAGCCTTCATAAAGAGCGTCCTAGTGAAGCTAGTAAAACTATCATTAATAAGAAGTCTGTTTTGGGTGCCAGACATAAACAAAGACGAATTGAGCTTGTTCTTTGCAGATCTCTTACTCTTCATTACTCTCTGTTTAATTTCAGCGGTGGAAAACTGTTTACATAGAACATTGTTGTTGCTATTGTCTGGATTACCATCTGTTGGCTTACAGCTCGCATTTCTATTACCGGTGCATTTTACAAAACATTGTTTGACATCTTCGGCGAACGCACCCACTTTCACATCCGTCCTTACAATAGTGTCACAACCAAACTTCTCATCGGCCTGGATCATTGCTGTCTTCCAAGCCAGACAGACTTCGAGTAGGAGCCCATACTAAAACTGGTTGGGTAGTATTTGGTCCAACTAATAGTGCCACGCCAGAGAAGTATTCATGACTACTGGTCGAAACCGAGAAAGGCGACCTTCACGAATTGGTGGCGGAATATTTTAGCACAGAAAGTTTTGGAGTGCGGGCAGCAGCCCTCGTTGAAACTGGCGATTCCAAACCGAACTTCTTTGGAAATTCGATAACATCGAGCTTCCTGCCTCCTACATTATAGCTAAGAAGGGGCTGGTTGGTATTGAGCGTAGAATTAAAAATGATAAAGGGTTTGCTGCCCCATACAATGAAATCATAAGCTACGTTACCAAAGGATACGCCCGCATACTGCCAGCAGAAGCCGAAACATTTAGCCTGACGACCTGGTATCTACTACACTTCCCTGTCGTGAACTTCAACAAACCGGGTTAGTTCCGCCTGGTGTGTGATGCCGCCGCCACAGTTGATGGAGTATCACACAACTCATGTTTGTTAAAGAGACCACAGAAATATCAACCGATGCCATCGGTGTTATTCAATTTGCGTGTGGAAGCCATATCATTCGTAAAATGTTTCACCAAGTGGTGATCCGTCCAGAGGTTAGAAGCTCGCAGAGGTTTTTGTAGCAAGAAGGAAATGAGGATATCCAGCCTAATATCTATGAGATGTCGGTTATGACCTTTGGCGCTCAGCTGCCATGTGCTGCCGAATATGCAAAAAATGTCAACGCAATGAAACATCTTAGTGTTAATGCAAGAGCCGTAAAGTCTATCCTACAGCACCACTACGTTGACAATTTCGTAGATGGTTTCGAAACAACAGAAGAGGCCATCTGTATCACAGAAAGGGTGGTTGGAATTTACAAAGAGGCTGAATTTGAAGTGCGTGATTTTATTTCAAACTTATCAGAAGTTACGAACGCTTGGGGAGGCCGAGCCGAATATACGGAAGCTGCACTTAAAAATTGTCTATTTTTCGATGAAAGTTTGACCATGGAGAAAGTACTCGGCATGTTCTGGCAACATTCAAGCGATAGCTTTCAATACCAACTAAGATTTCACCGAGTTGATCCAGATATAATTTCTGGAAAGAGATGTCCGAGCAAGATGAAATTTCTGTGTGTGATAATGTCAGTGTTTGACCCGCTGGAATTCCTAGCGACCTTTGTGATAGGTGCGAAAGTGTTGATGCGAGAAGTATAGATATATGACCCCCGCTGAGAAGAACTAATTCCTAGCAACATAAATGCACCCTGGATCAAGTGGTGTCAAAATTTTAGACAAGTAGCCACGCCTCAAATTCTTCGCTACTACTACACCGAAGTCTTGCCGAAGCGAATGCAACCTCATGTTCTGGTGGATGCCAATGAAGTGGCATTTGCGGCAGTCGCATATTTAAGAACGGAAGACCCTAAAGGAGAAATAGCCGTATCATTTGTTTCTGCCAAAACTAAAGGTGCACCAATGAAGCAAATGACCATCCCGCGCCCCTGAGCTCCAGACAGCCGTTCATGGCTTAGTTATCAGCCGTTGTGTTCTATGGGCTGACCTGAAGACAGTAATAAGTGGATTGGGTCAAAACATCGCCTCTACAAGCCTTTCGTTACCCACAAAATAGCTTAGATCCTCACAGCAACTGAAGTGGGTAATTGGAAGTCGATATGAATCCAAGACAATTCTGCCGATGAAGCCACTTGCTCGAAATTTGAAACTAACACCTCAAGATCTTGAACTGGTCCTGATATTCTAAGAAATGACGAACTGTTCTGGCCTACAAACGATCTGTGTGACAGCCATTAAAAAGATAATGAGGATGAAGAGCTTCGGCCAAAGTTTAACCTATTTGTCGAGAGTTTTGGCTTCATTAAATTTAATTACATTTCTTCTTATCTGAAGCTCAAAAGAAAAATTGCATACGATTTCTTGGACGATCACGACGACTTACAGAAGATGTTAAAGGTTTGACTCGCAACAAAATCCACTCAGCTGAGGTTGTGCTATGCCGCCAAACACAAGCCGAGTTGTATGCTGTAGAGTTAGCAAGAATCAATGTGTCGGCAAGGAAAGTGTCCTTAATAAATTGCTGCCATACATAGATGAGGAAGGTCTCTTACGTGTAAGAGGTCGGATCGAAGCAGTCAGTTGGCTTCCTTTCAGTTCGAAGCGTCCCATTTATTACCGCCAAATCATGTGTTCACCGACCTAGTTGTGGCACATCATCACTGCAAAATGAAACATGTGAACGTTGAGGCCAAATCTGCGAAATTCGCCGCTTGTATTGGATCCCCCGTCTGAAACGAAACATGCGTAAAATAATCACTCGATGCTGCGTGCGCAAATTAGCGAGAGCTAGGCCGTCTGTACCTGAAGGGTTTGTGCGTCCGTTTTTTTTTTACTCCGGCTTGGATTATATCGGGCCACTTACTGTTACAATTGGCCGCCGAACCGAGAAGAGGGTGGCATTATTCACATGTCTCGATGCCCAAGCCATTCATCTGGAAGTCGCTTGTAACCTCTTGACTGATATGTGCATCTTAGCCGTGCGAAATTTTAAAATAGACGGGGAGTACCCATCCCAATTCGAAGCGATAGAGGGAAAATTTTCGTGGGGTGGACCAGGAGACAAAGAGTGTCAGTGAAGTTTTCGATTGTGGCCGCATCAAGTTGTCATCCAAGGGCGTTGCATGGGTTTTTAACTGTCCTAGCAGTCCAGCGGAAGAAGATGTCTGGAAACGCATGGTGGCAAAGCCTTATCATAAAAGCCGAAAATGGTGTGAACTCCCGACCTCTGACACAGTTGCTAATTTCGGTTGATCAGGTGGAGGCACTCACACGAAACCATTCTCTTTTAAACACAGCGAACACTGATTAAACCCCGAGTGTGAACGAGGAATGCAAGAAACTTTGCAGCCTGAGAAAAAAATGGCGAATTGCTAGCCAATTGAGAGACTCGTTTTGGAAAAGTTGGGTGTCTTCGCCAACATTAACTCGCCGATCTAAGTGGTGCAAGTAAACGGAACCATTGACGGAAGGTGATGTACATAGTCTTCATTTACGATGTGAACATACCAAGGAAGGAGTGAGACCGAGGTAGAGTTGAAAGAATTTACCAGGTAGCGGACGAAGTAGTAAGAGGAGCTGACGTTCGTACCAAGACCGGAGTGTTGCGCCGTCCCGTTTCCAAGCTAGATGTTCTTAGGTGGGACATGAGTGAATCTGACTGATTAACGGGGGGATCTTAAAAAACGACTACAAGATTCCTTCGAAACTTTAAAACATACACATCTTTGCCAGTATTGTTGTCTCACTCTTGCCTCAGTTTTTACTTCTCACATTTGACAAGCATCCATTCGCACTTTTTCTTGGTTTTATAATTAGCTTGAAAACAAATGGGAGAGGTCAAACTGCGATAAGGATTAAATTCGAGCTAAAATATGTAAAACTATAATGTCAAAATTTCAGAAATAAAATATCAAATATCGCATTGATCTGTCGTTTTAGATTTTGAACTGGATATTAAATGCAATCTCTTGTTCTCCTCCTCAAGCCACAATCCTTCTCCCAAAAATTGCTTGAACATGACTGCAAATGAAATTAGTTTAAGAAAGTATTAAAGTATTGAAAATCTTAATTAATTAGATACATGACTTACTTTGGTCCAGACTTTATAAGACGTCAAACGAAACCTTTTTTCTTCGCTTGTTTACATTTTCAAGGTTCCGTACGTACAAATGAAAAACGAAACCCTTACAGGATCACTCGTGCGGCTGATCGTCCGTTTGTCACAGGCGATTAACTCCGAATCTATGGGCCGATTAAGTTGAAAGTTGGTACACATATGTATTTCTGGGACCCAAACACGAACAAATAACGTAAATAAATAAGCTTTGAACATGGTGGTCATTTTTGGGGGGAAAATTAGGAAATTTAAAAAAAACATTGTAACAAACTGTACCGTGTGACACATCTTTTGCAAGAATCCCAAATATATATTTTTTATAATTTTAAAATAAGTAGTTTTGAAGTTATTCAAGAAAATATATGAGAATTGTGAATAAATCCACTCAGTTAAGAGAAAACCAAGAACAGCGTCTCATTAGATCATATAGCGCAGTGGTATGCCTTGGTTCAAATTCCAAATCCCATTTGATTTTGCCTGAGTTGGAATGAGAACAATAGTCTACCCATCATTTTTTCCTGATGGAAAATTACTTGCGATGCATATATTTGAGTAATGCACTCCTAAGAGTGCTAGAGGCTGTGTAATGTATTATATACGGACAAAACTGAAACAGACTGTTTTTTCTCCTTTTTTCATGCGTTCGTGATTGGCTGTGATTCTTCTTCTTTCAATAAATCCAAAGCAATATAATTTGTTTAATAAAATGGAAATTAGCATAAGGAACCCTCTCCATGCGAGGTCAACTCGCACTTGTGCGCTTTTTTTCTTGAATTTCGCTGAGTTCCAGGTCTGCTTCGAAAAGTGCTGGCTTTAATTTCTTGCCCCATTCGGTGAGAGTTCGTTCTACCGTTTGATTGGTGGTCGTTGGTTCTGTTGATCACTAAATACGGTCCAGAATATGGTTGTTTAAGAGTGGTTTTGACTGCATCCGAAAATGAGAGGAACTATATAAATTGGGAAGAACAAGTGGTTTTTTCATTGAATGATGTGCCGGTTGTATTGGCCACAGTTGTCGGATTGCTTCGCGGTGTTTCTCCAAGAATGCCTGCGGATTAGATGTGGTGGGTTGATCAAAGAAGATCACCAGGTATACGGAGGGTGATTCCATACAGTGATACTTTAATGCGTCTTTTAAAAGACTGTGCGAACGTTCTATAATCCCATTTGATGCTGGTTGGTACGGTGATGTTCTTACCCTTGTGATGCCACATATATTGGCGAAAGCTCTGAAAAGAGCTAACTCAAATTGTGTACTTTGATCTCGGGAGTGCTAAAGCTTGCAACCCAATTTGCGTAAAAAGAAGTTGCTACTGTGTCTGCATTCATATCGTTGAGTGGTATAGCTTCTGGCCACCTTGTGAAGCGATCGATCATTGTCAAACAGTACTTATATTCTTCACATAAGGAAAGTACGAGTACCATCAGATCAGTGTGAACCTGACGAAATCGTTGGTCAGGAACAAGAATTTTGTTCGGTTCAACTCGATTATGTTGGTGAACTTTAGACCGTTAACATTTTAGGCAAGTATTATACCATTTCAATGGAACCTTTCTAATGCTTGGCACACGTACTACTGGCAAAGTTGTCGGAAAGCAGTCCGTCCATCCGGATTTCATAATTCGTGCATAGAGTCAAATGCTTTATGTCGTAAATGCGTTAGAATGAATGGTCTGTAAAGCCTGTGGGAACGTCACAAAAAATTTGGCAACTCGGCTCGGTCGAAAGCTGTTGCAACTTGAGAGATGTGTTCTGCTGTTTGTTGACGATCGCCTGCAGGTCTTAAAGTTCACGGGATAAATCATTGCTGGTAAAGAAAATGCTTCAACGCGTGATAAAGCATCAGGTACCATGTTGTCATTGTCCGATAAGTAACGGACATCCGTGGTGTACTGAGAAGTAAAGTCTAGCTGGCGAATGCTGAAAGGCAAAAGCCAGGGGTTTGTAATCCTTTTGAACGATAAAATGTCGACCATCGAGGACATGTTTGAAGTATTTGACTGCAAGGTAGACTGTCAGTATCTTCCCGTCAAAGGTGCACTGCTGCTTCTACGCCGAGATGAGTTTGCTGGAAGAGAGACCAATTGGTTCTTACGTAGTACTTGTTCCAACATTGCGCCGACTATAATATCAGATGCGTCAGTTGAGAGGATAAATGTCGCTTCCGGGTTGATGTGGTTTAGCATAGTCGCCTTTCTAATGCTTTCCTTGCACAGAGCTGAGACCAACGAACTGTCCATGTGTCATTCATTTTACCCCTACCCTGTCTTCTGGGGGCTTTCTACGTTGTTTATTAATGACATGGCCCAGGTAGTTAACTTCTGTTTTTCAAAATACGAAAAAAAGTAGGATGTCGTCTACGTAGCAAAAAACGAAGTCAAGTCCATAAAGTACCAAATCCATATGCCTCTAGAACATTTGTGTCGTCTTTTATAAGCCAAACGGCATGACGATCAATTCAAATAGTCCAAATGGTGTTGTAACGGTTGTTTTTTGGATGTGGGGAATCGGGTACCGGTCAACTTGTGTTTGGGCATTAAGTCGACGGAAGTCTCCGCAGCAACGCTAACCGCCATCTTTTTTCCTGATTATGTGCAAAGGGCTGGCCCAGGGACTACTAGAAGGGCGACAAAAATTCCCTATTTCACCTAACAGGTGGGTGTCCGCTTTCGCTTGCTTAAGTTTGTCTGGTGCAAGCTGTGATGGACGTTCTGATACCGGTTGACCTGAAGTAATTATAAACTGGTACGTGGAGCTGTGACTTTAAGGTGATAGAGACGTAGTGGTTGGTGAAACGAACTCTTAAAGGATGTCACTAAACAGATGATGACTACTTACAGTTAATAGATCCCACATGACCAGAAACTGTTAGGCAAGATGTTGGGTCTGTTATTCGTCTGGACTTGAGTTCGATAACTAGACCATTGTGTACCATGAGATCCGTTCCGATTATAGCCACCTTTACATCGGCGATGGTGAAATACCATTTGATGGAACGTCGGAAACCAAGGTTTAGCGAAAGAAGTTTTCTCCCATTTGTGCTCATATGGAAGTTGTTAGCGGCAAAAAAGATTTATTTCTGTGGTGAACTGTTGAGTGTTGTTGCACGAGGAAGGACTGAAATTGTGGAACCGGAGTTTATTAAGAATTTTTGATTTGTATTTTTATCAAATACAACTGGCCAACCGCCTGAGCAGACAATAGCTGCTTCGGTTTGACTGCTGTAAATTAGATAGTGAGAAGCTGCAAGGCAGGCTGCATTTCTTCGCGAACCGCCGATGGTAGTAGCTGCTCAGTCGTGACTGGACAGAACCGTTAGTTTCGTTGGATGCTACTCGTATTTTACAGGTGTTTGTCGGCGATGTGTTTTTAATAATCCGGTCCGCTATTTCCGCCAGCGCATCTAATTTCATTTGCGAAACATCCAAAACGTGCATAGCATCTCGTCAGAAACGTTCTCACCAGCGAGTCTCTGCATTTCTCTGAGAAGATTTGATGGACTTCGGTCTCCAAGCCCCAAATTCCAAACCAGTCATCAAACTGTTCAGTTGTCGCTCTTTTGATTCAGAAAAACGAAAAACGAAAAGAAATTAGTAGACATTTGATGTTGGACCCAGTCTGCGACCTCATTTAAGATTTCTGGATCAAGTGATGCGATTACACAATTGAATCGATTGGAGTCTAACAGGATTCTGTTATTGGGTTTCTACCTGTGTTAACCACAATAAGGGGTTAACTTTCCAAAAGGCTGGCATTCGGATGTTTCTTAGCGCAGCTTTTTCCTGTATATCCTCATCTTGGGTTGGTGGTGGTGGATGTGTACGTTGTGGTTGAAGTCCTGGAGGGCTTGGCGAGCTTGATTCAAGGGATTCCTGTTCATTCCCAGGGGGTAAGTTTTCGATGCATTTATTTTTTAACTATTTCTTCTATTTTTGAATATTTTAATTGAGAACGATAAAAAAGAAACTCGGAAAGCATTTAACACGATTTAATTTTTTTTACGGGGTCACCACTTTTAGAGTCTATTTTCTACTTTTGACTTTTATCAAAATTAATTGCGTCTTACGAATCTGGCCTCTGCCCTAGAAGAAGTTTAGCAACAGAGCTTTGTAGCTCTGATGATGAACAGCTTTGCAGGGAACAGTACTCTAAAAAACAAAAAAATAGAAAACAGAGAATAGATTAAAAGTAAATAGGTATCAAATATTATTTTTTTAATAAAGACTCAAGAACACTCAGTTTCTTTTACTCCAATTCAGCTTCCTACTTCCATTTACTTTCCAGTGATTCCGCCACCCGTTTCATTAATTCTGCGCACTGCGCCTGCTTTATTTATCGATCTTCCTGCTTGGCAGCATTCGCTTCTCTTTAAGAAGAGCCTCAAAATAACAGTCACGTGCCGATTTCCTTTTGCCAGTTGTTGTTGGTGGTGAATCCGAAGACGAAGATGATAGGTTATAAGCCGTTGGAGAAGGGATCGGCGAATGGTCTTCACTTATTTTATCCGTCTTTTCAATCGTATTTATTTTTGAAGCATTTTCTTGTAGTAAAAAAATTATGCAAAACGCAACATGCTTGTGTCACAAGTTCAACGTTATCAACACTAATATTCATTGTTGACTGCAGAACTTAAAATCTATTGGAAGCACTGGAAATGCGAATATTAAAAATTCTTTTTGTTTTCCATTTTTTTTGCAAATGGATAGCGCTTCATTATATGTTTTTGAAAGGGAAAAGCATCATCTCCAACAACAACATATAGAAGCATTCTTCCATTTTCAACAACTTTATCGGATGGGAATTGATAAGCTGAATCATCAATGATGTTTTTCAAATCGCTTTGTTACAATACACCGGCGTCATTTGTCCTTCCATTACATCCAATATCTATCATAAATTAACTTGCAATTGGCATTGACCAAGGCTCATATACCCCAGACTTCCTGGAGCAATTCGTGCAAGGCCTCTTTTGAAACATATAATTTAAATAAAAATGAACAGAAATGATTACTCACTTTTAAGTATGTATTTTTCAGATTTATCCAAATAGCTCTGCATACTTCAGGCCCGGTCTTACTAAGAAAAGTCTGTGACAGTCTAGTCTAATAATTTGTGCTTTTATATGTCTCGCCTGTAGCAAGGAACCTTAGAGTAGCTGCCAATTTTTCCGAAGGTGAAATTGCGTTTCTCATCATAGAGTTTCAAAGAGCAGAAGCAATTAAAGGTTGTTTGAATCATCCTTAAACAGTTAAAGAAAGACGCTTTGTCATTCAATTGAAGCTATCTGGTTATAAAGTTATAAGAGTCCTGTTCATCCCCATCTTTTCTCGACGACTTAATCCACATCCTTTTCTTCTTTTTTTTTCTGTATGCCTCCAAAGCTACTTCTTTACACATATTTAATAAAGTAAGCACAATTTCCTCATCTGCACTGTTGTCGGTATCCATATCTTCTACAGCCATTGATGCATAATTAAGTAAGGTATTTAAGTCCATGATTCCATTTTGCACTTTAATACCGAAAGAATAAATAAAAAAAACGTTTGTTTGGCACACTTTATTTGAATTATAAAGTGCAAGATCCAAAATGAAGAAGTATCCAAGGCCACCTTGATAGACTGTTAAGCGAAATTATATCAATCGGTTCCGCAATGATATATTTCAACAAGAAAACATGAAATTCCATCAACTCCCTCCGGGAAGACATAGATAGTCATGTCCAATCATCCACATTCAATCTCCATCTCGTACCTGCAACAAACAAGCATCAACTTTCAAAGCATTACGAGTCCATGCTTGACATTATATTCGATAAAATCAATGAGCTTAATGATAAACTCACTGCGAACAGAACAGTGTTGAATGATTTGGAAAACCTCCTTGAAACAATATGTCACAAAATTGATGATCTTCCAACCCAACCCCCTCCACATAACAGTTATAATACTTAAATTTTGTCCGAATAGTTACAAACCGAAGCCGAACCATTGCAACCTCAAAATTCTCGCACCAGCCCATCGATCCAAAACACTTATGGTGATATAACTGCTCCAACATCAACTACTCCTGCCGCTGCTCCACGAAAACTTGTTACCCCATTTAGCACGACGTGGGTACCTTTATAGTGGCAAAGCGGGCTAGATAGACTCCGCACAACGTTGGCGCCCCCAACTACGCAGATGTTGCTTACTTTTCTGAATTTTTCAAATAGAGGAATAGCATCATCATCAGCCAATGCCCACAGGCGTTTCTTTTAATTCAACCCTTGCCCATGAATCTATCACCGCTTCTTTCTCGCATATCTTTACGATAAATCCGATTCTGTTTGCTTTGAGAGAAAAACCAAAACGAGTGTCATGGTCTCCATCCAACCGGAAGGTGTTTCTACTGATATAACCAGTTTCTGGAAGCTTTGCAACAGGTACCATGAAATCTTCAACAAACCTCCCCAAAAGGTTGCGGATGACCTCGCTACTATGTACACTCTAAATGAGTTTCTCACCTTCAGCGTAGTCGAGCTGACCATGGTAAATTTTTTCCTCCCCTACTCCCCCATT
Organism: Volucella inflata; assembly: GCA_928272305.1. Taxonomy (NCBI): domain Eukaryota; kingdom Metazoa; phylum Arthropoda; class Insecta; order Diptera; family Syrphidae; genus Volucella; species Volucella inflata. Next base: position 89,162,249 of record OV743716.1, on the reverse strand, counting down.
CAACAAAATACCTCTAATATTTTACTTTCAAAATGTAAGAGGCTCTCGCTCTAAAACTCGGTCCATTTTGTCTAAATCTCATGGCCTTGCTTTCGACGTCTATGCGCTTACAGAAACCAATCTGATCCCCGACATAAAGAGCATCTTATAATGTTTTCCGAGATGACAATCACTCTCTCCGTATGGTTAATGATCCTGTCCTCCCTAAAGTTGTTTCTCCATGCAGTGGTGTCTTACTTGCTATTCACAATAACCTCAATTCTTCTCTCATCGCTATCTCTTCTTCTGTTAAACGTGACTTTGTTTCGATAAAAATAACACTTCCCAATAGATCCCTGTATGTTATGTGTTACTACATTCTCCCAGCTCAAACTATCGAATCCTACATCCTTGCTATCCCTGCTGAAGTGGATTCCATCGGATGATCACTTATATTTTACTGCGTCAAACGCCAGGTCATTCAAGGAATGTCCATTCATTGATAGCATAACCGACTCAAGCCTGTGCCAAGTGCCCTAACTACATCGGTAGGATACTAGACCTTATTTTCACTAGCGATCCCATTAGCTCCCTAGTAACGTTTTGTCCCTTTACCCTTTCAACTGTCGACAACTTTCAGCTCCTCTTCTTCTCTCATTTTTCCATAACTCTGCACCCCAGCCCACTTCTTCGCCTACTATCTTTTCGTACAACTTCCATAAAGCTAATTTTCGCAAAATCAATATCTATCTTTATCTTTACACTGAAATATTTCATTCCATTTCTCTTTTCTCGGCATAAAACATGATCCACTTTCCCTCCCTGGTATAGCAGAAGACTTCGCTCGTTACGAAACAAAAGAAATAAATGATGGTCAGTTTTTCTTCGCACCAATTTTTATTATGACTACTCTAACTATCTTGGAATTTACCTCCAATTCACCCAGCTCTACAACTGCCTCTATCAGCGCTTTCTCGACACAGCGCAGACCAAGATTACGAGGGCGGGTCAATAAGTCCGTGACTTTTGGATTAAAACAGATTTTTTGATAAAAAAATAATTTTATTTTTCAACGTAGTCTCCCTTGAGCTCTATACACTTTGTCCAACGCTTCTCCAATTTTTGTATCCCTTCCAAAAAAAAAATGATTTGTCGAGGTCCTCAAAATAGGCCTTTGTTTGCGAGATGACTTCATCATTGGAGTCAAATCTTTTTCCACCAAGCCATTTCTTCAGGTTTGGGAACAAGAAGTAGTCGCTCGGAGCCAAATCTGGAGAATAGGGTGGATGAGGGAGCAATTCATAGCCCAATTCATGGATTTTTGCCATGGCAACTGCACATGTGTGCACCCTTGCATTGTCTTGGTGGAAAAGAACTTTTTTCTTGGCCAAATGAGGTCGTTTTTTTTCAAATCGTCATTGAATCGGTCCAATAAGTTGGCATAATATTCCCCATTGATTGTTCTTCCCTTTTGAAGGTAGTCAATGTGGATTATCCCGTGTGCATCCCAAAAAACAGTCGCCATAACTTTATTGGCTGACAAACCCACCTTGGCCTTCTTTGGCGCCGATTCACCCTTAGAAACCCACTGTTTTGACTGTTGTTTGTTCTCTGGTGTGTTGTGATGGATCCATGTTTCGTCCACGGTTACAAAACGGCGCAAAAACTCCTCCATATTGCGATTAAACAACGCCAAACCTTCCTGTGAAGTTGTTACACGATTGCGTTTGTGGTCGACTGTGAGCAAACGCGGCACCCATCTTGCGGAAAGCTTTCTCATGCCCAAGTGATCATTCAAAATTGAAACCACTGAGCCATGCGAGATCCCTACGGCTTCCACAATCTCTCGCACTTCATTCTTCGGTCGGCCATTTTTTCGATTGTTTCGGGTGTAGAGACCTCAACTGGGTGTCCAGGACGTTCGGCATCTTCAGTGCTTGTACGGCCACAACGAAATTCAGTAAACCACTTTTTTACCATTGAAATCGATGGTGCAGAGTCCCCATAGTATTTATCAAGCTTAGCCTTGGTCTCGGTAATGGTTTTTTTTTCGCAAGAAATAATGCTTAATAAGCCCACGAAATTCACTTTTTTCCATTTTCTCCTCAAATTAGTGAGTAGTCTGATAAAAATAGCTGTCAAACACAAACTAACTGACGCAGCAAGTTTAAATTTTGACAGGAGTCAACTGACAGATGCCTGTTGACAGGAGCAGTGTTGCTGTTTCAGTAAAGAGGTCAGAAATTCAAAAAGTCACGGACTTATTGACCCGCCCTCGTATTAACGATTCTAAGACATTTTATCAATTCGTCAACTGCAAGAGAAAATCAGATGGTTATCCCCCCTCTCTCTCGTTCGATAATATATCATGGGCCGAGCCACATACTATCGAGTTCAACCAATCTCCCCTTCGACATTATTTTCTGCACGACCAACCTGTACCCCGTATTTAATCCCTTCGCGACCTTGGATTATTATACGGTAGAGAGTTAGACTTCCGTTCGCATATTGATGAGATAGTTCTTAAAGCCAACTCATCGCGTGGTTTTATCAAACGATTGTCTAAAGAAATTTGCAACCCTTATTTGACAAGATTACTTTACATTACCCTTGTCCGACCCTTTTTCGAATATGCCAGCCAAGTGTGGTCCCCCTCTCAGCGAGTTCATATATCCAAAATCGACAACATTCAATGTCGTTTTCTTCGATTTGCCCTTCGCGGACTATCAAGTATTTCTTTGAGTTCTCATCGACTGAGAATCTTATATTGTCGCCTCTACTCCTTTCCTTGGATGTCTACAATTTGGTGATTTCATTTTCCCGAATTGTACGGAGTTTGGCTTCTGCCCATGGCTTTATCTTTTTCACAGCCGTCATGAGCCAGTCTTTTGTCTTTGTAACGTGGCAGGTGATGGATAGCCAACGAACCCATGTTAGCGTGCAACGATTTTGAGTAGACAGTTGTTGCCGGCTTTGTCCACCTCTATCAGTAGACATTTTTTTACCTGCTGAATATGTTGTACTAAGAGGGATTCCTACGCATACACTCCATGCATTACGGGGACCTTATATTGGGTAAATGCGCCCTTGTAGGACATAGAGAATTTGAAGAGTAACCGAGTGATAATGAAGATGTGGTTGAAGATGATTCGGTTTGGCACTGTTGTGGTGGAGTTTTTGTTGGCTGGCTATGTATTATATTTTTCTGAAGGCCCCTATCTAGTGCTTTTGAGACTTCATGCTGGCGATGGAAATAATGTCGCCGAAATACATTAAAAATGCAGAGGGTCGCTTATTAACAAATGAAACGGAAATTTGTGACCGGTGGCTTGAATACTGCAAGGAGTTCCTTAACAAACAGTTTCCACTTGATATCGTGCCGACAGCTGGTGCATTCGAGGAGGAAGTTTCGGACTTTTCAATCGAAGAAATAAGTATAGCAATCGGAAAAATGAAGTGGGGGAAAGCGGCGGGACCAGACAGAATTCCATCATAGTTTTGGTCGAAGATGGAGGGAATCGGCAGCGAATGGCTATTGAAACTTTTAAATAAATTAAAATGTGGACAACCTATGCCGAATCAATGGAGAAGTAGCTTCTTGGTTCCATTATAAAAAGGAAAAGGCGACACTAGAGAATGCAACAACTACCGTTTAATCAAGTTTATGTCACACACAATGAAAATCGTCGAAAGAGTCTTAAGCGAACGTCTTCGGCAAATAATAAAGCTCGATAATAGCCAGTGTGGATTTGTTGAAGAATGATCGACGGTGGACACTATCCAAAGCCTACGAATAATAATGGAAAAGCACCGAGATTCGTCTAAGGATTTACATATGGTATTTATCGACCTCGAGAAAGCATTCGATCGAGTGCCTAGGGATCTCATATGGGCCGCGCTGAGGTCTCAAAACGTACCCTAAACGTATGTTAGAATAATACAAGACATGTACGGAAACGTGAAAACTCCGGTTAAAAGCTCTGCTGGACTAACGAGAGACTTTCCAGTTAATGTCGGAGTGCATCAAGGAAGCGTACTTAGCCCTTTCCACTTTAACGTAGTATTCGACTATCTTTTAAAAGACTGCATGCGCGAAGCAAATGGCGGGAAAATTCGGGAATCTTTTGCGACCGAAAACCTCCACTTAAATTAAAGGGGAAACTCTACACCACGGTTGTTAGACCGTTATATACGGTTCATAGTGCTGGACAATGTACGGAGCGTTAAGAAACAAAATGACGGCAGCCGAAATGAAAATGTTAAGGGTGTCTAGTGGAGTCACTAAACAGGATTGCATTAGATCTACGCGTATAAGAGGAAGTCTGCATATAAAGAACTCGGTAACCGAACAGCTTGAGGCGAATAGAATAACTTGGTATTGCCACGTTCAAAGAAGATCTGCGGAAAATCCGGTTAAAAAGGCACTATCAAACGGTCACTCTAACTGTAAGAAAACGAGGTCGGAAAAAGAATTCCTGGATTTCTCAGATGGCAAATGCGCAACAACGCCTGGGGCTAACCACTGAAGCGATCCAGGACCGAGCATTATGTAGACGCGTTCTGCGGTCTGCGACATTAGCCAACCCCATAAGCGGAGCAGCAGCGATGCAGTACAAATGGGAAATTCGTTACGTATAATTTCGTAGAACGAGGAAAGGGTTAATAAAAGGATAAGAAGTTGGCGCATTAAGTGATTTTTTTTATTATACCACACTGTTTTTGCTGCATTTTGAACGATTGTTGCTGTTTCGTCGCTCGATGTAGCTCTTGCTTTTCTTACTGTTGTTGGTGTAATGCAAGTTTTGTTGGTGGTTACTTGCCGTAGCCAATAAACCAATGCTATCTATTTCTTGAAAGTGATTTACTTGCTGCGTTAATATTGAATATTTTATATTTACTGTTCATACTCGTACATTCAATATTTGTCTTAGTAATATTTGCACAAGCACGAATCGCTCGCTTCATCTTCTCTTGACAGAGTAGACAGTACATTTGTTTTTATTTTTTAAAAGCCAACTTTTTAAGAGAAATTCCTTGAAGTCACGTCACTCTTGCTGGCAAGTTATTTTAATGAAAGTAATAAATATGTAACGGGCCTACTTAATTTTGATCAAGGTCAATGTATAACGATACTTAAGAAGTGTTTTGTTTTAATCTATTGTATATTTGCTTAACAAACTAGGATTAGTTTACGGGAAAAATGGAACACTTCTGTTGCTTACTCTTGGGTTAAACGTTATAAATTTTCCGATCTTTCTTTCTTTGTTCTGTTTGACATTGACATTTTATGTGTAGAGTGACTACTTTTGTACTAGTTGTGCTTAGAGTATTTTGATTAATAAATAATTTTATGTTTTTTACAAAAAATAATAATCCAACATTCTCCCTCCCTGAACCGCTGCAAGCTAGCGTTCGCAATTATAATTTTCTTCCTGGCTTAATGCTGCCATAGTGTCGTCTTTGTTTCCTTAACTTGTAAAGAAAAACGAAAACAAAACGTCAGTAACATTTATTTGTCACATTAATTAACGTGAATGAGAGGACAAAACAAAACAAAGAAAATTGCATCGTTTGCATCATATGTCAGCAAGTACAAGTTAATGAGCAAACCAATTACCCATATCAGCATTTCCTGCACATGTCATACCCCAGCACGATCACTCCAAAACACTTACCTTTAATCAGCTTCTTCTGTTTGCCCCAGTACGATCATTTCCGATATACCTCAGCACAGTCACCCCAAGTGCATTTAGATCAATAAGCAAAATTATTGTTAAGGTTTAAGAAGATAAAATAAAGTCAGTCGTGAACAGACTCGAAAATAAGACACAAATCTTTTAACTTTCGCCCAACTTTTCTTTTTCCGCGAAGTATTGTGTGCTCCCAAAATCTTCATAGGAAGATAATAGAGCAATATAAGAAAATAAACGTCATATTTAACACAAAAAGAACCCACGAACCTGGCGCCAGTTGTTTTTTTTTTTTCTGGAAGTGCTAGAGACTTACATACAATTTTTTTTTTACCTGGTGTTATTCGACTGATAAACTAAATAAGTGGAAAACGCACACATACAAGTGACCTAGAAATAAAGGAGAAGGATGACGATCGTGTTCTACTTGTGAGTGGAGTATTTTAAGTTTTAAGAAAAATTATTATTGTTTAAACTTTAAGATAAGATAAGCGTTATCTAAAAGTTATATGTAAAAAGCAATTTGTTTTTGAAGTTCTATTGTATATAAAATAAGAAATATGGCCACACATAATTTACCAGAATCGATTCCATCTGGTGTTCTTGCAACTGCGATTAAAATTGCTGTAGAGTCAGCATGCGAAAATGTTCTCAAACGCATGTCCGAGGTCTCAAACAGTAACGCGAAGAAACATAATGAGCTATCTACTCAAAAAAATATATTAGCTGAAAAGTTGAAGTGTCTTGAGCCCTCGGGCCAAACAGTAGTAGTTAGTTATCAACCTCTAGCGATAACACCCACAACTATTTGTCCAACATCATTGGACTTAGTGAAGTCACTCCCCGAGTTTTCAGGTGAACAAACGCGTTATCTCTCATGGCGACAGGCAGTTAATACTGCTATTGAGTTATTTCGAAATTACGTAGGGACTGAAAAATACTACCAAGCGGTAGCGATAATTCGCAATAAAATAACAGGCCCTGCGGACCATTTAATACTGTTCTAAATTTTGATGCTATTATACTATAGCAAAATTGGGTGACTGTTCGCGTTCAGTGATAAAAGACCACTTCATATTCTCAAGAATCAAATGAGCGTTTTATGCCAGGGAAGAATGTCGATCTCAGATTATTATGATGAAATAGAAAAAAACCTAACGTTAATTATAAGCAAAATCACGATGGAGTATTCAGGAAACAATGAATTAATTAATTCATTAGGAGCGAAATACCGAGACGATGTCTTGTGTGTTTTCATTTCAGGCTTTAATAAGCCCATATGCAATATTCTTTTCTCTGCCCGTTGTAAGGACTTACCCTCTGCATTAGCTAAAGCCCAGGAACTCGAAGCAAACCAAAATAGATATAATTTTGCTAGAGCCTTCGACAGCACTCTCTACGCTAGTTCCAGATTAAGCGAAACTCCTCAACGAAGCAATCCTCACTACAGAAAAATAGCACAAACGCTCTCCTTGAACAACGAACAGAAACAAAACCAACAACCAGTGGTAAAAGAAGACTATATGAGTGTCGATAACTCGTCGAGATACTGATACAACTCGAGACTAACGACACAAAACTAAAAGCAAATCCCAGCCCACTCTCATAGAGCAAGCAGTAATAAACAATCATTCAGGCAACAACCGCAGATTTCAGAAGCAAACAGAGTCCTCAAACGTCCACTCGAATCCGACAGAGCCCACATACCAAAAACCCAGCGTATTAATTTTATGCAACCCAAAACTAAAAACAAAGAAACAAGATGTCGTCAAACCCTTGAATACGACGATCAGATTCATTTTTTTCGATAATGAAATTATAATGAGAATCTTAATAGACACGGGGACAGCTAAGAATTATATTAAACAGATGGCCTATTGGAAAGCCACCCCCAATAATAACCCATTCAAAGTTAAGTCCCTGAACGGTGATAACGTAATAATCCACATAATCTCGTATAAAATACATTTCTGAGGTAAGATTACAGATTTTTTCCTCCTTCCCCAATAAAAAAACCTTTGATGCTATAGTCGACTATGACTTTCTCTCTCAAATAAAAGCGCAAATTGACACCAAGCGGTCGTTGTTAATTTAGGAAAATGGTGAAATGCAAATTAAGTTCTTTGAATGTGAACAAGTGAATAGCCTTGCAATCGATATAGGCACATTTCCAGAGAATATCAAGGGTGAGTTTCGGAAGGTGGTTGGAGAGTTTTCAAAAGTTTTTGCTTAGCCTGACGAAAAGTTACCTTTCAATACCAACATTCGATACTGAACCAATTTACCCGAAACCAAGACCATACAATATGGCGGCTAATCCGTTTGTAAATACAGAAATTAAAAGAATGATTGATGATGAAATCATACGGCCATCACATTCCCCTTACAATACCCCAATATTAGTGGTACGAAAAAAAGGAACGAACAAAGACGGTACTCCCGAATCAAGGTTGGTTTTCGACTACAGAGAGTTAAATGAGCACACTGTTCCTGATCGGTATCCTATCCCCGAAAGTTTTGTTATTTTATTCAATTTAGGACAAGCCAAATACTACGCAACCATTGATTTAAAATCCGGCTTCCACCAGAGTCTCCTAGAAGAAAAAGACCAGGAAAAAACTGAATTTTCCATTAACAATGGAAAATATGAATTTCGTAGATTACCTTTCGGATTAAAAAATGCTCCTAGCATATTTTAGCGTGCTATCGCCGACGTTCTAAGAAGTCAAATAGGAAAAAGTTGTCATGTCTATAGTACGAGTACATCGACGACGTTATAATTTTTTCGAAAACTGAAAGAGAACATTTGGAAAATATTAGAACAATATTTACCAAGCACTATTTCTCCCCAGAAAAATGTTAATTCTTTAAAAATGAGGTAGAATTTTTAGGTTTCCTTGCATCCGAAGAAGGTAAAAAAAACTTGTCCCATTAAAATCAAGGGCATTGTCAGTTACGAAGTTCCAAAATAAAAGGCTATGCTTAAATTGCCAAACCCTTAACAAAATATTTCAGAGGAGAAAACGGAAACATTGGAACAAACAAATCTAATAACGTTAAAATTCAATCAAATTCAGAAGCAATATGTGCTTTCAACCGAATAAAAAACATTTTAACAGCGGAAGATGTCTTGTTACTATTCCCAGCCTTTCGCAAACCTTTTGATTTGACCACTGATGCTTCATCACAAGCAATAGGTGCGGTACTTTTTCAAGGTGGTAGACGAATCACAATGATATCTCGAACCTCAAGTCGAACCGAGGAGAATTACTCTACTTATGAGCGTGAAATGTTAGCGATAGTCTGGGCAGTGAAAAATCTAAGAAATTGATTATATGGCGCTCCTAACATTAATACATATAAAATCCTAATGCTAAATTGAAAAGGTGGAGAGCTCTCATTGAGGAATATTCTCCAACTTTTCACTATAAACCAGGTAAGGAAAACAAAGTGGAAGACACATTATCTCACAACATATTAACGCGCTTTCTACCTCTGGACAAACCGTTCACAGCGAAAGTTCATTAACAAAGGTTATACCCACAGTCGAGAATCCTATCAACTGCTTTAAGAATCAAAGAGAGAAAATTCTCTTCCAAAAACAGGTTAGGCATACAATAACATTTCGATCAATACCAGAACTAATAAATATAATGAGTGATGTTGTTAATGTAGATACAAATAATGGAATTTATTGCAGGCTCAAAACTTTAGAAAAAATACAGAATGGCCTCATGGAAGAGTTTCCCAAAGTTAAAATGAAATACACAAAAAAATTGGTACAAGACGAATTCAATAAAAATGACCAAGTAGAGATTATTGCAAATGAACACGATAGAGCTCAGAGGAAAACTAAAACAAATAATCGCCGAATATTACTCTCTGAACATAAAGAAACTGTGTAAAACCTATACATCCTATATACAAATGTAAAATATGCGAAGAAAATAAATATAAACTCAGACCAACTCATCATCCACCAATAATCAAATCAATCAAACACCAATCCCTACTTATGTTGGAGAAATCATACATACAGATATTTACAATACAGGAAAAAATTACTTTATTACATGTGTTGATAAATTTTCAAAGTTCGCAATTATAAAGCATATTGCTTCTAGAAACTTTGTGGACGTTAGAAATCCCTTGATAGAAATTATTTCACATTTCAAAAATCCGAAAATAATGGTAACCGAAAAACGAAATCATTAAAAAACTGAAATTTAAGCAAATTAAAGATCTAGAATACCATAATTATAGAAGCAAACAGAAAGAATATAAGCCCGGCGATAAGGTTTATCTTAAAACTAATAAAAGAATAGGGAGCAAAATTTTCAAAATTATACAATGAGAAAACAGTTCAGGCAGATTTAGGAACCGCAGTTGTAATCGACGGAAGACAAACACACGAAAATAATCTAAAATAAATTTCCTTACTTACAGATTACTCCTTTTCGCTTTTGCGCAGGCAAAAATCACTGATTACTCGACCGCAGAATTTATCCCTGTTCCCATTGGAAAAGTAGCAATTTTTGAAGAATTTTTTTATCTAAAACACTCAACCAAAATATCAGAATTCAATGACATTAAAAAACTGTTAAATACGATAAAAGACGAAAATGATAGGGACAACGGGATGTTGACTATTTTTGCGCATATTGAACGCTTTTGGTAGAACTAGAAAATCTATACACTTCATCGGATCAGCCAAAAAATTTGTTGCAGGAACACCAGATAATCAAGATGTCCAAATACTTAAAATTCAAGAAAATGAATTGGTAAGGCAAAATAACAGACAAATAGAGATAAACAAAGAAATTCAAAATAAAATTAATGAACTGACAGAAAGAATAAACAATATAAATAATATGAACAACAATAAAATAGCAGTAAGTTATCAAATGTTAACAACGTTAATGACGACTAAAAAAAGAATAATTATATATAGTTTACGTAACAATTTGCATGCACTAGTTTTAGCAAAAAACTATATTGTAAGCCCTTTATTGTTAAATATGGAAGAAATTGATTTAATCAGTTTAAAAGAAAATATTTTAACTCCAATAAATGAATTACTTTTCATAGCTGATGGAAAACGTATTTCCTTAACGAAACGCTTGTATATTTAATTAAAATACCCCTAGTTACAAAAAAATTCCAACTTGTTGAAATAGCTCCTGTTGCACACGACAATAAAGTAATAGATTTTAGAAATAATGTAACATCTAACTGTAATGAACACTGCTTTCCTCATATGAATTGTAAAAAAAACTATATCCTACACCTTTTGACAAATTAACCGCCGCGACACTTGCCTTGCTCAACTCCTCAACAACCACACAGCCATCTGTCCGACAACATCAGCCGATCACCAGGACAAAATAAAAGTCATCAAAGACGGGTTAATCATAGCTCATGGCGGATACCTTACAGTAAAAGAAAGCGGCCAGAATTTTCTCGTCAATGGGATGTTCCTTATAATCTTTCAGGACACCATCACCATCAATGGAAAGTAGTTCAGCACAACCCATCCCGTGGAAATAACCCATTTACCAGCACCAAAAACGACGATTTTTACTGAAAGCGAATTCGAACATAAGGTGTCCCTACCTTATTTGCACAAACTTCAAATCATGAATCGCGGTTCTCATTTTTATCATCATATTACTACTATACGTAAAATATGTCCAGAAAGAATACAAATCCAAGCTACACAGCCGGAAGTGGGACAAACGTACATAGACAAAGGAGCCATCCGTCTTCAAATGCTAAAAGTATTGAACAGGGACGTTCGAACTTAAGAGAGGGAGGAGTTATTGAACAAACCAATTACCCATATCAGCATTTCCTGCACATGTCATACCCCAGCACGATCACCCCAAAACACTTACCTTTAATCCCCGTGTCAGCTTTTCCTCTATGCCCCAGTACGATAAACCCAAGTGCACGCACTCACCTTAAATTCCCATAGTCATCATTTCCGATATACCTCAGTACAGTCACCCCAAGTGCATTTAGATCAATAAGCAAAATTATTGTTAAGGTTTAAGAAGAGAAAATATAGTCAGTCGTGAGCAGACTCAAAAATAAGACATAAGTCTTTCAACTTACATAGGTAGTTGGTGTTGATCGTTGACCATAAATGAACTGACATAGATGGCAAACTTTCCAGATATCGACCGTTCCAAAAACCGGTTTCTACTGAGGGCGCCTATCCGTGTGTAACCTGTCCGTGAATACGTATGAATGTCAAAATTTAAGATTACATCATCCATAAGAAAATGGAGAGGTGAAATCTTGTTTTGACATTTCTAATGCTTACAACTTTAATTTCGCATAAGTTTCAAACAAATTTTAATGTTGGACAATAAATTGCTTTCTTATATTTTTCAGGACAACAAAAAGGAATATGAAGACATCTACAACAAGAAGAAACATTGTTCCACAAAATACTGCTGCCACCAACGGATTGGTTTTTTGCGGATGTGGCAAAAGCAGTTTGTTTACGTTTCCTTTTGAGTAAGCAAAACTTTTTTTAATTTGAAAATAATTAATTAAACTTCTTATTTTGCAGAATAATCTTACTATTCAACATCTTGGCAAATGCTTTAGAAAAGTGGAAACATCGCTTACTTACTAAAGACATGTGAGTAAAACGCAATTTTTTCGATTTAGCCTTCAATTTAATGCTTTTTTTCACAGATTCAACGTTTGCAGTTCCAACATCTTGGCAAATGCGTCTGAAGAGTCGAAACATCGGAATTAAACAAAAGACACGCGAGTTAAATGCAATTGTTCTAGCTTGTGAATTTAGTGCCTTTTTCTTCGCAGATTATGCATCTACAGTCCCACTATCCTAGCAAATACGTTTAAAGGGTGGAAACATCCTATTTTGACCAAAGACAACAGAAAAGGTGTTTTATGGCTTGGAAACATAGTATGTATATTTTGTTTGGTTTTATTATTTGATAAATAAAATATATTTCTACTTAAAAAAAAAGTGTTTATTATTAATTTTGATTATACATTTCGAAACCACCCTTGAGGTATGCATAGTGGTTCGTTAACCGATTTTTTTTGGTTGGGTGTTCGGTTTCTCAGGAGGCCTTTTGCACCTATTCTGCAATTTCACTTTATAGATACACTCACATAACATAAAGGCCCCGATTGGGTTGTCGATTGTTAATCGACTTGACAAAAGTCGATTGTATCGATTTACTATATTTCATCTTTCTTATTGTGTAACTCAATCGATAGAAATTCGTATTATTGTGAACTACGAAGGTGAATATTGTGAATATTATACATTTTGACAGTTGGTTGTGTAAACATTTGTTCCTGTTGCTTTTCGTGAATTTCATTTTAAAATAAATTATTAAAATGAAAATAGAGCTGTGGATCAGTGAATTCGACGAAGAAAGTGCGAGCGAGGGTTTGGAAATGGCCCGAAGAATGAGGCGAATAAGGGATGCTTCTAACCCTTTAGAATTGCACGAAAGACTGTGAGTGTTTTTTCATGTGGAAATATTCTTAACAGCTTATTTCTTATCTTTTGCAGGTTTCTTAAGTATTTTTGTCTCCCGAAACCAGCATTTAGAGAACTGTAATAGAAATAGATTCCGAGCTGAAACCAATAATACGGGTCAATTCCCATTATCATCAAACTTGCTACCGCCATAAGGTTCTGTGCCCATGGATCTTACCAAGAAAGTGTGGGAAATGAATCCTGTGTTGGTCTGGCTCAATCAAGCGTATCTCTAGTGCTGAAGGAAGTTTTCAAAGTACTAAAAACACATATATGTCCCAAATGGATAAAATTTATATATCCAGAAGTAGAAAAATGCCGAACGCGAATGTATTTTTTCAAAAAATAGTGGACTACCTGGCGTAATGGTATTTATAAACGCTATATTAACGCACGATATCCCGGATCAGCACACAATCCCTACATTTTCAACATGTCGAGATTAGAATTAATTTTGGAAGAGTGGCGTCATAATGGGAATACTAATACTTGGCTTTTAGGTATGGCAAAGTTTACATACATATGAAAGTGCATATGAAAATTATATATACATATTTTGTTCATCTTTAATTGTTAAAGGAGACTTTGGATATGCTCTTAAACTCATAACACCATATCGGTTTCCACAAGAAACATCGTTGGAGAGTGCTTTTAACAAAAGGCATGCAAAGATCAGAAACATTGTCGAGCGCTCAATCGGCGTCCTTTAAAATAGATTTAAGCTACGCAAATTGCAAATATCTGTGCTGCTTTGCATAATATTTGCATTGCTTATAGGGTTTCCCCTAATCGAGGAAGACATTCGTGATGACACAGAAACGATTTCAGGATTTCACAGCGGAGAATATTCGGAAGACGAACTTTCTGTAAATAATGACGCTGTAGAAATAATATTCGGAATTCTCTTATTTAAAAAGCAAATTAACAAGCGGATGGGCTGGTCAAGCTACAAGCAGACGAAGAAGCTAAAACAATTATGGAGATGACAGCAAAACGGAGAAGGAAAAATAAACCAACTCCAAATGTAGTCAAGCGCCTGTCTCTATCAGCTCCAACTGAAAAGCTGCAAGGTGGAGCATGGGAGGGAGCTTCTATGTCAGCAGCAGCAGTCAGAACACGTCGTGACGAAGTAGATTGCGACGAATACCCATATGTCTCCGACGGTGGGGAAGGGCGTTATACGGGAGATACGAATAGCTTTGCGTATCTCGCAGCTTCGGAGTCTGAAGACGAAGAAGAGGAAGTTGAAGCTCTTAAAAGCAGCATAGTTGAGCTACAGAAAAGAGTGCTGGCGATTAAGGCTTAGCAAAGTGCGAGAAGAGAAAAGGAGAAGCAAGATCTCCAGTTCGGCCTACTTCAACAACAAGCACAGCAGCCACAAGAGAACCAACAACAACAGTTGAAGCAAACTCAGCAACAACAGTCTAAACAAAAACAACAAAAGCAGCAACAGTCAGAAATGCAACAGCAGCAAAAAAAGCAACAACAACAAGTACAACCACAAAACCAGCAGCAGAAAAAACAACAACAAACACAAAAACAGCAGCAGAAAAATCAACAACAACAGCTACAGCAAAAATCAAGCAAAATAAGAGTGCCACCAATCAACACTTATAAAATGGAGTTAAGAGATACCATTGATCTATGTAAGTCAGCCATAGGCAATAATTTTTTTATTAAGCGTTTAAGTATAGACAAACATGCGATTCACTGTAATACAGTGGAACGCTACTCGTATAACAAAATAAAAGCTTTACTAAAGGATACGACGACGGAGTTCTTCTCCTTCACCCCTAAATGTGATAAGCTGCAAACGATGCTGCTGAGGGGTCTAGAACCGTCGGCTGATCCGGAGGAGCTCCTCGCACTGTTGAAAGAGAAAGAGTGCGACGAGCTCAAATTCGTAGGGGCTAAGCCGTTCGTCACGGCTATAGCCAAAAGGGAGAAACGGAAACTACCGCTCTTCCTTGTTCAGCTCACTCCCAATAGTAAACTTGATAGTTTAAGGAGCATTAAAGTCCTAAACTATCAGTCTATAAAATGGGAAAAAGTAAAAAGGAGCGATAGCATTTTGCAATGCGTTCGCTGTCAAAGGTTCGGGCACGCCGCGTCGAACTGCGAGATGCAGCCTCGATGTGTGAAGTGTGGAAAGGACCACAAATCAGAGGAATGCTCCCTGGGTAGAGATGGTACGACAGAAAGAAGTCAGCTCTCGTGTGCTTTATGCAAGAACGCGGGACACACCGCAAACTATCGGGGTTGTCCTAAGTTTCAATACATAAAGACAATAAATTTAGCCCGGCAGCAAAAAGTGGAGGTTAAACGTCCACCCGTACATATTAAAACACCAGCCGTCAAATTACCTACGCCCAAATGGCGGCAGGTAGAGGTAGTACGGCACAACAAGCGAAGGTTGTTTCTCAGGCCCCTGCGCCTAGAGCACCTGAATCAACTTCTGATATGCTAGCTATCTTGCTCTCTATTCAGGGGCAGATCGGTCAGCTTCAACGTCAGATAACGGAGCAGACCACGCGTGTAGACCAAATCTACGCGTTGCTGGCGGCCCTAACGCACCTCCAGTCGTAATGTGTACGAACATGGCGGAGCGAACCCTAAAGGTCCTTGCTTTGAATGTAAATTCTTTGATAAGGACCGAACGAAGAGCCGCACTTTTTAAGTTGCTCAAAGACCAAGTCCCTGATGTGCTTTTGGTTAGCGAAACTAAGCTAACCAAAAAACACAAAATGAGGCACAAAAGATATAAAGACGGATAGTCCGTCGTTTCCCAGGCACGGGTCCTATCTGGATCTGCTGCTATTCGACACACGTATACAACTGACCGGCACGACTCAACATACTACTCGTATACACTTTCTATGCACGTTCGTATATGACAGTGACCATTGCGGTCTTAGTACCGAAATAACTGTTCCAAACGAAATTGCGGAATTGGAAGAGTTTGTTCAAAGGTATTCTTTCAACTACAGTAGGGTACGTTGGACTCACTTCTCAAGAACATTGACGAGAGCACTCTCCTCGAACTCGCTACACCCGCCGTCCAATAGGAATTTGTCAAATGAGGAGATTGACAAGTACCTAAAACAAATGGACGAGACCATAAAACGAACAATGGACAATACGATACCTCGGTATCAACATTCCGAAAACGAAGACACATTCCGCAATGCAACTATTAACGCACTGCACGAACACAAAAGCAGACTACTATCTAGACTAAAAAACTTGTATAGACAGTTTACTGACAGACATAACCCCGAAATCATGACACTGAAGTCGTTGATCAAAACCCTCCAAACATTAATAAAAGAAAATTACAGGGCGTCTGTAAGTTTGTTTACAGTTTGTTTAATATGTTTCCGCAAATAAATAAAATATTTCGGAGGAAAGATCAAAACGATCTTCCATGTCTAAAGATCCCTCGAACAACAGACAATGAACAAATACTGACAACTGCAGGCGTAGATCCAGGAGAAGCGGTAGAAGACGACAACTTCTTCGTGGTCGAAGATCCGTAGGAGAAGGTTGAGACCATAGGAGCGATTTTCCAGGAAGTATACAAGGCAAATGTTGTCATTGGTTGTAACCACGACCTGGAAAATCAGGTTCTTTTGTACAATTCCTACCTTCGAAATGATATAGAGCACTGGCGATTCGAGAGCTCAGGATTCACTGAGTTCAATGAAGAAAATATGGCAAATATGGCCATCGCCGACGAAAGGGATCTTCCTCCGTTCATTTCGAAGGAAGAGCTCCAAACTATCTTCGTATCACTAAGAAGTAAGAAATCAGTGGGAACCGATGGAATACCGAACATTGTGCTTCGACATCTCCCACCAGAAGTGGTGGACATTTATACCATCCTGTTTAATAATGCTTTGAATAATGCTTACTATCCAATGCATTGGAAAACAGCGGTGGTGCATCCCATTCCCAAAAGGGATAAAGACATGTCCAATCCGGCGAATCTGGCCAGAGCCAAAGGTGCATTTGCCCTTACAAAGAGACTATTTTATAGCAGGCAACTCGATGCGAGGGTAAAAGTAATCTGCTACATGGCCATTATCCGGCCTATGCTTGTGTTTGGATGTCCCGTGTGGTTCAACGTGAGAGCAAGCTTAATGGAAAAGATTCGGGTGTTTGAGAGGGCTTGTCTTAGGACTTGTCTTCGCTTGTACAGAACACCAGAATCGGAGTACATAAAATACGAGTATTATCCTAACGAGGTCCTGTACAACAGGGCGAACCTAATTAGAGTGGACAATTTCGTCATTAAGCTGACTCTAGCGGCTTTATTCCCCCAGAAGCGTTCCTCTATTTTGATAAAAAAAGGGCTGATCCAGGACAAATTAGCGGTGCCGCTAATCTTCCACGTTGCTCGAACAGCTGCAGACAGGCGACTCAACTACGACAGAGACGTCGCACACGGCAGTTTTTGAGAGACGTTGCTCGGCAGCACCAAGAATTTTGGTGGCTTATTGAAAGAGAGGGAGCTCTTTCATCGTTTCCTTCTAATTCGAGATAGCGTCGATAAGACGCAAAGTCGGTTTACTTAAATTTTAAGTCATGGCCGGCTTACATAGTTTAGATAGGTTAATGTAGTGTTAAGATAATTTTTAAAAAGAAAAAAAATAATAATAAAAATAAAAATAAAAATTAATTAAAAAAAAAACATTAAAAAAAAAAAAAAAGAGATGGGTAGCATAAAAAACAAAAAAAAGTACGTATTTAATTACGTATCGTAGTTTAAGATAATCTAAGTAGTCTAAGAATTATTTTGTAAGTAGTTTTAATCTTTATGTAAACGAAATGTCCTTTCACTAAGTTTTTGCTAAAACAATTTATATTTTCTTAGTTCTAAATACAATGTACATGAAATAAAAAATATATATATAAAAAAAAACAGTTAGGTTACGTCGAAAGACATAGTTAAGTTTTATGTTTAGCTTAGAGCGCTCTTATAGGGCCAGTAAGTAAAAATAAGAAGAATTGAAGTAAATTAAGCTAGTTCTTAAGCGGTTTTTTGTTTAGCACTTAAGTATTAACAAATGAATTTAAATAAAAATGCATGAAAAAAAAAAAAATAAAAATTGAGCTTATTTGGGCCACCACTAGTTGCTTTCATTCCCATATTATTATCTGACTTTTTCTTCTTGATCTTAATTTGAAATCAGTCCAAACCTAAAAAAATTTTACACATATTATATGTTAATAAATGCATGATTGTTTTCTCATTACCTTGATCCATTTTTCCCATGTACCTAAACTATTCAATTTTATTGATATTTTCTCCCATCTCTTTTTTGCTTAAGTTTTTGTACAAATACCCTTAGCAATGTCCACATATTCCTCCATGAATTTCACAAGTTGCTCCATCTGTTTTTTATTTGTTATCATATTCGCAATGCATAATGATTTTGATAAATTTTCATTAATAAAATACATGAAGGAAGAACATTTAATATCAATTACTTACATTTTGTTCACAAAATAATTGTTTGGCTTCACAACACGCAGACCATCGACAAAGAAATTGCAGTCGACAGCGATCGATTGCCAAATCGACAAATGTAAAATAACCGGCATTTACAATATGAAATTCAACACTCGATGATCGACAATCGAAAAATGTCGTTCATCGATCAATTGGAATCGGGGCCAAATTAAGTTCTTTTAAACAAAGCACACAAGTAAAAAGAACAAAAGCTGTTCATATAGAGTTGAGAAAAAAATAATTAATAAATGCAAATATATACATATGTATATTGTAATACCACGCAAGTGGAAAACAAGTTGTTTTACTTATAAGTCCACCCCCGTAATATATTAAATATTGTGCAAACAAAAACGAGTTTTTTTATCCCATGCATTATGCAAACTTGCCTGGATTCCTAGAATCCTGGGTGGTAGAAATGCACATGCGTATTGCATCCTTAACTACATTTCCAGCCATATTAGTCGGTCTATAAAATAAAAACTTATTTATTTATTAAATACAAAGTAAATAATTTTTTTTCACTTACAGTTTTGCTCCTTTTTCAGTACAATGTTGATATTTCATAATTTCACCCTGGTGTGGGCAAATTTTTTGTTTCACCATAAATATTTTATCAAAAGGATATGCCCCGAAAAATATTACTTTATAATCTAAGAATAAATCAGGAATCTGAAATATGTATGGATTAAAAATATATACAATTTGATTATTGTTTTTCTTTTTATAAATAAACGAAAGGGATTAAAAATTATTTTAAATATTTTCACTTGCGCAAATATAACTCAACGTAAATCATTTGCAAAATTGATTTTTAAATATTGGTTAAGTAACAAACAGCAAAAAAAAAACAATAATCAAACTATCCAGAATTTGTTATTTCTAAGTACCATAAATAATAAACTAATTCTTAAAAAATATGGCGTTTTTCTTACTTGAATTTCTAAATTCAAAGAAAATATCTACTTGCAATAAATTGAATTTTAAAATAAAATATACCTTACCTACAAAGTTCCCGATTGATCACTGCCTGAAATTCTCGTTTGAGCGATTTCAAAGTAAACATTTTAAAGCTACCATTGTTCATGTTCTGATTCGAAAATAAAATGCGCGATGATTTGTGGCGGAGCCAGAACTCGAGCGATGAAATTACTACATAAGATTAAGCAAAAATTGAAGTGCATACAAGATTGTATTAAAACTTAATCATTTTCAAAGAAAGAACTAAAAAACCAACTGCTAATCGGTGTTTCATTTCAAACAGCAATTTATTTCGATTCCAAGATCTATTGCCATTGGACAAAAAGACATAGATATTGCAAAACAATGCTTTTTAAATCTGATTGGTATTTTTTTAGGGATTCGTTAGTAAATACCTTTTTAACAATTTTGTGCCATTAATTTTTCATCACAATTCGTTGCTCAGTTTTTGTATTCATTTCAATAAGAAATAAAAAGAAAGAGAAAAACTAGGTCAATAAATCTTATTAGTTTAACAATAGTGGCACATTTATTATTTATGTATAGTAAATAAAAAAAAACATTATTGAAATTTTTAAATGAAACGAGAAAACAAATATTTTCTTGAAATACTCAAAAACGATCAAAATAATAATTCATAATTTATTTAAAGCAAAACAAAAGTCTCTTTTTTTTATATGTTATACTATATTTACTTTCTCACCACCTTGAAATAAATATTTACCACAATAAAATACCTTTTCTTTTAAGATTGCTTTTTTTTTAAATATACCTAGTGGACGTTAGGATGGCAACGATTAGTATAAGGCCTCGTAGAAGTAGCATCTTCCGACAGGTGCTGGTTCTTTAAATGACGAGAATGAGCCTCTGCAGCCGAACATCTTGCAGCTCTGCTAATAAGCCCTACTTCACGCCTCGCCGTGTCGCCATCAGGGAATCTCATTAGAGATTGCGAAGTGAAGGGGGCAAATGGCGATTTTCCTGCGCCATAAATCAGAGTTAGTGTCGGAAAAACAAAACAAGACCTTATCCGGGCTACTCCGACATATTTGGATCTAAGGCCGGTAAGGATTTCCAGGACTTAGTTAGGGTCTTGGAAAAGAGATGGTGGCGGACGAGCCCTATATGGGCCAACGACAGCGCTCACATCCCGGAACGGGTTACTGGCTTCGGTGTAACCGACCCCTCATCCTAAGGACATTAAAAATGGAACTGGTCCTCCAGGTTGAGGGTTGTGCCGCCGGGGTAACTGCCCGGCCATTAAAAAAAAACATAAGTTACGAAGCATCAACAAGCCTCGGATATGGACGGATCTACTGTTGACAACCCACGCAAACGATTAAGGACTTTGTCTACCTAGGCTCTGCTATAAATACAGACAACGACACCAGCGCTGAGATCAAGCGAAGAATAACTCTTGCCAACCACTGTTTCTTTGGGTTAAGAAGGCAATTGAGTAGCAAAGCCCTCTTTCAGACAACAAAAGTCACCCTTTATAAGACTTAATAATCCCGGTCCTGCTCTATGGCGCAGAGGCATGGACATTATCAAAAATGGATGAGGGTTTTCTTGGTTGCTTCGAGAGAAAAATTCTTCGAGCGATCTTCGGTCCCGTCTGCATTGACGGTGAGTGGAGGAGGAGATACAACGACGAACTGTATGGACTGTACAGCGACATGGACCTAGCCATAAGAGTGAAGATCCAAAGACTGAGATAGCTGGGTCATGTAGAGCGCATGGACACCAATGCTCCGGCCCGAAAAGTCTTCGAATCCGCTCCCGAGGGACAGCGCAGTAGAGGAAGGCCAAGACTCAAGTGGCGCACGCAAGTGAAAGAGGACCTCAGCCAACTTAGCGTGCGAAACTGGAGGCAGCATCGAGCTGGCTGGAGAAGCTTGTTGACAGAGGCCCAGGTCCACCTCAGACTGTCATTTTAGCTATTTTGACAGGTATCAGGCTTGCATTAGTGTTGGTGATTCACTTACAGTGTATTTGTGAAAAAGCCTCAGGCTTGCAACTGTAGTAGTAGAGTTAGCCATAAACGTTAGTTCATTTATGTCGTTGACCCAAGCTTAGTCATATAGATGCAATGCAATGCATAACGTAGATGGCAAACTCTACTACTACAGTTGCCAGGCTTGTCGGTTTGCGTTTTTTTTTTTTTTTTGTATGATTATAATTTTTGAGATTAGCGGGTAAGTATTGAAAATTGTTTCGATTTTATTAAGGTTTTAATTTAGTTATTTTTGCGAGAAAAAAGTTCGTTTGGGTTGTGTATACCGGCGCGAGACATAATCGTATACATATTTGTATGGTACATACGTATGTACCTACATACGAGTACACCGTTCGGGATTGTTTTCGTTTTCGCGAAAGTGTCGCTGGAGTGCAAGTGGTTAAGAAACGAAAAAAAAAAAAGAAGGGAAAAAAAACAAGTTCGATATTTGAATCAGCAAGTTAGTGTCTGATTTTGTTAAACAAAAAAAAGTTTATGATTTCATGATCCGACACAATTAGACATTCGCTGTGTTTTTTTGCACGCATGTTAGCTGAGTTCGCAAAAAAACTATCCATCCTCACTTAAGAGTTCATCATAAAAACTTCATAGCACAGAAATCTCTATGACGTTTAGTGGTGGCTCATTTGTCGGTTGGTGAACGAACTTAAAATTAGACTAAGAGCCCACAGTAATTTTTGGGTATGAATGATAACAAAAAATAATTTGTATAATAAGATATATTTAAATGTTAGCGTCTTGCATGCTTTAGTGGGGGCAATGGTGAGTAATACTATATCAAAAAAGGCAGTTTTTTCGAAAGTACAAATAATTGGTATAACAACTTGACTATCATTTCAAAATGTAGAGTTAAGCGCTCTGATAACAAATATGGTGGTCCAAGACGTTTTGCAGGAGGCCTTCTGCCTGCAAGACGCGCTTATAGTAGGCTAGAAATCGATTTTTTAAATAATTGTGATAACAATTTTATTTTCTTCTCCCAAATGTAGAACTTGTCTTCCTGATAACAAATATGGTGGTCCAAGACGTTTTGCAGGGGGCCTTCTGCCTGCAAGACGCACTAATAGAAGGCTAGAACTCAATTTGTACTAACAAACGGCTTTATCTTTGTGTACTTAAATACCTACTTTTCTTATTATGCATTTGTTACTTACCCGATCTTCTCAAATATCAACAGTCTGAAATTATTTATTTCTCTTATAACAATATACAAATGCTTCATTATTTATGTAACTACATATATATAATGAAATAGGAGTTTTTGTTGACTCATAATTATGATTGAAGGCAGTTACAACTGCACCATATGCAAAACAAAACTCTCAAACTAAATTAGGTCTCTCTAACAACTATGTCTGTTTTAAACTTAATACTTATTTAGACAATTGACAGGTAGGTTGCTTGAAATGTTATATTTTTTGCTTTAATCATGAGTGGCACGCGTTATAGCTTAAAATGCGTTCTTCGTATTGGAAATAACAAAGCAGACACCCGCATGATGTTACATCTATCATTTTTGCCCGAAGACATTTCTGTAGTGATAAAGTCTGCTGACACGGACGTCTTAATTATACTTTTTTATACTCGTAATTAACCTAGCCTAACAAATAACATTAAAGTATGGATTGACGTAGGAACAATACAATACCATAAGATAAATAGATGTGAATTCTATTTATAATAAATTGGGTTCAGAACAGTGTGCAGCCTTACATGGTTTTCATAGTATTACTGGACGTGATTATTCACCGCCTTTTTTCAAAAACGGTAAAATAAAACCATTTTCAATTCTTCAAAAAACCCCTGAATTACAACTAACATTATCAAAACTTGGGAATGAAATGACTGTTGCTGAAGAAGATATAAACTAAATACAAAAATTCGTTTGTTGTATGTACCAAACCAGAGTCCTCAATGCAGATGAAGCCAGATATGAAATGTTTTTTTTAAAAACACACATACATATGGCACATATATGTGGCGAATATTACCTATACATTCGTAGAAGTTTTATTCGCCTTTAAGAATTTTCAAAACTGTTTGCTGGCACTTGCTTGTAGGTTTTGAAGGAAGCCTCTAAATAAATCAGTTCTTCTACAGCAAGTAAGAAGAAGTAATAACATCTGCAAGATTTGGAAAAATGCTGTGAACAACGAAGAAGTCCAATGCACACATGCGGACAGTGGGTTGATGCTTACCAATAACATGTACAAAATCAATTGATTTGAAGGTCAAACTACCCCGAGCAAGTAAGAGCACATTGCTCCAAGTCCTATAATATGCGGACTTGATAGCGACAACGATGTTTTCAGTAGCGGCTCATCGGATGAGAATTAATAGAGTTAGATTTTTCAGCGTTTTTGTTACTATTTAAATTTATCAATTGTTTAAATAAATCTATTAAAAAATCGATTTCTAGCCTACTATTAGCGCGTCTTGCAGGCAGAAGCCCCCCTGCTGGTCTGGTCTTGGACCACCATATTTGTTATCAGGGCGCTTAACTCTATATTTTGAAATGATAGTAAAGTTGTTATACCAATTATTGCATTTTTGATATAGTATTACTTACCATTGCCATTGATTTGATTTTGAATAGTATTTAAATAAATAAATTTTTTAAAGTGTATTTTTTTGCGTGCAGAGGTGAAGCAAAATACACTTTAAGAAATTCATTTAAAAACTATTCAAATCTAAACAAGGATACAGGCACGAGTACGATAACTTTGGCGCCAAGAATTGATAACGGTATTTTGTAGAGGAGTTAAAAACTAGTATTTTTTACTATGGGAGGGGGGGTCCATCTCGTCCCATTTAGGAGTTATGGGTAATTTAAAAACAAATTACTTAAGATGGGAAAAAATTATTAAAAAACAACGGTAACACTTACAATAAGTACTCGTACTATACAGAATATGATAGCCCGAAACTTGTTCTTTAATATAAAATTTACATCAAATTATACGTGTGAATAGTAAAATTGTTTAACAATATTACTCAAAATTGTGTATTCAATGCGCGTATTAATTCTGAATCGAACACAAAAAACCGCATGGCTTAATGTCCTCTAGTTTTTGAGCAAATTGAAATTGAAATTATTTATTTAGTTTTGTTTTTTAGCATTTATGTACGTAGTCTTCCTTTGAATAAGTTAATGAGTATTATTTAAACATCTCGCAGACGCCTATATCAATAGTTTTCTTAATTAAGAGTACACAGGTGACCCGCTTCGCGGGATTAAAGGATTTCAACTCTCTTTCCGCAGGTGGCAGGTCCCGCTCACGCAGCTTCATTGCTCCGCTCGGGGTATGTGCTTTTCGTCAGGCAGGAGCCTATGTCATCAATACTCTTCATCCACAGTACTCTTCACAAAATTACAAAGCTCCCATTAATAACATAGTTTCACTAATTCGCATTATAGAAAACTCACATGTTCCAATGTTGCAGTAAATTATTTACTTTGCGAAATATCTATGTTTGTATGTATGTAATATGTAATGCACTTGATAATGATGTAAAAATATAACCGAACAAACGTTTGGCTTTTATACCGTTATTTATTTTTGTGATAAGGCGTGTAGTTATTGATATTCACAAAGATCACTCTGTGTTCAACCGTAGTGCGAATCAAGTGATATATTTTGTGAACAAGCATTGACGGCTAAGCATCCTCTAATTCATCCTAAACTAAATAACTTCTCAGTGTTTTGTTCGTTCGCAGATTTAGTGTCGACCAACGAAAGAAGCATTGGATTTTTAGAAGAATCTGGTTTAATTCCCACTAAAACATCCATTCCCCCACTGTGTTGCAACTTACCTATGAAGGTAGAAAAGTGTAGAAATGTAAAGTTCGGTTGGATGTGGCGATGCTCAAAGAAAAGCTCTAAAAAAAAAGGTGGCGAAATTGTAGAAATACAATCAACCCATCTATCGGTACATTTTTCCATGGACCTCAATGTCGGCTAGAGATTCGCGAGGTGCTTACAATAATTATCGCTTTTGTTATAAAAATGCCTGTGAACGCGGTTTTTCAGGTAAATTAATTAAACCTAAGCTACAACCTAAGGATTTTTTAAAAATATTATTGCATGTATGCTATTATTTTTAAATAAGCATATAATCGCTAGGCGCCATCACCACAATAAAAGTGAGCTTAGTAAATCTACTATAATAGATTACTATAACTATTGTCGTGAAATAGCCGAAATAATAGCATTTTACTTCGATGTTAACATTAGCGGGACCCGAATTCGCCGGTACATTTTTTCAACGTCCGCTGTAAATATAAATTTATATAATCGACATTTTAGCATTAGTTTAAAATGATTGCTTTGAGTTTAATGATGATCCATCGGAACATTTTGCTTCAGCATCGAAAACGACACGAAGCTTGGTAGTTGTGCTTGACTTTTTGAATACTGCATGGTGGGGAATAAAGAAATGGTGTGGTGTACCCAGTACGTGATTCTGTTCATCAACTTGTCATCTGACCAAGCTCCTTATATTCGTTTAGACATTTAGAATACTTCTTGTGCAGTGCGGGGTATTGCTGAAATCATTTCTCCATTTGATGAAACCTACCTAAGGCACCTAGGCTCGAGGCACCAAACGCAGGTTTACATCCCTCTTTAAATGATACCTCATATTGTCCATTATCCAATCTTTTTGTTGTCGTGCGATAGTGCTATGCACAAACCCTGTCTTCGTCCGTTTCCTTGAAGTTGAAAGGCGACTCCTCTAGTTCCCAGAACCTTCGCAGCTGAGTGTCGATGTCACAAACCTGTAGAAAGCTGGGAATGGGTTCCTGAGTTCGCGAAATGATCTTCCTTAGTAAAGGCCAACCTAACTCGGATTCTTGTGCGATTGGAGACCTTTCATCTATGCCACGGAGAATCCCTGATCGAATGAGCTCACAATAAACATCGCTTCCCAGGAGATCAGTGGTGGCTGGCTTATTTAACTGCGAATCAGCCAATTTTAAGCCCTGGATATGTTCCCGATTTTGCAGACCTAAGGACTTGGACGGCAAAAGACCGGTTAGCGACTTGAAAATATATGCTCTAGTGTTCGTTTCGAACAGTGTTACCAGCAACCCAAAGCTAAGACTTACATATTGCTTACCTTTCCCAATCCAGAGACCTCAATGAACGTTCGTCGTTGATGAAGCCCTAATAACTGGACAGCGGACTCAGTAATGAACTTTGCTCCCGATCCGGGATCGACTAACGCCCTAAGATGATAATAGTTGCCCTTTGGAGACCTCACTTTCACAACGGCTGTGGCAAGAAGCACACTTGGTTGATCTACCCTAAGAGAGAGGTTGGTTAATCTTTGATTTTATGTGTACCTATAGTAGCATAAGTAGTAACCTTTGCCATATTCGACCCTCCACAGTAGCCATGAAGCAGAGAGTGGTGTTTCTGCTTGCACTTTTTGCAGCGTACACTGCTTTGACATTGACTAGTCATGTGACTGTATGCTAGATAGTTCCGGCAAACTCCGATCCAGTTTTGGATCGTTCACAGGTCTCCATATCAATAAACCTCGGACAGGATCGAAGGGAATATTGACCTCTTCCACACAACCTAGCGCGAAAACTGCTTCTTCCCGACGTGCCACACCGTTTTCTTGTCGACAAAACTCATTTCGCGTGATGAAGATCCACAACCCTTTATGCCATACGTTCCAGCTCCAACTTCCAAGGTGCGAAAACGAACTTCTAAGAATTCTATTAATTGTGAAAATGTGGGCAACTCCTTAGAACTACCTAGTTTTTCTCCCCACAATCGCTGAGTAAGGCTGGGTATTTTTTGAACTAATATGTAGATGACGATGTCATCTCAGGAGCTTACTGGCAATCCTAGATTTCTTAGGGCATGGAAACATTCCTGGGATGTATCCAATAGAGATTTGATTTCAATGGCTGTCTCTTTTGTAAACTGCTGTTGTTAAAAAAAAAAGTTGAAAGTGAGCATTTACTAACACTCGTTTATGGTCGTATGTCCCGACAAGCAGTTCCCATGCCTTGTCATAATTGCCAGAATTCAACCCTAAATGCTGCAAAAAGCGAGCAGCATCACGCTTAAGAGAAGATTTTAAATAGTATAGTTCTTGAATTGCCCCTAGCCGTTTATTATTGTAAACTAAGGACAAAAAAAACATCGTGGAAAACACGCCACTTCGTGTACGAGCCCTCAAAATGCGATATCTGTATTTGCAGTAAGGAAAGGTCACCACTAGCTGCACCTATGGATTCGCTTTCCACGAGCTTTTCCTTACCTGTTGTGCTCACCTCGATGGCGTCGATTAATTCACTGCGGTAGGTGCAATAGGTCTCCTGCAACTTTTCGAAGAGTTCGACGAAGTCTTCCTTTTGCAGATCCGCTTCTAACTTAATTTTTTTATAAGCAACTTACGACCTTCAATTTGCCCTTCGGTGACAGTTAAAGTTGAGGAAATGAATTTTCTATTTTTGCACTGCGCGGAAATTCACGTGTGCACAACCACCGGAAAGTCTAAACAACCAAAGGGAACAGACCACTACCGCGAGGGGAAAATTTTCGTACGAGTACCCGAAGTTTTGATATATGTATATTTTTTGTGCACTTTCACTTTTCACTTCTTCAATGTTTAATGTTTTATTGTTTTAAATTTGTGTTGATGTTCGCGTAGGAAATTATCCGGCTCGAAGGATTAAATCTTGAGGTGTGTAGGGTTAACTTCTAGTTTTTTTTGGGATAATTTAAGGGTCAAAAAATTAAATACGTCTGTTGCTTGCTGTTGGGTTAAACGTTATAAATCGTCCGATCTTTATTTCTTTGTTCTGTTTGACATTGACATTTGGTGTGTAGAGTTACTACTTTTGTACTAGATTTGCTTAGAGTTCTTTTTGATTTATAAATAATTTTAACATTCCATGTTTTTTTTTCTTTATTATAATAAGTTTTTTTTTACAAAAAATAATACTCCAACAACATCTTTCAGGTGTTTTTTTTTGTTGATTTTTTAAAAATTTCAACAATCTTAAAAAAGACTCCTTTGTTTATATTTTTCATTTGTTAATTTAAAAAACAAAGACTAATACTCAAGTATTTGTATTTGTTGTCTTAAATTCATGTGTTCTTAGGTTTACTGGCTTGAATTTATCTTTTCTATGCAATGATTTTTTTATGCATGATAGATATAGTGTTACTTTAGGCGCGCCATCCAATAAAATGATTTGGGAGCTGTTTTTATCGGGGCTAAGTACATAAGCCTCGGTAGCTATTCAAAATAAGTAATTCAACACAGTCTTAATTGTGCATTTTACATTTAAATTTTTTTTAAAGCCTACATATGAGGCCATCAGCGCAAAAGTGGTGTAACCCACAATTTTGTTGGTTGCTGTTTTGGTGTTACATACTTCCTTACATGACCAACTATCAACACAAAAATGGTGTAAGCCACCTTTTGGTATTCAAGAAACAATTAAAATAATGTTCACAAAAGAAATTAAATTAAAAAAATGTTTACCAAATTTAAAATCCCCATTCTCTCTTAATTAAATATTTTGGGGTTACACCACTTTTGCACTGATAGTCTCATATATAGGATACCAAAACAATACGCCTTTAGTATGAGAACCAACATTCCAAATAAATAAAACTTGTTTTTTATACTTTTTATTTTGTTTATATTTTTCTAATAACTACAAGGTTTATTTCTTTTTTTAATGCCTAGTTTAAGTACTTTCTACACTTTTTGGAACCACAAGAGCAAGGAATTTTATCATCTTCAAAAGGAAATTTGTAATCGTAAGTTAACTCTTCACCTTGCACTATGCGCCTTAAAGAAAATATTATTATATGTTTATGTCCGAGAATATCTACCACTTTTGAATAACAATTGGGCTGAAAAAAAGAGCAAATTTTAACTAGTAAGAAATACACAATCAAATGAATTCGACAAAAAATTTAGAGTAAGATATTTTGCTAGAGTCTGCGTGAGTGATATTTTTCTAATGTAATGGCTTACCTCGCATGAGTGGTTTATAAAACGAGCCGCATTGCCTCGCATAGTAGCATCCACAACGTAGTTGTCATCAATCTTGAACATATAGCATCCGATTCCTCTACCATCGTAAAGGCGTTCTCTCTTGTCGGTTAACGTTGATCGAATAAGTTCTCCTGCATATTCTATTACCATTTCACCTAATTTAAAAACAGTAAAAAATATTATAGCAACATAATAGCGGATTATGCAAAAAAAAACTAGCGATTAATCTTCTGTGAATAATTTGGACACAAACCAAGCTTCTAAAACCATATTCATGTATTTCAAACTACAGTATTACTACGTAAGCTTAAACCAGGGCTTGAAATAGATATATATCAAAATAAAAAGTTCCGAACGGATTGGTTTTTGTGGATATTTTTATTAATTGTTTGCATAAAACTATTATATGAAGAGGAAAATAATTTTGCTCCCAATAATTTCTATCGTTCTTTATATTTATCCGAACGGAGCAATTTATTTACTCCGAGTAAGAAACTGCTCCGCCCCGGAACAAAAAATGTTTCGCCCCTTTCAATTTTTTGTACGAAAATGAGTTATTAATGAAAACAAAGGCCACCAAGTTTGATCTAAAATAGTATAATTTTCTTATTCAACTTATCAGAAATTATAAAACAACTTTAAATTCATTCTAAGCAACAATTAGTAGGAGTCAGAAATGAACTCAGAGTTCTTGTCATTCAATTTATTATAACAAAAAAAAAATTATTGGTGCTTCAGCACGATGCAAGGTGGGGTCTTGCTTCAGGCACCCATTTGTGCTGCACGCGTTATTATTTTTTTCACTCTTGTGCAGGGTCTTTTCTTTTTGCCAAATTCAATTTAAATGGCTGAGTGGCTTTTACACAGGCAAAAATGAATCTGAATTCTAAGGTTATTGATTTTTTTTTTTAAATTTTACTAGCTTTGTGGACAAATTATAAAATAGTAAAATATCAATATTAGCGAAATGAGAGTTCAGAGGTTCGCTTTATTTTATTTTTATTTACGAGTATAGTTATAAATACTCACTTCATTTTAATCGGAAAAATATTTTCAAAATCAAATTTTTCTTGCTCCGAATCGGATCAGTTAACAAAGATGAAAAAAAATATTGATCCTAGGGATTTAATCCGATCGGAACTTTTCATAAGAGATTATTAAATTTTTGTTCCTGCCCGAGTACAATTTTTTGCTCTCATTTTTTTTCTATTATATCCAGATTGATTAAAAAGGGAACAAAATGGAGTGGTACTTCGGATAGATATCTTCAAGCCCTGGCTTTAATTTGGGCTTTCAAAAAGATTTTTTCTTGAGACGGTTTAGCAGGGAGCCCTGTAATATTTTTTTACTTAATCGTTCCTCTATGAGAAAACCTAACATTTTTGGAACATTATTATCAATTTCTATCACAGAAATCTTATTTGGATGGAAATAACATTATAAAATGCACCCGGTGCACATTTTTTATTATTATTATTGTTAATTACGTTATATTCACCACACAGCATAACATTCCACATTCAAGCATTCATAGTACGAGGGCGGGTCAATAAGTCCGTGACTTTTTGAATTTCTGACCTCTTTACTGAAACAGCAACACTGCTCCTGTCAACAGGCATCTGTCAGTTGACTCCTGTCAAAACTTAAACTTGCTGCGTCAGTTAGTTTGTGTTTGACAGCTATTTTTATCAGACTACTCACTAATTTGAGGAGAAAATGGAAAAAAGTGAATTTCGTGTGCTTATTAAGCATTATTTCTTGCGAAAAAAAACCATTACCGAGACCAAGGCTAAGCTTGATAAATACTATGGGGACTCTGCACCATCGATTTCAATGGTAAAAAAGTGGTTTACTGAATTTCGTTGTGGCCGTACAAGCACTGAAGATGCCGAACGTCCTGGACGCCCAGGTGAGGTCTCTACACCCGAAACAACCGAAAAAATTCACGATATGGTGTTGGCCGACCGAAGATTGAAAGTGCGAGAGATTGTGGAAGCCGTAGGGATCTCGCATGGCTCAGTGGTTTCAATTTTGAATGGTCACTTGGGCATGAGAAAGCTTTCCGCAAGATGGGTGCCGCGTTTGCTCACAGTCGACCACAAACACATGTGCAGTTGCCATGGCAAAAATCTATGAATTGGGCTATGAATTGCTCCCTCATCCACCCTATTCTCCAGATTTGGCTCCGATGGTCTACTTCTTGTTCCCAAACCTGAAGAATGGCTTGGTGGAAAAAGATTTGACTCCAATGATGAAGTCATCTCGCAAACAAAGGCCTATTTTGAGGACCTCGACAAATCATTTTTTTTGGAAGGGATAAAAAAATTGGAGAAGCGTTGGACAAAGTGTATAGAGCTCAAGGGAGACTACGTTGAAAAATAAAATTATTTTTTTATCAAAAAATCTGTGTTTTAATCCAAAAGTCACGCACTTATTGACCCGCCCTCGTATATATACACACATACACAACTAACTGTATATATATTGTGGTTACAAAACTCCAATTCAGTTCAGTTCAATATATACCACTTGCAGTGTAACATCGTGTTTTAATCTAACAATGGTTATGGGCCCAGAAAGCAAGTGAAACATTTATTTTTTCCTAGAAGCGTTTTTCGGTATTGATTTATAATAAGACTTTGTGGACTTAATACAATATAAAATCATGAGTGCGGCATTATATCAGATTGATAAGCTTGAGGATGAAAACTCCGACGGGTAGAAAATGCGGTCGGTTTTAATTTATAGTTTATTTTGGGACTTTGTGTCAGATGTGAGACCAGAAGAACCGGCTAACGATGTATCATGGAACAATAAAGATCAGAAGGCTCTGGCGACTATTCTTTTGTGTATAAAGTCTTCGCCATTCAAGAAATGCGATGGGATGGGCCGGACAAAAAGAAGATGAAAAACTGCGACATCTACTACGGCAATTGCTATCGACGGCAAAAGCAGCGCTTGTTTGGATGCGGATTTGTTGTCGGAGGCAGACTAAGACAAGAAGTCCTCAGCTTCCGGCATGTAAGCGAGCGCCTCGTAGCAATCCGCATCAAGGCTAAATTCGCCAACATTAGCCTTATATGCGCGCATGCCCCCACAGAGGAGAAAGATGATGACCAAGGATGCCTTCTATGAGCTCCTTAACAAGACCTACGAGCAATGCCCTGGCTATGACATTAAAACTGTCCTCGGTGATTTTAATGCAAAGCTAGGAAGAGAGGGTATCTTTGGTGGAACAATCGGAAAATATAGCCTGCACAACACCACCTCCGATAACGGATTCAGGCTAATCGACTTTGCGGCGGGGCGAAACATTGTCGTAGCTAGTACGCGGTTCCCACATCTCGACATACACAAGGGGACTTGGAGAACTCCTGATCAATCAACAGTCAACCAGATTGATCACATTGCGATCGACGTAAGACACTCCTCCAGTATTATGGATGTCCGTACGTTCCGAGGAATCAAACATCGTATCAAAACAACCAATGATATTCCTATATATACGAAAGTCACAAATTTGTGAACTCCTGAGACAAGGGATTATTAGACCAAGCTACACCCCCTGGAGCTGTCCGATTTGGATTGTTCCAAAGAAAATGGATGCCTCTAATAAGCAAAAATGGCTTAATGAGAAAACTGTTGGCGATCGATATCCCCTTTCTAACATATCCGGATTTTACCAAATCGAAATCAACCCTAGGGATGTAAGCAAAACAGCATTCACAGTGGATAACGGCCACTTTGAGTTCATCCGAATGACTTTTGGCTTGAGAAACGCCCCGTCCACTTCCCAAAGAGTAATGGACAATGTTTTGAGCGACCTGCAGGGAAGAATATGTCTTGTATATATGGACGATATTATCGTGTTCTTCATTGCACACAGAAAACCTCACAGAAGTTTTCTCTATATTACGAGAAGCAAATCTAGAAGTCCAGTTGGGCACATCAGAATTTCTGTGTAAAGAAGTATCTTTTTTTGGGCATATCGTAACACCGCAGGAACAATGTCGAGTCCGGAAAAAATTTAAAA
Organism: Volucella inflata; assembly: GCA_928272305.1. NCBI lineage: Eukaryota > Metazoa > Arthropoda > Insecta > Diptera > Syrphidae > Volucella > Volucella inflata. The sequence goes on along the minus strand of OV743716.1, from coordinate 89,128,478 downwards.
CATAAAAAAAATTTCCTGTACCCCGTACTACAAAACAGGGGGAAAGGGGGTAGGCAAATTAAATAAGAAGATAGATATTGAGTTGTTTTTAGCATTGCAAAGACATCCTAAGCAATGACCCACTATTGCAATATCCCGACTTTTCGGAGCCCTTCAATCTGCCAACAGATGCAAGTAATTTTGCAATAGGAGCTATCAGAAACCCAAACGATATATAGTACTATCCAAAAAGAGCTTCTTGCGATAGTTTGGACAACAAAACATTTTCGCCCATACCTCTACGGACGCAAGTTTCATATAGTAACTGATCAAGAAGCTTACTTAGCTACTTTCCTTAAAAGAATTTCACTATGAAATTCATTATAAAAAAGGCAAAGCAAATAAGAATGCCGACACATTAATCCGAATAGAAATTAAAATCGATCAATCTCTACAAAATAATGTATCCGAGTTAGAAAAAAGTTCTTGTCTATCCACTATTTACTCTGCTTCAGAGAATCTTGATGAAGGTATATCTATTTCAGAACGTCCCTTAAATGAATTCAGCGAACAGCTTGTTTTCGAAAAAACGAACACCACGACGAGTCCACAAATGATTTTCAAAATTCTATTTAAAACTAAATGACGTAGAATTTTTAGACAGTCAAACGTTTACAATGTGGAAGTACGAGGGCGGGTCAATAAGTCCGTGACTTTTGGATTAAAACACAGATTTTTTGATAAAAAAATAATTTTACTTTTCAACGTAGTCTCCCTTGAGCTCTATACACTTTGTCCAACGCTTCTCCAATTTTTTTATCCCTTCAAAAAAAAATGATTTGCCGAGGTCCTCAAAATAGGCCTTTGTTTGCGAGATGACTTCATCATTGGAGTCAAATCTTCAGGTTTGGGAACAAGAAGTAGTCGCTCGGAGCCAAATCTGGAGAATAGGGTGGATGAGGGAGCAATTCATAGCCCAATTCATGGATTTTTGCCATGGCAACTGCACATGTGTTTGTGGTCGACTGTGAGCAAACGCGGCACCCATCTTGCGGAAAGCTTTCTCATGCCCAAGTGACCATTCAAAATTGAAACCACTGAGCCATGCGAGATCCCTACGGCTTCCACAATCTCTCGCACTTTCAATCTTCGGTCGGCCAACACCATATCGTGAATTTTTTCGATTGTTTCGGGTGTAGAGACCTCATCTGGGCGTCCAGGACGTTCGGCATCTTCAGTGCTTGTACGGCCACAACGAAATTCAGTAAACCACTTTTTTACCATTGAAATCGATGGTGCAGAGTCCCCATAGTATTTATCAAGCTTAGCCTTGGTCTCGGTAATGGTTTTTTTTCGCAAGAAATAATGCTTAATAAGCACACGAAATTCACTTTTTTCCATTTTCTCCTCAAATTAGTGAGTAGTCTGATAAAAATAGCTGTCAAACACAAACTAACTGACGCAGCAAGTTTAAGTTTTGACAGGAGTCAACTGACAGATGCCTGTTGACAGGAGCAGTGTTGCTGTTTCAGTAAAGAGGTCAGAAGTTCAAAAAGTGACGGACTTATTGACCCGCCCTCGTAATTACAGCCATTCTTAAAGTGTACCTTAACGACACATTCAAAATAATACAAACAGTATATTCAAAATATTTCGCTGTAATAAAATCTTTAAGTAATTCGTAGCAAGGAAAAGATAACTGACGTTCCTGACAATGACTATCAAGCCGAAATAATACATGACTATCATGTAAAGTCAAATCATAGAGGAATAAATGAAACAATTCAACACTTGCAAAGATCTTACTATTTTCCTCATATGAGAACTAAAATAATAAAAATTATTAATCACCCCAATTAGGTTTGTCGGGAGTCGAAAACGACTCGAGTCGTTTGTCGGGTCGGGTCGATTGAAAATCTAGATTCTATAATTTATTCGACCGACTAGTCGTGTACTAGATTTTTTTTTCGACAGCCAGCAGACAGATTTTATTTTTGACAGTTCACTTTTATTTTTTTATTATTGTTTATTTAAGATGAATTTAAAAAAAAAATGTTAATACTTGGGCGTTTTAATAACAGTAGCGAAGAAGATGAAGATGTTTAAGTAGGAAAACGCTGCGAACTAAGTCAAATCGCTTTAATTTGCCAGACATGAAGTATGTTTTCATATTAAATAGCTTAGCAAATATATTCTGAAATGTTTAAAATATATAAGTTCGTCCAATACTTCAGGGATATTTCAATCAATCCTGAAAACGCCATTTTTAAATTAAATTCATCTCAAAAGTTTTGTTAACGTGTATAAGCACAATTCGTATAAAAAAGTTATCTGAGTTCTATTTATTTGTTAAAAAATAAACTCCTTAATAACCTTAGCAACTTTAATTACAAAAAAAACGCTTAAAACACATTTAAAAACAAGCATTCGACTACCAGTCGTTTACCTTTTTCCTCACGACTCAAAATTGCATTTATCCGCCCGCCATCCGCCAAGCAGAATAGCAGTTGAAGTCAAAAATATGTTTTATTCTACTACAAAATACAAATACGCCGAATGGAATGTGGAATGTTTCGAGTCGGTCGAAATCAAGTCGATTGTTGGTCGAAAACGACAAATGTAATTGGGGTGAATAACTGTGAAACATGTCAACTGCTAAAGTACGTTAGACGCCCACAATAAGTAAGATACGAGCTTACCGGAATGACTAGCTATCCTTTAGATACATTGCATATCGGCGTGTACGCAATTCATAATCAGCAGATATTGACCTTCATCGATTTTCTAAATTTGCATCAGCCCATATTTTGTCTGCACGAAACAGTTTAAAGGCAATACAAGTACTTAGAGAATTCTTTGCACACCACGGATATCCCATAAAAAATAGTGTGTGACTCTGGATCAGAATTTAACTCCAGTTTATTTAGAGAATTTTGTAATCAGTATGAAATTACGCTGCACATAACAACACCTCAAAATTCTACAGGAGTTCTCCAGTCGAGAGATTTCATTCGAAACTTACAGAAATCTATGAGTCATATACCACTCGGTAACAAACATAACACAAATAGAATAACTTACAGGCAGGACACCCACTTTTATTAAGAACATGAATCAAGAATCCGAACACGAATACATTAACAAATTGCGAAATTTTCAAAGTAGACTTTATAAAAAATTAAGACCAAAATAGAAAACCATAATAAAAAAACCATAGATTAGAATTTAATAACAGACGTAACAACTAACACCTCGAACTAAAAAAATAAAATAGTAATTGTTATGACCACAAAAAACAGAAAATCTCACAAAAATAAGGAAATGGAAGTTTAAATCCAAAAATTCAGAAGTAAGGAATTAAAAATCGCTTAAGATAAGACATGATTTATATAAGCATATAAATATTAGTTAGAATACAAAGTACATACACGCGAAAAATCTACCAAGTCCCTCCTAGAGGTTCCGTTATAATTACAATTTTCGCATCTTAATAAAATACTTCTTAAACGAAGATTGTAGAATTGGTTTCTCTAAACTAAGACAACATAACATAAACGATATTGTATTATCTTAAATAGAAATAACGTAAATCATTATATCATATGTCATATCTATAACATTTGTTCAGACATGATCAAAAAATAAAAAAAAATACACCTACTCTTGCCTAGCCGTAAAGAGTGAAAATAATAATCAAATTCTGGATGAAGTACGTGTACTAGCTCGTATGATTCGCCATACTACAAGCAAACTGACACAGAATAACATTATTCTTACCATTCCACTCCGTTATACTATTTTTGAGATACATACAAATTCCACTCAAACAGTACGATAACTTTGGTGCCAAAAATTGATAACGGTTTTTAATAGAGGGGTCAAAAACAAGCATTCATTACTATGGGGGGGGGGGGGGGTGGGGGGTCTATCTCGCCCCGTTTAGGAGGTAGGGGCAATTTTATTAAAAAATGAATTAAAATGGAAAATGGAAACAACGGCAACACTTACAATAAAGTACTGTACCAGTTTCGAAAGTTAGAAACCTATTCTTCAACCCTAAGTTCCAGCTATATTATTTGTATCAATAATTTTAAGAAATTCACATGCAAACCCAAAATTTTGATAAAAAAAATTTTAAAAATGAAGTTTGGACCAACACAAAAAAAACCGAATGGATTTACGTCGTCTGGTTTTTGAGAAAATTGAAAATTACTATTTACTATACGTTTTTTTTTTTTTTTTGGCATATACATGGTCTTCCCTTGAGGTAAATAAATGAATATAATAAATGAAACGTCTTGCAGGCGCCTATATCAATAGTTTTCTGAATTAAGAGTACACAGGTGGACCGCTTCGCGGGATAAAGGGATTTCAGCTCTCTTTCCGCAGGCGGCAGGTCCCGCCCAAGCAACTTCTTTGCTCCACTCGGGGTATGTGCTTTTCGTCAGGCAGGCGCCTATGTCATCAATAATCTTCACCTACAGTACTTATTCCAAAATTATGGAAAATTCACATGTTCAAATGTTGTAGCAAATTATTCACTTTGCGAACTATGCATGTTTGTACTTTAATTGTAATGTATAATGCACTCGATAATAATGCAAAATATAACCGAACAAACGGGTAACTTTTGTACTGTTTGTTAACTTTATAGTGACACAAATAAAAAATAGACCACTTTTAAATTTTTTAATTAATTTAGTTTGTTTAATTTATTGACAATGAATGACTTCGTCGGTTGGTGGTTCTGTTGGAACTGAACTACTTTAAAACTAATAATTTAATCAGGTACATATTTCAGGCGTGAGATCAGACGCAAGCAAATTGAAATGCGATTACCGTGTACTGCGAGTTCTGAATCTGGTATCACGCTTGAAACATGAACTATAAACTAATTGTGTGTATGACAAAATTGTAGCTTGAAAAAAATATTACATAACATACTCCCCCCTTCAGAGGATTCTTACCTCTCTAATTTTAAACTAAATTGTCTTCATTGACATTTATGCGATCATTAACATTACTTAACATTAACATTTTCTACATTTTACATTTTTAGCTACATAGGTTCTTAAACTAAGGTTCCACTTTAAAACGTGAAACTCTGCGTCTAGGTACTGGTGTTGGTCTCCTATGACGAAACCAATATTCAATGCCCATCCCAATCATGCCTGCAGCTAAAAGCCATGTCAACCCATAGTGATGATAGTCATGCGCGCTCAAAGACGGGGATATCGGAAACGCATTTATTTAGTTCATAACCTCTTCAATTCTAGTACTGAGATCATCAAGCTGATTCTTATCAATGTCATAAGCCTCGGGTGGCATTGAAGTTGTAGAAGTGGTTTTTCCATTTCTTTTAAATATCCAGTTGCTGATATTTGCGCTCGGAATGAATGATTTGTTGATGGAATAGTTGTACTCGTGCTGACTATTGAGAATCGTATATGGCAGTTTGAGTGGACATGACTTACGGAACTCCAGCAGACCATTGCCCTGAATGTGTTTTCTTGTAGTCCTGCCTTCGCAAATAAGATGACCTGTTACGCCAGATGCTACCGAAAAAATCCATCCATTAGATTGGCTGAGAGCTACCCACTGATCTTGTTAATTAACTTCATTAACTTGACATCGAGATAAAGCGTCTTTAACATGATTCAGAAGATCCATTTCACAGCCGTTCGTCTTATTAAGCTGCGTATTAGTTGGATGGAGCTGATTACATAGATAATTTTTGTGTGATATTAACTTGCATAATGCCAACTCAATCGCTGTTAGTGGGAAAAACTTATCTCTGGTCATCGAAACTGCAAGATATGGAGTATATGGAGTATTATGCAGTATGCCAACTCATGTTTTTGCTCGAACAGCGTTTGCTTTGATTGGATTCCATCAATCGTTCTCATTAAATAATGATGAAGAGCCTTAAATTGTTGTTGAATTTCAAAGGTGTCTCTTTTCAAAATGTTGGCCGTAGAGAATTCTGCCTTTTTAAAAGATATTCTGCATGGCGTTCATTTTCTTTGACTAACGCTATTTGTTCTCCGATTTGATTAGCATCTTCCTGATCTAAAATTCCAAACAAACTATGTGCTAGTGTTCCAACGATGTCAAACGGAGATCTTGCCGCTCTTATTTTTTCATAATTTGATCCTTGGGAACTATGCAGCAGCTCATCGTTGCGCTCTATCACCGTGACTCGATGTTGAAGGCTATCTATTATGAGTCTGCAATAAGCTTTGTTAGCCATATCTTTTGTGCATATTCCATTTAGCAGCTTAAGATATGATTTTATTTCGTTAAATTTAAACCAAAATGTTGTTAAATTGTAATAAATATAAATGTTCCAGAATGCATTTATTAAAATACCAATGCCGTTGTCTAATTTTGTCACTGAAACTTGTTCATTTGTCTGTGCCTGACATAACGGTAATACTAAGAAAACGCACAATATTGAGGAAAGCACGATCCTTAAGTTACATTTTATCCAATCAGAATTTTTTTTTTTACTCGAACTGGTTTCATTTGATTTTTGTTTTGTATCGTGATAAACATTTTCCCCAATCGAGTTCTCTATTGGCTTTGGTATGTTCCATTTTCCGTTTTAACAGTGGCCACTCGGATATAGTTTGACAAACACCTCGTCTGCCGACAAATCTCTTAAGCGCATTTATAAAGGCTTCCGAAGACAAATCTCCAACAACTTCGATGTGAACAGCTTTAGTTGAAAAACAAACAAAAACTGCCAGATAGGATTTTGATGGTGTTTTACCCCTTACTTTGTGATGCGTTCTAATTGGACCACAAAAATCAACTCCTGAGTGATAAAAAGGTCGTGATGGATGGACTCTCTCTGTTGGTAGATTTCCCATCAGTTGATAAATCGTCGTTGGTTTCGATCTGAAACATTTAACACATTTAGGAATAACATGTCTAGCCATATTTCCTACGCTCAAAATCCAATATTGTTGTCTTGAAATGGCTATTAATGCTCTGTGTGATGCGTGCAAATGTTTTCCATGTTGCTGAATCAATAGCAACTTGGATACAAGACAGTTTTTTGGTAAAAGTATCTGGTGCTTGGCATTTGGTAATAAATGTGAGTGTTTTAATCTGCCTCCGACTCTTATTATTTGATCGTTTATTGACCATTCCAACTTTCTTCAGTAGCTCATACTCATTGGGAAATGCTGTCCTCTGTACTTGAATCCAAAGCAGACGATTTCCTTAATACAATACTTCAACTGTTAGACGACCAAAACTTCTTAATTCTCTGTTTCCTGCAATTGCTATAAAATCGGTAGCAAAACAAGAAAATTATTTTCATAGTGTTAAAGGGATTTTTGTGATTAGGCTTTTCTACTGGATCTGGGATAATTGAAGTTGTTAGAACTGATTTGATTTTACATTTTGCTTATATCACAGGTAAAAACATATCTATGCACTCTAAAGTTAATAATGATAGAAAACAAATCAGGTTGGACAGTTGGACCGACCATCAAAATATCGTTGAGAGATTTGCCGCTGCTGCTCTTTGCTGATGCATCAAAGACAACACGAAGTTTTGTTGATGAACTTTCATGTTTCAAAATACAATGATGAGGAAGCATGTAATGCGTTCCGGTTACTTCATTATCTGATATAACGTTCATATGGCCTAAGACCTCATACTCCTCCATGAATTTACGTATTGATCCTTCAGTTCTGGGTTTTTTTCTAGTTTTTTCTCCAACGATAAACACCTTCTTCTTGCCATTTCAATTGAATCTTCTAAAAGTGTTGTTGGGTCATCTTTACAAGGCAATTTTACGGTAAAGTTCTTGTTCTCAAACGTTATATTATTTTTAAAATGCTCTTCACACCTGAACTCTCCCTCACTCATGGTTTTTACCGGAGTATCATGGCCTTCTGTCTCCCAAAACCTTCGCACCAATTTATCCAATGAAGATAAGGTGGGTTTCGTTGCAATAAGAGTACACAATGGTAATTCCGTGCTTCCTGTAACTATCCAGCCCAATTTGGAGTTTCTCAAAACTGGTAGATTATGTCCGCATCGTATCTCCCCCTGAAGGAGCAGGTCAAAGAAAATTTCTGCTCCTATGAGCATGTCGATCGGTTCATTCTTATGGAAATTCGTGTCTGCCAGTTCCACTTCTGGGGGTATACTTAAAGTTGTAGCATCAAGCTCTATATTTGATTGATAGTCAGTTATTTTTGGCAAAATAACTGCATCAATAGAAGTGGAAAATGATGAAGATCTTGATTTGAACGTCATGCTCGTGATATAATGTGCTTTACTGTCTTGGGAACCAATTCCACTAATTGGGATATTTAATCCCGATCTGCACTCTGGGGTGCTGGCTGCTACTCCCACTGCTGATTTCGATTTGCTCTCCTTACTGTTGATCGCCTCAAGGGTCTGGAACCTGGCCTCCACGAACTTGAAAAATTCATCCATGCTTGGACTGCTTCTTGGATCCGTAAGTGAACAATTTCCTGCTTTCTCTGTCCAATTTCTGCAGCATCAAATGGACAATCAAAGGGTCCCAACCATGAGTATCGAAGCCAAGGTTCTCTATCGCCTGCAAAGCTTCCTTTGTTGTGTCATGCAGCTTCCTTAGACTGTTTCCCGTCCCTGTCGTGCTTGATTGTGTAAGGATTCTTGTGGTTGTGCTGTCAACAACAATCTCCTGTTATCATAAGGATCAACAAGGGTTTTCCACGCTACCTCATAGTTAACGTCGGTTGGTTGAAAGTGCTTGATTAAGTTATGAGCCTCTCCTGTTACGTTGGCTCTCAAAAAGTATAGCTTTTGTGCAGGAGCAATAGGATTATCATGAATGAGTTGTTTGAATAAGTCGTAAAATTGTCTCCAATTTAAGTAATCCCCATCAAACTTTGGAAGCTCTATATTTTTGGCAACTTCATTGTGGTGTTTATAGTTGCTGCCCCTGTTTGTGGAACCATTGCATCACTATACATTTGCAATAGAGCCCTTTCCACGCACTCCTGCATCTCAAAGTAACTTTCTTTGTCTTGAGTTGTTATATCGTCCGCCATTCTATGATACAGTGTTGTTATTTCATCCCAATTCTGTTGCACTGTTTTTAGCTTTATTTGGCAGAATTGCTGGGAAAACTGTTGATTTGTTTGAGACTGGTACTTATCTATAGATTTTTCAAAATTTCTACCAGTAAATAAAATCTATCTTTCACGTTCATTGCCATAGGCTTTCTCAGGCTCGTCTTTGGCTCGCACTCAGATGTTACTTTGGGTATTGCCCCTTTCTTCGTATTTATCTCGACGGCTGGTTCAACATTTTTGGAGACTTGTTTCTTCTGAAGCCCGCTATCTGCTGTTAAATCTTCCAATCGGCCCACGACGTCATTGCGCATTTGTTCTGCAATCTTTCGAATGGTTTCGAAGTAGTCGTTTTTAAAATATGGATGTTCTAATTGTTGAGAAAACCCATCTCGAATTATGTTGTCGGTGTTATCAAATTGATCCCAGTTTTTTGTCAAGTCTATCTTCGAGGTATTTGCGAGTTTTTCTTACCTCGCCGTCCTTGTTGTAGTTGCGAACCGTTCTCACAATTTGTTCTCCAACAAGTTCCTGTTGATCGGCGAAGTACTCCAAAGTCTCTCCTTGGTTAGTGCTTTCGAGCTGCGACATTATTTATTTAAAGATTTTACCCTAAATTATATTGAACAAAAAAAAACTTTTTAGTTTGTTAATTGAATTTCACTTATTTGTTCACTATAAATGTAACAAGTTATCACTATAACTGTCCTGTCACGGTCGTGAAAATTATGTCAACTTGGAAAACTGTTGATTTGTTTGAGACTGGTACTTATCTATAGATTTTTCAAAATTTCTACCAGTAAATAAAATCTATCTTTCACGTTCATTGCCATAGGCTTTCTCAGGCTCGTCTTTGGCTCGCACTCAGATGTTACTTTGGGTGTTGCCCCTTTCTTCGTATTTATCTCGACGGCTGGTTCAACATTTTTGGAGACTTGTTTCTTCTGAAGCCCGCTATCTGCTGTTAAATCTTCCAATCGGCCCACGACGTCATTGCGCATTTGTTCTGCAATCTTTCGAATGGTTTCGAAGTAGTCGTTTTTAAAATATGGATGTTCTAATTGTTGAGAAAACCCATCTCGAATTATGTTGTCGGTGTTATCAAATTGATCCCAGTTTTTTGTCAAGTCTATCTTCGAGGTATTTGCGAGTTTTTCTTACCTCGCCGTCCTTGTTGTAGTTGCGAACCGTTCTCACAATTTGTTCTCCAACAAGTTCCTGTTGATCGGCGAAGTACTCCAAAGTCTCTCCTTGGTTAGTGCTTTCGAGCTGCGACATTATTTATTTAAAGATTTTACCCTAAATTATATTGAACAAAAAAAAACTTTTTAGTTTGTTAATTGAATTTCACTTATTTGTTCACTATAAATGTAACAAGTTATCACTATAACTGTCCTGTCACGGTCGTGAAAATTATGTCAACTTTATAGTGACACAAATAAAAAATAGACCACTTTTAAATTGTTTGATTAATTTAATTTGTTTAATTTGTTGACAATGAACGACCTCGTCGGTTGGTGGTTCTGTTGGAACTGAACTACCTTAAAACTAATAATTTAATCAGGTACATATTTCAGGCGTGAGATCAGACGCACGCAAATTGAAATGCGATTACCGTGTACTGCGAGTTCTGAATCTGGTCTCACGCTGGAAACATGAACTATAAACTAATTGTGTCTATGACAAAATTCTAGCTTGAGAAGATTCTTACATGACATACGTTCTGAATCTGGTCTCACGCTTGAAACATGAACTATAAACTAATTGTGTGTATGACAAAATTCTAGCTTGAGAAAATTATTACATAACCCTGTTGTTTTGTTTTTCAACCTTAGTGCGAGTCGGGTGTTATTTATTGTGAATAAGCAATAGCGGCTAAGCATCCTCTAATCCGTCCTAAACAAAATAATTTCTCAATATTTTGTGCGCTTGCAGATTTGGTGTCGAGAAACAAAAACAGCATTGCTTTTTTAGATGAAATTGGTCTGATTCCCACTAAAACATCAACTCCCCCACTGTGCTGCAATTTACGGATGAAGGTGGAAAAATGCAAAAATATTAATTAATATTTCCATTAATTTTACATGGAAACTATGGAATAAAATGACGATAAGGAAACGATATGTGAAACAAAACTATTTAATGAAAATAACCCGTAAGCAAGCGTTTTGTGTGTGTTTAAAGATTGACCGATATTCAATGAGATAATCCAGATAAGCAGTCGCAAACAACACATTGCATAGTCACAACAGAGCGAGACCATGGAGGCTTCCACCGAATAAATTGGCTGCTGCTCAAGCAGAGTTCAAATACCTAATGCAGCAGAATATCTGTCAACCATCAAAGAGCAATTAGGCCAGCCCGTTACATATGGTTCAATAAGCGAATGGTGAATAGAGACCACGCGGTAACTACCGCGCTTTGAACTCCGTTACTCAGCCTGATCGATATTCAGTCCCATATGTTCATGACTTCACATATTCACTGCACGGAAAAACTATATTTTCGACGTTTTACCAAATACCAATGGAACCATCAGATATAGCAAAAACCTCCATAACTACACCATTTGGCATGTTTGAATTTAAATTTATGACATTTGGCTACGTAACGCAGCGCAAACTATGCAGCGCTACATGCATAAGATTCTCCCTGGTTTGGATTTCGCATTTCCATACATCGACGACGTTTTAATATCATCAACCACAGCGGAATAACATTTAGAGCACTTGCGAAAAGTCTTCCGAAGGTTACGTGAGTATAATCTTAAGATTAACATGTCGAAATGTCACTTTTATAAGTGTGAAATACAATTTCTCGGGCATTTGGTAATGAAAAACGAAATTCGACCATTACCGAAGAAAGTAAAAATCCTGCAGAACTTCGAAAAACAAGCATTGCGGTTAATTTTTATAGGATAATTATTCCAAATGCTGTAAAAAACCAGAATCTACTGCAAGATCTTTTAAAAGGCAGCATCTAGCTAAAGATGACCTCTTTCAGGCAACGCTCTTGGCCCATCCAGTAAAAGGCGCTCCTTTAGAATTATATGTCGATGCTTTCAATGATGCAGTTGGGACAGTGGTGAATCAAATTGTTAATAATAGTTCACAGCCACTAGGTTTCTATTCCAAAAAGCGTACGAAACCTCAGACGAAATATAATGCTTACGACAGGGAGCTATTGGCAACATATCAAGATATCAAACACTGTCGTTACTTACTGGAAGGCAGAGACGCCTCCATTTTCACCGAGACAATTACGACAAATGGATTATATTGGTCAGTTTTTCCATAAAAATTTTACATATTCCCGAAGCGACAAACGAGGTTGCAGATTTCCTATCTCGCATCGATAATATAATAATAATATATTATAATATATTATAAAATAATATAATATATAATATAATATATTATAATAATATATAATATAATATATTATAATAATATATAATATAATATATTATAATATAATATAATATAAAATAATCAATTTCGACAGAATCAGCAGCGAACAACAAAACGATACAGAACTAGCTAACATTTTGAAAAGTAATTCAACATCTTCACTTGAGTTAAAATGTCTCGCAATTCCTACTAAAATTCTTCTACATGTGACATATGGCATCCAATGAACGCGTGCGACCATTTATCTCCGCTAAATGCAGACATGAAATACTACGGAGAATGCATGGCTTATCGCACACTGGTGAGCAACCAACTCGTAAACTGATTCAAGAACGTTTTGTTTGGCCTGACTTCAGAGCTGACTGTCCTAAGTTTATCAAAGCGTGCCCAGATTGTAAACGAGCAAAAGTAAACCGCCACAACAGAACACCAATATGAACATACCAAATGACAGATCATCGTTTTACCCACATTAATATGGATATAGTTGGCCCATTGCCATCTTCGAAGGGACATCGATATCTTCTAACCATAATAGATCGTTTTACATGCAGGCCTGAAGAGTTCCCAATGGAAGATATAACCGCCGAAGCAACAGCCAATCACTTAATACACGGATGGATGAGACGGCATTAGGTATTACACACTTTAAATCTACTCCTTATCATCCACAGGCAAATGGATTAATCGAACGCTGGCATCGGACTTTAAAGGCAGCGATCATTTGCTACAAGACAACCGTTTGGTATAATGTACTGCCGATGATTTTTTCAGATCTCCGATCTGTTTTTAAAGAAGATATAAAATCAACACACCAGCTGAATTAGTTTTTGGTACAACCTTGCGACTACCGGGAGAATTTTTCGATACTACAAGTAAAATGAGTTTCAATGAGGAATTCGTAGAACAATTCAAATCCACGATGTCGAAAATCAAACTAAAAGAAACATCTCATCAAACCAACCAAACAGTTCTCGTCCCAAACTCGTTGAAGGCATGCACTCATCTTTTCGTCAAAAATGACAAGGTTCGACCGCCGCTTCAGCTACTCGATGGTCCGTACGAGGTTTTGAAAAAAATATGATAAATATTACACTATTAAAGTCAACAATCGAAGCATAAAAGTATCCATTGATAGACTTAAAACAGCATATTCTATATATATATCTCCTTTTATACTAATATACTACTCGTATATACATACATGCTATTTCAGAGTTTGATCTCTGCACTAAGCGCAGCAAATAATACTTATGTATTATGTTCGAGTGAATAAATAAATCAGTAGAAGTTCAATTCTAGTCCTAATAAGACGTTTTTTAACTAACCATTCCATACATATATCAATTTTTTTTATTCCAAGTACGGTTTGTAGTTCTTCTTTATGCTTAACCAGGCCGTTTGAATTCCAAAACATAATTTTAAGAAACCTAACCGCGGTTTCAAGTTGGAGATAAATTTGTGTTGCTCATCTAGTTTTATAAGTATTGATGAAAGTTAGTTTTTATTCGATCTTCTAGAATTCATATGTGTTTGACTAGCATTAACTAACTATAATTCGAAGTAACTTTTTCTGTTGGATTTTCACTCAATACTTTGGTCTCTTCCCTTGTACGTATAGAATCTACTTCTTTATTTTTTTTATTTGTAATGCTGTTTCTCCTTTTTTGCAGCTCTTTTGCAACCAAATGCAGTTCTACGGTTTGGAACATTCAAGTGTACTGTGGTGCGAGATTTAGAAACGCAAGTGTAGTTTATGACACTTTAGGAAAGTTGAGATTTATTTTCGGTAGTTTATGCGTTATATATATATGTAAAAATTGTATATTCACAAAGTTTTTTCAATATTAAGAAGTATTTTCTTAGTATAAATATTAATTAATTAAATATAGTATATTGAAGATTATAAAGCTTCCTCGTAGAACTTAGTGTAAGGTTTACCTCAGAATACCCTAATAGGTCCAATAAGGAAGAACAGGAATGTTAAATTAATTATGTTAAAATAGTCTTAAGCATTTTTTTGTACAGCATATAAGTTACATTGAAATTAATATATAGGTACGCATTGCAAAAAAAAAAACAAAGAGGAGAATTGATTTGTTTAATTCCTCCAGCATTAGCATATATTTTGTTTTTTATTCACTTTATCGTGGATTTAAGGATATCTTCAATAAATCTGTAATGGCGATGTTTATTATTAGTACTGTTTTATTAAAGTCCTCCCTAAAATTGGTTTCTTCCTACTTTAAATTGTTCCGGCTGGGTAAGGCGAAATAAAGTTTTATGATATTTTAAATAAAATAAAAAAAACACTGTGGCGCTGGCAGCCCGGTATGAGCCATAGCCTAGCTTCTTGACACTCATTTATATTGCTCATGTTGTCATTTTAACCACATCTGAACGGGGCCTACGGTTTATCGCCGACTTACGCCGGCTTACATGTTTTCCGTATCAGTCCCTAAATTCTTGCACCTAATTAGGACGAATTTCATTCTTACATTTTGAACGGTGCTCATAAAGCAATCCCGTGGCGATAGGATTGACCGCGAAAGAGGAGGTGTGGCTGTTTACATTCGCAAGGGTATTTACGATAGAGTAATATGTACATCAAATTTAAAAACATCAACTACAAAAGCTTACGTACTGAGATTGCTTTCGTCAATTGGGCACAAATTTATTTCTTGCTGTTGGTTGACCAAAAAGTAGCGTTTCTACAAAATAGAAAATCATTGAAAGTAACTCTCCCCGTTGTTTTAGCAACCAAATCCTCAAATTAATGCGGAAACGAAATCGGTGAAAGCTTTATAAGACACAAGAGCTGTATGAAACTTTCGCTCACTCCGCAATTTATTTGTCTCGCCCATACTTTATGCTAAACAAACTTATTATGGCAGTTTTCTTTTGCCCTTCCAATCAGTCACGAAAATATATTTGGAAAAAGTTACGAATATTAGGAACTGGGAAATAACAGATGGGAACACCTGCTGATGTATACTGCAATATTCTTAACAAGCATCATCAATAATTGAGTTTAAACTACCCTGGCAACAAATGAGCGAAGGTAATACAATCCCCAAAACTTCGAATTCATTAACCTAACTTATGGACACGTAGTGAAAGCAATTGAATACAAATATTCTACTCTAGCTCCTTTTGTAATTTTAATCCTAAGGGGTTCACAAGATATTTCATATAACTCCTGTAATTCATAGACTTCTATACCATCTATTGTTTTGCTTTTCATAATATTTACCTATATTTCCATTCTAATAACAATTTCATGATTCGGTTACAGAGGGTCAATCTTTGCACAAAAAATATACCAAGTACAGTCACCGACTAACCTTCAAGCCGGTCAGATATATCTCCTGTTAATTTTTTTTTTTTTTTTCAGCGGTATGCGATTACCTGGGGGGAAAAATCGCATCATCACCTCCTCGCGGTGTCCCCTGGATAGCTATTTATAGTGAACTAACGATAAGCGTACGCTTAGTCTGATTGTATGTAACTGGATACTTGGACCTGCGCAAGCACAGCCGGGTTAACTCCAATGCACTTGAACTAGCGGAGGATTTCCCTAGATGGAATCAACAGCGGAGTCAACAATCGGACGGCAGACCGCAACTACTTCGACATATTTAAAGCTCAGGTCCATAAGGATTTTTAGAGCTAGTCAGGGTTCTGGAAAGAGATGGTGGTGGATGAGCCCTCTCATGGGCCAACGACAGCTCTCACACCCCCGGAGCGGGTTACTGACACCCTCTTTGTCCTTGTCGAATAACAAAGGAACCCCCTCCTGGCTGGAAGTTGTGCGTAAGGCTAACAGCCTAACCACATAAAAATTTCCATGTGATGAAACAAACAAAAGCCTCGGAAAAGGGCGGATTTACTGTTGACGACCCTACTAGACGAAATAAGGGCAACGACTTTCGGATCTGTACATGCAATGTTCGCACCCTGAAAAGACCAGGAGCAGCCGAACAACTAGCAGAGGCCCTCGACTGCTACAAAGCAGATACAACCGCCATCCTGGAAGTGCAATGGATGGGCCGGCAAAAGAGGAATGAAAAACTGTGATATTTACTACGGTGACGGCTAAAAAGCCTTTATTTGGATGCGGATTTGTTATACGCGGCAGACTTAGGCAAGAAGTCTTAGGCTCCGGCCACGCAATGAGCGACGAGTCGCTAAGCGACGTAAAAAAAAATTAAAACACATGAAATCGTATGAAGGTGGCCACATAAACCCTGAGCGACTGAGCGATTTTTTAAGCGACAGAGCGACATCGCTCTGCAATCAAATCTGTTTTAATTTTTCAGTCGATCGCTGAGCGACGAAGTAATAAGATGGACAAAATAAACACAGAAAGTTTTATTTCAGTTGTCCAAAGCGTTCCAGTGCTATTGCAGGACACTCACAAAGATTATAAAAATAAAAATTTCACCGATAAAGAGTGGAAGAAATTGGATAAATTTGTAATTGTTCTGGTAATTTTTTATTTATTTAATCTTTAAAAAAAAATAGTTTTTTTTTATTCAATGTCCAAATTCCCAAAAATATTGTGTTAGCTCATTTCTTATATTCAACGCACTGCGTGTGCTTCTATTATAACGGGACTGACGGGACTGTTCTTCTTGGGTGGCTGCATTTGTTTGAGCTATGTCATTGGCCATTTCTTCTGATACGTGTATATAATCAAGGTCACTGTCGCTATCGCACTCTCTCACAAAATTGTGCAGTATACAAGCACATATTATAAAATGAACTGCAGTGCTTGGCTTCGTTTCGATGTTTTTTTGTAGAAACCTCCATTTCTTGCTTAATATGCCAAATGCACATTCAATGCATTTTCTTGCGATTGAAAGTTTTCTGTTTGAGCATTTAAGTTTCGTCGTGGATAAGGTCTTAATAAATAATTTGTAAGGCCTCGTCACCGATCAAAAAATTTGGAATAACAATATTTGATTCTGGTAATGCTTGTGGAGGTGGAACGTTAAATTTATCCGCTTCAAGTAATTTGAACAAAGTAGATCCAGAGAAAGTACCACAATCACTTTGTTTTCCTCTCCCACCCACCTCGATTGTTAGAAACTTTTTATCAACATCAGCTACAGCTTGCAATACAATAGAAAAATAATGCAGGTAGTTAAAATGAGAGCCAGAATTTGCTGGACACTGAATTTGGCAATGTCTGCCATCAATACTGCCAAAACAGTTAGGAAACTTCCAGCGCCAGTAGTAATCGTTTATAATAATCCGAAGGTGGTCGGATGTTGGTATAGGCATATATTCTTCCACAAGTTGTTCCCATATGATAACGCTAGTTTCCAAGACAATGTTACTTACTGTGCTTCTGCCCATTCGAAAAGCAAAAGCATTCGAAACGAATGACCTGTTGCGAAAAATCTGAAAACATTGAGAAAAAAAAAATAGACAATTCACTATAAGTATAATCATATTTCATGATGCAAAACTAAAGTGGAAGCACCTAAAAGACACTTTCCGAGGGGCCCTTCGAAAAGTTCCACGTCC
The DNA here is from genome assembly GCA_928272305.1 of Volucella inflata. Lineage (NCBI taxonomy): Eukaryota > Metazoa > Arthropoda > Insecta > Diptera > Syrphidae > Volucella > Volucella inflata. Next base: position 89,110,476 of record OV743716.1, on the reverse strand, counting down.
AGTATCAGGATCCGAAGCTGAACCAATAAAAACGAGATGGCAATTCTTTGAAATGATGAGCTTAACGAAGCAGACAATTAATCCAGATCCAACTGAAGGAAAGAAGATTATTCAATTGCTCAAAACCGTTTTTTCTCTGAAGCGATATCAGATTTACTGGACGAAGAAGATGTGACCCTTTCAAGTGTCAATACGCTTACAACCAGCACTCCTTCTACGAGTACCAGCTGCCCCCAAAATTTGCGAAAAAATAAAAACAAGAGAGCATCAACATTCAATTTGGACTCAGAATTTCTAGAGTTAAAAAAAGAAAGACTCCAAATTTCAAAGCAAGAGGTAGAAAAAAAAGAAGAGGATAATGATGACCTTCAATTTTTCAAAAGTCTTTTGCCATTTATGGCACAATTTGACAATTTCAAAAAACTGGAGATAAGAACTGACATTCAAAATATTATTTTGGCAAAACTTAAGAACAAAAATAAAGAATACAAAAACTAAAATAAAAACTAACTTGTTCTGGACTAATTGCTTTTTTTTGTTTTGTTAATTTTGGTCGAATTTTTTCCAACAGCAAATCAAAAGATGATACTGTCTTACGACAATATTGCCAAAATCGATCTGGAAAACTGCGAAGATTTTGATATAAATGATGAAATTCCCCATAATTTGCCCTTTCACGATTTATGGGGTGTACACCAAATCTACGTATTCTCGATCTTATTATAGATCTATAAATATGAACGCGACTTTCAACTAATAAGCTACGACGAACCGCACTTGACGATGGCATTTTCCCAACTAATCGCTCAGCGACGTCGTTCAGTAAATGGCCACCCATCGTTCAGATTCGTCGCTCAGTCGCTCGTCGCTCATTGCGTGGCCGGAGCCTTAAGCTTTCGATACATAAGTGAGCGTCTCATGATAATCCGCATCATGGCTAAATTCGCCAACATAAGCCTAATATGCGCACACGCCCCAACGGAAGAAAAAAACGACGCTACCAAAAATAGTTTCTACGAACTCCTCGATAAAACCTACGAGCAATATCCTAAATATGACGTTGAAATCGTCCTGGGCGATTTTAATACCAAGATAGGAAAGGGGGACATCTTCGGTAGCACGATCGGGAAACAAAGCCTACACAACACCACGTCTGGAAACGGACCCAGGCTTGTGGATGTTGCCACGGTGTGCAATGTCTCTATAGCAAGTACACGATTTCCACATCTCAATATCCATAACGAGACTTGGCGGTCTCCGGATCAACAATCTACCAACCAAATTGATGCGCGGCATGCCTCCTGTATTTTGGATGTCTGAGCCATCCGAGCCGCCAACATTGACTCGGACCATTACCTCGTTACAGCCAAGGTACGAATACGGATATCCTCAGGGCCACCACAACGAAGTACAGTGAGAAAGTTTGATGTCGAAAAGTTACAATCGCAAGAGACCACCAGGATCTTTAGATAGCACATACCCCGACTTCTCGAGACGAGTTCTACCGCAGCAACAGCTAGTGCAGATGACCAGTGGCGGCATTGCCAACAAGCTATCACAAGGACCGCGAATGAAGTGCTGGATTTCAAACGACCACCATTGAGAAACCCCTGGTTTAATGAAGAATGTCGACTAGCGAACGCAAAAAAACAACAAGCGTATAAAGCGGCGCTGCAAAAACAAAACAAGAGCAGCTCGCGAGCTCGACGAGCTACAGAGAAGGGAAGAACACCAGCTTCTAAGAAAGAAAAAAAAGAGCACGAGAAGCGCGCGATGGGATATTGAGAGATGCTACTCCAGGAACAATGTACCGTAGTTTTACCAAAAAGTACGAGGGCGGGTCAATAAGTCCGTGACTTTTGGATTAAAACACAGATTTTTTGATAAAAAAATAATTTTATTTTTCAACGTAGTCTCCCTTGAGCTCTATACACTTTGTCCAACGCTTCTCCAATTTTTTTATCCCTTCCAAAAAAAATGATTTGTCGAGGTCCTCAAAATAGGCCTTTGTTTGCGAGATGACTTCATCATTGGAGTCAAATCTTTTTCCACCAAGCCATTTCTTCAGGTTTGGGAACAAGAAGTAGTCGCTCGGAGCCAAACCTGGAGAATAGGGTGGATGAGGGAGCAATTCATAGCCCAATTCATGGATTTTTGCCATGGCAACTGCACATGCGTTTGTGGTCGACTGTGAGCAAACGCGGCACCCATCTTGCGGAAAGCTTTCTCATGCCCAAGTGATCATTCAAAATTGAAACCACTGAACCATGCGAGATCCCTACGGCTTCCACAATCTCTCGCACTTTCAATCTTCGGTCGGCCAACACCATATCGTGAATTTTTTCGATTGTTTCGGGTGTAGAGACCTCAACTGGGCGTCCAGGACGTTCGGCATCTTCAGTGCTTGTACGGCCACAACGAAATTCAGTAAACCACTTTTTTACCATTGAAATCGATGGTGCAGAGTCCCCATAGTATTTATCAAGCTTAGCCTTGGTCTCGGTAATGGTTTTTTTTCGCAAGAAATAATGCTTAATAAGCACACGAAATTCACATTTTTCCATTTTCTCCTCAAATTAGTGTGTAGTCTGATAAAAATAGCTGTCAAACACAAACTAACTGACGCAGCAAGTTTAAATTTTGACAGGAGTCAACTGACAGATGCCTGTTGACAGGAGCAGTGTTGCTGTTTCAGTAAAGAGGTCAGAAATTCAAAAAGTCTCGGACTTATTGACCCGCTTTCGTAAAAAGAACGTGTACAGAGACCTGTAGAGATAGTGATGGAAATCACGTAGTAGAATCACAGTCGGTACTGAGAATATGGAAGAACTACTTCTGCAGACTGTTTAATGGCGAAAAGGACCAACACCTCGTTGTCAGGCAGACTGATCCCATCCCAGACGATGATAGCCAACACTTCCGTCCGCCTGACCAAAATGAAGTGCGGATAGCAATATCCAAGCTCAAATCCAACAAGGCTGCTGGCCCGGACGGTATTCCTGCCGAGGTTTTTAAAGCAGCTGGAGATAACTTTGTGGAAAGCATACACAAACTCATTTCCAAAATTTCTTCAGGTGAATGTATGCCTGACGAATGGAATCGCATTATCGTTTGCCCAGTCTACAAGAAGGGAGACCCCCTCAACTGTTCCAACTACAAAGAAATCAGTACAAAACCCTTTCTGCCATTTTGTGTGATCGCCTAAAACCCTTCGTCAACAACCTGATTGGTCCATGTCAGAGTGGTTCTAGGCCAGAGAAGTCCACATTCGATCAAATATTCCACTACGGCAGATCTGGGAAAAAACCAAAGAACCTCACCACCTCTTCATCGATTTTTAGGCCGCCTATGACAGCATTTGTAGAGACGAGCTATGTAGAGCCATGTGTAGTTTTGACATCCCTGCCAACCTCGTCTCCTGTGCAGGATGACAATGGAGAAGTCTCGCTTCTCCATTAAAGTTGGTAATGACCTCACCGAGACCTTTAATGCCAAAAAAGGATTTAGACAAAGTGATGCCTTATCATGCGATATCTTTAACATCATTCTTGACAGAATCGTGCGAAACTTCCAAGCCAACATAAAAGGCACGATCTGTTAGTAATCCATTTAAATACTCGCATATGTAGATGACGTAGACATCATTGGAAGAACGCAGCGAGCTGTCACGGCTTGGAAACGGAAGCGCCCAAAATGGGTCTGGCAACGAAATGGACAGAACGTTACAACAGACAGCTATAACTTTGAGGTGGTAAGGGACTTTACCTACCTCGGCTCTGGTATAAAGTCTGATAACAACATCTCATCGGAGATCAAACGAAGGATTACTCTTGCCAATCGCTTGGAAGGCAATTGAGTAGTAAAGCCCTCTCCCGAACGTCTAAGGAGACACTCTACAAAACACTAATCATCCCAGTCCTGCTGTATGGAGCGGAAGCATGGGCCTTATCAAGGCAGACGAAGACATACTTGGTCGATTCGAGAGAAAAGTCCTTCGCACAATTTTCGGTCCCGTTTGCGTTGACGAACTTTGAAGGAGAAGATTCAACGACGAATTATACAGCGACATAGACCTAGTCAGGAGGTTAGCTAAAGACCGGGCTAACTGCAAAGGAATAATGTTTAAAACCCAAGTCCAACCTGGACTGTAGCGCCACCTAAGAAGAAGTACGATTACCTGCTTACTTTGTAGTGAAATCTTTTCGGTCATAATTTATTTTTCATTTTTTCTTTGTTAGTTAGGGGAAAATATAATTAATAAGTAACTTACATTTCTTTAAAATGATGTGGTGGGTTCGAGATTCCGGATATAGTCCCGTTCCGAACCAAAAATTTATAAAAAAAAAAGACAATCTGCCAATTTACCACCTTTAGATTTAAATACATCCCTATCAATTAGTTCTAACTCTTTCAACCTCAAATTAATTGTTATCTTTCCTTCAGACAAAGATACAAAATACCATCTTCAGCGTATTTTTGCTGAAAAAAGCAGATAGCATCAGTACTAGTTATGAGTCCACAACTCAACGGCGCGATGGTAATTTATTCTTCTTCTTCTTATCCTTTTATTAACCCTTTCCTCGTTATACGAACTTATGCGTAACGAGTTTCCCATTTTTACTGCATCGCTGCTGCTCCGCTTATGGGGTTGGCTAATGTCGCAGACCGCAGAACGCGACTACATAATGCTCGGTCCTGGATCGCTTCAGTGGTAAGCCCCAGGCGTTGTGGCGCATTTGCCATCTGAGAAATCAAGGAATTCTTTTTCCGACCTCGTTTTCTTACAGATGGAGTGACCGTAGTTGATAGTGCCTTTTTAACCGGATTTTCCGCAGATCTTCTTTGAATGTGGCAATACCAGCTTATTCTATTCGCCTCAAGCTGTTCGGTTACCGAATTCTTTATATGTAGACTTCCTCTTATAGGAATTATTATATGTAGATGTAATGCAATCGCGTTTAGTGACTCCAATAGACATCCTTAACATTTTCATTTCCGCTGCCGTCATTTTGTTTATAAACGCTTCGTACATTGTCCAGCACTGTGAACCGTATATATGAGCTGGTCTAACAACCCTGGTGTGGAGTTTCCCCTTTAATTTAAGTGGAAATTTTCGGTCGCAAAAGATTCCCGAATTATCCCGCCATTTCATCCATCCTACACTCACTCTGTGGTTTACGTCGTCGTCACATTTCGCTTCCATGTTAATGATTGATCCTAAGTACTTAAAGATAGTGCTTTTCGAAAGAACAATTCCATCTAACATTATATCCGGAACAGGTCGCAACGGATACGCAAATGGGCACGTCAAATGCTCCATCTTTGAACGACTTATTTTAAACCCGTTTCTCTCTAGCGCATTTTTCCATGAATCTAAGGCGTTCTTCGACGTAATCGCTAAGTATCACTGCGTCGTCAGCGAAGAGAATTGACGTTACATTTGCTTCGCGCATGCAGTATTTTAAAAGATAGTCGAATACTACGTTAAAGAGGAAAGGGCTAAGTACGCTTCCTTGATGGACTCCGACATTAACTGGAAATTCTCTCGTTAGTCCAGCAGAGCTTTTAACCACAGTTTTCACGTTTCCGTACATCCTCTGATCCTATCAAAAAAATGCTCTTTAACCTCTGTTCAACAACAGTGACACTTCTCTCAAACCTCAATCAATCCAAGGGTACAGTCTACGCTGCATCCCTCACAAATGTACAAGAAGATAACATTTTTCAGGAAATGAAAGCAAAAGGCGTTACAAATGTACATAAATTAACAAAGCCGTCAGTAGATAAAGAAGGTAATACTATATTGGTTTGTACAGGCATGGTTTTGTTATTATTTGACCTTATCCGTCCAACCACCTCACTCAATATTGGTTGGTACAAGATAAAAGTTGAAGAATGCTTCCCCAACCCGATGCACTGCCGTAATTGCCAGTTGCTGGGGCACACTTTTAAATGGTGTAAAGGTAAAACTTCTTGTGTCACCTGCAATTAACACCTCACTCTGATAATTGTACACGTGTTTTTTATGCTAATTGTGCTGAACCACACCCATCATCTTTGAGACAATGCCCACGTTACTTCTATCAAAAAATACAGTATGGCTGATGCAATTTACAAGGAACGCAATCCCTTGAAAACCCTCCCTTCTTCTTACGCCTCTGTACTGAACAGTTCATCTCAACCTAAACCTACTCAGAACACACTACTAAGATCAACAAAATTGAAAAAAAAAATTCATCTCTTGAGTTCAACTCAAGTTTTTCAAGTCTTAACGCAACCCGCGACCACACAGCAGTAAGCAGCCTTCCATAAAACCTAATCTCAACCTCTCAAGCTTTACCTATTGAAAACGACAATAGAGAAAAACACACATCTTCAGTCACACAAAACAATATCTTATCATCTTCAAATCACTCAAACACTACACTCTCAAGAACAAACCCAAATTTTCCGCAGACCCTTTTAGTTCAAATTTAGTTCAAACACAAAATACTAGTCTTTTCTAATCTAGTCTAGTACACACGTTCATCCAGATCAAACATTTAGTGCATCAGACTTGGAAAACGTTATTGATGGCTTCCAAACTCCTATTATCGTCACTGGAGACTTCAATTCATGGAGTCCACTATGGGGTTCACCTTTTCACAATAGCCGTGGTAGAATAGTAGAAGATTTCTTAAATAACTCAAACCTTCTCCTCTTAAATGACGGGTAAACTACATACTCGTACTTCTCTACACATAGTACACTCACCCCAACTCTGCGTCGACTCCTCCTGGTCAAGGCTCCCTGACTTGCATGATATTGATCACTTCGCAATAGTGACCACATTGGCGGTCGAAACTCCGCAACTTGATATAAAATTTCTACCTAAATTCTAAACAGATAGGGCTAATGGGCTTCATTTCAATCTGAAGTTTCCAACTTCTTAAGTACCAAGAACCAAAAGCCAAACATAAGCAAAGAAAAAGCCATTATTCAAAAATTCATCTGCTTTGCAGCAAATATAGCTATCCCTCAAATGCATTACAAACCAAACAAGCAAAACAAGGTTCCTCGGTGAAGTTAGGAGATTCCAGAGCTCAGAGAAATCAACCAAAATGCCTGGAAAAAGATAGAAAAATGTCCATCAGATCATAATCTTATATCCTTCCGTAAAACCAGTGCAGTTTTAAGAAAGCTGCAAAAGTTGCCAAAACCTCATGCTTCCAAAAGTTTGCAGAAAACATAAACCCCAATTCCAGCTCTAAAAGGCTCTGGGCAAATATAAAGTCATTAACAGGCAACTATAATAGTCTTTTGGTGAAAACTATAAAAACTTCATCTGATAACTTAACAAGCCCACGTGATATTGTAGAGCTGTTTGGCCAAATTTGGTGACTGTATTCCGAGCACAAAAACTTTGCATTGAATTCAGTATCCAAAAACAAAAAACAATTAATAAAGCGACACTAATTAATGAAACTGATTTAACAGCAAAATCCATCGAGCTCATTATTAACTTAATAGAACTAAAAATCTGTCTTACTGTCTTAATTACACTGTCGGAAAATATAGCCTGCACGACACTACCACCGATAACGGATTCAGGCTAATCGACTTTGCGGCGGGACACAACATTTTCGTATCTAGAACGCAGTTCCCCCATCTCGACATTCACAAGGGGACTTGGAGAAGTCTTGATTGTCAACCAGATTGACTACATTGCGATCGGCGTAAAGCACTCATTAGTATTATGGATGTCCGAACGTTCCGAGGACCATTACCCTGTTGTAGCGAAGGTACGGTTGCGGGTATCCCGAACAACGCCAAGACAAGCTAATACTGTGAGGAATTTCGACGCCAGGCGGCTACAATCGCAAGAGACCGTCAAATCCTTTTCCGATCGAGTCTCTCTTAATCTGTTAAGAGATCCCTTGCCGCCAGCATTAAGCATCGAAGACCAGTGGCAAAACTGCCAGAAGGCCATCAGAGATGCTGCTTCTGTTGTAATGGGTTTCACTCGACCACCGCAACGAAACCCCTGGTTTGATGACGAATGCCGACAAGCACATGCAGCTAAGCAAAACGCACGCAATGCGGCGCTGTAAAGAAATACTAGCGCTGCTCAAGAGCTCTATGAGCAGAAGAGAAGAGACGAACACCGGCTTCTCAGCACGAAAACGAAAGAGCATGAGAAGCGCATGGTCGAGGAAATTGAGAGATGTTACTCTAGGAATGAGATTTGGAAGTTTTACCAAAAAGTAAAGAAAATATGCCACGGATACAAACCCCGAACCGAAGCCTGTAGAGACGAACAACAGAACATCGTAGTAGAGTCGCAGTCGATGCTGAGAATCTGGAAAGATTACTTCTGTAGACTGTATAACGGCGACAACGAAACAAAAACCTCTGTCAGGCGGAATGAACCTTTCAACCTAGACGATGGTTACCAACAATTCCGTCCACCCAACCTGGATGAAGTGAAGATAGCAATATTTAAGCTTAAGTCCAACAAAGCTGCTGGAGTGGACGGCCTGACCGCCAAACTCTTCAAAGCGGCAGGCGATGACTTAGTAAGGAGCATACACCAACTCATCTGTAAAATATCGTCGGATGAAAGTATGCCCCATGAATGGAACCTCAGCATTGTTTGTCCGATCCTAAAAAAAGGCGACCCTCTGAACTGCGCCAAAAACGGAGGCATCAGTCTTCTTAACATCGCACACAAGATCTTATATGCCGTATTGTGTGAACGCCTGAAGCCCTTCGTCAACAATCTGATAGGTCCATATTAGATATTAGTGGTGTGCAATTTGATTACTTTTGAGTAACGAATGATTACTGATTACTTCAAATTCAGTATTCGGTATTTGGTATTCGATACCAAGTACTTGGTTTCCCAGTCAAAACTCATTTTCTGGAACAAGAGTATCAAGTACGATGATATGGAATTACTGTCAAAGTTACATACAAGTTCATACATATGTAGTTCAGATTATCTATTAAAAATAAATATTTCATGACTGTAACATAACAGCCTTCATTTTCCTACTTGCAAAAATGTTTAAATTTTGTATCTACATATGAATGTATATACCTATATATATTATATCTGACTAATATCTACTCACCTCCAAATAATTAAACTCAGTAATCAGTAATCAGTAATCAGTTATCAATCCACTTAAATGAGTCCTGGTATTCCATATTGACGGTTTAAAAGTATGAGTGGAGAAATGTAATCAAAGTAATCAAATTGGAACTGAATGATAATATGAAACATCGTCAGACTGTAAGACGTTTGATGCGGTGAGACAAAAGAGAGCAGGAGCAGAGAAAAATGGCACAGTGTACACATGCATATGCAATCGCAATGTAGAATATAATGAAAAAGGGGAAACAAGACGTACTGTTACTGTTGGGTTGCTGTGTATTTGCATTTACATACGTATATGAATTTTATATTGCTTCTGTCTATCAGTAAATAAGTATCAGTAATCAGTATCGAATACTTTTTTTGAGCAGTATTACCGAATAATTACTTTTTGCACACTGGTAGTCCTATCAGTGTGGCTTCAGACCAGGAAAGTCCACCATCGATCAAATATTCACACTAGGGCAGATTTTGGAGAAAACTCATGAGCTTCAGATCGATACACACCATTTATTTATCGATTTTAAGGCCCCACATGATCTATAGAGACGAGCTATACAGAGCAATATCTAGCTTTGGCATCCCTGCCAAGCTCGTCCGTCGCTGCAGGATTACGATAGAGAATGCATGCTGCTCAATTAATGTCGGTAAACACATCACCGAGACCTTTGATGTAAGGAAATGTAGACAAGACGATGCACTTCCATGCGATTACTTTAACATCATACGTAAATGAACAGTGCAAAACTCAAATGCAAATACAAGAGGCACAATCTCTCAAATGTCCGTCCACTTACTCGCATACGCTGATGACATAGATATAATAAGATGAAAGCAGCGTGATGTCAGTGGCGCCTTTGTAAGTATTGAGGCGGAAGCGGCGAAAATGGGTTTAGCGGTCAACGAGGGCAAGACCAAGTATATGCTGTCAAGCGGAAAAGACACTCAACACCGACGTCTCGGTTACTTTTGACAGATATAATATTGAGGTAGTTAAGGGCTTTGTCTACCTAGGCTCCGCTATGAATTCAGACAACGACACCAGTGCTGAGATCCAACGAAGAACAACTCTTGCCAATCGCTGCTTCTTTGGGCTAAGAAGGCATTTGACTAGTAAAGCTCTCTCTCGAACAATTAAAATTACCCTATATAAGACCTTAATAATCCCAGTCCTGCTCTATGGCGCAGAGGTATGGATATTATCGAAAATGGATGAGGGTGCTCTTGGCTTCTTCGAGAGAAAAATTCTTCGAGTGATTTTCGGTCTCGTCTGAATTGACAGTGAGTGGAAGAGGAGATACAACGACGAACTATATGGACTGTACAGCAACATCGACCTAGCCAGAAGAGTGAAGATCCAACGACTAAGATGTCGAAAAGTCTTCGAATCTGCCCCCAAGGGACAACGCAGTAGAGAAAGACCGAGACTCAGGCGGCGCACGTAAGTGAAAGGGGACATCAGCCAACTTAGCGTGCCAAACTAGAGGCAGCCATCAAAAGATCGAGCTAGCTGGAGACGCTTGTTCATTGAGGCCAAAGTCTACCCCGGATTGTAACGCCACCTAAAGTAAGTAAGTAAAAAAGCTGTCTTCGCTCCGCAAAAGGGAAAACCCCTGGTTTTGACAAGATTACCTACATAATGCTAAAAAAATGAACCATTGGACTTTAAAAAGTCTCTATGTTTGTACAATGAAATCTTTAACATCGAGGTCATTTCTCAAGCATGGAAAACAGCCAGCGTCATACCTATCGCAGAACGAAATAAGAGCACTTCCCAAATTAGTGGCTACCATGCGCTGGCAAAGTACTTGAAAAAGTTATCTTCTTGATAAAATAAAAACTTCTTAGCCCAAACCAAGTAGCATTTAAACATTAGCATTCTACAATTGAAGCCTTACTGCATATTACTACGTTGCATCCGCTCTATCATCTAAAAACCATGTTAATCCTATATATAGATTTTGAAAAAACCTTTGATAGAATTGGAATCCATATCATCCTTAAAAAACTTGTTGAATGGAAAATCGGGCCAAAAATTTATAATTTTATTAAATCTTTCCTAAGTAACAGACAATTCCGAATAAAATTAAGTCATGGATATTCCTCAGTCAAAAATCTTGAAAACGGAATTTCGCAAGGATCTCCTCTTTCAGTTGTTCTCTTAATAATAGCTTTTGACGTCAACTCACGAGCTTACCAAAAATGACAACATCAAATGAGCAATAGAAGCAAAGTTTTCTCAAACTACTAGTAATGCGATGTGAAAAACAATAAAAGTTTAATTTTGTCTTCACTGATGGATCCTGATGGGGATGGCACGATAGTTAGCTCTTTGGACTATCACGCAGACAGTCTGGGTTCGATTCCTGGCTGGGTCACCAACAATTTTTCAAATCGCCATCACCCTTTCGGCGGACAATGGCAAACTCCCGAAAGTAAAAAATTGCCTACGAAAAAGCTTCTAAGGAGTGCCGTTCGGACTCGGCGATAAACCGTAGGCCCCGCTCAGATGTGACAAAAATGACAACATGAGCAACACAAATGAGTGCCAAGAAGCTAGGCCATGGCCCATACCGGGCTGCCAGCGCCACAGTGTTTTTTTTTTTTTTTGACGGATCCAAAAACGATATTGTTAGAGCTTTTGCTGTCTCCACCCAGGACGGTACCATTATATTAAAAGGACTTCTTATTATTGCTATTTTAAAGGCAATCAAAATTTCAGGTTCGACAAAAACTATTATCTGTTCTGACAGCCTTTCCATACTAAAAGCAGTGCGTAATGTTGACGACAGAAGGCTCTTTCATGAGATTATCCGCAACAAACTAATTGGTAGTTGGAACAATATAAAACTCATGTGGATTCCAGGACACGTTGGCATAAAAGGCAACGAAACAGCAGATAAATCCGACAAATCCGCAACAAGTGAACCATTGCCTAAGTTTTATATCCCAAATGACAAGGACAAGAGGAAAGAAATAAGTCATTATTGGAACGTAAAACTACGTGAAGATAGGGCGCAATATAGACATCATTACCTTGAGATTAATCCAAACGCTGAAAGGACCATCTACCCCACACATTGTTCATGAAAAAAAAAATTAAATATACGAGTATCTACGGCTTCGAATGGGGCACACTTACACCACACACAGCCATCTTCTATCAAAAGCTGATCCTGCAAACTGTCATCTCTGTAACGAAAATGAAATAATTACCATCAAACACCTTGTCTATGATTGTACTAAAATCAAAGATGTATCAAAAATACTACTTCCAACTCATCCTTACTAAACCTTCTCCAAAACTTATCAAAAGAAAACATTAACCCAACCTACTAACTAATCTGTGAGATTGAAATGGAAAACTATATTTGAAAGTTAGTTAATTAATTTTTATTATTCATAACATAATATCATTTTTATTTTATTCTTAATTCGAGCTGGAAGTCATGGTAGCTAAAGCTCAGTAAATTTATTTACGTGTTAATAAAGATATAATAATAATAATAACTAAAGTAACTTAAATTAAATTTAGTTTATTCATGTATTTTGCTATCACTAAAACCATCTGTTGCCCAATAGGTTAGCTTAGATATTATAATCTATAATATTTTGCCGAGAAAATATTAAATTCTCACTCTTTCACTGGTTTATAAAAAAAATTAATTATAAAAAATTATTACTCTGGCTGCTACTTGCTTGGTTTACGGAACTAGTGTTGTGTTCGTTTGTCCGCCCAGCAAGCACACGCAGCTAAGCAAAAAGCACGCAATGCGGCACTGCAAAAAAAGACCAGAGCTGCTCATGAGCTCTCTGAGCGGAAGAGGAGGGACGGACAGAGAGAGCATGAGAAGCACGCGATCGAGGAAATTGAGAGATGTTACTCCAGGAATGAGGTTCGGAAGTTTTACCAAAAGGTAAAAATAACATGCCACGGAAACAAACCCCGAACCGAAGCCTGTAGAGATGAACAAGGGAACATTGTAGCAGAATCGCAGGCGATGCTGAGGATTTGGAAACACCATTTCTGCAGACTGTATAACGGCGATGACGGACCAAAACAGCGGCAGAATCAACCTTTCAACTTGGATGATGATGACCAACAATTCCATCCACCCGACCTGGATGAATTGAAGATAGCTATATCGAAGCTTAAGTCCAACAAAGCTGCTGGAGCGAATGGCCTGACTGCCGAGCTCTTCAAAGCGGCAGGCGATGACTTGGTAAGGAGCATACACCAACTCGTCTGTAAAATATGGTCGGACGAAAGTATGCCCGATGAATGGAACCTCAGCATTGTTCGTCCGATTCTCAAGAAAGGAGACCCTCTGAACTGCGCCAACTACAGAGGCATCAGTCTTCTTAACATCGCATATAAGATCTTATCTGCGGTATTGTGTGAACGCCTGAAGCTGTTCGTCAGCAACCTGATAGGCCCATATCATTGTGGCTTCAGGCCAGGAAAGTCTACCATCGACCAAATATTCACACTACGGCAGATCTTGGAGAGAAGACCCATGAGCTTCAGATCGATTTTAAGGCCGCGTATGACAGAGACGAGCTATACAGTGCAACGTCTAGTTTCGGCACCCCTGCCAAACTCGTCCGTCTTTGCAGGATGACGATGGAGAATGCACGCTGCTCCATCAAGGTCGATAAAGATCTCACCGAGACCTTTGATGTCCAGAAAGGATTTAGACAAGGCGATGCGCTGTCGTGCGATTTTTTCAACATCGTACTTGAAAGAATAGTGCAAAACTCACGAGCAAACACAAGAAGCACTAGCTTTCAAAAGTCCGTCCAACTACTCGCATACGCCGACGATATTCACATAATCGGGAGAAAGCAGCATGATGTCAGTGGCGCTTTCGCGAGTATTGAGACGGAAGCGGCGAAAATGGGTTTAGCGGTCAATGAGGGCAAGACCAAGTATATGCTGTCAAGCAAAAAGGACAACTAACACCGACGTCTCGGGCAGAACGTGACTTTGTCAACCTAGGCTCCGCTATAAATACAGACAACGACACCAGCGCTGAGGTCAAGCGAAGAACAACTCTTGTCCCGCTCCCGAGGGACAGCGCAGTAGAGGAAGGCCAAGAGTCAGGTGGCGCACGCAATTGGAAGAGACCTCAGCCAACTTAGCGTGCGAAACTGGAGGCAGCTAGCCAGGGATCGAGTTGGCTGGAGAAGCTTGTTGACTGAGGCCCAGGTCCACCCCGGACTGTAGCGCCACCTAAAGTAAGTAAGTAAGTAGCTTGTTTTATTTTACTCGAATGTTTGGACAACAGTCGACATTTTTGCCGACAGTTTGTTCATTGCCGTCGACATTTTTTTGAGCTGTATTGCAAAGTGTCAACTATTTTAATTGTCGGTATAGCTTTAGTCTACATTTTAACAATCAACGAAATTGACAATTTTACAATCGACATTCTTTTTGCGGCAATTCGTACGCTTCCCTTCTAGTTGTACACTGATAGTGAATGCAATTAAATGTATATTATATTGCTTAGATAAGTACTGATGTAGCTAGGTATCAATCTGGTCAATAATTGTAATAAACCGACAAAGTATAACTAATTAGCAGTGTTACCAACATGAACTTAATCATTACACAAAAAAGTAGATTCAGAGTTTAGGACTGTTTAACAAACTAGAAGAGTTTGATGTAGTGGAACAAGGGAAACAAGTTTTGCATTGAGTTCAGAAAAATTAACATTTTTTTTAAAGCGGAACATTTTCTGATCTAAGCCCCAATTGACACATCATTTCGAACTCTCTGTGAATTTCTAAACATTTGTAACGCCTCCATCTGGAATAAAGTAAGTTCCTAGCTTTAATTAGGTCACATACCTTCTGGGTAAACCATTGTAAGTTCACGTTAGTTGTTTTGGACCTATATGTGTGGACATGCATGTGAGATAATTTTGTCCTGAAAGAATTAAGCTTGGAAACTAGAATTATCTGCACTGTGCATCGGCCACCAATCCAAGGACCGGCAGTCATTGAAAAGTTCATACGAATTGATCCGAGAATTTTGATATGATTTGAAACATCATACGTCTGTTACGACCAACGGAAATACATACATCTATTTTAAAAACAATCATATCGTGCTAAGAAAAGCCGGGTGCGAAAAGATGGTCATACATATCAGATATCAGATCAGGGTGAGATACTAAAGCAATTTCAAGTAACGTTGGTGTGCAATTGGGAATAAAATATGACGGTTGGCAAAGATTTGCGAAGCTTACATTTTAAATGATTCAACCATTTTTTTGAAAGCTTTATATCTTATGATTAAGATCGCCACAAATCATGGTTTTTGAAAATTCTGAAGAGAAGGCTTCTAGCATGTATTTTAAAACTCTATAATTAGGAACATTAGGCACCATGAATACGCAACCAACCAGACAATTAAAATTAGATGGAAATGTGGCAGAAAATTGGCGGGTATTCAATCAAAATTTTGATATTTTTGCTGTTGGGATTGGATTGGAATATAGGAGAGATCCACAAAAGGTTAGTATATTTCTAAATGCATGCGGCCCTGAAACAATTGAAATTTTCAACATGCTGGGTTTGACCGAGGAAGGAAAAAAAAATACGAAAGTGTTGCTAAAGCGATTGAAATTTATTGCACACCAAACAAAAATGAAGCATATCAAGCATTCAAGTTTAACTCGAAAAAACAATGGGGAGGAGAGGCTTTAGATTAATACTTGTTGGATTAAAGGAAACTCGTAAAAAGTTGTGGGGACGACGGTACAGACTCAAGCAAACTGCGAAGAAAATAATTGAAACAGAATCATTAAAACAGCATTTGAATTCGTATAAGAACATTCCAACGATATGCAACAACAATGTAAGTATTAAACAGTAAGTGCCGTCAACTCGAAAAAGCGGTACGTAAATAATGGAAGTATAGCAAAGCAGAATGACAACAACAGCGAAAAGAGTACGGAAACAAAGAGAAAGAAAATTAAGTTGCAAATTTTGAAAGGGCACACACGAAAATCGAAAATGCCCTACACTTGGAAAGCGTTGTAATAACAGCGGCCGATTGAATCATTTTAGTGTTGCTTGCTTTGCATATAAGAGTAAAGTTTGCGAGATTAGAGACTGTGGTACAGTACCACAAGATGATGAAATACAACAGTTTTGCATAATATTGCTGTGCGCAACTCAGTATGATTTCTTACTGAATTACTACACCAATAATGTTAGTCAAAATGACAAATCTTTTTCTCTTACCTCCAACAAGTCTTATGTACACCAAATTCATTAGCTTTGAAAATACCCTACCACGAAAGTTTCCTATGAGCACCATTACGGTTTTGTCGCATGATTATTTGATGGTATATCAAATATATCAAAAATAAATAAGAATTCAATATCTATCAAACTTATTGTCAAATTGCAAACGGTTAGAGTCATTCAGTAGTCTTTGCAGTTTTATATGACATTCACGCTTCAATAACGTTACAAAATTTTCAAAAATTTGGATTAAACATGATGGTTTTGTGCTCCAAACTAATAGAGCGCTTCTGCCATATTACACTCGATATAATCGACCATTTAGGACCCGATTTCGCCGTATCGTTGACCGTTTTAGCACAACATTTTCTTAAGAAGATGAAGTTACTGAAGAAAATATTGCATCTATTCACAAAGATGCAAGTTTATCGATTCGACCTCACAACAGCTTGGTTTTTGTCCCTTCGCTTTACGGAAAATTTTACGCAAAGACCTTGGTTTGAAGGTTTACAAGATAATACTCGTGCAAGAATTTAAGTCAAATGGCTATCGTTTGCATCAACATTTTGGTGAATAGGCCCAAAATCAACTGGCATTTGGATCCGCTGTTTTATCGAAATATTGGGTTCAGCGATTAGGCTCATTTTTGGCTCAATTGGTATGTCTATAAGCAAAATCGTGGCGAAGATAATCCATATGAGATTATCAAAACGCCGTTACATCCCGCAAAATTTAATTTGGTGCACAGAAAATGAAACAATCAACTCAGTGAGAAAACATTCGATAATTTTGCGTAATGAAGCTGTTTACTGGTCTCCACGCATCTGACAAGACAACAATAATCGACGTCAACATTATTCGTGTTATTGAGGACATACGGTTACAAATGCTTAGAAAAGTTGTTGAAAACTTTGCCTCTCGTATGACTTTAATCAGATTCAGCTGTGGTAGGCATAGGCTCGAAGTTGCGCTTAAAAAATAATTGCGAAATTTGTTAATTATATCTATTGAACAAAAATAGCTATTTAATGAAATTTCATGTTGTTTTGTTTAAAATTACAAGAAGTACAGGTTTAAAAACAAAATCTTTATTTTCACTCATTGTACATTCAAAATGAAAAGAATAAAACATGTTTTGTTACGTGTTTATATTAGAAAAGTAATAATAAAATACCTTAGATTAGAAATCACAAAAATAGCAAATTACGACTTACCAGCTTCTACATCTTTAATGCAGAATAGACCGCGACCATGTATCATTGAGCGAAATACACCTACATTATATTTGCATGTTTCCTTCAAAGTTCTGTATTTCATTGCCATTGGTAAATTGGCCGTACATCTTCTGAAATGTAAAAAAAAAAGATCAATAAACGTTTCATTTTCCAAACGATTTGATTTGATTCTTTTTTATATAGAAAAGTGTACTATACATATATTCTCTCTCTACAACTGCTTCTTTATTTAGAGAACATCCAAAGATAAAACAGGGGAAATAATTTTACTATACATCAATGAGCAAATGAAAGAGTTGTATTCTTGCTACTTGGGCTATAATTTTTAGTCTCACATATTAAAACACACCCTCGGGCGTCATATGACACCTTTATAGACATGTTGACTGAATGACGCATTCCACTGCAACTCGATGTGGTTCAAAACACAGGGTCCTGTCGCTTAGTTTCCGGTTCTAAATTTTCTAAACTGTTACTGAAATACCAGTGATTCACACTAACATTGTTGTTATAATTGTTTAAATAATCCGGAAAGGAAAAAAAGGAAGGCGGCTCAAAATTACACCAAGAAAAAAAATATATATCCATTACCACTATGAGCTGAATCCTAAAGTTGACATGAAATTCTTTGCAGGCCTTTCCATTGTTAATAGAAGCACTTGAGAAAGTGGATCGTAAGGATGCAAGCAAAAATGAATTGACAAATTTTGATCCCCTAGTCTTCCTTCTGGTATATTGATTTGATTCATTTTCATCAGCGATATACGATATGTCTGCGTTTGGCAGTGGGCAAAATTTGGGTATTGGTTTTGAAAAGCTATCGTGAACGGAGACATTAGTTTTGATCTATAAATGGCTCCGGTGAGGCGTTGTCATAATATCAGTTGTACTAAATACATAAAAAGTAATACCAACCAGTCTTAAACTCACAGTCATTCATTTCACTAATGTCGCTCGCAACCTGGTGTCAGAAGTTGTCACAAAATCTTGTTAAAATGGAAAATGCTTAAATATAAACTTACAAAAGTGTCTGACACCGAAACTTTTTAAACCACCAAATACCTGCGATTTAATCAAACCAACGTTATTCAGTCATAAAAAAGCTGGATACAGCAATACAATTGGTTTTCCGCGACAAAAAAAAGGAAATACAAGTGGAAACATTTATGGTGTGCATTGGTCCAGAAGCCACCAAAATATTTAACTTATTTTCGTTGGCGATAAGGGAATCAAAAATCTCAAGCCAACACAGGTAAAGCTTGATCAGCCCTGTGGCGGCTACATTGAAAGAGTTCCATAGCTGGCAACACTGTTAAATGTGACATTTACTTGACGTCTGTTTGATATCAAAAGTCGTTGGTTTTTTCTTTCTTCCATCGGCGAAGATACTAATTTGATCTATCTGTTTTACAATCTATCAGTTTTGTAATCTATCACTTTGGTATACATATTAAGTCAAAATAAAGAGTGGATATTTATGATAAGAATCGCAAACTTCATTTGCACTAGTGGTGACCCAGACATATTTACAAAGAACACAACAATATTCATCCTGTGAGTGTCTACAAACGGCACTGATACGGCTCAAATCATGTCTGTAAACGAAGAGATAGGAGCAGATGCTGCAAGTGTTGCTAGAGCAAACAAGCAAGGGACAATAAATAAATAATATGGGCAGAGAGACCAGAAATTTGGTTTGTCCAGTTCGAAGCACAATTTTGCATTGCAGGTGTTACAGCTGACCTCACAAAATTTCACACGGTCGTCGCAGCCATTGAATCAAACATCATTTCGCAAATAACTGATGCGGTATTAAATCCACCACCCAGCGACAAATACGAACATCTCAAACGAAGCATAATAGAACGTTTCGATGAAAGTGAACAAAACAAAAATCCAGTTGCTGAACGAGCTAAGCGCTTTGGCAAAAGACAGGGTTAGTGATGAACTTATTCGCATACGCTCGGTTAGTCGTTCTATGAAAAATCGGCGCCCACGGTACAAAAGTGATGCGACAGCAACCGTATGTTAATATCATGGTAGATTCGGCAAGGATACACACAAATGTCGCAACCCTTGCGGCTTCACTTCTGACACAAAAAACTAGAAAGCATTTCTGGCCCCTCGCCCAGTGGACCAGAAGACACCAGTCGCATTTTGCGTCTCACAATACGTGACGAGGGCACAAATTATAAATTTTTACTCGACACTGGAGCTAACGTTTCAGTATTACCACCAAGGCCAAGAGGTAAGAGCGATCACAATACAAGTAAAACGTTTTTTGCAGCAAATGGTTCAACAATTCGAACGCATGGCGAACGCCGCCTTAAATTGTCATTTAGCTTAAGACGAATCTTTGAATGGACGTTTATTGTAGCTGATGTGTCAATACCAATCAATGGCGCAGATTTTCAGCGGCGATTTATTAGTGGATGTCAAGAGAGGGGGTCCTGCTCGATAGTAAAACGATGCTTCAACCGAAAGGGGAGTCAATTCCAACTGCTACTGTAAGAATTCTGTCTTATGCAACCAATAACAAATTCACCCAGCTCTTACAAAATTTAACTAACACACAACTCTTAATCACAATATGAATCGGGTGGGTGCAAGAGTTACACACCACACTTTCACCAATGGATCAGCGGTGTTTGCACGACCTCGTAGGTTGGCAGGAGAAAGGCTTGAAGCTGCTTAAAAGAATTCCAATTTTTAATGGCACACAGTATTTGCAGGCCCTCGAGTAGCAACTGGACGAGTCCTCTGCATATGGTGTGGCGATTATAGGGCATTAAACGCCAAGACAGTCCCTGATCGGTACCATTTTTGCACGATACGCATATACTCTTCGGCAAAAGCATCTTCTTGGTGATAGATTTACAGCGCGCCTATCACCAGTTTTTGGATTGATATGATCTTCAAACTGTTTGGAAAAAGGTCATTCGGTTAGGCTTTACAATCAAAATAAATGTAGTATTCGCGCACTTCCCCAACATCAGCTGCTGAACAGATTCCCACCGGCGGCAACTGAGCAACGGCGGGTCCCAGTGGGGTAGAGAATGCTTCACTTCAAAAGGCCTTACTTGGAAGAACAAAAAACAAACCAAATCCGTGGGTAAAAAAGGTAAATTGGGATGAGTTAGTTCAAACTTGAAACTTTAGCGAGTGGGAATTATTTCGAAAGAGGTAGAGAGAAATAGAAAATATCTATAGTAAAATTCCGCGATACGTTTTACCGCAACACAAAAAGTCGATACAAAACCATGGCTTAGCAGACCCTTCGTCGCAAGCCTACGAATGCTGTACATATAAACGAAAGGTGGGTGTAAATAACACGGTGCGATGTCACCTATTAAGCGCAAAATTTAGAATAGCTACTATTAAAACTGAATGCGGAGATGCTAGTTGTTCTACTGGTTAAGATTTTGCCAAATGTAGGACTCGTAATTAATCACATCTATCTAGGAAATTTTCGATACAATAAGATATACTTTATGTAATAATGTGAACTTCCAGTGGCAAAATGTACCACACAAAATCCGGCCGACATCATACAAAGGGGAGCTTATGCAAATGAATTATTAGAAATGGTTTTGCTGAAAACGATTTTGCGAAAATTAATATTGAAATATGAGGAAGCGGGAAGGCGAAATTGTGCTGACAGCTTATAAGGTATCATCAAAAATTTCCGAAAAGTATCTTAAGTGACTTAAAAAAAAAAAAATTAAGGTCAATTTCGCTGGGTAATTTTGTTTATGAACAATTTGCAAAAAGCTAAACTCAGAAAATCATCCTGAAACGGAGGAAATGCACCCATTCAAAATAATTTGAACAAATTTACTATAAGCGGACGTATTAATCGAATCCATGAATCAGATAATTTGGCATATTCAACAACATATTTGAGCGGCCTGGCCAAAGAAGTACCCACAAGAACTGCAGAGGCGCGTTAAGTGGATTTCGTCGTCGGAAAACGTGAAATTAGATACGTTTGTTCTAATCGCGCATGATAATACTTCTTTTCAACAGTGGCCGATGGGTAGAATCATCAATATAATCCCATCACAAGATAGCAAGGTACAAGTTTTACAAAAAGCTATCCACCAGTTTGCCCCTATGAAGTATCTTTAACCACAAATATTTTAAATCAATTTCAATTCAATTTTCATCTACTTTCTTAAATAACTATAAATATATTTTAGACCAATACAATACAGCAATACAGCCCTTTCATTAGATATGTAGCACGATACAGTTTGCAAAATTTTTTTTAAATTTTCTTATTTGCCCCCAAAAATGACCCCCATGTTTAAAATTCATTGAAGCAAACTGGCTGTCACAAACGGAAGGACAGACACACGAGTGATCCTATGAGGGTTCAGTTTTTCATTCGGATGTACAGAACCCTGAAAATACAATAGTTCCGAGACAAAATCAAGCCTAGGATAGGAACGAGTCTACTGCTGACAACCCATGCAAACGGTTTAAGGATAACGAAATACGGATATGCCCGTGTAATGTTAACTCCCTTAACAGGCCACGTGCAACCGAACAACTAGCGGAGGCCCTAGGCTGCTGCAAGCCCGACATAACCGCTATCCAAGAAATGCGATGGGATGGGCCGAACAAGAAGAGGATGAAAAACTGCGATATCTACTTCGGCGATTGTTATCGACAGCAAAAGCAGCGCCTATTTGGATGCGGATTTATTGTTGGAGGCAGACAGGCCAGAGGTCTTGAGTTTCCAGCATATGAACAGGCGCCTCATAGCAATCGGCATCAAAGCTAAATTTGCCAACATAAGACTAATATGCGCGCACGCCCGTACAGAGGAGAAAGATGACGACACCAAAGATGCCTTCTATAAGCTCTTGAATAAGACCTACGACCAATGCCCTGCCTATGAAATTAAAATTGTCCTCGGCGATTTTAATGCAAAGCTAAGAAGAGAGGGCATCTTTCGTAATACTGGCGGGAGACATAGCCTGCACAACATTACCTCCGATATGGGATTCAGGCTAATCGAGTTTCCGGGGGGGGCGAAACATTGACTCGGATCAGGTCCTTGTTGTAGCTATGGTAAAGTTACGGATGTCCCGATCATAGCCAAGACCAGTTAGTATTGTGATCAATTTCGACGTCAGACGGAGTCTCTCTTAATCTCTTAAGAGGTCCCTTGCCGCCAGCATCAAGAATCGAGGACCTGTGGCAAATCTTTCAAAAAGCCATCAGAGATGCCGCTTCTGATGTACTGGGTTTCACTCGGCCACCACAACGAAACCCCTGGTTTGCTGACGAATGCCAGCAAGCACATGCAGCTAAGAAAGACGCACGCAATGCGGCGATGCAAAGAAAGACTTGAGCTGCTCACCAACTCAATGAGAAGAGAAGAGACGAACACGGGGTTCTCAGGAGGAAAACGAAACCGCATGAAAAGCGCGTGATCGAGGAAATTGATAGATGCTATTTCAGGAATGAGATCCGGAAGTTTTTCCAAAAAGTAAAAAAAAAAAACATTCCACGGACAGAAACCCCGAACCGAAGGCTGTAGAGACGAACAAGGGAAGTTCGTAGTAGAGTCGCAGTCGATTCTGAGAATCTGGAAAGACTGCTACTGTGGACTGTATAACGGTGATGACGAAACAAAAACCCCTGTCAGGCAGAATGAACTTTTCAACAATGGACAATGATAACCAACAATTCCGTCCACCTGACCTGTATTTAATGAAGTTACCAATATCTAAGATGAAGTCCAACAAAGCTGCTGGAGCGAAGTCCTGACCGTCAAGCTCTTCAAAACGACAGGCGATGACTTGGTAAGGAGCATACACCAACTCATCTCTAAAATATTGTCGGACAAAAGTATGCCCGATGAATGGAACCTCAGCATTGTTTGACCGATCTTCAAGAAAAGCGAGCCTCTAAACTGCGCTAACTACAGAGACATCAGTCTTTTTAACATCGCATATAAGATCTTATCTGCCATATTGTTTCAAAGCCTGAAGCCCTTCGTCAACAATGATAGGTCCATATCAGTGTGGCTTCATATGTTTGTTCCTTTTCTTGTCTATTCTCCTGGCCCCTATAAGTCTCCTGAGGTATTTCATCTCCATAGTTTGTATTTGTTTTTCTTGCCTTGCTGTATGTGCGCAGTTTTCACCCCCTTTTGTAGCAGCACAGATAACTACATCAATTTAAAAATTGATATTTTTTTCTATGTGTGATCTCGTTGTGGTCTAATAACTTTTTTCCTAATTCTGCAGTCTAAATGAAGCTTTTATCCTCGCCATCAATTCGTCTTCTAAATTGACTCTGCTTAGATACCTAAATATATCTTTGCTTCTGCTTAATGACTTCTCTATCCACCGATACTCTAGCTACTCCCGTTCCATTTCGAATATGACGGCATATATAAAGACGAAATGCACAGAGCCATATTACCTACGTCAGATTCAGCAGATTGAGAGTTAGTATGACCTTGAAGAAAGTCAACTTAACCCATACTTTTGATGTTAAAAATGATTGTAGACAAGGTAATGCGCTGACATGTGACTTTTTTAACGTCATACTTAAAATAAATCACACGTGAACACTGAAGGTAAAAGAATTTAAAAGTTTGTGCCGATAATATTAACATAATTGGGAAAACTCTGACAGGCAGTCACCGGCGCGTTCTCTAGAATTGAAACAGAAGCTGCCGGAATTGGTTTAGTAGGAAATGAGAGCAAAACCAAGTACATGCTGTCAGGAATAAGGTACGAACAACGTAGACGAATTGAGCAAGACATCACAGTCGACAGGTGTAAGCAGTAAAACACTTTACATAGCTTGGTTCTTTTATCAATTCTGTCATCAATACCCTAGTAAATATAAAACCAAAAACCACTACTGCCAATCGCTGTTTCTTTGAGCTTTGAAGGTAATTGAGGAGAGAGTTCATATCCCGAAAAACTAAGGAGGCTCTATATAAGACCTCGATCTTCTCGGTACTATTATATGGCGCTTAGGCATGGATTCTGTCGAAAGCAGAAGAAGATATCCTCAGTCGTCGTATAATATTCTCTCGCATTTACCGTAATGTACTATACGAGATGTAAAACAACATCGACTGAATCAGAAAACTACGCTTTAGTCGCCTGATATAAGATGGACATGTAGAGCAAATGGACAACAATACCCGTTATTAAGAGTCTTCCAAACTATGCCCCGAGAGATAATATGTAGTGCCTACAAATAGATGGGGCCCTCAGCCGAGTGCGCCAACTGAAAGCCGGCAGCTGAGAATCGGGCTAGCAGAAGAGGCTTTTTAGTTGATGCCCAGGTTCAGACCTATCAAACACATTGCACAATTGACTGGTTTAGCTGTGTATAGCGTGCTATGGAATATACTAAACTATTGTTCTTCCGTTTATAAATTTGAACTTTAAGCTGTATGTCCAAGATCAATAAACTCGTTTATGGAGATGATTTAATCTATCCCTTAGTCTATCTGTATTGAATGTTTTTTTCAGGTTTAAGCAATCTAGCTATTGCTATTGGTCTCTGCTTTTATTCTCTCTATTAACCTTCTACTGTTTTCTGTGTCATAAATAAATGTTGTGGTTCTTTTCACAAAAATACATTTTTTTAAGTGATCCTCCCTGGACAACGTTAAAAGATTGAGCGCCTGACATCTTTTCGCTGAAGAGCTAAAGCAACGCCACTTAAGTTAGATTTCCTAGCGCTTTTAGTTGCATATGGCAATTTCGCACTGACTACTTCATATTTGACTGCGTTTTGAATTCCATTAAAGTAGAGGTCATTCTTAATGGTTTGATGTTCTTCTTGATATGTTATCATGTTCCTTTTATTGTACATAAGGTGCCTTTATCTCTATCTGTGACGCAATCGCTTTGAACTCCTTATCTTATTCACGTTCCGTAATTTTTGCGTATTTTAACTTCTATAAAATGTTTAATAATGCAATTCTTTGCATATTTATATGCAATCTTCTCTTGAGTATGTTCAAAGTACACCCAACTAGCGTAAACTCTTTGTAACCTTCTTTGTACTTTTCTTAATAGCCCCCCCCCCCACCAATAGCCCCATCTTCTTAATAGCCCCATCCCTCTTAAAATTGATTGTTTCCTTCTCTAGTTCCTCTGCTAGAGCCTTTTATTTATTTTTATCCATGGTTACAAGTTTATTAAAAAAAAAATAATCATTCAAACACAATTTTGACCTACTATATAGTCGTAGTTATTAAAATATATTTATTATTATGCCAACGTTAAAAAATAAAACAGTTTATGTTATGTTGTTGGAGAGCATATACCAATATAAGTATTATTCTTTTAAAAAATAGTGTGAATGCAAGTTTTGCGTTCTATGTTTATGCTATGTTCGATTTTCTTGGTTGACGGATATATGATTATTGCTTAATAATAATATCAGAAAGGTAATTTAACCGGTCAGTTACCATATTTATATTGATTGCGATTGCCTTCAAAATAAAAATAGATTTCTTCACCAACCGATGGATGAACTATTATTAAACTGCTAGTTGCTACCCAAAGTGAGGTTTTTTTTTGTGGTAAAGCATTGGTGTCAATTCCCTCTACATGTTTTAACCATCTTAGGCGATAGATGCACAGTTTTCTGAATGGGTCGATGTTGCTTTACAGCTCATATAGTTCGTCATTGAATCTTCTCGGAACGGTCCATGCCATAAAGCATGACTGGGATGACCAAGGTCTTATACAGTCTCTTTCGATTTTCGGGATGAGGCCTTACTGCTCAATTGTCTTCTGCGTCCAAAGAAACAGCGACTAGCAAGAGTAATTGTTCGTTTTATTTCTGCTGACAGAATTAATAGCAGAATTATAGCTGTCGACTATGTGGTTGTGTCCAATTCGTCAATGCTGAATGTCTCTTTTTCCTTCTAGTTTTGCCCTCATTTTCCGCTAAACTCCTTTTAGCAGCTTCTGTTTCAATACTAGCAAATGCAGCAGTGACAGCAAGCAGTATTATTCCAATAATTTTTCCAATGTCGATATCATCGCCGTATGTTAGTATTGCATAGATTTTTAAAATATTGTGCCCCCAGAGCTCAAATGTAAATTCACACAATTCTTTAAAGTATGATGTTAAAGAAGTCACCTTAAATCTTTTTTAATAATAAAGATTTCGTTTAACTCGTTACAGACTTTGACGCAGAAGCGAGCGCCCTCCAGCATCATTCCGCGCAGACTGACAATCTATTCATGTATGCCAAAACCAGACATGGCGGTTAAAAGATAGTAAGTATCGATTTGGCTTCCATAGGTTTTGCAAAAGCTGCTCTTAGGTCTAAACAGTAAAGTGATAATGAAGCGGGTGGTAATTTAATTTCAGTTTCTGAATTGCACCTTGTAAGTGAATAATCTGCAATCAACGCCAGCGCTTACATCCGCCAGGTGCAAACAGATAGTTTGTATCTAACACATTCAGGTGCATGGAAGTACATATTCGTTTCAAGGTTGTGTGTAGAATACAAATTATAAAACATAAGTTTTGTTTTGGAGCTTATAACCAAACTATGTTTGGCAAACCAGTGTCTTAATTGGTCGAGATCCCAATTAATGTCGGAGACCAAGTCCAAAGGACTATTCAGGCCATACGCAAAACCTATATCATCAGCGAAAGCAGTAGGTCTACCTTTAAAATAAAGAGCAAATAGCGAATTAATATAAATTAAAAACAAAATAAGACCTAGCACGGAGCCTTGAGGTACATCCAAATTTACGAACTTATATTCGCTCCTAATCTCGTCAATCTTTACACTCTGTGACCTAATTTCTAGATACGACCCAAACCAATTAAGCATAAAACCACGAAAACCTGTTTTTCTAGTTTCTTCAACAAAAAATTGTGGTTGATCATATCGAAGGCTTTAGTGATCTCAATAAATAAACCTGATTTACAACTTTTCGCATCGAGGTCAGACATTACATGAGCATAAAACTGTAAAAGTGCATCTTCAGTCGATTTACCTTTTTGAAATCCAAATTGAACTGGGTTAAAGAACTCAGTTCTATTTAAAAAACACTATACCCTAATGCGATGGGATGGGCCCGACAAAAAGAAGATGAAAAACTGCGACATCTACTACGGCAATTGCTATCGACGGCAAAAGCAGCGCTTATTTGGATGCGGATTTGTTATCGGAGGCAGACTAAGACAAGAAATCCTCAGCTTCTGGCATGTGAGCGAGCGCCTCGTAGCAATCCGCATCAAGGCTAAATTCGCCAAAATTAGCCTTATATGCGCGCATGCCCCCACAGAGGAGAAAGATGACGACACCAAGGATGCCTTCTATGAGCTCCTTAACAAGACCTTCAAGCAATGCCCTAGCTATGACATTAAAATTGTCCTCGGTGATTTTAATGCAAAGCTAGGAAGAGAGGGTATCTTTGGTGGAACAATCGGAAAATATAGCTTGCACAACACCACCCCCGGTAACGGATTCAGGCTGATCGACTTTGCGGCGGGGCGAAACATTGTCGTAGCTAGCACGCGGTTCCCACATCTCGACATACACAAGGGGACTTGGAGAACTCCTGATCAATCAACAGTCAACCAGATTGATCACATTGCCATCGACGCAATACACTCCTCCGGTATTATGGATGTCCGTACATTCCGAGGAGCCAACATCGACTCGGACCATTACCTTGTTGTAGCTAAGGTACGGTTGCGGATATCCCAAACTACGCCAAGACAAGCAAATGCTGTGAGGAAATTCGACGTCAGACGGCTACAATCGCAAGAGATCGCAGAGTCCTTTTCCGATCGCGTGTTTCTTAATCTCTTAAGAGGTCCAATACCACCAGCATCAAGCATCAAAGACCATTGGAAACACTGCCAAAACGCCATCAGAGATGCCGCTTCTGATGTGCTGGGTTTCACCCGTCCACAACAATGAAACCCCTGGTTTGATGATGAATTCCGGCATGCACATGCAGCTAAGCAAGATGCATATAAAGCGGCGCTGCTTAAAAAGACCAGAGCTGTTCATGAGCTGTATGAGCGGAACAGAGACGAACACCGGCTTCTCAGAAGGAAGAAGAAAGAGCATGAGAAGCGCGCGGTCGAGGAAATTGAGAGATGTTACTCCAGGAATGAGGTTCGGAAGTTTTACCAAAGGTAAAAATAACATGCCGCGGAAACAAACCCCGAACCGAAGCCTGTAGAGATGAACAAGGAAACATCGTAGTAGAATCGCAGTCGATGCTGAGGATTTGGAAAGACCATTTCTGCAGACTGTATAACGGCGATGACGGACCAAATACCGCTGTAAGGCAGAATCAACCTTTCAACTTGGACGATGATGACCAACAATTTCGTCCACCCGACCTGGATGAAGTGAAGATAGCTATATCGAAGCTTAAGTCCAACAAAGCTGCTGGAGCGGATGGCCTGACTGCCGAGCTCTTCAAAGCGGCAGGCGATGACTTGGTAAGGAGCATACACCAACTCGTCTGTAAAATATGGTCGGACGAAAGTATGCCCGATGAATGGAACCTCAGCATTGTTCGTCCGATTCTCAAGGAAGGAGACCCCTGAACTGCGCCAACTACAGAGGCATCAGTCTCCTTAACATCGAATATAAGATCTTATCCGCCGTATTGTATGAACGCCTGAAGCCGTTCGGCAACAACCTGATACGTCCATATCAGTGTGGCTTCAGGCCAGGAAAGACCACCATCGACCAGATATTCACACTACGGCAGATCTTGGAGAAGACCCATGAGCTTCAGATCGATACCCACCACCTATTCATCGATTTTAAGGCCGCGTATGACAGCATCTATAGAGACGAGCTATACAGAGCTATGTCTAGTTTCGGCATCCCTGCCAAACTCGTCCGTCTGTGCAGGATGACGATGGAGAATGCACGCTGCTCCATCAAGGTTGGTAAAGATCTCACCGAGACCTTTGATGTCCAGAAAGGATTTAGACAAGGCGATGCGCTGTCATGCGATTTTTTCAACATCGTACTTGAAAGAATAGTGCAAAACTCACGAGCAAACATAAGAGGCACTATCTTTCAAAAGTCCGTCCAACTACTCGCATACGCCGACGATATTGACATAATCGGGAGAAAGCAGCGTGATGTCAGTGGCGCTTTCGCGAGTATTGAGACGGAAGCGGCGAAAATGGGTTTAGCGGTCTATGAAGGCAAGACCAAGTATATGCTGTCAAGCAAAAAGGACAACCAACACCGACGTCTCGGGCAGAACGTGACTTTGTCAACCTAGGCTCCGCTATAAATACAGACAACGACACAAGCGCTGAGATTAAGCGAAGAACAACTCTTGTCCCGCTCCCGAGGGACAGCGCAGTAGAGGAAGGCCAAGAGTCAGGTGGCGCACGCAATTGGAAGGGGACCTCAGCCAACTTAGCGTGCGAAACTGGAGGCAGCTAGCCAGGGATCGAGCTGGCTGGAGGCGCTTGTTGACTGAGGCCCAAGTCCACGCCGGACCGTAACGCCACTTAAAGTAAAGTAAGTTTTCAATTGTTTGAGGTCCCGCAATCGGATAGTATATGGAGCACACATATACCTTTTATTATAAAAGTTCACAAAGTATATTAAAAGAAAGTTTTATGTAAATACAAGATAAAGTATATATAGTATATACAAAATATCAAAATAAAATTCTTATCTTTGTTGCTAACCATATACTGTCAAGCTCGGCGTGTTAGTTATGTTGCTAAGTGGTAATGAATTTTACAATCTGATAGAATGAACGAAAAATTTTAAATTGGTTTAATGGTTAACAAGATCCAGCTCGAATCATCATCGTGTGCGTCGAAATTAACAAGCACAGTTTGGTTCGGTCTGTGGGCTGCTGGAGTCATCTGACCGTATTTCCACAAAAAGCGTATAACCGTCAATGGTATTCGCAATATAGCATGATTGCGAAAGAGATGTGATTCCAATAGGACGACATTACGTGTCATACAGGAAACTATACAATCACCTTATTAAAGGAACGATCAACGCATAATTTCGCGTAATGGACCTCTAAATTGGCCTTAGGATGTTGTGATTTCACGCCTATTTATTATTTTCATTAGGGCTACGTAAAGTCGTTAGCCTACGCTGACCAACCAACAATAATGGACGCATTAAAAGTCAACATTTTTCGTGTTATTAAGGACATACGCCCACAAATCCTTGAAAAAGTGGTCGAAAAGTTTGCCCTTCGTATGACATTCATCAGATTCAGCTGTGGTGAACATAGACCTGAAATTGTGTTTAAAAATTAATTGCAGGATGTATTCTCACGATTGAAATCAAATAAAGGGCTATTTATTGAAATTTCATTATATTTTTTGAAATCAAAGTAAGTACTGGCTTAAAACAACACCATTTATTTTCAATCATTGTAATGCACATTTATTTAAATTAATTCAGAAATTCTTATATGCTATACAAAAAACGCTTTAAAATTAGCTTAAATAACTTAAAACTATCGTATTTTAACTTACTGACTCCATGCGGACACTCTAAGTTAAACATTATTCTTAATCTAATTATCTTTCGACGTTCATAACAATATATTTAAGTTTGTACTTTGCTTACGACTCAAACTAAGAAAATCAGTTGTTTAAAAAAACTTAATAAATGGACAAATTTTTAATTCAATTATAAACTTAAAAACTAAGACTTACAAGCTACATAAAAATAAATCCTAAGGTTACTTAAATTAACTTTTTTTAATATATGGGCATATTATTTTTTGTTTTTTTTTTTTTTTTGTAGTACCACTTTTTCTTTAAGATAGAAGAAAACCTCTTTGTTGTTTTATAGACTTCTTTTTATTTTTTTTTTTGATTTATTTTTTTTTTTGTGTATTTGTATTATTTCAATATTTATTTTTGATTTATTTCTTTTTTTGTGTATTTGTATTATTTCAATATTTTTCTTTTAAGTTTTTATTGTTTGTTTTTAAAAACTCTTTTAACTCAACCTAAACCTATGTAAGCCGGCCATGACTAAAAATTAGGCAGACTCACTCTGCTCTTAATGAAGTTATTCTGATCCCAGTGTACAACCTGGTAGTCTAGGACTTTGATACGAGGCTGCATTTCGCAGTTCGACGCGGCGTGCCCGATACTTTGGCAGCGAACATATTGCAACATTTTATCGCTCCATTTTACTTTCTCGCTCGATATAATCTGGTAGTATAGGACTTTCAGACTCCTCAGACTAGTTTTCTATCGGGAGTTAGCTGAACCAGAAAGAACGGTAGTTTCCGTTTCTGCCGTTTGGCTCTGGCTGTGATGAACGGCTTAACTGCTACGAATTTGAGCTTGACGCACTCTTTCTCTTTGAGCAGTGCGAGCAGTGGAGATATGAATAATGGTGGTTTATTTATTTCATCTATACGTTAAAGCATAATACCTGAAGTATCTCTGGAGGCGCCTCGAAAAGAATTTGTTATGCGGTGAACACCATAACTCGTTACCGGGTCATATGAAACAAAAAAACCGAAATGTGTTTAAAATGTTATATTTTTGCTTAGGGAATCGGGAGAATTTTTTATTTTTAGCAGTATTTGGAAGTGCGATTTTCGCTGTAATTATAAAATGGAAAAAAATTGTAAAAAAAACTCTTCTTGAAATATGTTAATTTATGTGGAGAAAAAGTGTTTGAAATTTCAAAAGGATCGGTCAAGGAGATTTTGAGTTATGATGCCCACCACATAACTTTTTTTCAAAATTAACGCTTGGGTCGGATGGCCAGTCCATAATATACGGTGAGTTTTCCTTTTCTAGAGAGACTTTTCCCCTTTACTTTTTTTTTCTGTTTTAGTTTCACTATCGACCACAGTTGATTTTTTCTGGTTCACGTAAACGAGTACCCATTCCTTTCTGCATATGTCCTATGCACTTGGAGCAGCTTCCAAGTAGACGCGTCGCGCTGACAACAAAGTACTGAAGGCTAAAGTGCAGCTCATGGAAGACCGATGCGTATTCCTTGAACGCAAAGTCGAATTCCTGAAAAAAATATTGTGGTGCATATCCCAACGCAAACTGGAATCGAGCCTGAGTCTAGGGCTAAAGAATTATGTCTGGAGCTCTTAAACATAACGGACAGCTCAGTAGTTGCACATACGCGGACATTGCAATCAAAAAACAACCTACCAAATGCCATTGTCAGAATGAAGAACAGGGCAGATGTGGAACGCATGCTACGATCAGCAACTCATCTACGCGCCACTGGAATTTCGATGCATAAAGATTACACGGCGGCATTCAGAGAAAGGAGAAGGCAACTGTTAAAAATAAAAACCGAAGTCACAAGAAAAACAGCAACATAAAAACCGAATTACATTGTCAAACACTGAGAGCAGGTGACGACGTGTTTTATTTTGACAGAAATAATAGCATTTAATATGACAGCGCGAACGGGAAGTCAATACTCCAACAGATGTGCAATGACAGAACGAAAGCGACAGTAACAGGAAGTAGAGATCAGAATGCTTATGGTGTAAGCATAAGCGGGAATCTCAACTGTGCTTCCCAAACTAGCGAAACCAGGCTCCAGAATCATTTTAATTGTAATGCCGTCTGCCATTCTATAAATAATGCTAAAGTTAACAACAACAATCATAAGTTAAAAGAATTTAAAATATTGTCTTATAATATAGCAGGTCTAAGTAATAAGTCCCTATTTACAGAATTTTATAACTTTGTTAATAAATTTGAATTTATACTTTTATTTAAAACATTTACAACAAAAAATAATTACAAGGTTTTTGAAAATAAGTTCCTAAACTACGAGTATAAGTGAATAAGCGCCACAAGACGATATACCAGAGGAAGAGCCAGCGGAGGGTGCTATTTTGGTTTTAGGAGAGATCTCGACATTTGCTGTGAGTTTAGAATATTCGAACAACTCACATATGTGAGTCTGCGATTGGACAGTAAGGAGTTTTACATATTCCCAATATATCTAAACTGTAATAATTGGGAACGAGACTTCGAGAATCTTCAAGAAGCAATGATATGCTGTGATGAACAGAATGTGCTTATAATTGGAGATTTGAATTCGCGAGTAGGAGAGACCTGTTGTATGGAAAATTATGAATCCGGCGTAGAACGACGGTCCAAGAATTCATTGTGTAACAAAAGAGGAAGGAGGCTTATTGAGTTCTGCGATTCTTTTGGTTTTCGGATCCTGAATGGTATTAGTGCGAGTGAAGAATGGGGTGAGTTGAAGTTCATTGGAGATATTGGGACATCATTTATTGACTACTGTTTGGCAAGAGGAGACTGGAACTACCATGTCACTGATCTGGAAGTGAAGCAAGTCATATACTCTGATCATTTACCTATCATTGTTACGGTTGTTCACTACGCGCCGACAAACGATCAAATAAGGGATATGATGGTGCTCCCAAAAATGGTATTGAACGAGAACAAAGCCGCCCAATATAGAACGAAAATTGATGAGAAATTGCAAGGAAGAAGTATTACGACCATAGCGGATATGGAGCAAATTATAAAAGAGTCCCATCCTACCGTAAATCCAAACATCCGCAAACAAAATAACGAACCGTGGTTCGATAAAAACTGTCAGAGAGCAAGACGTGTCTTTTGCGTGGCTTACATTATTTCGTGTTTTCAACAAAGAACTCCCAAAAAGTCTTATCTACTATAAGAGCGAATCAGGAGTATAAAGATGTTTGCAGACAAAGTAGGCGAAATTACTCTGAAAGAGAGGCGCGCAGACAGGAGTATTGTAACAACGCATCCGAATTTTGGAAACTTTCAAATGTACTTAATGGAGGAAGATATGTGATCAACAGAGGTCCTAGCCCTAATATCCTGCTAGATCATTTCAAGAGGCTACTGAACCCATCAGTGAGCAGTCCTAGCTTTCAATATGCTGTGCCAGATACACGAAACAACATTTTAGATGAGCCTATATCTTATCAGGAGCTCACGGGTGCGCTGCTGGGTCTGAAGGATAGAAAGGCTGTAGGGTCGGACGGTATACCAACCGAAGTTTTTAAATATAGTACAAATGGGCTGAAAGACAACCTCATTGGCTTATACAACAGCATATTATATTAACAGTGCCCCAACGGTTTAAAGAAGCTCTGATTTTTCCCATCCACAAAAAAGGCGATACATCGGATCCTGCCAACTATCGGAGAATACCGTTCTTAAGTGCATCGCACAAAATCCTTGCAGCAATATTGCAGAGGCGGCTGTGCACATGGATAGAGGCCAATAATCTGCTGCGGAGATAAGACCAAGGGTAAAGAGATGACGATCTCTTTTATAGTCACACCCCAACGAGGGAGCAACAACAATCATTATTAACAATGAACAACAACAATAACATCAACATATAAGCAATAATAACAAAACAACAACAACAAAAACCGTAACAAATTACCAGGAGGGCAGAAAGGCCCACAACTATAAACAAATGCGAAAGAAATAAAAGACATAATTGTGAGTGACACACTATTGGTCAGTCCCCATTCCCCAAAAATCTGAACGCCAATCCACCAGAGAAGGTAGGGACCCGCAGGGTAAAGTGCCACACATGCATTTGTACTAAGCTTTGTTTAGGGCGTTTATCTAGGGAATGGCTAGTTCCTCCTTCTTCCTCACACTCCATCTATCTTTAATCGGACTTTCTTTCTCCTTCGCGTCTGTTTTGATCTGGAAAGATCACGTGACGCCTAACGTCATTAGTTTTCCCAGGTCTAGCTGCCATCAAAGCGCTACCTGGCGGTTTCGAAACCACCACTGGAATTAATGAAAATTCCAGAGTTAGTTTTGATTCTTGGCAACTGTCACACGTTGGAGTATTGGAGTACCCACTAATTCCTGATGTGGGTTCGTTTACACGGCAGGTAGCGCTTTAAAGTTTATTAGTAAATTCTGTTTGACAATGCATATACACACATCAAGCATGAGTCTTCAATCATTTATTTTTACTTCAATTTTGAGCTGAAAGCACGTGCAATTTCTTGTGAGATTTGAACTTAACGTTTTATGAGTGACGCCGAAGATTGCTCCATCGCTTTGGGACTAGCCCTAAATTTGAAGAAGAAAAGTAAAAAGATTCGGGAGAATCGGGTGTGGATGAAAGAATGGCTGAAAAAACGAAACGATTTTTCACACGAAAAGCAGATATACAACGTATACGTGCCTCATTTTCACTAATAAACTCTCACATGCTTGATGAGAATTTGACCAATGTGACCAATGTCTCGAGATATAGCGCACGCCCGACCTTCCGGAGTCTCACTTGTTCAAATTTTAAAAAGTTTTCAATGCACTTCTCTGCACTATATACACTATACCTATACTTATCTTTTTGGCGGTTCTGTGCCCCTTTCTGCCATAGTCCTCTTTATTGCTTCGTCCTACATTCTTACTTCAACGTCCTTTCTCCGTTTTCCCCTTTACCTTTTTGTTCACAAATGAACTCGCGTTTTGACCAAAAAAACTCTACTTTTATTGTCGTACTCGACACTCGCAAAAAAAAGAATTGCTTTTCGAAAACAAAAACTCAGCTCTACCCTTGCTATTGCAGGTTGTCACCAAACTGACTCCCACTTCTTTTTTCTTCTGCAAACTCACTCCAGACTCTCACACACATTCAACACACAGACCCAACGTATGGGTTTCTCAGTTATACGACTAGCAGACTTTGCTAGTGTGTGATCCAGTGTCCAACTAGGCCTCCTATTGTACACATTCATACAAACTCTCTCAGTGAAGTTCGCAGTTATCACTGGAAGTGAGAGCGAACTCCAATACTGAACCATAACAATGTATGGGAGAAACGTGAAATGTCAATTAGATACTGATGCACAAGGCAACGTCATGTCATACACAACATTTTCGCAACTGGGATTAAATAATTCTGTTATTCTGCCACATCAGTTCGTATTGTCCACTACCAATAATTGGACAGTTAGAAATCTTCTATGTTTTTAGGAATAAAATTATTATTATTAACAAACTTAATTGTCGTACGATCATAGGACTTCCAAAATGCATTGCACTAAATTTAATTAAACGTTTTGTCAGTGGGTTAAAATTTGAAGAAAGTGCTAATATGAGTGCCGCATTACAAAAAATTAGGTCGAGAAAGTTTATAAAGTACATATCGTCGTTCCAAACACGAAGTGGCGTATGTGCAAAATCATAACTTTACAAAAGCCAAATCAAAAATTACCGTACTTTTTTTTCCTTTAACTGAAAAAGTTCAACAAAGCTTACTTATATATCCAGGAAGGGGTTATTATAATAGGTTAAAATTCTTTTTCCATAAACAATTACTATTTTTGAGTAAATTCCTTTCCAATAGAAAAAAATGCAGTTACGCCACTTCGTGTTTGGAACGACGATATAATAGGTAATAACAGTTTACCATTTAAAAAAAAATCTTGGTTGCTTAAAAAAGCAAACCAACTTACAACTTAAGCCTGTTGTCAAACCAGTGATTGATTGCCCACGACGGATTTCATTCGCCCTCGAAAGTGATCTTAAAAAGGAACTTAAGAGAATGGAAAACTTAAAAGTAATTGTAAAAGTTAATGACCTAACCGAATGGGTAAGTTCTATTGTTGTTGTTAAAAAATCGAAAAGTTGTTTGCGAGTATTGCTTGACTCAAAAATTTAAACGTTTACGCTTACAGTTTCCAAAAATGGACGAATGCAAAGCCCGTCTAAGCAACGCCATATATGTATTGTAGTACATTAGATGAACTCAGGGTTCTCGGCTCTTCCACTTGATGAAGAATCATTCGGGAGATTTCGTTTCTTACGATTAACTTTCGGAATTAACGCAGCTTCTAAATTATTTCAGGCAGAAATGATACAAAATTTCGGCGATATTCCAAATTTAATCATTTATATTGATGATTTTTTCATTTTCGGAACAAACAAAGAAGAGCATGACCGTGTTCTTAATCTTGTGCTCGAAAGAGCTAAAATTAAATTTGACAAAATCGAAATTCCTTCAGAAGGAAGTTAAATTTAATCGACATGTATTTAATCAAAAAGGTGTACGTCCAGTTGAAGAGAAAGTAAAACCTATTTGCAAGATGCCACGCCTTCAACGTTTCCTAGGCATGATAAACTATTTAGGGTCATACATTAATAATTTATCAACAGAAAATATATATTTTCGTGAACTTCTTAAAAAAGATGTCTTGTGGCATTATGGTAGAAACAGATCACATACCACTAGTACCATTGTTCATGCGTCCATTGCATAATACACCAATGCGATTGCAGCGATTCATGCCTCGTCTTCAGTGCTACGATATGTCTGTTCGTTATAAGCCCGGAAAATATTTATTTGTCGCTGACACTTTGTCAAGGGCTCCCATCCTAGAAACTGCTTTAACATAGTTCGACAAAGATCTACGCCTACATTGTAATTTATTAGCTAAAAGTTTTCCTGCATCCGAATCTAAACTTGATGAAATTCGTCGTGCAACCCTAAATGATGACGCTCTTACATAAGCTACGAGTATTATCACATGCATACGTCAGAGAAATGCGATCCCAAAATAACCTTTGCAGCCATACGATGTTATTCCAATTCCGTGGTTAAAAGTCGACATCGACTTGTTTGAAATAAAAGGGAAAATGTACCTTTTAGTAGTTGACTACATTTCAAAATTCATAGAAATAGCACCACTGTGCGGTGGATATACGAATCGTTTAGTTGTAACCAGAGCTTAAAGTATCCAAAGTACCACTCCATTTTGTTTCTCTTTTAATCAATTTGGATACTCGTATAATAGAAAAAAAATGAGAGCGACAAATTTTACCTGGGCAGGAGAAAAAATTTAATGATCTCTTATGAAAAGTTCCGATCGGAGTAAATCCCTAGGATCAATATTTTCTTTCATCCTTGTTAATTGATCCGATTCGGAGCAAAACAAAAAATTGATTTTGAAAATATTTTATCGGTTAAAAAGAAGTGAATATATTTAACTATACTCGTAAATAGAAATGAAATAAAGCGAACTTCTGAACCCTTAATAAACCTGTATCGCTAACATTGATATTTTACGATTTTATATTTTGTCCACAAAGCTAATTTTAATGACCTTAGAATGCAGATTAATTTTTGCCTGTGTAAAAGCCTCTCGGCCGTTTGAATTGAATTCGGCAAAAAATAAAAGACCCTGCACAAGAGTGAAAAAAATAATAACGCGAGCAGCACAAATGGGTGCGTAAAGCTAGCTAGTTTTTTTTGTTATAATGTATTGAATGACATGAACTCTGTTTTAATTTCCGACTCCTACTAATTGTTGGTAAGAAAGAATTTAACGTTGTTTTATAATTTCTGATAACTTGAATAAGAAAATTATACTATTTTAGATCAAACTCGGTGGCCTTTTTTTTCATTAATAGTTCAATTTCGTACAAAAATTTGAAAGGAGCGAAATATTTTTTGTTCCGGGGCGGAACAGTTTCTTCTTCGGAGTAAGTGAATTGCTCCGTCCGGATAAATATAAAGAACGATAGAAATTATTGGGAGCAAAATTATTTCCCTCTCTGTATAATAGTTTCATGCAATCAATTAATATAAATATCCACAAAAACCAATCCGTTTGGAACTTTTTATTTTGACATATATCTATTTTAAGCCCTGGTTGTAACACAACTTAAATCTATATGTTCGCGGCATGGTATTCCACAAACCATGGTCAGTGACAATGGCCCATCATTCAATTCCGACGATTTTCGAAGCTTTGCTCAAGAATGGAATATAGACCATATCACCTCTAGTCCATGTCCCGCATGTTCGAATGGTCTAGCAGGGAGGTCTATACAAACAATTAAGAAATTGCTATTAAAATGCGGTGAAACCGGTTCAGATCCTTATATTACCCTGTTACACTATAGGACAACACCAAAAGGAATTTTAAGCTCACCTGCTGAACTATTAATGTATCGTAAGCTTCGAACTATACTTCCAGCCAGTAGCGAAAACTTGAAACCTAGGACAAACAAAAACATGAATAACATATAAAAGAAAAACAAAATAAGATGAAATCATATTATGATTGTGGCACAAAAAGCACTCAAACCATTAAAAACAGGTAAACGTTTTCAGGAACCATTGTTAATAAGTGCCGTGAGCCTCGCTCATATATAATAAGCGACGATAGTAATACTTATTATAGATGAAGTCGTCACACATTCTTGAAACTCCTTAAAATGATCACTCCGTTAACAGCAATCAATCAACTGAAGAGACAACGGGTATTCAAGAAGGTACTTTTACAAATAGGCCTATAACAAGTACAAGTAATAATAAGATAATCACAACTAGATATGGTAGACAAATTGTATCTCCTGTTAAATTTAGCCACACTGAATTCCATTCTTAATTTAGTTTATTCTTATTTTAATAATAGAATTGAAATGTAGAAACTAAAGTTTGAAATAATGAATCAAAAAATAAAAAATAAATATATTACACACACATGTAAATGTATACATATAACACATATAACAATATATCTATGTATTTATATACTTATTTAAAGCATACTAAATAATTTTCTATTACATAACATTTAAGTAGTTTATATTTTCAAAGGGAGATGTTGTATATATGAACTTTAAAATATATGATACATATACATGATTATATTGTACTTACTAACATTCACTTCAGTTCTTGGATATGTATGCACATATAAAAGTAACATGTAATTATATACCTCTGGTCTAAGTGAACCAGTCGTGCTTGAGCATCCCAACAATAAAGTTATAAAGAAAGTCAATCTAGTGTTTTATTAAATATTTATAGTAATTTTTGAAGAAATTTGTTCGGTTGAAAAAAAAAAATATAATGTGGAATTAAAAAGACTTTAAATATTAAATTTTTGGAAAGAATAATAATAGCGAGAAGGCAAGTTCGATAGTACTCGTATGTGTGCTAAAGAAAAATGTAGACGTTAGGCTTTGCATTGATTTTATCAATTCACAAGTTTACAAAGACAAAGCATTATCTACTTCCTCTTACTGAGGAAATTTTCGAATTTCGAATTTTCTAGTAATATGTTTGTTAACATTTTATGTAAAACCAGTGCTTTTCTACAACTATTTTTAACTGATAGATAAAAAGTATTTTACTGTCAATACTTTAAGAGGTCTTTTCAGATTTACAAGGTTGGTGTCTAGAGCTAAGTTTCAAACGCTATTTTTCAAAGTGTTACTACTAATATCCTAGAAAGTTTCCTTTTAATTAAAGGAACAGATTTTGTTAAATGCTATTAGTCTAAAGGTGGAACTTATGTAAGAGCCAGCAAAATGTTTCGCAGTTGCGCTCTTCTATAGGTTTAAGAAATTATTATGCATATTTCTTAGCAAACCAATTTGCGATATTAAATTAACTCTTTATTTCTTCAAACGTATGTATAAGAGTAATTATCATATAATCATATAATATTTAATTGCCGAAAAAACACTAATACGAGCAGGTTAATTAAATGACAATAACGAAACTCATATTAGTATTTTAGATGAGAAACTAAAAAATATCATATTTTAGCTTATTTAAATTCGCAATCAATCTTAATTATTTTGCACAAAAAAAAAGAAGTATACAAGCATTGTAGTAAGTATTCTATTAAAAAATGAAGTACATTATTAATATATTTGTGATTTTATAGAAATTATTCATACCTGGCTATTAATTCAGTATCAGAAGGCTGAACGAAAATTTGTTTAGGTTGTTTTCGATGTTTTGACGCCAGCCAACTAAAAACATCATATTCTGATCTTCTCATAAATGGCTCAAATCGTGCAGCACCAAAAATATTATCGAAGAATTCATCCTGATCCTGAGAAGAATAGTCGTTACCTATATTTGAAAACGAATTTTTATAATACTTCGGCGTATATTTCGTGCATTTCTCAGCGCCGGGTAATTGTTCTATCAGATATTTAAGTCCATTTGTTTTTAATCCGATCATTTGTACTCCGCACATTTCCGCAAAGGGACCTAATGGCAATAAGGATAAACCGTGTGTTCGTCGCGCAGACTGAACTGTGTTGAAGACTTTTTCCCAAATGTCAGCTATAGACTTCGATTTATATGAAAATCCATCTTCACTATTTATTTCAAATATCAATTGTGGTTCGGATAACTGTTCAGTTTCTTCGTTATCATGCCGTTTATTAGAAAATATAGGCACTGTAGTTTGACACGTTTTTTTTGATTGCGAGTTTTCAGTTAAGACTTGTTTGAGAGTTTTATCCCTTAATAACAATTTAGAAATCTCTCTATTACTGTTAACATACTTGTTTTGTGTTAAAACTTCTAATGTATTTGACAGTAAAGATTCATTTTCTATTCTATCGATTTTGTCATCCTTTGATGAGTTTGCAAGAGGAATAATGTTGCGATTTTTATAATTTAAATTACGTTGAACATTTTTTTTCAAATTTTGTAAAACATTTGTCTCTTCATTTATGTCCAAAGCACTCGTCAAATTACCATTTTTCTGTAAAGAATTATTTTCCATCGAGTTAAAACAGTTTTTTGGTTTTATTTCAGCCATTTCACTATCCAAATGTGAAAAAGCCAAACTTCTTATTGTTTGCTGATCATGAATAGAATACTCGTTTTTTTCTTTCTCGGTATTTTGGGCAACCAATAGCTTTTCTTCCGTAATTTGAACGTAGGGAGTGTTGCCATCAGGTAGCTTATTTGAATTATCTACAGACAAGGTGTTCATTATATTTGAACTTTTCGATCCTGGTTTGTTAATTAATATTTGAGTCGATTGCATCGGAAGCACTCTGTTAGTTGGACGAGTTGAAGTATTATTGATCTGGTTTGACTGCAATATAGGGGTAACTATATTTGTTGGGATATTATTAAAATGACTTCCAAATGATACTGAGGTAAGAGATTGTTTTGATGAATTCATAACATTTGATTGAATTGTTGGTGTTGAAACGGTAGATCCGGAGGTAACATCCTCCACGATTTGATTTTTACTATCTGAGTTGCTTTGTGGATTATCGTTGAAATTAAATTTTTTTAACAAAGAAAATGAGTTTATATTATTCTCAGGTAATATAATTTCATGAATTTTTTTTTTCTTTGTTTTTATATCATCAGATACTTTTTTTTTGTTTTCATTTATTTTGCAATTTCTTTGAAAGCATACTTTGTTTATTAATTGTTGGGTAGTTGTATCTAATTTTCTTCTTTTTAAGCCATCTTGAAACAGTTTTGAATTCAGTTCAACCTGATTCTTGGAAAATAGTTTGTCATCTGGCACCGATTTATCCTGTAACTTAGCAAATCCTACTTTTTTATCGGTCTCCACAGAATACAAATTTGAAACAAAATCTAGTGATGGCACCTGATTTGCTATATTATCATTATATCCTATATTAAAGGCTGAAATACTGTCGTTTAGGGGTGCTGCAAAATTATTGGGGCCATTTTGTAATGACATGTGACAAGATTCACGTTCAAGATTCACGGTCGGTTGGGCCTGATTTATTGGCATATCCAAAGGAATAGTTGATATGTTACTTAAAGTCGGAAAAGGCATAACTCCATTTGTTGAAATTTGTTGTACCATATTTTGGGCATGTCCTTCACATATATTTTCAATATCTTGTGAGGTGCCGCTACGAAAATCATGTCCACAATTCGAGTTTAAATAACCTGATAAAACGTTTGTCTGTGGTACTATTATTGTGCTCCCATCTGTGCTGTTTAAAACTACGTAACCAACAGCGGCATCATTGACAGATTCAAATTTGCTCGATTGAAACACCTATAAAAAAAATTTTCAGAATATTGTTATATTATAAAACAATATTAAAAAAAAGGGCGTTGTTTGTTTTTATTATTATATAAAAATTATATTATTCGTTATTGCATAAAGAATGTAGAAATGTTTGTGTAATATATGTATATATACGAAAAGTTTTTCAAAAATATTTAAAAATGTTGTCTATAATAAATACATAATGAAAGACATTTTTTAAAATGCTCTAGCATTTTTTATTTTATTTTAGAATGGTCGTTTTGTTCTGCTTATGAACTATTTAATTATGTTGCGAATGATAATAAAAGATATTGTAGATAACTCGAAATAGTTCGTTGTTATCAACAAAATTATTAAATAATAACGGTTGGTGGACATATGTTTCTATTCAACCAAAGATAATTCAGTGGCTATGGACCGTTTGTCGGAATGTGTGTGCCATTTTTGCAAAAAAACAATAATTTGGGATTGTTGCACGAAGAAAATTCTGCAGTCGCCGTACTTTGCATAGCATAAATGATATGCCACGCGGTCCTTTCACCAGCAAATAGATTCGTAAGCGCGAAGAAACAACATCAATATTTTATAAACTTAAGGCCAGGTTGCTCCAAAAAACGTGTTTTTATAAATAAATAATAAATATATAAATATAAATATAAATATAAATATAAATATATAAATATAAAAAATAATAAATATATAAAATAATTTTATAAATAAATAATTACAAAAAAATATTTATAAATTAAAGTTTTTATAGGTTAGAAGACATATAAAAACACTAATTGAAAAATTATTATTATTTTCTTTTTTTAGAAATGGCTGCTGAAACACGTCCCTTTTGTGGGTGGGTGACACGATAACTCAACAACGAATCATCTGAAAGCAAAAATCAAAACGGTTTCTTATTTTGTATCACATTGGCTATGGTCGATACTACAATGAAACATTTTCACAAAAAAAAAAAACAAAATGGCATACTTTTTAATTTGTTCACCCTTTTGTTCACTTTTAATTGTTTATAACTTTTTTAAACAACAATGAATATTTTTGGTTGTAGTACCGACCCCATAGAGAGACATTTTAGGAGTAAAATGCCGTTTGGTTCATATTCATAAGTGCAATAGTTTCTGAATAAGAGTTGTTGAATAAACGTGGTTTCGAAAAAAAAGGCGATTAAAGTTTTTGTTCGTGAAAACCTGGCCGTATACTACGCTAGACACCCTCCTGAAACTGCAGAAAATGTTTTATTAAAAATGAAGGGAAAGAGAACAAAAAGTCGATCCGTCAGCACGCAGCACCTTCCGCCACCCGGGGTGCTCGAGCGGCGGGATTTACCGATTGGCGCGCTCCGCTCTTCCCTCTTGTATACCTACTTCTCGGTCTTGCGGGCCTTCGGGACTAATTCTATATTATCTCTAAGGGTATTTTCTAGCAATTTACGGGAAAAAAATTTCGATTTTTTGAAATTTTTTTTGAGGA
Source organism: Volucella inflata (assembly GCA_928272305.1). Lineage (NCBI taxonomy): Eukaryota > Metazoa > Arthropoda > Insecta > Diptera > Syrphidae > Volucella > Volucella inflata. The sequence goes on along the minus strand of OV743716.1, from coordinate 89,065,549 downwards.
ACCTGGCCTTAGATCTGGGCGACGACAATGTAGACTCTATTCATGATAATCAAACCTATAAGTTTGTAAGTGATTTGAATGAGTCTAGCTTATCATTATCCGGTATTTCATACAAAGATAAAAAACTGCACGTTATAAAATTTTGTTGATGCAGAATTAAGGCCACAAGAGGCTAAAATTCATTAGGAACATAACTGAATGTTTATCAACATTTCCTTTTCGGATGAGGCAGATTTTTACCTAAACGAACATGTTATAAAGGAGGAGTGCCGTTATTGAAGTGATTATCAAAAACACCTACATAGATTCATTTACAGATACATTAAAACTTGACTAGAGGAAAAGAAGCTACATTTCGGGAGGGAAACCGAAGGAAACAGGCAAGCCAAAACTTTATGCCAAACAGTTGCCACAAAAAATCGAAAAAACTACTACAACTAAGTAGAAGTCAGATTCGTCTAATCACAGGTTTTCTCACAGGCCATTGCGGTGTGAAAAAACACCGGATGACCATGGGCATATCACAAAAGAACATATGCAAATTGTACTCTTGCATCATAGATGAGCTTTAAATGAAGGACTTCATAGTAGGCCCATTTGCGGCCGCAGTGTTCTGAGATATACTATACCACCTCCCGTACCAATCTAACAATCAAACGGTTAGAGGTTATGTTATCAGGTCTTACGAATCACATCTCATCTTCGACAAGAACGCAGTAATTATAAATAAAAATTTAAAACAAGCTTTTATTTTGTTAAAAAAGAACTATTAAGATTAAAAATAAACAAATTTTAATTAAACTGAAGCCATTTTCCAAGCCTTCGTTTTTGTCAAATTCATTCTACAATATTATTAAAATAAAAGCGTGTTACACTCTCCTTTTCTACTGCTGCCAAATTTAACACGCTTTTATTTTGGTAAAAGAATGAATTTGACAAAAACGAAGGAATTTCAATGTCGGTTAAAGGTCAAAATGTAGAAAATGGCTTGAGTTTAATCAAAATATGTTTATTTTTAAATTTTGGTTCTCTTTTAACAAAATAAAAGCTTATTTCAAAACACATTTTTTACGTAATTTATTTTTTAACTTTTAAGTATTATGTGATTGCAAAATTCTTTGTGTAGTTGTTTCTTTTCTATTCATGCTGCTCCCACGAGTATAGGACGAAAACCGTCCATCCCCCACAGGTCCATTCTAGAGGAATAAGTGCTTCAATACAACAGGGTGCGCCCCTTTTCCCTGAGGTGCAACTTTAGCGATATGATATGTTTATACACCCTCAATACCATTCAATCTTCGGCACGTGTTTACCTTGGAGTTTGTTTACTTAAATCAAAATCCACATCCAAATTCAAAACAAACGAAACGAAATCAAATTCGAAAGTTTAGATTTACATTTCTTCCTCTTCTTAAAGTTTCTCTCCACTGCGGAGGTTGGAAATCATCATTGTTAGTGCTTGTTTATTTGTGGAACCTCTGATTATTTCTGTGGTGGAAAGATTGAGCCACTCTCGCATGTTTGATATCTTTGTCTTTGCCCCACAGTTCTTCTTCCTTCTATTTTTCCTTGCAGGATAAGTTGGAGAAGTTTGTATTTGTTACTATGTAAGAAGTGTCCTATGTATTCAAGTTTTCTTTTTTAATTGTATATACAAGTTCCTTTTTCTTTTTTATTCGTCGTAGTACTTCTTCGTTTGTTTTTCTGTCTATCCAAGAAATCCGTAGTATTCTTCGATATGTCCACATTTCGAAAGCTTCTATTTTTCTTATCATTGCCCTCTTGCACGTCCAAGTTTCCACTCCGTATAACAGTACCGACCAAATATAGCATTTGATCATTCTCGTTTTGATTTCTATGCTAATACTCGTATCTCTACTAAAAACACTTTTCTCATTCTACAGAAGACCGCCCTGGCTAGTTCAATTCTGCACTCTATTTCTTTATCAGGGTAAGCGTTACTATTACTTAAAATTGTTGTTGTTAAAATTGTTCAAGGTTCGGCGTTGGTTGGTTGCTAGTGAGTATCATAAACTTTGTTTTTGCGGTATTTATGCGTAGTCCGTATTTGTTGCTTACACTGTTGAGTCGATTCATGTTACTTAATTTGCCTATATCGCTTGCTATTATTATGCCATCATACGCGTATCTTAAGTTGTTAATGTGGACCCCGTTTATCTTGAAACTGCCGTCACTTTCTTTTATTGCGTCTTTAAAAATCTCTTCCGAGAACATGGAAAAAATGCACCCTTGTCTTACTCTTCTGCGAATCTTTATTTCCTCTGATTGTTCACTTTCCATCATTATTTTTTCTTTCTGTTTCCAGTCTAAGTTTTTTATCACTCTGCTATCGTTTAAATCTGTATGTTTACTTTGGAGGATTTCAGTCATTTTGTTGTGCTGCGCTCTGTCAAAGGCTTTTTCGTAATCCACAAAACATACAAAGATATTAAAAGCAAACAGCGCCTGGTGGGTACCAAAACCATTTCTACATTCAAATTGTGAGTGGCTTTTGTCATTTTCAAGTTTATTGTATATTCTAGGCTAGGCTTATTGTTTTATAGTCACAGCATTGTGTGGCTTAGTTTTTCTTCGGTAGTGTTATGAAGGTAGTTTGTAACCAGTCTGTTGGGATCTTTCCGTATTTATAAATTGCGTTGAACAAATTTACTATTACCGCGATATTTTCTTCATCAATAAGCTTTATAATTTCATTCTGTAATCCATCTGGGCCGGAAGCTTTGATATTTTTCGACTCTTTTATTATTTTAATGACTTCTTCTTCTGTTTCTTTCATCTTTGTTTTCTTTATTTTCATATATTCTTTCCAACATCTTATTTTGTCTTTCGTGTCCACCAAAATTTTCCCTTCCTTGACTTTGAATGCTCCGAATTGCTTTTTTCTGTTGGTGTCAGTAATTTTCTTAATTTTTTTATGTAAGTTAAAACAATTGTTTCTATTGTGCGTTTCTAATTCATCATATTGTTTTTGTGGGTATCTTTTTTTTTGCCACTCTAATCTTATTTCTTATTAATATTTGTATTTCTATATATCTGTTTCTTCCTTCTTTCTTCCATTAGTGCCAGTATTTCATATGACATCCACTCTTGTCTTGGCCGTTGATTACTGCTATTTTGCTTAAGCTCAATCCATGTCGAATTGATGTTTTCTTCATCGTTTTGGACAGTACCCGTGCCTGACAGATTCTCTTTTATCTCTATTCTGACTTGATCTTGTGTTTCTCGGTTGCTAAGAAGATTCAGTTCAATTTTTACCTTTTTTTTTGATAATTTGCGCGCCCACAAGGGACCCTTCCTCGTTATACGAACTTATGCGTAACGAGTTTCCCATTTTTACTGCATCGCTGCTGCTCCGCTTATGGGGTTGGCTAATGTCGAAGACCGCAGAACGCGTCTACATAATGCTCGGCCCTGGATCGCTTCAGTGGTTAGCCCCAGGCATTGTTGCGCATTTGCTACTGAGAAATCCAGGAATTCTTTTTCCGACCTCGTTTTCTTACAGTTGGAGTGACCATAGCTGATAGTGCCTTTTTAACCGGATTTTCCACAGATCTTCTTTGAACGTGGCAATACCAGCTTATTCTATTCGCCTCAAGCTGTTCGGTTACCGAATTCTTTATATGTAGACTTCCTATTATACGCGTACATCTACAAATGCAATCACGTTTAGTGATTCCACTAGACTTTCTCAACATTTTCATTTCCGCTGCCGTCATTTTGTTTTTAAACGCTTCGTACATTGTCGAGCACTGTGAACCGTATTTAAGTGGAAATTTTAGGCCGCAAAAGATTCCCGAATTTTCCCGCCATTTCATCCATCCCACACTCACTCTGTGGTTTACGTCGTCGTCACATTTCGCTTCCATGTTAACGATTGATCCTAAGTACTTAAAGATAGTGCTTTTCGGAAGAACTATTCCGTCTAACATTATATCCGGATATACAGGTCGCAACGGATGCGCAAATGGGCACGTCAAATGCTTCGTCTTTGAACGACTTATTTTAAACCCGTTTCTCTCTAGCGCAGTTTTCCATGAATCTAAAGCGTTCTGTAAATCTTCGACGTTATCGCTAAGTATCACTGCGTCGTCAGCGAAGAGAATCGGCGTTACATTTGCTTCGCACATGCAGTCTTTTAAAAGATAGTCGAATACTACGTTAAAGAGGAAAAGGCTAAGTACGCTTCCTTGATGGACTCCGACATTAACTGGAAATTTTCTCGTTAGTCCAGCAGAGCTTTTAACCGCAGTTTTCACGTTTCCGTACATGTCTTGTATTATTCTAACATACGTTTCCGGTACGCTTTGAGACCTCAGCGCGGCCCATATGAGATCCCTAGGCACTCGATCGAATGCTTTCTCGAGGTCGATAAATACTTATTATTCGTAGGCTTTGGATAGTGTCCACCGTCGATCTTCCTTCCACAAATCCACACTGGCTATTATCGAGCTTTATTAGTTGCCGAAGACGTTCGTTTGAGACTCTTTCGACGATTTTCATTGTGTGTGACATAAACTTGATTGAACGGTAGTTGTTGCATTCTCGAGTGTCGATTGCTGTACTTATTTCTTCGATTGAAAAGTCCGAAACTTCCGCCTCGAATAGACCAGCTGTCGGCACGATATCATGTGGAAACTGTTTGTTAAGCAACTCCTTGCAGTATTCAAGCCACCGGTCACAAATTTCCTTTTGATTTGTTAATAAGCGACCGTCTGAATTTTTTATGTATTTCGGCGAGGTTATTTCCATCGAATTTTTTCGCTTCTGAGCAACGAGCTTAAAAATATTTGGCACTGTAGTATTGGACGACGTTTGAACTTCTTGAACTTCTTGTATAGCTTGTCTTCTATCTGCCGATCGTGAGGATATTTGTTCCAACTCCTGGTACAGGTTTTCGCTTCTGCCGCTCGAGTTCGAGCCAGTACTTTCTTTACGATCTTTTTAAGGCGTTCGTATTCAAGAGCCATCAAGATCGCATTTTGTCCACGCTTGAAATGCATTCTTCTTGTGGGCCACAGCTCGTTTGGTTTCGTCATTCCACCACCATGTTTCTTTGCCGACGTAATGGTATTTCGATATAGTTCCCAGATGGGATTTTGCGAGTGTTATGCATTCCTCGTGCATGCTGTTCCACATTTCTTGTGGGCTAAGTGAGTCTGCTATACCATTTATATTTTGAAGTACTTCTTTAGCCAGTGCGATAAATCTTGCGCTTCGTTCCTTCGATAGATTATACCACCGGATTTTTGGCTTTCCAAACGATGCCCGTGTTTTCGGTGGTTTCGCTGTGAAAAATTCTGTAATGAGCAGATGGTATTCGCTTACCAGCGATTCTCCAAGTATTACTTTACAGTCCTTAACACGGTTTCTCATCGACATTTTGCAGAGGTGATAGTCTATTTGCGTTTCGTGGCCTCCGCTGCTATAAGTGATAAGATGTCGTTGATGTTTAATAAACATTGTATTTAAGACGGTTAAGCCGTAAGCCCTACACGCTACAAGGATGTCTTCGCCAGCAGACTTTTTGGTTCCAAAGCCTTTACCGCCATGGCAGTCCTCATAATCAACATTTGTTTCTCCGACGTGGCCATTCAAATCTCCGCTTACGAAGAGCATCTCATCGATAGGTATATTTCTAAGCAAATTACCGAACTCTGACCAAAATCTATCTTTTTCTGATTGGTCGCATCCATTTTGTGGAGCGTACGCGCTAACTATGTTCCACGTTTCATTGTGAATGATGATTTTTACACTCATTAAGCGGTCGCTTATTTTAAGAATACCAACGATATTGCTTAGAAGATCCGCTGCAACTACAATACCAAATGGTACAACATCTTAAATGCCTTAGTTTTTAAAATAGCACGGGCGAAGAAAATTTAGGGAGGTGCCGATGAACGTTGATTTTAAATGTTTGAAGGTTGTAATGGCTAGGAAATAAAGAGCTCGACAGGGTATTCCATAAGCGAGTTGTTAGACTTAAGAAAGAATCACGATATTTCAGGGTGAGCCAGGAGACATTGCGTCAGTGTTCGAGGGTGTCAATCGACTGTGTAATATCGACATCACCTATAAGTTTTATCGCACGGCTCTAAATCCTATCTAGTAGGCGCAAAGGAGTCTTAGGAGCACCTGACCAGATGTGAGCATTGTACTCCAGCAGACAGCATTGTGTTTTGGAAGCATTAAATTCCACTCTATTGGTAGTTCCCCAATTGGTTATGATGTTAATATCGGAATTAAATGAGCTTAACATACGCTGCCGTTCCCGTTCTACAGCCGAAGAGCAGGACCGTGAACGAATATGAAAAGCAGAGAGTACTATTATTGGCGAAGGAAGATATTGGATTAGAAGTAGCAGACAAGAGATCGTTTATGAATATTAAAAGGAGTGTCAGAAGTGTCAGAGACAGAACGGAGCTCTGGGGCACACCAGCATATATTTTGTGAATATCAGACTTTAAACCACCCAAGACAACTTGAATTGAACGTTCCGAAAGGTAATTTCCAATCCACTGAAGAAGAGAGTCGTCGATCCCAAATGCACGTATTTTCGACAAAAAAGGCTGATGCCAAACTCTGTCATATGCCTTAGAAATATCAAGTCCAACTATCTTGCTTTCCCCACATTGATGTAAACTTTGGTTCCACTTCTCGGTTAAACATACCATCAATTAACCAGTGGACCTGTTGCTACGAAAACCGTTCTGCCGATCATTAAGAAGTTTTCGTGTTTCGAGATATTTCATGAGCTGACGGTGACCTTGCAAAGAAGGGACGTAAGTGCAATGGGTCTGTAAGCTGAGAGAGAAGATTCGAATTTTTTAAGGACGGGCTTGAAGAATCTCAATCATAGGCCATCTATGACGCCATCCATCCATTATTTGACACTTCTTAGAGTTTTTTTTTTCTTTTATTGACTTAGTTTTGGTTGATATTTCTGCTTTTGTTGGACAACAAAATTTGAAAGAAAGTTTTAAAAAAAATTGATTATTAAAGATTGAAAACATGTCTTAAAGGTAAATAAAAATTAAAAAAATGTTCTATTATTAAATGATAAAGCCTTTTTTTTAAATCACAGACCAGCAAAACGGTGGACTCTGGAGGAAACGAAGGCATTCCTGCATTTCTACAGAGCTCGTAAGCAAAAGTTCGAGAACCATTGGAAAAAGCGATTGGCGTAAACGCATATCTTGGAAGATATGATTTCGGCTGGTTTCGTAAGTATCTTTGAAAAATGTAAATCAAGATATAACAAGATCGCATTTAATTCTTGGGATCCAAACATTGGAATCAGCCATTTAGAAGTGAAGATGGCAACGCTGATGATGGCGTATAAGGTTGCCAAGGACGCACAGGAGCTTCTCCGTGCCCACCGCCATTCGGAAACCGAGGCATATAATGCTGGTGTGGAGTGTCTATTTAGAGTAAGAAATCAATTTAAGTTTTGGCAGCGATTTAATTTCATTTTTCATTAATTTAAGGATACTGAATCGGAATCTTCTTTGCCAACCACCCCGAATACACCTGCATCAGATGTCTTTACATTCGATGCGTCGACGGATTCCCTTGGTATGCCTTCGACATCCAGAGCTGCTGCTGCTGCCTACACGTCAACCCCAAGGAGGCAAGAAAAGAAAAACCAAAAATTACCCGATCAGATTATTTTCTGAAAGGCTAGAGCAGAAGCAACGGGAGCAGGAAGCAATCGTCAAACGATTACAAGCAGATAAAGAGGCAAAGGCCAAGTATAGAAATAAAAAAATTAAATTAATTGAAGAATTAATAAAATCGGCTGAACCTTAAAAAATGTTTATTATTCTTAAATTATACAAAACTTGACGGCGATTTACAGGAGTATCGTTCTCAGAATCCTCGTTGTGAATAAGGAACTTTTAATGGATCAGTTATGGTGCACTGATCATTATTGATTATGCATATGTTATGCAAAATACAAGCACTCAATATAATTTTTGTTACTGATTGAAGACTTCGTTGTTCAGTGAATTTACGAGTATTTATCCCTCTATATTTTCTTTTTAGTAAGCCGAATGCGTGTTCAACTACTATTCCTGTTGATGAATGTATATAATTAAAAGAAATTGGTTGATTTCTAAGTTGGACGTAATTCTTATAGCAGGATACGCCGAATCACCCAAAAGGAATGTGTTTGAACTAAATAACCAAATGTGTAATTGGTGCGCGCTCTTTTGTACAATGCAGACCTCTTTAAAACTCTACTGTCGTGCAAGGATCCCGGTTCGCCGACACATATGTCGTAGAATTTTCTTTCGGCGTAAACAACGGCTTGCAAAATAATCATAATGTTTTTTTTGCGGTTGTAGTAACACTCTTTGTTTAGCTAAGGAGCTTTTATAACAATATGTGTGCAATCTATAGCACCAATTACACCCGGTAGTTATTTTTTGGCTTCGAACTTCTGGCAATTTTCTGCGATAGTACTTCATTGGGGCCATTTTATGTACAAATTTACTTGCGTAACGAGCCAGTTGCTGACGCGACCAACTGCAATCCAGGCTGAGAACTTTGGAACGCCCAACAGGTTTCCTAATTGCCTGAGAGTTAAGATGTTACAAATGTACCATTCGTATGTACATATAAACCTCTTTCTTTGCTCCAATCTTGGTTCTGCCTCCATGTTGCGGATTTGGACAAAATATAGACAAAGAGTAATTTGCTATGGAGGAAAAAAGAACATTTCAATTTTAGGATCGCGCAAAGACAAATTTATTTACATACTAAATGTTCTACTGCTGATTGATCCAATCTTTAATGGGACTTAAGGTCCATCTCGCTGTAGTCATCGATTGTGTCCATAAAATCTCGTACCTTAGCAGAGTGCAAAATGTGTAATGTATACGGATAAAGTGGAAACAGACTGGTTTTACTCCTTTTGTTTATACGTTCGTGATTGGTTGCCCGCGAAATTTTTTACTATGAGTAAATGCGTGTAAATGATTGTCATTGTATTGTATTTGATTACGCCCTGTTGCAATGTTTTAGATTCCAAGATGTGTTTTACCTTGTTTTGTATCCTTTTCTTGGTTATTGGCGTGTGTTGCTATCAACTTCTAACATAATTCCAATACACAGAAAGGATAACAGGACCAAGGTCACAAAAATACTACCTTGATCAGAAAGTTTATTTATTTAATCTTGTATCTACAGGGAGACTATTGAATAATTTGCAGGATAGAATATAATATGAATTTTTGTAGCAGGTGGTACGAAAAGCAGGAATAGCGACAAAAGATTGTTGATGGCTCCTCAAGTTGTAAGCGTTAGAAATCGGACTCTGCAAATAACCACCTCGGATGAAAAATATTTTTAAGACCTTAAAATAAAACAGATGCCTAACTGGTAGGATTTGCATGTATCTAAATAATTCCATGGAGTGGGCCAGACGAGAAGAACCACAGATCTTCCGTATGACACACTTCTGTAGAGCAATCAACGGCTGAATTTTACTCAGGTAAGCACTTCCCCAACATCCTATACCTTACTGCAATTTCGACTGAAATATCCCATAATAAATTGATTTAAATTTGATTTTTACCGTCTTTAGACGGTAGAATGAGCGAACGGTAGATAACAGATATTGCTTACTTACCTAAAATATGGTTACACCAACCTAAATTTCGGTCAATAGTAACACCTAGGTATTTAAAATGGCTTACATTTTCAATTTTAAAGCAACTGTCCTGGCAGGGAACATTCACGTCGAAAGACATTTTAGAGCATTGGACAGAAGATGGAATGTGAAGCATGTTAAACCTTGCACATTTAGAAGCATGGAATACGACCTCAATATCTGGAGACTCGTGCGTGGTAAGACTGAAAAGCATAAGTTTTGTCTTATCGCTTACTATTAGCTTATGCTCCGTGAACCAAAGTCTTAGCAATTCAACTCATGGTTTATACCAGCCACTAACTTTAAGGGATTGGCGGAATCATATGCGATCCCAAGGTCATCTGCAAAAGCCCTGACTTTTCCTACAAATGGCTGGGTAAATAAGGAGTTGACATATATGAGAAATAATATAGGTCCAAGGACCGAGTCCTGAGGGACACCAAGGTTGATAACCATAAAGTTACTTAGGCTGGATTTGATTTTCACTTTTTGTTTTCTGTCGGACATAAACCAACTATGTATCGATCCACGAAAACCTGTATTATATAGCTTGTTTAGAATAATATTATGGTCAACCATATCAAATGCTTTTATTATATCAACAAAAAGTCCAGCACATGATCTTTTTTCATCCAAACCTTTCTGTATAATGGAACAAAAATCTAAAAGGGCGTCTTCAGCAGATAGCCCAGCTCTAAACCCAAATTACATTGGACTGAAGAATTTTATTTTGTTTAGATACTCTAACACTCTTTTCTTTACGCATTTCTCAAAAACTTTACTGATAGAAGACAACAGTGAAATTGGTCTATAGTTCCTTTTTTCATGTTTGCTTCCTTTTTTAAAGAGAGGAATAACAATAGCACATTTTAAAACTCCAGGAAAACATCCGGACAGGATACTCAAATTGAAAATATGCTCCAAAATTTCAACAATATTGAAGGAAATGTTTTAAGCATAACGTTGGAAATACTGTCGCTGCCACAGGAGTTGGAGCTATTTAAGGAGTGGATGGTCCTCAAAATCTCAACCCCAGAAATTGGTTCGAAAAAGAAGCTATCCCTTTCAAAAGCAATATCTGTAACCCTGGGTTCACGATAACAATAATTGCAAATGTTAAAATTATTTGTTTGAAAAGAATTTTGCCCAATTGAAGCAAAGTATTTGTTAAATTCGTTTGCTATTTCTATGGGTCCTGAAACATTAATATTTCCATTTTTTAAGACAAAAGAATTATTTTGCTTGGTTACACTTCGATTCATAATTTTATTGATCACTTTCCATTCTTGTTTAAGATTCCCTAGCGCAGCCCTTATCTGATTGTGATAGTAATCATTGCGGCATTTTCGTACTTCATTATTTATTATTCGACACATACGGTTATAGCGACGCTTTAGACTAGCGTTCTGTGGATGTTTAAGGCACTTTTTCCGTAATTTGTGTCTTTGCCTTAGAAGTAACCAGCTAATCCAAGGCTTTAGCCTGAAATCTGACTTTTTAGGGGTAGTGACATAGCTAACTGAGCTTATATAATTATTTAATATCGTCAAAAATAAATTAACAGCCGTAGATACATTATCTTGAGTATACACCTCTTCCCAATTTTCGAAACGCAGTAAGTTATTCAGCAGCTCGTAGTTAATTTTATTCAACTTTCTTGGAAAATTATGCTTTTTTTCTTTTCTACTTTCCAAGCCATTAAAAATTACACCAGTCATACAATGATCAGATATTTGAAGATCGAGGTTGATACCAATGTAAGCATTAGGACTAATTCTTGAAAAACGAGCAAATACATGGTCAATGCAAGTACCTGCAATTGGTCTTGTAATATCATTCATTAAAGTGGCTAAACCATGCTCTGCCATAAGCGCAAGATATAAATCTAACACAGGAATAGCGTTTAGCAAATCCAGATTGAAATCGCCTAAAACAACAAGGTTAATAGATTTTTCATCACATAAAAAAGTTTGAAATTCGTCTAGAAACACAAGAAATTACTGTGTTAATAGAGATTTTTATAATGTCTGCACTCACCAAATTATAGCGCTTCACGTCACATTCATCCAAATCATACAAATTTCGTATTAAAATTCCAACTCCCCCTGCAGAATACGAGTCATTGGCATTTGCAAAGAACTTATAACCATTAACCTCGTAAGAATAAATCCAAATTTCAGACACGAAAATAATTTCAGGCAAGTTCTTAAAGGATTCTAGGTTACTTACTAATAAATCGAAACTTTGCCGCAAGCTTCTAATATTTTGATGAATAATGTAAACAGTTTTACTATTAGTAAAAGAAAATAGACTATCAGTATTGCTACTTGTAGCTTGAATGGTAAGGTCGTTGTTTATAAGATCAAAACTTTCATTCATATTAAAAAACTTTTCGTAAAAGTGTGATTCGAAATTATTAAATTGCATTTCAGTTATCAAAATATCTTATAACAAAAACCTCACCATTTACATCCTTTCTCAACAGAATGCTACAATTATTATACGAGTACCATAAGTACTTAATTTTTTTTCTGCTTTAAGTTTTTTTGCTGCCATAAACAATGCACGAGTGTGCTTAGTGAAACAATCGTTGATAAAAATATTTCTTTTACTATTACCACTAAATAACGAGGAGTTCAGCTTCTTTTTTCAATTTTGTTTGCTTTTCATAATTCTCTGTTTGACATTTAGCGATATATAATATTATTCGCATATAATATTATTCTGCGTACGCTTCAATTTACTTGACGAATTCCTTTTTTCTATGCACTTTACGTAAATTTTTTGGACCTCATCAGGAGTGACAGGGATAATTAGTGCATCACCGAAAATTGTTTGCATGCATTCCTCAGCATTATTGTTATTAGCGTCTGGTACGCCAACAATTTCAATGATATTCTCCATCAGCTTCTGCACCCTCCAGTTTAATTTGCTCTCAAGGTTAATGACTTTAGTCTGAGAGTTTTGTTTTCTTCTTTTAGTTCCTGGACAGTGTTTAGAAAGTCTATATTTATTTTTTTTAAACAAAGAATTTCCTCGAAGAGAAGCTGCATCGTAATTGGGCTGTTATTCAGCTGTTGTTGTTGCTGCTGCAGTTGTTGTTGACTCATGAGCCCAGTCACTGATTGAGATTCAGGCTGTTGCTCGCTTTCAGTCATCTTGTTGGTTTACTTATGGGCACAGCTTGATGGCCTGGTGCTTTTGGGTGTGGTATTGCTATCGCTGATGTTTGCTTTCTTTCTGCACTATGTTCTTGGTGATGTCGTGGCTGTTGCTGTTCTTTAGTTGTGACTGCTGTCTTTTTAAGTCTCTCCGAGTGTGACGGTTGTTGTTTAACGCCGACTGGAGTTACAATTAACGCTTCTCTGGGCTGCTCCCGTAGAGATTTTCGACGCAGAACAGTGCACTTATCACATCTATAGTTAATATTGTTTGCGTTCATATATTCCATGTCTGTAACGTGTATATTCACACAAGAAGAATGAAAAAAACCAAGGCAATCAGAGCAACTAATTTTGCCTACATCACTGCGTTCTATTTTTTCTTTACATATATGACAATTCATTTTGGTATACTATACGAGGTGTGATAAAAAGTAAGGTGACTTTTTAAATTTCGCGCGCTCAGTACACTCTAACTCAAAATTTTTTTGTTGTTGTGTTGATTCACTTGTCACGATCATATGTTTATAGTATTAACCATATAGAAGTTGTTGTTTTTATGTGAGAGGCATAAAAGTTGGACGTGTTTTGTTTACTAGGCGATTTTTTGTGGTTAAAAGTAATGGAGCAGAGAGTTTGTATTAATTTTTGCGTAAAAAATGGTATTAAGTGCTCAGAAACTCTTGAAATGTTGACAGTAGCGTACGGACAGTCAACTTTAAGCAAAAAAATGTTTATAAGTGGTATAAATTATTCCAAGAGGGCCGAGAAAATGTTAATAATGAACCTCGCTCCGGACGACCTCGCACGTCAAACACAGACGAAAATGTTAAAAAAGTTAAAGAAATTGTGTTGAAAAATCGTCGAATCACGATTAGGGAAATAGCGGATGATCTTGGCTTATCGTTTGGCTCAAGCCAATCAATTTTAACGGATGTTTTGGGTATGAAACGTGTGTCATCGAAATTCGTTCCAAAATTGCTTAGTTTTGATCAAAAGCAGCATCGCATGAACATTGCCCAAGACATGTTAAACGACGTCAATGATGATCCTGATCTGCTCAAAAGGGTTATAACTGGCCCCCTGCGACTTTTTTCTCTTTCTAAAGTTGAAAATGCCCATGAAAGGAGGAAGATTTGCAACGATTGAGGAGATCAAGGCTGCATCGCTGGAGGAGCTCAAGGCAATACCAAAAAGTGCGTTTCAGAAGTGCTTTGACGACTGGAAAAAGCGCTGGCACAAGTGCATTGTATCAGAGGGAGATTATTTTGAAGGGGATAAAATAAATTTGGATGATTAAATAAATATATTTTTTTAAAAATGAAAAGTCACCTTATTTTTTGATCACACCTCGTATATTAAAAGCGAAAGATTTTCTTATCAATTTTTTAAGTTCTTAGAAAAAGCGCGCACCCCACGACACTTTGTAAAACACGTCCGCTCTCTTTGAAGTTTGGACTGACTGTTCCTGGAATAACCACCGTGTGGCGCTCCCATTGTTGCGATTTGATTTCTTTTTTTTAAGTTGGTACATCTGTTGTTGATATTCCCTCTAAATCTTAGCATCATAGCTTGACATTTGCGAAAGTTACGTAGCCAAGAGGACATCTATCTTTGGGTCTGTTGGCGATTTTTGACAATTTACAACAACGAACTTGTATTAACAAGGTAGTATAAGGAAAATATTGCGCAATGAATCTAATGTTTGATTCATATAGTGAGCGGAACAATGCAGAGGGGCCTGCACGATCTTAGAACGGAGAGCAGAGTACAAATCAAAAGTGGAATAGCAAAAATGATAGTGGTGAAGTAGCGGGCACCTGTGCAACGGGCAAAATCCGTAATAGAGTGGTTTGTTTTCGCTGCGGCACAGAGGGACACATCCAACAATTTTGCAGACAGAGGGCTTTCCGAGGTGCTGTTAGGAAAATTAATGATGAGGATGAAGAGGAGGGAAGTTATGAATTATGTAATAATATTAATAATTTAAAATCTCCTAAGACCAACCCGCTTAAAATCAATTTGAATGTAGAAAATCTGAATTAGCGGTTTGAGTTAGATACAGGAGCGTGTGTAACTGTTATTCATAAGAACGATTTTGTAAAATATTTTCCTGAGAAACAAATTTTGTATGAATTATTTAAAGAGTACGACAAAATCTTTTCCAAATCAAATTATTCAGTGATTAAAGATTTTAAGGCGGAAATCATATTAAAGGATAATGCTTTACGAATATTTTGCAAAGCGAATACGAAACCTTGTGGGTTAAAGGCAAAAGTGGAAGCTGAAATTGAGCGACTATGTAAGGAAAACCACAATACGATTGTGTGTGAACTGCAAGTGAACGATGAATAGGTTTGTCGAAATGGAGTATAATGCTATACCGCTATACGACAATAATCGCCACAAAACTTGATTTAGCCGGTGCTTATTTGCAAGTTTCTGTTTCGGAAAGATCAAAAGCGCTTCTAACAATTAATACACCTGTTGGGTTATTTAAATTTACACGACTCGTTTTTGGACTTAAAACTTTGCCACAGATATTTTGTTTGATTATGGATCAGATTTTAAGAGGGTTAGAAAGATAGAAAGAGTCCACGCATATTTTAATGATATTTTAGTCGGTGGGGAGACTGAGGATGAATGCCGATTGAATGAAGTTAAAGTCCTCGATCGGTTATTAGAATACAATGTTAGAGTTAATTTTGATAAATGGTGAGATTGATTATCTAGGGTATTGTATATCAGGTGAAGGGTTGAGACCGAGCTCTCGTGAAGTGGAGGTAGTAATAAATGCTCCCGAGCCAAGTTGTAGGTTACAGCTGAAATCCTATCAAGGAATGGTTAATTACTATAACAAATATACACCGAATTTATCAAGTCAGTGACAGTGTTTATATGAGTTAACCAAAGAGAACACAAAATTGGTATAGGAAGCTGAGCATAAGAAGTGTTTTAACAGGAGTAAAAATTTGGTTACGGGTATTGATGTTCTAACACGCTATGATTCAACAAAACCAATTATTATATCAGCAGATGCAAGTCCGCATGGAGTAGGAGGCGTCTTATCACACATCATTGACGGGGTGGAACGACTTATAATGTTTGTATCTAGTACACTTAGCTCTGCTGAACGCATTTATTCGCAGTTGCATAGGGAATCATTTTTGCTGTACAAAAAAATTTATAAATACATTTATGGACTTCATTTCACTATACATAGTGATCATCAACCATTAAGGGCTATCTTTGGTGATAAAAAGGATGTTATGGGAGTGGCTGCTAATCGGCTTCAAAGATGGGTAGTATTTCTGTCTATGTATTCATATGAAATCAGATATAAAAAAGCTAAAGAATTGGGCTATGCGGATGTATTATCGAGGTTGCCATTACCCAAGAGTATGGTAGTAGAAGTCGATAGTATAAATGACATCAATATATGTGAATTTCCTTTAAATATACAGAGTATAAGCAAAATCAGGTTGGAAGATAGAACACACACAGATTTATAATTGCATAATCACAAATAAGTGGCTAGATGTAATTACATCAGAACTAGAAAATTACTTCATTAAAAGGGCATCGCTAGGAACGGAAAATGAATGTTTATTTTATGGAGAGCGCCTGGTGATACCAGCGGTTTTAAGAAGTACTATTTTAGACATGTTACATGATCAAGATATTTGAGTAGTTCGAAGTAAAGGTCTGGCACATTCGTATGTTTGGAGGCCAGGGATTGATAAGGCGGTTGAGGAGTATTCAAAAATAAAATAATAATGTACAGTTTGCCAAACAACCCAGAATTCAAAGTCGTGGTTACAAATTGGCCAGAAGCTACATACCCATTTGAGAGTGTACATATTGATTTTTGCATGATTAGTGAACAGAAAATATTGATAATTTTTGACACGTTTTCTAAGTGGGTGGAAGCAATCAGTATGAAGTCGACAACAGCACAAAATGTAATAGAGAAACTGCGAATATTGTTTACAAAGTTTGAATTACCATGCCAGATTGTGAACGACAAAGGCCAGCCTTTCTAATCAAGGGAGTTTAGTAAATTGTGTAAATCAAATTGCATAGTAGCAGAAAGAGCAGTTCAAACTTTTAAAAATGGGATTAAGAAAGCAATGTTAGAACCACATAAGAGGAAAGGATCATGGCAACTTAAGGTAGATCGATTTTTATTTAAGTATAGAACAACACCTAGCTCAGTAACGGGAGTATCGCCAGCTAACATGATTTTCCACCTCAAAGCACGTACGTTGCTTGATATATTAAAGTTTAACACTGCAACTAAAAAATATGTTAAAGGCAAAAATCTGAATCAGCATGGGAGGGAGGAACAAGAGAAAAATTTTGGTAACAAATTGTGTAGTAGTAACTTAAGACCTATGGTATGTGAATTTAGTGCGAATGAAAAAATTTATTTTTGGGAATACTTTTAAATGGATTCCAAAAACTTAGTGCGTATAGATATTTAACAATAGTGAACAATATACAGAACAGGCTCACAAAAATCAACTTAAAAAAAACAATACAAGAGCTAATGTCTACGCAGTTACTCCATCATCTTATTATTCAAAAAAATATAGTCAAAACAAAGGTAGTGTTACGCAAAAGCAAGGAATTCTTAAATACAGATTTTATTAATTTAGGAGGAATGTTATGTATCCATTAAATTGTACTTTAGTATACCCATTCCTGGCTGGGTCACCAACAATTTTTCAAATCGCCATCCCCTTTCGGCGGGCAATAGCAAACTCCCGAAAGTAAAAAATTGCCTACGTAAAAGCTTCTAAAGAGTGCCGTTCGGACTCGGCGATAAACCGTAGGCCCCGCTCAGAGGTGACAAAAAATGAAAACATGAGCAACACAAATGAGTGTCAAGAAGCTAGGCCATGGCCCATACCGGGCTGCCAGCGCCACAGTGTTTTTTTTTTTTAGTATTACCATTGTATATGAAACTAATAGTACTATCATCAAGCGATATGATGAAACTGATTAAACGACAAGAACTGTGTGTTAGAATATATGTATTTGAAAATGACAGCCTTTATCAGAAATTAATATTTGGAACCCTTTCCGCAAATTTATCGTAAGCAACAAGTGATTAATTTTACAGGAACTGTTTTTTTTGTTTTTTTCTGTATACTATAAGCAAAAGGGCGATTTCTGGTTTTCATCATGTTTGGGACAATAGAATTCGATGACATTAAGTGAGATATTTTTCGCAAGGAATGAAAGCAGTTTTTGTCGTTTGCGATATTTTCGCTGTCATGCTCCCAAATTTGTGAAAAAGTTTGTGGCGCTTAAAATTGTAAACCAATAAAGGCTTTACTCGAAAACAAAATAACATTTGATTTATTTCATTATAGAATTATAGAATAGAATTATAGAATACGGGACGATCGCCGAAGACCGTGTGTACCTACATATATATATATAGTAGGGTCAGTTGAAATGTAAACGACCGTAATTTCAACATTTTAAAACAGACTGTCAGAACCCAGACAAATAAAAAATCAGAATATGAAATATTGCGACACCAGTGCATGTAATCTCTTGCAGCTGGCTTTCGGATTTCATTGGAAAATTTTGTCGTGAAGAGAACCTCAACCTGAAAAGAAATTCATATCTGTTTACCCCATACGCGAACTCCTACCACTTTAGGAGACGAAAGTAAGATGTTCCCATCTACCCCAATATTTTAAAAAACTAAGGGGTAAATGTAAACAAGGGCGGAGTAAATGTAGATAAACACTACCCTAAGTCACATTTGAGTTCTTATACTTTAATTTGGCCATTATTAGTAGAATATCTGGTAAGTTATAATATAATATCCGTTTTCCAAAGTTAAAAAAGGTAAAAATTCAATATTTTTTATTTTCCTGAAAAAATTTACCTTAAAGAAATTGCAGAAACTGTTCACATTTACCCCAACTGACCCTATGTACCTATCTACAACCGTTTCCTAAACCATAATTCAAATATTCTTTTCCACATCACCCAATGAGGTAGAATATAAAACGAGTTTTTTTTACGGTGTCCCCTGTACGCATCGTCCTTGCTCTTTAATAAGTACTAAAGAAATAAAAATGTTCATAAAATAAATAGTAACTATCCATTAATAAAAAAAAAGAAGCTTCAATCAAGGGTTCTTCGTGTCGTATTTTTGGAAATTGGCTTTCAAAAAGTGTTTGCATACTTTTGACATAAGCTTCAAATGCTGGAGAAGGAACAGTTAATTTTCCAAATTCGGATGATGTGTCATTAGTGTTGTCTGTTTTGTCTATCATGAATAGAGTGCAGTTTTCACAATTAAGTTTCTTATGTAACTTAAAAGCTGCAAACCCGGCATAAAATGTAAGTGCCGCTTCCTGCAGCTTCTGTGAACATCCTTTGGATACAACTATTTCTGTCTCATTGGCATCATCATCAAGCTGGTCATCGCAACTATTCGTAGTATTCGATACTGCTCAGAATGTCTTTATCCATTAAATGATCTTCTACTGGAGCTTCAGTGTGGAATTCGCCATTGTCATCGCACTTAAGATTCTCGCAATCAGCTTCGTGCAATAACGATCAGCGCCAGAATCTTCGACACTTGAATTTTCTGGCGACTTCAAATTTTTGAAAATAATTTGCTTCAAATTACAAAAATTTGTAGGTTGAAGGGTTCCGTTCGTATTATCCCCTATTTGATCGAACCATTGAAAATAAATTTTCTGCAACATCAGTATTAAGATTATCCCATATTAGTTCTATAGCAAGTAAAGTTTGTAGTAACCCGCCAAAGCAATATGGCTTCTTCACCTTACCGGTAGATTTCCATAACGATATCCACTGCCTAGTGGTTTTAATGGACTGCAAAGTCTCGCTATGTAGTGAAATAGGGTGTCGACTAGGGTTGCTTGTATTTAAACTGCAACTGTTTAAGTTATCGAAAAGATCATTCATTTTGCTTAAAAAGGCTTCCTGTCGGCTTTGGATTTAAAACAATTTGCCGACATTGCGTGGAAGACTCCAGCAGCGACATTACCACTAAAAACTTGGGTAGCCCATTCCCCTGACAATTTTTCAAAGTTGTTCGGGCTTATATGACTCTTGGTTAGCTTAAAGCACACTTGAAAGATGTTCTTGGAATCCTGTGACTCTAAATGGAACTGCAGAAGATTGAAGAGCAGAGAGTACTAAGGGAGGTGCGTGAAATGAAGGAACTGGAACTACAAAGGGCGAGAGAAGAGGAGTATATCGATAAGAAATACCAAATCCTGAGACAAGCTTTCAATTACTGGAAAGGCCGAGGCGAGTAGTTGGATGCATAGAACCACAAAGTGGAGCGAACATAACTCTACGACTGAAGCGGGCGTTGGCTCTGTAGCTGTTTCGTCGGAATCAATTCAACTTCAAGCTACCTCAAGAAAAGGGAGTGGACGAGTTGAGTTTCGAAAAAGCTCACAACGGCACACTTCCGGATTGCAGATCAACCAGTTCCAACCTCCTACCGATGCTGCCAGACCGTTGAACCCACCTCAACGACGGCCCTCACCGATGTTCACTCCACCGGCCCATCCCCTGCCTCTCCAGCCAAGTGAAGAGCAGACCGAGATTCCAAGTGCCCCTCCGTATTTCAGCCAGCAAGAAATGGTGACAACGGGGCAAGAAGCTAGAAACCAGCGTTAGCTTTGCTATGGCTGTGCAGAACCTGTGCGCCACAGCCGAATCATCTGGACTGGTAGACCATCCGAACAGCCCGGTGTTATTGCAAGAATTTGTGGATAAGCTCCCACCTTCTATGCGCCTCAACTGGGCGATTCAAAAGCAAACCTTAGCAAGGTGTACACTAGCTAACTTTAGTTGGTGGATATACGGCATGACCGAAGCGGTTGACAAACAGCTGCACATATTCGTAGATGCGAGCGAGAATGGTTTCGCAGCCGTAGCCTATATACGAAACTCTAACCTCAAGCTCGTACAAACCCGTCTACTAGGCGCAAAAACTCGAGTGCACCACTAAATGCACTATCAATCCCTCGCTTAGAGCTCCAAGCAGCCCTCTTAGGCGCCCAATTCGCTAAGTGTATACAACGGTCACATGGAATAATCTTCGACAAAAGGTACTTTTGGACGAACTCACGGACCGTCCTTTGCTGGCTCCGATTAGACCACCGACGATACCGACAGTATGTAGCCTTTAAGGTTAGTGAGATTTTGGAACTCACGGAGTTAGATGAGTGGCGGTGGATTGCAACGAAGATCAACGTGGCGGACGAGGTTACAAAGTGGCAAATGCCCCCCGACCTTAAGCCTACCAGCAGATGGTTCCAAGGCCCGTCCTTCCTGCAGACCTCCCTAGAGAATTGGCCGTGCGATATATCCATAGGACCAACTGTGGAGGAGTTGAGAACACAGTTCATAAGCCTGCACCTTTGCAACCGGAATACTGTATTCCGTAGTAGAGAAATCTCCAGCTGAATAAAACTTTTGAGAAGCACAGCATATGCTCATACACAACGTAAATCCAAAAAACAAAATACAACTTAAGGGACGCTTAACTGGCAAGGAGCTACGGGCAGCAGAAAACGCTCTAATACGAGAAGCGCAACAGAAGATTTATGCGGATGAAATAGTCGATATGTAAGCGAACCATAACGTCGAAAAAGGGAGCCCTATCTTTAATCTCTGTCCACTTCTCGATGAAAATCTGATAGTCCGAGCCAACGGAAGGATCCACCTCACCGAGGACACACCAAGAGAGCTGCGCCAACCAATCATCCTACCCCGGGTGCATCCTATCACCTCGTATATAATTAATTTCACCCATCAGGGGTACAAACACCAAAACGATGAAACGGTTGTGAACGAGATCCGTCATACTGGATTCCACGACTGCGCTCCGCACTGAAGGCTGGCAAAAAGACGTGTCAGACGTGCAAAAATGCCAAAGCCCAACCAAAACCATGCCTATTATGGCCCAACTTCCTACAGCCAGGCTTGCGTCATTCACTATACCATTTTCCTACGTCGGAGTTGACTACTTTGGTCCAATGACAGTTAGTGTTGGCCGAAGACTCGAAAAGCGCTGGGGAGCCCTGTTCACGTGCCTTACAACAAGAGCTGTCCATATGGAAATCGCCTATACGCTGTCCACAGATTCCGGCATACTCTGCCTTCGAAATTTCATGGCTAGGCGGGTCATAACCATCGAGTTGCATAGTGAAACAGGAACAACTTTCGGGGTGCTGACCTTGAGATACGAGAAGCCTTTAAGAACTTCGTCACAACCAAACTGATGGATACCTTCACCAGCACAAATACCACATGGAAGTTTATACCGCCAGGATCTCCACACATGGGAGGAAGCTGGGAGCGGTTGGTTCGCTTCATTAAAGTAATTCTTAATTCATCAGCACAAATGACTCGCAACGCCAACGACGAGCTATTACGAAGTATATTAATAGAAGAAAAAAACATAGTGAATTCGCGACCGCTGACATATATCCCGATAGATATCGAAAATGAAGAGGCTCTCACTCCAAATAACTTTTTATTAGGATCATCCAGTGGTCTGAAACCAATGGCCGAATTTAACGAGGACGGGAGGATGTTGCGAAAGAATTGGATTGTATCACAGCAGCTTGCGGGCCACTTCTGGAAACGCTGGGAGACAGAGTATCTGCCCACGCTTACCAGACGCGGAGAATGGTTTACGCCAGTCAAGCCCATACGGGCACGGTACGGTGATGTCGTACTTGTCGTAGACCCAAACAATTCCAGGGGTTGTTGGCCGAAAGGACGAGTCATAAAGGTCAAGCAGTCTGAGGACGGCCAGGTCAGAAGTGCCCATATCCAAGCGCAGAGTGGAATATTCGAGAGGCCGGGGGTAAAAATTGCTGTCTTGGACGCCGCAGGGAAGAGTTGAGATGAAGAGAAACTACCAGGCGGGAGTGTTGCGCGAGATGATCACGTGACCTTACGAAATAGTTTCTACTGATCGCAAAAGGGGGCCAGCGTCGCCCCACCGGCAATAGACAATAAAAAGAAAAAAAAAGAAAATTTGACTGTCATTAAATGCACTGGATGCACATGTTCAAAATAATTGATTAATAATTTATTATCCATTTAAAGTTGGTAAAGTAATTTGTAACCGTTGTAAGTTCATGAACTAATTGAAATTATAACAAACCGAGTAAGTAATTGAAATTAACTGAACTATATGTACTAATGGTTTCTCAAATAAAGGTTTTGAAACGCGTGAACGATGGAATCAAGTCTTTGATTTCCCGTTAAGCAAACCGGTTTGGTTGCGGCCAATTCTGTCGCAACAGATAGTACACTAAATCCCGAGCTTATCACATGGGAATATAATGAGGGAGACTTACAAAAAACTTCAGATAAAAATATTTTTCGCCACTGCAAGGAAGAGAAAAACACATAGCAGACATGATAAGCGCAATTTTAGCATTCATGAACAAAATCGATTTATGTAAGAGGAAGTTAGAGGAGAACAATTTAAAACATTTTCCTTCGTTCTTCTTGCCGAGTATAATCCAACTCAACATTTCGAGCTATTCCATCAGCTAAAATCGGAATTCGAAAGGCGTTTTGACAACATGTTTGTATAGAACCTCTACTTATTTTTGTCAAAAATCCATTCATAAATATCGATGTTTCAAAACTAGCTTGATTAATGCAAACTCATTGCTTCATAAACAAAGCGGAAGCTGAATTAGAAATTGTTACACTTCGCAGCGATATCATTCTTAAAAGCGCAGAAAATAAAAGCGACGAGGTTTTCAAGCTAATGGATCCTGTTAAATATAAAAACATACGACACTATGCACTCATGATTAAAGCATTTTTGGGGTCAAAATATCTATGTGAACGTGCCTTTTCTTAAATCGTAAATTAAACTTAGTACAGAAGTGTGTTAATAAACGACCACGTCAAAAATTGTATGATTTTGGGTTGCACACAAGATTACCAATCAGAATTTAAGGAGTTATCTGAAAACGTAAACAGCAAGGTATCACATTAAATTTGTGCCGTTGCAGTCTATTTTTTTTTTTGTATGTTTTATAAAAAGTTTCTTTTTATCTCAGTTTGTTCTTTTTTTTTTAAGCTCGGTGGTGCCCGCGTATGATTTCGGCGTTTTCGAAATAGCCCTTGGAGCAATACCAGTTGGCCCACACTGCTTTAACCAAACATTCCTTCTGCGATCTTTAGGAGTTGTAAAAAATTACAAGGAAAATGTATGAACATTTATACATTCTGAAAATCGAAAATGACGGAAACTAGCACTGCACTGCCAATAGCTCAGGCCGAAATGAAATAAACATCCACACTCCCCCTAGACCTCTCACCACAGTCATAGGTGAAAAGGAAATATTATGTTTGTGTAAAATAAGCAAAAAGGAATGTGCTATGTGCGTATATTTTTTTTGAGTGCATTTCTTTCGCTTCATTTTCATTATAATTCAGATTTAAGTGCAGAAGGATCCTGCAGCCACCAAAGCAACTGATAGTGTAGCACTGCGTTGGGTTAGGCCGACGAGTTAATCACATTGTAAAGTATCTACCTTGCTCGACACAGCACGATGTTTGAGTGGAGTGAGTTTGTGCATAAAGAGCTACTGGCATGGGATTGGTTAGTGTTAACTTTATAGTGACACAAATAAAAAATAGATCACTTTTAAATTTGTTTAATTTAATTAAATTAATTTAATTTATTCAATTTTTTGACAATGAATGACTTCGTCGGTTGGTGGTTCTGTTGGAACTGAACTACTTTAAAACTAATAATTTAATCAGGTACATATTTCAGGCGTGAGATCAGACGCAAGAAAATTGAAATGCGATTACCGTGTACTGCGAGTTCTGAATCTGGGCTCACGCTTGAAACATGAACTATCAACTAATTGTGTGTATGACAAAATTGTAGCTTGAAAAAATTATTACATAACAAACTCCCCCCTTTAGAGGGTTCTTAACTCTCTAATTTTAAACTAAATTGTCTTCATTGACATTTATGCGATCATTAACATTACTTAACATTAACATTTTCTACATTTTACATTTTTAGCTACATAGGTTCTTCAACTAAGGTTCAACTTTAAAACGTGAAACTCTGCGTCTAGGTACAGGTGTTGGTCTCCTATGACAAAACCAATATTCAATGCCCATCTCAATCATGCCTGCAGCTAAAAGCCATGTCAACCCATAGTGATGATAGTCATGCGCGCTCAAAGACGGGGATATCGGAAACGCATTTATTTAGTTCATAACCTCTTCAATTCTAGTACTGAGATCATCAAGCTGATTCTTATCAATGTCATAAGCCTCGGGTGGCATTGAAGTTGTAGAAGTGGTTTTTCCATTTCTTTTAAATATCCAGTTGCTGATATTTGCGCTTGGAATGAATGATTTGTTGATGGAATAGTTGTACTCGTGCTGACTATTGAGAATCGTATATGGCAGTTTGAGTGGACATGACTTACGGAACTCCAGCAGACCATTGCCCTGAATGTGTATTCTTGTAGTCCTGCCTTCGCAAATAAGATGACCTGTTACGCCAGATGCTACCGAAAAAATCCATCCATTAGACTTGCTGAGAGCTATCTTGTAAATTAACTTCATTAACTTGACATCGAGATAAAGCGTCTTTAACATAATTCAGAAGATCCATTTCACAGCCGTTCATCTTATTAAGCTGCATATTAGTTGGATGGAGCTGATTACATAGATAATTTTTGGGTGATATTAACTTACATGATGCCAACTCAATCGCTGTTAGTGGGAAAAACTTATCTCTGGTCATCGAAACTGCAAGATATGGAGTATATATGTCGACCAAATAACTTAAAGTTTCATGCAGTATAGGAACCTTGACCAAATTAAAGAGTTGAAATTCTTCAGCATTTATTATGGGTAGCCGCATCTCGAAAACGATTGAGTTGTTCAAATTACGGCCTTTGATTGAAGCCATTCTCTACATATCTACTATAGATCCCTTTGGCAATCGTAGTGTTGGAGCAAGTGAATTACCAATCAGTTGCAACTATTCACTAAATTGTCTTGGTGTCAACAACTTTGGATTTATTTTAGCATGACTCAAGTCTAACATAACGTCCAGTAACACTTCCTGAGTCCGTTCAAAATTTGTAATAATCAATATGAAATATGAAGTAAGCGCTGCCAACTCATGTTTTTGCTCGAACAGCATTTGCTTTGATTGAATTCCATCAATCGTTCTCATTAAATAATGCTGAAGAGCCTTAAATTGTTGCTGGATTTCAAAGGTATCTCTTTTCAAAATTTGGACCGTAGAGTCTGATATGGAATTCTGCCTTTTTAAAAGATATTCTGCATGGCGTTCATTTTCTTTGACTAACGCTATTTGTTCTTCGATTCGATTAGCATCTTCCTGATCCAAAATTCCAAACAAACTATGTGCTAGTGTTCCAACGATGTCAAACGGAGATCTTGCCGCTCTTATTTTTTCATAATTTGATCCTTGGGAACTGTGCAGCAGCTCATCGTTGCGCTCTATCACCGTGACGCGATGTTGAAGGCTATCTATTATGGGTCTGCAATAAGCTTTGTTAGCCATATCTTCTGTGCATATTCAATCTAGCAGCTTAAGATATGATTTTATTTCGTTAAGTTCAAACCAATATGTTGTTAAATTGTAATAAATATAAGTGTTCCAGAATGCATTTATTATTTTTACCCCACCAATGTCTTCAAAGTAAATACCAATGCCGTTATCTAATTTTGTCACTGAAACTTGTTCATTTGTCTGTGCAAGACATAACGGTAATGCTAAGAAAACGCACAATATTGAGACAAGCACGCTCCTTAAGTTACATTTTTTCCAGCCAGAATTTTTTTCTTTACTCGCACTGGTTTCATTTGATTTTGGTTTTGTATCGTGATAAACATATTCAGCAATCGAGTCCTCTATTGGCAATGGGCAAAGATTGTGTATGGCTCTTTGGTATGTTCCATTTTCTGTTTTAACAGTGGCCACTCGGATTAGATTGTCGCTTCCCTTAACAACTTCGGTTACTCGGCCTAGTTTCCAACGCATAGGTGGAGCATTCATTTCTTTTATTACAACCATTGTCCCAGGTCTTCGAATATTGTGTGCCGTTTTCCACTTCATCCTTTGTTGCAACAGATGCAAATATTCTTTTGACCAGCGTCTCCAGAAGTGTTGCTATATGTGTTGTATTTGTCGAAATTTATCCAGGCGGTTTAATTTACTATCTGTAACATCTGGTTCAGGCAAAACTGCTAGATAGGATTTCGATGGTGCTTTACCTCTTACTTTGTGATGCGTTCTGATGGGACCACAAAAATCAATTCCTGAGTGATAAAAAGGTCGTGATGGATTGGCTCTCTCTGTTGGTAGATTTCCCATCAGTTGATTAATCGTTATTGGTTTCGATCTGAAACATTTAACACATTTAGAAATAATATGTCTAGCCATCCTGCCTACGCTCAAAATCCAATATTGTTTTCTTGGAATGGCTATTAATGCTCTGTGTGATGCGTGCAAATGTTTTCCATGTTGCTGAATCAGTAGCAACTTGGATATAAGACTGTGTTTTGGTAAAAGTATCTGGTGCTTGGCATCTGGTAATAAATGTGAGTGTTTTAATCTGCCTCCCACTCTTATTAAGTTGATTTTCTCATCGAAATACGGACCTAACAACGATATACTTGATCGTTTATTGACTATTCCAACTTTCTTCAGTAGCTCATACTCATTGGGAAATGCTGTCCTCTGTACTTGAATCAAAAGCAGACGATTTCCTTAATACAATTCTTCAACTGTTAGACGACCAAAACTTCTTAATTCTCTGTTTCCTGCAATTGCTATAAAATCGGTAGCAAAACAAGAAAATTCTTTTCATAGTGTTAAAGGGATTTTTGTGATTAAGCTTTTCTACTGGATCTGGGATAATTGAAGTTGTTAGAACTGATTTGATTTTACGATATCTGGGAATAACTTCAGGGATTGCATATTCGGTTTTTGTCCAAAATATTTCATCGGTTTCGAGGAACTTGGGTCCCTTGAACCAAAACGTTGATTGAAGTTAATAATGATAGAAAACAAATCAGGTTGGACAGTTGGACCGAACATCAAAATATCGTTGAGAGATTTGCCGCTGCAGCTCTTTGCTGATGCATCAAAGACAACACGAAGTTTTGTTGATGAACTTTCATGTTTCAAAATACAATGATGAGGAAGCATGTAATGCGTTCCGGTTACTTCATTATCTGATATAACGTTCATATGGCCTAAAACCTCATACTCCTCCATGAATTTTACGTATTGATCCTTCAGTTCTACGTTTTTTTTCTAGTTTTTTCTCCAACGATAAAAACCTTCTTCTTGCCATTTCAATCGAATCTGCTAAAAGTGTTGTTGGGTCATCTTTAAAAGGCAATTTTACGATAAAGTTCTTGTTCTCAAACGTTATATTATTTTTAAAATGCTCCTCACACCTGAACTCTTCCTCACTCATGGTTTTTACCGGAGTATCATGGGCTTCTGTCTCCCAAAACCTCCGCACCAATTTATCCAATGAAGATAAGGTGGGTTTCATTGCAATAAGAGCGCACAATGGTAATTCCGTGTTTCCTGTAACTATCCAGCCCAATTTGGAGTTTCTCAAAACTGGTAGATTATGTCCGCATCGTATCTCCCCCTGAAGGAGCAGGTTTCTGCTCTTATGAGCATGTCGATCGGTTCATTCTTATGGAAATTCGTGTCTGCAGTTCCATTTCTGGGGGTATACTTAAAGTTGTAGCATCAAGCTCTATATTTGATTGATAATCAGTTATTTTTGGCAAAATTACTGCATTAATAGAAGCGGAAAATGATGAAGATCTTGATTTGAACGTTATGCTCGTGATATACTGTGCTTTACTGTCTTGGGAACCAATTCCACTAATTGGGATATTTAATACCGATCTTTTTGCTCCAATTTGTTGAGCAAATGTTTTTGTTACGAAGTGCAGCTGTGATCCTGAATCTAGTAACACCCGACATGGAATTCTAGTGCCGTACGAGGAAATGACATTGACAACAGCTGTTGCTAAATATATATGCTTATTTTTATATGTGTGACCTATTGCAGCATTGGCTACTGTACTAGCTTTTTTATCACTTAATAAATCATTGTAATTAAGGTTAGACTTACTAGACTGAACCAATGGCGGTGAGTTGTTGCTGTGCGCTGGCTGACTTACTTCTGCATTCTGATTTGGTTTGACTTGCTTTTTACTCTGCCTCAGTGTAGGCTTTTCTTGAGGGTGCAAAAGCGTATTATGCTTTTGATCGCATTTTTGACATTCTCTGGACTGGCATGACCGGGAGAAGTGGCCAAATTTCAAACAGTTTCTGCAGATCTTCAGGTTCCATATTGCAATTGAAAATTCTATGGGTTTTTGAATTGCACAAAGTGCAATTCTGATACTCTGGGGTGCTCGCTGCTACTCCCACTGATGATTTCGATTTGCTCTCCTTGCTGTTGATCGCCTCAAGGGTCTGGAACCGGGCCTCCACGAACTTGACAAATTCATCCATGCTTGGACTGCTTCTTTCTGCAGCATCAAATGAACAATCAAAGGGTCCGAACCCTGATTATCGAAGCCAAGGTTCTCTATCGCCTGCAAAACTTCCTTTGTTGTGTCATGCAGCTTCCTTAGACTGTTTCCCGTCCCTGTCGTGCTCGATTGTGTAAGGATTCTTGTGAGTTGTGCTGTCAACAACAACCTCCTGTTATCATAACGATCAACAAGGGTTTTCCACGCTACCTCATAGTTAACGTCGGTTGGTTGAAAATGCTTGATTAAGTTATGAGCCTCTCCTGTTACGTTGGCTCTCAAAAAGTATAGCTTTTGTCCAGGAGCAATAGGATTATCATGAATGAGTTGTTTGAATAAGTCGTAAAATATTTTTGGCAATTTCACATCGGTGTTGATAGTTGCTGCCCCTGTTTGTGGAACCATTGCATCACTATACATTTGCAATAGAGCCCTTTTCACGCACTCCTGCATCTCAAAGTAACTTTCTATGTCTTGAGTTGTTATATCGTCCGCCATTCTATGATACAGTGTTGTTATTTCATCCCAATTCTGCTGCACTGTTTTTAGCTTTATTTGGCAGAATTGCTGGGAAAACTGTTGATTTGTTTGAGACTGGTACTTATCTATAGATTTTTTCAAAATTTCTACCAGTAAATAAAATCTATCTTTCACATTCATTGCCATAGGCTTTCTCAGGCTCGTCTTTGGCTCGCACTCAGATGTTACTTTAGGTATTGCCCCTTTCTTCGTATTTATCTCTACGGCTGGTTCAACATTTTTGGGGACTTGTTTCTTCTGGAGCCCGCTATCTGCTGTTAAATCTTCCAATCGGCCCACGACGTCATTGCGCATTTGTTCTGCAATCTTTCGAAAGGTTTCGAAGTTTCCTTTTTAAAATATGGATGTTCTAATTGTTGAGCAAAACCATCTCGAATTATGTTGTCGGTGTTATCAAATTGATCCCAGTTTTTTGTCAATTCTGCCAGTCTATATTCGAGGTATTTGCGAGTTTTTCTTACCTCACCGTCCTTGTTGTAATTGCGAACAATTCTCAGAATTTGTTCTCCAACAAGTTCCTGTTGATCGGCGAAGTACTCCAAAGTCTCTCCTTGGTTAGTGCTTTCGAGCTGCGACATTATTTATTTAAAGATTTTACACTGAATTTTATTAAACAAAAAAAAAACTTTATAGGTTGTTGATTGAATTTCACTTATTTGTTCACTATAAATGTAACAAGTTATCACTATAACTGCCCTGTCACGGTCGTCAAAATTATGTTAACTTTATAGTGACACGAATAAAAAATAGACCACTTTTAAATTTGTTTAATTTAATTTAATTAATTTAATTTGTTTAATTTTTTGACAATAAACGACTTCGTCGGTTGGTGGTTCTGTTGGAACTGAACTGCTTAAAACTAATAATTTAATCAGGAACATATTTCAGGCCTTAGATCAGACGCAAGCAAATTGAATTGAATTGATGAACTATAAACTAATTGTGTCTATGACAAAATTCTAGCCTGAGAAGATTTTTACATGACATACGTTCTGAATCTGGTCTCACGCTTGAAACATGAACTATAAACTTATTGTGTGTATGACAAAATTCTAGCTTGAGAAAATTATTACATAACAGTTAGATTGGAGCGGGATTGTGCTATGCAATGCCTTATGAGTGCACTTGCATATGGGGATTGTTGAGGCAAAAGAACGTAAAATTTTTGTGGTACTCAGCGAAGGGTATCTACTTGGGCTGATAGAGGCACCACCATCGATTTCCTCAAGTGATAATACTATTAGTTACATATATAGTGGTATTACTCATCTCTAATTTTCTTTGCTTTTTCTTAATGTTATACTCACTTGAGACTAAGCTTTTTTTGTTCAACAAACAGTCAATAGTATTGGTCGTTCATTTATTACAGACTCAAGACTATTCGTAAATACAAAAAACTATTAAAAAAAACTACTAAGCAGAGCTCTAAAACTAAAATTGTATAAAATTTAAAAAATTTATAAATATAAAATAGACGGATAATCACATATAGCGCAGGAACATGGCCAATGACAACATCTGCTCTCAAATAAAAATGTTCGAAAGAAAAATAATGAGACAGATAATGAAACGCAGATGGTTCATATGCTATAAAAATAAACTACGAAATCGATACTTTAATAGAAGAAAACATTCTACGACGTATCAGAGCTTAAAGGCTGAGGTAGATAGGATACGTTCACGCCTACCAGAAGAAAGAAAAACTAAACGAATAATGGCAAGCTTACCTGAACAGTACATACTTGCAAAATGTTAACTTATTTAATTCATTTTATTTATACAAATATGAATTGTAATATTTATATTATGATATATATAGTATAATATAGATAAAATATATACATGTCGGAATTTATTTCTTTTTATTTCATAAATATTACAAGTAAAAAAATTAACTTAACATTACGGACGCACTCGAAAACACCAACTTCCTACTTCAGCCATCAGACCGACTCTAATTCTGGGTCCCCTTCGTCTTCTTGTCGTCACCTCGCCCCGCTAATCGTCGCCATACAATATCCCATATTCTGATAGTATCGAAGAGCCTATACCAGCTCCACATCTTGTATAAAAAGGTCACTAATGACCCAGTCGCCAAAATGCCTATTGTCAGCAACACTGACTTTCACCGCAACATTGTTGCCGTTGTTTTGATTACGAAATCCGCCATAGCGTTGGTTTTTATGCAGGGCGACTAGGCCAGTGAAGTTAATCTAATATCTAAGTCACTCACGCTATCGTCGAAGTGGCAACTGCTTGCCACTGGGTCAGCGCATAGAATTGGCTAAATCGATTCGAAGCGGAATATAAACAATCATAAACGATCAAATGAATCATAAACACTAAGTGAATTTGAGACACTGACCAACATAGGCTGGAATCGATGGTTACAGTGGAACTGTGATTTGCTTGTTGTAGAACAACAATTTGTTTTTTTTGTACTTTTCGACGCAGCTTACTCATTCTCCCACATACATATAATACACAGTGTGATGAATAATATTCCGTACTGGCGCTAGAAACATAATTAGAACACGATTTTTGTTTATCTTTCGGTGCTTTTATTCGAAATATTCCCCACCCGATTCAATACATTTATTACAGCAATTCAATAGTGAATAGAGCCTGCTCTAGCTCATTTTATAGAATGGCCTCCAATGGCTGTGTCGAAGCTGCTTAAATGGTCGGAAAGTCATCAAAAATATCATCCTTGAAGTTCAGTTTCAATTTCGGGAACAATGAGAAGTCGTGCAGACCCAAATCAGGTGAATATAGCAGACATTAACTTGATTCTGAGCCAAAAATTGACGAACAATGAGAACTCGGTGCATTATCGTGTCACAGTGACCAACTTTTCGGATCGCGATATTAGGGTCGAATACGATTGATTGACCACTAGACGATTTTAAATTTTAAAATAATATGCGGCAGTTTCACCAGTTGGAACGGATCATTTGTGGACAATTCCTTTGCTATCGAAGAATGTGTGTTAATTTTTGAAGAAACTTTTCGTGTTTTTTTTAGATAGATTTCCATTCCGCGTTTTGACGCGGTCTTCTGCAACAAAATCACGTACTTTTTTAATCATTTTAGATGTCTGAACTGAAATTGGCCATCCTGTGTCTTTGTCAGCTCCCAACGTCTCTCCACCGCCATAAAATGTTCACACATGGTAGAGAAAGATTAAAGCTTTAAAACAAATAGATGGTACTCTTAGTTGCTGCGATATAGCTCGTGTCGGAAATATTACTTACACAACATTGTATGTACACATAACAACACGAAAGCCGTAGAAGACAATTAAAAAAAGGAAGATTTTTTCAGCACAGGTAATCAACAAAGTAACTGCATAGATCTGATATGGTATTTAGAGAAATCGATTTTCAAACGGGTGCTGTAGAAATAGGGTAGGCACTGAGATACTCGTATGTCAACCTGGCGATACCGAGTGTTGCAACTATCTTCTACACATCAATTGTGCTGATAATACCTCAACGTGGTAACTGCCGGGTATTGGGGTCAATGTCCATCCGAAGTGGATGTGCTTAACTAATAAGTGCGAGTGCTGACCAGCAGACAAAAATAGCAGCACTATAAACGGGACAACGGTGAAATTCCCCAGATGAAATCAACGGTGGAAACAATCCCGAAATAAATGAGACCTAATCTGGGCTACTCCGACATATTTGGAACTCGGGTCGGTAAGGATTTCCGAGATTAAGTCAGGGTCTTGGAAAAGAGATAGTGGCGGAAGAGCCCTTAATGGACCAACGGCAGCACTCACATCGCAGAACGAGTTACTGGCTTCCGGTCCAACAGACCACTGAAAAACTGCTACATCTTCTACAGCGATTGTGATCGACAGAAAAACCAGCGGCTATTTGGATGCGGATTCGTTGTTGGAGGCAGACTTAGGCAAGAAGTCTTGAGTTTCCAGCATGTGAATGAGTGCCTCGTAGCAATCCGCATCAAGGCTAAATTAACCAACATTAGCCTGATATGCTAATATCTGTAATATATGGTCGGACGAAAGTATGACCGATTAATGGAACCTCAGCATTGTTTGTCCGATTCTCAAGAAAGGAGACCCTCTGAACTGCGCCAACTACAAAGGCATCAGTCTCCTTAACATCGCTTATAAGATCTTATCCGCCGTATTGTGTGAACGCCTGAAGCAGTTCGTCAACAACCTGATAGGTCCATATCAGTGTGGCTTCAGGCCAGGAAAGTCCACTGTCGACCAGATATTCACACTACGGAAGATCTTGGAGAAGACCCATGAGCTTCAGATCGATACCCACCACCTATTCATCGGTTTAAAGGCCGCGTATGACTGCATCTATAGAGACGAGCTATATAGAGCACTGTCTAGTTTTGGCATCCCTGCCAAACTCGTTCGTCTGTGCAGGATGACGAAGGAGAACGCACACTGCTCCATCAAGGTCTGTTAAGATCTCACCGAGACCTTTGATGTCCAGAAAGGATTTAGACAAGGCGATGCGCTGTCATGCGATTTTTTCAACATCGTACTTGAAAGAATAATTCAAAACTTACGCGCAAACAAAAGAGGCACAATCTTTCAAAAGTCCGTCCAACTACTCGCATACGCCGACGATATTGACATAATCGGGAGAAAGCAGCGTGATGTCACTGGCGCCTTTGCAAGAATTGAGACGGTAGTGGCGAAAATGGGATTAGCGGTTCTATGAGGGCAAGACTAAGTATAGGCTGTCAAGCGAAAAGGACACTGAACACCGACGTCTCGGACAGACCGTCACCCTTGACAGGTATAACTTTGAGGTAGTTAAGTACTTTGTCTACTTAGACTTCGCTATGAATTCAGACAACGACACCAGCGCTGATATCAAACGAAGAATAACCCTTGCCAATCGGTGATTCTTTGGGCTAAGAAGGCAATTGACTAGTAAGGCACTCTCTCGGACAACAAAAGTCACCCTTTATAAGACTTTAATAATCCCGGTCCTGCTCTATGGCGCAGAGGCATGGACATTATCAAAAATTGATGAGGGTGTTCTTGGTTGCTTCGAGAGAAAAATTCTTCGGGCGATCTTCGGTCCCGTCTGCATTGACGGTGAGTGGAGGAGGCCATACAACGACGAACTGTATGAACTGTATAGCGAAATCGACCTACCCAGAAGAGTGAGGATCGAACGACTAAGATGACTGGGTCATGTAGAGCGGATGGACACCAATGCTTCGGTCCGAAAAGTATTCGAATCCGCCCCCGAAGGACAGTGCAGTAGATGAAGACCGAGACTCAGGTGGCGCACGCAAGTGGACGGGGACCTCAGCCAATTTAGCGTGCGAAACTAGGGGTAGCTAGCAAAAGATCGAGCCAGTTGGAGACGCTTGTTGATTGAGGCTCCGGTCCTCCCCGGACTGTAGCGCCATTTTAAACAAAAAAAACAAAACAAGATTTTCAAACGCCCGCCTGGATCGACCAGGTCCAGGTTTGTTTACCATAAGTCATGAAAAGTATTTTCTACATCTATGTTTCGTTTAATATATCACATTTGTACTGTCACCGCACATTTTTTATTATACAGGCATTTAACGTTATGAGTTTTCCTCTGAAATATTATTTAGTGTTATCTCGAAGTTGAATAACACCCAACTTCGAGATACAGATACAGATTCAATCTTCAGATTCACATTTTGTTCAGCCCTTAAGTCTTAATAGTGAACGATAAGAGATTTGAATTGTGAGAGAGTAGTAAAATCGGTTGTGAATTACTTTCTTATTTTAAATAATAATAAATTAAGTGTTTTGAAATAGAATAACGTTTTATCATTTCGAACCCTCGCCGAAATATTACAATATTTACAACTTTACGTAGCTTAAGCTGGCCATACACGACGAATATGTTCGTGCGATTTGTTCGTTGACATTTGGCCACACATGACGAACCGATTTGCGAAACATCACTTTTGCTGTAACTTTCAACAAGAAAATATGGAGAACGCACACGTGGATGATGCTATTGCATTACTAACAATGTATATATGCAAAAAGCGAAAGCAAGAAAAAAATAATAAATAAAAAAGACGAGAGATGATGAAAGAGTGGATGTATGGTAAATACGATCGCACTCATACTAAATTGTTGAGAAAATTAGAAATTAGAATGGATTCAGAAATTTATATTGAATTGCTAAGTTTGGTCGGTCCAGTTATTGGAAAACAAAATACAGGAATGCGAGAAGCAATTACAGCAAACGAGAGACATTCAGCATTCGTGGTTTTTGTGTGGTTTTGTATAAGGAATTTATTTGACTCATGAAATGTATTGTTGTATTTTTTTTTATGTATGTAAGTTTGTGACTGTGGAAGTCACTACTACGATTGCAAAACAGTTTCCCTACTCTAAGTGGGATAGAGACTAAACAAAATGAAAAAAAGAGAAACATAGTGACAAGTGACGAAACTTTTGTTGTGTACACGACAACTGTCGCTTTTGTGAGTCGTCCAATTTCGGCGACGGGCGAGCTTAGTAAATAATAAATAAATGAACAAGTACATAAATAAATTTACAAACAAATAGGTAAAATTAAATATTTTTATTTTTTATTTATTTTTATTTTTTTAAACAAGATAAATAAATAAAAAATAAACAATAAGGTTGAACACAAAACAAGTAACAAGTAAAAGTAGGGATTCATTAATGTGAATTTAATTCGTTTCAATTGGCGTACTAAAGGATTGTCAGCAAAATTGCAGCGGCTAAAGAAATTTTCTTTAAGTTTTTTAGTTCTAAAACATATAAGTCCAACGCTCGCTTTCCTGTGGATATCTGTAGTGGAATGATGCTAATGTAATTTGAACATCATTTTTAATATTATGTTTTGACATATTTGTAGTTTCTTAAGGTGACATTTAGCGCAATTAACCCATACCTGACACCCATATAATAGGATTGCTTGAAGGATGATTTTATGAATTATCATTTAGTTATGGGTAAAGCATTTTAATTGCAATTCGTACCCTTTTTACTGTTTGTTTTATGTGTTCGTTAAAAGAAAGTTTGGTATCGAGATAAACGCCCAAATATTTCACCGAGGATTCCCATGGAATGCGTCCCCCATTAAGTTACAGATGGGAATTAGGCAAAAAGCAAGTCTTTCTTTTTCTTGTGAAAAAAATAGCTTGCATTTTAGTTCCGTCAATTTTTTATTTTCCACTTTTAATAATATTTTTCAAAAATTTCCATCACATTTTTCAAGTTACTCCCAATGTCTAGAGCAAATTCATGTGATGAAAATATGGCGGTGTCGTCAGCAAAAATAGCAGCACAACAGTTAGGTAAGTCTGGAAATTCAGAAGTATACAGATTAAACAGTATTGGGCCAAGAACTCATCCCTGCGGCTCACCTGCATTAAAAAATTTCAGACTAGATTGGCTGCTTTAAAAAAGCGACGGGATAAAAAGCTATAAACTATTTTACAGATATATATAGGGAAATTAAGTTGAATCATTTTAAATATGATACCGTGCCAGACTGTAGCGAAAGCTTTTTCAACATCGAGTAAGACCATTCCAGTAGACTTACCAATTAAACAATTTTGCATAACATAACCCGAATTGCTCATTTGGATATATATGATTGTCGCTAATGTGTTTAACTATTCTGGCTTTGAGTACTTTTTCGAAAATCTTGCTAAGACTACTAAGCAAACTTATGTGCCTGTAGATTTCGATGTTTTCAATGGGCTTTCCAGCTTTTAGTATAGGAACGATCTTAGCTTCCTTCCAGGCTTGAGGGAAGTATTTCATTTTTATGCATGCGTAAGAAGTCTTTACCATATTTAGGCAAATTCTTCAGATAAATATTTCTTATAGTGTCTATACCACCTGTTTTTCTAATATTTAAGCTATTGAAAAAAAAAACAATATGTCTTTCTCCGTTGCATAAGTAACATAAGAACTGCTCACAAGATGGGTCTTCGCTGTGCTGTCTATATACGTATAAGTTTAGTATAAGTTTCAGTATCAGAAAAATATATCTTATCGGAGTCCTTTAAAAACGGTATTTGTGTTTTTTTAATTCTTTACAATCTTTACTATATTCCAGAAAGGCCTACTACTTTTGTGAAGTGTAGTTTGTTGTTCCATTCTTTATTACAATGTTTCGAAATATTTAAGGCAATAATTTGATTCAAATAAGAGACTTGAAATCTAGAAACGTTCTGACGGTATCTTTGTCATTCTCGTCTACACTTGTTTCTCAACTTGATCAGTTCTATTATGTGGGAGAGAAGCTTGATGTTATAATCACTTTTCTATTTTTTTAGGTATAGCATTTTCATCAGCACCTAATATTATGGATGTGAATTCACTTATAATAAAGTCAACATCTTCAGTGCTTGAAATACGTTCCAAATCTACTGAAAAGCTACTCGTACGTAGCTTAGAACTAAGTTCTGACCGGAAGCGCGACCAATTGGCATTTTTAAAGTTTTGAACATATTGCACTGTTTTTTCCCCTGACCATCGAAGCTTGCAAAAGACGGGAAGATGATCAGAGCTTAGGTTATATATCACAGTAGGTGGTGTAATTAAACTAGGTACATTACTAACAAAAAAGTCTAGGACAGATGGACGACATTTGATACACTGCCACCGGCAAAGTAGACGCAAACAATTTTAAACGAACGCTGATTACTTGTTTTTATCTCAATTCCTACGTTTTCAACAAAAAAAAGGTTCTGACCACAGGTAAAAGCGAACGCTGAATTGTTCTACGAATAAATATTGCAACTCCACAACCTGGCTTGCTTTGAAGCCACTTTGAAGCCAGATTTCTGTAACTAGAGCGAATTCTAGAATTTTGCTTTGTATTCCTTTCGCATTCCAACTTACAATTTTGAGGTCCCTACTTAACATTTGGGTATAGAAACTTAGTAGCTAAATGTGCGATTACATAACTGTTCAATCTTATTTTTACAAGATTTGGCTCTTAGTTCCAAGTACTGAGCTCTATTTTCACATGTAGGATCGAATGATTTGTGAGCGCCGTTACAATTAGCACATTTTACTTTGTCAGCATTGTTACACTCGGCAGTCTTAGGAGAACCGGAGCAGATGGTGCAGTATGATTTTACATGGCAATTTCGCTCCACATGGCCAAACATTTGGCAATTTTGACACTGCGTAAACTTACCTTTGAGTTTTCTATGGTAACTCCACTGAACTTGAGTGTAAAAAATAGCACGATAACGTTTATTCAGTTCTGAAAGTTTTATGGAACCATTTTCCAAAGATATTAAATATATTGTGTCAGTGTAATGTTCATGCTTTTTTTTTATATTTTTTTAATATCAATGCACTTTAGCCCGGCTTTCACTATTTCATCATTAGGTTCATTACGGTCCATGTCTCCCATACCATAAAGCACAACTTTGAACACTCGCGCATCTTTGAGGTCGTGCGAAAAAAATTGACAATTTTCTGCTTTGAATTTGGTAATTAGGGTTTTATACGATTCCATGCATTCGCATATAATTTTAATTGCAATTCAAATTTCATTGATGTAATAATCTTGAATTTTTAATGATTTCAACAAATTGTGCACATATTCACTAGATTTGTGAAGCAATTGGAGCATGAAGTTTTTTCTTAGCTTCACTAGAAACAATAATATCTTCCATATCGTCATTGTCACTGTCTGGCAGGCATTGAATGAATACTCCAGTAGTTTTTTCTGGAATTTTTCTTATTGACGCTCATAACGCTTCGAAATTTTTTATCTACGGACAAACGATTGTCTTCGGTTACAGGCGACCGATGGCGCTTGGGTATTTTGATTGTTCTATCATTTCTATGAAAAGTAATTTGTCCCAAATGTAGTTTCTGAGAGTGGAAAGAAAAAGTCAGTGTTAGAACTTAAACCTTAAGGTCAATTAATTGCATTTTAATATACGAGAAGGACATAGATAAGCCGTGTTTTATTATCACTTTAGATGAAAAGAGCCAAAACTTCCGTCTATCTAACCAATGTAAAGGAAGGATAGAAATATACATCAGGGAAGTTATAGATATTAAATTTCGGATCTGAATACGGATACGGATATAGGAATAATATTATATCGGTTTCAGATACGGTTATGGATATGAAATTATTTCAAGTATGCAAAAAAAAAAATAAACCCGGAAAAAACGAAAACCTGTCATAACATGTCTCATTATCTCTCCGAAATTATTCGAAACTTTTATATCGGATTCGGTTATGGTTACGGATAGACTTTTATTTCGGATATCCGATAGTTTCGGTTACGGAGCTCCGTAACATCGCTAATATATATGTAAGTTTAAATCAAACAAAGCAACATCCTGACTGTTTAAAGTTATTGAAAATGATTTTGTGAAAGGCTTCCAACAACTCATTTCTCAAATATAGCCGGAAAAGTGTATACCTGACAAATGAAATCTCAGTATTGTTTGTGCGGTCCCCAAAAAAGTATACCCCTAAACTGGGTCAGCTATAAAGTTATAAGTCTTTTAAACACCGTATCAAAATCGTATCTACCATATTGTATGAACATCTGAAACCCTCCGCCGGCAACCTAATTGCCCCTACCAGCGCGGTTCTGGACCAGTAAAGCCCACAATTGACAAAGAATTGACAAGAAATCCAGATTTATACTCACCATTTATTCATCAATTTTAAGGCCGCATATGACAGTATTTACAGAGAAGAGCTTTGTCTAGTTTTGGCATCCCTGTCAAACATGTCCGTCTGTTCAGAATGACGACGAAGAGCACTCGCTGCTCGCTTGCTCGAAGTCCGTAAAGACTAAACATCGAAAACTATGGCGTCAAAAAGGTTTAAGGCAAGATGATGCGCTGTCATGTCTTCCTTAGGATCATACTTCAAAGTGTGGAATGCACAAGCGAACACTGGGGCACAATCTTTTAAAAGTCTGTAGAAATACTATGGTGCATCGATGATATCGACATAATTGGGAGAACACAGCGGGCTATTGTGTGCTTTCGCTAGCTGCCAAAAAAGGTTTAGCGGCAAATGAGGGCAAAACTATGAATATGCTGTCAACCAGAAGGGACATACAACATCAACGAATTGGATAGAACGCCGACAGCACCTTCCTTTATTTTTCAATGTTAGATTCTAAAATCTTATATAATTGTTCAGTAAGAACTTGTCGTAATCTAAACGCGGCATTCAAAATATGCATAAGCTTGATCAGGGCTTTCTTTGGCAATTCCTTGAGGATCTGTCAGGTTATTAAATCATATCCAGGGGCCTTGTGGGCCCTTTTTCTCCTTATCTTTTTTTGCCCAATCGTCACTGTTTTTTTTTATCGGCGGCGATTGCATTTGAAGGTTTTTAATCCCCCTCAATGCTTTCCATAGTGAATAATTACACCTTTTTTTGGGCATTCAAGCCTTTAAGATACGTAAAGATCTCTCGATTTTTGAACTCTTTGATTGCTGCCTTGAGCTCATTACACAGGTGGTTTAACAAAGTTTTTTGCTGGAGAGCTGGGATTAGTGCCATCTTTTGCGTGATCTACTCTTTTGAGATATTAGTTTTTTTTTCCGGCGGATACTTAAGTTCGCTTTATACGATTTCTTTTCTTCTAACGGGAATGTTTTTCTGCGCGGCTTTCTGTATGACTTCGATGTTGACTTAATTTTCTATTCCATACGGCGACAGATTCAGAACAATAATTTCTAAAGCCGTCCCAGTTAGCTTGATTGGTAGTTAATCTAGGGAATCCTTATTTTTCAGATTCTCCCTTATTGTCAAGATTACTGGTGAATGATCTGAGGAGAGATCAAAATTTTCCTCGGCGTTCGTAAAGTCCTTAGCTACGACACTTGCAATGAAGAAGTCTATGAGATCTGGAGTTTTTGCATTTTCCGTGGGCCAGTGTGTTGGTTTTCCCGTCGAAAAGAAGTCAACATTAAATTGCATGCCGGCTTCGTAAAAAGTCTGCCTTTTGTTGAATCGCATCTTGAACCCCAAAGGGTGTGTTTCGAATTGAAATCACCACCAACAATAAAATTAGGTCCAAGTGAGTCCAAAAGATTTATTAAGTCGGTCTTTTTGAGTTTGTATCGCGGAGAGAGCAATGCTACTTTGTTTATTTTCTTGCGACAAGACCTGCGCGTAAGTTTGTTCCCCAGGCAACGATGGTTTTTCTTTCCGAACTTTTTCTGGCACAACTTTCGTCCTTTCCTTGACAAGTTTTCTTTTTGTAGCTACTTTCCCCGTAGAAACTTTGGATTTTTGGAATTCGGGTTCGGACGTACGTTTTTCTGGATTGTATCGCGCCTGTTCTGGAGCCCTTTAGCTACTTCGCATCCTCTATAGTTCGTTGGCTGATTCCCTTTGCAGTTTAAACAAATCAGAGAGCCTGTTTAGCTAAGCTGCACTTTGCCAAAACATGTTTTCTTGCAAATTGTACACATCGAGGTTCCTTTTGACAGTAAGTATGTGTAGGGCCTAAACCTTGACAATACTTACACTGCGGAGTCGATCTTCCGTACTTACACAATTGCTCAATTTTGATTTCGATATTTAATATATTATTAATATTGTAGATATCGATTTATATTCGTCAAAATGAAGCATGAAAAGCGCAAGTCCACGCTTAACCACGGTTTCTTTCTGTTGTTTCGCATGCTGCTTTTCCTTCTTAAAGATATTAACAGCGTCAATAATTTTAAGGTTTGAAGCATTCATAATGTCTTCTTTGGTTTGGTGAAGGGTGAAGAAATCTTGATACAGCACGCAATGGCGTTTCTAGTTTCGTAGGTGTACCATTGAGTGTTCTCAGTATTTAATTTTTGGAACACTGCTCGGTAACCTTTGAGGGTGCAATGCAATTTACTATATTCTGAAATCCCCTCGAAGCTTTTAAGTTTCACTGAGCCTCGTTTTTGGCACATCGGCGTTACCGGCGGACTTCTTTTAGCGGATACATTCGATCTTGGTGGTGGTGATCGAGATTCTCTTGAACTTTTTGTGAAAGAGTCAAAGT
Source organism: Volucella inflata (assembly GCA_928272305.1). Classification (NCBI taxonomy): domain Eukaryota; kingdom Metazoa; phylum Arthropoda; class Insecta; order Diptera; family Syrphidae; genus Volucella; species Volucella inflata. Next base: position 89,022,532 of record OV743716.1, on the reverse strand, counting down.
CAAAGGAGGGCGGATTTTCCAGTAAACCTTGACTACCACCTGTAGTAGTGTATCTTTTTGTTTTGTTCATTGCATGTTTTGTATACGCTACTCTCGGTAGTCCCGTCATTGGTATTACCAAAACCAGCTTTCTGAACATCAGCGTTAAGGCTCGTTTTATTTTGAAATTTATCTTGAATTAATATCTTTCTTTCCTTTAGTATATACTTTTCAGCTTGAGTTGGATTTTTCCGGTTTTCGATAGGTTATATGACAAATAGAGTATACTCTCAAAAAATCGAATCCATGCATGTAAAATTTATAGTCTAAAATGTAAAGTTCTTGCATCAATATTATTCGTTTTTTTTAGACGGTTAAAATATATTTCCAAGTTGCACCATATATAGTATGTAACATTCCATTGTTAATTGAGTATCACTTGCGGGATTACAAACTTTGCCGTCAGCCATAATCATCGTTAAAATGTGCCTTACCTGACCGGATTTATAGTTTTCAAATTTCGTTGTATTAAAAATTTCGGTCTCGATATAATTTATCTCATTCTCTATAATATCAGTAGTTTCCTTTGTAAATACGATTCTTATCGGGCGACAATATCTTGAAGATGATTTTGTAGGATTTTGCCACACTTTTCATGTTAATGCCATAAAGTAGTCACAAAGGACTAAAGAACTCTGAAAGACATTGACATTTGATTCTGCGCTGTTAATAATTTTTTTTCATATTGAGCTTGTTGCGAAACATCACATCCCCCTTTTGATATTAACTCCAAAGAATTGCAGTCATCTTCACTTAGAGTGCCGACTAATCCGTCCAAATAAATTAGTAATCTTTGAGTTGTATGGTCAAACAGATCTTGAAGATTTTATTCAGCTTCTTTCTTAATCACATTATTAGCTTCAGGAACAGGATAGTTCCTCACAAATCGAGAGTTTTCCGAAGCAAACTTTCATTATGAGACAGAGTAAATTGTAGAGAGTTAAACAACAGTCGATAAAGTTGCAGCCTAACCCAGACAGCGGACAAAATGAAATCTATTTAAAAATAAAAGAATATAAAATAAAAGCAACGTATAATTACTTACTCTCCGTCCAACACTCTTCCCTCCACAGAATGAGGAAGCTCGGTGTTGAAACGTAACACCACAAGTGTACTAAAAAAACCGTTGTATTCATGCAGTTATGCGATGAACATGTTTTTGAAGAACTCTTAAGATAATAAAGATTAAGCATAACTCAAAAAAACTAAAGGCAAAAAAGACCCTATTACTTCCCAGGACATGCAACAATTTCAGTCCTACTTAGGACTTATAAATTATTACTGAAAATTTGTTCACGGGTTGTCTTCGAAATTATACCAGTTGCGGAGAAGTACGAAATTCTGTTGGTCTGAAAAATGTCAGAGGGTTTTTGAAAAATAAGATAATAAGGTCATTGTGTTTGCTCTTAAGAAATTTCATTAATATACTTATGCTCACAAATTGAAAATAATAAGCGACCATCAGGCGTTGGAAGAAGTCTTCAATCCTAAAGCGAAGAACACAATGTGAATCTGCGTCTGCATCTGCTGCTGAATCGGAGAACTGTCACACTGTTAACATATATGGGAACCCATAAGAGTGTCCACAATGTCCATCTGCGTCTGCGTCTGCTGCTCAAGTTGAATCGACTTCGACTTTTTGAAGCGATTCAAATTTGACGTTTATTGTTTATCTTACGTGTTTGCCGAATTTTACAATTTAGCATAAAGGAAATTTGAAAGTTTCATTCTTTTTATTGTTTATCATGTGTTCAATTTTATTGTTTAAAGGATGATAAATTGTATGTCTGTTTGGATATGTTATGCAAGGTGGAAAAAGGATAATTTCACAATGTGGATGTGCCATATATTTTGCAAAATTAAAAAAAAAAAAAAACGAAAAAATGGTTGTATGGGTATGAAGTAGACATACTTTTTTGAATATCTTATCACATTTGTATTGTGGAGCCCTAAGAAAGTACACAATGAATACGGAAAAATTAATTGAGGCAGTGAGAGAAAAGGAAATATTGTGTAATTTATCAAATCCCAATTACAAAATCGATGACAGCGGCAGCAGACGCAGACGCAGATTCACTGTGTTCTTCGCTTAAGACAGGAAATACCTCAGTTGATGCTTCCAGGTTGCACAGATGGTCAATTATTTTGTACGATAACGAAATTTCTTATCGCCGTGGTAAAGAAAATATTTAGGCAAATTTCGTATCAAGAATGGTACGAGAAGAATATTGATTTAGAACAAATAAAAAGATTCACAACAAATTTTTCTTTTAGCAAAGCTTTATGATTATTTAATATCAGGTTGGTCAAAAGATAAACTCGTTTTGAATTCTATGTCACGTTTTCGAAAGTTCGAATCTAGTTTAAGTACCGATCAGGGTGTAATATATAGGTATTATGGAAATGGAATAGTCATTCCAGAAAAACTAAGACGTTCTCGTAGTGTATTGGGAATTTTGCACAAATTATGGGGGATAATAAAGATGAAAATGTAAGGCCGTTCATGGCCGTTATGGAGAAGCTTTTTCGAAATCAATAGCGTGCTATATTTTTGCACCATATTAATTGAAAGAACCCCCCATAAAGTGTATACCCGTCAGTGAATTTCCAATTGCACATGACGAAAACCCAACACGTCTTATTCAACGCACATCTGAGTGTGCACTGATTGTCTGTGGCCTGTGGCTGCTGCTTTTCAAATTCAACCCCTATAAAATTGATGTGTATTCAGAGTTACCAGTGTCCATTTGGTAATTCTTTCCCTTGGCTTTCTGTTGAGGAGCTTTTGGTTTTTGGACTGAAAAAAGTTTTTATGATGAGTGGAGATCTTGTTTTGATCTTTTGCATTTCTTTTAATGTGTTTTCGTAGCACGCGGTCAGTTCTTTGATGTTACGTTTATTTTTCTTAATTTAGATTGTGATATTAATGTGAAGTTATGTATTTTTGATAGGTGTATTTTTTTTTTTTTTTAGTTTTGTGCAATTTGTGTTTTAAAGCCGCGCCTTTTATCTTACATACCTCTTGGTGGTGTGGAAAAAGGTAAATTTATTCAATTTTATTATTTTATAAATTTGATGAATAAAACAAATTATTTAAATGAAAATTTCAATCAAAAAAAAGGGCGGTAACCCCAGATTTTTACTAATTTTAAGTGCTTACTCCGGAAACCCTGCAAGAGCTTTTGTTGGAATGGCACCTTATGGAAAACAAAAGAATGCGGTTTAGAGACATATATCCCTATCTTCCCTGTGCTGCCAATTTATGTTCGACAGGTTATATTTTGTGATCTTGGAGTTTTATCGACACTGAATGAGTTGAACAGCTAATGAAAACATTTGTAATGTTCGTTTATCAAAAAAATATTGTCTCCGATAAAGTTCCATTAAAACTTTTTATTTTCAAAATTTGTGTCGAGAAAAAAAATAAAGTGTGCAAAGAAGTGGTATAACTAAGCGAATGGTCCAAACAGGTAAAAGGATATTTAACAAACTATTGCTAGAAAATCCTGGGATGTCCTTATCAGGTAAGACAAATTTGTTCGTTGACTAATTGGAGAAATACAGCATCCACAGTGACTCACAATTCGCCTTCTGCTGGCATGTTCTCTAGTTTTAAACCAAAAATACAATTATATCATTTGGACATTAAAAACAACAGTTGAAAATGATTTTAAAAACCATGTAGACGATGATATTCCACAAAAAGAAATGAAAGAAAAGAAACAAAACAAAAATGAAAAACCCACAAGATAAAAGCCATATTATTAAATATATTTTTATCTTCAAGTTAATTTCTCATCAATTTCTTCAAGAAGGGGAAATTTTGTGCTATAGGAATTATGAAGTATGTTTGGTCTTATCTACCCGTTTAAGTTATGATAATTATTGGCCGAATCATTCGGAAAGGAGTAAGAGGAATAAATATCAAAAAACCTTCCCTACCAGGGCCAATTTCTCATATTAAGTTTTTCGGATTAAGTCTTTTCACTCTTGGATCCGATTTATGAAATGTATACTTCACATCGTGTGCAGACTGGACGTAAAAGTTTGGCAGGTAAGAGAATAAATTAGTAAGGGCAGGGTCAAAAATAGAAAGAAATTAATTCAAGATAGATTCAGAAGTGAAACTGGGTTATCGGTGGATCTGGCAACTCAACAATCAGGTAATACTAATGATGGGAACAAGCCTTCAGAGATGAAGCAAAAGCTGCCGAAATTACAGGAATCGACAAAGAAATGATGACAGAATTTCACATCATCTTATCTTGGGTCAGAGTTCCCAATTCACTTAAATGCCAAATAAATAAAAGTTTAAAAATATATATTAAAACACGCTTTAATAGCAAACCGAACTAAAACGTAGAAAATAATTTCTACTTATAAAGAGTTTGTATTACAGTAATAGAAAGCCATCAATTATGATTAATTAATTCGAAATAAAATTAAAGTAAAACTTAAGTTATTAAAAAAATAACAACTTTTAGTAAAAAGCTTGGGGTGTAATTTACAATATTTTCATTAATTAATTCGAAATAAAATTAAAGTAAAACTTAAGTTATTAAAAAAATAACAACTTTTAGTAAAAAGCTTGGAGTGTAATTTACAATATTTTCATAATAACTCTACTTTTATAAATAGTAACAAATGGAATAGTTGTAGCATTTAATATCAAATTATTTAGTTAATAACTTAAGTTTTACTTTAATATTTATTTACTTTGCTATTGAAGCGTGTTTTTAAGATTTTTTTTTTAATATAATTTATTTTCTTAATTTTCAGTTACAAAAGTTATCAATAGTATTTATAACCAAGAGCCTCGATTTTAGTTTACCTTACGTGTGGCAATGCTAATTTCATTAATGTTTACGTAACCTTTTCATTTCATCTAACGCATCACTATTACATGAAACTTTCCCGGTTAACTTTGAGCAATCAAGTTCTTCCATTTGAATTCCATTTACTCACCTTCCGCGACTAGTTTTTAAATTTTTTTCAAAATTGTTGAATTTTAAAATTTTTGAAATAAAAATATTTTCCAACAATTTTTATTAGAAGTTTTTTCTAAATTATGAAATTTTTTAATTTCTTAATTGAAATTTTTTAATTTCGAATTTATTATAATATTTCAAATTTTTTTCCAAAATTTTAAGATGCTAATTTTTTCCATAAATTTTCATCAAAATTATAAATTTTTAAATTTGTCTTTAATATCAGAATTCTAAAATTGTTCAATTTTTTATGATGTTAAGTGTTTTTTTCAGAATTTGGAATTTTCTCAAAATTTTCGAATTTAAAATTTGTTGTTTCGAAAATTTTTGAATATCATTTTCATCGAGTTTACCAATAACTATTTTTAATCCCTTTTTTTCAAAATGTTTGAATTCAAATTTTTTAAATTACAGCTTCGCTCTTGTTTCAAGTTTCTCAATGCAATTTATTTACAATTCGTCTTGATGTTTATTGATCCAAAATTGATTCGGAAAGTATTTTTGAAACGATAGTTTATCTACGCGGCTTGCGGAAGGGACCTAACTGATGGAGATCGTAACGCTCAAAAGCGTAACGGAAGTACCCCCCCCATGTTTAATCCATGACAGTAACCACAACTGAAGTACCACCGCTCGACTCTCATTACTCGCATAGCTGCACTGATTCCACAAATTGCATCGTGTCGTTTACTTGCATTGGATTGCAGTTTGGGATACCCCTTGGCCTTCACATTATTAGTCGTTCACACATCAGCCACATAGGATCTACGAGTATGTGAATTGCTAAGCTTAGCTTCCAAGCTCTTACTCTTAGTTTCGTCGCTGCTGCTATTGTAGTTGCTGTTGTTGCTGCTTGTTCTAGGTGTACAAGTAATTTCAAACTGCGATTTATAGAATTCGCTATAAATTTCACCAACGTCTGATTTAATCCACTTGCTCTTACAAACATTTTCGCTGAAGAAAAGCTTTTAAATTAACAGAAGGAGATCGGTTGAAATACAGTCTGTTTGGTAACATCGTATACGACAAAAATTAAAGAAGAACTTATAATAATAAAAAAATCAATTGTACTGGCTTATTTTATTTATTTACTTGAATGCTTTTCAATTAATATGTTGTCCACTCTCCTCCATTATCAATAATTGCTTGGAGTCTTCGAGGCATGCTTTCTACTAATCTTATAGCATAATCTTGAGATAAAAATCTCCATAAAACTCGTATTTTTCGTGATAATTGTTTGACCGTTGAGATCTTCTTTCCTTGGAGCTTTAGCTTCATGAATGCCCAAACATTTGCAATGGAATTTGCATCCGGCGACTGTGATGGCTAATCTAAAACATCGACGTCATTTTCTTGTTTCCACGCATTGCACAAACGACTGTGATGTTTCGGGCCATTATCTTCTTGCAGTTACCAATTCTCATTCCTTCTTTTAAACCACCTTTGGGCAGATGGTAATAAAGCCTTCTTATAAATTTTGACCATGGGTGCGTTTAAGTTATTTGTAAACATGAACAAATTGCCAAATCCCTGTTTTGAGAAGCATCCCCAAACGTGCACCTTTGCCGGGTGTTTGACTGTCCGCTGGATTAATTTATTGGATTGTGTACACAAGGTATGAGTGATAGAAGACCATGCCCAAAAAGAAGCTTCATCCGAAAAAATAACGTTGTTCCAATCTCTGTCCAAATTCTCCTTGGCCCAACTGAGTCGTTTTTCTACGTGTTTCTTTATTGTGCTTTGAAATTTTACATTATTGGCTAGTAAACATCTTCGTGTCGTATCACAACACACATTTAGACCCCTTTTACGTAAAACCCCTTGTCCTCCACGTAACGATAGAAGAGGATTTTTTTCAAATACACGTAGAATCATTTTGTCACGATTCAGTGGAAAGTACTCGGAGTACAAACATTTCATTAATACATTCAAAAAACGTATTCACAATGATGCAATTTCTTCCAAAAGAGAGAAATTTAATCATTTGCTAAATTGTTTAAATGACCAAGCGTTAGGAACGGTTAGAACATTCCAAATTACGGAAGAAAATTACGATAAGTCATTGAGGATATTAAAGAATCGTTACGATAATGACTTCTCATATTCCTGGAATATATTTCTTTTAAGCTTCAAATGACTTCTGTCCATTTACGAAATCTTGTTGACAATGTATCTGCAATATTCAATTCACTGCAATCTATAAGATCAGAGTCTGAAATATGTAATGCTATTATAACTCATATTGTAATGGTAAAGGAAGACCCTGAATCACAAGCCAAATGGGATGAAGAACTTCAGTACGATAAACTGCCAACATGGTATCAGTGTGCAGAAGTTCTGAATCGACGATGGCAGTATTTAGAGGCTCGTGAAAGCAAAACAATGCGGTTCGACACGAGCAAGAAATCATTAAACAAACCTAAAGTGATTCAATAGAACACGGAGAAAGAACTTCATTAACAATTACACAATAAAGTTGCGCATTTTGCAAAGATGGTTCGCACACTATTAGAAGCTGTACAACCTTTGCTCAGCCTAGAACGTGCTGTATTAGTTCCACTGACAATCGTCTCGATGAATTTGTGGAACGATTTTGGGAACTTGAAGCAGTCACGGGAAGAAAATATGAATGGACTGAGGAACAAATGGATTTTAAGAAACACCTCAACGAATCGATAGAGGAAATTAGCAGCGGAAGAATCAAGATACATCTCTTCTTGGTGAGTCCTAAGATATTGCTTATCGTCACTTCAATTCTTTAGAACGTAGGTTGGTAAAGGACATGGCCTTGAAATCCTTGTATGTAGAATTCCGTCAAGAATACAAAACACTAGGTCACATGTCATTGGTAAAAAATCCAGATCTCAGTCAACCTAATTATTATTTACCTCATCAATGCTTATTACGACCGAATACCATAGTATAGGTATAGGTATAGTGATTCACGATGATTTATCCATGATTTTACTTCGTTTCTGCACAGATTCGCTCTAGCAGCTGACACTGTAAAAATGTATCGCCAAATTTTGGTACATCCGGACCACCGTAGATTTCAGTATATTCTTTGGAGGGAAACCGAGAATTCTCCCATAAAAACTTATGCTTTACGGTGACTTATGGAACTTCATCAGCACCATTAATGGCGATTCGATGTCTGAAGTATTTAGGAGATGAGTTCGAATCGCGGTACAAACTTGGCTCAGAAGCACTTCGTGGAGATTTCTATGTTGACGATCTTATAACTGGAGCGGATGATATCGAAACGCTAAAACGTAAAAAACTGGAAATTGTTTCTATTCTGTCATCTGCAGAAATGGAACTGTCTAAGTGGCATAGTAACGGCTCCTCAATTTCATCTAATCATATTGCAAAAAATATAAATGTCAATGAGTCCAACGTCACAAGCACATTAGAAATCCATATGGAATTCATTCGACCAAGGATATTATTAGTAGCGTCATGTATTGTCGACCCATTGGGACTTCTATGTCCAATAATTGTTAAGGACAAAATCTTATTGCAAAGGTTGTGGATGGAAAAAAAAAGATTGGGACGCTGCCGTTCCACAGACAATCGATACAGAATGGAGGAAATTTATGAGTGATTTCTACGTATGGTCTGGTTCCATCCAGGAAAACTATCTAAGTCCATGGATTTTGTAACGCATTTATTAATGCATATGGACGCTGCATGTATCTTAGAACAATTAATAATAAGGACTGTACTTTAGTTAGACTGTCAGTAGGGGAGTCAAAAGCCGCGCCGTCTTTTCCATAAAATTGAGATTCATATTTCAATCGGCCACAGCGGATATCATCTGCCTATCCGAAACATGGTTAAATAGCAGTACTATTGAGGACTGGATTACTGATATTAAAGGCTATTGTTTATTCCGATTAGACCAATTAGATAAATTCTGTCGTTCAAGCGGTGTTGCTTTGTATGTCCGCAGGGGTCTACAAGCGTATGGTGGAGACTTCCTAAAACATAACGATTTCCAATGCTTGCTTGCTTATGGCTGTACACAGACACCCGGGTAATTTTCCCTTTGTAGAATTCGAGTAATTTTTTATTGAAATACAGTCCAGCATGTGAAAACATCTAGACATCTCAAAAACTTGTTTGATTCTTATGGTTAACATATCATAAGCCTTGTTCCTACACGTTTTACAAGTCAAAGTGCTACGACCATTGATCTATTTGTAATTAGAAATAAAAATAAAAAGCGTTTCTTTTAATCAAATGAACAGTATCACAGACAATGAAATATCATATTTAACCCTCAACGTATAAGTTGGAAATTTAAACCCTTTTTTTTTTTCGCGATTTAACAAACGTAAACACGGACGAACTTTTAAGCGAAATATTAAACACAAATTGGCAATATTTCAGAAACATTTATTCAGTCGTCCTAAAAGTTAAATATTTAACTAATCTTCTTTACAACTAATTTGAAAAATACGTCCCTTTAAAAAGATTTATCCTTCGTTATAAATGTCGATGGCTCAAAAGAAATATATAGTAAATTTGAACGAAATTTTTTATACAATATCTACAAAAACAATAGAATTCCATGTAATTGGGAGCGCTGAAAAACATGCAGAAACAAGGTCCTTATAGCCATACGAAATTCTAAAAAAGTATGTTACCGCGAACAATTAGAAGCTCATTGGAATTCAACAAAAAAGGTGTGGAACGATTTGAAGAATCGAAATATGGAAGAATATGGAAATTTAAATTTAGTAAACATCGATAATCCAGTGTTTGCAAACGAGTTAAATAATTCGTTCCGCTCTTCAATATTCAAATAACCATGTTAAGGACGATACTCTTAACAACCAAAATGGAATTTCTCATTTGACTGCGTTACAACAAATTATTGTTTCGAATTTTTTCTCTTAATACAATCCCAAGCGACAGCCTTGGACAACATATCATCCAAATTCATAAAACTAATATTATCCGCAATAATTTCAAACATCACTAATATCTACAATGATTACGTTTTTCCAAGTTTCTGGAAAATAGCCAAAATTATACCTGTTCAGAAAAATACATTAAATAATAATGATTTCTCAAGTTACTGCCCTGTTAGTATCTTACCATGTCTCTTTTAAACAAATAAATAACTATATAGAATCACATAATTACTTGTCCCCCCTTCAATCAGGTCTTCGCAAAAAACACTGTTGTGTATCAGCGATCTTAAAAGTACACGACGATATTTAAACGGCAATGGTCGAAAATAAAGGTACAATTTTAAATTTACTTGATTTCACTAAAGCTCAGTAGATCACACAATCCTGTTAAAAAAAAATTAAACATACATTTGTTTTTCCTTTTAGGATAACACAGTGGGTAAGTCATTGATAAATAAAGAAAACAGAAGTGGACCAAGAATGGATTCTTGGGGAACACCAATATTAACGGAACAGAACGAGCAGAAATTACAATATTATTACGGTTAGTCACATAAAAAAGGCAGTTTACATGACGTATTAAAAAAATGAAATTCATAGTCAGTTTATTACAGTCGAATTAAAACAATCGAAGTCCAGTAAGGTTAAAACAGTTGTTTTGTTGCCATCAATTGCCTGTCGAATATCATCGGAATCCTTTATAAGAGTTGAGACGCAGCTGTTACCAGGTCCGAAGCCTGACCTGAAGCAAAGGGAGGATAGTAATGAAAAAACACGTTGGTTTTTCTGCACAGACTTCTTTATTACATATAAAAGGAAAAAAAAGTTATGCTAATGACATTTAGTATAAGTAAGTTGGTAATTCTGACTTGACGAAGTATAAATTTCGTTACATTACTTTAGGGTATTATGTTGTTGTTTTGTTTTACAATTCAATAATACCTAACTCTTTAATGAAAAAATAATGTTTTTGAATACATACGCTTTTTGTTAATAAATCAGCGGGTATATCAGCTGTGGGCAAATACTTAATTATAACAATTTTGTTTGCTAAAGTTTCTCTACAAAATTATGTCTAACATCCATATGTTTAGATCTTTTATGTATTAGAGGAGGAGAGGCCGACAGTTCCTGTGCGCTCTGATTTTCGTTATACAATTTTACAATACATGTTTCTTGTATTACTACGAGGGCGGGTCAATAAGTCCGTGACTTTTAGATTAAAACACAGATTTTTTGATAAAAAAATAATTTTATTTTTCAACGTAGTCTCCCTTGAGCTCTATACACTTTGTCCAACGCTTCTCCAATTTTTTTATCCCTTCCAAAAAAAATTATTTGTCGAGGTCCTCAAAATAGGCCTTTATTTGCGAGATGACTTCATCATTGGAGTCAAATCTTTTTCCACCAAGCCATTTCTTCAGGTTTGGGAACAAGAAGTAGTCGCTCGGAGCCAAATCTGGAGAATAGGGTGGATGAGGGAGCAATTCATAGCCCAATTCATGGATTTTTGCCATGGCAACTGCACATGTGTTTGTGGTCGACTGTGAGCAAACGCGGCACCCATCTTGCGGAAAGCTTTCTCATGCCCAAGTGATCATTCAAAATTGAAACCACTGAGCCATGCGAGATCCCTACGGCTTCCACAATCTCTCGCACTTTCAATCTTCGGTCGGCCAACACCATATCGTGAATTTTTTCGATTGTTTCGGGTGTAGAGACCTCAACTGGGCATCCAGGACGTTCGGCATCTTCAGTGCTTGTACGGCCACAACGAAATTCAGTAAACCACTTTTTTACCATTGAAATCGATGGTGCAGAGTCCCCATAGTATTTATCAAGCTTAGCCTTGGTCTCGGTAATGGTTTTTTTTCGCAAGAAATAATGCTTAATAAGCACACGAAATTCACTTCTTTCCATTTTCTCCTCAAATTAGTGAATAGCCTGATAAAAATAGCTGTCAAACACAAACTAACTGACGCAGCAAGTTTAAATTTTGACAGGAGTCAACTGACAGATGCCTGTTGACAGGAGCAGTGTTGCTGTTTCAGTAAAGAGGTCAGAAATTCAAAAAGTCACGGACTTATTGACCCGCCCTCGTATCTTTGCACACCATTCACACGTCATCGGAACTTGAACCAACTCACGGTTTCAGAGAAGCAATATCAACGACATCGATACAGATGATTTGCCGCTGCCACGAGACGTGAATGACCAAATGTTAAATGAAGTCGAACCACCTTCACCACTTCCCTCAACACCACCGCAAATATGTCCTCATGCTCGTCCTGGTCGTGCTGTTCGTCGGCCAATCGCACGCGAAGTAATCGTTAATGTCTTTGCTGATCGACTGGCAGGAAGGTTTCGCTTTCAAAAAGCATCTCAACGGCAACAACATGATTGGAAACAAAAACATCAAGAACAGCAACAACAATAACATATCGTTTCTGTTCATTGCTTTTCATTAATCATATTTATTTAAATTCATTATAATAATTTATTAAAAAAGGAAAAATAGAAATCTTATTTATTTTCTTAGTCAGGTCTTCATCTTCTTCTGCTTCATCGTCGACAGGCGACAATGTGCGGAGACTTTAATAATTTTGGTAAATGTCGTCTGTTTCGACATAGGCCGCATTATCGGCACTTTGTTCGAATGCGGAAAAAAGATGTCTGGTTGGAAAACTTACATAACAGTTAATGGGGTTGGTGTTGTCCATTGCCTTAGCTACAATATCCGAAATATTTGTGTGTGGAAAAATAAAATAAAAATTACAATCGAAACGAACTTAAATTGAAAGAAATAAAATACTTGATGCATGATTAACTATAAGTGACAAAAATTCGGATCGCGAGTTCTTCGGTTTTTATTTGCATACATAGCTTGTGACACTCGTTATGGCGTTGATTTTCGTCGGCCAGTAGTTTTGAATTCTTTTCCAAGTAACTTTGTGATGGGCTGTTGCCGTTGGTGGTTGCGGAATTAGTCAGCGAACATTTGCGATGAGCTGAACGGCAACGACAGCATGTTGCCGATGTCGACGGCATGGCCATTTCATCATGCGATGGAGCTGTTGTTGCCAATGCATCCACTGTTAAAGCAGGAGTCGACAATAGAGCAGACGCTACCCCATTATCAAACAAATTCGGTGTCCTACTTGTTTTTGGCGTTGATGTCGTCTCATCCCCTGGATGTGAACCTTTATCGCTGTCAACTGGTGCGATTTTTTATTTGTTTACAACTTACGAAAGATCAAACGAAACCGACTGCAGTTTAGGTGGTGAAAAGTGGCCGCCGCCAGTTACTTGGGTTGATTCCTTCTGGAATTTTAATAGCTTTTAGAGGACCTTGCGGATGTTGCTTGTCCGATCCCTAAGCTCTTTTTCTGTTCTTTGCTGTTTTAACGAAACTATATTAGAGACGAAAATTATGAACAATTACTCATCACGACACCGGGGGAGGCATTCAACGACATTGTTATTAGCTCCCATCCCATCGAGGGTCCTTTGGTTGTCATTCGATTTGTGTCCATGCTGCTAATATTTGAGGATATCATGATGGACAACAGAAGGTATGTTTCGATTTGTGAAAACCGCTTTCCTCTTTTTGCTGGCCTTAGCTTCGGCGCATTTTCGGGATCACTGCTACTGTAGTTGTCCTCGTTCGTTCCATTTCAATTTATTTAAAAAAAAAAAAACTGCACAGAACTTATGGGCACACAACAAATCAAATTAATTTCCAATTGAAATGTGACATACAACAAAATTAAAGCATATGTCATTTCATCTGAAATTTGACTTAACGTAGGTTTAAAACAGGCTAAAATCGGTTTTAAAATCGGTTTAAACCGTTTTAAATCCGGGTTAAATGCATCTTTAATCCAGTGGGTTTAATGCATGTTTTTGAGTAAATATTATGGATATAGGTTTAAATTGTCGGGTTGCTATTTTTATTGTTTTAATCTTTATTGTTTTAATTCAGAGCGTATTTGGATGTGACTGCAACAATGTCAGGAGGCCATAAGCAAAAAAGGCATTAATCGCCGCAAAATACAGCATTTTGAAAAAGTTAGAAAGAGGCTGCAATTTCAAAAATTAAAAAAAAAAACAAACATTTTTGCTGCAGCGTCGAGTACATGTGAGGAAATGAGGAAGAAAACTTTACATAAGCCAGAAAACGTTGATATGGGGAAGCAACTTTACAAATGGCTCTTGGATCAAGGCAAAAGAAACTGTCTAATAAGTTTGAAAGCTAAAGCGAAGAACCTTTTTCTATCCAAATAAAATTGCGGATGATTTTATAGCAAGTAAAGGTTTGTAAATTTCAAGCACCAGTATGGAATACGCTACTTAAGGGTGTGTGGTGAAATTTTATCTGGAACACGTTAGTGTCAGTGCCTTGAAAAAGTTAAGAATTTGCAAAAGATAAGCAAATTTTTTTTTAGTACTAAACAAAATTATTTATAACTCAGTAACATATGGTATATGGAATGACAAAATAGTAAAATAAAAAAAATTCATACAAATAGCGACAAAATATCACTTACCTGTGTCGTTGTTGCAGAAAAACTAGCATTTTGGCTTAATACACTTTGCATTGCGGTGGAAACAAATTGTTGTGAAGACATTACCGTATTTTGAACAATTGTTTCTAAACCATAATAAACAGGCTGGGCTGCTAATAGCACTTGGCCAGCATTCGGTATAAGTTCCATTGTGGCAGTTCCCCCAATTAAAATCTGATTTGATCCTATATGTGAAGGTTGTGTGTGGTTGAGCGTTCCTACAAGTTGTGAGGATTGAAAAGCTGGGATAGACAACATTTGTAATCCAGATGATATTAAAACATTCCCACTTGGGTCAGCCTGTAATATTGATCCTTGTGCTAAAGGGTTTGTTGATGGAATTGAGGAATATTGAATTGAATTATTTGAAAACATAACAGGCAAAATATTTTGTGATATTGGTGATGGGTTAGATATTTGCTGGATAAAGACAGGTTGATTATTTTCTACACTCTGTTGAACAATGACATATTCTTGTTGTTGTGGTAAATGCTCTTTTTGTAAATATTGATTATTTAAAATTAAATGCTGATTTATTAATTGAAGGTAACTTTGTTTGGGAGTCAAACTACAATCTGTTTGGTTTGCTATAGCCTCCGTGGAAGCTTTTATTTCAGATTTTGTATCAGTGGAGATGTTATACTGTTCATTTTTAATTTTACTTTTTGAATTTTTATAATTGTAACTTGATTTTGCCTTTTTGCTTTTGCTAACACTAATACATTTTCCACTTTGCCAACAACATGACTCGGAGTTCTCGCTCTTATTTTCCATACAATATCCATGATTATAATTCACAGATTGATTGTCAAAAAATCCATGCGGGGTCAATGGCTCTGATGAAATTGTATTTGTTTCATAAGGAGGGTTCTGTTTTTCTGGTATTCCTTGATTACTAGGTTTCATTTTATATTGGCGTAGCCTAATATCATTTTGTAAAGAGTCATCTTGGAATATTATAATAGGACGAGATTCATTTGAGGAACGCGAAAAAGTATCTGTTTCACTTTCACTAGTTGATATTTGTTCACATGTTGGTAAATGTTTTTGATATGAATCAAATGTTCGGTATTTGCAATGACACCGATCACATTTTACTGGACTCTTAGAACTAGTATTCTGTAAATTACCCGTGACATAGGCTATAATAGTGTCATCAGCTCCATCTAATTGAATTAACTTAAATTTTTCTTTCTTTACTTGATTTGAATGTGTATAGGCTTCACATTGAGTGTCAAATTTCTCAAAGTTAGGTGTTGTATCTAAAAGTCCTTTAGTAAAATACTTCCTTGTGTTGTCCAATTTACAATTCCATGTATTAAATTTTTGCTGACCTCGGTACCCATCAAGATTTCGCGACATTATTTCTGGATTTGACCGTTCGCGGTATATATTTGGTAAAGTTAAAGCGAAATCCTCCGTATGATTTTTAATCGGAGATTTGTTATTCGACTCTTGTTTTGTTGAAAAATTTAATTTAGCAGAGTCTGATGTTTGAACCCCATAGTTTTCTCCACTTTCTGTGTTATCTGACTTTCCTTCGGTTGCTAATAAATCCTCATATATCATAAGTTTTGGAAATATGTCAAACATTGAAATACCATCCAGGATATCATGAGGCAAATCTTCAAAAATTGCATCTTTTACTTCCGGTGGTAATAAATCATTATTGTTTTGTGGTTCTTCTTCTAAGTATGTCTCCGCAGAAACCCCATTACGATTATCGCTACCTTCTTGGAGTTTAAATTCAAAACAATCCTCAAAAGATAATGTTTTATGCCAACTTGCGATTGAAGTTAATTCCTTTTCAACTGCGCTTATATTTTTTGAATGATCAACAGTAAAGTTTTTTCCTACATCATAATCAAATGTAATAGAGCTGTTTTGTAATAAAGTACGCACACTATATTTTACTATTTTCCAAGGTTCTTTGCACGACCAATATAACCGTGTGCATACAAAATTTATTGGAATAATTGCTTCTGTGGTATCAGAATATTTTGAATAAACATAACCAAGTTGTTTTACAGATAGTGAACCAATTTTAAACTGGATTTCAGAAGGTTTCACATAGTTTCTTTGTATTTTATCAAACTCAAGATACAATGGCTTTAAAACGTTAAAACTTTCCGTAATAACATCATTACTATCTTTTTCGCTTATTTTATGAATAGAACAAAAAACTGATTTATCAGATTTAAACAAGCATTTTGCTTTTCTCGCACATGGAAAATGATAATAACTGCTGCACGCTTCAATAAAACACTTAATAGTTGCTCCTGACCATTTGCAAGCGATGCATTTTATAATTCTGCCCATATTTAAAGCATTATGAATATTCTGCAATGTACCATCGAATTCCTCATAGACATCGCTCGCCCATACCGCACAATTCGCATGTATCCATGAGTTATTACCATAATAAAGGAGGCGTGATTCTTGGAACTTACCACCATCTCCCTCCTGAAGACAAAGAAGGCAAAGCCTGTCATCGGGTTCTTGGTCTACTGATTTTGGATTTTTTTCAGAAATATCTGGCAAAACGGTATATAGATTTTGTTTTTCTGCCATTGGCTCCTCCATTTGAAAATAATTATTACAATTTTCAAACATATCTTCTTCTAGGGCGTCTGTGCAAGTCTTAGTGTCATTTTGAAACCAAGGAAATTTCTCACTTAAAATCTCTTTATAAGCCAACGTTAAATCATCATTTTGAATTGGCATAATAACGTCATTAATATCCGCGTTAAAATCAAACAGAGAAATGTATTTCCCATTCACAATTTTACTCTTAACTTCAAACATGTTAAGAGAAGTTTTGATTTTAGATTTATTACAAAAACTATTAGAGCACAAATATTGGGAAGGCAATGGCGAACAGACGACATTATTTAGCAAAGTATCCTTAGTTTCTGTTAACTCTTCCTTTATATGAAGATATTCAGGATTGTATTTTTCATAAGAAATAATTTGACTGTTTTCATTTAATTTGTGAAAATCACCTACGCAATTTTCTTTAATATTCCTTTTTAAAATATTAGCTTGTCGATTTTTGCTTAGTAATTTCAAAACGTCTAATAATTCAGACTTAAGCTCTTCGTATATAGCCTCTCTCCAAAGCTTTGCAAGGTTTCTGGCATCATTACTAGCAAAAGAACATTTTTTGCAGATAAATTTAATATCTCCAGGTATCTTACTCAACAAGTTTGACTGTTCTTCAGTTAATCCTTCACACTTTGCATGTATTAATTTCTGGCAAATACCGCATTGAAGAATGACGAGAGTGCCGAAATTTTCAAAAATATTATTACAAAGTGGACACTGGCTTCCGGATTTTTTCAATATAAAACATGACGTGCAAATGGGCTGATTTCCAACATATTTCGAAATTTTTGTTGCTGCACAGATCTGACATTTAAGGCAAGTTCTACATATCAAAGGGCGATCAGCACCAAGAAAGCCTTTTGATGTACCCATACAGGCAGTATGGTAATTTTTTTTGCACTTTTGACATCTTACTTTTGTTCCAGATGACATATTGCATGTGTAGCAAACAGTACAACGAGGACAAACCCAATTCAGTTGGCTGACAATATTCTTTCGTTTCATTAAATTATTATCTATTAGATCTTGATATCTTGTGTTTTTAAGATCATTGTCCTCTTGAATACAATAACTATGGTAGGGTTCACAACAAGATGCACAAAAAAATAAATAATCTAAATCCATACTACCACACAAAAAACAAAGTGCCCATATTGGAGTAGACTTAGTCAATATTAAGCCAAATCCATTCTGATTTACCTCAGCAGGGACGTAAGAATCCCAAAAATCAATCGAAATCGTTTTATCCTTTTTATTACAGTGCTGATGTTTTGTTTTTCGCATTAAATTAGTTTTTGATAGGGGATCAATACTTTGATGGCCAAGCATTAAGAAACTAGTGCTTGTACTATAATTTTTTCTTGCTGTCTGAAAACGACAATTATTTTCTTCGTGCGCATATTTGTTTTCATACGAATAAGATTTCTTATTCTTTATTGAACCCAATTTTAATATTCCTCCTTTTTCTATAAGTTTCTTATTCGGGAGCGCTTCCGAATCGTTAGTATTTAAAAACAAATTCAGTTCTTGATTTCGTTTCATGTCATAAATTGTTTTTTCAATTTCTTCAGCATATTCACCAGTTTTTTGAAAAGGATTATCTTGATTAGTAACTGATTGATTATCAACAGTTAAATAAATATTATGTAGTAATGAGTTTGTTATACAACTTTTGCTTCTTGATTTGCTCTTCAATAATATTGATCGTTCGTTATTGTCATTCGTGAATGTTGCAATTCGCTGACCTAAGGCAATTGATGCACTTCTACAAACGTGTTTTACTCTGGGACCTTTAAAATGTATCCTTTGTCTTTTAGTTTGATCAACATTTTGAAATGGCTTTGTTTGTTGTATTCCCATATTTTTGCATATAAGAGGCTGTTTTTTTTTCTTCACACCTAATTTTGAATAAGATCGATTTCGTTTTTCGGCAATGTGATATTGATTATTTTTATTTGACAACACAAAAGGTCTTTTAGCTTTTGTTAATAAATCAATCGTCAATTTATTACACAAAGCAGATTTGGAAGTTTTGTTGCCTGCAAAAAACGCTCCGGTATCCGTTTTAACTGAATTTACTGAGCTCTCAGTTGTAGTGATTACACTTAAGTTTATCGAATTGCTTTGCGAACTTGCACCTCCAATATTGCTTAACAGATCTTTTCCTTTTTTAGATATGTTGAGTGTAGCATTTTTCGTCTGAAGATCAATCTTATTTTCCGTTAGAATTGAATTAAGACGCAGCTTGTGTCCAGAAGAAAATTGAAATGTCTCAATACATTTTTTTAACCAACATGCGGAACATCTCTCATCGAAAATTTTTTTAAAACTTTTTATGTTGTCTTTTGGAAGGGAGTATATAACGCATTCTCCTGTAAGTAAAATATTAACGTATAAATAAGTTACATTTGAAATCAGTATAAAAAAATAATTGTGTTATGATATGTAAGCAGGCTTTCACAAAAGGTTAAACATATGAACCATTTATTCAGTAATTCATTTATTTTGGGGGAATTAGAGTATGTGATTTATAATAATATGAATAAAAATAAAACAAAAAAGATATAGAGCACATGCATATCAATCAAAAACAAATCGTGTTGGCATTTTTAATACAATATAGAATAAATTTGAACTTTCATATAAAATGCATGACAATCATCTTTTATGCATCACCACAAATAATTGTTATGTGTTCATAGATTTAGGTACAGTCCGAACAGAATGGAAAAATAAAGCATACGAAACAATGCATTTGCTGTTTGAGTCTCGTATTTATACGATAAATGTTTTCGATGGTACTTTAGGGAGACTAATGTAACATTGAAGTGATGATTTTAATTATGTTTCTATTCCATAAATTTTTATGACCGAATAGGCACAAGTTTTGATAGTAAATCAATTTTCTTTTATAAATGGTTTGGTTCGTTGATTATGAATTCGTAAAAATTCATATTACTACTTAAATAAGTTGGTTCAACGGTTGACTGAAAGACGGTATTAAAAACTAAGTTTTTTTATGCAACACTTAAAATACGAATCTACTTAAAGAATGATGAAGTGAAGGTGAGTGCCGTTTCTAGCAAGTAATGTTTTGGATCTCGTATTAGTCACAAAGCATTTTTAAGATTTCGACTTTGGTTTTGGTATCTACATATGTATACGGAACGAACTTGAGCGGCAATTTGAACTGTTTGATGTACAGGCATAACAAAACCACATTATTTCCTATTACACGTTGACATAAAATGGAAATCCGAAACAGATACAAAACACCTGCACTAATAAAATCGATGACACAGTGCCAACAACTTTTCAATACTTTTATGCCCACGAGATATGCGTCGTAAAATAGCTATATGGTTATATATGGATGTGTCCAGTCATTCATAGACCACTGTGTCGAAAATGAGTGAAACGAAAATTTAGGCAATAGCCCATAGGAAGTCCAGTGGAGTTCACCGACAAAACAAGGGCGTAGAATCGATCCTCGTAATACATCTCAATTTTAAAGTTGACTTTAATTTAAAAAAACCTTTGGAAAACATAAAAAAATATGACTGAACGATAAGTGGAAGTGAACTGTCCACTATCCAAATAGCGTGACCAGCAGATGGGACGATGTCTTCGACATCTCATGCCTTTATATCGACCCATTCTGAGAAATCAGAAATTACGTCCAAGACAGATGGCCAAAAATAAGCGAAACCATACCGCAATACCAATCATAAAAACAATCTTTTCAGCACAAAAAAAAAGATATCGGCACAGATAAACAGCCACTACAACAAAAAAACATATAAACTAAAACAAAAACAGCCACACCAGAAGAAACAACAATCAGAAGATACCTCCATATAAAATTATAAAATTGGTTTGAAGTAAACAACAGAGCTATGAAGCTGTAACTTTTATATTGAAAGAATAAGTGTAAATAGACACGCAGTTCATTGTAATATAGTGGCGCGCCCATAAGACAAAAAGTTTGTTAACATATTAAGAATACGCAATCGGAGATCAAACTTTAGGGCAACAAATAATTAAAAACAATGGTCTTATTAAAAACATACCTCAAACAACAAATAAAAAGCTACAATACCTCAAATGTAAAGCAAATTGGGAAAACTATAAATCACGACATATGTGACATACTACACATTACAGAAAATAAAAAATTTCGAAAATTTTGTGGTTTTCAAATGCTTGCAAGACACAATTTGCCCGCGAGTTAGATCATTAGAGAGTATAAAATGCAACTTTTTATTATTATTATTATTTTTTTATTATTATTTTTGTCGTTTATTAGCACATAATTTAAATTGTACATGGTTATTTTAAAATTAAGGAGCATATCTGCAAAGATTATTGGCTCTTCCTCGGTTATAATGAAATGTAATATTGTACAAGGGTAATATTTGTGAATGATTATTTATTTATATTTTCCATGTTTGTTTGATTTGAGTGTTTTAATATTGAAGATCATTCTATGGCAGCACTGTTACGCATCTAACTGACTGTTAAAGTTCCCAGCTATTGTTGTCTCTTCTTTTAGAGTATGTTCTTCCTTTTTTTTTCAGTTCCTTTTTTCAAATAAAGATAAAGTGTTCGCCTTACAATTCATTAAGGATCTGCGTATGTTTTATTTCTAAAATTACAAAATTTAATTCATCATAAATTGTAGATACGAGGGCGGGTCAATAAGTCCGTGACTTTTGGATTAAAACACAGATTTTTTGATAAAAAAAATAATTTTACTTTTCAACGTAGTCTCCCTTGAGCTCTATACACTTTGTCCAACGCTTCTCCAATTTTTTTATCCCTTCCAAAAAAAATTATTTGTCGAGGTCCTCAAAATAGGCCTTTATTTGCGAGATGACTTCATCATTGGAGTCAAATCTTTTTCCACCAAGCCATTTCTTCAGGTTTGGGAACAAGAAGTAGTCGCTCGGAGCCAAATCTGGAGAATAGGGTGGATGAGGGAGCAATTCATAGCCCAATTCATGGATTTTTGCCATGGCAACTGCACATGTGTTTGTGGTCGACTGTGAGCAAACGCGGCACCCATCTTGCGGAAAGCTTTCTCATGCCCAAGTGATCATTCAAAATTGAAACCACTGAGCCATGCGAGATCCCTACGGCTTCCACAATCTCTCGCACTTTCAATCTTCGGTCGGCCAACACCATATCGTGAATTTTTTCGATTGTTTCGGGTGTAGAGACCTCAACTGGGCATCCAGGACGTTCGGCATCTTCAGTGCTTGTACGGCCACAACGAAATTCAGTAAACCACTTTTTTACCATTGAAATCGATGGTGCAGAGTCCCCATAGTATTTATCAAGCTTAGCCTTGGTCTCGGTAATGGTTTTTTTTCGCAAGAAATAATGCTTAATAAGCACACGAAATTCACTTCTTTCCATTTTCTCCTCAAATTAGTGAATAGCCTGATAAAAATAGCTGTCAAACACAAACTAACTGACGCAGCAAGTTTAAATTTTGACAGGAGTCAACTGACAGATGCCTGTTGACAGGAGCAGTGTTGCTGTTTCAGTAAAGAGGTCAGAAATTCAAAAAGTCACGGACTTATTGACCCGCCCTCGTATCTTGAAATACATTACAAAAGATGGGTATTGTAGTTATACAATTTTCTAATAAATGTAGTTGTGATGATAGCAGATTAGTTTTGATAATTTTTTTCATTGTTTTTTAAGCCAGACCTCGGGTGTACTCTAGTGCGTTTCTAGCCGCGCTTGCAGCATGGTCAGGGTTTTCGTTTCCCTAAATACATGCATGCTCTGGCGCCAACATTAATTTTGTTGGGGTATTTGAATTGAGAGCTGTTGTTCGAGTTGAAAATGGCCTTGAGTACACTGATACTGTTGGAAAATTGACGGTGTTCCCCACAATGTTTTATGGCCATTTTTGTCTTTTGTAAAGTTCCTAATGCTTTCACCTGATATATTGATGAAAAATCAGGATGTACCCTTTTTTAAGCGTGGCTGCGTACGAGGTGTTATTGGTGATTTTTAATCCATCGGCAAAAATTAATTTCTATTCGTTCCAATTTATCTCTGAGCAGACGCTAGAGAATAAAGAATGTGATAAAGAATGTGTCCATTGGCAGTTTCATATGTGCAGCCTTTACAAGTATACTTATT
Source organism: Volucella inflata (assembly GCA_928272305.1). Classification (NCBI taxonomy): domain Eukaryota; kingdom Metazoa; phylum Arthropoda; class Insecta; order Diptera; family Syrphidae; genus Volucella; species Volucella inflata. Next base: position 88,999,261 of record OV743716.1, on the reverse strand, counting down.
ATTGAGGATGAGATCTGTTTTTTTCTTTGATTGATTGATGTCCTTATCAATTGATTGGTCTTTATCAATTGCCGAACTTTTAGAAAAAGCTAGCTTTGCAAGAAGAATTAGCCGTAATATCTTCGTTCAGTTCCTAAATAGTTGAATGTCTGCTGTTATGTAATAATTTTCTTGTTTTGTTACAATTTTGTCATACACACAATTAGTTTATAGTTCATGTTTCAAGCGTGAGACCAGATTCAGAACGTATGTCATGTAAGAATCTTCTCAAGCTAGAATTTTGTCATACACACAATTAGTTGATAGTTCATGTTTCAAGCGTGAGACCAGATTCAGAACTCGCAGTACACGGTAATCGCATTTCAATTTGCTTGCGTCTGATCTAACGCCTGAAATATGTTCCTGATTAAATTATTAGTTTTAAGCAGTTCAGTTCCAACAGAACCACCAACCGACGAAGTCGTTTATTGTCAAAAAATTAAACAAATTAAATTAATTAAATTAAATTAAACAAATTTAAAAGTGGTCTATTTTTTATTCGTGTCACTATAAAGTTAACATAATTTTGACGACCGTGACAGGGCAGTTATAGTGATAACTTGTTACATTTATAGTGAACAAATAAGTGAAATTCAATCAACAACCTATAAAGTTTTTTTTTGTTTAATAAAATTCAGTGTAAAATCTTTAAATAAATAATGTCGCAGCTCGAAAGCACTAACCAAGGAGAGACTTTGGAGTACTTCGCCGATCAACAGGAACTTGTTGGAGAACAAATTCTGAGAATTGTTCGCAATTACAACAAGGACGGTGAGGTAAGAAAAACTCGCAAATACCTCGAATATAGACTGGCAGAATTGACAAAAAACTGGGATCAATTTGATAACACCGACAACATAATTCGAGATGGTTTTGCTCAACAATTAGAACATCCATATTTTAAAAAGGAAACTTCGAAACCTTTCGAAAGATTGCAGAACAAATGCGCAATGACGTCGTGGGCCGATTGGAAGATTTAACAGCAGATAGCGGGCTCCAGAAGAAACAAGTCCCCAAAAATGTTGAACCAGCCGTAGAGATAAATACGAAGAAAGGGGCAATACCTAAAGTAACATCTGAGTGCGAGCCAAAGACGAGCCTGAGAAAGCCTATGGCAATGAATGTGAAAGATAGATTTTATTTACTGGTAGAAATTTTGAAAAAATCTATAGATAAGTACCAGTCTCAAACAAATCAACAGTTTTCCCAGCAATTCTGCCAAATAAAGCTAAAAACAGTGCAGCAGAATTGGGATGAAATAACAACACTGTATCATAGAATGGCGGACGATATAACAACTCAAGACATAGAAAGTTACTTTGAGATGCAGGAGTGCGTGAAAAGGGCTCTATTGCAAATGTATAGTGATGCAATGGTTCCACAAACAGGGGCAGCAACTATCAACACCGATGTGAAATTGCCAAAAATATTTTACGACTTATTCAAACAACTCATTCATGATAATCCTATTGCTCCTGGACAAAAGCTATACTTTTTGAGAGCCAACGTAACAGGAGAGGCTCATAACTTAATCAAGCATTTTCAACCAACCGACGTTAACTATGAGGTAGCGTGGAAAACCCTTGTTGATCGTTATGATAACAGGAGGTTGTTGTTGACAGCACAACTCACAAGAATCCTTACACAATCGAGCACGACAGGGACGGGAAACAGTCTAAGGAAGCTGCATGACACAACAAAGGAAGTTTTGCAGGCGATAGAGAACCTTGGCTTCGATAATCAGGGTTCGGACCCTTTGATTGTTCATTTGATGCTGCAGAAAGAAGCAGTCCAAGCATGGATGAATTTGTCAAGTTCGTGGAGGCCCGGTTCCAGACCCTTGAGGCGATCAACAGCAAGGAGAGCAAATCGAAATCATCAGTGGGAGTAGCAGCGAGCACCCCAGAGTATCAGAATTGCACTTTGTGCAATTCAAAAACCCATAGAATTTTCAATTGCAATATGGAACCTGAAGATCTGCAGAAACTGTTTGAAATTTGGCCACTTCTCCCGGTCATGCCAGTCCAGAGAATGTCAAAAATGCGATCAAAAGCATAATACGCTTTTGCACCCTCAAGAAAAGCCTACACTGAGGCAGAGTAAAAAGCAAGTCAAACCAAATCAGAATGCAGAAGTAAGTCAGCCAGCGCACAGCAACAACTCACCGCCATTGGTTCAGTCTAGTAAGTCTAACCTTAATTACAATGATTTATTAAGTGATAAAAAAGCTAGTACAGTAGCCAATGCTGCAATAGGTCACACATATAAAAATAAGCATATATATTTAGCAACAGCTGTTGTCAATGTCATTTCCTCGTACGGCACTAGAATTCCATGTCGGGTGTTACTAGATTCAGGATCACAGCTGCACTTCGTAACAAAAACATTTGCTCAACAAATTGGAGCAAAAAGATCGGTATTAAATATCCCAATTAGTGGAATTGGTTCCCAAGACAGTAAAGCACAGTATATCACGAGCATAACGTTCAAATCAAGATCTTCATCATTTTCCGCTTCTATTAATGCAGTAATTTTGCCAAAAATAACTGATTATCAATCAAATATAGAGCTTGATGCTACAACTTTAAGTATACCCCCAGAAATGGAACTGCAGACACGAATTTCCATAAGAATGAACCGATCGACATGCTCATAAGAGCAGAAACCTGCTCCTTCAGGGGGAGATACGATGCGGACATAATCTACCAGTTTTGAGAAACTCCAAATTGGGCTGGATAGTTACAGGAAACACGGAATTACCATTGTGCGCTCTTATTGCAATGAAACCCACCTTATCTTCATTGGATAAATTGGTGCGGAGGTTTTGGGAGACAGAAGCCCATGCTACTCCGGTAAAAACCATGAGTGAGGAAGAGTTCAGGTGTGAGGAGCATTTTAAAAATAATATAACGTTTGAGAACAAGAACTTTATCGTAAAATTGCCTTTTAAAGATGACCCAACAACACTTTTAGCAGATTCGATTGAAATGGCAAGAAGAAGGTTTTTATCGTTGGAGAAAAAACTAGAAAAAAAACGTAGAACTGAAGGATCAATACGTAAAATTCATGGAGGAGTATGAGGTTTTAGGCCATATGAACGTTATATCAGATAATGAAGTAACCGGAACGCATTACATGCTTCCTCATCATTGTATTTTGAAACATGAAAGTTCATCAACAAAACTTCGTGTTGTCTTTGATGCATCAGCAAAGAGCTGCAGCGGCAAATCTCTCAACGATATTTTGATGTTCGGTCCAACTGTCCAACCTGATTTGTTTTCTATCATTATTAACTTCAATCAACGTTTTGGTTCAAGGGACCCAAGTTCCTCGAAACCGATGAAATATTTTGGACAAAAACTGAATATACAATCCCTGAAGTTATTCCCAGATATCGTAAAATCAAATCAGTTCTAACAACTTCAATTATCCCAGATCCAGTAGAAAAGCTTAATCACAAAAATCCCTTTAACACTATGAAAAGAATTTTCTTGTTTTGCTACCGATTTTATAGCAATTGCAGGAAACAGAGAATTAAGAAGTTTTGGTCGTCTAACAGTTGAAGAATTGTATTAAGGAAATCGTCTGCTTTTGATTCAAGTACAGAGGACAGCATTTCTCAATGAGTATGAGCTACTGAAGAAAGTTGGAATGGTCAATAAACGATCAAGTATATCGTTGTTAGGTCCGTATTTCGATGAGAAAATCAACTTAATAAGAGTCGGAGGCAGATTAAAACACTCACATTTATTACCAGATGCCAAGCACCAGATACTTTTACCAAAAAACAGTCTTGTATCCAAGTTGCTACTGATTCAGCAACATGGAAAACATTTGCACGCATCACACAGAGCATTAATAGCCATTTCAAGACAACAATATTGGATTTTGAGCGTAGGCAATATGGCTAGACATGTTATTCCTAAATGTGTTAAATGTTTCAGATCGAAACCAACAACGATTAATCAACTGATGGGAAATCTACCAACAGAGAGAGTCAATCCATCACGACCTTTTTATCACTCAGGAGTTGATTTTTGTGGTCCCATTAGAACGCATCACAAAGTAAGGGATAAAACACCATCAAAATCCTGTCTGGCAGTTTTTGTTTGTTTTTCAACTAAAGCTGTTCACATCGAAGTTGTTGGAGATTTGTCTTCGGAAGCCTTTATAAATGCGCTTAAGAGATTTGTCGGCAGACGAGGTGTTTGTCAAACCATATTTTGCGACAATGCAACTAACTTTGTTGGCGCTAAGAACGAACTCGCAGAGTTTAGAAGGGCTTTTCATTCGGAACGTGTCCAATCTAAAATCGAGGACACATGTTTGCAGGATGGAATTATTTGGAAATTCATTCCACCTCGATCACCACATTTTGGAGGATTTTGGGAAGTTGCTGTCAAATCGGCAAAAACGCTACTAATTCGCTATCTTGGGGAAGCTTCGTTAACATACGAACAGCTTTCAGCAATAGTCATTCAAGTGGAGGCTATATTAAATTCAAGACCTCTGACTCCTATTTCGATAGATCCGACTGATTTGGAAGCTCTCACCCCTTGGCACTTTTTAATAGGCACATCGCTGACAGCGTTGCCTGAACCAGATGTTACAGATACTAAATTAAACCGCCTGGATAAATTTCGACAAATACAACACATACAGCAACACTTCTGGAGACGCTGATCAAAAGAATATTTGCATCTGTTGCAACAAAGGATGAAGTGGAAAACGGCACACAATATTCGAAGACCTGGGACAATGGTTGTAATAAAAGAAATGAATGCTCCACCTATGCGTTTGAAACTAGGCCGAGTAACCGAAGTTGTTAAGGGAAGCGACAATCTAATCCGAGTGGCCACTGTTAAAACAGAAAATGGAACATACCAAAGAGCCATACACAATCTTTGCCCATTGCCAATAGAGGACTCGATTGCTGAAAATGCTTATCACGATACAAAACCAAAATCAAATGAAACCAGTGCGAGTAAAGAAAAAAATTCTGGTTGGAAAAAATGTAACTTAAGGAGCGTGCTTGTCTCAATATTGTGCGTTTTCTTAGCATTACCGTTATGTCTTGCACAGACAAATGAACAAGTTTCAGTGACAAAATTAGATAACGGCATTGGTATTTACTTTGAAGACATTGGTGGGGTAAAAATAATAAATGCATTCTGGAACACTTATATTTATTACAATTTAACAACATATTGGTTTGAACTTAACGAAATAAAATCATATCTTAAGCTGCTAGATTGAATATGCACAGAAGATATGGCTAACAAAGCTTATTGCAGACCCATAATAGATAGCCTTCAACATCGCGTCACGGTGATAGAGCGCAACGATGAGCTGCTGCATAGTTCCCAAGCATCAAATTATGAAAAAATAAGAGCGGCAAGATCTCCGTTTGACATCGTTGGAACACTAGCACATAGTTTGTTTGGAATTTTGGATCAGGAAGATGCTAATCGAATCGAAGAACAAATAGCGTTAGTCAAAGAAAATGAACGCCATGCAGAATTTCTTTTAAAAAGGTAGAATTCCATATCAGACTCTACGGTCCAAATTTTGAAAAGAGATACCTTTGAAATCCAGCAACAATTTAAGGCACTTCATCATTATTTAATGAGAACGATTGATGGAATTCAATCAAAGCAAATGCTGTTCGAGCAAAAACATGAGTTGGCAGCGCTTACTTCATATTTCATATTGATTATTACAAATTTTGAACGGACTCAGGAAGTGTTACTGGACGTTATGTTAGACTTGAGTCATGCTAAAATAAATCCAAAGTTGTTGACACCAAGACAATTTAGTGAATAGTTGCAACTGATTGGTAATTCAATTGCTCCAACACTACGATTGCCAAAGGGATCTATAGTAGATATGTAGAGAATGGCTTCAATCAAGGGCCGTAATTTGAACAACTCAATCGTTTTCGAGATGCGGCTACCCATAATAAATGCTGAAGAATTTCAACTCTTTAATTTGGTCAAGGTTCCTATACTGCATGAAAATTTAAGTTATATCTACTCCATATCTTGCAGTTTCGGTGACCAGAGATAAGTTTTTCCTACTGACAGCGATTGAGTTGGCATCATGTAAGTAAATATCACCCAAAAATTATCTATGTAATCAGCTCCATCCAACTAATACGCAGCTTAATAAGATGAACGGCTGTGAAATGGATCTTCTGAATCATGTTAAAGACGCTTTATCTCGATGTCAAGTTAATGAAGTTAATTTACAAGATAGCTCTCAGCAAGTCTAATGGATGGATTTTTTCGGTAGCATCTGGCGTAAAAGGTCATCTTATTTGCGAAGGCAGGACTACAAGAATACACATTCAGGGCAATGGTCTGCTGGAGTTCCGTAAATCATGTCCACTCAAACTGCCATATACGATTCTCAATAGTCAGCATGAGTACAACTATTCTATCAACAAATCATTCATTCCGAGCGCAAATATCAGCAACTGGATATTTAAAAGAAATGGAAAAACCATTTCTACGACTTCAATGCCACCCGAGGCTTATGACATTGATAAGAAACAGCTTGATGATCTCAGTACTAGAATTGAAGAGGTTATGAACCAAACAAATGCGTTTCCGATATCCCCGTCTTTGAGTGCACATGACTATCATCACTATGGGTTGACATGGCTTTTAGCTGCTGGCATGATTGGGATGGGCATTGTATATTGGTTTCGTCATAGGAGACCAACACCAGCACCTAGACGCAGAGTTTCACGTTTTAAAGTGGAACCTTAGTTTAAGAACCTATGTAGCTAAAAATGTAAAATGTAGAAAATGTTAATGTTAATTAATGTTAATGATCGCATAAATGTCAATTAAGACAATTCAGTTTAAAATTAGAGAATTAAGAACCCTCTAAAGGGGGGAGTATGTTATGTAATAATTTTTTCAAGCTACAATTTTGTCAGACACACAATTAGTTTATAGTTCATGTTTCAAGTGTGAGACCAGATTCAGAACGTATGTCATGTAAGAATCTTCTCAAGCTAGAATTTTGTCATAGACACAATTAGTTTATAGTTCATGTTTCAAGCGTGAGACCAGATTCAGAACTCGAAGTACACGGTAATCGCATTTCAATTTGCTTGGGTCTGATCTAACGCCTGAAATATGTACCTGATTAAATTATTAGTTTTAAGCAGTTCAGTTCCAACAGAACCATCAACCGTCGAAGTCGTTTATTGTCAACAAATTATACAAATTAAATTAAATAAATTTAAAAGTGGTCTATTTTCTATTCGTGTCACTATAAAGTTAACATCTGCTTTATGCGAAAATATTTTTGACTAGGGTTGTGGGAACAGCGTGTATGCTGCTTTTAGCTGGCTGGTGGTTTATAGGTTTTATGGCTTTCAAAGTGGATTCTGGGTAGTGTCGTTATTTATAAATTCCTTAGTCAAATTTACTTAAAACATTTTAATGATAGATGTTAGGGTATATGTTTTTATTTTATTTTATTTATTACATAAATCCTTAATAATATTCATTTGTTTTCTTTTTTCGTGAGTAAGTAAAATCATTCATACGCACTATGAGAACCAGCCGCGCGTGCTCATAGTAGTGCGAAATTCTTACTCACTAAGAAACCTCCCAAAATCTATCAAATCATGTTTGGTAGGTAGCTTTCCAGCGAAGGCATTTACTATTACCGTTATTTCGTTTCCCTTAAGGCGCTAATTCGAACGGTCTTTTTCTTTGCAGTCGGCGCACAGGGTTTCCCTAATAAGTACTGTGAGCCACTCCCTAAACTGAATGAAAGAAAATCGTCCTGTTTTAGTTAAACAAAAAGGCATCATCTTTTATTATAATAACACCGTGGGTGGCCGTGGCTCAAGTGGTAGTGGACTGGCTTGCGGTCTTAGTACCGAAATAACCGTTCCGAAAGAAAATGCTCTCCTCGAATTCGTTTTACATACCGTTGAACAAAAATCTGTTAAACGAGAAGATTGACAGATATCTAAAGCTAATGGACGAGACAATCAAACGAACAATGGGCAAAACTATACCTCGGTATCAACACACCCACAACGAAGACTTATTCCGCAATTCAACTATTGACATTGTGCTTTGTCATCTCCCACTAGAAGCGGAGGACATTTATACCACCCTGTTTAACAATGCAATGAATAATGAACATTATCCAACTCATTGGAAAATTGCGGTGGTACATCCAATCCCCAAAAGGGATAAAGAAAACTCCAATACGGCGAATCTGCGATCGATCAGTCTCCTTCCAAACATCAGTAAGGTTGCTGAGGACAGAAATATACTCGTAGTTCTGGAAAACTAATTCGGTTTCAAGCCGCGTCTAAATTGGTTTCGGATATCCAATGGAACAAAGCTGAAAAAACAGTACACGGGTGCCTACCTGATTGAATTGGAGAAGGCCTTCGATACCGTATGGTTAGAGGAACTCCTCTACAAACTGAATAGGCTGGACATAAGTAAACCACTGCTGTATATTCTTTTTAATATTCTTACATATAGACAGTTCATTGTGAAGAATGGCGATGTTTTTTTTTTATAATTTACGCGCGCCTAAAGGGGTTATGAAACCTTTTTACTGTTGCCAGGGTGCGAGCGGAAAGACAGAAGAAGGAGAAAGCAAAGCATTGTTGTGATGTAGTGGTTTGAAACTCAGGTATATTTGGTTTCGATATTGACTCTCCAGGGTTGGGAGTCCGAATACGACGGAGAGTTTTTTCTTCACTCGGAATGATTCAGGTTATCAATTTGAACGGTTGTTTTGTGCTTGAAACTCTACAACAGCCAAATCTACATGCCAGTGTTATGCCTTTACACGGGTGTTTGAGAGGGCTTGACTTCGCCTATACAGAACACCGGAGTCTGAGTAAACAAAATTATATCCTAATGAGGTCGTGTACAATAGGGCGAACCTAATGAGAGTGGATAATTTGTTATTAAGTTGACAAGAAGGAACATTGCAAGAGAATTGACCTCGTCGAACAACCTGTTCTCCGGGGCTTACTGCCTAATTATTTGTATCATGAGAGAGTTCGTTTCGACGGCTTTATTCCTCCAAAAGCGTTCTTCTACCTCGATATGAAAGGTCCGAACCAGGATAGATTAGCGGTGCCGTTAATCTTCCACCTCGCTCGAACAGCTACAGACAGGCAACTCAACTACGACAGAGACGTCGTACACGGCAGTGCGGCGTGTCTCCGGTTTTAGTAGGGCGGTAGAGCGTCGCGACATAAGGAATGTTCTTCGACAGCACCAGCAAATTTGGTGGCTTGCGGAATAAGGGGAAGCTCCATCGTCGAATTCTTCGAATACAGGGTAGCTCCAGTAGGGAGAAGAGTCTGCAGTCTATTTTTTTATTTGTTTATATATTTAGTCATACGTAGGTTTAGGTGAATTTGGGTAATCTTAAGAAAAATCAAAAAAATTATAGAAAATTAAAAAATATATATATAAAACATTAAAAAAAAAATTATAAAATAAAAAAAATAAATAAAAAAACAACAAAGAGATGGGTAACTCTGTTAACTTCTACGGCTAAGTATTTTTAAGATTTATTTTTTAGGTAGTTATAAGTTGTAGTTTTAAGTTCTATTTTATAGAAACAAGAAAAACAGTCCATATACTAAGTTTTTACAATAAAATTATTGTAGTAAATAAAAAAAAAATACTGTAATGAACGTGGAAAGACATAGACATTAAGAAATATGGTTAACCTAGAGCCACCGCATGGGGCCAGTAAGTTACAATAATATAGTACTTTAAATAACTTGCTTGAACGATTTTTTGTATAGCATCTAGGAATTAATGAACTTAAACTGGATAAAAATGCATTTAAAATATAAAGGAATGAAATGAAATGAGTGGACTGGCTTCCAAATCGGAAGGTTCGATATTCGAATCCCAGCCGTGACTGAAAGATTTGCATTTTTCAGCCAACAAAAATCAAGCAAGATGTGTAGTCGACTAGAATACACCAATAATCCAGCTCTCAGTAACAATTTAGTCTCCCCATTAAATGTTGGATGCCACCCATGGAGCAAAATAACCACTGAGCCCAAACATCTTTCTTCTTTCTCTGTCTAATTTTCAAAAAACTCAACACATGCTGAGGCATTATAGGTGTATTCATACTCAGTGAAGGGTAAAGTTCTTTAAAAAAAAAAATAATTGTCCGAATTATTTCCTATTTGCAATGATCCACAAGGTGAGTACGGAGTTCGCGAGCAAAGCTTGTTACTTCGTCTTTCAGGGTAGCAATCCCTTACATTCATTACATATCACGAAGCATTCACAATTGTTCTTAGCACTTTGTTTTAAAATTTCTGTAGTATAGATATATTGTTTTGTTTGGTTCAACACCAAAGTTGTATATATACTACAAGAAGGTTTAAGCACTTGATTATACAAAAACAGCTAGTTTTGTAAGCTTAGTTTCGAATATCTTCCAAAAAGCCACTTCCTTTCTCTTAGCATGATTTCCAGCTCATAACGTTTCATTTTAACGTGTGATTTCCACTTTAATTTGGCACCTTCTGTCATTACCACATACTTTGCCTCGTTTGCGTACGTTTTTACCGAGTTCATGAACAGTGGTAAATCATTTACCTTTCTCTATATAAAATTGACGTGTGTTGACTTGATCATCAAGGAGGATTCGCCAGGTCTTCGCCTACTCAAGCATTGAGTTCAAAACTCGTCGAAGATTCAACTGTTTGACACGTCGCGAGTATAGCCGTACCATCCGCGAACGGGGTTACCACAGTATCTTGATCTCCGGTATAGGTATGTGCCGAGATTGTATTCGATAGACGAAGACTTCTAGACTTATTGGGAAGAGTGAAATAGGTCTATATGATTTTTTGTCCTTAACAATTTTCCCCGGTTTTGAAACCATTAAGACTTCGCGAATTTCCATTGGAATGGAATGTGTTAAAGTCCCATAAAATTATTTATGATATAGAGAAGATTGACAAACGCTTTTTTGGGTAAAGCTAAGTACAGACTTACAATTTTGTCTAACAATATTGTCAGAAAAAGCACTGTCAAGGCATTTTCAGACGGCTATCGGAAAATAAAATTTTCAGATATCTGAGAATCGTCGAAACGGGTCTTAACAAACCATTTCTGTTACTGTCAGATGTTTGGGACATTGTCAGACTCATTTAATATTGTGAGATGTCGCTGTTTATGAGATCTTACAATTGCTGACAATTTATTCAAAAAAAAAAAAACACTGTGGCGCTGGCAGCCCGGTATGGGCCATGGCCTAGCTTCTTGACACTCATTTGTGTTGCTCATGTTGTCATTTTAATCACATCTGAGCGGGGCCTACGGTTTATCGCCGAGTCCGAACGGCACTCCTTAGAAGCTTTTTCGTAGGCAATTTTACTTTCGGGAGTTTGCCATTGCCCGCCGAAAAGGTGATGGCGATTTGAAAAATTGTTGGTGACCCAGTCAGGAATCGAACCCAGACTGGCTGCGTGATAGTCAAATGAACTAACTATCGCGCCATCGCCATCGCCGACAATTTATTCATTGTCAGATAAATATTAGCTTTGGGTCAGACAGGAAAACGAAATTGTGCAGATGTGTCTTGTTTTTAATACAAACTCCTGTCGTGGAGACTTAAGTTCACGAGATGCCCATACATCCATGGGAGCAAAGATACGCCTTGTCATCGCAACCTCAGACATCTTACTGATCTTAGGGTGGGAGTACCCAGCACTTTCAGCAATTCCACTACGGGTAGCAGAGTCTCCCTCCCTGCGATTAAGGTTTAAACCACAGTCACCGTGACGTTCCCACAAGGGGGCCTACCTCTACAAGTTAAGTTTGACAAAAGAGTTCCTTAAGACCCGAAACATCCCGTTATTGGACTGGCCCACCTGCAGCCCTGAATTAAACCCAATTGATAATGTTTGGGCAATTTTGTCAAGAAATGTTTTTAGAAATGGGTGTCAGTTTGATAATGTCAGAGATCTGAAAAGAATGGGACAAAATTGACATAATTCAGATACGAACATTAATCAGTTCGATGCCACGACGCATTCAAAATGTCATCAGGAACAAAGGTTAAAGTACCAAGCACTAAGTTCTGATTTTAAAGAAACTATACATACATACAACTGTACGTATTAAATAAGAATACAATTTTGCCTTATCATTATTTCGTTTGAATAAAATTTGAAAAATATATCAAATATATGAAACAAGATTTAATTTTTATGATTAATTTATCTTTGATTAATTTTTTTTATTTAATTTCTAAAACTGAACTAGGTTTTCTAAAATTCTGAAAATAAAATTGAAAATTAGCGTACTTTGTTTTGTCCTTTTCATTATTTCGTGGAGTGTAGAATGATTATCTTCTTTCTTAATGAACTTCCATTTTGAATTAAATTCAATTCAATTTCAGTTTATTCAAGTAGTGATGAGCTTATTTAAATGAGGTAATAAAAATATGACAGAAAGCTACTAGCAAATTAGACTAACAATGTTACAAGAAAGAATAAACGGTTGATCGAAGGTTAAATGAAAAACAATAACGATAATAATACCAAGCAGAAAGATAAGATTTAAGTTTTTTTTAAATCTTATTTTCTCTTTTATTTCTTTAATTTGGCGTGGGAGGGAATTCCAAAGTCAGGTGACATTTACCAAGAATTGGCGTTCTGATGTTAAACAAGAAAATCGCGGGAGTATAAAAAGGTTGCGGCGTTAATGCGTATGTATGATGTTATGCAGCATAGTTATTGTATGGTATTGCAAAAGGCTATCAAATGTGAGGTTACAGATCCGGTAAGAGAAGTGTGAAATGCGGTCATACCTTCGCAAGCCAAAAATGTATGGAATGGCGTTGTTGAATGCGACATTAAGTTTCCGCCTGTTGACAGAGTCGCACTTTCCAAAGACTTCAAAGCTATAAGTGAGTATAGAAGTGATGAGTGTTAGAGTTTTCCAAGTCAGAGTTTAATTGGCGAACGCAATCGAGTCAAGTGAACAGCTATTGTGCAATTGGGTGTCGTCGGCATACATTTCAATGGACGAACTTGTGACAAGAGGGTAGCTCATTAACATATAATGAGAACAATCTAGATCCCTGTGGCACTCCACAGGAATTGGGAAAAAAGTCGGCCATTCACAAATATTGCTTGGTGACGGCCTACGAGATACGAAGCCAAGAGTATCACCGCTGAAGGGGAAAACTGGAATTTACTTGAGAGTTTATCGCATAATAAAGCGTGGTTGGCGGAACGCCTTTGAGAAATCAAGGAGGACTAGAAACGTTAGCTGATCATTATCTAAGTTATGACTTATGTCGTCTACTATCGTTAAAAGTGCTGTGGTGCAGCTATGTTTAGCGCGGAGGCCGGATTGTTTAGATGTCAATAGTTTCTTCGCGTTAAGATACATATTTATTTGTTTATGCATAATTTTTTCGAAGATTTTAGATAAGAATGAAAGTATCGTAATTTGCCGAAAGACATTTCCTGTAGGGTTCTTAGAAATAAGTAAGATTTTGGATTTCTCCAGAAAAAAAATTAGTTCAAGGAGAAGAAAAAGAAAAGAAAAATAAAATAAAATACAATAAAAATAATTATAAAGATTAAAATGGAATGAATAAAAGTAAATAAAAACAATTAAAAGAACATATATGTTGGGCGCTACTGTTGTCTCTGGTCGGTCGTAAAGCTTTCGCCTCTGTTGATGATCTTGTGAAGATTGTCTATGGTTTCAACAGCATGAGCTTTTCCTGTTGCGATCAAATTGACGTATACGATACCAGGTAAATAATACACAGACACTAATTTTTTCCCTTTTGTAGCCGAGCGCCCGGTGCATCAACGAGTGGTTATGTTTTGTCAGGGCTTCGTGCATGTAAGCGTCAGAATGTATTCCGATGTCTCGCAGGCAAAGTGGTGCCTTTTTTTTGTTTACAATGAGATGTTTTGGATTTTAATATGAAGATTTTGTCATATGCTGAGTTAAATTGAAGCATTATTGGTGGATTTTGAGTGTTTCTACTCGTATTTTTAGGTTTAGTTCGATGTATGTTTTTAAGTAAGGGGGCCTGTACGTTAACTGAGCAGCAAAGGTTTTTAAACAGTGAAATGAGGTATTCGCCTCGCACAATTGGAACGCCATAAAGAAGGGTTTCTGCACCAATAGATTTATTTTCTTGTACCTCGATATATTGTTTTAGTGCGTTTCCTTCGTTTTTAAGAGCTGCAATACAGAGTTGGTTTTTTCGAGATTTAACACTCTTTCATCTAAATCGGCGACACTGCGTTTAATAGAGTTCACTTCATTTTCAATTTTGTTGAGGACCCTCTGTTCTGACTCCATCAATTTTGATTAGAGTAAATTAACTATACACTCACCCTGTTTCACAAGTTTCGCATGGAAAGCGCCGATGGGGTTTAAATTTGGTCAAGAGGATTTATTTGTTGTGGTCCAGATTGAATTTTCGTTGTTGGTCAGAAATTGTAACAGGAGGAGTGACAATAGCAGATTGCATTTTGCACTGGTCGGTTATTTGTTGTTGTTGAGAGGTACGAGTAGTAGCAGGGATAATGACAGTCAGCGATTGCAAGAAATGATTGAATCTTTAATAAGAGATGGGTTTGGTGTCACTAGTTTATTTCACTATTTCAGAATTAGCTGGTGATTGCAGATATTACAACTTAAGTGAGATATAACACAATCAACGAAGAGGCGAAACACGTCTACCCGATAGCTTTCATTTTCGGTAGAATTAATTGTAAAATAGATTTATGTTGGAATGAATACAAATAAATGAAAAAAAAAATCATCGCACGTGAAATTAACATGCCCGATGAATGGAATCTCAGCATTGTTTGCCCAATCCTCAAGAAAATAGACCCTCCAAAATGCGCCAACTACAGAGGCATCAGTCTTATTAACATCGCTTACAACATCTTATCTGCCGTTTGTGTTAACGCCTGAAGCCCTTCGTCAATAACCAGATGGGTGCATATCAGTGTTGCTTCAGGCCAGGAATGTCTACCATCGACCAAATACTCACACTACGGCAGATTTTGGAGAAAACCCATAAGCTTCAGATCGATACACACCATCTATTTATCGATTTTAAGGCTGCATATGACAGTATCCATAGAGACGAGGTATACTGAGCAATGTCTAGTTTTGGCTACCCTGCCTGTGGTTTGTTTGTTTGTTTATTGTTTAGGTGGCGCTACAGCCCGTGGTGGACCTGGGCCTCAGTCAACAAGCTTCTCCAGCCAGCTCGATCCCTGGCTAGCTGCCTCCAGTTTCGCACGCTAAGTTGGCTGATGTCTTCTTCCACTTGCGTGCGCCACCTGAGTCTTGGCCTTACTCAACTGCGCTGTCCCTCGGGAGCGGATTCGAAGACTTTTCGGACCGGAGCATCGGTGTCCATGCGCTCTACATGACCCAGCCATCTCAGTCTTTGGATCTTCACTCTTCTGGTTAGGTCCATGTCGCTGTACAGTCCATACAGTTCGTCGTTGTATCTCCTCGTCCACTCACCGTCAATGCAGACGGGGCCGAAGATCACCCGAAGAATTTTTCTCTCGAAGCAACCAAGAACACCCTCATCCATTTTTGATAATGTCCTTGCCTCTGCGCCATAGAGCAGGACCGGGATTATTAAGGCCTTATAAAGGGTGACTTTTGTTGTCTTGTGTTGAGAGCTTTGCTACTCGATTGCCTTCTTAACCCAAAGAAACATCGGTTGGCACGAGTTATTCTTCGCTTGATCTCAGCGCTGGTGTCGTTGTTTGTATTTATAGCAGAGCCTAGGTAGACAAAGTCCTTGACTACTGTTCGGCGCTGGTTATTTTGTTTAACCGTGTTGTACTTAATTGAACCATGAGTCGTACAGTATCAACTGTTTTATTAGGTTAAAAAATGTACTGTCTGTACATGTGCACAAAACTGTGTAGGGGAAAAGAACTTTAAACAAAAAACCAACTGTTTGCTTCAACGTTATAAAATTGATGATTTATTGTGTAAAAATGTCTTCCTTTTATGTTAAATTTTGACATATGCAATTTTGTCTCATGAGAGATTTATCATAAGTGTGTTTGTTTACATATTTAAGTGTGCAATATTCTATGTTTTTATTTTACATTTTATTGAACAATTTTATATTTAAACTTTTATCAGCAACATTCTCCCCACCGTGAACAAAGTTCGCAATTATTTTCAGGTTTGAACACCCTTTGGCTCGATTACCTGCTACAACTTCTTTGAAGGCTCACATGAAAGGAAACCAAATTAATAAATTTTGCAAAAAGGGCAGACAACACAAAACGCTTTGAGACTCAAAAGTGAAAAGAGCTCCCCTATACTTAAATGGCTGAATGCGTACGCTGATGGTTTGCTATTAGTTTCGATTGTATAGTGTTTTCCTCTTTGCACTACTTTCTTTAATTGCGTATTTGAAGAAGATTACGTGATTAAATTATGATTGCCATTCATTGATCAGTTGTGCGTAAATAATAATAGCAGTCGTGCTGGATTTTGTTTGTTTAAATTTAGTTTTTTTGTGCGGGAATTTCTTTAATATATAAGGTAATTCGTTTATGTTCGTGTATGTTTAAAATTCAGGAGAGCGATGTTTTAATATTATATTGTAAATTATTTTATATTTTATTTGGTGTGACGTGTTGTACATTTACGCATTTTACCGGTGCCATTTGTTTTGCTTGCGAGTTGAGGAAATTGTTTGTTTATTTATTTTAAATTTATATTTTTATTTCTTTTTCTTTTGAATTATTGTGTGTGACATATATATTTTTATGTGTGAGATGTGTTATGCTTGTAGTTAATATATTTATTATGTTTTTCGTAGTATATTAACCTTTCCTTGATGAGTGAATTGTGTTTTGGTTGACTGATATATGTATGGTGTGCGTGTGTGTGTGTAGCGTGCGAGGGAAATTGTATGAGATATTTTGATTTTTATTTTGAATTGATTGCTTTATTTATTTAATTTTTGAAATTTTTTTGCTTGATTGTTTAATTGTAAATGGACTGTATGTGTTTGGTTTATTTATAAGATGAATGTTTGGACTATTGTGATGAGATGATTTGTGGCTATTGTTTATGTTTTGAGTTCGATCGTTTTGATGATGATATATTTATGGTGTTATTGTATGAGAGATTTTTTTTGTTTGTTTCCTGAGTGCTGTGATTTTATTTATAAATGTTTAAATAATTTGCTGTTCTTGTGTGGTTTTGTTCCTTGGTAGGTAACATAGTTTTGTGATTGGCCTTTTTAATGTGGATGTTTTTGTTCTCAGAGTAACGACTCGAACGTGTCCATCGTTTCCTGGATGCAACTCGGTTATTCGCGCGAGCATCCACTGTGTCGCTGGCAACCGTTCGTCTTTAAGGAAAACCAGATCACCCACCTTGGGTTCTTCTTCTGACCTCGTCCATTTTGGGCGCTGATGTAGACGCGCTAAATATTTACTGCTCCATTTCTGCCAGAAGCTTTCTGTTAGAGCTTGAACCCTTTTCCATCTCTCGATGGTGTTGATGTTTTTTGTCGATGTGTTCTCACTAGGCATCGCGTTTAGTGTTTCGCCGATTAGAAAGTGCGCGGGAGTGATCACATCTAAGTCTTCTGGGTTGTCGGAGAGAGGACACAGAGGCCTTGAATTCAGGCATGCTTCTATTTGCGTAAGAAGTGTGGTGAATTCTTCGAATGTTAACTTCCGGTCCCCTTCAACTCTTTTTAAGTGGTGCTTAACAGATTTCACTCCTGCTTCCCATAGTACACCGAAGTGTGGGGAAGCTGGGGGAATGAAGTTCCACTTCGTACCTTGGTTGCTTAGGGTGTCTGCGATTCATTCGTTCTTCGCGTCTTTCATCCATTTTTTCAGCTCCGTATTAGCCCCGACGAAGTTTGTGCCACAATCACTAAACATTTCACTACAGATGCCCCTTCGTGCCGTGAAACGTCTAAAGGCTGCTAGAAACGCTTGTGTAGTGAGATCACTCACTGCCTCCAAATGAATTGCCTTTGTTGTGAGACATATAAAAATTGCAAAGTAGCCTTTTAGTGTTTTTCCACCTTTTCCCTTCCACGTTTTTGTGTCGATTGGTCCATCATAGTCGACCCCTGGGTTCGTAAATGGTCTTGCAATCTTAACCCGTGCTGCTGGTAGACTCGCCATAAGTTGCGTCATTGCTTTGGCCTTGTGTTTGAAACACTTGACGCATTGGTGAATGGTGTGCTTTACACACTGCCTTATTTGGATGATCCAATACATTGTTCGAATATATGCTGTCATTTGCTGGATACCACCGTGTTGCGTTTTTTCGTGTGCGTCTTTCAATAGAGTTTTGGTGAAATGGTGGTTCGACTTTAGGATAATTGGGTGTTTTTGGTTATGTGTCAAGTTCGAGTTTTGAAGCCTTCCCCCACGCGAAGAATTCCATCTGCATCTATGAAGGGATTCAATGACTTAAGTGCTGATGTTGCCTTTGGACTGTAGTGCAGTTTTGTTAAGTCCTCAGGAAACATGTCCTTTTGCACTGATCTTATTGCCATCTGTGATGCGGTGTTCAACTCTCCTGGTTGCAAAGGGCCAGATTTTTTGCAACCTGATCTGCAGTAGGCAGTAAGCCAATACGCGTAATATCGTGTGCAGTCTGGAGAATTTGGTGATAATTTCTGCTACTATGCTATGTTGTGTTTGTGTTGTGGCGACATGAGTCTTTATTGTTCGTCTTTCCTCTTCCGTGTTGATGCTTGTTGGTTGCTCTGGGACTGGGAAGTTCCACTGGTCTCTCATGAAGGCTGGGCCATTCCACCATAAGTCATTGCCCCTTAGTTCCGATGGCAAAAGCCCTCGCGATGCCAGATCGGCTGGATTATGTTGTTTTGTTTGTTTGTTATGTTTCCACATCTGTGAATCTGTTATTCGTTGGATTTCGGAGACTCTGTTGCTAACGAATGTAGTGGAATCTGACCACGCATACCAATGCTGACGTGGTACGTTGAAGACCTTTGCTGTGTGATCCATCAATGTCGCCAGCAGAACTGCCCCACAGAGTTCGAGACGCGGAAGATGCATCTGCGTGTGTCCTTGTTCATCCCATACGCGGATGTACACTGCCGCTCCATATGCTTTAATCGATGCGTCGTTGAACCCATGCAGCTCGATGATTCTGCAGCTTCTGTGACTGTGGATCCACCTAGGAATCTGTAATTGCTCCAGTACTAGAAGATCGTTACAACTTGGCTATAGCTGAGAGATTGGCTCTTTTGGTCGTTTCTTCTATGCTTAGATGGGTTACCTGAAATGAGAAGCAATCCTTAGCTGGAAACTATTTTATGCCCAAGGTTTTGACATGCACTGATGATTCAAATGGAAGTTGGTAATCCAATTCGCGGTCTTGTGGTGGTATGTCTTCAAGTAACGCTATTGTGTTGCTTGTCCACTTTCTTAACTTGAACCCGGCGGAGGAAAGTAGTTCAGTCGTTTGGTTCGAGCACCCTCAACAGTGTCATCTCCACTAATTGTAGATGTGGTAAAAAATAGTGGTGTGGTGAAGGAAAGCTTCCATATGGTCGAGTGTTAAGTACTCTCCCATACACTCGGTGTAGCTTTCTTTCAGTTCTGCATCTCTCTGGAAACATCTTTCAAGATATGAAAATCGTCGTAAAGCTCCTTCCTTACTTCACCCCAAAGCTGGATGTTTCCCTATCTTGAAAGGTAATGCCACTTCATAGCGGCCGTCAGCTCGTCTGGGGGGTGATTGCTAGAAAGTGCCTTTAGGACTCGATGTCCTCCTTTGAGGCTTGAGCGTGAAACGGTAGCTCTTCGATTTTCCAGAACTTTCTTAAAGTGTTGTCGAGACTTACATTTTGAGTGAAGGTCCGGAGTTTTAAAGGTGTCTCCGAGACCTTTCTCAAAACTACCCAACCTAATTGTGTCTTTTGGGCTATAGGCATACCGGGTTCGGTACTCTGAACGATGTCCAGCATGATTATGTCTGCCAAGCAGCAAATCGATGGGTGCCGGAGTACGGAATAGAGGATCTGCTAATTCCAGATTCTTTAAATGCCTGCACTCGTAAATTGTTGTTTGGTGGGCCAGAATAAGGCCAGTCAACGACTTGTAGGCCTTGGTAAAACCTTCAAACGTCGAACATGGAGACGCGAATTTTAGATCCACTTTTTTGTTGGTAGTGTGACTGCCGACCTTCCCTAACCTTGATATCTGTACGAATGTGTTTTGCTTTGGCAGCTTAAGGATTTGAGTAGCAGACTCTGAAATAAACGAAGCCTTGGAACCTGGGTCGATTAGTGCGCGAAGTTCAACGTACCTACCATTGGCTGATAATTATACTGGTATATGTGTGAAGTGTGAAAGGTGTTTCGAACTTGTCCGGATCCAGAGGGATGGTCTCCTTGCGTGGGATTAAGGGAATCTGCACTTGGGTTCAGTTGTGTTGTTTGTTATATTGTTGAATTTGTGGAATTGTGTCTGTGTTGTTTGAAAAATTGATGTGCAGTAAAAAGTGGTGCCGTTGATGACAGAAGTAACAATTTTTATTACTTGGACAGTTGCGGGTAGTATGACTGTAAGCCAGACAGTTGTCGCAAACCTTTGTTTGCCGAACAGTCTGTTGCCTCCTCGTCACGTCCATCCCCAGAAATCGCTTTGATTTCCTTAACGAGTGTTCCCCGTTGTTGCATACCTTACACTGGAATTGATTAAAATTTGTTAGTGTGGTATGTCCTAGCTTCTAGTTACGATTTCGGACATGGCTTGGCGATAGGCCCAGTTGCCCCTTTTTGTGCTACAGCTTCAGTGTCCGGAAGCGTGTCTCTAGAAACTCGCTGAAGTCCTTCAACGTAGGAAGATTCTTGGTGTTGCCCAGTTTTTCCTCCAATAGTTGTTGCGTTGAGGTCGGCAGCTTTTGTACCATCACATAAATGATGATGACGTCCCACGAATCCACTGGTATCTCAAGATTTTTGAGTGAGTTCAGCAGACATTTCAAATATTTTGTGTATATATATATTTTTTTTTTTTTATGTGAGTTATGAACAATTACAATATTTAAAAAAGAGTTGGTACTCACTATGTCTTCTTCTTTTCAGGGTTTTGTTGAAAGGTGATCTGCTTGTCGTCGATACTGCTGGTGTTGTTGGTACCGTTTGCTGTTGTTCCAGATACTTTTGGTGTCGCTGCTGTTTATGCCGAAACTCCTGTTTGCTGACGATGCTGGTATTGCTGCTGTTGTTCGTGCAGATACTTCTAATACGGATTCTGCTAATGTCGATGGTTTTGTTGCAATTAATGCTGTTTGAGGTCCTTCCTTTGATCTGCACTGGACACTCAATGTGTTGATTGAATTATTTAATTTTAAGTTAAATTTAAGTTCCTTTTGATTTATGAAATTTCAATTTTATATGGCACACACGTAGATGTATCGAGTTTTTTATATTCGCACATATAATAATTTATTTAGTAGAATTAAATGATTAATTAATTAACTATCCGACTCGAAGGACCAAATGTTCGGCGCTGGTTATTTTTTTTAACCGTGTTGTACTTAATTGAACTATGAGTCGTACAATATGAACTGTTGTATTAGGTTAAAAATGTACTGTCTTAAAAAACTGTGTAGGGGAAAACAACTTTAAACAAAAAACCAACTGTTTGCTTCAACGTTATAAAATTGATGATTTATTTTGTGTAAAAATGTCTTCCTTTTATGTTAAATTTTGACATATGCAATTTTGTCTCATGAGAGATTTATCATAAGTGTGTTTGTTTACATATTTAAGTGTTCAATATTCTATGTTTTTCTTTTACATTTTATTGAACAACTTTATATTTAAATTTTTATCAGCAACAACTACCTTAAAGTTATATCTGTCGAGGATGACGTTCTGCCCGAGACGTCGGTGTTGGTTGTCCTTTTTGCTTGACAGCATATACTTGGTCTTGCCCTCATTGACCGCTAAACCCATTTTCGCCGCTTCTGTCTCAATACTCGCGAAAGCGCCACTGACATCATGCTGCTTTCTCCCGATTATGTCAATATCGTCGGCGTATGCAAGTTGTTGGACGGACTTTTGAAAGATAGTGCCTCTTGTGTTTGCTCGTGAGTTTTGCACTATTCTTTCAAGTACGATGTTGAAAAAATCGCATGACAGCGCATCGTCTTGTCTAGATCCTTTCCGGACATCAAAGGTGTCGGAAATAGCTCGTCTCTATAGATGCTGTCATACGCGGCCTTAAAATCGATGAATAGGTGGTGGGTATCGATCTGAAGCTCATGGGTCTTCTCCAAGATCTGCCGCAGTGTGAATATCTGGTCGATGGTGGACTTTCCTGGCATGAAGCCACACTGATATGGACGTATCAGGTTGTTGCCGAAAGGCTTCAGGCGTTCATACAATAGGGCGGATAAGATCTTATATGCGATGTTCAGGAGACTGATGCCTCTGTAGTTGGCGCAGTTCAGAGGGTCTCCTTTCTTGAGAATCGGACAAACAATGCTGAGGTTCTATTCATCAGGCATACTTTCGTCCGACCATATCTGACTGACTGTTGATTGATCAGGAGTTCTCCAAGTCCCCTTGTGTATGTCGAGATGTGGGAACCGCGTGATAGTTACGACAATATTTCGCCCCGCCGCAAATTCGATTAGCCTAAATCCGTTATCGGAGGTGGTGTTGTGCATACTACATTTTCCGATTGTTCCACCAAAGATACCCTCTCTTCCCAGCTTTGCATTAAAATCACCGAGGACAATTTTAATGTTATAGCTAGGGCATTGCTCGAAATTCTTGTTAAGGAGCTCATAAAAGGCATCCTTGGTGTCATCTTTCTCCTCTGTGGGAGCATGTGCGCATGTAAGGCTAATGTTGGCGAATTTAGCCCTGATGCGGATTGCTACGAGGCGCTCGCTCACATGCCGGAAGCTGAGGACTTCTTGTCTTAGTCTGTCTCCGACAACAAATCCGCATCCAAATAAGCGCTACTTTTGCCGTCGATAGCAATTGCCGTAGTAGATGTCGTAGTTTTTCATCTTCTTTTTGTCCGGCCCATCCCATCGCATTTCTTGAATGGCGGTTATGTCTGCTTTGCAGCAGTCTAGGGCCTCCGCTAGTTTCTCGGCTGCACGGTGGTCTATTAAGGGATCTAACATTTCACGTTCATATCCGAAGCTCTATACTAATCGTTGCCATCCCCCGGCCCGTGTGGTATATTTATTAATTCCACCAGTAAACAACACGACAGCTCAGCACCGACTGCCTGTAGAGTGCACTGCCATTTGGTTTTTTTATTTTTTATTTGGTTGTTTAGCGTAGAAATGTGAACACCTTACATAGGCACCGATGGCCACATTCACGCACTGAATTTTACCCTCGCGGAATCACCGTTAGGTATTCCTTTGCGAGGATCGGTGTTAAGTAGTTGTTGTTTCTCTAAATAGTGCTAACATTTACGTTCGAGGCGTATAAGATCGCTAGGAATTTTTGTCGCCGCGTCGTTTACCTCAGTACAGTTTTTTTCACTGCAAATCATATAGCTAACCATTACACCTACAGTCGACCATTCGTCGAATTTATTCCACAGTATGACTCCTTCAGTTTCATAATACGGACAGTGAAAAAATACGTGTTCTGCATTTTCTGAGATATTTCCGGATGGAGGGCATAGTCTTGTGCTTTCGTTGATATAACAGATATGACCCGTTAGAAACTGCGTCAAATAGAATTTGTTTCGACATGCTTCCAATCAATCCAGGTGCTGACCCTTGGTATCAGCCGATTCGTCCATCTTACTTTCTGCGCTTTTTCCCACTGTTGCGGCCAGACCACTAAGCAGTGGTTTCTATTCGTACGTGTGTACGATTTTACTTCCGCTGCATTTAACCATATCTCTGCGCCGTACAATTATATGGAGCTAGCGATCCGTGTTAGTAGGAGTCTTTTATTTTGTCTTGTTCCTCCGACATTGCTCTTGAGCATTGATAGTGCACCGACCGCTTTTGATGAATTTTCACAAGCGTATTCCAAGTGGTATTTGTATGTCAAACGAGAATTAATCACCGACCCCTAAGTACAGGGTAGGCCATGTAAAGTTGACCCATCTGGCAACGCTGTAAATTTCGACAGCGCTGACAGATCGATAAATGTCCTACCTCGTTGGAAGCGTCATTCGAAGATAATTTATACCATGGAAAAGAATGCGCTAAAATTGTTCAGCTGTACATTCAAAAATCATGATGTTAGACGAAGCACATTACTCGTTAAATGGACGCGTAAACAATCAAAATTGTCGGTTTTATGTCACCTAAAATCATCAATTATTTGAAGAACAGCCTCTTTAGAACCAAAAAGATACAGTTTGATGCGCTATTTGCACGAATACGATCATCGGACCGTATGGGTTTCGAAGATGATGGATGATAAAAAAAACACGACAACCGTCAATGGTGAGCGTTATCGAGCCATGATAACGGAATTTGTGATTCCCAATATATGAAAATGAATGGGGCTACATGCCATACAGCTAAAGCAGCAATCAGTTTTTTGCGACCATTGTTCCCCCGGCGATTGATATTGAAAAGTGGTGATTTAGACTGGCCACCGAGATCACCAGATATGACGCCAGCCGACTTTTATTTATTTGTGGAGTTATTTGAAATCCAAAGTAAACGCTAATAAGCCAGAGACCTTAGCTCAACTGAAAGGCAACGTTCGACGTGAAATAGATACCATATTGTTCGAAGCATTGGCCAAAGTCATGAAAAATGCCGAAAAAAGAGTGCATTTGCCAAAGCTTAAAGTGCCCATTTACGCGATGTCATTTTTAAAAATTAGCTGGAACAAATCAGACCAAGAGCAATTTTTGGAGCTGAAGGTATAACCAAAAATTATTTATGATATTACTAAACGATAGAACTAGGTTTTTTAAATAAAAGGTATAACCACATACTCGATAAATAAATATAACGGTGGAAGTGCCTGATTCCGAAAATATGGGTCCCAGACTGTTTACATGGGGCAAAATCTCTGCCAGACGTACTAACAGTATACAAAAAACACAACGGGTACGTACAGTGGGAAGCAAAGCTGTCCGGATGTTTTGCATCTCCATGGTTATGTTATCAAAATGAGTGAGCCAATAGCAATTTGAAATTCATTTTAAGTTTATTTATTCAGTTGAATATTTTCTCAAAATTCCGTTATAAAAACCAGTAAAAAATTAATTTATAAAAAAAACAATTAAGAAAAATCAAAAAATTCTCTATTAGGACTGTTTTGCATATTAGTTATTTTTATAGTTATGGTTGTCTTATCGTCATCAATTTATAAAAATTAATATTTTGTCCAAGGTTTTTTTTCTTTTTGACAAGTTCTTAATTCGTTTAGGCTTACCTTGCACCAATTCATCTATGCTTTTATGTTCAATATTCTGCGATTCGACGGTTTTCGGTGAATTTTCAAGTGCAGCCAACCTCCTTTTCATGATTGCCCACAAATTTACAATGGGGCTAAGATCCGGACTCTATTCAATCAATTCCATCAATTAAAAATTTCGGGTTTGGAGGCAATTTTGAGCGATTTCTGCTGTATGGTTCGGATCTCCGTCTTGCTGGAAAACGATTTCTTCAGCTGGATACGGGATCTCATCAACAAAATCGGGTAGATTGGTTTGCAGGATGTTTAAATTATCATCTTCTCATAACCCTTTGGATTCTTGCCAATGGATCCACGTGCCACCGAGTAAAACAGCCCCAAACCAATATCCCCTCACCACAATGTTTATGGTTTCCTTCACCTGATGCTTCTGAAGGCGCTCGTGAGGGCGATATCAGTAGTACTCCTTGCCATCTGACTGTTTACGGTTAACTTTAGTTTCATCGGTCCAAATTACTAGTTTCCAGTCATCTAAACTGGACGTCTCTGTGCTTTTACAGAAATCCAAGCGTCGTTGAATACTTTTATCGGAAAGAGCCGATGTCTTTTTTCTTACGATTGCGACCAAACCTATTCTTTTTAACTCACGCCAACCTGTCCAACTACTGACAACTTTTTTTTATGGCTTTTGCCGCATTTTTGTCCAACTATCGTTCTAATGGAGCAATTACTCCAAGAACCGAGCCTCGCCATCGGAAATGATTCGTGGTCGGTCTCCAAAGTTGCGTGCAAAAACAGCATTGCGGCATTTTTTTATATTCTTAAGCGTTGTTTTGCTTATCTTTAATAGCTCAGCAATTTTACGACACGAATAATTTTTTCCCAGTAAATTTACAACACTACTTCTCTATCGATTGGAATTTTCTACATAAAAAAAAAAAACAAAAAAAAACATCTAAGCAGTAGTACAACAAATTAGGCAATAAATACAAAAAACTACATAACCATCAAAGTGACAAATTCTTGACGTACGAATAACGGTGCTATTCATGAATACAAGGAAATACAGTTTTTAAACCACTTAGGTGCAAAACTGTCCGAAATTTTTTGTATTTTGTTAATTTTTTTTAATTAACGAATATTTTACTGGTTTTTGTAACGGAACTTTGAGGAAAACATTCAATTGAATCGCTAAACTTAAAATGAATTCCAAATTGCAATTGGCTTA
The DNA here is from genome assembly GCA_928272305.1 of Volucella inflata. Lineage (NCBI taxonomy): Eukaryota > Metazoa > Arthropoda > Insecta > Diptera > Syrphidae > Volucella > Volucella inflata. The sequence goes on along the minus strand of OV743716.1, from coordinate 88,972,566 downwards.
CTCATTTTCATAACATAACCACGGAGATGCAAAACGAGTTTCCTGCGCCATTAATCAGAATTAGTGTCGGAATAACAAAACGAGACCTTATCCGGGCTACTCCGACATATTTGGAGCTCAGGCAGGTAAGGATTTCCAAGAATTAGATATCCCGGAACGGGTTACTGGCTTTGGTGTAACCGACCCCTCGTCCTAGGGGCATTAAAAATTGAATTGGTCCTTACGGACCATTGGTTGGGGGTTGTGCCGCCGGGGTAACTGCCCGGCACTCAAAAATAAACACAAGTTACGAAGCATCAACAAGCCTCGGATGTGGACGGATCTACTGTTGACAACCCAAGCAAACGATATAAGGACAATGAGCTTCGGATATGCACGTGGAATGTTAGGTCCCTTAATAGACCACGTGCAGTCGAACAACTAGCGGAGGCCGTAGACTGCTGCAAAGCAGACGTAACCGCCATCCAATAAATGCGATGGGATGGGCCGGACAAAAAGAGGATGAAAAACTGCGGTATCTACTACGGCGATTGCTATCGACGGCAAAAGTAGCGCCTATTTGGATGCGGATTTGTTGTCGGGGGCAGACTAAGACAAGAAGTCCTGAGCTTCCGGCATGTGAGCGAGTGCCTCGTAAGGTCAAGACCAAGTTTATACTATCAAGCAAAAATGACAACCAACACCGACACCTTGGGTGTCGTCTGTCGTCACCCTCGACAGATATAACTTTGAGGTAGTTAAGGACCTTGTCTCCGCTATAAATTCAGACAACGACACCAGCGCTGAGATCAAACGAAGAATAACTCTTGCAAACCGCTGCTTCTTTGGGCTAAGAAGGCAATTGACTAATAAAGCCCTTTCTCGAACAACTGAAGTTACCCTATATAAGACTTTAATAATCCCACTCCTGCTCTATGGCGCAGAGGCATGGACATTATCAAAAATGGATGAGGGTGTTTTGGTTGCTTCAAGAGAAAAATTCGGTCCCGTCTGCATTGACGGTGAGTGGAGGAGGATATACAACAATGAACTCTACGGACTGTACAGCGACATCGACATCGACCTAACCAGAAGAGTTAAGATCCAAAGACGGAGATGGCTAGGTCACATGTAGAGCGTATGGATATCAATGCTCCTGTCCACAAAAAGTGTTCGAATCCGCTCCCGAGCGCAGTAGAAGAAGGCTTGTTTTTTTGTTTTTTTTTGTTTTTTACTTTATTTCATGTAAAAACTTAAAGCTAACACTATTTAATTAACAAATCAACTATTCATTATATGTGGAGAAAGAGCTTAAAATTTCAATGAAATAGGTAGGATCATTCAATTGTCAAAGACAAGAGGTGAATGAACCTTTGAATTTTTAATCAATTAAAATAAATATTGATGGGGATCAGTATGTGAGGCTAATAGTTTAAGTTTTAGTTTAGATAATTTTTAAATTCGGTATTGTGCAAAAGAAGAAGAGAAGAAGAGAAAAGAGTTTAATTTATTCAGAAAAACTGATTCACGTCTCTCGCATCTTAGATCGATAGGTAAACCATTAAATAAACGTGGCGCAGTGATCTTGTAGAAGAGTGGAAAAAGTGATTTCCTTATGGTCAGTACATTTACTAAACTCTGGCTATAGACCCGAAGTTGATGGGACTCATAAAATCTTGAGGAGTAGTGATCGGAGCAATCAAAAAACGATTTCAAAACTTTATAAAAAATATTAATGTTTTAGAGGAAGAGCTTTAAGGCCCTCGAATAACTCAAAACTATGGGTTTTGCAATTAACTTTGCAAATGATACGTATCGCATTGTACGTAAACTACGAATATTTTGGTGAATTACTGATAAGCCTGAATGAGAATCTATGTAAGAAAAAAACACTTCATTGATTCATAACTCAATTGAGAAAAGCTGGTGTTAGTACTATTTGTTATGATGTTGTATTATTATGAGGTTCTAAAGAGGAATTTATATTCATAAAAATAATGAACTCAAATTTATGAAATATCAAAACCATTATTTATTCTTTCTGATGAAAGCAAATGAGTCCCTTATCCATATATATTTGCATTTGTGTTGAGATTTAAGCTGCTTCGCTTTCCGCAGAAGAGACCAGTGAGGATGTCATTTATGTAAATGCGGCATTTGTTGTTGTTAGCAAATAGCTTAAGTTTCTTTTTTCTCAAAAGCATTACTTGCTTTTTCTGCAAGAGAGAAGTAAACATCACACTTACTATAAACGAAGGGGTAGTTGCATTGCTACGGTCATTGCTCGTATTTTTGTTGTGCTTTATAAAGCAAGATTCAATGTCATTACTTTCTAAATCTACTCCCACATCGTCCGTTAATAGTTTAATGACCTTCTCTTTCACAGTAACACGCTCAAATCAGTCATACCTACAATGTCAACTGCATATTGATTTTCCCTTTGCTCCAGTGCGTTAACTTTGGACTCTAAAACGTTCACCTCCAGAGATCTGATTTTTTGAAGAGCATCTGTGTTAAGTTGTAGTTTTATAATCTCTTGAAAGAGCATATCAAGAGTTATAGTCTTTTTTCCCTCAACAGAATTCATGGGAGAAGCAAGAGCAACATTTTGGTTCTTAGAAACAGAAGCAGAGCAGGAAGCAAAGGAGATCTTCCTGTAAAGAAAGAGTGGAGGAGAGAGTCAATAGGCAATTCATTTGCCAAAAGAGATCTCCGTCGTTGACCGCAACAGATTACGCACTTGTAGCTCATCTTACTCTTCTAATAATAGTCGACATCTCTTTTTTCAAGTTTTGCACATTTTGAATGTACATAATTACTGCAACTTTTGTATTGAATTTTAAGTTCTTTCAATCTGTCAATTTTTAAATGGCACAAATCAGACTTCATAATGATTTGTTTTGACCTTGAAGTTAAGAATTTAATTATAATGAAGCGGAAGGGGACCTCAGCCAACTTGGCGTACGAAACTGGAGGCAGCTACCTAGGGATCGAGCTGGTTGGAGACGCTTGTTGATTGAGGCAAAGGTCCACCCCGGACTGTGGCGCCACTTAAAGTAAGTAATTAAGTATACAATTGTAGCGACGTGTCATCTGCCTACAAAACGTTCGTGGCCTCCCTAAAAGGGCACATTGCTAGTTGCTGTGTATAAGCATTTTAGAAATTTTACGAACTATCGGCAGTTTAAATAATTCAAATGCAGCTGGTGCTGATGGCATTTGTAATGTCATCCTCAAAAAAGTTGCATGTTTCATTATGAATGTTTTAGCTGACATTTTCAATAGTAATGTTTTTAATGGAGTTTTGCTCTCAGATAATGGTTAATCTTGACAAAAAAAAACATGTACGGCTGGTTAAAGTAAAGGTAAGGGTACACCAACTGCTTTTCCCGATGACATTGGTTTAACTTATGGCTTAAACTCTCCTTTAGATCTTTTTCATGACATAGAATGGCATGTAAACTTATAAAGACTTTGGTTTGCTGAGCATAAATTAGTTATAAGTTTAAAAAATAAACTTATGTTTTTTAACTTATCTTGTTCCCGGAAACCGAGACCCAATGTTTATTACCACTCACCGAATTGTCAAAAATTTAAATTATCTAGATGTAAATGTACAACAAGTTTTCTTGGTCCCTCTTATTGAAGTAGTGAAAATTGTAGTGATAAATGTTGATTGATAATGTGGATGAATTTGTGTACCTAGGACTCATTCTGGACTCCAATATGAAATTTTCCTCTCACGTAAATGCTTTCAAGAAGTATTTCCGTTCCACGCTTAGACATTTTCTCTATTTACGTAATCTATGTTCACCTAAGCTTTTAACTACTATTTATTATGGACTTTTCACTCAAAGCTTCAGTATGGAATAAATTGCTGGTGAGGTGGATATCAGAACAAGATGCAACCCATGTAAGTCCTTCAGAAGTATATTATCTAAAAAATTTGTGGTAAACCTAGTAGACACCTTATCTGTGAATTGAAATTATTCCTGTTCGTCACTTGTATTGCTTCAAGGTGCTAAAAACATTTTTTATGAGGTCTGGTAACTGTAATTTGTCTTTACATCTGAAATTAAAATTTCAAGAGGTTCAACACCGCCAGCATCAAGCATCGAAGACCATTGGAAACACTGCCCAAACGCCATCAGGCGTGCCGCTTCAAATGTGCTGGGTTCCACACGTCCACCACAACGAAACCCCTGGTTCGCTGATGAATGCCAGCGGCGCTGCTTAGAAAGACCAGAGCTGCTCATGAGCTCTATGAGCGGAACAGAGACGAATAACGGGTTCTCAGGAGGAAGAAGAAAGAGCATGAGAAGCGCGCGGTCGAGGAGATTGGGAAATGCTACTCCAGGAATGAGGTTCGGAAGTTTTTCAAGGTAAAAATAAAATGCTACGGAAGCAAACCCCGAACCGAAGCCTGTGGGGATGAACAAGGGAACATCGTGGAAAAATCGCAGTCGATGCTGAGGATCTCGAAAGGCCATTTCTGCAGACTGTATAACGGCGATGACGAACAAATTCTGCTGGCAGGCAGAATCTGCCTTTCAACCTGCACAATGATGACCAACAATTCCGTCCACCCGACCTGGATGAAGTGAAGATAGCTATATCTAATCTTAAGTCCAACAAAGCTCCTGGAGCGGACGGCCTGACTACTGAGCTCTTCAAAGCGGCAGGCGATAACTTGGTAAGGAGCATACATCAATTAACCTGTAAAATATAGTCGGACGAAAGAAAGTCCGATTTTCAAAAGAAAGAGACCCTCTGAACTGCGCCAACTACAGAGGCATCAGTCTTGTTAACATCGAATATAAGATCATATCAGCCGTATTGTGTGAATGCCTGAAACCGTTCTACAACAACCTGATGGGTCCATATCAGTGTGGCTTCAGGCCAGGAAAGTCCACTATCGACCAAATATTAACACTTCGGCAGATATTGGGGTAGACCCATGAGCTTCAGATCGATACACACCTCTTATTCATCGATTTTAAGGCGGCGTATGACAGCATCTATAGAAATGAGCTATACAAAGCAATGTCTAGTTTCGGCATCCCTGCCAAACTCGTCCGTCTGTGCAGGATGACGATGGTGAATACACGCTGCTCCATCAAGGTCGGTAAAGAACTCATCGAGACCTTTGATGTCCAGAAAGGATTTAGACAAGGCGATGCGCTGTCATGCGATTTTTTCAACATCGTACTTGAAAGAATAGTGCAAAACTCACGAGCAAACACAAGAGGCACTATCTTTCAAAAGTCCGTCCAACTACTCGCATACGCCGACGATATTGACATAACTGGAAGAAAACAAGGTGATGTCAGTGGCGCCTTTGCAAGTATTGAGACGGAAGCGGCGAAAATGGGTTTAGCGGTCAATGAGGGCAAGACCAAGTATATGCTGTCAAGCCAAAAAGACAACCAACACCGACGTCTCGGGTAGAACGTCACTTTCAACAGATAGAACTTTGAGGTAGTTAAGGACTTTGTCTACCTAGGCCCCGCTTTAAATACAGACAACGAGACCAACCCTGAAATCAAACGAAGAATTATTCTTGCCAACCGCTGTTTCCTTGGGCTAAAAAGACAATTGAGTAGCAAAGCCCTCTCTCGGACAACGAAGGTTACCCTTTATAAGACCTTAGTAATCCCGGTCCTGCTCTATGGCGCAGAGGCAAGGCATGGACATTATCAAAAATGGATGATGGTGTTCTTGGTTGCTTCGAGAGAAAAATTCTGAGACTGAGATGACTGGGTCATGTAGAGCATATGAACACCAATGCTCCGGTCCGAAAAGTCTTCAAATCCGCTCCCGAGGGACAGCGCAGTAGAGGAAGGCCAAGACTCAGGTGGCGCATGCAAGTGGAAGGGGACCTCAGCCAACTTAGCGTGCGTAACTGGAGGCAGGTACCCAGGGATCGGGCTGACTGGAGACGTTTATTGACTGAGGCCCAGGACCACCCCAGACTGGAGCGCCACCTAAAGAGAAGAATGACCTTTGATGAAAACACGCTTCAATTGATTCCTTGATTAAAACAGTAACCTTTAAACAACCGAATTAATAACTTTGACTCATACAGTGGCAATATATATAAGAATATTGTTATTATGAATAGAAAACAATTTTATCGGAGAAGGTCTTTAATTTCCGCAGTCAACAGACCAAAGAGGAATGTACCGAAGTGTAAAAATTACTTAAGAGTTATGAGATCCTATCCCGATGACGTATTTTTTACTGATTTCCTTATGAATAAAACTACATTTTCAGTAAGTTAAATAATTTTATCAAAAAAAACGTTGCACTCTATTGGATTTAATCTTCTTCGAATTTTGCAAGGCACTTAAGGACATCCTTAAGCCAATCTGAAAAAACGGGCAGCCTGGCATGGAATAATACCTATAAGTAACACTGTGGAAGCTTGCATGTCAGATTAGTTTCGAGAGATTTCAGATCGCTTAGGAATGGGAAGAGGAACAGTCTATAGGATATTTACAAGAACATGATTGGCCTTATTAAAACTGAAGAACAAACTTATAAAGTGCCCGGAAAGTGGTGCATATGTAATAAAATTTGCTGAAGAATTTGAGCGCAAGCAATCCAATCCATTTCCATTCGACTTGTGATGCTTGGATGGGATAAACTTCAAAATTCCAGCACCAAAAGAAAATTCATGCAACATAAAAGTAACCCATTCTATAATTATGCGGGTATTTAGAACAAAATATATTTAAATGCCTATAACCATTTTAATTCTGTTTGTAGGGTGTATGTGCGAACAACATAATATTTATTGATGTGTTTGTTGGCTAACCAGGTTCTTGCCATGATGCCGCTGCTGGCGTGAAGGCCCATTGCAGAAAGCCATTTTAAGCGGAAAAATAAAAATACCGCTTGAATATCATCTACTCGCGGATTCGGCTTATCCTTTGGATGTGCATTTAATTGTTCCGTATAGGGAAAATGGTGAGTTGACAGGAGAGCAAAGACGTTTTGATTATTACCATAGCTCCTTTCGTGTATTGATTGAACAATTTGAAAAAGAAATTTCGAATATTGAATAATATTCCCATCTTAGTAAAGAAGATCGTTATGGCATGCGTAATTCTTTATAGTTTCATTATTATGCACGAAAGGTCAGATTACATTCATATAAGCTCTACATTACAACCAGAAGTTGAATGAAATTCATGCGGTCCCGAGCAACGAAGCAAAATTGAAAAGGAAACGTCTTACCACTTTATTTTGAGCCTTAAATGTACCATAAATAAAATGATGACAACAATAAATTTTCACTATTTATTTATTTAAATAAATTAAAAACAAAAATCACAATCCAGTTTAAATTTAATTTTTCAGATCTCCGCACCATTGCCTCTAATCTACGAGTGATTGAAGGAGCACTTTTAACTCTTTCATTTCTTCAACCCTTTGGTGGTCAACTTTGAGTCTGGCGTTTTCGATGTCGACTAATTGCGTGAAATATTCCAGGTCTTTGTCTAATTCCAATTTCATAAAATCCAGCAGCTCGCAAGTTTTCTGCTCGTCGTTAGGTTCTTCAATGGATTGTCTTGGAGATGATACATTGTTTTATTATTGTCTATCTCCCGATTTTCGCATTCCGATCTTCCAAGGACAAGGATGCATCGAGGTTTTCCCGCGGAACAATAATGGAATGCTTTGTCCAACTCGTCAGAGAAATCCCAGGACGTTGCTGGTTCCCCCGACGTTCGATTTCAAGTTTTGATTCTCTTATAGGTAGTCATTATATTTAAAGACTTTCGAATGATTTCATCGACAAAAAAAAGGAATCCTGGCTCCACTTTTTTTATTTCTAGTAGAACCATTCGCTATAGCAGTTTTTTCCATCGCTTTGCGTGGAATTTAGACTCAACTGCAGCCTTGTGCTTATTAAAAGCTTTGTATTGTATATATGAGCATATTTTTTGTTTCTACAAATTTAAGGAAATAAACAATGTAAATTCGAAATACAATGCAAATTTAATAATTAAATTTACTTACGCGGCCGTCGGCACTTCCATTTTCTTTGAGCGCGATTTTAATGTTTTAGAACTCTAGACGTTCGGATTTCAGCCTTCACTGAGTGGAGCGATAGTGGGCCAACCAAGAACACTAAGTGCAGTAGAAATCAACAAATTTGCAGATAGCTCTGGGATGTATTTTGAAGACAGAAATCACTTCAGATGGGCAAAAGTTCTTCGTTACACATCAAACTATGTTTACTATGATAGATAGAAAGATATGTAATGTACTTTCTATAACAAAATCTAGTATGAAATGCTACTTATGCCACATCCAAAGATTTTAATAATCTCGAAAGAATTTGCCAGAGATCAATCAAACCCGATTATGTTTCATTTGGTATTTCTGTACTACATGCCTGAATAAGGTTGTTTGAGTCATTGCTGCACTTGAGCTATAAACTACCAACACTCTCTTGGCGCATATCAAGAACAATTTAAAAACCAGCTTTCACTAATTGTAGACAAACCAAAACCCGGCTTTGGAAACTCTAATGACGGCAATGTAGCACGAAAGTTCTTCCAAAATCACACTTTTTCTTTTTCTATAACAAACATCGATCCGGAACTCATTAGAACAATTTACACATAATACTTCAAGCCATTTAAAGCGGATATGAAATAAATTCAGAAAAATTTTAACAGTATTGTTTTGAGACAGCTTGCTTGTATGTGAAACTATATTCTTGGATGCCTAACTATTCACAAAATACTAATTCATGGATCTGTAATAATTCGAGAGGCCTTATTACCTATCGGCATGCTTAGTGAAGAAGCCCGCAATAAGGACTTCAAATCTTATAGGGAATTTTTCGCCAGAAAATCGACACGAACGGACAACATCACTGATATAATGAATCGGCTATTGATTTCGTCAGACCCATTCATTAGCATAATGCGGAAATTTCCAGTCAATGACAAAAAATGTTTGATAGTGAAGTTATTAATATGTTTGAAGTTGAAATATAAAATATAAATTAATTGCACACATTTTTCTTTCATTTCAATATATAAAATAATACTATATTAGTTTTGGGCATGTTTGCTTTACTTTGGCCCCAGTGTGCGCCGCTCCAAGGTGGCGGATTATTTTTTTTTTAAACCCCCTTAATATGGTTTTCAAACGAAAGCGCTAAAAGAGTAGAAAATGATAAAGTAAGTGACATTTCATTCAATTCAATATGGCCGCCGCTCAAAGATGGCAGATTACTTTTTTCTTTCAACCTCCTTAATATGGGTATCAAAAGAAAGAACTTGAAGAGTAGAAAACGACAAAGTAAGTGACATCACACTTAATTCAATATGGCTACAGCTCCAAGATAGCGGATTCATTTTCTTACATTCTGATAGCTCCTGCACTCAGGGTTGGCTCTCAGCGAGGGAATTTCTCAATGGTGAACAGCATAGTCACAAAATTGTGTATTCAATTATGACAACCCGTTTTAAAATCCGGCATAACTCGAATGGTACACCTTGGCTGGCTTTGCACCAATGTGTGTTTTAGTGAGATGGGCGTCATTAACATTAGCTTGTAAACTGTCTAGAATAAGGAGCCTCCAAAACCAAATCCGGTACTTTGTTTAGTTGGGCAGAATTAAGCTTCAAGTTGAAATAAGTGGCGCGTGTATCTGTGCCGAACTTCACACAGCACAAAGCCATGTACTAACACATGGTGTCCACATTATTCAGCCTAAAACTGTGTAAATTCCGGTAAAATAAAGTAATGGAACTGCTGAACGAAAATGTCGCCAATTACATCATGCTGGGCTTGCACAGTACACAAAATGCAGGATTGTACTGGAGACCGTTGTCTATTTAGGCTCAAAACTTTTCACTGCTGTCTTAGCATATATGGCTTTACGTAACATCAAGTCACTAGGTCTCCTTGTAGAAGAAGAATTAGATTAAAGTAAATTAACATTCAAACGACCGTGCAACAATGACGCCTTAATTGAAATAAATAGACTTAGAAACATGTCCAACGAAAACAAAAAAAATAATAAATAAATTAGTGGTAACAAATATTTTTCAAAACAATCTCTTATTTAAATGCTTTGAAAAGATGAAAATAAACTTTGAAATAAATCAAACCAAAACAAACCCATAGTTATATTATATTATGCCCTATTCTGTTATCAAAAATAGGACTTTATGTCCCTACACGATCATTGAGAACACGGCATCTTCTCTTTGTTGAATACCACAGAACGAATTATGCTTACTCGAACCGTCATAGCCTTCAACGAGGTAAGTAACCTCTTGGACGTTTATTTAAATAGAGTTCAATTCAAAAATTTAGTCATAAGCTTTTTCGTTTTTTTAAATTTCTTTTATATATAGTTTTTATTTTCTAATAATCTGTTAGTGACTTGTAGATGTATATATAAATAAATAAATAAATATCACAGCGCTCGTAATAAAGCGCTAAATTGTCGGCCTACACAAAAAACAATTAAACAAAAGAAAGAATTTCCCATCCCCATCAAATACGTGCGCGAGCGCAACAATAGTGTGGCTTTGAAAAAAAAAAAACAAAAAAAAGAAACACAAACAAAAATAAAACAAAAGAACAGACAAAACAGTGCAAGTGCCGTTTAACGAACAAAAATAAAAAATCATTGTGAGGGCTTCCTCCAACTCCTGCCCCGGGTGAAAGTGGTCTTACTGGCACCCAGTCACTGCTGTTGCTGTATTCTGTATTCGATAAAAGCAATGACTGAGTATAACAGAACACAACAACAGCAGTGACTATATTCTGTTATACGGCAAAAGCAATGATTGAGTTTATTATAGGTATATAACAAATGATGGAAAGCAGGTTGTGAATGACAATTTTGACGGTTATATGTTTCATATTATTGTAAGGGCATAACACCTACAATACTTTGATTCGGTAAACCATTGACAAAAAACTTAGGCTTAGTATCATCGGTGTTTGTGTTTTTAATGTCTGTTTGCAAATATGGCTAGGGAAAAAATTTAGAGTGGATGTACACACTATACGAGGGCTAAAATGTAATAACTTATCTATGTACATCCACGTGTGCAAATACAGAGCCCAAGGTCGGTGTGTTGGGATCTTCGCTCTACGGGACACCCACGCGAATACCAGATGTTGATAGTCATACCGCTAACACCCTGGATTTGTTTCTTATTTCTCACCCTGATAAGTACACCGTTAATGTGCTCTCCCTCTAAGCTCGTCCTCATATCGGCTACATTCACAGTTAGAGAAAAAATTCCTAAAAGAACCGTATGGCAATACGAGAAAGCCAATTGGAACGGACCCAACACCTCCTTTAGGAATTTAAGCTAGTTGTTGTGTTTTCTTAATAATGACGTTGGCGCCGCGCCCGCTGCTAATGATCACAGACATTATTCTCTTTGGAATAAGATCCCTTATTCCTCACCGGATTAAGAGAATCAGACCAAACAAAGGGCGTGGCAAAAGAAATGTTTTTTCAGGAATGACTGCAACAATTTTCCTAATCGTATGAAATCTATATACGTAATGTACGAAATTACGAAATAGCAAGAGTACTTAAAGATCTTAACATTCTCAAGTCCCTTGATCCAGATGGTATATCTCTCGTTCTTCTGAAGAGGTGTTCTTCTACGCCGGTAAAACCACTGCGTAAGCTTTTCATCTATCCTATTCTTTAGGATTCTTTCCAAGCAGATGGAAAACAGCATTTGTCCTGCCCGTTCCTAAAACCGGCGATTCTACTCTCTACCTTCCGGAACGTTCAATTCAAGTTGTCTTGGATGGTTTGAAGTCTGATATTCACAAAAAAAATGCTGGTGTGCCCCAGGGCTGCGTTTTGTCTCCGAAACTCTTTTTAACCATAAGATCACCAATGATCTTTTGTCTGCATTTTCAATTGCTGACGACAGTGCTTTCTGCTTTAGATATTCGTTTCCGGACTCAAGTCCCTGCTCCTCGGCTGTAGAACGGGAACGGCAGCGTATGTTAAGCTCAATTATTTCTAATATTCACAGCATAACCAATTGGGGATTTATCAACTGAGCGGAAATTAATGCTTTCAAAACACAATGCTGTCTGATCGCTAAAGCGAAATTCAAATACCCAGCCATTTTACATGAATGGCACTTGCATCGTTAAAACCGACAAACTTTCCATTCTCGATATGTTTGTCAATGACAACTTACGTTTGAATTACCACATATTCGAACTCGCCCAAAATGCTGCAAAATGTCTAGGTTTCCTGCAGCGATGAAAGAAATATTTCACATCTGGTCAGGTGCCCCTATGATTTCTTTGCACTTGCTAGATAGGATTCAAAACCGTACGATAAAACTTATATGTAGGTGATGCCAATACTACAGTCGATTGACACCCTCGACCACCGACGTAATGTATCCTGCCTCACCTTGTTCTTTCGCTTTTTTTCACCACCAGTGCTCCTCAGAAATCGCCAGTAGCTTTTCGCCCCTTTAAGCCTCCAACCGTAACACCCGTCCCGCTATGAATGCTCAACAGTACACCATCAAGCCCACTTTCAGCTGTACCTTAAAATGTCGTGATACTTTCCTAAGCCGAACAACTCGCCCATGGAATGCCCTGCCGAGCTCTTTATTTCCTTGTCATTACAACCTCCAAACATTCAAAAACAACGTACATCGGTATCTCAATTTCTATTCTCCTTAATTTTCCATTTTAGGAGTGGTAATAACTCCTTGAGCGCGCGCAAATTATATATATATAACAAAAAAAAAAAGAACTGTTGAACTGTACGGTCGTGTTTCATTTCTTATAGAAGAAATTTTCTATCCCAACGGACAATGTTCTCGCAGCTGAATAAGTAGTGCCAACACTATCAACAGAGGTGTGTTCTGTATGCAGAGCAAAACCATCGAAAATAAATAGTTTAGATATCTATAGACATAAACCAGAGGAAACAAATACCTCAAATGCGAGCTTATCAGCCCTCCATGCAAGAAATAAAGTTGATGCATTCATCACATTGGAATATATAGATATGTAGTTCTTACAAAAATGGAGGACAAACAGTTTCATAGAAGAATTGGACTCAAAGTTGATGTTGTTAAACAAGCCAAGGGAACAAGTAATAAAGGAAATACTTTAATAAGATTTTTTAACTATCATACTTAAAGAACTGAAATTACTGTAGTAAGTGAACATTTGGTTTATCGCTTCTCCGTTATACTGCGAATTATTGTGAACTGTAATGGAAATGTGGATCCAGAAAAGTTTGATAAGTTATGAATTGAGACTGCGTACATTACGTTGTATAGCTGGTACAATATGCCGAATACGGTTTATAAAGTTCTTTGCAAGTTTCGAAAAATATTACATGCACCATGTTACCAATACTTATGTTGACAGAGGAAGCGCAAGGAACGACATAGGAAAAAATATACAATAGATAAACTCAATTGCTTTAAGAATTGTAAGAGTACATACTTTGGTAAGCGCTAACATCATAATCCGAACCAATGTAGTGTAGGTTTAAATTTTGAGAAATATGAACCGATGATTCCACCAGACAATAAACAACTACAAATCGTAGTTTTGTCTGGCTGTTTTGATTATTGATGAAATTGGCATCGTCGCTAAACAAAATTTTGGTCGAAAACGATGGATCTTCTTCAAGCTTGTCAGGAGCCGAAAGACTGAAACACAAACCATTCGGAAGGTCGGCCAGCTTCAGTTCATACACAAATTTAATTTTGTATGCCTTGAGAGTGTGAGAAGGAAAAACTATTTTGTTGCAGAAGAAATTAATATATTGATTTGAAGTTTTGCAAATATACTTCCATACTTTTTTCGGATTTTTACATATGTTTTTTGGCCAGATAAATTTTTTCAAAAACATAAAAAAATTTGGGTTGACATAATTTTGGCCATCTGGAACACCTGATGGTATTTGTTAAGCTACGACACAGCACGGTAATGTTGCAGTATATAAAAATTGAAAAATATTTCTTCTTCTTCTTCTTATCCTTTTATTAACCCTTTCCTCGTTATACGAACTTATGCGTAACGAGTTTCCCATTTTTACTGCATCGCTGCTGCTCCGCTTATGGGGTTGGCTAATGTCGCAGACCGCAGAACGCGTCTACATAATGCTCGGTCCTGGATCGCTTCAGTGGTTAACCCCAGACGTTGTTGCGCATTTGCCATCTGAGAAATACAGGAATTCTTTTTCCGACCTCGTTTTCTTACAGTTGGAGTGACCGTAGTTGATAGTGCCTTTTTAACCGGATTTTCCGCAGATCTTCTTTGAACGTGGCAATACCAACTTATTCTATTCGCCTCAAGCTGTTCGGTTACCGAATTCTTTATATGTAGACTTCCTCTTATACGCGTAGATCTAATGCAATCGCGTTTAGTAACTCCACTAGACATCCTTAACATTTTCATTTCCGCTGCCGTCATTTTGTTTTTAAACGCTTCGTACATTGTCCAGCACTGTGAACCGTACATAAGAGCTGGTCTACCAACCGTGGTGTAGAGTTTCCCCTTTAATTTAAGTGGAAATTTTCGGTCGCAAAAGATTCCCGAATTTTCCCGCCATTTCATCCATCCCACACTCACTCTGTGGTTTACGTCGTCGTCACATTTCGCTTCCATGTTAACGATTGATCCTAAGTACTCAAAAATAGTGCTTTTCGGAAGAACTATTCCGTCTAACATTATATCGAACAGGTCGCAACGGATGTGCAAATGGGCACGTCAAATGCTCCGTCTTTGAACGACTTATTTTAAACCCGTTTCTCTCTAGCGCATTTCTCCATGAATCTAAGGCGTTCTGTAAATCTTCGCATTATCGCTAAGTATAACTGCGTCGTCAGCGAAGAGAATTGGCGTTACATTTGCTTCGTGCATGCAGTCTTTTAAAAGATAGTCGAATACTACGTTAAAGAGGAAAGGGCTAAGTACGCTTCCTTGATGCACTCCGACATTAACTGGAAATTCTCTCGTTAGTCCAGCAGGGCTTTTAACCGCAGTTTTCACGTTTCCGTACATGTCTTGTATTATTCTAACATACGTTTCCGGTACATTTTGAGACCTCAGCGCGGCCCATATGAGATCCCTAGGCACTCGATCGAATGCTTTCTCGAGGTCGATAAATACCATGTGTAAGTCCTTAGACGAATCTCGGTGCTTTTCCATTATTATTCGTAGGCTTTGGATAGCGTCCACCGTCGATCTTCCTTCAACAAATCCACACTGGCTATTATCGAGCTTTATTATTTGCCGAAGACGTTCGTTTAAGACTCTTTCGATGATTTTCATTGTATGTGACATAAGCTTGATTGAACGGTAGTTGTTGCATTCTCGAGTGTCGCCTTTTCCTTTGTATAATGGAACCAAGAAGCTACTTCTCCATTGATTCGGCATAGGTTGTCCACATTTTAATTTATTTAAAAGTTTCGATAGCCAAACGCTGCCGATCCCCTCCATCTTCGACCAAAACTCTGATGGAATGCTGTCTGGTCCCGCCGCTTTCCCCCGCTTCATTTTTCCAATTGCTATACTTATTTCTTCAATTGAAAAGTCCGAAACTTCCTCTTCGAATAGACCAGCTGTCGGCACGATATCACGTGGAAACTGTTTGTTAAGCAACTCCTTGCAGTATTCAAGCCACCGGTCACAAATTTCCTTTTCATTTGTTAATAGGCGACCGTCTGCGTTTTTGATATATTTCGGCGAGGTTATTTCCATTGAATTTTTTCTCCTCTGTGCAGCGAGCTTAAAAATATTTGGCATTTTAGTATTGTACGACGTTTGAACTTCTTGGATAGCTTGTCTTCTATCCGCCGATCGTGAGGATATTTGTTCCAACTCCTGGTACAGGTTTTCCGCTTCTGGACTTTCTTTGCGATCTTTTTAAGACGCTCGTATTCAAGAGCCAGTCGAGCTTTTTCGATATCGTCGCTCCGATCGCATTTTGTCCACGCTTGGAATGCACTCTTCTTGTCGGCCACAGCTCGTTTGGTTTCGTCATTCCACCACCATGTTTCTTTGCCGACGTAATGGTATTTCGATATAGTCCCCAGATGGGACTTTGCGAGTGTTATGCATTCCTCGTGCATGCTGTTCCACATTTCTTGCGGGCTAAATGAGTCTGCTATACCATTTATATTTTGAAGTACTTCTTTAGCCAGTGCGATAAATCTTGCGCTTCGTTCCTTCGATAGATTATACCACCGGATTTTTGGCTTTCCAAACGATGCCCCTGTTTTCGGTGGTTCCGCTGTGAAAAATTCTGTAATGAGCAGACGGTGTTGGCTTACTAGCGATTCTCCAAGTATTACTTTACAGTCCTTAACACGGTTTCTCATCGACATTTTGCAGAGGTGATAATCTATTTGCGTTTCGTGGCCTCCGCTGCTATAGGTGATGAGATGTCGTTGATGTTTAATAAACATTGTATTTAAGACGGTTAAGCCGTACGCTCTACGCGCTACAAGGATGTCTTCGCCAGCTGAATTTCTGGTTCCAAAGCCTTTACCGCCGTGGCAGTCCTCATAATCAACATTTGTTTCTCCGACGTGGCCATTTAAATCTCCGCCTACGAAGAGCATCTCATCGATAGGTATATTTCTAAGCAAATTACCGAACTCTGACCAAAATGTATCTTTTTCCGATTGGTCGCATCCATTTTGTGGAGCGTACGCGCTAACAATGTTCCACGTTTCATTGTGTATGACGAGTTTAACACTCATCAAGCGGTCGCTTATTTTCAAGATACCAATGATGTTGTTTAGAAGATCCGCTGCAACAACGATTCCAACACCGTTTCGTCCATTGACCGTTCCATGGTAGAACATCTTAAAAGCCTTAGTTTTTAAATCTAGAAAACGCACTTTATTTCCTGTATTACACCACTTCGTTTCCTGTACGCACAGGATTTGTAGAGTTCTGCGACGCATAATCGCTTCTAATTCTAAACTTTTTGAGGTCATCGATCCGACGTTCCAACTTGCAAACCGAAGTTTAGGAAAATATTTTGGAAATTTCATTTTGCCCGCCCCCGGAATCCGTCGGGCTCTGACACAAGCACTTCTGCTTGCTCTGGGATCACCCGAGTGCGTTGCAACCGTGGTGCCCAGCGGGGTAGTGCTATTAATTGCGATCATTTCCATGAAGTTTAAAGTTTGAGTGGTTTGACACTTTTATGCTAATTTCGAATTGATTGACTGTCAAAAATTGAAAAATATTTCAATTACAAAAAATTAAATTAAAAACTACAAAATGCAAAACTTAAGCGTGGGAACAAAAGGAACAATTATTGAATTATTATAAGTGCTTTTCTTATGTAGATTATTTTCTCAGCTTCACTGAAGAGTAGTGACATATTTGTCAAGGAGCAAATTGAAATCAGATATAAAAGTTTTTTTTAAGCGGGATGTCACAAAGTTCTGTTGTTAAAAAATACGCTATAAGTCGATGTATAGTTTGGCTATTAATACAAAATTACAAAAAAAAACCCCAACGTAATGTGTGTGGTTTTCGAAAATCTATATATTTTTTTTAGCAAATACCAATTATAAAATAACATGTTTTTTCTAAATAGATTTCAATTTGCGAGTAAATATCTGAGTTTGCCCGCGTGTAATTTGAAAAAAAATTTAGTGATGAATCCAAGGCAAGGAGCAACTTAATCCCCGTGTTTGCTAAGTAATCCCGAAGGAAAGTGGTGATATGGTTGTGTTGTGGACCTTTTTTTTTCAAAAAAAACTTAACACAAGTTCTTTGGAAAATTGGACAGAGAGAAAAGAAAGATGTTTGGGCTCAGTGGTTATTTCGCTCCATGGGTGGCATTCAACATTAAATGGGGAGACTAATTGTTAGTTGGAGTTGGCTTGTTGTTGTTTATAGTCAACCACACATATTACGTGATTTTCGTTGACTGAAAAAATGAATCTCTTTAGGGCACGACTCGGATTCGAACACCAAACCTTTCGATTTGGAAGCAAATTCACTACCACTTGAGCCACGGCCCCCACAAATTGTTCGGTTAATGGTGTTGGCCCTTTTTCGAAATAGAAGGTACTATGGATTGTTTCATGTACATTTTTAAAACGCCGATAATACCGTATGCAGAATGGACTATGTCACTTCCATATGCGTTTTAGCAGGAAAACGACCCGAAGCATACATCAAAATTGGTAAAGCGATATTGAAGAGACCATTGGGTTTAAGTTCTCAAATGGCCGGCCTAATCCCTGGACTTAAATCTTGTCGAAATTTTTTTCAGGGTTCTGAAAAGACGCCTTATTGAAAAACGGCTGAAAGAACAAAAGGGAACTATTCCAACATTTAAAAATCTAATGGAACAGAGTGTTTCCCGTGAAATTAACCTCAATTTATTCTAAAAGAAATACCCGAAGCAACTGTTAATGATTTGGTTACTTCAATGCCACGAAGAAGTGCTGTAGGTTGTAGTTTTTTTTAATTGAAATATTGTTATATTGAACTGTGTTACATATTGTAGCTTAACAAATAAATATCATTACGTTTGTTATACGAGTACCTTGTTAGAAAAAATTAAAATACTTAATCAAAAATTTGAACTAAATTTATTTCTATTGTTTTGCACAACACTGTAGAACATTTTTTCAGCAATATATATAAAAAATTTGTCAACCAATTTAAATTCCTTGTTTAATACGAAAAATTAAGTGAATTCAAACAGTAAGAGTGGCAGAGAGAGGCAGGGAGAGGCAGAGTCAGCAACGGCAGGTTTTTTGGCTACAAAAGATATATGGGAGATATAAAATGCAAGTTCGGAAGTTTTGAGGATGTACTCGTAGATTATATAGACGGATCGGTCAAAGACGTTTTGTATAATACCATTTTCTGGAAAACAATGTATGCACGTTATCGATTATTGTATAACAACAGATGAATGGAACTCTTCTTCTTCTTCTTATCCTTTTATTAACCCTTTCCTCGTTATACGAACTTATGCGTAACGAGTTTCCCATTTTTACTGCATCGCTGCTGCTCCGCTTATGGGGTTGGCTAATGTCGCAGACCGCGGAACGCGTCTACATAATGCTCGGTCCTGGATCGCTTCAGTGGTAAGCCCCAGGCGTTGTTGCGCATTTGCCATCTGAGAAATCCAGGAATTCTTTTTCCGACCTCGTTTTCTTACAGTTGGAGTGACCGTAGTTGATAGTGCCTTTTTAACCGGATTTTCCGCAGATCTTCTTTGAACGTGGCAATACCAACTTATTCTATTCGCCTCAAGCTGTTCGGTTACCGAATTCTTTATATGTAGACTTCCTCTTATACGCGTAGATCTAATGCAATCGCGTTTAGTAACTCCACTAGACATCCTTAACATTTTCATTTCCGCTGCCGTCATTTTGTTTTTAAACGCTTCGTACATTGTCCAGCACTGTGAACCGTACATAAGAGCTGGTCTAACAACCGTGGTGTAGAGTTTCCCCTTCAATTTAAGTGGAAATTTTCGGTCGCAAAAGATTCCCGAATTTTCCCGCCATTTCATCCATCCCACACTCACTCTGTGGTTTACGTCGTCGTCACATTTCGCTTCCATGTTAACGATTGATCCTAAGTACTTAAAAATAGTGCTTTTCGGAAGAACTATTCCGTCTAACATTATATCCGGAACAGGTCGCAACGGATGTGCAAATGGGCACGTCAAATGCTCCGTCTTTGAACGACTTATTTTAAACCCGTTTCTCTCTAGCGCATTTCTCCATGAATCTAAGGCGTTCTGTAAATCTTCGACGTTATCGCTAAGTATAACTGCGTCGTCAGCGAAGAGAATTGGCGTTACATTTGCTTCGTGCATGCAGTCTTTTAAAAGATAGTCGAATACTACGTTAAAGAGGAAAGGGCTAAGTACGCTTCCTTGATGCACTCCGACATTAACTGGAAATTCTCTCGTTAGTCCAGCAGGGCTTTTAACCGCAGTTTTCACGTTTCCGTACATGTCTTGTATAATTCTAACATACGTTTCCGGTACATTTTGAGACCTCAGCGCGGCCCATATGAGATCCCTAGGCACTCGATCGAATGCTTTCTCGAGGTCGATAAATACCATGTGTAAATCCTTAGACGAATCTCGGTGCTTTTCCATTATTATTCGTAGGCTTTGGATAGCGTCCACCGTCGATCTTCCTTCAACAAATCCACACTGGTTATTATCGAGCTTTATTATTTGCCGAAGACGTTCGTTTAAGACTCTTTCGATGATTTTCATTGTATGTGACATAAGCTTGATTGAACGGTAGTTGTTGCATTCTCGAGTGTCGCCTTTTCCTTTGTATAATGGAACCAAGAAGCTACTTCTCCATTGATTCGGCATAGGTTGTCCACATTTTAATTTATTTAAAAGTTTCGATAGCCAAACGCTGCCGATCCCCTCCATCTTCGACCAAAACTCTGATGGAATGCTGTCTGGTCCCGCCGCTTTCCCCCGCTTCATTTTTCCGATTGCTATACTTATTTCTTCGATTGAAAAGTCCGAAACTTCCTCTTCGAATAGACCAGCTGTCGGCACGATATCACGTGGAAACTGTTTGTTAAGCAACTCCTTGCAGTATTCAAGCCACCGGTCACAAATTTCCTTTTCATTTGTTAGTAAGCGACCGTCTGCGTTTTTGATGTATTTCGGCGAGGTTATTTCCATTGAATTTTTTCTCCTCTGTGCAGCGAGCTTAAAAATATTTGGCATTTTAGTACTGTACGACGTTTGAACTTCTTGGATAGCTTGTCTTCTATCCGCCGATCGTGAGGATATTTGTTCCAACTCCTGGTACAGGTTTTCCGCTTCTGCCGCTCGAGTTCGAGCCAGGACTTTCTTTGCGATCTTTTTAAGACGCTCGTATTCAAGAGCCAGTCGAGCTTTTTCGATATCGTCGCTCCGATCGCATTTTGTCCACGCTTGGAATGCACTCTTCTTGTCGGCCACAGCTCGTTTGGTTTCGTCATTCCACCACCATGTTTCTTTGCCGACGTAATGGTATTTCGATATAATGGAACTCTTACATAGAACATTTGTAAGTTAAGCAAATTACATTTTTTTATAAACCTTTGTTTAAATGGGTATGAAATTCCCAAGGAGTAATGCAACTACAAATGCCTGATGTTGCTCATCTGACCAACTACGGGAGTTGTGTTTTATTTACGTACGCATTCCACCAATGAGTTAACCGTTGTTGGAGACAACAATTACGGCGATGAATGGACAATGTACGGTTACGGTCTTCATTAACATTGGAGGATACAGCAGCAATATTTTCCTCTGTACGCACTCCGTATACGCATAGCTTGATGTCCAATAGCGTAGCTTGCACAGTAGGTCGATTATGACGACCGTAAAATGGTCGAAGTGCGCGAAAATCATTTTTCACAGATCATACATTTTGATAATAAAATTCATTTATTTGTAAGCTTTGTTCGGGCGCAAATATTGAAATGCACAGGATAAAAGAAGCTGATAAAAAAGGCCATGCATATGTGCAGAATTTTCAAAAAAAATCTATTTGTTTTTTAACAGATTGTTGAGGTAGATTGCGAAAGTTCCACATTGACTAAAAGTTATGGTAGAAAATGTGACTGCCTGACGAGAGTTTGGGACGCGCAGGTACATAGCTGTTTTTTGTTTGCGACGGCTGACCGTTACTTTCGGAGCGGGTCTAATCTGCCAGTGTCTTGTTATCAGAAAATATACCTGGGGACATTTGTAAGCAGGAATGGGAAATTAAACGTAATTTTACAAAACAAATAAAAAAGTTCATAAAGTTTTTGCTTTAGCTGCGCGCGACTTCAAGCAAAACGGACTTACAAGTTTAAACGCGTTTTTCTTGAAACTACTTATCCGACACGGTCGGTATGATAACTCATACAGTTTTTACAATTTGTTTGTGCGATTTCTTTAAAAAATATTCGAAATCGTTTTCCCTATAGTGTGTCGAGCCGGATTTTTGATATTTTTTCATATTTTTTGTTAACTGCCAAAAATTTGCTAAATTTTTCGAAATTCAAAATTCCGGCTTAACACACTATAACTACATCTATATTTGACAAGAATTTTAAACGCTAATAAACAATGTGTACTTTTTATTTTTATTGATTTCTGTTCGCAGAATACGCTTCAGGAAAAAAATCATTTATTTTTTACTTCATTTTACCATTTTAGCTCTCCTATTAAATTTCGTGTTACTTAGGAACAATTTTGATTTAACTACTTAAGTTATTTTCTTACATTTTGTTCTTGCTATTGTCTATAGGTATATACGAGCAATATTGTTAACCAGCTTTGTCCAAAAATATTGAACATAAAAAAATTATAATGATTAAATAGCTCTAAGGAAAATTTTAAAAAAATTTCCTTTTTCTGTATTTAAATATTTGAAAAATCATGACATGGCTGGATCATAAGAATGCTTTAGATCCATAAGAATAATCGTGCAGAGTCCTTCCATAAGACAACATGTAGGGGATCGGTCCCCTTAACATCTGAAAACCGAAACAGATATACTCCTGCTCTTAATAAAATACTCTTAATTGCATGTGCAATAGTGCCAAACCTTGATGACAGAAGGTGTTGAAAATCTTCTTGTAAGTTTGAACTAACAGCTTAGGACAGTATATGTAAAGGAGACGTCGCTATCACTACATAGAATGACTTTAAGGCATTTAAGTCATAACTTGCAGGAGAGTGATTACTTCTCTGGTAAATATAGCGTTGAGGAAATATCGAGTGTCTTTAAGCTGCGGGGAAAGCTTCTGAAGCCAGTTATATCCCACAGAGATGATCTACCAAAAATGTGCAACTTGTGTAAATTGGCGGAAAGGGAAGTCGGTTTACATTTCGTTGAAAAATATCCAGTGTTTAAAGAAATGAAGAGACAGAATGCACCTTTGGAAGTTATGTTCTGTCGACGTATCAAGTACTATTACTTCTTGATGGAAGTCGTGCTAAAATATTATCTACGAATAGTCAATGAAAATTTATACTTAAAAAAAAAACTTTGTTCATTTATGTATGTATATATTTGTTGCTAATCTAGCACAGCAAAGCCAAGCAAACTGATTTTTGTAAAATTAAAGAAAACCAAAATAAACTTATCTTAATCTATATGAAATATTTGTAACTAGTTAAATGATAATAATTATACAGAATGATAAAGTATGTATATATACCTTCTTTGTTTATGCAGTGAAATTTGAGATCTTCCAATGAGTTTGTATGAGAAGAAACACTCTTTTTCGTTATTTTAGATATAAATCTTTTACAAGCATAGCAAGCTGTTGTGCCATATTTCTGACTTTGAAGACCCTTACGGTTTACTGCAGTATTACATACGCCACAAAATGTGTAAGTACCTGTAAAAGAAAGTTAGAACATATAATAATATTCTAATAACAGGTTTTCGGTATCTTTTATATAATTAAAATATCTTATAATAAAGACTAGATTTTTTAATAAAACACAAACAAACTTAAGTAGAAGTGAATGTTTATACATAAGGTTTCTCTACCATATAAGATAGTTTAGAGTTTCAATTTAAAACAAAAAAACACATAAGATGAGTAAATATGAAAATAAAAACCCCGAACCTTATGTACATACAATATATTCCTATGCCATGCTTTTTTTTAGTACGAGTTAATTATCTTTAACTTTGATATATTTTGTTAATACTAAAAAGGTGTAACTGGGGACAATTTTATATAAAGGCGCAAATAAAAACGACCTAATCTGTTACGAAAATAAGCAAAAAAAAAATGCAATGGATATGCATTTTTTTGAAGAGCACCATTGGTAAATTATTTCCCTACAGCAGAGGTTCAATTATTTTCGGCCACAGAACCCTAAATGATCAAACTTTTTTTGGTGGAACCCCATATTGATATTAAAAAAAAAAATATCGTTCCTTGAAGTGCGGTTGTAACTAATTATTTTGACATACAGTTTTGTTTGAATAGCTAAAACAGCCCTTACCTACAAATGTACCCACATGGCATTATTCCCAATAGGTACGCAACACCTATTGTGTCACCGACACAAAAAAATCTAAATATTTTTTTCGCGTATGACTAGATGTTTGAATTTGTTTAATGCAGGAATTTCGGTGCGACGCGACGGCACGATTAAGTTATTTCTACGGAACCCCTTTGAACCGCAACCTCAAGGTTCCGCGGAACACAATTTGAGAAACGCTGCCCTACAGTGTCGTTATTGGTGCTCTAAGCGTTTGTACTTTTTATTTATTTTAAATTTTAGAATTGTTTAGATTAATCCATTAATCTCAATAATAGCTTTCTAATAACAATAACAAACTTTCCTGGTTATTGATTAAATATGCATTTAATGAGTTTTATTACATTAGGCGAACGATTCCCTTCAGAAGCTCTTTTTTCTCCTCTTTGTCTATGTTGAAGTCTTCTTTTGGAATCATTTCCATTAAACTGTCGTAATTCATACACATTTTAACTTTTAGAGTTTTTCTTTTCCTTTACAATTTAATTGATTTGACGTTTTATACAATTTCTGCCCACAGAAAAACCTCATGCAGAAATTTGTACGAATTTGCAGGGTGGGGAAATGAGTTACATTCTCAAAAGCGTTCTCTTTAATAAAAATTTCTCGCGCGGAAACATGTTTTTGTAAAACTTCTGGCCTAAACTTATTACTGCGGATAATTTGATACACTCGCCTTAAGATTTTTCACCATGCTGCATACATTCGTCGGGCAATTTTCATTTCGCATGTTCTTTACTGGCTAACCTCGATTGCACCTAATAAATTCTTTATTTAGTTTTTTTCTCATTGATTTCTGTAAGGTTTTACGTAGCTTGTGTTTTTATCGGGGCTTTTTTGCATTCCCTTTACAATCAAATCCATGTTTGGAATGTTAAGAATGCATTCATCCCATATAACTCCAACCATATTCCCAGTTCGGATTATTCCAATCCAATGCTTTATTCGTCGATACCGGAATATTTTCCTATTGAGTGGAAACCTTTTTACAAACGCCTTCACAGGTAACACATACCGACAATTTGCAATTGTAATACTTTGACATCCTTTCTTGAGATTTCTTTCAATTTAGTATTGACCGTTTAAAAGAAATTAAACGGTGAATCATCCTTTCTTGAGATTTCTTTCAATTTAGTGTACATTCACTGTTTAAAAGAAATAATTTTCGGTATGAAATATAAATTGAAATGATGATCTTTTCTAATTTTAATCGCATTGTAAAGAAAAGACTTCTTATATCTCAAACTGTCATTTTAAGTATCGTCTTTATCGAAAAAGTTTTTAATAAAAAAAGTCAGACGATGGAATATCACTTTTTTATTTGAAAAGCTTTTTTTTCAGAGTTGCACTGGTCGAACTATTTGCCTTTACTAGCTTAGATTTTAAGTGTATTTCCATCTTCAGATTGCTAGTTATTGATACCCCCAGATATTTATATGCACTTACTCTTTCGATTATTTTCCCGTTATAGTACCACTTCTCGTCTCATGGTGCACTCACCATAGGCTCGCAGAAACAATATTGCGCCAGCGCTCTCTGCCCCATAAACACCAAGCCATTAAAACAGGAATTTAATGTCACTGTTAGATAAACATCTGGCACCAGAGAAAAGTGGCAAAAGATGTACAACATCGATTTTTATCGAAATATTAGGAGGTCCATTGCAGAATTTGTTGATATGCTGAGGACAGATATTGGAGGCTGTAAAACATCAAAGCTCGTATTTTTCTTCAAGCACAATTTATTCGTCGAATGAAGGACAATAGCATTCGAGAGCACATTCTCCAGTGCAAAGGAGAAGAATTCGGCGAAATTGTGATTAAGGCCATCGCCCTTGAAGCATCAAAGGGTTAAGCAGAGTCAGTCCAAACTTCAAAGAGAGCGGACGTGTTTTACAAAGTGTCGTGGGGTGCGCGCTTTTTCTAAGAACTTAAAAAATTTATAAGAAAATCTTTCGCTTTTAATATATAGTATACCAAAATGAATTGTCATATATGTAAAGAAAAAATAGAACGCAGTGATGTAGGCAAAATTAGTTGCTCTGATTGCCTTGGTTTTTTTCATTCTTCTTGTGTGAATATACACGTTACAGACATGGAATATATGAACGCAAACAATATTAACTATAGATGTGATAAGTGCACTATTCTGCGTCGAAAATCTCTACAGTAGCAGCCCAGAGAAGCGTTAAATGTAACTCCAGTCGGCGTTAAACAACAACCGTCACACTCGGAGAGACTTAAAAATACAGCAGTCACAACTAAAGAACAGCAACAGCCACGACATCACCAAGAACATAGTGCAGAAAGAAAGCAAACATCAGCGATAGCAATACCACACCCAAAAGCACCAGGCCATCAAGCTGTGCCCATAAGTAAACCAACAAGATGACTGAAAGCGATCAACAGCCTGAATCTCAATCAGTGACTGGGCTCATGAGTCAACAACAACTGCAGCAGCAACAACAACAGCTGAACAACAGCCCAATTACGATGCAGCTTCTCTTCGAGGAAATTCTTTGTTTAAAAAAAATATATATAGACTTTCTAAACACTGTCCAGGAACTAAAAGAAGAAAACAAAACTCTCAGACTTAAGTCATTAACCTTGAGAGCAAAGTAAACTGGAGGGTGCAGAAGCTGATGGAGAATATCATTGAAATTGTTAGCGTACCAGACGCTAATAACAATAATGCTGAGGAATGCATGCAAACAATTTTAGAAAAAAGGAATTCGTCAAGTAAATTGAAGCGTACGCAGAATAATATTATATGCGTGCATCTCTCATCGCTAAATGTCAAACAGAGAATTATGAAAAGCGAACAAAATGGAAAAAAGAAGCTGAACTCCTCGTTATTTAGTGGTAATAGTAAAAGCAATATTTTTATCAACGATTGTTTCACTAAGCACACTCGTACATTGTTTATGGCAGCAAAAAAACTTAAAGCAGAAAAAAAATTAAGTACTTATGGTACTCGTATAATAATTGTAGCATTCTGTTGAGAAAGGATGTAAATGGTGAGGTTTTTGTTATAAGATATTTTGATAACTGAAATGCAATTTAATAATTTCGAATCACACTTTTACGAAAAGTTTTTTAATATGAATGAAAGTTTTGATCTTATAAACAACGACCTTACCATTCAAGCTACAAGTAGCAATACTGATAGTCTATTTTCTTTTACTAATAGTAAAACTGTTTACATTATTCATCAAAATATTAGAAGCTTGCGGCAAAGTTTCGATTTATTAGTAAGTAACCTAGAATCCTTTAAGAACTTGCCTGAAATTATTTTCGTGTCTGAAATTTGGATTTATTCTTACGAGGTTAATGGTTATAAGTTCTTTGCAAATGCCAATGACTCGTATTCTGCAGGGGGAGTTGGAATTTTAATACGAAATTTGTATGATTTGGATGAATGTGACGTGAAGCGCTATAATTTGGTGAGTGCAGACATTATAAAAATCTCTATTAACGTAGGTAATGAAGATTTTACTTTTGTTTGTGTGTAAAGATTTAATTCACAGTCATTTCATGTGTTTCTAGACGAATTTCAAACTTTTTGCGCTTATGGCAGAGCATGGTTTAGCCACTTTAATGAATGATATTACTAGACCAATTGCAGGTACTTGCATTGGCCATGTATTTGCTCGTTTTTTAAGAATTAGTCCTTATGCTTACATTGGTATCAACCTCGATCTTCAAATATCTGATCATTGTATGACTGGTGTAATTTTTAATGGCTTGGAAAGTAGAAAAGAAAAAAAGCATAATTTTCCAAGAAAGTTGAATAAAATTAACTACGAGCTGCTGAATAATTTACTGCGTTTCGAACATTGGGAAGAGGTGTATACTCAAGATAATGTATCTACGGCTGTTAATTTATTTTTGACGATATTAAATAATTATATAAGCTCAGTTAGCTATGTCACTACCCCTAAAAAGTCAGATTTCAGGCTAAAGCCTTGGATTAGCTGGTTACTTCTAAGGCAAAGACACAAATTACGGAAAAAGTGCCTTAAACATCCACAGAACGCTAGTCTAAAGCGTCGCTATAACCGTATGTGTCGAATAATAAATAATGAAGTACGAAAATGCCGCAATGATTACTATCACAATCAGATAAGGGCTGCGCTAGGGAATCTTAAACAAGAATGGAAAGTGATCAATAAAATTATGAATCGAAGTGTAACCAAGCAAAATAATTCTTTTGTCTTAAAAAATGTAAATATTAATGTTTCAGGACCCATAGAAATAGCAAACGAATTTAAAAAATACTTTGCTTCAATTGGGCAAAATTCTTTTCAAACAAATAATTTTAACATTTGCAATTATTGTTATCGTGAACCCAGGCTTACAGATATTACTTTTGAAAGGGATAGCTTCTTTTTCGAACCAATTTCTGGGGTTGAGATTTTGAGGACCATCCACTCCTTAAATAGCTCCAACTCCTGTGGCAGCGACAGTATTTCCAATGTTATGCTTAAAAACATTTCCTTCAATATTGTTGATATTTTGGAGCATATTTTCAATTTGAGTATCCTGTCCGGTGGTTTTCCTGGAGTTTTAAAATGTGCTATTGTTATTCCTCTCTTTAAAAAAGGAAGCAAACATGAAAAAAGGAACTATAGACCAATTTCACTGTTGTCTTCTATCAGTAAAGTTTTTGAGAAATGCGTAAAGAAAAGAGTGTTAGAGTATCTGAACAAAATAAAATTCTTCAGTCCAATGCAATTTGGGTTTAAGGCTGGGCTATCTACTGAAGACGCCCTTTTAGATTTTTGCTCCATTATACAGAAAGGTTTGGATGAAAAAAGATCTTGTGCTGGACTTTTTGTTGATATAACAAAAGCATTTGATATGGTTAACCATAATATTATTCTAAACAAGCTATATAATATAGGTTTTCGTGGATCGATACATAGTTGGTTTATGTCCGACAGAAAACAAAAAGTGAAAATCAAATCCAGCCTAAGTAACTTTATGGTTATCAACCTTGGTGTCCCTCAGGACATGGTTCTTGGACCTATATTATTTCTCATATATGTCAACTCCTTATTTACCCAGCCATTTGTAGGAAAAGTCAGGGCTTTTGCAGATGACCTTGGGATCGCATATGATTCCGCCAATCCCTTAAAGTTAGTGGCTGGTATAAACCATGATGTTGAATTGCTAAGACTTTGGTTCACGGACCATAAGCTAATAGTAAGCGATAAGACAAAACTTATGTTTTTCAGTCTTACCACGCACGAGTCTCCAGATATTGAGGTCGTATTCCATGCTTCTAAATGTGCAAGGTTTAACATGCTTCACATTCCATCTTCTGTCCAATGCTCTAAAATGTCTTTCGACGTGAATGTTCCCTGCCAGGACAGTTGCTTTAAAATTAAAAAAGGTAAGCGATTTTAAATACCTAGGTGTTATTATTGACCGAAATTTAGGTTGGTCTAACCATATTTAAAGTTTAAAGCAATATCTATTACGAGGGCGGGTCAATAAGTCCGTGACTTTTTGAATTTCTGACCTCTTTACTGAAACAGCAACACTGCTCCTGTCAACAGGCATCTGTCAGTTGACTCCTGGTAAAATTTAAACTTGCTGCGTCAGTTAGTTTGTGTTTGACAGCTATTTTTATCAGACTACTCACGAATTTCAAGAGAAAATGGAAAAAAGTGAATTTCGTGTGCTTATTAAGCATTATTTCTTGCGAAAAAAAACATTACCGAGACCAAGGCTAAGCTTGATAAATACTATAGGGACTCTGCACCATCGATTTCAATGGTAAAAAAGTGGTTTACTGAATTTCGTTGTGGCCGTACAAGCACTGAAGATGCCGAACGTCCTGGACGCCCAGTTGAGGTCTCTACACCCGAAACAATCGAAAAAATTCACGATATGGTGTTGGCCGACCGAAGATTGAAAGTGCGAGAGATTGTGGAAGCCGTAGGGATCTCGCATGGCTCAGTGGTTTCAATTTTGAATGATCACTTGGGCATGAGAAAGCTTTCCGCAAGATGGGTGCCGCGTTTGCTCACAGTCGACCACAAACACATGTGCAGTTGCCATGGCAAAAATCCATGAATTGGGCTATGAATTGCTCCCTCATCCACCCTATTCTCCAGATTTGGCTCCGAGCGACTACTTCTTGTTCCCAAACCTGAAGAAATGGCTTGGTGGAAAAAGATTTGACTCCAATGATGAAGTCATCTCGCAAACAGAGGCCTATTTTGAGGACCTCGACAAATCATTTTTTTTGGAAGGGATAAAAAAATTGGAGAAGCGTTGGACAAAGTGTATAGAGCTCAAGGGAGACTACGTTGAAAAATGAAATTATTTTTTTTATCAAAAAATCTGTGTTTTAATCCAAAAGTCACGGACTTATTGACCCGCCCTCGTATCTACCGTTCGCTCATTCTACCGTCTAAAGAATTTTTTTCCTTTTAATACTCTAAAATCAATTTATTATGGGATATTTCAGTCGAAAGTGCAGTAAGGTATATGATGTTGGGGAAGCGCTTACCTGAGTAAAATTCAGCCGTTGATTGCTCTACAGAAGTGTGTCATACGGAAGATCTGTGGTTCTTCTCGTCTGGCCCACTCCATGGAATTATTTAGATACATGCAAATCCTACCAGTTAGGCATCTGTTTTATTTTAAGGTCTTAAAAATATTTTTCATCCGAGGTGGTTATATGCAGAGTCCAATTTCTAACGCTTACAACTTGAGGAGCCCTCAACAATCTCTTGTCACTATTCCTGCTTTTCGTACCACCTGCTACAAAAATTCATATTATATTCTATCCTGCAAATTATTCAATAGTCTCCCTGTAGATACAAGATTCGTAGGTAATTTGCGTACTTCCATGAAAAGAGTTAAACAATGGCTTTTTAGCTACAATCAGAACGAAATCGAGATTTTTCTACACTACATTGACTAATAGCTTTTAATATACTCTAAACAATTTTTCCTTATGAAATGTTTTTCCTTTTTGCATCTAGAAAAAAATGGTTCTTATTTTTTCTCTTTCTCTTATTGTTCACCCCACTGTTAATAGTTTAATATAAAGTGACATTTGCCTCTATTTATGTTATTTAATACAAAATGTCACTAACTATTCTCGCATTTTAAGCTGCAACATACTTTTGTTATTTTTTTTAAGAAATTATTTGTAAATTGTAAAACGAGGATAATGATAAATAAATAAATAAATAAATAAAAATAATAAAAAAAAATAGCACACAAATTTACAACATCGATTCCGACTACAGATATCAAAAAAAGGTAGGAAAACAGGTAATCCACGCAACCATTTTCTTCAGCAATCCACAGTCAGCGCTATCCACAACCTATCTCATTAAAAGTACCTGTAAATTCAAGAATATAAAAGCTTAGTACCCCGAAATTTTTGAAGATAAGATAAGATACGTCCTAAATTTCAAAGTTTTTCTTCAATGCAGAACCAATCTTTGATCGCGAACGAGAAGTATCGTAAGCCCTCGGCCATCGAGTCGAAAAAGAGCTCAACTCACTCGCAAAAATAGAATCAGCATAAGGACAGAGGCCAGCGATTGGGGTTCCCTGCTGGTAGTCATTTCAAAAGTCGACGGTGGAGAGCTCTTATGTGTCGACTGTAAAGACGGAATAAATGAACGTCTTACAAGTCTTGTTAAAGAGCTCACGTAACTTTCGTTTTTTCTGCGAGTTAAATTTACATAAGGCATACTTGCAAATTCCAATTGACAATCAGTCCAGCGAAATTCAAACCATTTCCACAGATTGAGGGACTTATCGAGTGAATCGATTATCATTTGGTATTAAGACGGTTCTAGCTGAAATCAACCGAGTTATTATCAGCGGTCCAGAACGGCCAATTGCATTTGCATCACATTCCCTAACCCAGGCTGAACAGAATTATTTTCACCTAGATAGGGAAGCATTAGCTATCGTTTTTGCAGTCGACAATTTTTTCCAGTACCTGTTCAGTTGGAAATTCATACTTGTCACAGACAATCAACCGCTTGTGAGAATTTTCCACAAGAATGCTGAACTGCCTTAAATAACATCGGCTCGTTTACAATGTTATGCAGCTTTCTTATCAGGATTTACATATATGTAATGTGCAATTCAAAAAGGGTTCCAAGAATTCTAATATGGACTGTTTATAGAGAGCACCAATCAACCCCAGATGTCGAAAGGACATTGCAATCAACGATGAAGCTCACCAAATATGTGAGGCATTCATTTTAACAATTTCCTCTCCAACATTATCATTTAAATCTTTAAGCGACAAGACTATCAAAGATTCAAAACTTGCAATAATCCTCTGGAATTTACGAAACAACAACACTGAAGAATCTGAGTTCACTTTGGACGGCAGTATTATATTCCAGGACAAAAGGATTGGGGTACAGAGTTTGCTGGCATATTTATGTGACAACAATTTGGTAAGATTTCGGGGTTCACGATCGATGCACTTGCTGCGATCGATACACTTTGATACATGTAAACGTAATTTTCGAGAAATTAAGAGAAATGTTAAGTGTATAGACGTGTTTTTAATCGCCCTGTTCTTACGACAACTATTTTTCCGATTTCAAACAAATTGTCACTAACAGTGTCTGTAGTACAAGTGATAGATTACTCGCGTTACTTTGACTCCTTTAATTGCATCAACTCCAAACGTTTTTGAAGACTAATTTATCTGCTGTCAGTGGCTTTCGGTTTCTTTGTTGTTCAAAATGTCAACTACTCGCCAGCAAGCACTTAAAGAAAAGTCCATCTTAATGAATACAGTTACTCCAGACAAATTCCAATCAGGTAATAACACGACCGAATCTCACCCACCACCTACGAAGTCCTCAGATAAAAAAAAATCATGCTTGTCTGATCAACTTCGTGATCTGGAATCTGGTCTGATGGACAAATTCAAATCGTTGCTTGCGAAGTTTAAGTGAAGCTTTAACAATTAAATGTGTGAAGCCATTGCTTCTCTTACCCAAAGAGTCCAACAATTTGAGACTAGCATCCTGGAACTACAAAACGATAACGAAAAATTAAGAGAAGAGGTGGCTGATCTACAATGAAAACAGCGTCTCACCTCTCACTTCGATGCTTTTCGATTAAGAAATGCACCAAACAGTGGTCACAGCCCGCTACTCATCAGACTCTCGTCTTAGATAGAGCTAAGTTCGCTGCTCGCTGCTCGCTGCTTTTCGTGTAAGCAATGCTCTTACGCTCGGATGATGAATTGTCTGTTTTTGACAACAGCACAACCTCTGCGCAAACCACCACCCGTATTTACATGAGAGCTTAACGAAAGAGAATAGCTCCTTGCTTCGCCATGCTCTCCAACTTCGACGTGAGGGCCTGCTGTTCTCTGTCAAAACGCGCAATGGCTTTGTGTTCGTGAAGAAGACACCGAGATGAGGGTTTCTTCACCTGCGAATTTTCCCAAATATTTTTGTTTTTAATTTGAATTTAAATCTTTGAATGGAGCTATATAAATGTTTAAACTTTGAATCTCTAAATTTTTCTAAATTGTGAATTCTTGATTTATTTTACTTTAGTTTTTCTAATCACATTACCTAATGTTGTACTTATACTATTTCCTCTCTCTATTTCCCTGCACTTTTCGCACTTTTCTTTCCAATAGATTACAATGATACCTTATTAGTTATTCCAACTGGGCTGCTATTTCTTGTTTGTGGTGTTTTTCATCATTATGACTCTTTTCCTCTCTATTTCCCTGCACTTTTCGCACTTTTCTTTTCAATAGATTACAATGATACCTTATTAGTTATTCCAGTTGAGCTACTATTTCTTGTTTGTAGTGTTTTTCATATTCATGACTCATAGTGGCTCTGTGTCTGAGACACTGAATGAGGTTGGAGTTCAGACGCTACTTAAAATTTTATTTAATGATCTAATGCCTATGAAGGACCTAAAGTCTGCCACTTCAATGCTCGTAGTTTTAGATTCGTTGTTTTCTACTTTACAAATATTTTCCGCATCATACGAGCATATTATACTATGCGGGGATTTTAATGCGGATTTGCTGAAGAATGATAGCAGATCTCGTTCACTCCTGGATGCTATTGCATCGTGTAGTCGTGTGGCCGTTCATTCACATGCGACTCGCTTTGACCTGACACCCCTCCAAGTCTTCTTGACTTGGTGGTTGTCTCAGACCATACAAACTTGCTTCTCAGAGACCAATTGTCACTCACTCGACCATGATCTTTTGTATTGTACATATGACATTTATTTCTCATCAAATCCTCTGCAGAACACCTTTCAATTTCGTGATTTCGCAGCAATAAATCATAACATCCTTCACCATCATGCGAGCCTTCTACCATGACATTCGTGCTACTTTCTATCCGACATTAATGATAAAGTAGAAATCGTTCAGACCCTTATTTAAGATCATTTTAATACACATGTTCCTATTAAGACCGTTACAGTGCGCAATAAATAGTAAATGCCCATGGTTTACCACTGCGGTGCATAATGCTATCAAAACTCGTCGTAAATTATATGCTAAACTCAAACAACTTTCTACCAGTCACAACTGGGAAATGTTTTGCAGAACAAGAAATTACTCTTCATTTATCACCAGAATTCATTGATAAATCGTCAAAGAAACTTTGGGCAAATCACGTTCTATTGCGATAGGAAAGAGTTACATACAAACTAAAATGCCAGATGCAGATGAGTTAATTGATGTCTTTTCCCCTAAGCTTAGTTGCAATTCTTCGTTTTCACCGGAAAATCAACTTTTCTTTGGTGGATCACCGTTGTTGGAATTTGAAGTAATATCTGAATCGGAAGTGATCTTACAGGTTCGTGCTCTTAAATCTAACGCGATTGGTGAGGACGGAGTACAATTGCATTTTATCAAAATAATACTTCCCCATTTAATAAGCCTATTAACTCATTTATATAATTTCTGCATTACATCTTTAACCTTTCCGGATTGTTGGAAAAAAGCAAAGGTCATCGCTGTGCCCAAAAAAAACAACCCTTTCTTAGTAACCGATTTCCGTCCAATAAGTATCTTACCTTATTAACTTCCAAAAAATTATTGTAAAACAGATTTCCAACCACCTCAATCGTTTCAATCTATTATCGTCAGTGCAGTCAGGTTTCCGATCTGGCCATAGCTGTTCTACTGCTCTGTTTACTTGATTTCTCGAAAGCTTTTGACACGATCAATCATGAGGTTCTTTGCACACTGAAACTTTACTTTGGTATGAGTGATTCCTCGGTGTGCTTGATTAGGAATTACCTTACAAATCGTGTTCAAAGAGTTGCTACTAACTAAAAATGCTCTTAACCAAAAAATATAGTTTCTGGAGTGCCCCAAGGTTCAGTTCTTGGCCCAATTCTCTTCTGTCTTTTCATTAGTGATTTACAGCAAGTGCGTCGAAATACATATGTACATATGTATGCCGATGATGTGCAGATATACCTTTCTCGACCACTTGGCTTGGTGGATAGATTTAATTCGGACTTGTCTTCCATTGCAAAATGGTCTCAGGACAATGGTCTGATTCTAAATCCAAAAAAGAGTCAGATAATTTAATTTAAAAAAAATGTACAATGTCGAAGAGTTACCGCCTATTTTTCTCAACTTCATAAGGCTTATCTTTTCTAACACCGTGGTGCGTCTTGGATATAAAGTAAATCAATCTCTTTCTGCCACTGATCATTTAAATTTAATTATAGCGCGTGTATATGCAGGATTGCTAAAGCTCTGGCTGTTTTCTAGTTTTACACCTGAAAGCACCAAACCAAGGTTGATTAAGTCCATTCTTTTGCCGATTTTTGATTATACTATAGTTATCTACTGTAAACTGGAATCTCTCTGCCAGCACAAATTACTTGCTGCTTTTAACGATATGATTCGAAATGTCTTTGGAGTAAGAAGATACGACCATATAACCCTTTACCATAAGTATGTCCTTGGGTGCTCATTTTCTGATTTTTGGACAATAAGCTGTTTTGTGTTTTTACATAAATAAATTAATATAAACAATCACCACCGTATTTATTTGAAAAATAAAAGTTTGTGCAGTCACCTAGAACTTTCAATCTTAACTCGTTTCGCCTCTTCCTTGTTCATGTTTCCAGACCGTGGAATTCACTGCCCACCACCATTAAACAAGAAATAGGAGCTTACAATTTAAATGTGCCCTATTTGCACACTTTTCATCTTTGCAATCTATTCTTCTCTTTATTTTAACTTTCTTTTCAGCTCTCTTCTTTTCCCTCTATGCTTCCTCAATTTTCTCTTTCCTTTCCTCAGTATTAGTTACTATTCTTTAAGTTATTTAAGATTTGATTTAAAATCTGTAAATTTAGTTTATTCTTTCACTTAATGTTTTACTTGTGCTCTTTTTGTTTTGCATAAACTATTTTAAAGTGGTCAACTGAATGAGCTTACATGTACTATAAAAGACTTCTGTTCTTATTTGTACGAGGGCGGGTCAATAAGTCCGTGACTTTTGGATTAAAACACAGATTTTTTGATAAAAAAATAATTTTATTTTTCAACGTAGTCTCCCTTGAGCTCTATACACTTTGTCCACCGCTTCTCCAATTTTTTTATCCCTTCCAAAAAAAATGATTTGTCGAGGTCCTCAAAATAGGCCTTTGTTTGCGAGATGACTTCATCATTGGAGTCAAATCTTTTTCCACCAAGCCATTTCTTCAGGTTTGGGAACAAGAAGTAGTCGCTCGGAGCCAAATCTGGAGAATAGGGTGGATTAGGGAGCAATTCATAGCCCAATTCATGGATTTTTGTCATGGCAACTGCACATGCGTTTGTGGTCGACTGTGAGCAAACGCGGCACCCATCTTGCGGAAAGCTTTCTCATGCCCAAGTGATCATTGAAAATTGAAACCACTGAGCCATGCGAGATCCTTACGGCTTCCACAATATCTCGCACTTTCAATCTTCGGTCGGCCAACACCATATCGTGAATTTTTTCGATTGTTTCGGGTGTAGAGACCTCAACTGGGCGTCCAGGACGTTCGGCATCTTCAGTGCTTGTACGGCCACAACGAAATTCAGTAAACCACTTTTTTACCATTGAAATCGATGGTGCAGAGTCCCCATAGTATTTATCAAGCTTAGCCTTGGTCTCGGTAATGGTTTTTTTTCGCAAGAAATAATGCTTAATAAGCACACGAAATTCACTTTTTTCCATTTTCTCCTCAAATTAGTGAGTAGTCTGATAAAAATAGCTGTCAAAAACAAACTAACTGACGCAGCAAGTTTAAATTTTGACAGGAGTCAACTGACAGATGCCTGTTGACAGGAGCAGTGTTGCTGTTTCAGTAAAGAGGTCAGAAATTCAAAAAGTCTCGGACTTATTGACCCGCCCTCGTATATATCACATATAGTTTTGCACCTACAATTTCGTACTTATTCGCTAACGATTCAATATAATCCTTTTGATCTATTTTCATAATTTTCTTTTCACAATCATACTAAATATTTATACCTAGATAAGTTTTTAATGGACCCTTATCTTTTATTCTAAGCTTCAATGCTAATTTTCGTTTTATTATTTCTTTATTTTTGCTACAAATTAATAAATCATCAACAAAATTTATCAAATTAACTTTAATATTACTGCTTACCATATAGCAGAGACAATAATCAACTTTACTTCGCTTACATCCTATTTCCCTTAAAAGCCCATCTAAGCACATATACCATGTCCGTGAATTTTCTCGCAAACCATATAAAGCCTGCTTTAGTTTAAACACTCTGCCTTGAAGGAATAGTGCAAAAAAAAAACTCACGAGCAAACACAAGAGGCACTATCTTTCAAAAGTCCGTCTAACTACTCGCATACGCCGACGATAGTGACATAATCGGAAGAAAACAGCGTGATGTCAGTGGCGCTTTCGCGAGTATTGAGACGTCAATGAGGGCAAGACCAAGTATATGCTGTCAAACAAAAAGGACAACCAACACCGACGTCTCGGGCAGAACGTTACCCTCGACAGATATAACTTTGAGGTAGTTAAGGACTTTGTCCACCTAGGCTCTGCTATAAATACAGACAACGACACCAGCGCTGAGATCAAGCGAAGAATAACTCTTGCCAACCGCTGTTTCTTTGGGCTAAGAAGGCAATTGAGTAGCAAAGCCCTCTCTCAGACAATAAAAGTCACCCTTTATAAGACCTTAATAATCCCGGTCCTGCTCTTGGCGCATATGAAAAATGGATGAGAGTGTTCTTGGTTGCTTCGAGAGAAAAATTCTTCGGGCGATCTTCGGTCCCGTTTGCATTGATGGTGAATGGAGGAGGAGAAACAACAATGAATGAAAGATCCAAAGACTGATATGGCTGGGTCATGTAGAGCGTATAGATACCAATGCTGCGGTCCGAAAATTGTTCGAATCCGCTCCCGAGGGATAGCGCAGCAGAGGTAGGCCAAGACTCAGGTGGCGCACGCAAGTGGAAGAGGACCTCGGCCAACTTAGCGTGCGAAACTGGAGGCAGCTAGCCAGGGATCGACCTCGCTGGAGAAGTCTGTTGACTGAGGCCCAGGTCCTTCCCGGACTGTAGCGCCACTTAAGGTAAGTTAGTATTCAACCAAAAATTAGCTGATGAAGAAGGCGCTTCTATAACTTTCATCGACTTCAAGCAATATGATAATGCACATTTAATCAGACCACCAAGGTTTTTTATGGAGGCCCTTGAGCAATTAAAAAATAAATTTTCTGCCACTTTCAACAATTGCATAATAAGCTGCAGCATCGAAGCAAAATTGTACGAGTTATTGAAATCAGAAATTATTTATGAATGTTGTGCTAAACAGGATAAAAAATATTTAATAATAAGGGTGAAAATATGCTTTTTGATTAAGAAGTACAACAAAGATGGTATAATTTTCGATAGCAAAAATAAACTTTTTAGCGTTCACAAACACCCTGTTGCAGTGTTTCAGATTCCAAGATGTGTTTTACCCTGTTTTGAATTCCTTTCATAATTATTGGCGTGTGTTGCTATCAACTTCTAACCTTATTCCAATACACACAGAGGATAACTGTAACAAGGACACAAAAAGTCACCGAAAATATTGCGCAGTGAACCTAGGAAAATTATTTTTCTTTGAAAAATTAAAAATAAAGTTGATTTAAGTATAATACTATTTACAAACTTATTGAATACGAACAAATGATTTATGTAAGCGAAGGAAAAAATTTACCAAAACAAATAAATATATCTTTACTTAGTTAAACAAATACATGAATGGCAGCTTTATCTTGCTGGAAAATTGTATTTGAATCCGGCTGGTGGTCCAAGAAGTCTACCAAAACATCTTCCAACAAAGAAATATAATTTTCTGATTTCATTCGACCAGATATTTTGCATATTGGAGTCCTGCAATGATAGCTTAAAGCAGCCCAGACCATCAAAGATCCACCTTTAAAGTTTCGCTTAGTGGAGAAGTTCTCAGGACTTTTTATATAAGCCAATAATAATTAAAACCGTCCGGCCCATCAAAGAAAAGATCACGCTTTCCACTGTTCGGACTATGGCAAAGTGTAGTTGGGCAACTTTATGTGCTTCTGTAACAGCTTTTCAACATAAATATATTGTGATTCAGAGTTACCAGTGTCCGTTTGGTATCTCTTTCCCTTGGGTTTCTGTTGAGGAGCTTTTAGTTTTAGAGATTTGAAAAAGTTTTTAATGATGAGTGTTATCAGGGAGATCCTGTTTTGATCTTTTGCATGTGTGAAAAATACATTAAACAAAATTGTAAGCTGTTTTCTTTAAGGAAAAAGTTTATTTGCGTAGGTTTTCGTAGCGCGCGGTCAGTTTTTTGATGTTACGTGTATTTCTCTAAATTTGGATTGTAATATTAATGTGAAGTTAAATATTTTTATGTAAATTGCATTTTTGAACGGTGTATTTATTTTTTTTCAGTTTTGCGCAATTTGTGTTTTAAAGTTGTGCCTGTCATCTTGTCTCTTGGTGGTGCGGAAAAAGATAAATTTATTTTATTATTTTTTATAAATAAAACAAATTATGTAAATAAAAATTTCAATCTAAAAAAAGGACGGTAACTCTACGTACTATTCTTTCAGATTTTTGCTAATTTAAAATGCTTACTACAGACACTCTGTAAAAGCTTTTGTTGGACCTTATGGAAAAAAAGTTTTCCAATTCGAGTATAGTTTCGTAATTTTGATGGGTACAATTTTTTGTTTTTACCCAAAAATTTCAAACTTTATGAGGCTTGTGCTTTCTACAATATTTTTGAATTCGTTGCAAATAAGGTTGATTACAGTTTTCTCTATATTTATTCGAATGATTAGACCATTTTTAATTTCGGTTACTTGTGGTCCTTTTAATTGTTTAAGTTTACATTTGGCTTCACTTAACTAAATAAAAAAATAAAGATATTTCTTTTATAATTATCGTTTATATTTTTTAAATTTTTATATTAATTTTGGTTAACATTTGCGTTAGTGTGACAAATTATAATCATGAATCAATATTTTTTGGAATAAACGTTATTTTTGAGAATTTAGGTATTGAAAGGGCTATCATAATATTATTTTCAAAGGGGGCAACAATGATATTACCTAGTGTTTCTAAGTCAGGAATTTCTCGTCAGTTAAAATATTTCTGGATAAGATCTCAAGTGGTTAATAGAACTTGTCGTATGTCGTCAATATGGTTGCGTAACAAGTTGATGTCATAGTTAATTTGGTATAAACATTGCATGTACCTCATTTCGTTCTCTACATTGGTTATTCTATTGTAAATCTCGTCGGTTACTTGTTACTTGTTGGTTTTTACTTAGTTCCGTTATGTTATGTATCTGTTATATGTCTGTATTAAATTTTACTTGTTTATTGTTTTCTATGGTAAGCATTTTGTTATTGTATTTTATTGTCTCTCGTTGTTCATAGCCTGCAATACATATAAGTCCCTTTCCGACTATATTTAATCTGTTATTGTTTGTAAGGTCCTGTGTTTCGATATTTTGGGCTTGCACTGATTGGGTAATTGTAGAGAACTTGTATAAAAGTATTCTTAACTTCATAGTTCATTTTATCTTACAAAGATAAAATACTTTGTGGTTTTAATTTTTAAATAAGTAAGTAAGTATGTATAGTAAGTAGGTAGTAGTGGTGGAACTTTTTTGACATTAAGTATGTATTTTTGTATTTTGCTTAGGTCGTTTTATCTTATTCACTTTAATAGTAGGATTGTTCCTTTCTTGGTATTTTTTGTCTTGCCGTTCATTTGTTTTAAGGTATTTATGTTTTTTGGTTATATCTATTACGAGTTCGCTGCCAAGTTTCTTTGTGTATATTTTCCTATAACTACATACTATGGTTTTTACCTCCTCTGACTTCTCTAACAAAATTTGGACCTGGTTTGAGTTGCATGTACTGTTAAGTTTATTTATGACATTCTCCCTCTTTTTCTTATTGTTTCCTGGATCATTGGATATTCGTCTTGCGCTACTTTTCCGTTTAGGAAGTCGAAAGGATATCTATTGGTTGCTGTAAAGGTCATTATAAATCCGTAACATTTTTTCTTGAATAGTTTCCTCTTTATTTTTCTCGTTGTGCTTTAAGAGTCTTATGTATTCGTTTATCATATTATGAAGCCGTTGTACGTCAGCGTTTTCATCTATCAGAAATTGTTGGAGTGGTAGGGCTTTAAATCCAAGTTCATTATCAATTATTATTTTATTAATCTTCAAATATTGTACAATTTTAGCATTAAATTCTTTTCAAGTACGTCCATTAATTCTGAATAGTTCGGGGGATTTCTATCGTATTTATTCATACTACATACCTCGCAGTTGTTGGTAAGTTGTATGATTCTGGTTTTAAGTCCTGGATGATATATTCTTCCTTTTAATTCTTTAAATACATTATCAATACCTCTATGATAGTTTCTTTTGTGTTCCTTTTCAATATAATCTGCTAGTTTCTCTTTATAAGTTACATCTTCTAACTCTTTAAAGTAAGAAAATTGTTAGTAAACGTTTTTCAAATAAATCGTAAATCGTCCTTTATTATTGTTAAAATTGTAGATTGGCAAAGAGAATTCATGATTAGAAAATTAAGTTTATTTTGATTCTAATATTTTCATAATGTAAAATTAATGAGCTAGGTTGCGTGCGCATCACGAGAGAGTTTAAAAAGAGACTAACTTATTCTGCATTCCACCTGTACATATACGAGTATATATATATATATATATACATATGCTTTTTAATACATATATCGGGTTTTCCAATAGGGACTTGACAACTTTGAATTTAATTTGTGAACGCACTCTTTCACTAATCATCAAACTGTCACTGTCAATTTATTCAGTAAACTCAACATTTTCATCATGGTAAAGTACACGAACGAGTCACGTCTGCAATTTTTCTACCGAAATTCGGAGTCGATGACTGCAACTTTAAGAGCGTTAATTTCAATTTTCGGTAGCAATTCTCGCCCTAGTAGACAGGCAATAATAAGTTTAGTGCAAAAATTTGAGTCTAAATATTCGTTGTGTGATGTTGCCGTGTCTGTGAGACAACGGGTTGGTCGAAGTGTCGAAAATATCTCGCTGCCGTTCAGGCGTCCGTAGCAAACGATCAAATCAGTCAATTCCACAGCGTTCTCAAGAATTGGGCATCACACATTATGGCGTATTTTGCGTAAGGATCTTGGTTTACACCCATACAAG
The DNA here is from genome assembly GCA_928272305.1 of Volucella inflata. Classification (NCBI taxonomy): domain Eukaryota; kingdom Metazoa; phylum Arthropoda; class Insecta; order Diptera; family Syrphidae; genus Volucella; species Volucella inflata. The sequence goes on along the minus strand of OV743716.1, from coordinate 88,929,799 downwards.
ATCAAGCTGACTCAAGAATTGAAGCCGATCCACCATTTGAAGCGACGTACGTTCTCCGATTGGGTTCTGAAGAAGATGCGCCAAGATGGTGAATTTCATTGCGAGAAATGGGCCAGTCGATTGGCCGCCTCGTTCGTGCGATTTAATGCCGCTTTACTATTTTCTGTGGGGCTACGTTAAGTCATTGGTTTATGCCAACAAGCCGACGACTTTGGAAGAGCTCAGAGCCAACATTGAACGCGAAATAGCGGCCGTTTCGGCCGAAATGTGTGGCCGAGTCGTTGAAAATTGGGTCCAACGAATCGACGGCTGCAAACGTACCCGCGGTAGCCATATGAACGAAGTCGAGTTCCATTCAAAAATGTTTTGATTGTACTTCAAGCCGATAATAAAGTTTTTGAAATATCACAAATGGTTTGCGTTTTATTTTAAAAAAAAGTTGTCAAGTCCTTATTGGAAAACCCTTTACATACATTGTTGTATTTGCTAAATTTATTCATAAGTCCAGCTTAGCTTCCCCAATAATTTTCTTTTTTTTTTATATAATTTGCTTAACAGAACAAAACTTTAAGTATCCTCTAAACTCTTCAAACTTAGTTCGTCCTAAAGACTTAGTAAAGATGTCTGCTGGATTCTGTTTTGACTCTATTTTCATTTACAAAATGGTAATGTGTTTCAATATACTTCGAATTTTTAGTTAGATTTCCATATTTACTTATACTAACAGCACCAGCATTATCCTCACAAATTCTTATTGGCTTTTTTATTTCAAATCGAAATTCTCTTAATAAGTCTTTTATTAATTTAACCTCACTCACACATACAGATAGAGCTACAACTCTTCTTCTGTGGATGATTTGCTAACAATATCTTGTTTTTCTGATTTCCAAAATATAACAATACCATTCATTCTTATAACATATCCCGTTGAAGATTTTCTATCTACTATATCCCCTGCCCAATCAGCATCAACATAACAATCTAATATATCCAACTTTTCATTTCTTTCGTATTTTCTTAAGTATAATATAAATATTTTGTTATCCTTAGAGCCTATTTATAATGACCTTGATCGTAACAATTTTGAAACCTGCTTAAAGTATTCACGCAGTAACATACTACTCGTATATATATGTATATATATTTTTCAACGTAGTCTCCCTTGAGCTCTATACACTTTGTCCAACGCTTCTCCAATTTTTTTATCCCTTCGAAAAAAAATGATTTGTCGAGGTCCTCAAAATAGGCCTTTGTTTGCGAGATGACTTCATCATTGGAGTCAAATCTTTTTCCACCAAGCCATTTCTTCAGGTTTGGGAACAAGAAGTAGTCGCTCGGAGCCAAATCTGGAGAATAGGGTGGATGAGGGAGCAATTCATAGCCCAATTCATGGATTTTTGCCATGGCAACTGCACATGTGTGCACCCTTGCATTGTCTTGGTGGAAAAGAACTTTTTTCTTGGCCAAATGAGGTCGTTTTTTTTTTCAAATCGTCATTGAATCGGTCCAATAAGTTTGCATAATATTCCCCATTGATTGTTCTTCCCTTTTGAAGGTAGTCAATGTGGATTATCCCGCGTGCATCCCAAAAAACAGTCGCCATAACTTTATTGGCTGACAAACCCACCTTGGCCTTCTTTGGCGCCGATTCAGCCTTAGAAACCCACTGTTTTGACTGTTGTTTGCTCTCTGGTGTGTTGTGATGGATCCATGTTTCGTCCACGGTTACAGAACGGCGCAAAAACTCCTCCATATTGCGATTAAACAACGCCAAACCTTCCTGTGAAGTTGTTACACGATTGCGTTTGTGGTCGACTGTGAGCAAACGCGGCACCCATCTTGCGGAAAGCTTTCTCATGCCCAAGTGATCATTCAAAATTGAAACCACTGAGCCATGCGAGATCCCTACGGCTTCCACAATCTCTCGCACTTTCAATCTTCGGTCGGCCAACACCATATCGTGAATTTTTTCGATTGTTTCGGGTGTAGAGACCTCAACTGGGCGTCCAGGACGTTCGTCATCTTCAGTGCTTGTACAGCCACAACGAAATTCAGTAAACCACTTTTTTACCATTGAAATCGATGGTGCAGAGTCCCCATAGTATTTATCAAGCTTAGCCTTGGTCTCGGTAATGGTTTTTTTTCGCAAGAAATAATGCTTAATAAGCACACGAAATTCACTTTTTTCCATTTTCTCCTCAAATTAGTGAGTAGTCTGATAAAAATAGCTGTCAAACACAAACTAACTGACGCAGCAAGTTTAAATTTCGACAGGAGTCAACTGACAGATGCCTGTTGACAGGAGCAGTGTTGCTGTTTCAGTAAAGAGGTCAGAAATTCAAAAAGTCACGGACTTATTGACCCGCCCTCGTACCTTGCCAAATGTAATTGAAATTGAAAAAACACTTTTCACATACATGCTTTCGACTCTTGGTCTATTTTCAAAACCTCTAAGTCGAATTTTATTCTTTTGCAGAAAAATAAACAAAATGTCCACTCGCAACTTGTATCAAGCACGCACACTGCATCCTCTGACTCTCTCAGTCGCATCGCGCACACAACCGTGTGACTCTGTATGAACAACTGCGCTCCTTATTCTGCTTTTAATCTGAAAACAGTTACGTATCTGAGATGTTTTCTTGCTTCATTTAGTGCGTGTATTGGAAGTCTACTTTAAAAAGAGTAACATGCAGACGTCTACTAGTGAGATTCCAATTGTAAATATTTGCTAACGTGCGTGTTATTCTTAGCAGGTTGGTTGTCATCATATGGTATATGAATTAGTAACTCTGTTTAAGTTACATAAAAGGAAATAAACACGAAATAAACGGTGTGGTCAGGAGTTATTTAAGCTGTATTGCTTTCAGGCTATGCTATAGATACGTTAAGTTGGACAAGAACATTTTTTTAACAAAGAACTTAACTTTTAAAGGACTTCATTGTTTAGGTAAGTCATGCGTTCTACATTACACTACAAAAGAAACTTAAAAACCTTAGATCTTGAAACGAAAATTCGTCTGATTGAAGAAGTTAATAAGAAAATTGCTGAAGATTTTGGTATTCCTAGCAGTACTCTTTCAACCATATTGGCTGAAAGAGAGCAATTAAGACTCCGACGTAGTTGTGCTCAGATTAGTGGTCAGGTAAAGCAGAACAAGGTTTGTGAGTATGAAAGTGCTGACAAAGCTGCTTTCAATTGGTTCGAAAGTATGCGTGGGAATAATTTACCAGTTAGTGGTCCTATTTTAAAAAAACAAGCGCTGGAATTTTTAAGGAGTTTAGATTTTCCTAATTTCAAGGCAAGTGATGGTTGGCTGACCAGATTTAAAAGCAAACACAATATACCATGCAAAGTTTTATCTGGTGAAAACGCTTCTGTTGACAAGACAAAAGCCGATGAATGGAAACAAGAGATCTCAGAGGTTGTCAGAGAATTCAAACCAGTTTTTTTTTTTAAAATGTTTGCCGACTCGTACCTTGGCTTCAAAAGGTGAAAAATGTTTTGGAGGCAAGCACAGTAAAGAAAGAGTGACATGCCTGGTGGGATCCAACATCACTGGCTCAGAAAAGTTAAAGCTCTTAATTATCGGGAAAAGCAAAAATCCTCGCTGCTTTAAAAAAATTAAATCTTTGCCGGTAGATTATGTAGCTAACCAACGTTCTTGGATGACGGCAGATCTTTTTACGAGGTGGATTTCGAAGCTTGATGCAAAATTTGGAATATCAAAGCGCAAGGTATTGTTCATCATCGATAACTGTCCAGCTCACCCAAAGCAAGTAAAGGCTAAATTAAAGTTCATAAAGCTTGAGTATTTCCCTCCTAACATGACCTCAATAGTTCAGCCGATGGACATGTGTATTATACAAAATTTGAAAATAGTAAGATCTTAAAGACTGGGGAAACCAAAAAAGAGGAATATAAGATATCACTGCTCGACTATGTCTTACAGTAATTTTATATATTTATAACTTACATGTACTCGTATATAATGTTGAACAAAATAAAGGCTTTTAAACAAAAACAATATTAATCCCTCTAACCCAAATTTTTCCAAAACTCTCTCTAACTCGAACTAATTTTGATATCCCGTGAAAATTCGACTTAGAGGGAGTCGACTGTAGTCAATATTGAATAGCCAAACCTTTAATATTTTTAGAAATGCTTTGTCTTATCACAATAGGTAGTTTATTAAAACATCTAGGAGCAGTATATTTATTTTATTTGCGGGAAGAATTCATGTAATGATACGAGTACCTAGAACAAAGAAAATCAATCCTTTTTAATCATGCCGCTAGGAATGATATTTTATTGTTTTGCTTTTAAAACTCCTTTGCTTGTGAAAATTATGATTACCTGAGGTATAATTCGATAAAAAAAAAAAATCTTGCATTATTTCTGTGTTTTAAAATAAAAGATGTCATTCAACCCTTTATGATCTTCGTCAAAAGAGATGGTAGCGGACGAGCCCTATATAGGCCAACGGCAGCGCTCACATCCCGGAACGGGTTACTGGCTTCGGTGTTACCGACCCCTCGTCCTAGGAGCATTAAAAATGGAACTGGTGCTCCAGGTTGGGGGTTGTGCCGCCGGGGTAACTGTCCTGCCATTTAAAAAAACAAGAAGTTACGAAGCATCAACAAACCTCGGATATGGACGGATCTACTGTTGACAACCCACGTAAAAGATTTAAGGACAATGAGCTTCGGATATGCTCGTGGAATGTTAGATCCCTTAATAGACCACGTGCAGCCGAGCAACTAGCGGGGGCCCTAGACTGCTGCAAAGCAGACGTAACCGCCATTCAAGAAATGCGATAGGATGGGCCGGACAAAAAGAAGATGAAAAACTGCAACATGTACTATGGCAATTGCTTTCGACGGCAAAAGCAGCGTCGTTTTGGAATCGGATTTGTTGTCGGAGGCAGTAATTACGGTTTTATGACGGTCTTGTTTAGGTCGTAATTTCCGGGGATTTTTATTGCACTTCTCAGTGCAGGTGTTCATAAAACAACTTTATTACGGTTAATTACCATATTCATAAAGTGATTATCATTAAAAAAAAAGTTAAGAGGAGGAATTCCCTATACTAACGAGTAAAAGTGAGTGTGAATATGAAGGTGGACCCTGAGGCGTCGAAGAGGAAAAGGGCGACAAAGAAAAAGGCTCAGGAGACCTGCGACGAGAGACGCAAGGAAAGCAATGCCGAGGACGTCGCTGGTTTCAAAGAGGTGAAAAAAAGAGGAGCTAGAAGAGCGACGAAGAGAGGGAGGTCGCTGTTGAGAGGGTAAGTCTTGAAATTAACAAAGATCTTACTAAAATTAATTTGGGAAGGGTATATGGTGACGTCACCAAAAAAATTGACGTCACAGACGTAAGTCTGCTGACACAGACTATGTTGTCTATTGAAACCGAGCTCGTGGACGCTGTTTTCAGCAGAGTGGTAGACCCGAGCTGGCTACCGAAATTAGGACGGTTGCCTCAAGATACGATAATATCGTGTGGCAGCTTGTGGCCCAAAATGAGTACCTTAAGAGCTCAAATGGAGCTTTAAGGGCATCCAGGGTAGTTCCCCATGCAGCGACATTAAACGAGCGTGGTGCTGGCGCCAAGCAGGTAGCCACAAAAGCCTCCCCGGCTGTTAGCCCACCCAGCTTTGCCCAGGTTGTAAAGCAAATGGCACAAACTGTGCAAAACGCTGAGAAACCAGCAGCTTCCCCGGTGACCAGTAGTGCACAAAAGCACTCAATCAAGGGGCCCCTGCCAACTTGAGCTGTTGTTGTGAACAGTCTGAAGGAGAGTTCTTCCTCGAATGAGGTGATGACCACCCTGAAAAAAGCGGGTCCATTAGGGGTACGGGTGGAAAAGCTGGTGCAACTGAAGAACGGAAGCGTCTTGGTTAGAACACCGTCAGCTCATGAAAGGGAGCCTTAAAGCTGCGGTACCCCAAAAGCCCGGAAACAGGGTTATTGTCCACAGGATCAACACGGACATTAGCCCGAGGAGTTTTTGGCGGATCTTCACCGCCTGAATTACTCTGAAAAGAGTGAGTTCAAGATGATCTCACGGCCATGGACTGTGGCTGAAAAAGGTACCACGAATGTGGTACTGGAAAATTCCGGTGAAGCCGTTAAGGGGGGAGCTCCTTGGCGAATGGATTGTTGCACGCAATGTCCATGTCATCAACGAGCCGAGTGAGGTATATACCTTCGGTGTGGTCAACGTTGGCAAGAGTGACATTGACGTTACTTTACGTTTGACATCGCTCACGAAACAGCGGGTAAAGACACGGTTTCCGAAAGGAGATGGTGTGTGCGAGGCGCTGACTGGAACGTTTATGGTGCCCAAATACTTGCGGAGGTATCTTCCTTACTACCTCAGGTGTATGGCAGCTTAAGCATTGACCGGCAAATCGGACACATTAACGAATGTGTATGGCAGGTTAGCGATAAACTCTTTGAGAGAAGACGCAGCGCGAATCAAAAGAGGGTAAGTTGGTGGACCCGCCTCTTGGCTGAGAAGCGAAGGCTAGTTCGAAACCTAAGGAAGCGATTCCAAAGGGCTCGTGCGGCCAACGCTGAGAACTTGGCTCAGTTGGGCATTGCCATTCGGCGAGGTCTTGCTGAGTACAAGCGACTCATAGTCAGCACAAAAGAAGCTCACTGGCGGAAATTTGTGTCTGGAAATAGGGACGATCCCTCGGGCAAACTGTATAAAATTTGCAGGAGTGTTAAATAGACTGCTGATATTGAAGGCATTCGTGTAGATAATAGTGTTTTATCCATATGGAAAGACTACCTGACTGCACTGCTTGGACAGTTCTTTCCGAGAGAGAAGCGCTTTAAGGACTCTTTCATGAAGAGCATCCGGTCCCTCCGCAATTGAAGGCTGAAGAAGTTGAGCAAGGTATTTTACTTCTTCGATCCAGGAGATCTCCTGGAGCAGATGGAATAACTGGAGAGATGGTGAAAGCCATCTGGAAATCTATTCCAGAATACCTGCTTTGCTTTATAGCAAGTGCATTGGCTGTAGCAACTTTCCTCAGGATTGGAGGGAAGCAAGGGTGGTCGTGCTTCTGAAGTCCCCCGATAGGAATAGGTCTGATCCTAGATCATATCGGGGCATCAGCCTTCTTCTTGGTGGAAAGGATTTCTGAGAGTATGACGGAACCAATATCCCCATTCCAGTTCGGCTTTACAAAAGGCAAATGTTTAGAGGATGCTCGGTCATTTCTCAAAGACAGAGTCCGGAGCAGCAGGGCCAGGGTGGTTGTTGGCATCTTTATCGATTTAGAAGGTGCCAACTTGAATAGGCAGAAAATACTCACCAGGTTGAGAGAATTGGGCTGCCAGGAAATTGGGCTTTGGGGAAGCTATTTTTCTGGTAAAAGAGCGAGTGTGGTTAATGCACATGACAGCGTTTGCGTTAACGTAGAGAGAGGAAGCCCCCAGGGGTCCATCTGCGGTCCTTTTATCTGGAACCTGATGATGGATCCGCTTCAGTGGCGATTGAATGAGCTCTGTGGTTGCTGCGCTTATGCAGACGACCTGCTTATCCTCGAGGGTCAGTCTAGGACTCTTGCGGAACAATTAGGAGCAAGAGCTCTTTTAATCGTTTCCGAATGGGGAGAAAGCGTTGGCGTCAAGGTGTCACTGGAGAAGACCGTCTCAATGTTGCTTAAGGGCAAACTGAATACGAGAAGTCGGCCTCCTCTGATTCGCATGATTAAGTATGTGACTGAGGACAAATACCTAGGCATAAGTTGGGTGAGCGCATGAAAATTATGCCTCATCCCGTACAAATGAGAAAACGCATGTTGTGTGCTGTAGGCCAGGTGAGGCGCATTCTGCGATCTGACTGGGGGCTTAACAGGCGTTCTGTTCGTATCATATGGTGTGGTGCGACGGGGCTATGACTGTAGATGGCTGCCGTCGTCTCCACAGAGGCAATGCAAGTTTTGTTGGGAGTGCCACCTCTCGATGTAGAGGAGATACGTCGTGATAGCTTTCAAGATCAGAAAAGGTCTCCCATTAAACGAGCGAGATTGCGTTTCCCAGAGGGAAGTGGATGGCCTATCCCGGAGGGAGTGTAAAGCCTTGCTTAACGTATGCGTTGTATCTAGATGGCAATCTAGATGGGACGCTAGCGAAAATGGCAGGGCTACGTACAGCTTTCTTAGGGATGTGCTGACCATGCGGGGTTTCCTGAAAGGAGCTTTACCCTCAGTCTGGGCTTTTTATTGACCGGGCATGACTCTCTTAATGCATTTTTGCATAAAAGAGGATTTAGCGGTACCGTGAATTGCTCATGTGGAGTTTCCCCATGAGGATTGGCTGCATGTTCTTTGTGAATGCCCAAATTATTCGGATGTTAGGGACTTGCATGCTATGGGCATCATCTTCAATGGTGAGACCTACGATGTCAGTGGAATTCTAACTAACACTGTACGGCTCGAAAGAACCCGTATCTTTGCAAGATAAGTGTTCATAAGAAGACGCAGTAGAGAGTTAGCGGGTGGATTTTAAGACGTAGTGAGAAAAACTTAAGTACTGAAGGCCGCCAGTCCTGGGCGGTGAGGTGCCCAACAGGAAGTGACTACGGGAGGTCAGAGGCCCCTGGAATTACTGTTTCAGCCTGAACTAGGAGTTATCCCCCTTGTGGGAATATCGTGATGGCTGTGGTTTACACCCAAAGTCGCGGAAAGATTAGGCCAAATGGTGCTTGTTCATCTCAAGGTCGAACATATGTCGTAGCCTGTCACGACCTGTGCTATAAATTTTATTGCTATGGAATCAATTGGACTATTCTGTGTGGAGTTGCCCTGCAACCGGATGCCATGATCCACAGAATGGCTGAGGAATTAGATAGGCCTCGACCCTTCACCAAAGGGGAAGTTCGTGCCTTATACACGACTTCGAATACGGTACTGGTGGCGGTACATAGACTGCCCTAAGGGCGCTGATCGACGCATTCTCTTGATATCTCGTGCGAAGATGCACCGTAGGCTTAAGCCTTCACGACAGGTACCTACGTTAAACACATGTGACATCTGTTGTCGGAGGCAGACCAAGACAAGAAGTCTTGAGCTTCCGGTATGTGAGCGAGCGCCTCGTTGCAATCCGCATCAAGGATAAATTCGCCAACATTAGCCTTATATGCGCGCATGCCGCCACAGAGGAGGAAGATGACGGCACTAAGAATGCCTTATATAAGCTCCTTAACAAGACCTACGAGCAATGCCCGTGCTGTGATATTAAAATTGTCCTCGGTGATTTTAATGCAAAGCTAGGAAGAGAGGGTATCTTTGGTGGAACGATCGGAAAATATAGCCTATACGATACCACCTCCGATAACGGATTCAGGCTAATCGACTTTGCGGTTGGGCGAAACATTGTAGTAGCTAGCACGCGGTTCCCACATCTCGACATACACAAGGGGACTTGAAGAACTCCTGACCAAGTAACAGCCAACCAGATTGATCACATTGCGATCGACGCAAGACACTCCTCCTACACATCGTACTTGAAGGAATAGTGCAAAAAAAAAACTCACGAGCAAACACAAGAGGCACTATCTTTCAAAAGTCCGTCTAACTACTCGCATACGCCGACGATAGTGACATAATCGGAAGAAAACAGCGTGATGTCAGTGGCGCTTTCGCGAGTATTGAGACGTCAATGAGGGCAAGACCAAGTATATGCTGTCAAACAAAAAGGACAACCAACACCGACGTCTCGGGCAGAACGTTACCCTCGACAGATATAACTTTGAGGTAGTTAAGGACTTTGTCCACCTAGGCTCTGCTATAAATACAGACAACGACACCAGCGCTGAGATCAAGCGAAGAATAACTCTTGCCAACCGCTGTTTCTTTGGGCTAAGAAGGCAATTGAGTAGCAAAGCCCTCTCTCAGACAATAAAAGTCACCCTTTATAAGACCTTAATAATCCCGGTCCTGCTCTTGGCGCATATGAAAAATGGATGAGAGTGTTCTTGGTTGCTTCGAGAGAAAAATTCTTCGGGCGATCTTCGGTCCCGTTTGCATTGATGGTGAATGGAGGAGGAGAAACAACAATGAATGAAAGATCCAAAGACTGATATGGCTGGGTCATGTAGAGCGTATAGATACCAATGCTGCGGTCCGAAAATTGTTCGAATCCGCTCCCGAGGGATAGCGCAGCAGAGGTAGGCCAAGACTCAGGTGGCGCACGCAAGTGGAAGAGGACCTCGGCCAACTTAGCGTGCGAAACTGGAGGCAGCTAGCCAGGGATCGACCTCGCTGGAGAAGTCTGTTGACTGAGGCCCAGGTCCTTCCCGGACTGTAGCGCCACTTAAGGTAAGTTAGTATTCAACCAAAAATTAGCTGATGAAGAAGGCGCTTCTATAACTTTCATCGACTTCAAGCAATATGATAATGCACATTTAATCAGACCACCAAGGTTTTTTATGGAGGCCCTTGAGCAATTAAAAAATAAATTTTCTGCCACTTTCAACAATTGCATAATAAGCTGCAGCATCGAAGCAAAATTGTACGAGTTATTGAAATCAGAAATTATTTATGAATGTTGTGCTAAACAGGATAAAAAATATTTAATAATAAGGGTGAAAATATGCTTTTTGATTAAGAAGTACAACAAAGATGGTATAATTTTCGATAGCAAAAATAAACTTTTTAGCGTTCACAAACACCCTGTTGCAGTGTTTCAGATTCCAAGATGTGTTTTACCCTGTTTTGAATTCCTTTCATAATTATTGGCGTGTGTTGCTATCAACTTCTAACCTTATTCCAATACACACAGAGGATAACTGTAACAAGGACACAAAAAGTCACCGAAAATATTGCGCAGTGAACCTAGGAAAATTATTTTTCTTTGAAAAATTAAAAATAAAGTTGATTTAAGTATAATACTATTTACAAACTTATTGAATACGAACAAATGATTTATGTAAGCGAAGGAAAAAATTTACCAAAACAAATAAATATATCTTTACTTAGTTAAACAAATACATGAATGGCAGCTTTATCTTGCTGGAAAATTGTATTTGAATCCGGCTGGTGGTCCAAGAAGTCTACCAAAACATCTTCCAACAAAGAAATATAATTTTCTGATTTCATTCGACCAGATATTTTGCATATTGGAGTCCTGCAATGATAGCTTAAAGCAGCCCAGACCATCAAAGATCCACCTTTAAAGTTTCGCTTAGTGGAGAAGTTCTCAGGACTTTTTATATAAGCCAATAATAATTAAAACCGTCCGGCCCATCAAAGAAAAGATCACGCTTTCCACTGTTCGGACTATGGCAAAGTGTAGTTGGGCAACTTTATGTGCTTCTGTAACAGCTTTTCAACATAAATATATTGTGATTCAGAGTTACCAGTGTCCGTTTGGTATCTCTTTCCCTTGGGTTTCTGTTGAGGAGCTTTTAGTTTTAGAGATTTGAAAAAGTTTTTAATGATGAGTGTTATCAGGGAGATCCTGTTTTGATCTTTTGCATGTGTGAAAAATACATTAAACAAAATTGTAAGCTGTTTTCTTTAAGGAAAAAGTTTATTTGCGTAGGTTTTCGTAGCGCGCGGTCAGTTTTTTGATGTTACGTGTATTTCTCTAAATTTGGATTGTAATATTAATGTGAAGTTAAATATTTTTATGTAAATTGCATTTTTGAACGGTGTATTTATTTTTTTTCAGTTTTGCGCAATTTGTGTTTTAAAGTTGTGCCTGTCATCTTGTCTCTTGGTGGTGCGGAAAAAGATAAATTTATTTTATTATTTTTTATAAATAAAACAAATTATGTAAATAAAAATTTCAATCTAAAAAAAGGACGGTAACTCTACGTACTATTCTTTCAGATTTTTGCTAATTTAAAATGCTTACTACAGACACTCTGTAAAAGCTTTTGTTGGACCTTATGGAAAAAAAGTTTTCCAATTCGAGTATAGTTTCGTAATTTTGATGGGTACAATTTTTTGTTTTTACCCAAAAATTTCAAACTTTATGAGGCTTGTGCTTTCTACAATATTTTTGAATTCGTTGCAAATAAGGTTGATTACAGTTTTCTCTATATTTATTCGAATGATTAGACCATTTTTAATTTCGGTTACTTGTGGTCCTTTTAATTGTTTAAGTTTACATTTGGCTTCACTTAACTAAATAAAAAAATAAAGATATTTCTTTTATAATTATCGTTTATATTTTTTAAATTTTTATATTAATTTTGGTTAACATTTGCGTTAGTGTGACAAATTATAATCATGAATCAATATTTTTTGGAATAAACGTTATTTTTGAGAATTTAGGTATTGAAAGGGCTATCATAATATTATTTTCAAAGGGGGCAACAATGATATTACCTAGTGTTTCTAAGTCAGGAATTTCTCGTCAGTTAAAATATTTCTGGATAAGATCTCAAGTGGTTAATAGAACTTGTCGTATGTCGTCAATATGGTTGCGTAACAAGTTGATGTCATAGTTAATTTGGTATAAACATTGCATGTACCTCATTTCGTTCTCTACATTGGTTATTCTATTGTAAATCTCGTCGGTTACTTGTTACTTGTTGGTTTTTACTTAGTTCCGTTATGTTATGTATCTGTTATATGTCTGTAATAAATTTTACTTGTTTATTGTTTTCTATGGTAAGCATTTTGTTATTGTATTTTATTGTCTCTCGTTGTTCATAGCCTGCAATACATATAAGTCCCTTTCCGACTATATTTAATCTGTTATTGTTTGTAAGGTCCTGTGTTTCGATATTTTGGGCTTGCACTGATTGGGTAATTGTAGAGAACTTGTATAAAAGTATTCTTAACTTCATAGTTCATTTTATCTTACAAAGATAAAATACTTTGTGGTTTTAATTTTTAAATAAGTAAGTAAGTATGTATAGTAAGTAGGTAGTAGTGGTGGAACTTTTTTGACATTAAGTATGTATTTTTGTATTTTGCTTAGGTCGTTTTATCTTATTCACTTTAATAGTAGGATTGTTCCTTTCTTGGTATTTTTTGTCTTGCCGTTCATTTGTTTTAAGGTATTTATGTTTTTTGGTTATATCTATTACGAGTTCGCTGCCAAGTTTCTTTGTGTATATTTTCCTATAACTACATACTATGGTTTTTACCTCCTCTGACTTCTCTAACAAAATTTGGACCTGGTTTGAGTTGCATGTACTGTTAAGTTTATTTATGACATTCTCCCTCTTTTTCTTATTGTTTCCTGGATCATTGGATATTCGTCTTGCGCTACTTTTCCGTTTAGGAAGTCGAAAGGATATCTATTGGTTGCTGTAAAGGTCATTATAAATCCGTAACATTTTTTCTTGAATAGTTTCCTCTTTATTTTTCTCGTTGTGCTTTAAGAGTCTTATGTATTCGTTTATCATATTATGAAGCCGTTGTACGTCAGCGTTTTCATCTATCAGAAATTGTTGGAGTGGTAGGGCTTTAAATCCAAGTTCATTATCAATTATTATTTTATTAATCTTCAAATATTGTACAATTTTAGCATTAAATTCTTTTCAAGTACGTCCATTAATTCTGAATAGTTCGGGGGATTTCTATCGTATTTATTCATACTACATACCTCGCAGTTGTTGGTAAGTTGTATGATTCTGGTTTTAAGTCCTGGATGATATATTCTTCCTTTTAATTCTTTAAATACATTATCAATACCTCTATGATAGTTTCTTTTGTGTTCCTTTTCAATATAATCTGCTAGTTTCTCTTTATAAGTTACATCTTCTAACTCTTTAAAGTAAGAAAATTGTTAGTAAACGTTTTTCAAATAAATCGTAAATCGTCCTTTATTATTGTTAAAATTGTAGATTGGCAAAGAGAATTCATGATTAGAAAATTAAGTTTATTTTGATTCTAATATTTTCATAATGTAAAATTAATGAGCTAGGTTGCGTGCGCATCACGAGAGAGTTTAAAAAGAGACTAACTTATTCTGCATTCCACCTGTACATATACGAGTATATATATATATATATATACATATGCTTTTTAATACATATATCGGGTTTTCCAATAGGGACTTGACAACTTTGAATTTAATTTGTGAACGCACTCTTTCACTAATCATCAAACTGTCACTGTCAATTTATTCAGTAAACTCAACATTTTCATCATGGTAAAGTACACGAACGAGTCACGTCTGCAATTTTTCTACCGAAATTCGGAGTCGATGACTGCAACTTTAAGAGCGTTAATTTCAATTTTCGGTAGCAATTCTCGCCCTAGTAGACAGGCAATAATAAGTTTAGTGCAAAAATTTGAGTCTAAATATTCGTTGTGTGATGTTGCCGTGTCTGTGAGACAACGGGTTGGTCGAAGTGTCGAAAATATCTCGCTGCCGTTCAGGCGTCCGTAGCAAACGATCAAATCAGTCAATTCCACAGCGTTCTCAAGAATTGGGCATCACACATTATGGCGTATTTTGCGTAAGGATCTTGGTTTACACCCATACAAGATCAAGCTGACTCAAGAATTGAAGCCGATCCACCATTTGAAGCGACGTACGTTCTCCGATTGGGTTCTGAAGAAGATGCGCCAAGATGGTGAATTTCATTGCGAGAAATGGGCCAGTCGATTGGCCGCCTCGTTCGTGCGATTTAATGCCGCTTTACTATTTTCTGTGGGGCTACGTTAAGTCATTGGTTTATGCCAACAAGCCGACGACTTTGGAAGAGCTCAGAGCCAACATTGAACGCGAAATAGCGGCCGTTTCGGCCGAAATGTGTGGCCGAGTCGTTGAAAATTGGGTCCAACGAATCGACGGCTGCAAACGTACCCGCGGTAGCCATATGAACGAAGTCGAGTTCCATTCAAAAATGTTTTGATTGTACTTCAAGCCGATAATAAAGTTTTTGAAATATCACAAATGGTTTGCGTTTTATTTTAAAAAAAAGTTGTCAAGTCCTTATTGGAAAACCCTTTACATACATTGTTGTATTTGCTAAATTTATTCATAAGTCCAGCTTAGCTTCCCCAATAATTTTCTTTTTTTTTTATATAATTTGCTTAACAGAACAAAACTTTAAGTATCCTCTAAACTCTTCAAACTTAGTTCGTCCTAAAGACTTAGTAAAGATGTCTGCTGGATTCTGTTTTGACTCTATTTTCATTTACAAAATGGTAATGTGTTTCAATATACTTCGAATTTTTAGTTAGATTTCCATATTTACTTATACTAACAGCACCAGCATTATCCTCACAAATTCTTATTGGCTTTTTTATTTCAAATCGAAATTCTCTTAATAAGTCTTTTATTAATTTAACCTCACTCACACATACAGATAGAGCTACAACTCTTCTTCTGTGGATGATTTGCTAACAATATCTTGTTTTTCTGATTTCCAAAATATAACAATACCATTCATTCTTATAACATATCCCGTTGAAGATTTTCTATCTACTATATCCCCTGCCCAATCAGCATCAACATAACAATCTAATATATCCAACTTTTCATTTCTTTCGTATTTTCTTAAGTATAATATAAATATTTTGTTATCCTTAGAGCCTATTTATAATGACCTTGATCGTAACAATTTTGAAACCTGCTTAAAGTATTCACGCAGTAACATACTACTCGTATATATATGTATATATATTTTTCAACGTAGTCTCCCTTGAGCTCTATACACTTTGTCCAACGCTTCTCCAATTTTTTTATCCCTTCCAAAAAAAATGATTTGTCGAGGTCCTCAAAATAGGCCTTTGTTTGCGAGATGACTTCATCATTGGAGTCAAATCTTTTTCCACCAAGCCATTTCTTCAGGTTTGGGAACAAGAAGTAGTCGCTCGGAGCCAAATCTGGAGAATAGGGTGGATGAGGGAGCAATTCATAGCCCAATTCATGGATTTTTGCCATGGCAACTGCACATGTGTGCACCCTTGCATTGTCTTGGTGGAAAAGAACTTTTTTCTTGGCCAAATGAGGTCGTTTTTTTTTTCAAATCGTCATTGAATCGGTCCAATAAGTTTGCATAATATTCCCCATTGATTGTTCTTCCCTTTTGAAGGTAGTCAATGTGGATTATCCCGCGTGCATCCCAAAAAACAGTCGCCATAACTTTATTGGCTGACAAACCCACCTTGGCCTTCTTTGGCGCCGATTCAGCCTTAGAAACCCACTGTTTTGACTGTTGTTTGCTCTCTGGTGTGTTGTGATGGATCCATGTTTCGTCCACGGTTACAAAACGGCGCAAAAACTCCTCCATATTGCGATTAAACAACGCCAAACCTTCCTGTGAAGTTGTTACACGATTGCGTTTGTGGTCGACTGTGAGCAAACGCGGCACCCATCTTGCGGAAAGCTTTCTCATGCCCAAGTGATCATTCAAAATTGAAACCACTGAGCCATGCGAGATCCCTACGGCTTCCACAATCTCTCGCACTTTCAATCTTCGGTCGGCCAACACCATATCGTGAATTTTTTCGATTGTTTCGGGTGTAGAGACCTCAACTGGGCGTCCAGGACGTTCGTCATCTTCAGTGCTTGTACAGCCACAACGAAATTCAGTAAACCACTTTTTTACCATTGAAATCGATGGTGCAGAGTCCCCATAGTATTTATCAAGCTTAGCCTTGGTCTCGGTAATGGTTTTTTTTCGCAAGAAATAATGCTTAATAAGCACACGAAATTCACTTTTTTCCATTTTCTCCTCAAATTAGTGAGTAGTCTGATAAAAATAGCTGTCAAACACAAACTAACTGACGCAGCAAGTTTAAATTTCGACAGGAGTCAACTGACAGATGCCTGTTGACAGGAGCAGTGTTGCTGTTTCAGTAAAGAGGTCAGAAATTCAAAAAGTCTCGGACTTATTGACCCGCCCTCGTATATATCACATATAGTTTTGCACCTACAATTTCGTACTTATTCGCTAACGATTCAATATAATCCTTTTGATCTATTTTCATAATTTTCTTTTCACAATCATACTAAATATTTATACCTAGATAAGTTTTTAATGGACCCTTATCTTTTATTCTAAGCTTCAATGCTAATTTTCGTTTTATTATTTCTTTATTTTTGCTACAAATTAATAAATCATCAACAAAATTTATCAAATTAACTTTAATATTACTGCTTACCATATAGCAGAGACAATAATCAACTTTACTTCGCTTACATCCTATTTCCCTTAAAAGCCCATCTAAGCACATATACCATGTCCGTGAATTTTCTCGCAAACCATATAAAGCCTGCTTTAGTTTAAACACTCTGCCTTGAAGGAATAGTGCAAAAAAAAAACTCACGAGCAAACACAAGAGGCACTATCTTTCAAAAGTCCGTCTAACTACTCGCATACGCCGACGATAGTGACATAATCGGAAGAAAACAGCGTGATGTCAGTGGCGCTTTCGCGAGTATTGAGACGTCAATGAGGGCAAGACCAAGTATATGCTGTCAAACAAAAAGGACAACCAACACCGACGTCTCGGGCAGAACGTTACCCTCGACAGATATAACTTTGAGGTAGTTAAGGACTTTGTCCACCTAGGCTCTGCTATAAATACAGACAACGACACCAGCGCTGAGATCAAGCGAAGAATAACTCTTGCCAACCGCTGTTTCTTTGGGCTAAGAAGGCAATTGAGTAGCAAAGCCCTCTCTCAGACAATAAAAGTCACCCTTTATAAGACCTTAATAATCCCGGTCCTGCTCTTGGCGCATATGAAAAATGGATGAGAGTGTTCTTGGTTGCTTCGAGAGAAAAATTCTTCGGGCGATCTTCGGTCCCGTTTGCATTGATGGTGAATGGAGGAGGAGAAACAACAATGAATGAAAGATCCAAAGACTGATATGGCTGGGTCATGTAGAGCGTATAGATACCAATGCTGCGGTCCGAAAATTGTTCGAATCCGCTCCCGAGGGATAGCGCAGCAGAGGTAGGCCAAGACTCAGGTGGCGCACGCAAGTGGAAGAGGACCTCGGCCAACTTAGCGTGCGAAACTGGAGGCAGCTAGCCAGGGATCGACCTCGCTGGAGAAGTCTGTTGACTGAGGCCCAGGTCCTTCCCGGACTGTAGCGCCACTTAAGGTAAGTTAGTATTCAACCAAAAATTAGCTGATGAAGAAGGCGCTTCTATAACTTTCATCGACTTCAAGCAATATGATAATGCACATTTAATCAGACCACCAAGGTTTTTTATGGAGGCCCTTGAGCAATTAAAAAATAAATTTTCTGCCACTTTCAACAATTGCATAATAAGCTGCAGCATCGAAGCAAAATTGTACGAGTTATTGAAATCAGAAATTATTTATGAATGTTGTGCTAAACAGGATAAAAAATATTTAATAATAAGGGTGAAAATATGCTTTTTGATTAAGAAGTACAACAAAGATGGTATAATTTTCGATAGCAAAAATAAACTTTTTAGCGTTCACAAACACCCTGTTGCAGTGTTTCAGATTCCAAGATGTGTTTTACCCTGTTTTGAATTCCTTTCATAATTATTGGCGTGTGTTGCTATCAACTTCTAACCTTATTCCAATACACACAGAGGATAACTGTAACAAGGACACAAAAAGTCACCGAAAATATTGCGCAGTGAACCTAGGAAAATTATTTTTCTTTGAAAAATTAAAAATAAAGTTGATTTAAGTATAATACTATTTACAAACTTATTGAATACGAACAAATGATTTATGTAAGCGAAGGAAAAAATTTACCAAAACAAATAAATATATCTTTACTTAGTTAAACAAATACATGAATGGCAGCTTTATCTTGCTGGAAAATTGTATTTGAATCCGGCTGGTGGTCCAAGAAGTCTACCAAAACATCTTCCAACAAAGAAATATAATTTTCTGATTTCATTCGACCAGATATTTTGCATATTGGAGTCCTGCAATGATAGCTTAAAGCAGCCCAGACCATCAAAGATCCACCTTTAAAGTTTCGCTTAGTGGAGAAGTTCTCAGGACTTTTTATATAAGCCAATAATAATTAAAACCGTCCGGCCCATCAAAGAAAAGATCACGCTTTCCACTGTTCGGACTATGGCAAAGTGTAGTTGGGCAACTTTATGTGCTTCTGTAACAGCTTTTCAACATAAATATATTGTGATTCAGAGTTACCAGTGTCCGTTTGGTATCTCTTTCCCTTGGGTTTCTGTTGAGGAGCTTTTAGTTTTAGAGATTTGAAAAAGTTTTTAATGATGAGTGTTATCAGGGAGATCCTGTTTTGATCTTTTGCATGTGTGAAAAATACATTAAACAAAATTGTAAGCTGTTTTCTTTAAGGAAAAAGTTTATTTGCGTAGGTTTTCGTAGCGCGCGGTCAGTTTTTTGATGTTACGTGTATTTCTCTAAATTTGGATTGTAATATTAATGTGAAGTTAAATATTTTTATGTAAATTGCATTTTTGAACGGTGTATTTATTTTTTTTCAGTTTTGCGCAATTTGTGTTTTAAAGTTGTGCCTGTCATCTTGTCTCTTGGTGGTGCGGAAAAAGATAAATTTATTTTATTATTTTTTATAAATAAAACAAATTATGTAAATAAAAATTTCAATCTAAAAAAAGGACGGTAACTCTACGTACTATTCTTTCAGATTTTTGCTAATTTAAAATGCTTACTACAGACACTCTGTAAAAGCTTTTGTTGGACCTTATGGAAAAAAAGTTTTCCAATTCGAGTATAGTTTCGTAATTTTGATGGGTACAATTTTTTGTTTTTACCCAAAAATTTCAAACTTTATGAGGCTTGTGCTTTCTACAATATTTTTGAATTCGTTGCAAATAAGGTTGATTACAGTTTTCTCTATATTTATTCGAATGATTAGACCATTTTTAATTTCGGTTACTTGTGGTCCTTTTAATTGTTTAAGTTTACATTTGGCTTCACTTAACTAAATAAAAAAATAAAGATATTTCTTTTATAATTATCGTTTATATTTTTTAAATTTTTATATTAATTTTGGTTAACATTTGCGTTAGTGTGACAAATTATAATCATGAATCAATATTTTTTGGAATAAACGTTATTTTTGAGAATTTAGGTATTGAAAGGGCTATCATAATATTATTTTCAAAGGGGGCAACAATGATATTACCTAGTGTTTCTAAGTCAGGAATTTCTCGTCAGTTAAAATATTTCTGGATAAGATCTCAAGTGGTTAATAGAACTTGTCGTATGTCGTCAATATGGTTGCGTAACAAGTTGATGTCATAGTTAATTTGGTATAAACATTGCATGTACCTCATTTCGTTCTCTACATTGGTTATTCTATTGTAAATCTCGTCGGTTACTTGTTACTTGTTGGTTTTTACTTAGTTCCGTTATGTTATGTATCTGTTATATGTCTGTATTAAATTTTACTTGTTTATTGTTTTCTATGGTAAGCATTTTGTTATTGTATTTTATTGTCTCTCGTTGTTCATAGCCTGCAATACATATAAGTCCCTTTCCGACTATATTTAATCTGTTATTGTTTGTAAGGTCCTGTGTTTCGATATTTTGGGCTTGCACTGATTGGGTAATTGTAGAGAACTTGTATAAAAGTATTCTTAACTTCATAGTTCATTTTATCTTACAAAGATAAAATACTTTGTGGTTTTAATTTTTAAATAAGTAAGTAAGTATGTATAGTAAGTAGGTAGTAGTGGTGGAACTTTTTTGACATTAAGTATGTATTTTTGTATTTTGCTTAGGTCGTTTTATCTTATTCACTTTAATAGTAGGATTGTTCCTTTCTTGGTATTTTTTGTCTTGCCGTTCATTTGTTTTAAGGTATTTATGTTTTTTGGTTATATCTATTACGAGTTCGCTGCCAAGTTTCTTTGTGTATATTTTCCTATAACTACATACTATGGTTTTTACCTCCTCTGACTTCTCTAACAAAATTTGGACCTGGTTTGAGTTGCATGTACTGTTAAGTTTATTTATGACATTCTCCCTCTTTTTCTTATTGTTTCCTGGATCATTGGATATTCGTCTTGCGCTACTTTTCCGTTTAGGAAGTCGAAAGGATATCTATTGGTTGCTGTAAAGGTCATTATAAATCCGTAACATTTTTTCTTGAATAGTTTCCTCTTTATTTTTCTCGTTGTGCTTTAAGAGTCTTATGTATTCGTTTATCATATTATGAAGCCGTTGTACGTCAGCGTTTTCATCTATCAGAAATTGTTGGAGTGGTAGGGCTTTAAATCCAAGTTCATTATCAATTATTATTTTATTAATCTTCAAATATTGTACAATTTTAGCATTAAATTCTTTTCAAGTACGTCCATTAATTCTGAATAGTTCGGGGGATTTCTATCGTATTTATTCATACTACATACCTCGCAGTTGTTGGTAAGTTGTATGATTCTGGTTTTAAGTCCTGGATGATATATTCTTCCTTTTAATTCTTTAAATACATTATCAATACCTCTATGATAGTTTCTTTTGTGTTCCTTTTCAATATAATCTGCTAGTTTCTCTTTATAAGTTACATCTTCTAACTCTTTAAAGTAAGAAAATTGTTAGTAAACGTTTTTCAAATAAATCGTAAATCGTCCTTTATTATTGTTAAAATTGTAGATTGGCAAAGAGAATTCATGATTAGAAAATTAAGTTTATTTTGATTCTAATATTTTCATAATGTAAAATTAATGAGCTAGGTTGCGTGCGCATCACGAGAGAGTTTAAAAAGAGACTAACTTATTCTGCATTCCACCTGTACATATACGAGTATATATATATATATATATACATATGCTTTTTAATACATATATCGGGTTTTCCAATAGGGACTTGACAACTTTGAATTTAATTTGTGAACGCACTCTTTCACTAATCATCAAACTGTCACTGTCAATTTATTCAGTAAACTCAACATTTTCATCATGGTAAAGTACACGAACGAGTCACGTCTGCAATTTTTCTACCGAAATTCGGAGTCGATGACTGCAACTTTAAGAGCGTTAATTTCAATTTTCGGTAGCAATTCTCGCCCTAGTAGACAGGCAATAATAAGTTTAGTGCAAAAATTTGAGTCTAAATATTCGTTGTGTGATGTTGCCGTGTCTGTGAGACAACGGGTTGGTCGAAGTGTCGAAAATATCTCGCTGCCGTTCAGGCGTCCGTAGCAAACGATCAAATCAGTCAATTCCACAGCGTTCTCAAGAATTGGGCATCACACATTATGGCGTATTTTGCGTAAGGATCTTGGTTTACACCCATACAAGATCAAGCTGACTCAAGAATTGAAGCCGATCCACCATTTGAAGCGACGTACGTTCTCCGATTGGGTTCTGAAGAAGATGCGCCAAGATGGTGAATTTCATTGCGAGAAATGGGCCAGTCGATTGGCCGCCTCGTTCGTGCGATTTAATGCCGCTTTACTATTTTCTGTGGGGCTACGTTAAGTCATTGGTTTATGCCAACAAGCCGACGACTTTGGAAGAGCTCAGAGCCAACATTGAACGCGAAATAGCGGCCGTTTCGGCCGAAATGTGTGGCCGAGTCGTTGAAAATTGGGTCCAACGAATCGACGGCTGCAAACGTACCCGCGGTAGCCATATGAACGAAGTCGAGTTCCATTCAAAAATGTTTTGATTGTACTTCAAGCCGATAATAAAGTTTTTGAAATATCACAAATGGTTTGCGTTTTATTTTAAAAAAAAGTTGTCAAGTCCTTATTGGAAAACCCTTTACATACATTGTTGTATTTGCTAAATTTATTCATAAGTCCAGCTTAGCTTCCCCAATAATTTTCTTTTTTTTTTATATAATTTGCTTAACAGAACAAAACTTTAAGTATCCTCTAAACTCTTCAAACTTAGTTCGTCCTAAAGACTTAGTAAAGATGTCTGCTGGATTCTGTTTTGACTCTATTTTCATTTACAAAATGGTAATGTGTTTCAATATACTTCGAATTTTTAGTTAGATTTCCATATTTACTTATACTAACAGCACCAGCATTATCCTCACAAATTCTTATTGGCTTTTTTATTTCAAATCGAAATTCTCTTAATAAGTCTTTTATTAATTTAACCTCACTCACACATACAGATAGAGCTACAACTCTTCTTCTGTGGATGATTTGCTAACAATATCTTGTTTTTCTGATTTCCAAAATATAACAATACCATTCATTCTTATAACATATCCCGTTGAAGATTTTCTATCTACTATATCCCCTGCCCAATCAGCATCAACATAACAATCTAATATATCCAACTTTTCATTTCTTTCGTATTTTCTTAAGTATAATATAAATATTTTGTTATCCTTAGAGCCTATTTATAATGACCTTGATCGTAACAATTTTGAAACCTGCTTAAAGTATTCACGCAGTAACATACTACTCGTATATATATGTATATATATTTTTCAACGTAGTCTCCCTTGAGCTCTATACACTTTGTCCAACGCTTCTCCAATTTTTTTATCCCTTCCAAAAAAAATGATTTGTCGAGGTCCTCAAAATAGGCCTTTGTTTGCGAGATGACTTCATCATTGGAGTCAAATCTTTTTCCACCAAGCCATTTCTTCAGGTTTGGGAACAAGAAGTAGTCGCTCGGAGCCAAATCTGGAGAATAGGGTGGATGAGGGAGCAATTCATAGCCCAATTCATGGATTTTTGCCATGGCAACTGCACATGTGTGCACCCTTGCATTGTCTTGGTGGAAAAGAACTTTTTTCTTGGCCAAATGAGGTCGTTTTTTTTTTCAAATCGTCATTGAATCGGTCCAATAAGTTTGCATAATATTCCCCATTGATTGTTCTTCCCTTTTGAAGGTAGTCAATGTGGATTATCCCGCGTGCATCCCAAAAAACAGTCGCCATAACTTTATTGGCTGACAAACCCACCTTGGCCTTCTTTGGCGCCGATTCAGCCTTAGAAACCCACTGTTTTGACTGTTGTTTGCTCTCTGGTGTGTTGTGATGGATCCATGTTTCGTCCACGGTTACAAAACGGCGCAAAAACTCCTCCATATTGCGATTAAACAACGCCAAACCTTCCTGTGAAGTTGTTACACGATTGCGTTTGTGGTCGACTGTGAGCAAACGCGGCACCCATCTTGCGGAAAGCTTTCTCATGCCCAAGTGATCATTCAAAATTGAAACCACTGAGCCATGCGAGATCCCTACGGCTTCCACAATCTCTCGCACTTTCAATCTTCGGTCGGCCAACACCATATCGTGAATTTTTTCGATTGTTTCGGGTGTAGAGACCTCAACTGGGCGTCCAGGACGTTCGTCATCTTCAGTGCTTGTACAGCCACAACGAAATTCAGTAAACCACTTTTTTACCATTGAAATCGATGGTGCAGAGTCCCCATAGTATTTATCAAGCTTAGCCTTGGTCTCGGTAATGGTTTTTTTTCGCAAGAAATAATGCTTAATAAGCACACGAAATTCACTTTTTTCCATTTTCTCCTCAAATTAGTGAGTAGTCTGATAAAAATAGCTGTCAAACACAAACTAACTGACGCAGCAAGTTTAAATTTCGACAGGAGTCAACTGACAGATGCCTGTTGACAGGAGCAGTGTTGCTGTTTCAGTAAAGAGGTCAGAAATTCAAAAAGTCTCGGACTTATTGACCCGCCCTCGTATATATCACATATAGTTTTGCACCTACAATTTCGTACTTATTCGCTAACGATTCAATATAATCCTTTTGATCTATTTTCATAATTTTCTTTTCACAATCATACTAAATATTTATACCTAGATAAGTTTTTAATGGACCCTTATCTTTTATTCTAAGCTTCAATGCTAATTTTCGTTTTATTATTTCTTTATTTTTGCTACAAATTAATAAATCATCAACAAAATTTATCAAATTAACTTTAATATTACTGCTTACCATATAGCAGAGACAATAATCAACTTTACTTCGCTTACATCCTATTTCCCTTAAAAGCCCATCTAAGCACATATACCATGTCCGTGAATTTTCTCGCAAACCATATAAAGCCTGCTTTAGTTTAAACACTCTGCCTCTTTTATCATCGTAACCTAGAGGTTACCTTACATGCACCTCGGACATTACTTTTCCATTTAGGAACTCAACATTCATTTGATCTATTGCAAATTCGTTTTGTATAGAGATATTTAACAATATTTTCTACGTCCGTGTTCTAGCTACTGGAGAATGAATGTCGTCCAGTAACTCTTTCTGCTGAAACCCTCTTACTACAATTCTGGCTTTAAATCTTTTACCAGCCTTTTTTGTATGGCCCCACTTTAGATCTAATATTTCCTTATGTTTCGGCTTCTCAATTAGTATCCATGTGTCATTTTTATTTAAGCATTCAATTTCCTTGTTCAAAGCTTCTCGCCAGTCTTCACTCTTTACTATCTAATGCTTCATGCATGTTTCTGGACTCCACACGAACGTAATTTATATTAATACAGTTTGATATTGGACTTCCATATCTGCTCACAGGATTGTTATTTCTTTCTGATCTTCCCATTACTGGTAAGGTTTCGTCACTAATACTAGGAAAGTTTATTGCATGCTCGTTATTTTAATTTTTTTCTTTGTCCATATGGAGTTCTGGAATAACGCTACTTTTAATGGAATCATTGTCATTAATTTCGTCCGCAAATTTTCTTCAATTATATCGGCAAACCTTCAACTAAATTATTTTTACTCAAAATATTCAAATATCCAAAATTTACGTGACCTAATAACCTATGATATCTTTCTTTCAGAGTCATATTCTGACTATACGCTTATGTTAAGTAGTTTTGATTATTCTCAAAAAAAAAAACTATTTACCTTGTACAAATTATTTACTTTGTTAGCTACGGCTATCAACTTATTTTCTAGCGTATAAGAGGCATTGCCCGTTGATACTATTTTAGCTTATCAGTTAATTTCCTTAACAAAAAAATACATCTTTAAGCTCCACTCCACAGCTCCATGACCTAAGCTAGTTGCTTTCAATTCACGACCATCACCTATTTTTACATTGATCGGTTTTTCAAGTCTGTTTGATTCTATAAAATATTTATCATTTTTTTAAATTTGATCAGTTAATTCACCTCCTCCTTACCAGCCTCTCCATACATTTCCAACGTTTTTCTGGATTGGGCACTCGAACTGAATATATCCGGGTTTTTGGCATCTATAACACGTCTGGTCCTTTTTTACTTCACTTTTAAATACATTTGCATTTCCAGTCTTTTTTTGTACTTATATTCTCGTCTTTTTCTTTGTCTTCGTACATCTTGATTTTATTATTTAATTACATAATCAACCGTTGGAATATTTTGTTTATTGATTCTAAAAGCTCTTGCCATGAAGTTGAGAAGATTATTGTATCTTCAATGTAAAGTAAACATATTTTCTCTATATTATTGGTTATTTAAATACCTAATAATGGAAGCTATTGATAACGAAGTGTTGATTACACTTGTGGAAGCCAGACCTATGCTATGAGACAAATTTCTGGATACCTACAAGGATCGAAATGCTGCAAAAGATGCCTGGAATGAAGTTTGCATATAACTACGCTCAGGGTTTGAGGCTCTTGATGCCAAGGATTGATTACGATTCATTTTAACTAACCAACACACCACTTAGTCACAAACTGAGCTTGTGGTGGAAAAAAGCCGTGCATAAGCCGTATAGTGTGAATGGACAACAACACTCGGATTTTTACCGTACGACTTTTTGCCGTACGGCTAAAACTGGATAGTGTGAAAGAAGTCTTACTCTGTTTAGCATACGATAGTCGACGACCATTCTCCATTTCTTTTCTCCACTGGCGTCATCCTTCTTTGGTACGACAAATTCAGTTGCTAAATATGGAGAGTTACTTTGTCTGATTATTCCGCCGTCTAACATTTCTTGTATTTATTTGTTCCTTATGAGCATAAGGATATTTATATAATTTAACGCATATTGGTACGTTATCTTTTGTGCGAATTTGGTGTTTCAATACGTTTGTGAATGTTAGGTTCGCATCTTGTTGATAAAATACCTATGTCAAAATTGTCTTTTCCAATTTGTATAAGTTTTTGGGTTTCTTCTGTATTCAAGTGAGTTGTGCGAATTTGTTCTAACAATGGAACATGTTTTTTCCTTTCTATGACGTTGAAGTTTTTATAATGGGCTTCTTCAGTCTGGGTGCACATTATATAAAGAGGCAACTCGGAATCGTTTTCGATATTGGTATTCTGACGTTCTCGTTTATTATGACTTCGCTTAGAAGAGTCTTAATTTTTATTGGACTTATTGATTTGCCATTTCGCATGACATGTATTAGGATTGATTATAGAGTGAGTTGCACCCGTATCTAATAAATTTGAGGTGACTTAATTTGGTTTTTACTACTATATGTGGTAGTTTTCAGTTGAGGCTATTGAGAGAAAATTTTCTCCTACCTCCTGTTTGTTAATATCTATCGCCTCTGTGGGTAGTCGAATTGCTCCTGATTGCACTTGGGACGGAGGTGCTCTGGTCACCCAATTATTGTTCCCGTTTTCATGATGCGCGGCCTCTCTGTTGTATCTATCGTGTTGGAAGTTGTTTCTTTATCGGTTATGCATTTGGTGACTGTTATGATTCGTACGTTGTTGTGTGTTTTGCTGTCTGGTTCTTTTTGACCTTCTTGGCTCGTTCGCTTGAGTTTGGTTAAACTGGCCATTTAACCCTGAATAAGCATACATTGCCTGGAGAAGAATACCCATAGCATCTTCAAGACTGCTAGGGTTCCTGCAGATAAGGATAGATGTCATTGGCTTGGGTATTTTACTTTTGAAGCGCCATTATTATATTACTTTTAGCGCACTGTTTTTTTGTCAATTCCATGCCTAAAATTAAGAGTGTTTTGTTGTTAAACCTACACAATTTGTTCTTTATGCTATTATAAAAGTTGAAGCTGTTTGTTCTGAAAGTGGCTCCCGGAATTCTTCATATAACACTTCGCACGAAAGCTTGTCTCCAAAATTGTTTTGTAGTATTGGGTATATAACTTAAGCAAAACATGTACAATAGTATTATTCAAAGTATTGCCCATCTGAAGCTATGACTTTTACCCAGCTTTCTGGCAATTTGTGGGTCCCATCCCAAAAGAACTGCGCCGGCTTGGCAGCCAAGAATGAATCAAGCCAATTTTTGATATTCTGCTCTAATGTGAACCGTATTTCAGTGAGGGCGTTCTGCATCGACCGGAACAAATGGTAGTCAGAAGGAGCAAGGTCTGTGCTATAAGGCGGGTGGGGTAAGACTTCCCATCCACTGTTTTCCAAATAGTTCTTAACCGGAATAGCAACGTGGGGCCGAGCGTTGCCATGATGGAAAACTATTGCCTCGTGTCTGGTCGCATATTCCGGGCGTTTTTCGGCAACTGCTCTCTTCAAACGGATTAATTGTGTTCGGTAGCGTTGTCCATTGATGGTTTCACCCGGTTTTAGCAGCTCATAATACAGCACACCCATCTGATCCCACCAAATGCAGAGCATTAGCTTCGCGCCATGGATATTCGGCTTTGCCGTTGATTTGGCTGGTTGGCCGGATTTCACATATGATTTTTTGCGCTTGGGGTTGTCGTAATGGATCCATTTTTCATCACCAGTAACAATCCGATGCGAAAATGACTTCCTTTTGTGGCGTTCCAGCAGCATTTCGGACATGCCTTTCGACGTCTCTCGGCTTGAGTTCATATGGAACCCAATTTCCTTGCTTTTGAATATATCCAGCTGCTTTTAAACGTTTTGAAATAGCTGCTTGAGTGATACCCAACGATTCTGCGAGCTCTTCTTGTGTTTGGCAACAATCTTTATAGAGTAATGCTTCCAGTTCTTCATCTTCAAACTTTTTTGGCTGCCCAGGACGTTCATCGTCTTCCAAGCCAAAAAGACCTTTTTTAAATCGTGCAAATTACTTTTGGCACGTTCGCTCAGCTAGCGCATGTTAACCATAAACTTCCACCAAAATACGATGACTTTCGGCAGCAGTTTCATATTAAAGTAATGAAGAAGAACTCCCCGCAAAAAACACTTTTTCAGGCACAAAGTTCGACATATTTGAGTGAAAAATAATTGTTGTTTACGCTTCAAATGAATGATATATACTGAAATGACGTACAATGACAGCAGCTTTCCAACGCATGTTCCAATGGAATAATACAAGTTACGCCATCTCTTAGCAAACCGCACAAATTAAGTTATAGACCCAATATTATTTTTATTTCTTTCCAAGAAGTAGCGTGACAATTTATTTTTATAGTTTATCGTGCCCGTTCTTTGAGTTTGGTTTTGATATATCGGAGAGATATTGAGAATGTGTGTCGTAAGTCCGTAATGTCGGGTGTATTCCATCCACTAAGTTCGTGAATTTTTGTAGTTCACCGGAGTCTCCAGTAAAGTCTGGTAGGCCATGCACGTATTTGAGTGGATCGATTGTGAGCGAATTTCTTGGTATCTGTTCATCATATATAATTTTATATTTATGTATTTAAACCACAAGACTCGACTTATACTGTTATACAATCGTAATTATTAAAACGCGACTAGCAACATATTTTAATTATAAACTTGTCAATAATAATAACATATATACAATATATTGAATTACTTGTTAATAAATGCTCCTATTCATGTGGCATAAACCTGGGACTCCAAAGAAAGAAGTCTGGGATGGTTAAATCGGGCGATGCCAAATCGCCAAAACGGGAGATTACGCGACCAGGAAACGCTTCCTTCACAATATCCATTGTGGTTCGTGCTGCGAGTGCGGTTGCACCGTCTTGTTGAAACCACATGTTCACCAAGCCCTGCTCATCCGGCAGTAAAAAGTCATTATTGATGGCTCTGTAGCGTCCGCCAATAGCAGTGACCGTATTTCCGTTGGCGTCTTAAAAAAAAATACGGCCCAATCAATCCTTCCGCGCGAACGCAGCACCACACAGTGGCTTTGAAGCGATGTAATGATGCACGAAGATCACACGCGAATTTTCAGTGCCGAAGATTTTGCTAATTGACGTAACCGTTTAAGTGCAAATGCGCCTCGTCACCCATGATGATTTTCGACACAAAATCGTCCTATTCGTTGTTGAGGTTGAGTCTGTCTGTATTCACTAGTGTCAAATATAATTGACGATGCTATTTGTATAAATTATAACATCTTCCGATATGATGATTAATTTTGCGCCACCTTGTATGTACTTTAGTGGTTTTGAATCTATCTTAAGACTGACTATTACAAAAAAATAGATGGTATTCTTTTTTATACTCGATTGGAGACACGAGTATTTCCTACTCGATAGATTTTTTAATTAATTCTTGGAATTTTATGTATCGATATGCAGTCGATACCTTTGCATATTACTCAAGTAGGTGTCTGGTAACACGGAAAAGAAAAGGCAATGTTCCCTATGTTGTCGACACATTATTATTTATGTGTTTTTGTTGTCATATTTATGTGACAACAAAGTCGGATTAGGTAAGGTATCGGAGTTCGCGATCGATGCACTTGATATATGTTAACATAAACACTTTTTATTGGAGTACAGAGTTTGTTGGCATATTAATGTGATTATGAAATCATATTGGGTTAGGTTGGCAATTTAAGATCGATGCTCTTGTGATTGATGCACATAATGTGTGTTAGTGTAAATAATTGAATTTGCTTGGCATATTTGTATAATTAATATATGTTATATTATATGCTTATCTGTGTCTATATGATATGCATACGGTAACTACATATATGAACCTGAGGAAAACTATACTCTGACCAACATAAATTGGCAGTACCGAAAAGATAGGGATGTTTGTCTCTCATTCGCACTCTTTTGTTTTCCGTAACGTACTATTCCAACAAAAGCTTTTATAGGGTTTCCGTTTTAAGCGTTTCAAATTAGCAAAAATCTGAAAGAAAAGTATGTAGAGTTACCGTCCTTTTTTCAAATTGAATTTTTCATTTACATAATTTGTTTTATTTACAAAAAAAAAAAATTATCTTTTTCCACACCACCAAGAGGTGAGATGAAAAGCACGACTTTAAAACACACATTGCATAAAACTCAAAAATAAATAAATACACCTTTTAAAAATACAATTTACATATAAAAACTTAACTTCACATTAATATCAAAATCAGAATTTAGAGAAATACACGTAACATCAAAAAACTGACCGCGCGCTAAAAACCTACGCAAATAAACTTATTTCTTTTTAGAGAAACGTAAACGGGGGTTTCTTTCAATTTAGTATGGTGCAAAAATATTGCAAGCTACTGATTTTGAAAAAGCTTGCCCATAATACGTGTACTGTCAATTTATGTTGGAGAG
Organism: Volucella inflata; assembly: GCA_928272305.1. Lineage (NCBI taxonomy): Eukaryota > Metazoa > Arthropoda > Insecta > Diptera > Syrphidae > Volucella > Volucella inflata. Next base: position 88,898,560 of record OV743716.1, on the reverse strand, counting down.
CATATAGCAACGAATCAACATCGATTACGTAGGACCGTTTCAAAACCATTCTTCTTATATTAATTGACGCTAAAACAAATAAAACAATGCACGTCTTCACCAACATAAACTTTAACTATCGAAATACTAAACGAATATTTTGCATGCCACGGTTTTCCTGAAGTGATGGTTGCGGACAATGCGATAATAATTCCTGGCTATGTATTCTCGAATTTTTGCAGTGAAGTAGAATATATTAAAAGTTTATTGTACCAGGTCATCAAGACACAGATGAGTTGGCTGACAGAAACGATCAGACGCTCAATCATCGACTAGCAGCAATAACGGACGAACCATTTCCCATGCACCAGAAGGTTTGGGATATATGCTACCTAGGAACTCCACTTGATAGCAATAAAACTCCAGCGGTACCTTCATTGACAGGAAAGGATCCATTTTGATGCACTAAGACCAACCTAATTCCAGATGTCCACAATCACAGACCGAAGGGCGTGACAGCTAAGTATGAGATAGCGAGAACAACTGCGATATTACGCAAACAACAAAGCGCAGTGTAAACTAGCATTAATAATCAAAAACTTTGGACAGTTGCATCACTAGGTAGAGTTGGATAATGGGTATAGACTCTAACGTAATATCGATTAGCTGTAATAAACAAATGTGCTTCCACGAAAATCTGTATGGTTTTCTTCAGAAATACTTGGTAAACCACCTTCTATTTCCCGAGATCAAGTATCGATTTTTTTAAGGCTTTTTTTCGTAGTTCCAACAGATCGAACAGAAGATAGCAGCGATAGTTTTGACCAGATAAAACAGCAAGATGAAACACAAAATCAAAATATTCGCAGGTCTGGTAGACAAAGACGTGTACCGTGACGTTTCAATGAAGTGGGGGAGGACTATTGCGACAAAACAAACAAACCATCTATGTTGACTTATCGATAGTTTACGAAGAAAAAAGGGATAGGCAGTAGGTTTAAGGAATAAGATGTGATTGACTACTTTACCTCCTTTAGGTGGCGCTACAGTCCGAGGCGTACGTGGGCCTCGATCAACAAGCATCTCCAGCAACCTCGATCTTGTGCTAGCTGCCTCCAGTCTCGCACGCTTAGTTGATTGAGGTCCACTTGCGTGCGCCAGTTGAGTCTCGGTCTTCCTCTACTTCGCTGTCCCTCGGGGGCGGATTCGAGGACTTTTCGGACCGGAGCTTTGGTGTTTATCCGCTCTACATGACCCAGCCATCTTAGTCGTTGGATCTTCACTCTTCTGGCTAGGTCGATGTCGCTATACAGTCCATACAGCTCATCGTTGTATCTTCTCCGCCACTCACCGTCAAAGCAGACGGGACCGAAGATCACCCGAAAAATTTTTCTCTCGAAGCAACCAAGAACACCCTCATACATTTTTTATAATGTCCATGCCTCTGCGCCATAGAGCAGGACCGGGATTATTAAGGTCTTGTAAAGGGTGACTTTTGTTGTCCGAGAGAGCGCTTTGCTACTCAATTGCCTTCTTAACCCAAAGAAACAGCGGTTGGCAAGAGTTATTCTTCGTTTGATCTCAGCGCTGGTGTCGTTGTCTGAATTGACAGCGGGGTCTAGATAGACAAAGTCCTTAACTAAAATTATACCCGTCTACGGTGACGTTCTGTCCGAGACGTCGACGTTCAGTGTCATTTTTGCTTAAAAGCATATACTTATTCTTTCCCTTTTGACCGCTAAGCACATTTTCGCCGCTTCCGTCTCGATACTTGCAAAGGCGCCACTGACATCACACTTCTTTCTTCCAATTATGTCAATATCGTCTGCGTATGCGAGTAATTGGACGAACTTTTGAAAAATTGTGCCTCTTGTATTTGTGCGTGAGTTTTGCACTGTTATATTATTATTCAACAGGTTTCTCCAAGATCTGCGTAGTGTGAATTTTTGGTCGATGGTGGACTTTCCTAGTCTGAAGCCACACTGATATAAATCTATCAAGTTGTTGACGAACGTCCTCAGGCGTTCACACAAACCGACTGCGACTCTACTGGGATGTTCCCTTGTTCGTCTCTAAAGGTAGAGCTTTCAAATCTCATTCCTGGAGTAGCATTTCTCAATTTCCTCGACCGCGCGTTTCTCTTTATGCTCTTTATTTTTGTAAGGTTTCGTAGGAAAAAATAAAAACAAAGCGGAGAAGTTAGTCCGAACAGCAACACGGTTTATTCGAGAATGAATTTATATGCAATGGAAAGTACCAAAGTAATACTATGTATAAGAAAGTTTTCATGTATGTACATTCGTGCGGGTATGAGTAATGTACAATGGTACAATATTTGACACTCCCTCTATCAGCGTACATTCATATATTTTATGTACAATATATATAATAAAACAAAAATCTCTTCATTTTCAAATAACAAAAAAAACTCTAGTTTGTACATAATCCATTTCAATAAAAAAAAAACTAAGAAATTTACTTACATCATTAAATTAATATATTTAAAATGTTTCGTTTTATCTAATGGCACTGTTAAAATATCCGCAATCATTTTGCACGTGGGCATATATGATATTTCAATTATATATAGCACTAGCTACCAGGGCTTTCGGCTACTCAATTTTTTTATTTTGTTGTGCCTCGCGTGAGAAATGGTGACGTATGTCTATATTCTTAGATATCTCGTGTCGAACATTATCTTTTGAAAGATGTATTGCGCTTTGATTGTCACAAAATATTAGGGTTGGTTTTGAATTTACCTTGTCGAGTGCCATTTCTGAGAAGTCGCCTTACATGGATGACCTCTTTTGTGATTTCGGAAAGCGCCATACATTCAGCCTTCATCGTGGAAAGTGCAACTGAACTTTGCTTCCTTGACTTCCAGCTAAGAAAAGTGCGTATCCTGAGCATGATCTTAGGTCGTCAAGATCGTTGTCCCAGTCAGCATCCACGTAACCACAGAGTCAGCTTAAAATCGACACTACCCTTTAAGTATCGTAGAACTCTCTTCGCTGATGTCCATTGTAATTTCGTTGGATTGACACAAAATCTGTTGAGATAACTCGCTTCGAAAGAGATATCTGGACGTGTGGCATTCGCCAGATATATCAAGGATCCAACCAACTCCCTGTATTTTGTCGAGTTTATGTCTTCTTCGGACGTGTGAGGATAAAACTTGTTGAGTACTTGGCTGCTATCCATAGGTGCAGAGACTGGGTTCGCATCCTTCAAACAGAACCTATCGAGCAATTTCTCAACGTACATTCGTTGGTTTATTTCAATGCTCCCAGTATTTCCCACTCGAACTAAGATTATTCCCAAAATGCTTTTTACCTTACCGAGATCGTTCATATCAAATCTTTTAGATAAGCTTGCTTTCAACCACTCTAAAAACTGTAGGCTATCTGATGCAATCAATAAATCATCTACGTATGACGATAATTATCAAACCGTGCTTATCTTTCTTTTTGTATAAAAAAAGATCAGATGTGGCTTGCTTCAAACCCAGGCCTTGCAAGAACTCATTTAGCTTCATGTGCCACTGCCTGCCTGCTTGTTTTAATCCATAAAGCGGACGGAGGAGTTTGCAAGCCTTCTGGAATGAATTTTCTTTTCCAGGGTACTTGGGTAGTTTCATGTAGATTTCATAATTTAATTCTCTTTTAACGTACGCGTTGATAATATCCATCTGGTGCAGGTGTAGCTTAAATTTGGCGCAAACAGCAAAGAGTGTCCGAATGGTTTAGTACCTAGCGACTGGTGCAGAGACTTCATCATAGTCCAAACCCGCTCTCTGCTCACAGACTCTTGCTACAAGTCTAGCCTTATAGCGGTCAACTGACCCGTATTCTTTCCTCTTGATCCGAAGCACCCATTTATTGTTGAGAACTTTCTTCTTTTCAGGACGATTGACCAGCACCCAGGTGTTATTTCTTTTTGACGACTTCAGCTCAGAGTTCATGGTTTGTAGCCAAAATTGGGATTTGTCTCCAATCATAGCACCTTTGAAAGATCAATTAGTATATCAGAATAAATTTACCTAATTTCGACAGATCTTCCTTCCGCATCGCAAGGACATCGTTGGCATTTGTTCTTCGTTATCAACTTAAGTGTCACTGTTTGGTGACAAGTATGAGTCTTCATCTTCCGAATCGAAGTCCTGAACTGACTTTTCTCGCTCCTCGGCTTTTGTTGTTGTCGGTATCTTCTCTTCTTTGTTGCTATATTCGAGTACTTACGGCTTTTCAGGCTCTTCCCCAGGGTACTTAAACTCAAACAATTCAGTATCGCCCAATGTGTAATTTTTTGGATTTTTCTCTTCAAAAAAGTATTCGCCACGGCTTTTAATTATTTTTCTTGATTTGGCATCCCTTGGGAATAACCTACTAAACGAAACTCTTTTCCCTTCGGATCAAGCTTTGTTCTCCTAGGCCCTTTTTCCAGCGCAATGACTCTGCTTCCAAATGATCGAAGAAATCTGACGTATGGTTTCGAACTGCTTCATAGTTCTAATGGTTCCCCAAACTGCTCGTTGGACATCTGTTTCGAATGAATGCAGCAGTATTGACAGCTTCAGCCCACAAGTACTTTGGAAGCTCTGCTTCAATTAACATCTGGCCATATCCAAAAGAGTTCGGTTTAACCTCTCGGCGATCCATTTTGCTGTAGAGTGTGCGGAATTATGAGTTGCCTTCGAATACCATCTTTTTGTAAGACATCATTGAATTTCTCATAGCAAGTATTCTGCGCCATAATCGCTGCGAAAACGTTTCATCTTCTTCCATGTTTCACGTTCAGCTCTTAGTTTAATCTGTTTAAAAGCATTTAACATTATAACCTCTACGTAGCGTGACTTGTCATCGATGAATGTTGCGAAATATTTTGCGCTTCCTAGCGATTTGACACTTATCGGTCCACAAATGTCTGAGTGCACTGTTCCCAAGACTTCGTCGTCGAAATTATGAGATGAGCTGAATAGTTTCTGCCAAATTTTACCTTTTTGGCGCACTGCACATTTCACTTTTACATCACAGAGATTCGAATTAATTCCACTAACCAATTTATCGCCTTTCATCTTTAGCTGCTTAAAATTCATATGGCCGAACCTTTCGTGCCACTGAATTAAATCAGTCTTTAGGTACACACATAATCACTTCTCCCTCTGTCTCACCTTCTTCAACAATGTACAGCTTTCCATTTTTCCTTGCTCTGAAAAGAACAGTTCCATCCTTCTTTCGCACTATAACACTTTCTTGCTCGAACCCAAAAGAGAAACCGTTCTTTATGGCTTGCGAAATGGATAAAAGATTATGCCGCAGTTTAGAAACAAACATCACGTCACGCAACTGTATATCCACCGTTTTACCATCTGATGATTGCACAGTTATGTCTACACACCCGAGTCCATGCGCTTCTATTATTACGTTTCCAGCAGTTTTAATTTTAAAATTTTCTTATTTGTCAAACTTCACAAATTTACTTCTGTCACTGCACATGTGTGCGCTCGCCCCGCTATCGAGATACCAGATGACTTTGTGTATATCATCGTTGACTGCACTTAATAATGACGTCATTGCATGTTCATGTTTTTTGTTTGTTTTCATATTTTTCTTCCCAAGACACTCGTGCTATGTGGCCTGACTGTCCACAACCGTAGAACTTAATGTTAATGTGGACTTTTGTTTTTTGTTAAATGGGATTTACTTCTATTGCGATTTTTTTCTTGTGACATCAGAGCGTGGGTATTTGTATCTTCAGCTGCAGCAGCATTCTGTGTTTTTCTTTCGTCTTCTTCCAACAACTTTACTTTTAGAACGCTTACATCTGGCAAATCATCCCTTGTCTCTATCGCTACCCAAAAATTCTCATAATCTTCCCCCAAAGTGTTCAGAAGTATAACAGACAGTAATTCTTTTGGAACAATTATTCCTACTTCTTCCAATTGATCTGCGATGCTCTGAAAATCTCGAAGGTGATGCTGCATACTTTTTTGTTGTTGTTTCTTCATCTGGAACAAATACCTATACAGCACGACCTTCTTAGCTGGCCCCTTCGACGCATGCACTTTTTCGAGAGCCTTCCAAGCTTCGTTCGATGTCGTGGATTTTCTTTTATATCCCATTTGAGTTTCCTTCACTGGTAGAAAAATCAAGGCTTGGGCTTTTTCGTCCTTGGCGGTCCACAATGAATTAGCTCTTGCATCGGTTTCACAGTTGACAATTGTTCCATTTGCATAGCCCCAAAGTTCATTGCAAATTAACACGCTTCTCATCTGAAGCTTCCACGTTTCATAATTTTCCTCACCGAGTTTTTCCATGTGGGAAAAATTCATCGGGTTCATTTTCGCGTACACCTTTGATTCTCGAATTAAACAAAATAAATTATTTACAAGTGACCTGGGCCCATAACCTGTTAGCTTTTGTAGGAAGAAATAAAAACAAAGCGGATGAGGTAGTCCGAACAGCAACACGGTTTATTCGAGAATGAATAATATGCAATGGAAAGTAACAAAAGTAGATTCGTGTGGGTATGAGTAATTTACAATGATACAATATTTGACAATTTTTTCTCCTGAGAAGCCGGTGTCCGTCTTCCCTCTTCTGCTCATAGAGCTCGTGAGAACCTCTAGTCTTTTTTTGCTTAGCTGCATGTGCTGGCCGGCATTCGTCATCAAACCGGGGGTTTCATTGTGGTCGTTCAGTGAAACCCAGCACATCACAAGCGGCAATCCGAAGGCCTTTTGGCAGTGTTGCCACTGGTCTTCAATGCTTGACGCTGGCGACAAGAGACCTTTTAAGAGATTAAGGGAGACGTGAACGGAAAAGACTTGGCGATCTCTTGCGATTGTAGCCTTCTGCCATCGCAATATTAGTTTGCCTTGGCGTTGTTCGGGATACCCGCAAAAGTACCTTGGCTACAAGGTAGTGGTCCGAGTCGATGTTGGCTCCTCGGAACGTTCGGACATCCATAATACTGGAGGAGTGTCTTGCGTCGATTGCAATGGGGTCAACCTGGTTGACGGTTAATTGATCAGGAATTCTCCAAGCGTGCTAGCCATGACAATGTTTCGTTCCGCCGCAAAGTCGATAAGCCTGAATCCGTTATCGGAGGTGGTGTCGTGCTGGCTTTATCTTCCGACAGTGCTACCAAAGATGCCTTCTCTTCCTAGCTTTGCCTTTAAATCACCGAGAACAATTTTAATTTATAGCTAGGGCATTGCTGGCAGATCTTGTTCAAGAGCTCATAGAAGGCATCTTTGGTGTAGTCATCTTTCTCCTCTGTGGAGGCGTGTGCGCATATCAGGCTAATATTGGTAAATTTTGCCTTGATGCGGATTCATTCATTTCATTTATTTATTTAATTCGCGTTACTTATACACACACGTTGTCGTTTATAGTACATAAATAACAAGATTAGTAACATCAACAATTCTTAAATGTTATATATAAAAAGAAGAAAAAAGAAAGAAAGAAGAAGAAAAGAAATAGTAAGAGAGTAAAAGAAAGAAGAGCATAAAAAGGGGTTTGAAAGGAGGTTAGATCAATGAAAAAAGGAAAGTATAGTTGTTGTAGTCAGGAAAAGTGTTCTTATGCGGCAGTTTTGAACTTGTTAGCTTCCATTATTTGCTTTGTCGCTGTTGGAAGAGAGTTTCAAAGTCTGGTGACGTGAATGAAGAAGAGGCGAGAGGAGTTTAAGTAGTTAGAACTAGACATTATGAGATTCATCGTTCTGGTCGATTGCGCAAATTGAAGCTTGTCAAATAGATATTTAGGCGATCTTTTATATATAAGTTTATGCATAAATTGGCAGCACCTTATCTTTAGAAATTGCTGAAACGTACACCCTAGAATCAATTTGTGATATTGAGATACATGGGCATAACGGTTCCACCCATATACATATCTAATCATAGCATTGAACGCAACGAGCAATTTGTGTTCTGAGTGGGAGTCAAGCTTACAGTAAACAGTTATGGAGTAATCAATAATGGGCACAAACAGGGATTTTACAAGTTTAAGTTTCGTGCATGTCGGGGTAAAACTGGAGGATAACCGGAGCTTACGCAAGCCAGCATAGATTCGACCAATTGCATAATTTACGCGGTCATGAGGAGAGAGTAATCGATTCAACTTGAAACCAAGACTTTTTATAACGTTAACGAACTTAAGTTGCCTGTTATTTAAGAACACTGGTGGTAGTTCATCCGTATTGCATTGTTTTTTTTAGAAATCAGTATCATCTGAGATTTGTCTGAATTCAAATTAAGCCCACTACATTGTGACCAGTTGTATATTTTTGACAGATCTTCATTTATTCTTACAATTAGGTCCTCAATCAGACCAATAGGCCGTGATAAATGAATCTGGGCATCATCAGCGTAAAGATGAATTAATACATTAGAGCATACTTTAGGAAGGTCATTGATAAATAAACAAAATAAGATTGGTCCTAGTATCGATCCTTGTGGCACTCCAGCAAGCAACGGAGCAAATCTAGAGGACCTGTCACCATGTACAATTCTCTGGTGCCTATTACCTAAGTAATTACCCATCAGGCACACCGACCTTTCGCTAAAACCAAAATACAAACTGAGCAACTATTTTGACATAATACTTTATGATCCACTCTGTCAAAAGCCTTGGAAAAGTCCAGCAAACAGAGTACCGTTAGATAATCCCTATCAAAGTTAATCCTAATATCATCCAGAATTTTAAACATGACTGTGAAGCAGCTAATGGGCGAAAGGCATTTGCCGTTGAGGCTTTTTCGAGACAGGAATTACTTTTGCCAACTTCCAGTTGTCTGGAAAAGAAGAGGTTGTGATACAGTAATTAATAATGTAGCGAGAGAACTCGTAATATGAGGTAAAACCATCTTCACAAATCGGATAGGTATCCCATCTTCACCTACAGCATTTGATTTGATTAAACGAATAATATTAACTATGTCAATTTCGGAGACGACTTCAAAGTCAAAATCAAACTCAAACAACTGTTGATTTTCAGGAATAAAATTCGGGTTGCTTGTGGCACCGGAAATAAACGCGCCGTTGAGCTTATCAACATCAAGTGTCGTTGTATCGACGGTAGCATTTTTCCCGACCCCAATTAAACGTAGATTGCCCCATAGTTTTTTTGGGATTGATCCGTACTTAGTTTAGATAAAAAATATCTTTTCTTAGCTCTCCGCGTTACAAAGGTTGCATGATTGCGTGCCTGACAAAATATTTCCCAGTTGGCAATGGTCTTTGTTTCCACCTAAAGTATAGCTTTTTACGGGCTTTCATGGCATTTCGAACCTCCGACGTGAACTAAGGGCAATTCACGTGTTGAATGGAACATTCCTATTAAAATGGTCAATTAATAGACTTTGCAGATGATTGACTTTATCGTTGACATTTGAGGCATAATAGGAATTACGACATGGTAGTTGGCTTGTATCCAGTTGCAAGTTATAGTTGTCTGCAGAAGAAAGATCTCTAAACTGGAGAGACAATGAAAGCCGAGACCGAGAAAAGTGGACATTGTACGTACAAAAAATTAAACCATGGTCGGAAATCCCTGCTAGAGACAACTGATCCTGAAGTAGAACATTGCGACGATTGGACACCATAAGGACATCAATAAGACTGGGGGAAACACCTGGGCCAAAACGTGAAGCATAGGAGTTAACTATCGACAAGCCACAAGCAGCAGCAGAATCTAAGAGTAGGTGACTTTTGTAATCACATTTTAGAAGATCATAATTGAGATCGCCATAGATTACAATGTGCTCATATAAAGCAGTAAACTCCTGAGTTGCAGAAAACAATGTCTCCAAAGAATAACAGCGTTTTGGGTTATAAGCAACGCCAAGAAAACATTTTGTATTGCCATCATTGACATCCAGCAAAAGATATTCTATTGCGTCTCCTTTAGACTTCTTAAGCTCTCTACACTTGAGAGCAGTACTGTAGTATACAGCAACTCCTCCACCAGATATACCCCGGTATTTCATATAAAAGATCCACGGCATCGTCATTTTCAGGGTCAGACCATAACCAGGTTTCTGTAATACATATAATATCGACCGCAGAATTAAGAAAAATATTCTTTATGTAGTCTAATTTGGTAAGATTTAGACTACGAGCGTTTAGGTAGCAGATTTCAAACCCTTCGCATACTCTAGACAAAATGTTAATCATTGACCGCATTGCGACCCCATCCTCATTAACACCAACAGACGTTGATAGATTATTTAAGTGCATCATTGCAGCATAAGACAAGAACAATAGCCGAAGGCCTAGGATGCACTGGCTAGTCTTACTTACTTATAATTTTAATTATAAGGCAGTAATATAAATAAATAAATAAATAAATAAGACAAGAACAATAATGAAAGCAGAGTGTAAACAATCAACAAGCATTCTTGGGATACATAATAGTAACAACAACTATAGGAAGTGAGTAGAGTACGAATAATAGTATTGATCGGAAAGTAGACATGATAGAAGGAAAAAGAAAAAAGATATCATAAAAAAAAAGGAAAAAACAACATAATGCAAAATATTGTGTTATAAAAAATTGTTTGGTAAATAATAAATACGTATGCGTTGTGAGTGTGCTCCCGATCAGTGATAAAGGTAGCGGATTAATTGAGTGTGCAGCTGTAGAGTTGATTGTGCAGCGGTAAAGTTGAGTGTGCAGCCAAGCAGAGTCCTCAAGAGAATTTCGTTGTTGACAGAATCTTCGTTTCGGTATTATCTTTACTTTTCTTAACATAAACCAGTCCTTTGCGCGTTCTTGCAGAATAAAGTAAACCCTCTCTACGTAAAAACAGAGCATGTCCCAATAATGAGCTTTTCTCTAGCGATAAACTCTCATTGATGTAGATGCGTCTGTTAGGGGTGGTGTTGTTGACATAAGCCGTCGTCTTAGAGCTAATTATGAGTTCTGCAAGTGTTACACCTCTCTTTGCCCGAAATGCACCAAGAAATGCACTTTGCTCGGTGTGCGAAGAGAGTCTGATAAGCAGCGGATCATCGGTGGACTTGGTTTTTCGCCGGAAAGCGTCGAAATGTGGTGAAATTTGGTGATTTAGACTTGCAGCAATATTTTTACCAAATCAATGGGATTTTCGTTTGGGTTACGTGGTATGCCGCGGACAATCTCGTCACGAAGCCGTTTTTTACGTTGGAAGTCCGCTAATTCCTCTTTTCATCTCCGATTGTCATCCCGTAGCTCTAATATGTCGCTGTCGCTTGTTGCACTTTTTCGTTAAGAGAGGCAATGGCGTCGCTGATTTTCTTATTAACATTGCATTCAAACTCTGAAAGCAACAATTTAAATTTCAGCATTAAACCATCCTCCAGTTCCCGAAGTTGTTCTATCAAGGATGATTATTTGTCGAGAAGCTTAGGTTGTGAGAGGGACTTCGGTTGATGTAAATTTCCTGGCAATTTATCTGGCGTAGATGTAGAGGCCACAGCAGAGTGGCTTGTTGTGGGTTCGCAACTTTTTAATTTTTTCCATGGCCGGCCAGTTACCCCGGAGGCACAACCCCCAACCTGGAGGGCCAGTTCCAGTTTTGTATACCCCTAGTACGAGGGGTCGCTTGGACCAAAATTCAGTAACCCGTTCTGGGATTTGAGTGCTGCCGTTGGTCCATCAAGGGCTCTTCCGCCACTATCTCTTTTCCAAGACCCTGACTTGGTCTCAAAAATCCTTACCGGCCTGATCACTTGCACTTATAAGTTCCAGTTCGGATGGATATTGACCAGTACCCGGCTAGTTGCAACACTGAATATCGCCAGGTTGACATCTCTCAGTCTTTAGCCTACCCTACTTCCAAACACTGTTTATCGCAATATGTTTTATTCGCGCCTCCAAGGCAAAAGACAAAAACGGAATTAAACTGATCTCCAATACGGTATTGACTTGATTGATTCAGCTTGTCCTTAATGTTACATTTTTACATTTCCTGTTATGCATGATAATTGCTAGACATAGAATTTCGAAAATACACTGTTATTTTGTGAGAAATTGCAAAACTTCTAAGCAACGCATATAATCAACTTGTTGACACTGTCGCAGTTGCATATTGTGAGTTCAAAGTTTGGCCAAGTGTGGAGTTTTCTCTATGTTTTTGTTAAAAATAAAAACATTTAAAGTATTAAAACAAGAAATTTAAATTTCAGTTTAAACAGGCATTTTAATTGTTTTAAATTTGATGGTAGATGAAAGAACTTGGTATCCCCAAAATTAAGGAAGTAGAAAGGCAAATTTTTTCCATGACAACTTATCGAGAAATTTCTCGAAAACTTTGAGTTTCAGTGGGAGTTGTATCAAAAAAAAAAAGTAAAAAAAATTTTCACAAAAATATAAGGATTATTGTGTTTATGACAAGGGTAATTTGGTCGAATTGGGGTCCGATGGTCGCTAATGGATCTGGAAAAAGCCAGGTGAGCCAATCAGCGTTCTGTGCATGTGCATAGAAGGGTCGCCTGAATGCCACTCAATACATCACCATCCTGGAAGACGGACTCCTTACAAGTTTAGAAAAGTGGCATGAAGATGTGTCGGAAATTAATATAATTTTTTTTTTTTAAAGTTTCGTTGAAATATAAGCACAAATAAAAATGTTATGCCCAAAAGTGTTTTATTCTGCTAATCACTGTATATTTTCAGTACACCTCTAAGTTACAGCCAAGAATTTGACGGGCTTCTGGCGAAATGTGATCATATCTAGGAACTTTTATTAGAAACACGGCAATTGAGTTAAAATCAACCTTAAGTTATTGAAGCGTGTGGAAGTCGGGATGGGCAACCAACTCCCAACCATAAGAAATAATTGGAACTATCAATGCCCTCACTAGTTTAAGCTTAACTGGTGTCCCCAAAATTGTTTTTGTAATAGATAATTTTCGGAGCGAAGAGCAGACTTTTTTTATAATGTATCAGTTTATAAAACATCCCAGGTCAGTTTATTACCAAAAATGATTTTAAGATTTTTAGCATGACATATTCAACTTGAGATGTGCGTTTAATTAAAGACCATTCCGTATGGGTCTTTCGAATTTTGAAGACAAAAAAAAAAAACACACTATGGCGCTGGCAGCCCGGTATGGGTCATGGTCTAGCTTCTTGACTCATTTGTATTGCTCATGTTGTCATTTTTGTCACATCTGAGCGGGGCCTAAGATTTATCGCCGAGTCCGAACGGCACTCCTTAGAAGCTTTCGTAGGCAATTTTACTTTCGGGAGCCTCCCATTGGCCGCCGAAAAGGTGATGGCGATTTGAAAAATTGTTGGTGACCCAGGCAGGAATCGAACCCAGACACTCTGCGCCATCGCCATTTTGAAGACATGTCGTCAGATAATTTCGAAACTACTAGGTGGGGTGAAAAGTAACCTCCATGAGAATGAAAAAAAAAATTTATTAAATGTTTTTTTATTTTATTCAATATAGTCCCCTTTTAGCTTGATACACTTATTCCAACGATTTTCCAACTTCTTGATCCCGTCCGAAAAGTAATTTTCCGGAAGGTCTACAAAATACTCCTACGTGGTGTCGATGATTTCCTCGCGTGAGCTGAATTTTTTATTGATGAGCCATCTTTTGAGGTTTGGGGAGAGATAATAGTCCAAGGGAGCCAAATCGGGCGAATACGGTTGATGCGACAGCAATTGGAGCCGTAAGTCATTGACATAGTCGTGGTTGCGATGCTCTTATGCGCTGGCGTATTGTCTTGCAAACATAATTATTATTGTCGGGGTGCAAAGTAACCTCCTTTTTACGCTGCCACTGCAAAAAAGGTTATGTTGAAGTCCGTTCATATTAAGGCAGACATGCAAAATTTCAGTGCGATACTGTCTTTAGTTTTGTTTTGAGAGCTGATTGTTGTTGACGTGTTTGGCATCATGCTGAGTATGGACAAAAACGATTTAAAAAATTAATTTATCAGATGATCATGGTTCCCAGAAGTGTTTTTTTTTTATAAAGGGTTGCAAATACCCAGAAAGAGTAATGGACAGTTCGAAGACCAGTATATCGGTTATGTTCAGTGGCTCGGCAGCTGGAGAGATATTGCCCCCTTATGTTGTCTAAAAATCGGAACAATTATGGGAACAATGGATGGACGACCTGTTTTCAAACAGAATAACGTTTTACCATCTCGAACCCTAGCCGAAATATTACATTGGTGTCAGAAGTGGGATAAGATCAAGATAGCCAGTGACCGCATGAAGACCATTTATGATGTCAAGGCGACCACAACGGGATTCCAGGAAGGAGATCTAGTGTGGCCATATAACCCTTATAGACGGAAAGGCGTATCACCCAAATTACAGTAAGACTGGGAAGGACCATATAAAGTCGTATCATCAACGATGTTGTCTTTCGCATTCAACGAGGAAGAGGCAAGATGAAAGTGGTTCATGTGGATCGAATACATCGCTATATTGGGCACAATGTCGAAGAGTTTGTTCGGGACGAACAAGTATAAGAGGGGGATGTTGTGGTATATATGTGATGAAATCAAGAATCCAGTGTTGCATAACTTAAGGATCATACATCATTAATAAACTCTCCACGTTGGAGAGTTCATTGTAAGCAATTAATGTCAAAAACTTTTTACGTCACAATGAAGCATAAATAACAATCGATACGAAATGGATGCGCCCAGTGTTGTATTCGTAATGAGTGATTTCAGTTGTGTACCAGTATTTATGACTTGACTTGGTATATATGTAACTGGTGTTTGGAGGGAATAGTCGATAGTCACTTAATTTGACAGCGTACGTTCGCACCTAAGTAGAACTCTATATGGCTCTATATGGGTAGATGCTTTTGGCGTTTATTTTTTATTTTATTTTAAAGAACTTACCACTTAAGTGAGTATGAATACACTTATAATGCCTCAGCATTCGTTAATTGTTTATTTTTTTTGGAAAATGGAAAAGAGAGATAAGAAAAATGTTTGGGCTCAGTGGTTATTTTGCTCCATGTAACAACCAACATTTAATGGGGAGACTAAGTTATTGGTGAGAGCTGGCTTGTTGTTGTATTCTGGTCAACTGCACATCTTGCTTGACATTTGTTTACTGAAAAAATGCAAGTCTTTCGGGCACAGCTGGGTTTGCAACACCGAATATTCCGATTTTGAAGCCAGTTCACTACCACTTGAGCCATGGCAATGACATTTATGTTGGAGTGTTAACAGAATAGCAAAAAACGGGCTCAAAGACTACTTGAAATCCAAAGATCATACAATACATACGAAGGAAGACAACTACAAACAAGCGTACCGTTATTAAGCTAACTTCCGACCAACCTTACAGGCATCGTACATTTGAAAACAAGAAACAAAAACTCCTAACATAATTTTAATATAAATTAAAAAATAAACTTCACTAAAGGAATTGTTCTTCTTTCGAAATACAACCTCCTGCAGAAAACACTATACTTCGTAAAAGGCATAACCATATATGATATTTTTAATATAAATAAATAAGTGAGTTAAATCAAACATTATCAAGCAACAAATATTTTAACGCATGTTTTTCGTATATTCTCTAAAGAAAAATATTTCTTTGCTCTTACAATCCCTTTAATAAACCTAAATCGAGAAAATTTGTCGGAAAATTGCTTTAGAACAAATCATTTTTGTGTATCCAAACGGTGTACAAGAAAAAAACAAATAAGTTACTCAGTAGCAATTATATGAAACATTTGACTAAGTCATTTAAAATGGATTCTAGAAAAAAAACAATTCGAAAACGAATTTTTTCGAACCTTTATCACGTCCGGTGACTCGGAAAACGGAGACATAGACTGCGATGAAATTTTAAGTTCAACAGTTTCTAATGCAAAACCGAAAATTCCACCAGTGTGTGAGTTAAAGAAAACTTTCAGTTAAGTCCATGTTTTGCCTCGCGAATTTAAAATTAACAATTACACTTTAAAGAAAATGAGTGTTGGCATTAAAATAATCTGTGAAAGTGTCGATTCCCACCAAAAACTATGCAGTCTACCTCAATCAGAAAACATACAGTTCTTTACTCATGACTTACCAACATCAAGGTCACTTTAAGTCATACTGTTGTCTGCTGATGAACTTAAAAATGAACTAATATCACTTGGCTTAAAATGCCAAAACGTCAAACAAATTAAAAAAACATTATGAACGTTTCGTCGAAATATTTTACTTATGGTAGTGTTTCTTGAGATTGGATCTATACGACTCGCCGAGCTTAAGAAAAATGTCAGATCTGTATTTAAGTGCAAATGGGATATTGCAAGACGACAACATAATCGTATCACGCAGTGTTATAACTGCCAGATGTACGGTCATGGTGAGAAAAATTTCCATATAAAAACTTAGTGTTCCATCTGCTCTGAGCACCATAAAACAACTGAATGCACTTCCAAGAACCTAAAATGCGTCAACTACACTGGAACACATAAGTAAACTCATCTAACATGTATTAGTCGTCAAAGCTTCCCTGAAAATGAGGCAGAAGCTTTCGGTCAAAAACAAAACCATACCTATTAGAAGCAGTCCTTTGTACCTAACATCATGGATTTTGCATCACTATCACCCCAACGAAATGCATCATCAGGTAATACCACTGCAAACACTAACTTCCAAAAAACATCGAATGTGTGGTCCACGTCTACTAAAAATATTAATGTGCCGAACAATCAAGAGCTTTTTACGCTGGAGGAAATAAAACCACTCACACTGCAAACACTAACTTCCAAAAAACATCGAATGTGTGGCCCACGTCTACTAAAAATTTTAATGTGCCTTTTACGATGGAGCAAATAAAATCACTCACTTCTGAAATGATCATCTTGCTTGGTAATTGTACTACAAACGCGGAGCAATTTAATACTACTGCGCAACTTGCGACTAAATACTTATATAAATCTAAATAATGAACTTTTGTAGTTTAAATATAATTTTTTCTCTTAGTACATATAATATTGATGTAGTTAGTATCAGAACCTTGGCTAAATTCAGCCGATTGTTCGTCTAATACTATTTTAAAATGCTATCGTTTGGATAGGAAAGAGAGAAGTGGTGGCGGTACTGCCGTAGTTGTAAAACGTTTGATTGAACACAAAGTACTTCCCATCATAAGTACAAAATTAATTAAAACCATAGGTATTGAAGTCCCCTTTAATGGACCAACTTCACCACAAAAACGAATAGAACCCCGCAATGATCTTTTAAAATTACTTAATACAAATGTTTTATTCCTTATTGGTGGTGTCTTCGACTGCAGCATACACGCTGAGGTTGTCTCAGAGCCAACGCATGGGGTAACATTCTTGCTGACTTAAACTCAAGACGTTCTTTTAATATTCTTTATCCACCAAATCCTTCATATTCCAGTAAACAGAAACAAGAACCCATCTACATTAGATCTATTTTTAACTAATATGCCTGACCTTTTTACCCCTCCCATAACACTTCTGAACTCAGTTCTGACCATTTACCTGTTAAATGTAGTGTTACTCTTTCTCCTGTTAAATAATCCATTCGTATATACGACGTCAAAACGCCAATAGGAAGTTATTTAAAAGGTTAATGCGATCAAAACTAGAAAATAATTAGGTTCAAAATATCTTTACCAATGCCATTTTTGAGAGCTTTGATCTGTCAGTTCCTAAGATGTTTTATCTCAATACATTCTTCAGTTTATTACGCATAGAAACACCTACAGATCCAGAGAAATGATTTTTATCTCAGCGAATAATATGAAAATGAATTCTTTAGTCAAATTCGCAATTGCTGATTTCAAAAACCAATCGTGGAACGAAAAGTTCCAAAGTTTAGACAAGGGTAGCAAGCCATTCTGGAATTTAATCAATGTTATTTAGAAAAAAACATATCTACTAGCTGATAGTTGTTGACATGTTTGGCATCATGCTGAGTTTGGACAAAAACATTATTTTTTGAGAGGCAAAGCGGCGAAGGAAACAAAAGAAAAGTTGGATAAATATTATGGGGCTAATGCTCCGTCAGATTACACCATCAAATATTGGTTTCGAGAGTTTCGTGGTGGCCGCAACTTCACTAGCGATCAAGTCCGCAGCGGCAGGCCCTCCGATGAACACGAAATGGTATTGGCTGACAGAAAAGTAAAGGTGCGCGAACTAGCAGATACCACAAATATTAGTACTGAGTGCACACGCCATATTTTGGGCAATATTCTGCATATGAATAAGTTATCCTGCCGCTGGGTGCCGCGAATGGTCACTTCTGACCAAAAACACGAACGCGAGAGTACTTCGAAAGTGTTTGGACTTGCTGATGCGGAATCGGGCGGACTTTTGGCGTCGATTGGTAACTGTTGATGAAACCTGGATCCACTATTACACACCAGAGAACAGAATGAGTGCCCGGCAATGGACTGAAGCCGGCATGAGTGCTCCGAAGCGGCCGAAGGAGGCTCGATGGGTCGGAGAGGTTATGGCGTCGGTTTTCTGGGATTGTCATGGCATACTCTTCGTGGACTACCTCCAAAAAGGAAAAACCATCAACAGAGTGTATAACTGTGGAGCGATTGAAGCCCGAAATCGCTGCGAAACGGCCTCACATGAAGCGAAAAAAAATTTTGTTTTTGCAAGACAATGTGCCAGCGCATAAAAGCATCGCAACCACGGCTATGTTAATGACTTACGGCTCCAACTGCTGTCGCATCCGCCGCATTCGCCCGATTTGGCTCCCACGAACTATTATTTTCCAAACCTCAAAATATGGCTCATCAATAAAAAGTTCAGCTCACGTGAGGAAATCATCGACGCCACGGAGGAGTATTTTGCAGACCTTCCGTTAAATTACTTTTCGGACGGGATCAAGGAGTTGGAAAATCGCTGAAATAAGTGTATCAAGCTAAAAGGGGAATATATTGAATAAAATAAAAAAACATTTAAAACATTTTTTTTCATTCCCAAGGAGGTTGCTTTTCACCCCACCTAGTACATTCCGCCCCTTAGAACAGGGAATTCTGTAATGCTTTCTTGTGCTGATAAGGCTAATGCGCTAGCAAACAATTTTTCACTCAATCATTCGATTGCCAACAATATAACACTACGTATGCACATTGAAGCTTCCGTCAAACAGTCCGTAGATTTCGTTAATTCTCAGACTTTAGCTAATGATTTTAATCGCATAACTATTATAGAACTAAAAGATCTTATAAGTAGACTAAAAACTAGAAAATCTACTGGCTTTGATGGTATTAGGAATGTATGTGGTAGATACTTACACCTTTTGCTCTTACGAAATTAACGGAATTATTTGACTGGTTCCTTAGATTCGGTTATTTCCCAATACATTGGAAAACTGCGAAGATAATTCCTATTTTGAAGCCTGCCAAAGATCCCAATTTAACCTATAGCTAAAGACCAATTAGCTTGCTTAGTTCTCTGAGTAAATGCCTAGAAAAAATCATGAAGAACAGAATTATTTCTTTCTTAGAGAACAACTCTATTCTACCTTCTGAACAATTTGGTTTTAGAGAGTATTACAGTACTACTCACAAAGTATATCGTATCACAAAGGACATTAAAAAGAATCTATCAGATGGAAAAAGTGAAAAGTACCGGTATGATAACTTTAGATGTTGAAAATGCTGTCGACACCGTATGGCATGATGGCTTAATACATAAACTTACCAGTGTCGACCTCCCGTTGTATCTTGTCAAAATTATGCAGTATTTCCTATCATCCTGAAGTTTTAAAGTGTCCATAATTCGTTGCTTTTCAGACAACAAATTAATAAATGCTGGAGTTCCACAAGGGTCCGTTCTGCCTCCAATCTTATATAACGTATACACTACCGATTTCCCCAATCTGACTAACTGTAGTATCGGCCTGTCGCAGATGATACTTGCATTTACTCATCTAATGCAATTGGTCTCAATGTTGAAACGAACCTGCAATCAGCTATACATGCTTTCGCATCATACTGTGTTAACTGGAAAATCAAAATTAATGCTTCTAAGACTCGAGCTATCTTTTTTCACTCGTAAAAGAAAAGCTTGTTTACTACCAAGCAAAAGACTTCTATTGAACGGAGTTTGTGGAAATCGAATCGGATTGAGTGGAAATCGAATGGAAAGTATCTTGGTATATATTTAGACCTTTAATCATTATATGTGCAAGAGTAATCAAAAAAAGTCAACACAACCGTAAGAATAAGTTACCCTTTCATATGCAGAAATTCGAATGACCCAAATAAATTACTGATTTTTAAGGCTGTCTTTCAAGCCATTATATTCTATGGATCTCCAGTCTGGGGTATGTGCGCGAAAAGTCACTTGCGCAAACTTCAGACAACCCAAAAAATATTACTGAAAATGATTCTAAATCTACCTTGGTTTTTTTCTTCAAAAAAACTAATATAGAAATGGTAGAAAATAGAATCGAAAAGCTTTTGCACCAATATAATATATCGTGTTTATCCTCTGACAATGACTTAATCATAAACTCAGCATCATAGTGAATGCAAAACTTTTTCTGTTTCTTAGCTTAGTTCAACTTATCATATATTTAGTTCTTGCATTTATTTATTTATTGATTTACTTGTTTATTTATTCATTTATAATTTTTTTTTCTTGTTTTTTGTTTTTTTTATTTATTTATTTATTAAGCTATTTATTAACTTGTTTATTTTACTGTTTGCTTATTTATTTATTATGTTTCCTTGTTTTTTGCTTTATTTATTTTGTTGTTTATTTATTTATTCTTTTCTTTTTTTTTATTATTTATGTATTTATTTCCAAACTATTAATTAAATAGTACTAAAAGTTTGTACTTTCAAACCCAGTTTTACAACCATCGCGTATACAACTTGTTTTAGTGAAGGTTTTTAGTGGCTTTTCTTTCAAATTTATAAAATTCTGTGATATTATTTCAAACATTTGTAATAATATTTTGGTAGTAAGGTGCTTCAACCAAATCTCTGTAATACGAGCATTATGACTATGAATCTTCTTCTTCTTATCCTTTTATTAACCCTTTCCTCGTTATACGAACTTAAGAGTAACGAGTTTCCCATTTTTACTGCATCGCTGTTGCTTATGGGGTTTGCTAGTGTCGCAGACCGCAGAACGCGTCTACATAATGCTCGGATCTGCATCGCTTCAGTGGTTAGCCCCAGGCGTTATTGCGCATTTGCCATCTGAGAAATCCAGAAATCCTTTTTCCGACCTGGTTTTCTTACAGTTGAAGTGACCGTAGTTGCTAATGACTTTTTAACCGGATTTTCCGCAGATCTTCTTTGAACGTGGCAATACCAGCTTATTCTATTCGCCTCCAGCACTGTGAACCGTATATAAGAGCTGGTCTAACAACCGTGGTGTAGAGTTTCCCATTTAATTTAAGTGGAAGTTTTCGGTCGCAAAAGATTCCCGAATTTTCCGGCCATTTCATCTATCCCACACTCACTCTGTGGTTTACGTCGTTGTCACATTTCGCTTCCATGTTAACGATTGATCCTAGGTACTTAAAGAGAGTGTTTTTCGGAAGAACTATTCCGTTTAACATTATATCCGGAACAGGTCGCAACGGATGCGCAAATGGGCACGTCAAATGCTCCATCTTTGAACAACTTATTTTAAACCAGTTTATCTCTAGCGCATTTTTTCATGAATCTAAGGCGTTCTGTAAATCTTCGACGTTATCGCTAAGTATAACTGGCTATTATCGAGCTTTATTATTTGCCGAAGACGTTCGTTAAGACTCTTTCGAAGATTTTCATGTGTGTGACATAAGCTTGATTGAACGGGAGTTGTTGCATTCTCGAGTGTCGCCTTCCTTTGTATAATGGAACCAAGAAGCTACTTCTCCATTGAATCGGCATAGGTTGTCCACATTTTAATTTATTTAAAAGTTCCGATAGCCATTCGCTGCCGATTCCCTCCTTCTTCGACCAAAACTCTGATGGAATGCTGTCTGGTCCCGCCGCTTTTCCCCGCTTCATTTTTCCGAATCCGATTTCTTCGATTGAAAAGTCCGAAACTTCCTCTTCGAATAGACCAGCTGTCGGCACGATATCACGTGGAAACTGTTTGTTAAGCAACTCCTTGCAGTATTAAGCCACCGGTCAACATTTCCTTTTCATTTGCTTATAAGCGACCGTCTGCATTTTTTATGTATTTCGACGATGTTATTTCCATCGAATTTTTTCGCCTCCGTGCAACAAGCTTAAAAATATTTGGCACTTTAGTATTGTATGACGTTTGACTATGAATATTGTAAACATTATGCCACAATAAACAAAATAAAGTAAAGTTACAAAGAAAACAATAAACTAAAAAAATTCTATAGAAAATATATACTTTCGATACTTAATGTTAATATATATAGCAAAACACATTTTAGGTTTACTTTACAAAAGATACACTTAGATAACACCAGAAACAGGCATAAAATAGATTACTTAGCATATAATTCGAACAAAAAGAATAACCCTACGATTATAATAACAATTATTTGAGAGTGTATCTATCTAACTGTATTTCTATTATAAAGCAAAGGCACCTAAATAACATTTAACTAGACAAATAGAGTTAATATCTAACAAAACACAGAAACAAAAAAAAAAAAAGAGACGGTCGTATAGGATGTATAAAAGGGGGCGTTGTTTTATTTGGATTCTAACAATTCATCATTTTCTCCACTACCCACATATTTGTCGCTACTGTGTACTATTTTACATAAGCGGCAATTTCCGTGACGTAGTAATTTGAGTGTAGTTGCCAGTGCAAGATAGGAATTTATTTATTTTTTTTTTTAAGAAAATATATTTTATATCATAAACTTCCGATCATCAACATAGAGCACTGGTTCTTATTAGTATGTCTTCTCAGATCTCATGGTGTTATTTCCACATCTTATTGGATGCCCATGTTGCCCTAGCCCCTTCAGCTTAAAGAAAAAGCCATCTAACCATACGGTGTCAAAAATCTTCTACGATTCAATCAATCCATTTGTTTTTGCTCTTGCTCCACTGAGTATCAAATACCAGTTTAGACATGGCGTGTAAATTATCAACCAGCGCCTTGAAATCTAATGAAATTGTTATTATTATAAAAGGAAGCCAACGGATTTCTTGTAATAGATTGGTACTGCTGTTCAACATAATGCGAACACATCGAGCTTGTCAAAAAGTGTCAGGTCATAAATCCTTCTATGATATTAGAATCAGTATGGAAACCAGTGGTCTTAAAGCAAGCAAAGTGTTATTTATGATTTGGTCTATAAGGCTAGACACTGTAATACATGATTTGAACCTTAACTGATGACCTTTTAACAGTTTGAGATTTTGAGATTTCAGCTTTTGAGATTTGTCGAACGGAAAAATTTATCAAAAAATTCTCCCTTAGATTTGGAGACATAAGGTAGAACTTATGAATAATAATTGTACTAAAAGCGGATTTCTATTTCAAATTAATATTGACTACGTATCTTGCTCAACAAGGACCACAAGAAGATGTAGTACTGATGTTATTATTTCCACTTTCACAATAACACATATTTTTTAACAGTTGGTAAAAACTATTATTATTATTATTTTTGATCTGGGTATACCCCGGAGTTTATTAACAAGCAAAAAAAATTAGTTGAAACTAGACTTATAAACTAACAAAGACATTCTTAACCTAATAAGGCGAGGAATAATGGTTTGGGCAGTGATGTTCTTAATGTTGAATCTGTCCATCCTTCCTTTGGCAATTTTGTATCTTCTGTATACCAATCAATCATTATTTTCCAAATTTATCACAACCCTTCGCAAGTTTTTAATTGTAACGGCAGAGACCAGTGTCCGAGTTGCAAAACTCTGAAGCCATTGGAGAAATCAATCTGGAAAATCGGGGGAAACTTTCTCGCTTTCTTTGGATGCAAAACTACGATCATTCTCCTGCCGAAAAGGAAAAAACATATTAAGTTGTTCAATAAGTGCTGCGGTGGGTGGTGTATAACTTTCCACCAAAATGAATTCAGTTTTTGTTTTATCACTAAAGCTGTGTGTGGTCTGGCGCCGTCATGATGGGAAACAACGCCCTTCCTGTTCGCCAACTCTGGCGTTTTTCTTCCAGTTCCTGCTTCAGAGTATCGAGCTGAGAGCAATATTTAATTGCATTTATTGTGTGATTGCGTTGAAGCAACTCGAAGTAAAGGACACCTTGCCAATTCCGATTGCGTGTTTCGCCAGAAGCGCTCAACCACTCACTTTGCAACTCCCGTTACCACCCTTTTCAGGAAAGCCTCAAGCTCTTTCAACTAAGACTCAACCATTATGCGATCCATAATGTTTCTTTCACTAAGTTCAGTAAGTTGACAAGTGTCAGCGTCTATAGCCGAATCTCAATACACGCTGCAAGTCTCCCGTCGCACCTCCGTTCCAAAAGCAAAATGCACTTTCTTATCCTCCATTCAAACCAAAAAAATTAGCACTTAAAACACGTCCGATCAAAACAAATTCTCGTTTCAATCACCCCATCACGTTTGTTAGTTTCGACTACCAACCGACTCGGAACATTCCACATTCCATTTGGCATATTTGTATTTTGTAGTAGATTTAAACATATTTTCAACTTCAACTACTATTTATTTTCGTGGCAGGCGGGCGTATAAATGGCATTTTGAGTCGTAAAAAATAGACAAACGGCTGATAGCCGTTCGTATGTTTTTAACTGGGTTTCATCTGTTTTTTTTTTTTAATTTAATATGCTAAGGTTATTGAGGAGTTTTTGACCAAATAAATAAAAATTATGTTACTTTTTCATATGAATTGTTTTACTACACCTTAACAATGGTGAATTTTGAGGCTTAATTGATGAGGAAGGGTTTATTGAAGGAAATTCGTATCGATTTCTGGACATTATTATGTGACCCCGAAGTAATAAATACATGAAGCTATTTTAAACATTTAAGAATTATATTGAGTTTTCTTTAACATAATTTATGTCTCGAAAATTAAGGAGATTTGACTTCGCAGCGTTTTCCTACTAAAACAGAAAATTTTATATTTTCATTTTCTTCCACTTCTTTGTTACTGCTTTTAAGATTTTTTTATTTATTTCACCTCCTCAAAAACGATAAAAAAAAGTGAGCTGTCAAAAACAAAAATATGTGTGCCGGCTCTCGAAAAAAAAAATCTCCGATATAGAATAGATAGAAGACTCAAGTTGTTTTCGACTCCCGACAACCGTTGAAATAAACAATAAAAATTTCATAACGGTGCAAACAGGGATTTTCTGAAACGATAAACACTTCTTCCAAGAACAAAACCAGAGAACTTTCAAAAACAGAAAAGCTCCACTAAAACCCCGTAACGTTGACCTGAATTCGCTGAGAAGCTTTTTTTATTTATGAAACCCTTAAAAGCAATCGCCATGGTCTGAGACTAACAAAAAATTAGTTATATCCTTCCCCCTTCGGGGTATAACCCATAACATTTGAAAAACAGAGAATATCCAAAAACTATACGACATAAAAACAATCCGTAAGATCGTCATTAAAATTCAGCTTTTGGGGAATTCCACTGTGACTTTTGCGACATTTGAACATTTTTTTCAATATTTAAATCGTTCTAACATAGCACCGGCAATACTTGTCGATTATTGAAACATATTATTTATAAGCGTAATATCAATTGACTTAAAAACAAAACTATCGTATGTTTCCATGTAAAAGAAAAAGCATAAAAAATAGTTCTGTATGGTGTGACGCATGCGACATTGATAATACCAATATTTTTCTTCAAATCTTTTATTTAACTAATTTAGCTAAACTAGTGTCTAATGAATTGAAACAAAAAATGGCTTTAAATTCTTCGATTGCAAGGAAAATAAAATTTAAGAAAATTCAAATAACAAGTAACAATTCACTTTGGTAGGAACAAAAAGTGGTGTGAGAGGCATGCGACATATGATGTGACGCACGCGACACGATTTTAAAAACTGTAGTTAATATTTTTTAATTTAAACACTTCCGTTTTTGGATCCATAGAATGTTTCTTATCATGAATTTCATCCCCAATACACTGCAAAATGAGAAAATTAGAAATGCCTGTGATGGGTTGCACTTCATTCCATGGCGTTATTTCATCGATCTTGCATTTGATTGCATCCTCTGAAATGTAGACTATTTTGATGTTTGGCACTAATAATGAGGCAGCGGAAGCAAAATTTTTGGCAGACTGCACAATTGAACCGTTGCCTTGAGACATAAACTTTTGTTTTACTTAACGTTTAATATTTCCACCTATTCCATCGACGATATCCTTTCCATGCGCAGTCGCAAAATACTTCCACATGAATGAAGAGTTAATTTTTTTACTTACATAATGGAGGAGTTTAGCCATATACTTGTTTTTGAATTCGGTAGATGGACCATCACTCCACATTACATTGGTTATATCTTCACTTCTCCTTTCAGACATAATAGAGTCTAATATATAGTTAACATATACAACTATTGCGTTTTTATTTTTTTGTTGTGTGTCCGACCACAGACCACAAAGCACTTTGTACTTCGTTTTGATATTCACAACTGTAAGACATTGCAAAATCGATTTGCAAAATTTGAGTTGATGATGCTATTTTATCTTTAAGCAATTCATCATGTTGTATTCTTTTAATATTAACATGTTTTAAGAAACTCCAAAAATCTTTTTCAGTTTTTTCTAATAATTCTCCAACGCTAGTTTCCTTTAAAATTAATTTCAATTTGTTGTTTTCAGTTTTAGACCACTCTTTCCAATTTACGTCTTTAGCTAGGTTATTTGGTTTTTAATTGTTCTAAGGCTTGTACATTTTTCACATATATTTTGCCAGCAGTTTAAATTGGGAGTTGTATCACATAGCACATCCCTGAAAAAACTTTGGGAATAAGGGATGTTTAGTCCTTTCAGCTTCATTATAAAATTTTCGTGGATAAGACATTTACAACATTCATTTGGAGTATCTTTTAGAAGTAAGGTGTTTTTCGGACTTAAACTACAAAATTTGGAAAAACCAATTCTTATATCTACAAACTCTTCTTTGAAAATGAAGAAGAATGTAAAAAAAATACTGTCACAATTTTTTCCTCCTCTGTATGACCTTTTCCAGTTTTTGAACTAGTATCCATATCTGTAGCGAAATGTATCCCTATACGTTCCATCACACCCTTGACTATACATTTTCTTTTCCAGACAGGTGGGAAGACTTCTTAAGCATTTAAGAACGGCTTCGCTATATGTTTAACGACACCTATAGGGATAATAATTCGTAGTTATGGAGATGTCGGCGTTTTGGGAAGTAGTTGGTAACGGTTTCTGATCTCTTTTTCTCTTCCTCGATTCTTCTAAATCTATTCTGAACATACCTTCCTCTAGTGATTTTCTGTAATTGTTTGCTCTCTCGTTTTCTTTTTTTCTATATTCTGGATCCGTCAGTTTCTTCTTGTTCCTATATTTCATTGCTCTAGAAGCATCTGTACACCTTTTCGTGTTCTCTATCGTAGATTAAAAAGGCTAAATCAAAAATTCGACTATAAGATCTTTCAACCTACTACAAATGAAAATTTACCTAAAAACGTGGCGCACGCGACAAAACAATTAATAGCAAATTGAAAGCAAGAAAAAAGTGCAGAAGATTCAAATATAGACAATCTACTTAGAAAAAACAATAAGTTGTTTACCTAGGAAAAATTAAGATTCTGTCTGTACTATACGACTCACAATGGAAAACAATGTCTTTTTAGCGTGACGTGCGCGACAAAGATCATTCAATCTGAAAATACCGTTTTCTTATAAAATGAGAGAAATGAGAAAAATAGATGCAGTATTAATTGTACCAGTTAATGTATGTTAAGTGATTTAAAAAAACAGTTATTAACGATTCCAATCAGAAAAAAAGAATATTAATTTCGGAAAATACATGATTTTTAAGTAAGATCACTCAATGTCGAAGTGATAGGGTATTACATCTCGTTAAACTTGGGTACTTCGTTTCGGCATCTTAAAATATTATGTATAATATTTTTGAAATTTGACTAAATTTTACCGATTTGTGTGGAGTCCCCCTTTTGCGTAAAAACACAAAATTAATTCCGCAGTGAAACGTTGCCAGGAATTAAACCACACGCAAGCGTATTGCCAAAGACAACCGCGTTGTGTCAAATGCGCAGGAACTCATCTCTCAAAGGATTGTGTTGTAAGCAGACAAACCCCTGCGATCTGTGTAAACTGTAAGGGGAGACATGTAGCTAATTTCCGAGGCTGTGAAGTAGCAAAAGAGCTGCAAAACAAACGAGATAAGTTGCTCAATGCGCAAAACGTACTCTCAAAAACTGTGCCCAGAAAAAAGCAGAGACTCGGTAAAATCAAAGAAACAAAAGAAAACCCAAATGTCTCTGTTATCAAAAACATTAAGGCAAAAATGTCTGAAGAAAGACCGCCAAGCTTTAGACGTAAAATATCAGGCGATCTAACATATGCCCAAGCCACAAAACTAAATTTTAAAAGGGCCAAGTGTTTTCCATTATACTCGCGAATCTTTAGCAGCAAAACAAAGTAAATAAACTTATTTTCAAAAAATTAACAAAGATCGAAAATAGGTTCAATAAAAAAATGATCTTACCCGAAAAAATAAAGAAAGGAAGACTAAAATTACTTACTTGGAACGGCGTTTTAGATAAACTCAATGAATTAGTGTTATTAAGGAGTATTAATGATATTGAAATTTGCTTAATTTGCGAAACCCAATTGAAAGATACGATCGAGCATAACGTAGATATAAAAATAGAGCTCGAGCCTGTGCAACTAATTGCCATACGCGTAAGAACCTTTACCTTTACTATTTCAGCCATTTACTTCCCTCCGCCATCCAAGGTCATAAAATATATTACCAAGAATATATTTATTTTGCTTGGATCTGCTTTTATAAATGGCGGTGACTGTAATGCTAAACACACTTTTTGAGTGTGTTTCCCAAAAAGGTAAATTGGTCTACATATGAATATGGTATGGAACACAACTGTGAGTTCCATTCAATGGGTAGGTTGACTTATTGGCCGACAGACACAATGAAAATACCCGATCTTGTAATTTTGTTTTTAATTGAATCTCTAACAATTATATAAAAAGTGATGAAAGCTTCGAACTTTCCTCCGCCAGACTGACAATGAGTGACACGCTCATTAAAGGACCAGTACGGCTTCGACTAACTGGAAGACATACCAATTGGGAAGGATTCCGAAAAGAAATTGAAGATAACGTGGAATCAAACGTCTCAATAAGACCACCACTTGAACTTGAAATCGAAGTTGACTCCTTGGCGGAAATCGTTGAATTTGCTGCGTGGGACAACACACCTTATCAATGACAAAGAACAAAACACAAAATAGCACAAATTTCCCGCCAGAGATAAAAGAAATGGTAGGGGAAAAGAGTAAAGCACGCAAAAAATGGAAATTTACTCGAGCTCCGCAGGATAAAGTACGTCTAAATAAACTTTGTAATCTGCTCAAGGAGACTCTAGAAAACCACTAAAGTTGCGTAACAAATGCGAAGGAGGAAACGGAGAAAGCGGAGCTCTTCGTGGATTATCTACAAGAAACTGTTAAGCCCTTAGATGGGCAAACACTAGTACACTATATTAGTATATCAAAAATGGTGTCTGATAACTCTACAATAGCAAACTCAACTCTTGCTGAATTAAGGAACAGTGTAATGAACTTAAAACCGAAAAAAGCTCCTGATACGACCTGACTGATATCCGGCGAAGTCCTTAAAATGCTGCACTTAAAAGCACTCACTAAGCATTCACATATTAATGACGCGGCTTTTAGGCTAGAATACGTTCCATGCCAATGGAAAGTTGCAGAGGTAATTATACTATAATTATACTTCTCTCCTTCGTGTCAAAAATTTTTGAGAGGATCCTCCTCAAACGTTTAATGCCAATTATTGAAGACAAAAATCCCCAACCATCAGTTTGGATTTCGGACTAAGAATTCAGCTATTGACCCGGTATATGGAATAACCGACGTAATTGAAAAAGCTCTGGAAGAGAAAACACTCGATGTAAACCTCAAATGGAAGACGCACATGAAAGTAACACTTACTACTTGGTAATTATTCCAAGCTTAGCGTTGAAAACAAGCTGCTTTAATATAAGCAGTTGCTAAAACCGGTGTGAACTTATGGTGCCTAGTCAAGTCATAAATGCTGGTACACAACTGAACTCACTCATTACGAATGCAACCGTCGACCGTCTTGGAATCCATTGTGAAATCTCTCAACCAATCAATACTCAACAACAAGCCATTGACTTTCCAACAAGATTCTGTTCCAGCTTAGAAAGCAAAAACAACTCAACTGTGGCTCAAAAACAACAAAAACAGCTG
This sequence comes from Volucella inflata, assembly GCA_928272305.1. Lineage (NCBI taxonomy): Eukaryota > Metazoa > Arthropoda > Insecta > Diptera > Syrphidae > Volucella > Volucella inflata. The sequence goes on along the minus strand of OV743716.1, from coordinate 88,868,190 downwards.
GTAGTCCAGACGTCAACCCGTTGGATTACAAGTTTTGGTCCGTATTAGAGGGCATGCATGATGTGTGTCTCGCAATCGATGAGTGACCCCATCGTCTTAAGTCGTGCTGGAAGGCAAATGGAAGTCATTTCGAATATGCCGTCTAAGTCTAGTCAAGTCTAAGATTTGTAGCCATTGAATAACCCAATAAAAACAAAAAAAAAAATTAAATATTAATTCGTTTTCATTTGGCGCTGATTTTTTTAGGTATACAACTCCGGGGTTGTACAAAGAAAACAAATATTAGTATTGTAATATATCGGCAACGGTTCGAAATGATAAAACGTTATTCTGTTTGAAAACATTTTATTTATTATTATTTAAAAAACAACTTTCAATTACTTCGCCACCGATTTCACAACTATTTCACAATTCAAATCTCTTATTTTCACTATAAGACTAAACTTATTCTCGGTCGTTTTCCAGAAAACAACTTATCGTCCGCAGTTTCTCATCCTGTATTGATACCACTTTAGTAATAACTGAACTCTCCAACGTGGAGAGTTTATTAATGATATATGATCATAAAGTTATGCAACACTGGATTCTTGATTTAATCACATATATATCACAACATCTCCCACTTAAACTTGTTCGCCCCGAACAAACTCTTCGACATTGTGCCCAATATAGCGATGTATTCGATCCACATGAACCACTTTCATCTTGCGTCTTCTTAGGGTTCGAAATGATAAAACGTTATTCTGTTTGAAAACACTATATTTATTATTATTTAAAAAAAAACTTTCAATTAATTCACAACCGATTTCACAATTCAAATCTCTTATCTCTCACTACTAAGACTTAACTCCTTTTCTGTCCAAAACAACTTATCGTCCGCAGTTTCCCATCCTGTATTTATACCACATTTGACATAATATTAGTCCTAAAAATTCTGGACGAACAAAATTTATTGCGCCGTCTCCAAAGAACTAGACCTCTGGACTTGGCATGTAGGATCTTTCAATGGAAAGTCACCTACCAAACGTGCTTATATTGTGATGAAAAAACAGCTATTTAGTTGCGGTATCAGACATTATAATCGAAGGTGTTTTTAGTGAGTAAGAACCTCACACTACTGTGAGCACGCGCTCGCATTCCTCATAGTGTCTGATGGAAGATTTTCACCTGGCCTTGCCGGGGAAATAAAAAATCCTTTGTGTAAATCTTTAATAGACAATTGTTTCAGTTCTTATCGGTTTAATTGAAAGTTTTGCTTGTGAGCTGTTAATTTACACATACTAGGCTCGCCCGTCGCCGAAATTCGACGATTCACAAAAGAAACAGTTGTCGTGTACACAACAAAAGTGTCGTTACTCGTCACAATGTTTCTCTTTTTTTCATTTTGATTAGTCTCTATCCCACTTACAGTAGGGAAACTCTTTTGCAATCGAAGTAGTGACTTTCGCAGTCACAAACTTGCATAAAAAACAAAACAATACATTTCATAAGTCAAAGCAGTCAAACAAAGTCCTTATGTAGAACCACATGCACAAAAACGATTCGACTATACGCTTATCTCTATCATATTTCCTTCTCTTTACTATTGACTTTCAAAGGCAAGCAGACTTGAAAATGTTTTTTTTTCAGTAAAGCTGGCCATATACGACGAACATGTTCGTGCGATCTGTTCGTATTCATGGTCTTGTTCGACGTTTGTGGTGCTCTTGACGAACCGATCAAATGTTTATGAAAAATTTCAAAATTTGTGGATTTGTTCGCGAGCATGTTCGCCGTTTGTGGCGTTGTTTGAAAACATTTTCTTTTTTAAATAAGTTTTGTTGCGTGCACATCAGCGGAAGATAAGAAAAATTTTTGTAAGACTTTAGATCCTCGAAACTTTGTCCAGTTGCGAGGAATTTTAAAGTTGCTGACAGTCTCTCGTTTGCTGTAATTGCTTCTCACATTCCTGTGTTTTGTTTTCCAATAACTGGACCGACCAAACTTAGCAATTCAATATAAGTTTCTGAATACATTCTAAAAAAAATTTAAAAATCTTCTGGTGCAGACATTTCTAAATTTCTGAACAATTGAGTATGAGTGCGATAGTTTCTACAATACAGCCACTCTTTCATCCCCTCTCGCCTTTTTTGGTTATTATTTTTTTCTTGCTTTCGCTTTTTGCATACATACCTACATTGTTAATAATGTAATTGCATCATCCGCGTGCGCGTTTTCCATATTTTCTTGTTGAAAGTTACAGCAAAAGTGATGTTCCGCAAATCGGTTCGTCGTGTATGGCCAAATGTCAAAAAACAAATCGCACGAACATGTTCGTCATGTATGGCCAGCTTAAGCTACGTAAAATTGTAAACATTGTAATATTTCGGCTAGGGTTCGAAATGATAAAAGGTTATTCTATTTCAAAACACTTAATTTATTATTATTTAAAATAACTTCCAAGTAATTCACAACCGATTTTACTATCTCACAATTCAAATCTCTTATAGTTCACTATTAAGACTTAAGGACTACGCGAAATTACCTTTCTAATGGTGTAGGTGTCATGCCATTCGGTTCAGTAGAACGGTGTAAAAGCGTACGACAAAAATAGGCAGCACGTATTTATATATAGATATTTTACTATGCCTACCAATGTCGTATACAACAACAGGGCAGTGTAAGTTCCCCGAGAAACATTGAGTCTCAAAATTAAGAAGGAATTGTCGATAAACTGTGGACCCGTATTGAAGAAAAGTTAGAGAAATGTATGGAGACTTTCTCCTTTTAGCTGGATGCTACACTCTCTGCCCTAGGAGATCGTTTTACTACAGAGCTTAGTGAAAATAAAGCGGTTCGTGGATTACCACTGCCAGAAGTGTCTCGAGATATTCAGCGCCTTGAACTAACTGTTGACAAGTTTGAGTGAGAAAAGACCGGCTGTGACGCCTGAATATTCTTGGGAAAATTTGGAGACGTCATGTTGCAATAAAGTATGCGCTACAGTTGACATTCAGCCCGCGCCTACTAGTTATCTTTTACGGCAACGATCATTCCCCTGCCGATGCCAGCATCATTATTAAATTTTAAATTACACATAAGATTATCTTTTAAGGGAAAATTAACAATAAACAAAAGTATGTTAAAGAAATTTTTATGGAAAAAACAGAATGTGAGTCGGTACAAAAAGAAAAAAAATATACTAAAAATGGATGGACTATTTAAAAAGGATTTTTGGTATTTAGAACTACTTCTATGAGGTCTTCTAGGGATGAAGGGCTCAAGGGCTCTGCTAATGTTTCCTCGATGTTTGTATCACTTTGAGACTCTGTTTGGAATATAGTACCGAGGTAAGGAGAGCTTGGGGGCCGTTCGCGAGTTAGACTTGCTTTTGCTTGGACCGGACTTCCTTTAATCTCTTCAACGCTTATTCCCCTTCCAGGTGTAACTCTAACCTTGCTCCTTTTTTTTCTTCCCCGTGACTCTTCTTTTACCATGTCTCATGTCTTTCAACAAATCGACAACGCACGATGATAAATTTGTAGCTGTTTCTTCTAGATGTTCTTCCCTAGCCATTCTTGTCATCACTTGTTGAGTATCAAAAGGGAAAATTCCACACTTTTTGAAGCCAGATATTAAATTCATCGACAAACCATTTTCGTTCAAGGATTCTTCTACTTGTTCTTTTAGAAAACTTATCTTTGGCTAGCACTTGCGAAGTTCTCGATTTTCTTACTTTCCACTTCATTAAAATGGTCCTCCATGTTTTTTTAGAGGACCAAAGAATTCTACGTCTAACGGTTTTAGAAGGTGTGTTGAATTTGGAGGAAAACAAGCAAACCTAATTTTATTTTGTACCGCAGCTTCAACTACATCTACAAAAAGTGACTGGAAAGATTATCTCCCAATAGAACGATTTCCTCATCTAAATTTCTCGTACATGGTATGAAGTGATTAATGAACCAATCCTTAAAAATTGTAGCATCAAACCAACCCGACTTGCTTCTATTATATTTTGTGTTTTTTGGCCCGCCGACCATCCATTGTTCCGATTTATAGACAACATAAGGAGGCAATATCTCTCCAGCTGCCGAGCCACTGAACATTACCGATATACTGGTCTTCGAACTGTCCATTACTCTTTCTGGGTATTTGCAACCCTTTTTTTTAAAAAAAAAAAGAACACTTTTGGGAACCGGGATCATCTGATAAATAACTTTTTTAAATGTTTAAATATTTTTTTATTTTATTTAATATAGTCCCCTTTTAGCTTGATACACTTATTCCAACGATTTTCCGAATTCTTGATCCCGTTCGAAAAGAAATTTTCCGGAAGGTCTGCAAAATACTCCTCCGTGGCGTCAATGATTTTCTCGCGTGAGCTGAATTTTGGGAAGTTTGGGAAGAGGTAATAGTCCGAGGTCAAGTCGGATCAAAACCCAGCAGATTAGGATTTGCGCGGCATAAAACCATCGAATCTTATCTCATATCCCATTTGGCGGAGTGGTCTACACTGGCTGAAAGAAAACTATGAAAATTGGCCCATAACACACATCTCCGAAGAACATCCAGAATGCGAACAGGAAGAGAAAAAACATTTCAGACAAATCTTCGTCGTTTCTCATTATGACCACCCCCTCGATTCTCTCTCAACTCGCATTTCGTCGGCGCATCGTTTGATTCGTACTTTCGCGTATGTACTTCGTTTCATCTCAAAATATATAAACATAGTCACTTCGTAAAAACCTCTAAAATTTCTGCGGTGAGCCGTATTCAGCTGTTCCAGAACCCTCTGAAGAAATTCCGCTTAATCGACTGTCCAGACGGCAGGCATTGCAATCAAAGACACGGGGCTATTGGAAACGATGAAGCATGTAGTATCTCTCCTCCTTGCATCAATGACCACTCTGGCTAGAACCGCAACGAAATCTACAAACCAATAACATGGTTGTAATCAAAGGGACCAATCTACCTCCAGGAAAATGGGCATTAGGAAGAGTAACTGCAATACACCCAGGCAAAGACGGACAAGTACAAGTTGTAACTTTACGAAGATCAAGTGGAAACCTTGTTCGTCCAGTACACAAACTGGCTCTTCTTCTCATTTGCTGAAACTTTGTTCCAGGAACGGGGGAATGTTTGGGAATATTTAAACATTAATTGCATATTGTCAATCTTGAATTTGGCATTTAAATTTCATTCATTAATCACTACACATTATGTACGTGCTGCACAGCTATCACTTGTAAATTTTCATTATTATAATGTGAAAATGTGTATTTTCATTTCAATCATATCATTTATTTTAATCCAATTGATATCATATGATTAATTCGTACTCACTATATTAAAGTTTATGTATATGAAGAAGAATTCGAATTTGACATGCAACTGCATGAAATAACTCTAATTGAACCTCAACTCTAATTTCCAATTCGCTAATCTTTTAATGACCCTTTCTAAAATTTTCAAGTGTTTACTGACATTGTCTGTTGCTACTATAATATCATCAACATATATAGACATCTCACCCGACCTTGGCATATCATCAAATACCTGACTCACAAAACGCCAATTCTATCGAACGAATCTTCTATTAAAGGTAATGGGTAATTATCCTTAAGCGTTACCTTATTCAGAACTCTATAACCTACGCAGAGTCGGATATTGCGCATTTTCTTTCTAACCAACATCACGGGAGAATCATAGTCCGAGCAACTAGACCTAAAAAAAAAAGCTGACAGGTGCACCGAGCATGGAGAGGGTTCCGTATGCTGATTTCCATTTTACACAAATTATATTGCTTTAGATTTAGTGAAAGAAGAATTATATCCAATCACGAACGCATAAAAAATGAGAAAAACCAGTCTGTTTCCACTTTGTCCGTATACAATACATTACACAGCCTTTTGCACTCTGGGAGGGAGAAAAATTACTCACAAAAATATCTACATCGCAAGTAATTTTCCGTCAGGAAAAAATTATGGGTAGACTATTGTTCTTATTCTAACTCAGGCAAAATTAAATGGGATTTGGAATTTAAACCAAAGCAATACACCTGCACTATTTTATCTAAAGAGACATTGTTCTTGGTTTTTTTCTATTCTATTTCTATTGCCTATGAATAAGCTTCTAAGGAGTATCGTAGATGTGACAAAAATGACAACATGAAAGCCACAAATGAGTGTCAAGAAGCTAGGCCATCGCCCATACCGGGCTGCAGCGCCACGGTGTTTTTTGTTTTGTTTTTATTAAATCGAACGAGTAGTACCAACAATATTAATAATTTATCCAAAGGACAAACTTAACATTCTAGTTGAAAAACTCTACCATGAATTAAAATGGCAAATGAACATAAATTTGTTCACACAATATTGAAACATTTACCACGTTATGTTCAGACTACAGACTTCTTGTAGTTTTTGCTGTAATCAATAAGTATTTTTTTTTCAATATTTCAGGTTTACTAGTTTCGGAGATAAAGGGGGAGGGAATAGTCAATTTTCATCTATTTTCTTACATAACTTTGAAACTATGTGTTTAAAAACATTATTTTTTAATTTCCTAATTCGACCCCCAAAAATGACCACAGTGTTCAAAATTCATTTATTTAGGTTACGTGTCCGTGTTTGGGTCACTGAAATACATGGGTGTACCAAATTTCAACTTAATCAATCCAGTTGTTTCGGAGCAAATTGCCTGTGACAGACGGGCGGACAGACGCACGAGTGATCCTATAAGGGTTCCGTTTTTCATTTGGACGTACGGAACTCTGATAATTCCCTGTTACAACCACCCGTCTAATACGGCTTGAACCTGTTCTCTTTCGTAGTACGATAACCTACGAGGTGAACAACTATTCAGTATCAATTTCATCTGGCACTGGATTTGAGGAAAATCGGGCGTTTACAGTTTACATAATGTCTTTAAAAAATTTTTTACAAATCGCTTCTTTGAATCAAATTCAATTTCATTATTTTCTATGTACATTTTCTCGTCTTCATTAAACTCAAACACTAATTTTCCAATCTCGGAATGATTTGCGAAACGAAGTTGTTGTTTTGTTGTATTGGCCGAAGATGTGTGACGTCGTCAATCGTTCTTGGATCTCGTCCGAATGTAAGACATGAAGCTGTATAGCCGGTGCTCTGGCTTTTGACTGTGTTCATCGCGAACCTAATTTCAGGAAGATTTTCAGCCCAAGTTGTGTGGTTGTTGCCTACCATAATTCCTAGTTGGGTCTTCAAATCTCGGTTCTTCCTTTCCACGGGAATGGCTTCTGGGTGGTAGACAGGAGTCAAAGTTTGCTGGATACCGAGATAATCAGTTAATTCTTGCATTAACGCAGATATAAACTGGGGTCCATTATCTGTTAATAGGCGCCTTGGTATAACATAGCGTAAGAAGACTTTTTGTACGAGTAGTAACGTCATGGCACATTTATCAGCGGTTGCTTCTTTTAGCGGAAAAATGTCTACCCATCTGCTTGCTAGGTCTTTAGCTATCAAGATCTATTGGTAGCCATCTTCTGTGATCGATAATGGTCCAAATAAGTCAGCTGCTATTAATTCAAAACGTTGGTTACTTGATAGCGTTTGAAGTTGCTTGGTAATTTGCTATATGTTTTGTTATGCTACGAGGGCGGGTCAGTAAGTCCGTGACTTTTGGATTAAAACACAGATTTTTTGATAAAAAAATAATTTTATTTTTCAACGTAATCTCCCTTGAGCTCTATACACTTTGTCCAACGCTTCTCCAATTTTTTTATCCCTTCCAAAAAAAATGAAATCTGGAGAATAGGGTGGATGAGGGAGCAATTCATAGCCCAATTCATGGATTTTTGCCATGGCAACTGCACATGTGTTTGTGGTCGACTGTGAGCAAACGCGGCACCCATCTTGCGGAAAGCTTTCTCATGCCCAAGTGATCATTCAAAATTGAAACCACTGAGCCATGCGAGATCCCTACGGCTTCCACAATCTCTCGCACTTTCAATCTTCGGTCGGCCAACACCATATCGTGAATTTTTTCGATTGTTTCGGGTGTAGAGACCTCAACTGGGCGTCCAGGATGTTCGGCATCTTCAGTGCTTGTACGGCCACAACGAAATTCAGTAAACCACTTTTTTACCATTGAAATCGATGGTGCAGAGTCCCCATAGTATTTATCAAGCTTAGCCTTGCTCTCGGTAATGGTTTTTTTTTCGCAAGAAATAATGCTTAATAAGCACACGAAATTCACTTTTTTCCATTTTCTCCTCAAATTAGTGAGTAGTCTGATAAAAATAGCTGTCAAACACTAACTAACTGACGCAGCAAGTTTAAATTTTGACAGGAGTCAACTGACAGATGCCTGTTGACAGGAGCAGTGTTGCTGTTTCAGTAAAGAGGTCAGAAATTCAAAAAGTCACGGACTTATTGACCCGCCCTCGTATCTCGCATTCCAGGCCAATAATATCGAGAGGCAATTCGAGCTAGTGTTCGATCAACGCCACAGTGACCTGAAGTCTTTTCATCGTGATAATGTTTTAAGATATATTCCCGCTCTAGGCCCGGGATTACTAGCTGAGCAAACTCAGCATCAGATTCTGGCGAGTATTTATATAAGATACCATCGTTTAATAGGTATCCACGGGAAGACTATCTTATTAGATCTTAGTCGCTTTGCTCGAAAGATCCGATGATAACTTTAAGTTGTTCATCTTTTAGTTAAGCTTTGCGAATTTTTTCTACGTTCCTTGCAGGTAAATCGACCTCGAAGCTGCAAATGTCGCATTCGGGCTCAGTATTATCTGTGTCGGCACACTGTGGCCTAGATAACATATCTGCCACGCAGTTAATTCTATCGGGTGTATAAACCACGTCAATGTTATAAGGCTGTAGTTGTAGTGCCCATAGTGCTAATCTCATCAGCCATTTCAGAGTTATTTCGCCGCCTTAAATGTACCCTCCAAATTTATTGACAGCCCAGACAATATCAAGGGCTTCACGTTCTGTTGTCGAGTAATTACGTTCAGCAGCTGTAAGGAGTCTCGAAGCGTATTCGATGGGATGTTCATTCTCTTTCTCCCCCTGGACAATTTTTTTTTCCTTGCCCCAATCCCATGGGGCAGTTTTCTTTGTCAGGTTACTTAAAGACTTTGATACATCCGCACAATATTTAAAAATATTCGTCGGTACCAAGAGCAAGCTTGCAGAAATGAAAGTACTTGTTTAACATTTTTTGGTTCTGGTCGATTTGTAATTGCTGAAACCTTTTCCGGGTTAACTTGGAAACCTTGCTCTGTGATAATGTGCCCTAAGTATTTGACCTCGGAACAGTAGAAATTTGACTTAGTTCTGTTAACTTTTAGTTTGAATTCTTTAAGACGATGGAATAGATTCTTAAGGTCACTGTAATGTTCTTCAAAACTATCTGAGCAGAGTATTATGTCATCAAGATAGATTAATATAAAGGCAGTCCATAAGTCTTTGGAATGCAGCCGTTGATTCGGAGGCCAAAAGGCATTCGTTTGAATTGGAATAGGCCAACATTTTGCTTCTAAGTGCCCCATCTCAGTAAATACATGGCACGCACATACTAATCATTTTGGCTTAAGACACTCCGCCGCTATTTATTTAACTGCCATGCAGTTAAAACAGCTAAGCTGTTTTGAAGTCTATGATGTTTCTGATGCCTTCCGGCGAATAGTCGTCAATGATTCTGGGAACGATATTCTGCTAAACGCCTTTAGTAGTTCATAGATGTCATTAAAGCAATGTGTCCAGGCTTGTGTTCAAAGATGGTAGTCGGGGATTCCCTCGATTAAATAATCCAATAGTTTGTCTCCTTCGATATGACTTTTGTTGCCTAGTGTAAACTTGTCACCTAGTGGAAACTTTCAGCCAGGGTCTATTTCCTCGCTACGAAGTTGCACTTCAACAATAGACGACTTTTCATCTCTTTTAACACATCCTCGGTGGGGATTGTCACTAAGTCACTTCGAGAGCTTTCGTTCCCATCTAACTCGTAGACAGCGAGAACATTTCTAAGTTGCGACTGCCATAAACGAAAACTGTCGGTTCCACCAACCGAAAATCCTGATTGTGAATCCCAGAACTTCGGCTCTTTTCATTATTGTTTTTCTTTTCTCATCTAAGAACATCGTTTTCACGTCTGAGTATATCTGCTTCTTTTTTCTGCAAATCGATCCCACGTTTCAGCATTTCCAACTCCCTTTCATCAGATTCCACCTTTTTCCCAGCATTTCGCTTCTGCTACACTTTCACGTTTCATTTGCACTTGCAATTGCGTCTGTTTTATTATTCGCATGTCCTTGTATCTCCCTTTTATCTTTTCTGTTCGTTTCATTGATAGTTTTGCTCATGTCATCCTCTTCATTTTCATAAACCCAACTACCCTCATATTGCTGTCGTCGTCATTTCCAACATCTGCCTATGGGGCATTACCTCTCCTTCTCCGGTATTGCCAAAAGACGTAATATCAACTCACTCTTATTCCCTGTGTTTTTTTCCTAACTCGCTGAGCCACTTTAATTGCGTTGCTGTGTAAAAACGAAATTTTTCGGCATCAGCCATATCAAAAGGCATTTTATTACTATATATTATTATTATTTTTCACCGTTCAAAACCAAAAACACTTCTCACTACCGATTGCTTGAGTATTTTCTTTCTTATTTTATTTAATTGGATCACTTTCCCACTTCTGATGTTGTAAGCTCTTTTTATTAAATAAAACTTTAAAAAAAACTTTTACTTTCAAATGTGTTCTTTATTTAATTTCTTCTGTTCACTTCCGATACTGACGAACGACTGACACGTTTTTTCTTTTAACATTCCTTCAGAACATCATAAATATCGTGACAGATCGAGAGAGCTTAAACTATCACATATTAAATTTATTTTGTATGAAACTGGACAGAACAATTTTTTTTCGTTTGACAAACATAATGCCACTTCACTAACTGAACAGCACCATTTTGAAGGGTGAGGTTCTTTTTTTGTGCTGCATAAAGCACATTGTTCTGATGAACCGTATGTTGGTAAGTTTGTCAAGTAAACAAGTTTTTTTTTTTGTTTAAAGAACCTTATAACGGCAAAAGTGACGGTTTTGCATTGAAATAAGTGAGCGACAAGGACAACATTTACGAAAAGGTGGTTTCATGTTTTAGGCACCGGGAAACAAAGGGTTACACATAATTGTAACAAGTTACTTCCATTTCATTTGCTGCTTATTGCGTCCGCTGTGCTATTTTGTCTTTCTTCACATGTTCTATAGCGTAATCGAGTTTAGTAAGTCTAACCGGTCTTTGATTTGTATTGCAAACTTCTGACCAAACAAAAAATATCGATAATATTATATGGATGTCACCAAAGCTGGTAATTCTTTTTTTATTTTTGAATAACACTTTTTAATTTAGGTCTGTTCTTTTTTTTTCCTTTAGATATTTAATTATTGGATATGCGGTTTGTGTGTTTTTTTTTTTAATAGAACACCTGTAATAATCGGTTATCCCGAGGAAGGATTTAATAAATTTTAACGAAATAATGTGCTCTTCTAAGCTTGTATACAAGACATATGGTATACGACATCTAATTGCACCATGCATATCTTGTTAATATACTTCGATGAAACACTATTTATCATTTGCCGAAAAGTTGCCCACGCGTTCCTTAAGCCGAATTATTAATTTAAAATGAACGGTTGCTGATTTCGATATAGCTAAACCCTTTGGCCAGATTGAAAAATAAACGCACTTGGCAAGTTTATCGAAAATGTTTTCCTTGTTTGGTATAGAAAACTTATCTGTTTTATTTAAGTAGAGTTTGACGTAATCTATAACAATACACCATTTATGTTTTCCTGACGTATCTTTATTTTCTCCTTCTTTACCATACAAAATGACTATTAGGCAACCCAGTCGTGAAGTTTGTGCCCGATCTTCCTGCGAGGAGGAAAGTTTGCTGTTTGACGAAAGTATTGTATGGACTACCCGTGGATAGGTCGTAGCATCTTAACCTTACTTCTTCCCCATTTTGTACTTTTGCGGTAAGAAACTTCGTTAAGCACGCTTCATTTTTATTGTTGAGTTGCAATCACCGTCTAAATTGAGAAGTACGTCCACAACTAGTTGGTCGTCTCAATATTCAGTTAATTCGTCGATCTATGGTCACGTAGTGGTATTAGCAAAGAAGCATACGAGAGCTAAGTACCAAATTATTAAGAGCAAATTAAACATATGTTAACAGCCCAGACCATTCAGCTTATCTTCCGTGTTCGGAAAGTTTACCTAACATCCTACTGAGGACACCATTAACTATTTTCCTGCAACGAGAAAAAGCCACAATGATATTGATGTGAGATGTTATTTTTAATCAAGTAACCAGCAAAATCGTATTACGTAAAAGTGGCGCCACGGTTAGAAACCAGTAGCGGCTTATATATTGGAAATACTTATCTAACGCTACACAGGCTTCCTTAGTGCATGTCCTATTTACCAGGTAAAACTTAACGAATTTAGCGATAGCCAATAAGTGCTTATAAATATTAATTGAGAATATTTTGAAGCGGCCCAAAGTGGTCGGTTTCAATGATATCGAATGGAACAAATCTTCGGAATACTATGCAGTGTTCACTCATTATTGCGATATGTGATTTGATTTCGAATATGCTACAGAATCTTACAAAATATAGCTGGGAAACAAAAATGAGGTCGAATCTGTTTATAGCAGTCGTTAAATGTAGTATTTTCTCATGAATGAGTCACATGACTTATTTTTTCATCCCGTTTCGAACATACAATGCGAGGTGATCTTATTTCATACAGCGCTCAGTGCGCTCATTTTGACTATTTTGCTTGCAAAAATCGTAACTCTTACACGCGTAAAGATATCGTGAATGTTTTTTCTTCTGTTTAAAGGAAATTCCCAGGCCCCATATCACGAAATTTTCAAGACGATTATCGTTTGTGCGATGCCCTTGAACGATATCGTTTGTAATTTGCATCATGTAAACCAAAGACTTGAGTTTCGTCTATCGTTTATTTTGTCTCAAGTTTGAGACAATTAGAAATGTTGTCAAATTTTCGTTATTTTTGTTGTTTTCTCGGGCAAGGTGCTTAATTGTTATTTTCTGAAATGTGAGTAATTGCTAATATAGGGATTAACTTAAGAAAACCAACTAGTAATTTGCATTAATAATAATTCTGCTAGGCAGAGCCAAATGGAGTTGATTACTGTTCTGTGGCTTTTTAGGGTTTGAGCCAACACTCATATTTGGTGAAAAAGCTGATATTTAATAGGGTTAGTTGTAAATCAAACAGCAAAAGGCGATGGCCGAGAAATAGCATGTGCGAATTATTGCAAATTAGGCAAGAAAAAATTAAATAAAAATTTAACCACGTCCGAACTTAATGAATGTCGAATACGAACTCCATAATAAGTGATAAGTTCCATTAGCATTGCATTTGTAATTTCACTGATATTGTGAATAAGCGCTGGACCGTCGAAGAGCATGTACTATACATAGGTCTTTTCCAAATGAGAACCCAAGATTTCCGCCTTCTCCATATGTCCCTTCGCCAATTCGTTGCTCTTTTCTCTAATTGGTGGCGTGGAGGCCACTGCGGAGCACGACTTTGTTGCCATTTCTAACGGGCTCTTCTTTTTTCTCTTATTATTTGTTTTATCTGCAGCGGATAATTTAAACCGTAGTTTTTCAGTTTTTCCTTTGATATAGCGTACTATGCCACGCGGCAATTTGAAAGACTTCAACGAAGTGATAAATCTCGGCTTTTAGTTCATAGGATGTCTTAAGTGATGCTCTGAGTTCTACTTTCTCTCCGATTTCCCTCTTGAAGCCTTCCCAATTAGTATTTCTGCCAGTTGGTACTCCTGGGTCTTGTTTTTTAATTGGAGTTTCAGTCATTGTCAAAAGGACTGGAGAAAGTTCAAAGCTTTCCTATTTCTTTTGAAAAGAAGAAATCGATGAAATGATCGGGTCTTTTTCTGTTATCAGGTGGCCAGTATGTCGGTTTGCCCGTCGAATTGAAGTCACAATTGTACTCCATACGAGCTTCATAGAGCATTCAACCTTTCTGTACGGTGTGTCTAGAACCCCTGAAGGTGCGTTTTGCTTTAAAATCACCGCTAACAATAAAACTAAATGCGAGTGATTTTATATTTTAAAAGGTTTATTTCTTACGCGTAACGTGATAATTTGCAGTAATTGGAGCTTTACTTTAAGGTCTTCAGTATGTTCGATGGATTCCTAAGCATATAGGGAGTCCCTAAGGCCTCTTAGTTTTGCATACGCCCCCTTTTCTTATTGGTTTCAGAGATCAGAAGAACGTCTATATTATCCTCTTGTATGAGTACGAGGGCGGGTCAATAAGTCCGTGACTTTTGTATTAAAACACAGATTTTTTGATAAAAAAATAATTTTATTTTTCAACGTAATCTCCCTTGAGCTCTATACACTTTGTCCAACGCTTCTCCAATTTTTGTATCCCTTCCAAAAAAAATGATTTGTCGAGGTCCTCAAAATAGGCCTTTGTTTGCGAGATGACTTCATCATTGGAGTCAAATCTTTTTCCACCAAGCCATTTCTTCAGGTTTGGGAACAAGAAGTAGTCGCTCAGAGCCAAATCTGGAGAATAGGGTGGATGAGGGAGCAATTCATAGCCCAATTCATGGATTTTTGCCATGGCAACTGCACATGTGTTTGTGGTCGACTGTGAGCAAACGCGGCACCCATCTTGCGGAAAGCTTTCTCATGCCCAAGTGATCATTCAAAATTGAAACCACTGAGCCATACGAGATCCCTACGGCTTCCACAATCTCTCGCACTTTCAATCTTCGGTCGGCCAACACCATATCGTGAATTTTTTCGATTGTTTCGGGTGTAGAGACCTCAACTGGGCGTCCAGGACGTTCGGCATCTTCAGTGCTTGTACGGCCACAACGAAATTCAGTAAACCACTTTTTTACCATTGAAATCGATGGTGCAGAGTCCCCATAGTATTTATCAAGCTTAGCCTTGGTCTCGGTAATGGTTTTTTTTCGCAAGAAACAATGCTTAATAAGCACACGAAATTCACTTTTTTCCATTTTCTCCTCAAATTAGTGAGTAGTCTGATAAAAATAGCTGTCAAAAACAAACTAACTGACGCAGCAAGTTTAAATTTTGACAGGAGTCAACTGACAGATGCCTGTTGACAGGAGCAGTGTTGCTGTTTCAGTAAAGAGGTCAGAAATTCAAAAAGTCACGGACTTATTGACCCGCCCTCGTATTTCTAATTTGTTTGGTTTTTGTAAGAGTCCGTTAGCATTCCAAAATTTATAGAATACATTAAAAAAATACTTAACTTTGACTGCCTTTACAAGAAAAACTATTTTGATCCGAATGAAACAAGTTTTTCGATTTCCAGAGCTCCAAACATTCGTTAATCGAGTGAATATAAAAATTTCATTTTTTTCCTTTCCAGATCCACTGGAAACGGTATTATGCAAACACTTTTGCCTTAACGTGCGGCGATAAATCAATCCATTGAACATTTCAAAGAGTTCCAAATTACTTTTTTGTTGTTTATTCCGAATATTTATAATTTGGGGTCTCGAAATTAAATGGCATGAAAATTCTAGTCTGGAACTTATTTTACTTTACTTAAGGTAGAAGCACAGTCCGGGGTGGACCTTGGCCTCAGTCAGCAAGCGTCTCCAGCCAGCTTGATCCTTTGCTAGCGGCCTCCAGTTTCGCACTCGCAACCTGAGTCTTGTTTTCCTCCACTGCGCTGACCTTGGGACGGATTCGAAGCAATTCGGATCGGAGCGTTGGTGTACATTTGCTCTACATTACCCAGCAATCTCACTCGTACTTATTGTCCATACGGGTCAACGTTGTATCTCCTCCTCCACTCACAGTCAATGTAAACGTGACCGAAAATCACTTGAAGAATTTTTCTCTCAAAGCACTTCATTCATTTTTCATATGTCCATGACACTGCGGCAGGGATGCCAAAACTAGACATTGCTCTGTACAGCTCGTACCGATAGATGCTGTCATATCGATTTGAAGCATATGGGCTTTCTCCAAAATTCGCCGAAGTGTGAATATTTGGTTGATGGTGGATTTTCTGACCTGAAGCCACACCGATATGAATCTATTGGTTGTTGACGAAACGGCTTCAAGCGTTCATACAATACGATAAGATATTGTAAGCAATGTTAAGAAGACTGATGTCTTTGTAGTTGGCGCAGTTCAGAGAGCCTCTTTTCTTGAGGATTGGTTTTCCTTGACTATGTGTGACAATTAACAAAGCGAATGAGAATACAATTTGCAGAGTATGCTGACGAGTGTTTCGGTTGATCGCGCAAGAATATTCTTCATTCAGTAATTGATTGCATGCATTGCGATATACGCTACAAAAATCATATAAAATCTCGTCAATTTTAGAATTTAATAACTCGCGATCTGTTCCTCAACTATAAGGTAATTAAATTAAATGCTCCAAGTAGAGTCATATATTTGGCGATATATGTTGAAAGTCTGGCACAAAATCAACATGTCGGCAAATAATTAAACAAATCAAACGTACGCTTATACGATTTAATGCTAATCCTTTAAGACTTATATACTTATTTGCTTTGTAATTCTAATTTTTTCGGTACGATGGATCTACGTATAAATCTTGCCGTGCTAGCAAATGAAGCATATTTACCAGTTCAATAGCGGCATATCCGTCATCAATTTCGCGTCCACCCGGAGTTGCTGTTGGCTCAATGAGAGGGCAACTACAGTACGTCATTTTCTTGGATAGTCGCGATAATAATGTCTTGTTTCCCAATAAAAAAAAAACAGACACCCTGTCGTCTACCGGGTTTGTTTTGTTCGTGGTTAATAAAACGACAGTTGACACAGTGTTTGGGGTTATCGGTTTGCGGTAAGTCATCTTTCGGTTGGTTGATTTCGATTTTCAGGTTAATTGCAGTATTGGAATTATATACAATTCCTCGAATCGACGATTTTTTGTATTGTGTGGAGTTCTGAATAATAAAATAAAATCATAGTGAACCAGCGAATACTTAAAATCTGTCATGGTACGAGCTGCATGTAAAAAAAAGATGAACAAGGTCCTAAATCATCAAGCCCATTAAGACTTTTTTTTTTTTTTTGGCAGTTGTAACCCACAGTTAATTTATAATTTTTCTCAAATGTCAAAAAGAAACAATGTCAAAGCTATACGTTTTGCCGCTACATATTAGGTTGTTGCACATGTGATGTCGGGTTTTGGGTTGATGTGAAGTTGGATGCGATTTTCATTTTAAAGACCACAGCGAAACAGGCAGTGCTCTGTTGATATTCATAGAAGGTAAGACATGATTATCAAGCAAATGCATATGGATGTTACTAAAAAACGATAACATTTTTTTTTACGAGTTTAAACTTAAACTTAGTTGTAGTAGTAGTATCAGATTCGTTTCCAATCTCTGACTTATCACCACGACCTACTATGGCCATTACCTTTTCAAACATTTAGATCTTTTTTTAATAGAAAAATGATGCAATTCGCTTTAAAGAAATCTTTCAGTTCAAAAATCCTTTTAAAGCCTTTATACAAAGAGCTGTACATTAAGAACGACTACACTTAACTGAATAAATGAAGGTGAGATTACAGTAAATACTAACACAACAACGCACACAAGAATTAACATAAACTTCATTTATACAAGACACTCTGTCAAAATATAACCGGGTTTAACCACTATAACGACCCCCGCGGTACAATTGTCTTTAATTTTGACGCTGAGTTTCGGCGCCATCTGTTAACTAGTTCGTTGTCACTAGTTAACCTTAGGTGCTTTCGGCGGAACAAATATTTAGCAGAGTTTGTTTGAAATTGTATGTTGCGGGCGGAATTTTTTGTTCGGACGCATGGGGTGAGTAATATTGATAACAACAGCATTTAGGTGGTACAGAGCGCTCAAAGAGGGCCGTGACGTTGTTGAAAACTTGTATCATACGAGACAGCCCCCAACGGCAGTTGCTCAAGAAAATGGTGGTCGATAATAGTAACTACAATTTAAGAGCGCTTTCACAAGAACTATCAATCTAATACGAGGGCGGGTCAATAAGTCCGTGACTTTTTTAATTTCTGACCTCTTTACTGAAACAGCAACACTGCTCCTGTCAACAGGCATCTGTCAGTTGACTCCTGTCAAAATTTAAACTTGCTGCGTCAGTTAGTTTGTGTTTGACAGCTATTTTTATCAGACTACTCACTAATTTGAGGAGAAAATGGAAAAAAGTGAATTTCGTGTGCTTATTAAGCATTATTTCTTGCGAAAAAAAACCATTACCGAGACCAAGGCTAAGCTTGATAAATACTATGGGGACTCTGCATCATCGATTTCAATGGTAAAAAAGTGGTTTACTGAATTTCGTTGTGGCCGTACAAGCACTGAAGATGCCGAACGTCCTGGACGCCCAGTTGAGGTCTCTACACCCGAAACAATCGAAAAAATTCACGATATGGTGTTGGCCGACCGAAGATTGAAAGTGCGAGAGATTGTGGAAGAGGTAGGGATCTCGCATGGCTCAGTGGTTTCTATTTTGAATGATCACTTGGGCATGAGAAAGCTTTCCGCAAGATGGGTGCCGCGTTTGCTCACAGTCGACCACAAACGCAATCGTGTAACAACTTCACAGGAAGGTTTGGCGTTGTTTAATCGCAATATGGAGGAGTTTTTGCGCCGTTTTGTAACCGTGGACGAAACATGGATCCATCACAACACACCAGAGAACAAACAACAGTCAAAACAATGGGTTTCTAAGGGTGAATCGGCGCCAAAGAAGGCCAAGGTGGGTTTGTCAGCCAATAAAGTTATGGCGACTGTTTTTTGGGATGCACGCGGGATAATCCACATTGACTACCTTCAAAAGGGAAGAACAATCAATGGGGAATATTATGCCAACTTATTGGACCGATTCAATGACGATTTGCAAAAAAACTACATCATTTGGCCAAGAAAAAAGTTCTTTTCCACCAAGACAATGCAAGGGTGTACACATGTGCAGTTGCCATGGCAAAAATCCATGAATTGGGCTATGAATTGCTCCCTCATCCACCCTATTCTCCAGATTTGGCTCCGAGCGACTACTTCTTGTTCCCAAACCTGAAGAAATGGCTTGGTGGAAAAAGATTTGACTCCAATGATGAAGTCATCTAGCAAACAAAGGCCTATTTTGAGGACCTCGACAAATCATTTTTTTGGAAGGGATAAAAAAAATTGGAGAAGCGTTGGACAAAGTGTATAGAGCACAAGGGAGACTACGTTGAAAAATAAAATTATTTTTTTATCAAAAAATCTGTGTTTTAATCCAAAAGTTACGGACTTATTGACCCGCCCTCGTATGTATGTGTATTATAAGCTATCACAGTGTAAACTATGCTATCACTATCTACAGTGAACAAGTGTCGTGGGGTGCGAACTTTTAGAACTTTATCTAAAATTTCTTGTGGCGACTACAATTGCGCATTACATTAATGTGAATGATATAGAATACATGGACACAAAAAATATTAAAAATCGTTGCAGCAAGTGCACCACTCTCCGCTGAAAACCGTTACAACTCCAACCAGTAGCATAATTCAATGCAGTAGCCGAATAAGCACCAGTTTAACCAGCAGTCAGCTGAAAAGAAAATATAACAACCAACAATAATAAACACTGTACGTGAGCAACAAGAGAGTTCGATAAATCCCCTTCTGTTTAATCCCGCTAGAGAACGAACCCCAATTACGCTGCAAAGTCAAAAGTAGCACAATCACGCTCCTCAAGCTATACGAACAGTTTTTAAGTTTAAAAAAAAAATTAACAGCAAATTTCTAAGTACTGTGCAGCAACTGAAGCAGGAAAATGTGTCTCTAAGACTAAAGGATAACGAACTCCAAATCAAATTCAATTTATGGGAATAGAAGCAATGCGCTCAAAATTTTTTTCGCGAGGCACTGTATGTCTCTATTCCTACCGAAGATACTAAAAAGAGCTATCTGTTGATTTCCCCAAGTTGAAGAAGCTCTTCATGCTTGATTTCGACAAGAAAAAAACAGACATGCCCCAATTTTTGGGGATATTTTAAAAGAGAAAGCAAAATTGCTTTATCATGAAATAACGAAAAAATACGAATTTCGGCTGGTTTGAAAATTTAAAAAAGCGGCATGGCATTCGCTTCTTACAGATAAGCGGAGAGAGATTATCTGTCGATGATACAGAGCTTGATAAGTTTATAACGCACCTTAATGTTAAAATCAAGGAACTAGGCCTAACGCCTGAACAAGTGAATAATACCGATGAAACAGGCCTCAATTAGTGGCAGCTTCCAACAAAAACATTTGCTACGAGGGACAAACAAAATGTTTTTGGAAGGAAACTTTTAAAAGAAAGAATCACTTTTATGGTGTGTTCAAATGGCGCTGGGAGTCATAAGATAAAACTGCTAGGTGTGGGTAAAAGCAAGAACCCTGGGGCATTTAAAAACACGAAGATTGGAACTCTTCCAGTGGTTTATATGAATCAAAGCGGAGCGTGGGTGACCAAAGAAATCTTCCTTAAATGGTTTTACAACCATTTTGTTAACAAAGTAAAACAACACTTGAAGACTAAAAATTTAACGTTAAAGGCTCTTTTGTTATTAGATAATGCTCCCGGGCTTCCGAACTCAGATGAATTGAAAGGTAAAACGGCTGATGGTTACTTAGAGGTTATGTATTTGCTAAAAAATACAACTGTTCTGATTCAGCCGATGGATCAAAATGTTATTAAGACATTAAAGGCACATTATAAAAAAAGTGCCTGCTTATGGACATCGTTACCCAACCTGACGCAGACATCACATCACTTTTAAAACATTTCAACATTAAGGATGCCATTCTTAACGCAGCTTTTGCGTGGAAGCAAGTCCAGCCTTCAACTCTAATAAAATCATGGAAAAATGTTTGACCAAATAATCCCCTCCTCCCAGACGAAGGAAATGAACGGAAAGACAGCTCACAAGATACCAACCATGTAGTGGAAGAAACAATTTCACTTTGCAATGATATTAACGTTCAGCAAGGAGCATTGGAAGAACTAAGCAGATGGGCCTTAGACGACAACCTGGGTGCTGATCAAACAGATGAAGAGCTTGTACAAGAACTGACGTCTACACAAGACGACCCAATTGAAGAAGCCGTGGAGAAGAAGTACGTGATCAGCTGTGACGAAGCTATGTCGGCTGCCAAAATTTTGATACGCTGGTGCGAGGAACATGAACAATGACCCCAACAACGTTTAAATGTTGAAAGACATTCAAGAAAAAGCCATTACCGAATGTATGCTATCACAGATTTTCTCCATGTTTAGATTATGTAGGTCTTAGTATGTAAATGTATGTACAATCTTTCTGAATCATACAAACAGTATGTATTTTTAATGCAATAAAACTGTCAATCTCGAAAAATTTAAGAATGAGTTATGTAATTATTTGCAGGTAAGATATGGATATGAAATTTCGGATCTGGATACGGATATAAAAATAATATAATATCGGTTTCAGATAAGGTTACGGATATGAAATTATTTCGGATAATCCGTTAGTTTCGGATAGTTTCGGAGACGGATATTAGATTAATAAGGAATCGTAAAACTTTTTATCTAAGTAGGTACTCGTAGACTTGTAATCCCACAATGAATAGTTATGACCAAAGTACATACAACACTCACTGCGCACATTAGACAGCTGGTCACTGCTCATAAACTTCTCTCGCACACAAGCAATTTTCACACTCAATATGTGCGAAAACACGAAAACCTGTCATAACATGTCTCATTATCTATCCGAAATTATTCGAAACTTTTATATCGGATTCGGTTACGGATAGATTTTTATTTCGGATATCCGATAGTTTCGGTTATGGAGCTCCATAACATCGCTAATTATTTGTAATCCTTGATATGTATGTATGTAGGCCTTCAACATCATAAATTTTATTTTCGAAATTTATACATACTTTATATACAAACAAACATATACACACAATCAACTGTATTTCGGTTAAAGGAGAAGTGGGTTGATCTCCAGATCACGCGATTTAACACCTGTATACTTCTTCCTGTGTTGTGATTTGAAGAGTAAGGTCTATGCCAATAACCCAGCAACAATTCAGGATCTCAAACAAAATATCCAGACTGAAATTGCGGCCATTGATCAGTCATTGATAAATTTGACCTTTGGGTGGTCGCTTGCAACATTCATAGACCGGACTTTATTCGAGTCAAATCTAAAAAAAGTGCCAGTGTCGGGAATTATGATTAAGAAAAATAAACTCAGAAAGCTGCACGTAAGTTGAAGATGGTGAATTGCGGCTAGGAGCAGAAAGACTTTTAAACGCCGAAGAAACTGGTCCGTTTTTGTCGCCCAAATTAAACACAATGTTTTTATTAAAAAAAAAAATACTTCACGTTCAAGTGGGTATGAATACACTTATAATGCCTCAGCATGTGTTAAGTTTTTTGGAAAATTGGACAGAGAGAGAAGAAATATGTTTGGGCACAGTGGTTATTTTTGTCCCATGGGTGACATCCAAAATTTAATGGGAAGACTAAATTGTTAGTGAGAGCTGACTTGTTGTAGGATTCCAGTCAATTACACATCTTGTTTGATCTTTGCTGATTGAAAAATGTAAGCCTTTTAGGCACGGCTGGGATTCGAACACCGAAACTTGCGATTTGGAAGCCAGTTCACAACCACTTGTTCAGGCAGTAACATTTGTCAGGGGCGCTTGAAAGTGGTCTTATGTGCCAGTATGTGCGGCGAAATATTAGCCTTAAATGCGCGCACGCCTCCACAGAGGAGAAATATGTCGACATCAAATACAGCTCCTATGAGCTCTAAAACAAGACCTTCGAGCAATGCCCCAGCAATGACAGCAACACTGTTCTCGGCGATTTTAATACAAAGCTAAGAAGAGAGGGCATCGTTGGTAGTACTGTTGGAAAATATAGCCTGCTGCACGACACCACCTCCGATAACGGATTCAGGCTAATCGACTTTGCGGTGGGGCGAAACATTGTCGTAGCTAGCATGTGATTTCCACATCTATACGATATTCACAAGGAGACTTGGAGAACTCCCAGTCCGAACGTTCCGAGCAGCCAACATCGACTCAGACCACTACCTTGTTGCAGCCATGGTACGATCGCGGATATCTCGAACAGCGCCAAGACAAGCTAATACTGTAATGAATTTCGAAGTCAAACGGTTACAAGAGAGATTTTCTTAATCTTTTAAAAGGTCCCTTGACGACAGCATCAAGCATCGAACACCAGTGGCAACACTGCATAAAGGCCATCAGAGATGCCGTTATTGATATGCTGGGTTTCACTCAACCACCACAACGAAACCACTGGTTTGATGACATGCCGGCAGGCACATGCATGCAAAGCGGCGCTGCAAAGAAAGACTAGAGCTCTATGAGCAGAAGATGAGAAACGAACACCGGCTTCTCAGGAGGAAAAGGGAAAGAGCATGAGAATCGTGCGGTCGAAGAAATTTAGAGATGCAAGAATGAAATTCGGAAGTTTTACCGAAAGGTAAAAAATAAATCCCACGGACACAAACTCCGAATCGAAGCCTGTAGGGACAAACAAGGGAACATCGTAGTAGAGTCGCAGTCGGTGTTGAGGATTTGGAAAGAACATTTCTGCACCGTTCACCCGACTTGGATGAAGTGAAAATAGCAATATCTAAGCTGAAGTCTAGCAAAGCTGCTGGAGCGGAAGGCCCGAAGGTAAGGAGGATACACCAACTTATCTGAAAAGAAAACCTGCCGAAGGTTTGCCCGATGAATAGAACCTCCGCATTTTTTTTCCGAACCTCAGCATTTTTTGCCCGATCTTCAAAAAATGAGGCAGTCAGAGGCATCAGTTTTCTTAATGCACGCTGCTCCATCAAGTTTGGTAAAGATCTCATCGAGACCTTTGATGTCAAAAACGGAGGCTGTTTAGACACGCTTGTAGGAAACTTTTCAACAAAGCAAAAACCTCAAGAAAAGCGTCGAATTGGGGCTCATACAACGAATCCCTGAAAACATAGAAAAGAATTGAGGACGGCAAAGCGTGAATGCTGGAGGTCCTTTTGTGATAAAATTACTGAAACCTCTGAGCCATTACGTCGAAGAAAAATCCTCTCAACAAGTCCTTCGATGCTTAGCTGCTTGAAAAAAAGCGATGGCTCATGGACGACCTCAAGTGACGAATCACTCAACCTGCTACTGGATACTCATTTTCAAGGTAGCTCCCCTTTCACGGCTAGCAACAATCACAATAGAACTATTGCAGCTGTGATAAATATTACTGGCCTTATCATAACATACAAACTGCTCTGGCCGCTGCATAGTTTCAAACATATAAGTCTGCTGGGCCGGATGGTATAATTCCAGCCGAGCTGGAAAGATCCTTAGATATAATCTTGCCTTCGCTTGAAAATATCATGAGGTACTACGTAGAACTATCCCACATACATGCCTACTGCAAAGGAAAGTCGGTGGAAACGGCTCTACACTCACTACCAAGCCACATCGAACTATTCTTACATTATAGAGAATATACAATGGTAGCTTTCCTGGACATAGAAAGCGCCTTTAACAACATCAACATATCCGCAATCACGACGGCGCTGTCAGCTCTGAACGTAGATGATCTACTTGGGGACTTGATCAATCTCTCGCTAAAGAGCAGGATTATCAACTCCAAACTAGGTGGGTCCTCTGTTAAAAGAAGTGACGGCAGAGGTACGCCGCAAGGCGGTGTCCTCTCACCGCCTCTCTGGAACTTAGTAGTTAACGAACTGCTGATATACCTGGAAGAGGGTGGTAGCAGGGTTGTTGCGTATGCGGTTTACGTTGCTATAGCCGTCTCAGGAAAACACCTACATACGATTAAAGAGCTACTGCAGTATAATCTCAACATATTAACTAGCTGGGCGGATCGCTGTGGACTGGGAATAAGCCCCTGTTGTGCACCAACATCATATACAGATGATATATATCTACATCATCAACACCGAACAAGCTACGTATCAACATTATCAACAATACCGAACATCATATTACAACATTCCGCAACAGCAGCGGATAATCTCTTATTACCATTCTTACTTTGTGTATAAAATTATACAAATTGCAAATTGGTGGGTCCAGGACTATTTCAAAGTGGATTACGCTCTCCCAGATGGTTTTGAAATTCTGAAAAAATTTGGTTTTCGAAATACGTACAACAATCTTTATACTATAATAAACATCACAATATAGGCCAAGGACACGTAAATGCGTATCTGTAAGTCAAAAACGATTCGGACGCGGCTTTTCCAACTACATGTACTTTCATCGAAAAACAATGCAGAACATCATTCAAACAATAGAGATGTTCATTCTGAGAAGACTTCGCGTGATCATTTTCGAAATCCAACTAATAATTTACATTTAGTCCAAAGTGAATCCAAAATTCCAAAATTGATATAGGAAAAAACTTAAATCTTCAGCCAGATATCAAATTCTGTAAATACTGCAAAGGGAAAGGTCACTTGATTTATCAATGCAGGAAACGTCAATATAATAATACGAGTAATAAAAAACAAAGTTTAATGCTGATCAATAATGACGATGGCTTTGAGAAAGAGAAGAAAAAAAATGTATGTAGTTATGTGCATGGTAGGTATTTAGTATTCATGTACTTGTAGTTACATAGGTATATTCATAGGTGTGTGTATGTGTACAACAAATGGTTAACTGTTAATATTTTTACGTAATTTTAAATTCCAAATTTCATTAGTGTACTAAAGTTAATTAAGTGTTTTTTTTTTTTTTTTTGTTGATGTATGTATGAAAAGCACGTTTGATATATTGTGTATCTGTATTGAAAGATTTGAGAAAAGTTATAGAATTGCTAATGAAATTTATGTAAATGTATGTACTCACGATTGGCTTGATGATCCAGTTGAATTTTGTGCACAAAGCTCAGCCGACGATCCAATGTTACCTCTGTTTTAATTTACTAGGTGTAAATGAACACATATTACTTTTCTCTGGTCTTTTTGTTTAACAATGATTTTAAATATTAGATTAATTAACACGATATATAAAGCTACTTTAAACATCGAAAGAATGTATATCTATATATTTATGTATGTATATACGAATGCATACTCGTATATTACACAAATATACAATGCATATATATATATATATATATTCAAATGTGAATGCGTGTGGTATGTGTGTTGGTATGTACGTTGGTATGAAGAATTAAATTGAGGTTTCAGTGGAGGTACTTTTCAGGAGCATGGAGCACACCCGGCTTGATTCTGCTAATCAAGGTTATGTTGGCCGCACGTTTAGCAATTTCAGCAGGCATCTTGGCGGAACACTATGAATTGGTTGGGCAGGTCATTCTCTTATGGAACGATTAATTCCCCTTTAAACTTTTAATTCACGCACTAAATTAATTTAACCATCATGTGGTTTTAACATGACCGCCATGATTGCATGACATCTCGTGAAGATGTAACCGCAAAGATTGCACGACATCTCGTGAAGATGTTTATCCCAGTCTTTTTGGTCTTTACTGAGGTACATTCTAATTCCCGTCAAAATGGATTGATTTATACGTTTCGATGCGTTAGCCTGCGGAGAGTAAACGGCATTGCGGATGTGAGTGCATCCGTACTTAGCTAGACATTGTTGGAAATCTTTTGATATAAATTGTTGACCATTATCACTATGAATGAACTCTGGCACACCGCATTGGTGGAAAACGTTTTGCTCTAGATATTCTATAACAGCGCTGATGTTGGCTTTGCGCATTGCTTTAAGCAAAACGAATTTAGAGAAACAATCTAATACGACGAAAATAAACGTGGATCTTGGATCTTAGATCTTGGATAGGGTCCCATGAAATCTACATAAAGCTTTCGTAAAGGACGAAGAATTTCATGATGGGATCGCATTGGAAGTCTTCATGTTATATTACAAGATTTATTTTCTTTGCATTTTGTACAATTAAGTTACGTACCTGTTTCGTCATATTTGGCCAATAGTAGAGTTCTTGAATTTTTGAGAGTGTTTTCAACATCCCTCCGTGTGAACAATGTGGTGGTTGGTGACACATTTCTATGACAGCTTGTGTTAAACTTTTGGTACCCACAATTTCCACTGGAATTCTGAAAATAGGTTTTTGCCATCTTTCTGAGCTACTTTCATGTAAATAATTCCATTTCGAACTTCTAGTTCTGGTAAATTGTTTTGATTTTCCACAACTTTTGCTATCAGATTTTGGTATTCAGGTATATTGAACTCAGTAGAGTCGATATCGATGCAATAGGAATCATTCGGAAGAGTAGAAAGTTCTTCATTGAACGCCCGAGAAAGTGCATCAGGTACAATGTTCTGTGCCCATTTTCTATGCTGGATGTCGAAAGAGAACGCCTGAAGTTTTAGTGACCAACGTGGTAATCTTCCGCTAAGATTTTTAAGGCCCATCATTAAGGCTTATTTTTCTTCAAAGTGTCCGTAAGTGGACCAGCAATCGCAGCGAAATTTCGGATGAATCTTCGATACCAACCGCATAGGTCAAGAAATCTTCGTACCTGCTTTACCGATGTTGGCGCTGGAAAATCCTTAATTGCTGATACTTTGTTTCGGTCTGGTTTAATATGACCACCTCCTACGATATATCCTAGGTACTTCAACTCTTTGAAGCAAAAGCGAGATTTTTCCACATTTATTGTTAAGTTTGCTTTTCGCAAACACTCCGCTACTATTTCTAAGATCTCTAGGTGGTTATCAAAATCCTTCGAAATGACCAACAAATCATCCAGATATACGAAAACTTGTTCTCTAAGTGCGCTGGGGATCACTTTATCCATTAACCGACACATCCTGTGAGCAGCATTGCACAATCCAAAAGGCATGACGGTAAATTGATAAAACGGTCTTCCTGGTTCAGTGAAGGCCGTTTTCTCTCTAGACTCTTTCTCTAAAGTAATTTGCCAAAACGCGTCCTTAAGATCCACACAACTTATGTAATGTGTATCTTTAAGACGGCTCAACAAACCTTCTATATGAGGAAGAGTTCACTTTCCGAGAGTCTAAACAAAGTCGGTTCTTACCAGGTTTCCTAATAAGAACGATGGGTGAACTCCATGAACTATTACTCTCTTCAATCACTCCTAAAGAAAGCATCCTATCTAATTCGTGGTAGATCATTTCTTGAATTGGTGGAGACACAGGATAATGCCGCTGTTTGACTGGCTCTGATTTACCGGTTTCCGGTTTTCATCTCGTTCGATTTTAGGTTTTCCAACTAAGGTTTGCAACGAGCACAGCTTATGACGGTAGCTCCGTCTGTGCCACATCTGTAACAGAAAAGCCTATTGACGGGGGATGGGCAGTCTATGAGCAAATGACCTTGGCTGGATCGCTTTCTCTATATTGTCTTTAATCAATGTTGGTATCAAGTTTCCCAATGCTTCATTGACTATGTTTTTTATATATTCATCTAGCAAAGGGTTGCTTGAGGTGAACTGCTGTTGCGTAGCATTTATAAAAGGATTAGCTGATCGAATGCTGCTAGCAGCATTCGTCATGTTTACATGTGCAACATTCAGGAAATTGTCGACTTAATGGTTACCAGTCGCCATGGGAAATTGTTTCTCAACAGTGCTTGGATTGCTTGTCACTGAGGTAATCAGATTTGAAATAATTGTTGCGGCATTATTATCGCACGCAATGTTTGTAGGCAGAATATTGGAGGCTTGCTGACTATGAGAGAATGAATTTGCACTATTATCGGCAAGATTTAATTCGCCGCGGCGAGTAGGTGTCATTATCACTCTCGGAGGAGAATGCATTACCGCTCGGAAATTGTTATGTAGCCTTTTAGTGAGTGTGTCAGGATTGTTACGTAATGTCTGAGAACGAGTTGTGGTTCCTCTCAGATGTTACGGAGGTATTGATATCACTCATCTCGTGTTTTGATTTTACTTATGGAAAAGCCAACAGCTGATTTTGTTTTGGTTTATAAACGGAAAGTAAAACAGCTGAGATTTGATTTGTGGTGGTTAACAAGAAAATGCATATGACAATGGTCGTTGAAATGTTCACATAAGGAAACAGTTCGATATAGTGACAAGTTTTGAAAAGTTCATGCGACGCAGTAAAATATTTTTTAAAAAAAATTAAAAATTTCGAATGGTTGAGGTGTTCGATTAATTTCTATATACTTTCGTTACGTTTTGGACTGCTGGGCGATCTCACTAGCAATTCAGAAACGATACACGAAAAGTGTGGAATAGAAGTAAACTGTCTGTGGAAACGCAAAACTCTTTTGTAAAACAAGGTATATTTGGACTCACGACGTTGTATTATTCTATTCAATTAATTTAATTTCAACCAATGATTATTACTAAGATTATATTTCGCGTAAAATTTTTTAAAATATAAATTAAATATCCAAGCTTTCGCAAGATAGCTGGTTGTGGTTATATAGGATATTGGTACGTCCGGTTTGAACTATTTTTGGCATCCTTGTTACCATCTTGTGGGCGCCGTTGTAATGATCAAATTTGAGTCTTTTTACTTGTTTCGGCTGCTTCACGTTGTTATAGATGTTGTAATACCTGGGGGAGCCCACGGCAATTGGCGTAGCCAGTCGCACCATGACTACTCCTCCCTAATTTCTATCGGAATAGTTCTAACTAATCAAATCACCGAACTCTTCCTTACGCGATCATTTCAACATTCTACACGGCGTTAGCACTTTGCCATCTCAACAGGAACAATAGAGAAAAAACAAAATAGTTTATCGAAAACGAAGATATTGTTAAGAATTATAAACGCGATTGGACACGTACAAGTTTATTTAAATGTATATGAATTTGCATGGCTTAGGTAAAGAAGAACACTTAGGTTAAATTTTCAACAAGCATTAATACGAGGGCGGGTCAATAAGTCCGTGACTTTTGGATTAAAACACAGATTTTTTGATAAAAAAATAATTTTATTTTTCAACGTAGTTCACCTTGAGCTCTATACACTTTGTCCAACGCTTCTCCAATTTTTTTATCCCTTCCAAAAAAAAATGATTTGTCGAGGTCCTCAAAATAGGCCTTTGTTTGCGAGATGACTTCATCATTGGAGTCAAATCTTTTTCCACCAAGCCATTTCTTCAGGTTTGGGAACAAGAAGTAGTCGCTCGGAGCCAAATCTGGAGAATAGGGTGGATGAGGGAGCAATTCATAGCCCAATTCATGGATTTTTGCCATGGCAACTGCACATGTGTGCACCCTTGCATTGTCTTGGTGGAAAAGAACTTTTTTCTTGGCCAAATGAGGTCGTTTTTTTTTTAAATCGTCATTGAATCGGTCCAATAAGTTGGCATAATATTCCCCATTGATTGTTCTTCCCTTTCGAAGGTAGTCAATGTGGATTATCCCGCGTGCATCCCAAAAAACAGTCGCCATAACTTTATTGGCTGACAAACCCACCTTGGCCTTCTTTGGCGCCGATTCACCCTTAGAAACCCGCTGTTTTGACTGTTGTTTGTTCTCTGGTGTGTTGTGATGGATCCATGTTTCGTCCACGTTTACAAAACGGCGCAAAAACTCCTCCATATTGCGATTAAACAACGCCAAACCTTCCTGTGAAGTTGTTACACGATTGCGTTTGTGGTCGACTGTGAGCAAACGCGGCACCCATCTTGCGGAAAGCTTTCTCATGCCCAAGTGATCATTCAAAATTGAAACCACTGAGCCATGCGAGATCCCTACGGCTTCCACAATCTCTCGCACTTTCAATCTTCGGTCGGCCAACACCATATCGTGAATTTTTTCGATTGTTTCGGGTGTAGAGACCTCAACTGGGCGTCCAGGACGTTCGGCATCTTCAGTGCTTGTACGGCCACAACGAAATTCAGTAAACCACTTTTTTACCATTGAAATCGATGGTGCAGAGTCCCCATAGTATTTATCAAGCTTAGCCTTGGTCTCGGTAATGGTTTTTTTCGGCAAGAAATAATGCTTAATAAGCACACGAAATTCACTTTTTTCCATTTTCTCCTCAAATTAGTGAGTAGTCTGATAAAAATAGCTGTCAAACACAAACTAACTGACGCAGCAAGTTTAAATTTTGACAGGAGTCAACTGACAGATGCCTGTTGACAGGAGCAGTGTTGCTGTTTCAGTAAAGAGGTCAGAAATTCAAAAAGTCACGGACTTATTGACCCGCCCTCGTATGTACTCGTAGATAGGTCACTGATTGGTAGCGTAGATCAAAAATTTTTTTGTATATTTATATATATATATGTTTATATATATATATGTTTATATATATATATGTTTATATATATATATATGTTTATATATATATATGTTTATATATGTTTATATATGTTTATATATATATATATATGTTTATATATATATATATATATATATATATTTATATATATATATATTTTATATATATATATATATATTTATATATATATTTATATATACAGTAATATAGCTGGGTATAAATTGCATGCATAAAATTTAAAAATTAAGATAGGTTAAGTATATATGTATGTAGTTATGTGCATTGTATTGTAGGGTAGGTATTTAGTATTCATGTAGTTATGTATATTCATAGGTGTGTGTATGTACAACAAATGGTTAACTGGTAATATTTTTACGTAATTTTAATTCCAGATTTCGTTAGTGTCATAAAGTTAATTAAGTTTTTTTTTTTTTGTTGATATATGTATGTATGAAAAGCACGTTTGATTTATTGTGTATATGTATTAAAAAACTTGAGAAAAGTTATAGAATTGCTAATGAAATTTAAGTAAATGTATGTACTCACGATTGGCTTGATGATCAAGTGGAATTTTGTGCACAAAGTTCAGCCGACGATCCAACGTTACCTTTGTTTTAATTCGTTAGGTGTAAATGAACACATATTACTTTTCTCTGGTCTTTTTGTTTAACAATAATTTTAAATATTATATTAATTAACACGATATATAGAGCTACTTTAAACATCGAAAGAATGTATATCTATATATTTATGTATATACGAATGCATATATCTGTGGTCACTATCGATAACTGCCTAAGTCGACTTAAGAGAGATTTGAGTTATGTATGCTATCATATTCTATTAACAAAACTTTATATTTACGTGAAATCCCCATTTCTCCAGCAATGTTTTTTAAGGAGATATTAATAACAACTAATTGACCTAAGTTGTTATGACGCCGCATTACATTTATAATAAGCGCCTAAATAGACACACGAAAATATTTCCATAAAATGTTAATTTATTTAAATATCCTATGACTTAAGCTGTGTTTGCACATTTTTTTAAAATGATTTGTCATAAACAAGAGAGTATGCAGTTACGCTTTTATAATTAAAACAGTCTTTTAACATGATTTCACTTGAGATAATAAGAGTCCGGAAGAAAAAACAAAATTAAATTTTTACTAAACTAAAATAGGAATATAAAATGGATAAAATAAGTAAGAGAAAACAAATCACAACGTATTACTTAGCTAATTTAATGTTTTAATTTTTAAAATAAAAAGATTATGATAAATCAGTCGCAAGTTTTATGGAGGATAAAGATGCTTTGCAAGTCAAGGTCAACGATGAAAGTCGCATGTCTTTTTTAGAAAGCAGTGAGGCTGTTGACGAAGGAAAGTCAACTTATCATTTTGACAGTGATAACTCACTTCAAGATCCAAATTTCGAACCTTCACTTTCTGATGAGAATGAGAATAGTAGTAATATAGAAAAATTTGTAGTACTAAACGAAGCTCCGACCACATCTCAAAAGGCTTATTCGCGAAAAGTCAAACTATCAGGCCTTTCGTTGTAGTACAGCATTATTTTTGTAGTACTCGTTTGGTTCAGTATTGTACTTTATGGCGAATTCTAAGCGTTTTTGTATATTTTGATATGAAAATTGTGTTTTTTTTTCAACGCAACTCTTGATGGGTACCTATTCTTTCTCAGCACCTGCCTTACAGTGCGAAACTTGAACACCACATTCTTGGCTTATTTCTCTGGATAAAGCTCGGACGGATATTTGAGGATTTTCGTGCAATTTTCTTAGTAAAGAGCGCCCATTTCTGCCCGATAACTTATTTGGCCTTCCTTTTGGTGCAATATTCTCCAAACGATTTTCACGTTCTGCTCGGTTAATTATGTTGTAATCGGTTTTCCTAGATAGAACAAACATCTTAGTTTATTCTGAAACGCTTTTACCATTGTAATGGCTATAATAAGTCAACTGCTTCACGTCTTAAGAAATTCTCCTGCCAGGCATATCTAAACGAATCACGAGAAATTGTCCTAACACTTTAAACAGCAGAAATAGCGATGAACATTTTCAATTTTCATTTTTCATATCTGTCACAAAATAGAAAATAAAAAAACCGCTATAACGGCACCATTATGAAACTATCCATGGACTGCGCAAAGGAGACAGAATAAAATGTGTAAACACTTTCTTGACAGTTCAATTTTTGTTCTTTTTTACTTTTTGTTTATTTTTTATTGTTGTTGCTAAGCGAATGAATTTTTTTTTGGCTTATTTTATTTATTTTCTATCATACGGAGTAGCAAAATAAAAAAATATTGGAAATAAACTTTATAGAGGTGTCTTAAATAATAACGAGAAAATGGAAATTGCTGTTTTTTTACCTTGTGTAAACACTTTCTTTTCGTAGAAGATACGAGGGCGGGTCAATAAGTCCGTGACTTTTGGATTAAAACACAGATTTTTTGATAAAAAAATAATTTTATTTTTCAACGTAGTCTCCCTTGAGCTCTATACACTTTGTCCAACGCTTCTCCAATTTTTTTTATCCCTTCCAAAAAAAATGATTTGTCGAGGTCCTCAAAATAGGTCTTTGTTTGCGAGATGACTTCATCATTGGAGTCAAATCTTTTTCCACCAAGCCATTTCTTCAGGTTTGGGAACAAGAAGTAGTCGCTCGGAGCCAAATCTGGAGAATAGGGTGGATGAGGGAGCAATTCATAGCCCAATTCATGGATTTTTGCCATGGCAACTGCACATGTGTTTGTGGTCGACTGTGAGCAAACGCGGCACCCATCTTGCGGAAAGCTTTCTCATGCCCAAGTGATCATTCAAAATTGAAACCACTGAGCCATGCGAGATCCCTACGGCTTCCACAATCTCTCGCACTTTCAATCTTCGGTCGGCCAACACCATATCGTGAATTTTTTCGATTGTTTCGGGTGTAGAGACCTCAACTGGGCGTCCAGGACGTTCGGCATCTTCAGTGCTTGTACGGCCACAACGAAATTCAGTAAACCACTTTTTTACCATTGAAATCGATGGTGCAGAGTCCCCATAGTATTTATCAAGCTAAGCCTTGGTCTCGGTAATGGTTTTTTTTCGCAAGAAATAATGCTTAATAAGCACACGAAATTCACTTTTTTCCATTTTCTCCTCAAATTAGTGAGTAGTCTGATAAAAATAGCTGTCAAACACAAACTAACTGACGCAGCAAGTTTAAATTTTGACAGGAGTCAACTGACAGATGCCTGTTGACAGGAGCAGTGTTGCTGTTTCAGTAAAGAGGTCAGAAATTCAAAAAGTCACGGACTTATTGACCCGCCCTCGTAGAACAAATAATGAATATTTAAATAATTTGTTTTATTTTTGAACTAACTCTAAGTAATTCAAAATGACCTAATTGCATCACATGTTATATTTCAATACACAATAATCGCTTAATTCAATATATGCCAGGCAACAAATGAAACATTAGTTTACAATAAAAGTTCTAGTCGACATAATATTTCCATTTTCATATTTTCCATTTGCAATAACTCTTTATGTTTCTTTTTATTTAATATCTACTGAACAAATGAGGCTATCATTGTCGTTGATTGCTCTTAGCATTGCGCTTGTAAGAATCTTTAATTTTGCAATAAATTTTTTCCAATACACTTTCTTAATTTTTTCAGAAACGCTTCTGTAATAAAAAGGGATTTTTCTCGAAACCATGATTTGCGAGGCTGTATTGCTTGTGACCACAGATATTACACAAATGTATATATATGTACTATATATATATATATATTCAAATATGAATGCGTGTGGGATGTGTGTTGATATGCGTGTGGGATGTGTGTTGGTATGAAGAATTTAAATTGAGGTTTCAGTGGAGGTACTTTTCAGGAGCATTGGAGCACAACTGGCTTGATTCTGCTAATCAAGGTTATGTTGGCCGCATGCTCAGCAATTTCAGCAGGCATTTTCGCGGAACACTATGAATTGGTTGGGCGGGTCATTCTCTTGTGGAAGGATTAATTCCCCTTCTTTTTCTTTGTGGAGCACTAGAATATCGTTCAAGTCCTAAGTTTTATCACCTTCTTTTAAGAAGTTTAGATTGTTTGGTGCAGAAACAACTGGTTTAAACTTGGTTTCACAATGCTTTATAAGCAGAAACTAGTGTTGAGGAAATAAAATCTTCAAACTTTTAATT
Source organism: Volucella inflata (assembly GCA_928272305.1). Classification (NCBI taxonomy): domain Eukaryota; kingdom Metazoa; phylum Arthropoda; class Insecta; order Diptera; family Syrphidae; genus Volucella; species Volucella inflata. The sequence goes on along the minus strand of OV743716.1, from coordinate 88,832,617 downwards.
CACGCACTAAATTAATTTAACCACCATGTGGTTTTAACATGACCGCCAAGATTGCATGACTTTCAGAATGAATGGACAAGTGAATGTGGAGCAGAACAAAAGAATAATAGGCGAAATTGCACTGCCTTTTATAAGCTGGGATATCGAATAAGAGTCAAGCCAATTTGAATCGGATAACAACTTCAAAGTTCAATTGGTATAAAATTGGTTGAGTTCAAGCTAATCAATAGGGTTTGAGTCTTCGGTATTTAAGTCGATTGCTATGATTTGGATAAAAGCGAGTTGAACAACAATAGAGACGTAGATTGAATTAGTAATTATTTAGTGGATCACGTTACATGTTTATGCAACAATCAATTTTATTTTTGTTGGAGTTGAAAACTTAAAGTCTGCTCTGTAGTTGGAAAAGCCGCGTCCGAATCGTTTTTGACTTACAGATACGCATTTAGGTGTCGTTGGGCTATATTTTGGTGTTTATTTGAAAAATTATAGTATAAAGATTGTTGTATGTATTTCGAAAGCCAAATTTTTTCAGAATTTTAAAACCGATCTGGGAGAGCGTAATCTTGGGACCACCAATTTGTAATCAGGGGAGTGTTATTAATGTTACGGTATACTCCAATTTTGGTTGTAATAATTATTTCGAAAATTAATTTTTTTAGCATTTCGAAACAGTCTGGCAGAGTCTTAGACCTTCATATCTTTTATGAGGCATTGCTTTTCTACCTTTCGTTGCAATTAATACTTGGTTATGTCATATATTAAGAAAACATTTTGTTTTTCTAATGGTCTGGGAACAGCTTTGCCACACTCGAATCGTCTTGGACCAACATTTCTGCGATCAGTTAAAAATGCACTATACAATTAAATTAGCATTCACTGGTTATATCAATTATCTCAATTTTGGAAAAAAAAGAGTTTTCAGCACACTATTACTCACAAAAGCCGCAACCACATCCTGCAAGACTGTTGTTTTTAACATAATGCTTACACCAGCTTTCAACTCATCTGTTTTGTTTTTTTTTTGATAACCTCTCACACTCAAAAATTGCTGCGGGCTCTTAGACTATTAGATTTAAGAAGAGAAGAATAAATAATTACTGTTTGATACTCCAAGAAGAGAAGTGCCTTTTATTTTGCATTGTGGTTGCTCGTATGTAATTCGGTCGTCCTAACATTGGTGTCAGAAGTACAATTTTATGATGTGAAATTTTCTTTAAGTGCATTTTAAAGTTCTGCCTTCATAATTATGCATATTGCAATCGAGTGTTTTTTTTCTTTGTGAGTAATTCTAACTAGTAATCATTATAAACACAATTTCATTTGTTCATTACACTCATTTATTTTGCCCATTTTATTAATTTTATTCATTTTATTGTTTCAACACTTGTTATTGTTTGTCTGTTTTATTGTTGGTTCAAATCCTTGACAAAATGCCAAACGAAAACTTAGATATCCTCGTGGTTGAGAATGATGACACTATTTTTGTAACGGGTACTATTCGGGAACGGCTCCATTTCACATTTTTAATCCGAATCATAAAACCACTTTTGATGGTTGAGACGTCAAGAGACGAGCTATGTGCTTTCATAAGTGATTGTAACAAAGCCTTTGCATTGACATCCGATAGCCAAAAACTTGTGCTTTTAGACTATATCTAAACACAAATCCCCGGGAAAGACAAAGCCGCGTGTATCAACCGTAAATTCGAAACATGGGACGATCTCAAGGAATTCTTAATTAAAATTAATCAAGATCGAAAGCATTACTCCCACTTACTTTGTGAGCTAACTAATTTAAAACAAAATTTCAGTGAACCGGTGTCTCAATTTGTGTGTAGAGTAGTACAGTCTGTTTGATATCATCGTACACGACAAAAATTAAGGAAGACCTTATAATAATAATAAAAAATCAATTGTACTGGTTTATTTTGTTTATTTACTTGAATGGGTTTCAATTAATATGTTGTCCACTCTCCTCCATTATCAATAATTGCTTGGAGTCTTCGAGGCATGCTTTCTACTAATCTTATAGCATAATCATGAGACAAAGATCTCCATAAAACTCGTATTTTTCGTGATAATTGTTTGACCGTCGAGATCTTCTTTCCTTGGAGCTTTAGCTTCATGAATGCCCAAACATTTTCAATGGGATTTGCATCCGGCGACTGTGATGGCCAATCTAAAACATCGACGTCATTTTCTTGTTTCCCAGCACTGCACAAACGACTGCGATGTTTCGGGTCATTATCTTCTTGCAGTAACCAATTCTCATTCCTTCTTTTAAACCACCTTTGGGCAGATGTTAATAAAGCCTTCTTATAAATTTTGACCATGTTGGGTGCTTTTAAGCTATTTGTAAACATTAACAAATTGTCAAATCCCTGTTTTGAGAAGCATCCCCAAACGTGCACTTTTGCCGGGTATTTGACGGTCCGCTGGATTAATTTATTGGATTGTGTACACCAGGTATGAGTGATAGGAGACCATGCCCAAAAAGAAGCTTCATCCGAAAAAATAACGTTGTTCCAATCTCTGTCCAAATTCTCCTTGGCCCAACTGAGTCGTTTTTCTACGTGTTTTTTTGACAGTAGTGGTTTCTTTATTGTGCTTCGAAATTGTATGTTATTGGCTAGTAAACGTCTTCGTATCGTATCACAACACACATTTAGACCCCTTTTACGTAAAATCCGTTGTCCTCCACGTAACGATAGAAGAGGATTTTTTTCAAACACGCGTAGAATCATTTTGTCCTGTTTTTTTTGTTGTTTTTGGCGTAGACCCACGAGCCGGCAAATCATCCACATTTTTAATTCGGGAATAACGGTGCACCCACTTGCTAACAAATGCTTTTGACTTTTTCATGTATTTATCAGATGCTCCGTATGACATTTTGGTCCTTTTGGATGCGTGCACAAGAATACTGCTTCATAACTCATTTCAAAATACTTCCGTCTCTGACAAAAATTGAACACTCTTTAAATTTTTTTATTCAAAGCATCTTAGCAGAAGTATTTTTTTATTTGCTTATGCAAATGCCACTTCCAAACCGGTTTTTATAAACGAGTTTTGCCGTATACGATCTTATCAAACGGACTGTAACATGTTTAAAACGAACAATTAATGCAATTCAACAACAAAATGTTAGTAAGTCTTTGTTAGAGGGTCGACTCGAAGTCCTTAATGAAATTGTTCTTAATAGATTCATTTATTTTTCTTTACCATCTGTATCAAATGTTTTACGCGTTCGTGAAATAAAAATCTTTAATGAGGCTTTATCATTAGCAGTCTCTTAAGAACAAGTTGCAAACATGTATTTTCATCGAAAAACAATGCAGAACATCATTCAAACAATAGAGATGTTCATTCTGAGAAGACCTCGCGAATTCAAAACAATATTCAAAACATATTTTTAACCAAAATATCATCCTCATATATTTCTATTTCGTGTACTCAATCAACTCATAAATTAGATCTTCCTTTGGATACAGGTGCCAACGTCTCAATTATTAGATCGAACACCTTAAAAGGAAATACGCCAGTATACCAAAATGAAAAAATTATTCTCAATGGTATTAGTCCCAATCATTCATTCAAACCATTGGTTATTCAAATCTTGGCCTAGAAGTCTCTCCGAATATATTCAAGCACCAATTTCACATTGTAAAAGAAACTCAAATATACCATTCGATGGTATCTTGGGAAACGACTTCTTAACAAAACAGAACTTCAATTGATTACAAATCTCAAACAATTATTTTAAACGACCAAAATCTACCTTTTTATTACGAGCCTGAACCTCAAGCAATAGTACTCAAATTCTAAAACCAAGGACTGAAACACTTATCGAAATCACAGTTCTTAATCCATCTATCATAGAAGGAATTTCACCTACTACCTTTATTAAAAAAGGGATATTTCTTAGCTGAGCTCTTACGAAGGTAAATTCTTATTTAAAAGCTTATGCCACTATTCTACGGAAGAAAATAACACACTTCCAGAGATTAAATTAAATCTCGAGCCTATTCCTAACGAAACCTACAAAATCAAACTCAAGTTTCTTTGCTAAATATATGTAAGGAATTTAACGATATATTTCTTTTGAAAAGAGGTACCCTTACAAGCACTGAGGCACTTACTCGTGATATTAACACTGGACCTCCAGTCGCTATAAGGACATATCGACATCCAGGAGCTCATAAACATGAAGTTAATGGTCAGATTAACGAAATGATTAACCAAAGTATTATTAAACCTTCACAGTCACCATGGTCTGCACCGCTCTGGGTAGTACCGAAAAAGCGAGATGCACCTGGTAGCCAAAAATGGCGCATTGTCATTGACTACAGAAGACTCAATGAAGTCACTGTAGGAGACGCTTACCCCCTTCCAAATATTTCAGAGATCCTTGACCAATTGGGTCATTCTATTTATTTTACAACTCTGGATCTTGCCTCGGGCTTTTATCAAATCAAAGTTAATTGAAACGATACATCCAAGACCGCTTTTTCAACTCCTCTGGGTCATTTCGGATTCATTCGAATGCCCTTTGGTTTGAAAAATGCCCCCGCAACCTTCCAAAGGTTGAAGGACTCATTCTTAACAGGATATCAAGGATTATAATGTTTTGTTTATCTCGACGAAATTGTTATATATGCGTCAAGTATCCAAGATCACGAAATCAAATTAAAAAATATATTTAAAAGACTAAGAGCTAATAAAAAACTCAGAAATGTGCGATCATACGTGCATGCATGTGCGTTCATGCATACTAACGTAACTTACTTGGGTCACATCATAACAAAAGAAGGTGTTAAACCAAATCCCGACAGAATAAAAGATGTCCTATCATACCCAACTCTAGAAATGCCAAGGAAATAAAAATATTTCTTGGACTAGCGGGTTACTATCGATGATTTATCGAAAGTTTCTCTTCAATTACTCGTCAATTAACTCTGTATTTGAATGCAGGAACAAGAAAGTGCATTCAATACTCTTAAATAAAAACTTGCTTCAGAACCCTTACTTTCAAAACAGTTCATCGTAACTACTGACGCATCCAATCATGCAATTGGAGCAATCCTAAGTCAAGGCGTCATAGGTTCAGACTTGCCTATAGCATCTTCTTCTTCTTATCCTTTTATTAACCCTTTCCTCGTTGTACGAACTTATGCGTAACGAGTTTCCCATTTTTACTGCATCGCTGCTGCTCCGCTTATGGGGTTGGCTAATGTTGCAGACCGCAGAACGCGTCTACATAATGCTCGGTCCTGGATCGCTTCAGTGGTTAGCCCCAGGCGTTGTTGCGCATTTGCCATCTGAGAAATCCAGGAATTCTTTTTCCGACCTCGTTTTCTTACAGTTGGAGTGACCGTAGTTGATAGTGCCTTTTTAACCGGATTTTCCGCAGATCTTCTTTGAACGTGTCAATACCAGCTTATTCTATTCGCCTCAAGCTGTTCGGTTACCGAATTCTTTATATGTAGACTTCCTCTTATAGGAATTATTATATGTAGATGTAATGCAATCGCGTTTAGTGACTCCACTAGACATCCTTAACATTTTCATTTCCGCTGCCGTCATTTTGTTTTTAAACGCTTCGTACATTGTCCAGCACTGTGAACCGTATATAAGAGGTGGTCTAACAACCGTGGTGTAGAGTTTCCCCATTAATTTAAGTGGAATTTTCTGTCGCAAAAGATTCCCGAATTTTCCCGCCATTTCATCCACCCAACACTCACTCTGTGGTTTACGTCATCGTCACATTTCGCTTCCATGTTAACGATTGATCCTAAGTACTTAAAGATAGTGCTTTTCGGAAGAACTATTCCGTCTAACATTATATCCGGAACAGGTCGCAACGGATGCGCAAATCGGCACGTCAAATGCTCCGTCTTTGAACGACTTATTTTAAACCCGTTTCTCTCTAGCGCATTTCTCCATGAATCTAAGGCCTTCTGTAAATCTTCGACGTTATCGCTAAGTATAACTGCGTCGTCAGCGAAAAGAATTGGCGTTACATTTGCTTCGCGCATACAGTCTTTTAAAAGATAGTCGAATACTACGTTAAAGAGAAAAGGGCTAAGTACGCTTCCTTGATGCACTCCGACATTTACTGGAAATTCTCTCGTTAGTCCAGCAGAGCTTTTAACCGCAGTTTTCACGTTTCCGTACATGTCTTGTATTATTCTAATATACGTTTCCGGTACCTTTTGAGACCTCAGCGCGGCCCATATGAGATCCCTAGGCACTCGATCGAATGCTTTCTCGAGGTCGATAAATACCATGTGTAAATCCTTAGACGAATCTCGTTGCTTTTCCATTATTATTCGTAGGCTTTGGATAGCGTCCACCGTCGATCTTCCTTCAACAAATCCACACTGGCTGTTATCGAGCTTTATTATTTGCCGAAGACGTTCGTTTAAGACTCTTTCGACGATTTTCATTGTGTGTGACATAAGCTTGATTGAACGGTAGTTGTTGCATTCTCGAGTGTCACCTTTTCCTTTGTATAATGGAACCAAGAAGCTACTTCTCCATTGATTCGGCATAGGTTGTCCACATTTTAATTTATTTAAAAGTTTCGATAGCCAAACGCTGCCGATCCCCTTCATCTTCGACCAAAACTCTGATGGAATGCTGTCTGGTCCCGCCGCTTTCCCCCGCTTCATTTTTCCAATTGCTATACTTATTACTTCAATTGAAAAGTCCGAAACTTCCTCCTCGAATAGACCAGCTGTCGGCACGATATCACGTGGAAACTGTTTGTTAAGCAACTCCTTGCACTATTCAAGCCACCGGTCATAAATTTCCTTTTCATTTGTTACTAAGCGACCGTCTGCGTTTTTGATGTATTTCGGCGAGGTTATTTCCATTGAATTTTCTCTCCTCTGTGCAGCGAGCTTAAAAATATTTGGCATTTTAGTATTGTACGACGTTTGAACTTCTTGGATAGCTTGTCTTCTATCCGCCGATCGTGAGGATATTTGTTCCAACTCCTGGTACAGGTTTTCCGCTTCTGCCGCTCGAGTTCGAGCCAGGACTTTCTTTGCGATCTTTTTAAGACGCTCATATTCAAGAGCCAGTCGAGCTTTTTCGATATCGTCGCTCCGATCGCATTTTGTCCACGCTTGGAATGCACTCTTCTTGTCGGCCACAGCTCGTTTGGTTTCGTCATTCCACCACCATGTTTCTTTGCCGACGTGATGGTGTTTCGATATAGTCCCCAGATGGGACTTTGCGAGTGTTATGCATTCCTCGTGTATGCTGTTCCACATTTCTTGCGGGCTAAGTGAGTCTGCTATACCATTAATATTTTGAAGTACTTCTTTAGCCAGTGCGATAAATCTTGCGCTTCGTTCCTTCGATAGATTATACCACCGGATTTTTGGCTTTCCAAACGATGCCCGTGTTTTCGGTGGTTCCGCTGTGAAAAATTCTGTAATGAGCAGACGGTGTTGGCTTACTAGCGATTCTCCAAGTATAACTTTACAGTCCTTAACACGGTTTCTCATCGACATTTTGCAGAGGTGATAGTCTATTTGCGTTTCGTGGCCTCCGCTGATATAGGTGATAAGATGTCGTTGATGTTTAATAAACATTGTATTTAAAATGGTTAAGCCGTAAGCCCTACACGCTACAAGGATGTCTTCGCCAGCTGAATTTCTGGTTCCAAAGCCTTTACCGCCGTGGCAGTCCTCATAATCAACATTTGTTTCTCCGACGTGGCCATTTAAATCTCCGCCTACGAAGAGCATCTCATCGATAGGTATATTTCTAAGCAAATTACCGAGCTCTGACCAAAATGTATCTTTTTCCGATTGGTCGCATCCATTTTGTGGGGCGTACGCGCTAACAATGTTCCACGTTTTATTGTGTATGACGAGTTTAACACTCATCAAGCGGTCGCTTATTTTCAAGATACCAACGATGTTGTTTAGAAGATCCGCTGCAACAACGATTCCAACACCGTTTCGTCCATTGACCGTTCCATGGTAGAACATCTTAAATGCCTTAGTTTTTAAATCTAGAAAACGCGCTTTATTTCCTGTATTACACCACTTCGTTTCCTGTACGCACAGGATTTGTAGAGTTCTGCGACGCATAATCGCTTCCAGTTCTAAACTTTTTGAGGTTCCAACTTGCAAACCGAAGTTTAGGAAAATATTTTGGAAACTTCATTTTGCCCGCCACCGGAATCCGTCGGGCTCTGACACAAGCACTTCTGCTTGCTCTGGGATCATCCGAGTGCGTTGCAATCGTGGTGCCCAGCGGGGTAGTGCTATTAATTGCGATCATTTCCATGAAGTGTATCTAAAGTTTGAGTGGTTTGACACTTGTATGCTCATTTCGAATTGATTGACTGCTCTGTTACCCCACTGGTAGTCTCCAGATGTGGGAACCCACTGATTGCATACAAACTTGTGGGAAAGTTTTAAGGTGTTAAAGTGTCACAGGCTCATTTTTGGTGTCATAGTTGCCTGTATATGATTGGTGTCCCATTTAGTCGCCTCTTACGACAAGCTGGGACGCACTGCGGCACTATTCTTTATCCGAAGCCGCACGGATCAGACTTGCCTATAGCATATGCGAGCAGAACTCTTAATCGAGCCGAATCAAACTACAGTACCATCGAACGTGAGTTGCTGGCCATAGTTTTGGGCTACAAATCATTTAAGGCCGTACTTATAAGGACGACATTTTAAAATAGTCACAGATCATATACCTCTTTAGCATAAAGGATCCAGGTTCAAAGTTAGTACGTTGGAGTCTAAAATTGGAACAGTATGACTATGAAGCAAATTTTAAACCAGGTCGCATAAATTCTTATGCTGATTGCTTATCGCGTATTCCATAAGAAAATACAGCTATCATTTCCTATCTAGAAACTAAAGAAACATTTGATGACTACGTGAAATTTTATTACAATTCGCTGTTCCCTCACATTCATGATTTCAAGGAAATCGAAGAAAATTGTACTTAACTCAAAAGATACAATAGCTAACATAACTTCTATCGGCGTCTCGAATGAAAACAATTACACTGACAATATTTTATGAAATTCTATTAATTTTGACGTTATCAAAAACGTTCAGCACGAATTATATTCTAACAACAAAGCCAATAGTAAAGCTAATCAAATCTTCTTTCACTGCTTCATTAAGCAAAATTTTTATGACACACCGCCTTATTCTGATTTTTCCAATACAATGCGCATTGAATTGGAAAAAGGTAACATCACATCTGGATGGCAACGATTAGTATAAGGCCTCGTAGAAGTAGCATCTTCCGACAGGTGCTGGTTCCTTAAATGACGAGAATGAGCCTCTGCAGCCGAACATCTTGCAGCTCTGCTAATAAGTCCTACTTCACGCCTCCCCGTGGCGCCATCTGGGAATCTCACTAGAGATTGCGAAGTGAAGGGAGCAAATGGCGAGTTTCCTGCGCCATTAACCAGGATTAGTGTCGGAAAAACAAAACAAGACCTTATCCGGGCTACTCCGACATATTTGGAGCTCAGGCCGGAAAGGATTTCCAGGACTTAGTCAGGGTCTTGAAAAAGAGATGGTGGCGGACGAGCCCTATAAGGGCCAATGGCAGCGCTCACATCCCGAAACGGGATACTGGCTTCGGTGTAACCGACCCCTCGTCCTAGGGGCATTAAAAATGGAACTGGTCCTCCAGGTTGGGGGTTGTGCCGCCGTTACGCATAAGTTACGAAGCATCAACAAGCCTCGGATATGGACGGATCTACTGTTGACAGCCCACGCAAACGATTTAAGAACAATCAGCTTCGGATATGCACGTGGAATGTTAGATCCCTTAATAGACCACGTGCAGCCGAGCAACTAGCGGAGGCCCTAGACTGCTGCCAAGCAGACATAACCGCCATCCAAGAAATGCGATGGGATGGGCCGGACAAAAAGAAGATGAAAAACTGCGACATCTACTACGGCAATTGCTACCGACGGCAAAAGTAGCTCTAATTTGGATGCGGATTTGTTGTCGGAGGCAGACTAAGACAAGAAGTCATCAGCTTCCGGCATGTGAGCGACCGCCTCGTAGCAATTCGCATCAAGGCTAAATTCGCCAACATTAGCCTCATATGCGCGCATGCCCCCACAGAGGAGAAAGATGACGACACCAAGGATGCCTTCTACGAGCTCCTTAACAAGACCTACGAGCAATGCCCTAGCTATGACATTAAAATTGTCCTCGGTGATTTTAATGCAAAGCTAGGAAGAGAGGGTATCTTCGGTGGAACAATCGGAAAATATAGCCTGCACAACACCACCTCCGATAACGGATTCAGGCTAATCGACTTTGCGGCGGGGCGAAACATTGTCGTGGCTAGCACGCGGTTCCCACATCTCGACATACACAAGGGGACTTGGAGAACTCCTGATTAATCAACAGTCACCTAGATTGAATCACATTGCGATTGACGCAAGACACTCCTCCAGTATTATGGATGTCCGTACGTTCCGAGGAGCCAACATCGACTCGGACCATTACCTTGTTGTAGCCAAGGTACGGTTGCGGATATCCCAAACTACGCCAAGACAAACTAATGCTGTGAGAAAATTCGACGTCAGACGGCTACAATCGCCGCGGAAACAAACCCCGAACCGAAGCCTGTAGAGATGAACAAGGGAAGATCGTAGTAGAATCGCAGTCGATGCTGAGGATTTGGAAAGATCATTTCTGCAGACTGTATAACGGCGATGACGGACCAAATGACGCTGTCAGGCGGAATCAACCTTTCAACCTGGACGATGATGACCAACAATTCCGTCCACCCGACCTGGATGAAGTGAAGATAGCCATATCGAAGCTTTAGTCCAACAAAGCTGCTGGAGCGGATGGCCTGACGATGACTTAGTAAGGAGCATACACCAACTTATCTGTAAAATATGGTCGGACGAAAGTATGCCTGATGAATGGAACCTCAGCATTGTTTGTCCAATTCTCAAGAAAGGAGACCCTCTGAACTGCGCCAACTACAGAGGCATCAGTCTCCTTAACATCGCATATAAGATCTTATCTGCCGTATTGTGTGAACGCCTGAAGCCGTTCGTCAACAACCTGATAGGTCCATATCAGTGTGGCTTCAGGTCAGGAAAGTCCACCATCGAGCGGATATTCACACTACGGCAGATCTTGGAGAAGACCCATGAGCTTCAGATCGATACCCACCACCTATTCATCGACTTTAAGGCCGCGTATGACAGCATCTATAGAGACGAGCTATATAGAGCGATGGCTAGTTTTGGCATCCCTGCCAAACTCGTCCGTCTGTGCAGGATGACGATGGAGAATGCACGCTGCTCCATCAAGGTCGGTAAAGATCTCACCGAGACCTTTGATGTCCAGAAAGGATTTAGACAAGGCGATGCGCTGTCATGCGATTTTTTCAACATCGTACTTGAAAGAATAGTGCAAAACTCACGAGCAAACACAAGAGGCACTATCTTTCAAAACTCCGTCCAACTACTCGCATACGTCGACGATATTGAAATAATCGGGAGAAAGCAGCGTGATTTCAGTGGCGCTTTCGCGAGTATTGAGACGGAGGCGGCGAAAATGGGTTGGTTTAGCGGTCAATGAAGGCAAGACCAAGTATATGCTGTCAAGCAAAAAGGACAACCAACACCGACGTCTCGGACAGAACGTCACCCTCGACAGATATAACTTTAAGGTAGTTAAGGACTTTGTCTACCTAGGCTCCGCTATAAATACAGACAACGACACCAGCGCTGAGATCAAGCCAAGAATAACTCTTGCCAACCGCTGTTTCTTGGACACCAATGCTCCGGTCCGAAAAGTCTTCGAATCCGCCCCCGAGAGACAGCGCAGTAGAGGAAGGGCAAGACTCAGGTGGCGCACGCAAGTGGAAGAGGACCTCAGCCAACTTAGCGTGCGAAACTGGAGGCAGCTAGCCAGAGATCGAGCTGGCTGGAGAAGCTTGTTGACTGAGGCCCAGGTCCACCCCGGACTGTAGCGCCATTAGTCCGGATTTAGAAATGCAAAATACAATATCACTGTATACAAAAATATTATAAAAACTCCAACTTTTGAACAGATCCCAATCAATCTTAAAGAAAACCATGACTTACCAATTTCCGGTCACTGTGGATATTATAGAAGAATATCAAAAGAATATCACAGTCATAAAATTGACATAAAATGCGAAAGGACATATTATTATTATTATTATTATTTATTAAACATAACTTACACAAAAAGAATGATTTCTTGTAGTTAGCGTAAGGCTAAACAAAATTCAAAAGAGTATTTAAAGTATGGTAAAAGTGTACATAGATACTCGTAGAAGGAAAGTAAGAAAATGAGTTTATAATTCATATGTTATCGAAATTCTATTGATGTATAAAAATTTATATTTAAAGCTAATGTTCACAGACTAGGACGATGAAAGGAATTTCAGGAGGGAGGTTCTAAAAGTGCGGTGATTTGCGATGCTTCTTATTTCGATTGGTAGTGAATTCCACTGACGTGTGGTATAAACAAAGAAAGTGCGTTCGGATGCCGAGCAGGAGTATCTTGGTTGGATAATCACATGCGATCGCTGCGAAACTGGAAAGTCCAATTTTCTATAGAGATAGTCTGGTTGGCCAGTTCGCATGACTTGGTGGATGCAACACAAAGCTTTGAATTTCAAAAAGTTAACTAAGGAACAGCCAAGGATTTTTATTGAGTGTTGTAATACGTGATCATAACGTCGAAGATTGTAAATGTATCTGGTAATGTTGATAAATATTATATTTAAATTTCTTAACGAGTTAGAGTCGGTGTTACAATAAATTTCGCAGCAGTACAGCAGAGTCGGAAGAAGAAGAGCTTTAACCAGTAAAGTTTCGGTTTTAATAGGGACGAAGTGTTTTGAGGCCCATAAAACGCGAATTGCAGCATAAACTTTACCAATGGTAACGTTTATGTGGTCGGACCAGGTAAGCGTGTCATTAAAGATGATTCCAAGATTCCTTACTTTTTCAACGTAGGTGATCACGGAGTCACCTAGTTTGATGTGCGGAAGCAGCGACCTATCTAATTTGGTACGGTTTATGGCAATCGATTTACATTTAGCTGGATTAAGACTCAGATTATTACTCTGTATGCAATACAAATCGTTGTTCATTGCTTCTGATGCCTGGGCAAGTTCAGCAGGTGGGCTACTAATAAAGACCTGCACATCGTCGGCGAACATGAGGTCAGTGGAGTGTCTGACCGCCTGGGGAAGATCGTTAATGTAAAGTAAGAAAAAAAGAGGGCCTAAAATTTTTCCCTGTAGTACACCACTACACGCTGGGAGAAGACCTGATGTCTTATCTCCAACAACCACACATTGATGTCTCCCTGTAAGGTATGATTGAAAAAGCTTGGTTGCAGTTGAAGAGAAGCGAAACAAGATTTTTAGTTTAGAACAGAGGATCGCATGATCGACTAAGTCAAAAGCCTTGGATAAAAAAAACGAAAGTTGATCATTGACTGAGGTGAACCTATAGATTCTGCCCCAGTCGATTTCACGAACGCCACTTAATAGACTATTTTGGTTAATCGATCTAAAATCCCTATATTGGAGATGTTTAACATTTACCTGTACTTCAAAATCGTAGATTAAGAAGATGAGGTCGTGTTTGGAGAAACCAGGTGCAAGAAGTTGATTATAAAGTGGAGCCTGTTCGGGATCGTCAACAAAAAAGACATCAAATAAGGTGCTAGAGCTACTGGTGAAGTGAGTTGCTGCCGAGGAGTTGACAGGGGATAAGCCTAGAGAGTTCATGGAGCCGATTATAGCTGCAGAGGTGCTATTGTGTAGAAGATTACGTGCAGATAAGTATTTGCGATGAACAGCAAGTTATCTTCACGAAAAGATATTGCAGGGGGCAGTCAAGGTGCGATTTATGAACGAGATCACATCTAATGCCATCTCTTACATACATTGCGGCTCCCCCACCCGAGCGCCCATACCTGTCAGCACGAAATAAGTTGTAACCGTCGACCTCGTAAGTTTTATGGCATAACTCCGGATCAAACCATGTCTCAGAAACACAAAAAATATCGACGCCAGACTTTATGAATAAATACCGAAATTCGTTCAATTTTGGATTCAGGCTTTGTGCGTTCAAATGCCAAACTCTCAACCCATTGCGCTGCGAACCAAGTACTCTAATCATTGCATGCTGAATTTCAATATGATAGGTGAATGACGAATAGTGTTTTGTTGTCGTTGGCGAATTCTGAAGATGCTTTTAAGACTAGGTGTGTCACAGGAAACAGAAGCACACAAATGCCTGAACAGATAGTGAAAAAACCTTAGCGGATAATCTAGTAAGCTTCATAACAATGTTCGGAATCCCTAGATCTATTTTGACTGATCAAGGAACTGAATTTATGTCAGAAATAATAAAAAATTTAACAAGGTTATTCCAAACAAAACAAAACGTTACAACTGCTTATCACCCTCAGTCCAACGGTGCACTATAAAAATCATATTTAAAACACTACATTAATCAAAACCAAACCAATGGGGATGAATACATTCCATTAGCTATGTTTTTCTATAACACACATGTTCATTCTTCTACCAAATTTACCCCATACGAGGGTTTAAACCAATAATACCTACTTCTTTAACAGCAACTCCCGAATTTAAATATTCGTTTGACGCATATTATGACCAATTGAAATATAGGTTGAAACGTATTTAATGACTTCAAAGCAAAAATCTAAAGAAAACTACAATCGAAATATAGTTAATTCTACTTATAAAATAAATGATTTAGTTTATCTAAGAAATAACGCTACCAAAGTTTGAACTTCGAGAAAACTTTTTCCTAATTATAAAGGTCTCTATAAGATTATATAAATTCATGACAATCAAAACGTTACTTTAAATATTAAAAACAAACCTATAAGAGTTCATGTAAATCGCATAAAACTTGCAGATCTCGTTACAGATTAGCCATATCCTTGGCGAATGCTGAAAACTTTAAAATCGATCAGATTTCAAATGCCAGTGGATGCGGATGATGCATCAAAATGATAAACTTGTGTTTCTAATTCAAATACCACTAACAAAAATCAATAAGTTCAACTTATATAAACTTTTCGCCTTACCTATTTCTAAAGATCCTACCACATATGCCTTTATCGATCCTTCGTATCCTTACTTAGCTATTTCTCATAATAAAAGGCAATATGTTCAATTACAGGATTTTATTAATTGTCAGATTTTTTCCGAATTTGAAAGGTTATGCAAAGTTCAAATAATATATTCCACGCACGAGAAGCCACAATGTGAGTCTACACTGCTCACCACAAGTATCAAAACCGCCTTCCTGCAAAACGTTCATAGTAAAAGGAAGCATTGCAATATGGCATCCACTAAAACCAAATCAGTGGATATTCGTATTAAGCGAGCCAGATCGTTTAACTATTGACTACAGAGATACCGAGATCTTTGATCAAACTATACACCAAACTGGAATCCTAGCTCTACATGATGGATGCAGAGCATATTCTAAACATAATCAATTCATTGCTAATTACTACTGAATATCGAAACATTATACGTGAAGTCAACATACTGAGTGACGATTGCTTCACTACAAGGAACTCATCTAGAAATATCAACGATATTATCCTGTCGCCAATTCAAATAACCAACGTTCGACAAGACGACCTAAAACAGGGGTCTCACTGAATTGATATCCTTAAACAACATATCGATCATTTAATAAAAACCCGGATTAAATATCACATACTAACTGGTTTTCTATTGTAGTACAACTATATATTACACAAACTTTTTTCTTGCATTGGACTATATACACTCATCAAACTATTACGCTGTTGCAACAATAAGAGCCGAGAAGAACAACCCGGATGTCTAGTGAAAATCTACAATCAATGCCTTACTTCAAAAACATTCCGATGCCGATAACTACTCCATTGAAATTGCACTTCGTATGTGAAGTCACGTAGTTCCCAGAGGAAGGAGACAACATTCATAAGACAACATTCCGCCATATCAGCAAATAATCTCTTATTACTATTCTTACTTTGTGTATAAAATTATCTCGTGATCAAATTTGCTTACGAAGCTGTCATTTTTACTTGTTACACTTTTACTGTCCTCTCTTGCTTTTATTTGTTAACGTAGTTTTTCTTACATTCTCTTTGTGTTCACTTGTTTAGTTTTAAGCTTACATTAGATTTAAGGAGAGTAGAATAAATAATTACTGTTTGATACTCCAAGAAGAGAAGTGCCTTTTATTTTTCATTGTGGTTGCTCGTATGTAATTCGCTTGTCCTAACACCCCCATAAAACTGATATTGTCCTCTTCTCAATTAACGGAACCAGCTCAGTCTTCTCCGATACAGCGAAATATTTGGGTCTATTTTCGACAGGAAACTAAGTTAGAAACCTAACATTCAAGAAAAAGTAAAGTACGCCTCAGTAGCTTTCAGTAGTAGGCTTTTAACCTCAGATGCAAAAAAGCCATCGGGAACAAATGGTGCCTCCAACCTTGCATCACCCATTGGCTTTATATCTCGGTTATAAGACCGATACTCACCTTCGGGGTGGTTGTGTTATGGACGGCCTTAGACAAAGCAGTAAACTGCATGAAGATAAGTTAAGTCCAAAGAACAGCATGTCTGGGCATGAACGGAGTCCTACGCTACTCTGTACACTGTTGCGCCCGACACCCTTCGATATTTATAGCAGACGCCAACGCAGCTATTCGCCTTAAAACAGTGAACAAATAAACATTTAGGCCACGCAAATATGGTAATCCTAACACATTAGGAATTCTACCAGAAAACATTGGCTAAAGCATACCCAAACAATGGTTTGACAAAAGCTTCCACGTAAGCATACCCTCCAGATCCGAGTGGGAGGAAAATGCCTTTCTGGTTGACGACTCAATCCACTTCTACACCCACGCGACGGTTCAAAGACTCTTAGTGGGGTTGGTGGTAGTTTTTTGCCGATTAGTTTAACCTCAGCCTTTCCTTTCGCCACCCCAACCACTGTAGCCTTTCCATTCCAGGAAAATGTAGGGCCGACGAACTAGCCAAAATTGGAAATACTATACCAATCACACCTGAAAAGAAAAACATAGGTATACCTATCGCTACGTGCAATCAAGAAATAAAGCTGGATGCTAATAGAAGAACAATCCATAGACGGTTAAAGCAGTTAAATGAGTTAGATACACTTTTAGTAAACGTTCACAAACAATATGTTATAGGAGAGAGTAAAAAATTGCTTTAATCATTTGCTGCGATCAATATTTTCTGTAATTTTTAATTGTCATTTTTTGCACTATACTTAATTTGATGGTATTAACTTGTCCCATGGGATGGCAACGATTAGTATAAGGCCTCGTAGAAGTAGCATCTTCCGACAGGTGCTGGTTCCTTAAATGACGAGAATGAGCCTCTGCAGCCGAACATCTTGCAGCTCTGCTAATAAGTCCTACTTCACGCCTCCCCGTGGCGCCATCTGGGAATCTCACTAGAGATTGCGAAGTGAAGGGAGCAAATGGCGAGTTTCCTGCGCCATTAACCAGGATTAGTGTCGGAAAAACAAAACAAGACCTTATCCGGGCTACTCCGACATATTTGGAGCTCAGGCCGGAAAGGATTTCCAGGACTTAGTCAGGGTCTTGAAAAAGAGATGGTGGCGGACGAGCCCTATAAGGGCCAATGGCAGCGCTCACATCCCGAAACGGGATACTGGCTTCGGTGTAACCGACCCCTCGTCCTAGGGGCATTATAAATGGAACTGGTCCTCCAGGTTGGGGGTTGTGCCGCCGTTACGCATAAGTTACGAAGCATCAACAAGCCTCGGATATGGACGGATCTACTGTTGACAGCCCACGCAAACGATTTAAGAACAATCAGCTTCGGATATGCACGTGGAATGTTAGATCCCTTAATAGACCACGTGCAGCCGAGCAACTAGCGGAGGCCCTAGACTGCTGCCAAGCAGACATAACCGCCATCCAAGAAATGCGATGGGATGGGCCGGACAAAAAGAAGATGAAAAACTGCGACATCTACTACGGCAATTGCTACCGACGGCAAAAGCAGCGCTTATTTGGATGCGGATTTGTTGTCGGAGGCAGACTAAGACAAGAAGTCATCAGCTTCCGGCATGTGAGCGACCGCCTCGTAGAAATCCGCATCAAGGCTAAATTCGCCAACATTAGCCTCATATGCGCGCATGCCCCCACAGAGGAGAAAGATGACGACACCAAGGATGCCTTCTACGAGCTCCTTAACAAGACCTACGAGCAATGCCCTAGCTATGACATTAAAATTGTCCTCGGTGATTTTAATGCAAAGCTAGGAAGAAAGGGTATCTTTGGTGGAACAATCGGAAAATATAGCCTGCACAACACCACCTCCGATAACGGATTCAGGCTAATCGACTTTGCGGCGGGGCGAAACATTGTCGTGGCTAGCACGCGGTTCCCACATCTCGACATACACAAGGGGACTTGGAGAACTCCTGATCAATCAACAGTCACCTAGATTGAATCACATTGCGATTGACGCAAGACACTCCTCCAGTATTATGGATGTCCGTACGTTCCGAGGAGCCAACATCGACTCGGACCATTACCTTGTTGTAGCCAAGGTACGGTTGCGGATATCCCAAACTACGCCAAGACAAACTAATGCTGTGAGAAAATTCGACGTCAGACGGCTACAATCGCCGCGGAAACAAACCCCGAACCGAAGCCTGTAGAGATGAACAAGGGAAGATCGTAGTAGAATCGCAGTCGATGCTGAGGATTTGGAAAGATCATTTCTGCAGACTGTATAACGGCGATGACGGACCAAATGACGCTGTCAGGCGGAATCAACCTTTCAACCTGGACGATGATGACCAACAATTCCGTCCACCCGACCTGGATGAAGTGAAGATAGCCATATCGAAGCTTTAGTCCAACAAAGCTGCTGGAGCGGATGGCCTGACGATGACTTAGTAAGGAGCATACACCAACTTATCTGTAAAATATGGTCGGACGAAAGTATGCCTGATGAATGGAACCTCAGCATTGTTTGTCCAATTCTCAAGAAAGGAGACCCTCTGAACTGCGCCAACTACAGAGGCATCAGTCTCCTTAACATCGCATATAAGATCTTATCCGCCGTATTGTGTGAACGCCTGAAGCCGTTCGTCAACAACCTGATAGGTCCATATCAGTGTGGCTTCAGGTCAGGAAAGTCCACCATCGAGCGGATATTCACACTACGGCAGATCTTGGAGAAGACCCATGAGCTTCAGATCGATACCCACCACCTATTCATCGACTTTAAGGCCGCGTATGACAGCATCTATAGAGACGAGCTATATAGAGCAATGGCTAGTTTTGGCACCCCTGCCAAACTCGTCCGTCTGTGCAGGATGACGATGGAGAATGCACGCTGCTCCATCAAGGTCGGTAAAGATCTCACCGAGACCTTTGATGTCCAGAAAGGATTTAGACAAGGCGATACGCTGTCATGCGATTTTTTCAACATCGTACTTGAAAGAATAGTGCAAAACTCACGAGCAAACACAAGAGGCACTATCTTTCAAAAGTCCGTCCAACTACTCGCATACGTCGACGATATTGAAATAATCGGGAGAAAGCAGCGTGATTTCAGTGGCGCTTTCGCGAGTATTGAGACGGAGGCGGCGAAAATGGGTTGGTTTAGCGGTCAATGAAAGCAAGACCAAGTATATGCTGTCAAGCAAAAAGGACAACCAACACCGACGTCTCGGACA
This sequence comes from Volucella inflata, assembly GCA_928272305.1. Lineage (NCBI taxonomy): Eukaryota > Metazoa > Arthropoda > Insecta > Diptera > Syrphidae > Volucella > Volucella inflata. The sequence continues at coordinate 88,812,811 of OV743716.1, read as the reverse complement.
GAACGTCACCCTCGACAGATATAACTTTAAGGTAGTTAAGGACTTTGTCTACCTAGGCTCCGCTATAAATACAGACAACGACACCAGCGCTGAGATCAAGCCAAGAATAACTCTTGCCAACCGCTGTTTCTTTGGGTTAAGAAGGCAATTGAGTAGCAAAGCCCTCTCTCGGACAACAAAAGTCACCCTTTATAAGACTTTAATAATCCCGGTCCTGCTCTATGGCGCAGAGGCATGGACATAATCAAAAATGGATGAGGGTGTTCTTGGTTGCTCCGAGAGAAAAATTCTTCGGGCGATCTTCGGTTCCGTCTGCATTGACGGTGAGTGGAGGAGGAGATACAACGACGAACTGTATGGACTGTACAGCGACATGGACCTAGCCAGAAGAGTGAAGATCCAAAGACTGAGATGGCTGGGTCATGTAGAGCGCATGGACACCAATGCTCCGGTCCGAAAAGTCTTCGAATCCGGCGGCGGGTCAATAAGTCCGTGACTTTTGGATTAAAACACAGATTTTTGATTAAAAAATAATTTTATTTTTCAACGTAGTCTCCCTTGAGCTCTATACACTTTGTCCAACGCTTCTCCAATTTTTTTATCCCTTCCAAAAAAAATGATTTGTCGAGGTCCTCAAAATAGGCCTTTGTTTGCGAGATGACTTCATCATTGGAGTCAAATCTTTTTCCACCTTTTTCTTCAGGTTTGGGAACAAGAAGTAGTCGCTCGGAGCCAAATCTGGAGAATAGGGTGGATGAGGGAGCAATTCATAGCCCAATTCATGGATTTTTGCCATGGCAACTGCACATGTGTTTGTGGTCGACTGTGAGCAAACGCAGCACCCATCTTGCGGAAAGCTTTCTCATGCCCAAGTGATCATTCAAAATTGAAACCACTGAGCCATGCGAGATCCCTACGGCTTCCACAATCTCTCGCACTTTCAATCTTCGGTCGGCCAACACCATATCGTGAATTTTTTCGATTGTTTCGGGTGTAGAGACCTCAACTGGGCGTCCAGGACGTTCGGCATCTTCAGTGCTTGTACGGCCACAACGAAATTCAGTAAACCACTTTTTTACCATTGAAATCGATGGTGCAGAGTCCCCATAGTATTTATCAATCTTCGCCTTGGTCTCGGTAATGGTTTTTTTTCGCAAGAAATAATGCTTAATAAGCACACGAAATTCACTTTTTTCCATTTTCTCCTCAAATTAGTGAGTAGTCTGATAAAAATAGCTGTCAAACACAAACTAACTGACGCAGCAAGTTTAAATTTTGACAGGAGTCAACTGACAGATGCCTGTTGACAGGAGCAGTGTTGCTGTTTCAGTAAAGAGGTCAGAAATTCAAAAAGTCACGGACTTATTGACCCGCCTTCGTAATTTTTGCGAAGATTCTGCGATCATTTTAACTGAGGAAATTACATCACAATTCCTGTTTAATCGTCTAAAGGGGAAAGAAAATTACACTGAATGGAAGGTCGGCGCTAGAGCCCACATGATCATAAAGGGCTTGTGGGAATGTTGTACCAATTTACTACCCGACACAGCAAATGCTACCCAAAAACAAGCTGATCTGAAAGCAATAGGTGAGTTGACTTTATTGCTTGAGCCGTGAAACTATAATCATATAGAATGAGCAAGCACATGCAAGGAAGCGTGGGACAGTATAGCGGCTGCTTTTCATGATACCGGCACTGGTCGCAAAGTGACTTTGCTGCAACAATTGGTGTTATTAGAGCAAAAGGAATGTACATCCATAGAGGATTGTGTCAACCAAATGAAAATGGCAGGGTTCAATATAGACGACAAAGTAGCCGGTTCCTTGATGTTGTGCCTAAAGAGTAAAAGCCGATGATTCTTGCGGTAGAAAACTCTTCCAAGAAAATCACATCTGACTACATCAAAAACTTGTTGTTGCAAGGTTTAAGCTTTGAAGATGACAAATGTAGAAGTTGAAACGAGGCGACCTTAGTCATAAAAAATAAAAGAATCTAAAATAAAACCACGAAGCACTGCTTTGGCTGTGGTTTCAATGTCGCTCTACTTTTACAGATGAAGAAAATCGTGCAAAGAAATTACTGGAATTAATTCAAAGTAATGTCTGTCAAGCTTCATCTTTGGAATCTATAAGTGGTTTTCGTCATTTTGTCATTTATCGTTGATTTTTCGAGAAAAGCCAGGTTTTTGATTGCTTTATTAAATTCAAAGCTTTGACTGAAAAACAAACAGGCCACAAAGTGAAGTGTTTTGGAAGCGATAATGGCAACGAGTATTGCAACAAGAAATTCGCAGATTTCTTTAAGAAAAAAGGCATTCAACATCAAAAATTTCTGTTTATAGCCCACAAAACAATGGATTATCGGAGCGCATGAATAGGACGATAATGGACAAAGTACGCTGTATGCTGATTGATACTGGTTTTTCAGAGTCGTTCTGGGCAGAAGCTTCAATGACGGGAGCATATATTATCAATCGAATTCCATGTAAAGGAACTAGAGAGAAGTCAACAGAAGAAATTTGGTCAAATCAAAAACCTTATTTGTCAATGCTTAAAGAGTTTGGATGTCGAGCATTTGTTCACGTCCCAGCTGCGAGATGAAAAAAATTAGACAACAAATCTATTGAATGCATCTTCATCGGATATGCTTCAGATGCAAAAACATACAGGGTTTACAGCAAAAATTCAAATTCGGTTACAATAAGCGGTTACAATCTACAGTCAGTTAATGATACCCTTACTCCACGTGTTTATGAAAGCGACGACAGTGGCAACCAAGTGATCCCGATGATGAAAGTGATATGACGGAACATATTGAAACCCGTCCGAAATCTTCTCGAAACCAAGGAAAACCAAAGCCAAATTACGCGACTTTCGCCTATGCTTTCTTCCTTAGTGATCCACCGAAATACAAAAAAGCAATTATGAGCAAGAATGCTGACTTACAATCCACATCAAAAACATCGAATTGGGAGTTAATGGAGTTACCTAACGGAAAGATGCCCATCAAATGTAAGTGGGTATTTAAATCAAAGCGCGATATCCAGGGAAAAGTCATAAGATGTAAAGCGAGAGTAGTTGCCAAAGGGTTTACGCAGATCGAGGGTGTGGATTATCACGAAACGTTCTCACCAGTAGTACGTTTTACAATAGTTCGATATCTGATGGCGATTTCAGCTAAGTTTGACTTAAACATCCGTCAATTAGATGTTGCGTTTCTTCATGGCAAGCTTGAAGAAGAAATATTTATGTAACAACCTGAAGGTTTTTATGATGGAACAAAACATGTTTGCAAACTGTCGAAGTCAATTTATGGACTTAAGCAACTGAGCACTGTTTGGAACTGTACTTTAAACCAAGTTTTTTTGGATTTTGGGCTAAAGCGTTCGTCGACATATCAATGTGTCTATTACTCCATCGAAAGTTGTTGTTTGTTCACCATAGCCATTTACGTAGACGTTATCCTCATATTCAGCAATGACGTAAAGCAAGAACAGAGGCTAACTGAGGTGCTCTTCAAAAGTCTTAAAATGAAGGACATGGGGGAAATATCATCAGTTTTGGGAGTTCGAGTTACAAGAAACAGGAAAGCAGGTACTACTCGTATATATCTTGATCAAAGTTTTTACATTGAAGATATTCTATCTCACTTCAACATGAGTGGCTGCAATCCTATAGTGGCGCCTATGGATACTTATCAAAGATTATCCGCTAAAATGTGTCCGAGCAACGAAGGATAAATCAAATGAAGGATGTATCGACAACTAGTTGGTGCATTCCAATTTTGCGTTCTCGTTTCAGGACCTGATATTTGTTTTCCTGCCAAACGTGACCTTCGTTACCTCAAGGGTACAGTTGACAGAAAGATTACACATAAGAAATCACAGACACAACTGCAAGGATATTGCGATGCGGATTGGGTTAGTGATGATGATGAGCGGCGGTCCACTAACAAAAAGAGAGCCATCGCAATCTCAAAGACGGAGGCAGAATTCATGTCCATGACAGCAGCAATACAAGAATTTATTTGGCTAAAAAGCCTTTGTTACAACCTTAGAGCGGTTAAGCTGACCATCAATAGTACATACCCTGCACGAACTAAGGACGTTGATGTGAAAGCTTGATCAAACTTACCCATATACCAACGCCCCAGATGCCAGCTGACATATTAACTAAACCAACCACTGGTCGTATTTTTTAAAATACGAGGGCGGGTCAATAAGTCCGTGACTTTTGGATTAAAACACAGATTTTTTGATAAAAAAATAATTTTATTTTTCAAACGTAGTCTCCCTTGAGCTCTGTACACTTTGTCCAACGCTTCTCCAATTTTTTCATCCCTTCCAAAAAAAATGATTTGTCGAGGTCCTCAAAATAGGCCTTTGTTTGCGAGATGACTTCATCATTGGAGTCAAATCTTTTTCCACCAAGCCATTTCTTCAGGTTTGGGAACAAGAAGTAGTCGCTCGGAGCCAAATCTGGAGAATAGGGTGGATGAGGGAGCAATTCATAGCCCAATTCATGGATTTTTGCCATGGCAACTGCACATGTGTTTGTGGTCGACTGTGAGCAAACGCGGCACCCATCTTGCGGAAAGCTTTCTCATGCCATGTGATTATCAAGCTTAGCCTTGGTCTCGGTAATGGTTTTTTTTCGCAAGAAATAATGCTTAATAAGCACACGAAATTCACTTTTTTCCATTTTCTCCTCAAATTAGTGAGTAGTCTGATAAAAATAGCTGTCAAACACAAACTAACTGACGCAGCAAGTTTAAATTTTGACAGGAGTCAACTGACAGATGCCTGTTGACAGGAGCAGTGTTGCTGTTTCAGTAAAGAGGTCAGAAATTCAAAAAGTCACGGACTTATTGACCCGCCCTCGTACTTTTGGTTGTAATTGAGTATTTTGTACTTAGCCTTCTGCCAATTTCCATAAAATTTATTTAAAATGAAGTCCACAATTGGAAAGTGAATTGAACATACCCACTCTGAGCTCTACTACATTTTTTGTATCTCATTGTCATTTTTAATACTTTGCTTAATAAACATTTCTTCTCCATAAGACTGTCAAATAGATCAGATGTGTGCCTTTGCTTTACTGCTGGCAGTAGGTAATTTCATTGCTAATCGGTAAATTTCTATTAGATATGGACGAATCTACTGTTGACAACCCATGCAAACGATTTAAGGACAACGAACTTCGGATTTGCACGTGAAATGTTAGGTCCTTTAACAGGTCACGTGCAGGTCAGGGACTAGACTGCAGCAAAGTGGACATTACCGCCATCCAAAGAGTACGATGGGATGGGCCGGACACAAAAAGGATGCAAAAACTGCAACATCTAATACGGTGACTGTCTTTGACGGCAAAACCAGCGCGTATTTGGATGCGGATTTGCTGTAGGAGAGGGATTTAGACAAGAAGACTAGAGTTTTCGACATGTGAACGAGCGCCTCGTAGTAATCCGCAACACGGCGATGCCTTCTACAAGGTGGCGCAAAATAATTCATCCAATTTTGTTTTTGAATTACTATTTTAATTAATAAAACAAAATGATTTTGATTGACGGAAATTTTTGTTTGGACCTTTTCAATTTTTTTCTGTTCAGTGGAAAAGATGATATCCCCTAAGTGGCTGCCGCCAGTGTTGGTACACATTTGTGCCCGCTCTATCACATACTTTCCGCAAGATTTCTGGTGATAACCGTTTGCATTCCTGTCGAATATTCTCCTTAAGGGCTGCGATTGTCTGAGGCTTGTTATCATAAACTGGCGACTTCAAGTAGCCCCCCAAAAAAAATGGGGGGGGATGGGTAAATCGGGCAACCTTTCTGGCGATGCCTAATAGCCACAACGGGAGATTACGCGACCAGGAAACGCTTCCTTCACAATATCTATTGTGGCTCGTGCTGTGTGTACGGTTGCACCGGTTTGTTAAAACCACATATTTACCAAGCTCATCCAATTCCGGCAGTAAGAAGTCGTTTGTCATGGCCCTGTAGCGTCCGCCAGTAACAATGACCGTATTACCGATGGCGTCCTGAAAAAAAAACGACCCAATCACTCCTACCGCGTGAACGCCGCACAACATAGTGGCTTTGAGTTTTTGATGAGTTTGATGATTTTCGACACAAAATCGTCGTCTACGTTGTTGAGATTGAGGATGGCTTGACAGCGGCGTATAGCTTGTCTGTTTGTATTCTGCAGCTGTCTAGTTCGCAAATGTCAAATATGACTGACGTACGACGCTATTTGCAAAAATTATAACATCTTCCGATAAGATGATTAATTTTGCGCTTACTATTGAACAAGTCCTACGAGCAATGCCCTTGATTTTATGAAAAAGAAACGCTTTCAATGAAGGTTGAGTAACGAATGATGAGCAAATATTTATTTAAGTTTGACAGTTCAGTTGGTTAGTCTTAGAACTAAATGTTAAGAGTACTAAGTGCAGTGATTGACAGACTTAATCATATAATGCTGATGAACCCACTTTCATCAGCATTTTTTATTTTTTTCTTTATTTTTAACCTTTCTTTATATTCACAATTCCCATTTTATCTCTTAACAATTCAAATCTAACTCTTGCTAATGGTTTAGTAAATGCGTCGGCAATCTGCTCTTCAGTTGGAACATGCGAAAGTTTAAAAACTCCTTCAGCAAGCTTCTCGCGAATGAAATGATATTTTACTTCGATGTGTTTGCTTCTTTTATGGAATTCAGGATTTCGTACAAGCCTAATAGCACTTTCGTTATCAACCAGAAGGCTTGGCTGGCCACATTCCCCAAGAATCTCGTCAAATAACCGCTTCAACCACACTATTTCTTTAGCTGCATGCGCCGCTGCCATGTATTCCGCTTCCATTGTAGAGAGGGAGACACATTTTTGACGTTGTGACATCCACGAAATCGGCGATTTGCCACATAGGAATACATAGCCGCTAGTAGAGCGTCTTGTTTCTGGATCGCCCGCATAGTCAGAGTCGCTGAAACAACTTAATTTACAATTAAAGTTTGAATAAAAAAGAATACCATTTGTCTTTGTTCCTTTAACGTATCGGATGATACGCTTTATCGCAGTAACATCTTGTGCAGTTGGATGATCCAAATGACGACTGACGATTCCAAGAGCATAGGAAATATCAGGTCTAGTTCCAGTAGCAAGGTACATAAGTGACCCAACCGCTTCTCGATATGGAAATCCACATTCCACCTTAGGTTTTTCAATGCAGCAACCCTTCGGGATCGCACAACCTGCTGGTGTTGAGACCGGGTTGGTATCCGACATTTTCAATCTTTCCAAAATTCGATCAACGCAACTGCTTTGAGAAAAAAATATTGATCCATCGGCTTGATGATCAATTTGCAATCCCAGGAAATGTCCCGCACGAGACACTTTAACCTCGAAGACTCCTTTCAGATATGAAGTCAACCTTTTCTTCGTTCTCTCCCACTATCAATCCATCGTCAACGTAGATAACTAATAGGATACGCTTTCCAACAAATACGCAGGGATCGGCTTCTGAAGGCACCAATTTAAATGAGCGTAGAAATTCAGTGAACTTGATGTTCCAGCATCTGCAAGCCTGTTTAAGTCCATACTTTTTTTTCTTCAGCAGGCAGAGCCTTCCGCTTCCATCATTGAATCCTTTTGGCTGGTGCATGTACTCGTATATAGCTTCATGTAACTCCCCATTTAGAAAAGCTGTCTTGATGTCGATTTGCTTAATTGCCATTTTTCTTTGTGCTGCGACTGCACGTATGGCCCTTATGGAACTAAAGCGAGCAACTGGACTAAAGATCCCATCATAGTCAATCCCAGCTTCTTGCGTAAACCCCCTTACCACAAGTCTTGCTTTATATCTGTTGGGTTCATTGCTGACAGCATCTTTGATTTTAAATACCCATCTACTATCGATGATTTTCCTCGCCATTGGTGGTTCCACAAGTTCCCAAGTACCGTTCTTACGTAATGCCTCAATTTCCTCTATCATCGCAGTTTGCCACTTCGCGGCATCCGCTGACCTTGGTATGTCTTCAAATGTCGTTGGTACATACTTGTCTACCATAAAAGCTCCAATTTCCAGCAAAGCCATCATCGAATCTGCCTGTTCCCGTCTCGCACTCTTTAGCCGTTGCTTAATGGACTCAACGGGCAATGACCTTGAACAGAATTCCAGTTCATTTGTATTCACACTCTGTTGATTCTGGTTTCTTGTTGGTGCCGTCGTGCTCTCTTTTACGATAGAGCAGTCCTAATCGTCAGGTAGCCAGCTTTCTTTCTTGACCTCTTCGGGTTCATCCAAAAGATTGTCCTCGCATTTATTTTCAAGTGTTACCGTAACTTCTCCGCTTTCGTCTGGAATTAAAGTTTTTTTTAAAAATAATATCCCGACATACTTCAACCTTATTTGTTTCTGCGAAATATAAACGATATCCCTTTGTATTTTCAGAATATCCCACAAAGATTCCTGGCCGCGATTTTGTATCCCACTTTCGCCGTTTCTGGGGGGGAATATGTGCATAGCACTCAGCTCCGAATACCTGCATCTCAACGAAATTGAATTTTCGTGGTGCATCTTTAAACCACAGTTGAGCTGGATGCTTGCCAGCTAAATCTGTTGGTGCTGTGAGGTTTATGACATATACAGCCATATTAACTACTTCTGCCCAAAGCTTAAGCGACAAGCCACTCGTATGGATCATTGTTCTGGCAGCTTCTACGATGGTTCTCATTTCCCTTTCAGCTCTGCCGTTTTGTTGGGGGGAATATGGAACGGAAGTTTGATGTCCTACACAATTATCGGAAAGAAATGATTTTAGTTCGACATTGACGAATTCGGTGCCATTATCAGTGCGAATTGTCTGAAGCGATGAGCCAGTTTTCATTTTAAATGAAATGATTTGAAGAACCCAAAAACCTCATCTTTTTGTTTCAGGAAATAGACCGTCCTATATTTGGAAAAATCATCCTTGAAAAGGAGAAAATACTTCAAGCCAGCCACCGAAGCATTTTGCATAGGGCCGCAAAAATCTGCATGTACAATCTCACCGATACAATTGGCTTTGCTGTCACTCCTTTTAAAAGGCAAACGATGAGATTTCCCTAGGGCACACGCATCACAAAAGAATTGTTCTTCATCACCATATTTGATATTACTTTCCTTAAGAAAACTCCGAACGTAGCTCAGTTTTTGGTGGCCCAAACGTTCATGCCAAAGTTTGATCGACTCTACCCTCATATTTACATTCGCAGATCTCGGTTCCTCAACTCTGAAGAGCATCTTAAACAACGAACCCTTGCGAACTCCTACTGCCACAGTACACCGATCGGACACCAGGCGAAGGTTTTTGTCAAGCGCCTTATTCGACGAAAATAAATTAATGTGAATGTCTGGAACAAACAAAACATTTGTGAGAAGCTTTGGAATCCATCGCCGATTATTATAGGCTTTGACGTTAACATTTCCAAAGCCAGTTGCACTAATAGTCTTTCCATTATCAATGCGAATATATTGTGGGTAATCGAATGCCTTGTACCCAACAATCCAATCACGTCTGAAGGTCATGTGGTCACTGGTCCAGAAACCACTCTTCACAATCTGTATCCCTGTTTGCAATAACAGTACATATAAATACGTCACGCGTAAGTTCTGTTTGTGATACATTTGCAGCTCTCAGCGGGCAGTTCTTCTTTCAGTGACCAGGCTTCTTACACAGAAAACATTTCCCCAACTTGCCTTTATTCTGATTCGAATTCATATTTAATTTATGAAATCGCGAATTCCTGCGTGCAATTAACGCAATTGATTCACCACTTTGAATAACCTGATTTTCCTTTTCTTTGTTGCGAGACTGTACAGCCAAACGGGACTCTTCCATTACCAGACGTGCAGTTAGCTTTTCCAACGTTTTCTCGCAAACTGCCGTAGACTCCCAAGCGGTAAAAAAAATTGTTGTAGTCCGCTGGCAATGTCATAAAAATTTTTGTTACAAGCATATTATCAGTAATAGACTCACCGCATTGTTTCAGCTGATAGACGAGAAACTCCAATTTGAAAACATTGGCGTAGCTAGCACACGGTTCACACATCTCGATATTCACAAGCTGACTTGGAGAACTCCTGATCAATGCACCGTCAACCAGATTGACCTCATCGCGATCTACGCAAGACACTGCCCCAGTATTATGGATGTCTCCTTGGATAATCAAGAAAGGAGGTTGTAACTTCCTTTGTTACTGTAAAATCAATTGTAAATAAAACGCAGTATTTTGCAATGAATTAATTACATTTATTAGTTAACATTTATAACAACTAATTTACACATGCTTTTATTCGCTGTTCCTAGGAAAGAATTACATCGTCCATATCTCGATTCTCGAGTACCGAAAATTATTCTTCTTCCTAACGCTCGTCGCGCGCTTGAAGGGTCGCCACAGTACTCCCCCCCTCACCAAATGACATTATGAGATGAAATTTCATTTGTTGTTTACTATATGTTTTGATGGATTTTTTTGATAAAAAATGGTCGGGGTGCAAATTGAAAGGATTTTCCACATGAGCTGGCTTTAAACGGTGTGTGGATACATTTATTTATTTATTTATTTATTTATTTTATACACCAACAGATTTAGCTGGCTAATCCGCGATGTGGTACGGCTGTCCCAGTGGTTTCCTGACTGCATCGCAACGAAGGAACACATGAGAACAAGTTTTAATGTCTGTGTATGTAAATGGTTTTTTTTTTTGACTGGTGTTGGACGCAACTGTCTCATGGTTACTCGGTGTTTCTCCACAAATCTCTATGTGGGTCGACTGGCAAGTCTTCATTATCGGAAAACTCACCTGGAATCCTGAGATTCGTTCCATAGACCATCTCCGCGGCTGAAGTTTAAATGTCTTCTTTGAAGGAAGGGCGAAGTCCTAACAGCACAAACGGAAGATCATCGACCCAATACATATCTTCATGGCACATCAATGCTGCTTTCAGGGATTGGTGCCAGCGCTCCACCATCCCATTGGATGCTGGGTGGTACGGCGATGTTCGGGTTTTAGTTGTGCCACACACGGTTGCAAGGGCTTTAAATAAAGCCGACTCAAACTGAGTGCCTTGATCGGTGGTGATAGCTTTTGGAGATCCAAATCGTGCGACGCAGTGTGTAAAAAAAGCTGTAGCGACGATGTCCGACTCATCTCGTTAAGAGAGATCGCTTCTGGCCATCTGCTAAGCCGATCGATGATGGTTAGGCAACATCGGTTTCCCTGGCACAATGGAAGGACAACCAGATCTAGATGTATGTGATCAAATCGATTATCGGGAACTGTAATTTTCTCCGGTAATATCCTTGTATGTCGCTGAACTTTGGATCGCTGGCACTGTGAGTAGGTGCGTGAACACTCAAGTGTGTCTTTCTTTATGTTTTTCCAGACCAATTTTTGGCGAAGAAGACATGCTGTTCTTCCACTTGGGTGAGAGAGGTTGTGCACTGAGTCGAAAACATTTCGACGTAGGTGTTCGGGAATGTAAGGCCGATTTACTCCATCGGATGTATCGCAGTAAATTTGACATCCTGGTTCCAGAAGCACCTGCTGGAGGTGGAGCGATGATTGCGTACTGTTGGTTATCAGCGATTGTAACTCGGTGTCCTGTTGCTGTACCAGTTGAAGTTCGTTCGAATCCAGAGTGAAGGGCATCGAGATTGCATTGACCCTTGATAATGCGGCTGCTACGACGTTATCTTTGCTTGGCACGTATGAAATATTTGTGGTGTTTTGGGCAATATAATCCAGGTGTCTCAATCTTCGTTGCGGCGCTTTGCCAGATTCCTGTTGGAATGCGTAGATGAGAGGTTTATGATCTGTCTGGACCCTAAACTGTCGGCCGTGGAGGAGATGTTTAAAGGAACATATGACAGAGTAAGTCGCTAACAACTCTCTGTCGTATGTGCTGTAACGCGTTTCCGCTGGTGTCAGCTTGCAGGAGAATAGACCAATGGGGTGAGGAATATTATTTCGGACCTGTTCCAACCTGGCTCCGCTTGCTGCATCTGACACATCTGTTGTCAAGATAAGTGGGGCTTGAGGATCGATGTGGAACAGTAGAGTTGATTTGCCAATGCTGCTTTTACACTTTTCAAATGCTGGTGTCGTTTTCGTTGACCAAGGAACTGGACGATTATCTTTTTTTTTTTGGAATCTTTAAGAAGACTGTTTAAGGATGCCTGTCCGTGAGCACAACGTGGTATATAGCGCTGATAATACAATAGTTTACGACGTCCAAAAATCTGCGCAGTTCTGCCATCGTTGAAGGTTTAGGATGCTTCAAAATGGCTTCGACTCTGTCTTTTGGTGGTTTACTTCCAGCGCTGCGGTGTGTCTCAGTTAGGTAACTTCCGGACTCCCGAATACACATTTTTTAAAGTTGATGGACAGTTTGTGTTCTTGAAGGCGCTGAAGGACTTGCTGAAGATGTTTTCGATGTTCTTCTTCGGTTTCAGAGAAAATTAAGATGTCATTTATGTAACAAAACACAAAAGACAGACCGCGAAGAAACATGTGCATATGCCGTTGGAAAGTCTGTGTTGCATTTTTGAGTCTGAACGGCATTACTGGAAACTCGAAGAGGCCAAAGGGCGTTGTGACAGCGGTCTTTTCAATGTCCTCGGAAGCCATTGGAATTTGATAGTAGGCTTTGTCCAAATCAATGCTGGTAAAATATCGTTTGTTCAACAAGGATTCGGTTCGGCGGTGGTCCCTTCAACATCTCTACCCTCCAGATTTATTTATGGACTGCTGGACGGGCTGCAAATTGCATTGTTGATCATGACTTGAAAGTCTTCTTTGGCTTGACTTAGTTTGAGTCCTAAAAGTTTTCGTGGCCGTTCCGCTGTAGGTTGACCGGTGGTTATGATTTTGTATAGCAAGTCGCTGTATCTGTGAATGCCGTTAACTAAAGGCGTCTTGGGTACAGGTGTGGAGTCAACTTTACCGACTACGTTACCTGGTGTGGAAGTTTCCTGAATACATCCAGATTTAAGATAGATGAGCAGACCAAAATGAGATAACAAGTCGGCACCGATTAAAGCGGCTTTAATGTCGGCAACAATGAACGACCAGGTGATGACTTGCTGTAATCTCAAGTTGAGGCTGAGAGTCCGGTTTCCGTATGTGTTTATAAGCAAATTGTTAGCTGCATAAAGGGTGTTCAACTGCGGCAGTTTCTTGCAGTCTAGTGGACGTGGAATGGCAGAAATCGTTGATCCTGAACTTTTGGATCGTGTCTTTCTCAAAAATATGCAGGCGTCTGTCTTGAAACTGTTGTCTACCGCCTGGCTAGGCAACAGCATATTTAGTTTAAATTATTTTTATGCGAGTTGAAATTGCAGGGTTGCATACATTTCCTCGCATTACTGCCGAACTTTTGATGAAACTTGAACACACTTGATGAACTTGATGAACTTGATGAAATTTGAAAGGGGTCAAATGCCGGTCCAGAGGCATTCTCGATTATCCTGTCAGCCGTCTCAGCAAGTGAATCTAGCGCTGTGCTTGTGTTTGCTGCAAGAATTGCTTGAACTTGGGTGGGCAGGTGGCTCGTCCATAACGTTGCGAGTATGTCATCAGGAAAATCATCTGGTGCTAAACGGCGCATCTCTCGTAATAGAGTGGATGGCTTTTTATCTCCAAGATCTAGACCTCTCATTAATTTTTTAAACCGACTCTCTTTTGATTCAGAGAACCTGGCGATGGGCGTTGTATTTGTCAGTTTCTGGTGGTTTTCGAACAAACACAGCTACTTCCATCATAACTTCGGCCTTAAATGCAGCAATTACCGCATTGAACTTGCTGGTGTCAGAAGTGACCCCGTAGTTGCTGAATTGTGCCTCAATTCGGATGAACCACAATGAAGGGTCCAGTCGCCAGAATGCGGGCGGTTTCAGGTTTCTTAAGGCCAGTACCTCCTGCGCCATTTACTCGTCTACCATAATGATGAATTTGAAGATGGTTTACTGGAATAAATGCAAGTTGTGAGTCCTTCAGGCCACATAAATTACTATCACCAGGTAAACTTAAATGATTGGGGTCACCAATGTAGCTTCCTTTGCTACTGTAAAATCAATTGTAAATAGAATGCAGTATTTTCCAATGACTTAATTACATTTATTAGTTAACATTTATAACAACTAATTTACACATGCTTTTATTCGCCGTTCCTAGGAAAGAATTACAACGTCCATATCTCGATTATCGAGTACCAAAAAGTCTTCTTCTTCCTAACGCTCGTCGCGCTGTCTGGTTGTTGAACGTACTGAACGTATTGAAGGGTCGCCACAAGGTCCTCTGAACTGCGCCATCAACAGACGCATCATTCTTCTCAACATCTCATACAAGATCTTATCTGCCGTTTTGTGTGACAGCCTGAAGCCCTTCGTCAACAACCTGATAGGTCCATAACAGTGTGCCTTCGGACCCTCAAGTACGAGTATTCACACTACGGCCGATATTGGAAAAAAAATACATGAGCTTCAGACCGATACACACCATCTATTTATCGATTTTAAGGCCGTGTATGATAGCATTTATAGTGACGAGCTATACAGAGAAATATCTAGTTTTGACATCCCTACTAAGTTCGTCCGTCTGTGCAGGATCACGATGGAGAATGCACGCTGCTCCATCAAGGTCGGTAAAGATCTCATCGCGACGTTTGATGTCAAAAAGGGGTTTAGACAAGGCGACGCGCTCTCATGCGATGTCTTTAACATCATATTTGAAAGCAAAGTGCAAAACGCACGCGCAAACACAAGAGGCACAATCTTCGTCCGTTTAATTGCACGCGTACGCCGATGATATTGACATAATTGGAAGAAAGATGCGTTATATCATTGGCGCTTTTGCAAGTTTTGAGACGGAAGCGGTGAAAATGGGTTTGGCGGTCCACGAGGGTAAGACCAAGTTTATGTTATCAAGCAAAAAAGGACACTCAACACCGACAGAACGTCATCTTCGACAGGTATAACTTTGAAGTAGTAAAGGACCTTGTCTATCTTGGCTCCTCTATAAATTCAGACGACACCAGCGCTGAGATCAAACGAAGAATAACTCTTGCCAAATGCTGCTTCTTTGGGCTAAGAAGGCAATTGACTAGCAAAGCCCTCTCTCGAACAACTAAATTTACCTTATAAAGGGTTTTCCAATAAGGACTTGACAACTTTTTTTCTAAATAAAACGCAAACCATTTGAGATATTGCAAAAACTTTATTATCGACTTGAAGTACAATCAAAACATTTATGAATGGAACTCGTCTCGTTCCGGGCAGTAGAGGAATACCGAGACTATGGTGGCGCACACAAGTGGAAGGGGACATCAGCCAACTTAGCGTGCGAGGCTGGAGGCAGCTTGCAAAAGATCGAGCTAGCTGAGGACGCTGGGACTTGACCGATGCCCAGTTCCACCCGGGACTGTAGCGCAACTTAAAGTTAGTAAAAGTAAAAGTGCATTTGTTCTGAAGAGTAAAAGGTCTTTTGTTCTGAGTTCAAATATTTTAATTTTTTTAGGAAATCATTGAGTACAAGTTAATATCAAGTGTTGAAATGCCAACTTAACCAGGAGATGGTCGTTTTCAGTCGTTTATACATATTCGCGGAGTGATTTGCCTGCTCATTAAGGTAACAAAAATAAACAAAAGTTTATTGAAAGGACAAATATAAACAATATCGGCGAAAGCTTCTGTTGTCCAGCAGTAGGTTTCAAAGATTTCAATACATTTATTAAATTGTTTGTACATTAAGATATGATCTTTTATAGTACTAAGTACTCGTAATTTACACATCAGTTATAATAATTCAAAATACTTAAATCTAATAACAATATTTATCTTAATCTAAGTGTGAGATAGGATAGAAGCAGGCTTAAAGAATGAATAAAGAAAGGGAGTGGATAATGAGGGAAAGAATTTAAATTGATAAGTTGGAGAAATGTTGAAAGATTGCACTTTTAAAATTGGTTGGATTTGAAATATTCTTCAATTGAGAGGGCAAAGAGTTCCAAAGCCTTATAGTATGGATAAAAAATAAGCGTGACAAGCAACTTGCAGTTTTCGCTGGGATGAATAGTCAAGACTGCTATAGACCACCTCAGCATATGTTATGAGGGGTAGAACTAGAGACTGTACCAACTTTCGTCTTGTTTCCTGAGGGGTAAAATAAACACTGATCCACAATTTGCGAAGACATCCGTAGATACGACCCATGACCACATTTGTGTGATTGTAACCAGACAAATTTCGGTTGATAATAAAGCCTAGACTAGTGATTGAGTCCACAGCTTTAATTTTGGTGTTATTAAGGTAAACATCGGGAAGGAGGCAAGGGTCGAAATTATTTTTTGAAATGGGTATTATTTGAGATTTTGATGGATTAAGAAACAGCCCATTAGCTACAGACCAGGTTGCAATATGTTATAAGTTCATTGATGAGAAGAACAAGTTCATTGAGGTTACCATAAGGCTTCGCTAAATGTAGTTGGACATCGTCAGCATAAAGGTGTACTGAAGTACGTTTACCGACTGTTGGAAGGTCGTTAATAAAGACGCAGAAGATTATCGGACCTAGTATTGAGCCTTGAGGAACTCCCTTCCTTATTTCTTTTAACAGTGAAAAACGTTCCCCAGAATTAACCCTTTGTGATTTATCAGAGAGAAAACTACTGATCAATTTTAATAAAAGTCTAGCAAACACAGCAACGAAACATAACCCCTGTCATACTCCTGCCTTAATTCTTCAAAAAGATTCACCATAGCTGTAGCACAACTGTGGTTAGCTCTAGAGCCAGATTGCTGAGCATACAACAAATGATTCAGTGACAAGTGCTTCGTTATCTGCTTTGCGATAACCTTTTCAAAAACGTTTGACAGACAAAGTAGAATGCTAACCGGTATAAAATCAATAGGAGAAGATGCATTTGTTTCTTTGCTATTGGCAAAACTCTTGCAAATTTCCAGATCTGTGGAAAAGTTGACGTAATTATGCACCAGTTAATTACATGAGTGAGATGGGAGACCATTTCAGGTAAAATAAGTTTAAAAAATCGAATTGGAAAGCCATCCTCACCTATCGAATTGGACTTTATGACTGTAACACATTAAGTAATTTCAGTTTCCGTGGCTACTTCAAAACTTTCGAACATTGGTACAGAGCCTACACAGTCTACTGTTCGATTAGAAGTTGGGCTACCAGCAGAAATAGTCGCAGCTTGAAGAACGTTAGCATCCATAGAATTAAAGTCTTTATAAGTAAAAGTATCAGGGATGGCAGTTTTCGAAAAATTGATGTCATAACAACAAAAGAGTAGATCATGGTCTGAAACATCAAATGAAAGTTGGTCAAACAATAGAACAAGCGACGAATACTTATAAGATCAAGAAGACTGGGTACTTTATCCTTCGCAAAACGTGTAGGGTAAGTTGTGTTTACTAGATGCATTCCTTCTGAAGAAAGGATCATACCAGATTGGGCTATGGGAGAAAGTACTCGTATACAGGAGCCATAGCATTTTGCAATGTGTTCGATACTAAAGGTGAAATGTGATAGAGTCTGAAGCAAAATAAAAACTAGTAAATCTGGTTCGGCAGTCGAAGGTGGAAGTTAAACGTACGTCTGCCTGTTCAAACGCAAAGTCCTTCCAATATTTCCCAAGTTGCGGCAGCTGGAGAAAATACGGTACAGCAAACAAAGGTTGCTTCTCAGGCCACAGCGCCTAGAACATCGGAACCTATACTTGACATCCTTACAATCTTGCTCTCTATCAAGGGGCATATGGCTCAACTTCAACGTCAGATAACTGAATAGAATACGCATTATAATCAAATCGACTTGCTGCTGTCGGACACTTTTTAGATTTCTAAGGCTGGAACTGGAGGAGAATTATTTTATTTTCTGGCGAAGATTTTAACATCAAACATAGCGGTTGTAGAAATAGTACACCAAATAAAAAAGAGAACCTACTATATAATTGGTGGGGTCAGCATATATACAGACTCGGCCTAAAGGCAACGGATGGGCCGTCGTTCCCTAGAGACGGCTAATATTAAAACTCCGAATTAAAGGCACTACCGAATATACTTAGAACTGTTTACTACAATTATACGAGTTGTATAGTGCGTTGGCCAAACTTCTTCAATACACTAACACTCTCCTCACATTTGCTGTTCCCACCGTTAAATAGAAATCTGTCAGGTATCGAAAACAGACAGACGAGGCAATGCTTAAACGAAACCCCGATATAAACATACTGTTAATTAAGACTTATTTTGAGCGAAACTATTGACGCATTGCACCGACATATAAGTAGATTGCTGTTAAGAATAAGAGCTTTATGCAGACAATTTAATGAAAAACCTGCAAATATTAATAAAAGCAAATGACATGGCTCTGTAAGTTTATATTGGAGCACCACAAACCCGTTTCGTTTCGCCCGAACGACAGACTACGATAACAAACTTTTAGCAGGAGGCATAGATTTATATGAGGCCGCTGATGAATTTACTTTGCGATCCAAGACCCGCAGAAGAAGGTAGAGGATACAAGCGTGCCGTTCCACGACCTGGAAAATCGAATCCTTTTGCACAACTTCTACCTTCGGAATGAAATAGTGAACTGGGGATTCGAGAGCTCGGGTTTCACTCAGTTCAGTGACCAGAATATGACATATAATGTCATCGCCAATGGGAGCGAACAATACCATTTATTTTGAAAGAAGAGCTTTAACGATCTTTGACTCTATCAGTAGGAACCGATGGAGTACTAAACATTGTGCTTCGACATACTATACACCTCTAGAAGCATGCTCCTTTTATCCAGCGCATTAGAAAACTGCGATCCTACACCCCATCCTTAAAAGTATAAAGCCACTTTTCAAAAAAGTGATTTACAGAGCGCCCGACTAAGTAGATTGAGGAAAAAAATATTATTCCGCATAATCAATTCGATTTCAAGGCAGATGTAGCTGTTGCCAGATCCAAAGGTGCTTTTCTGTTACAATGAGACTGTTTTTAAAGGCTGTTTTTTTTAGCCAGCACTAACTTTGGTTTTGAACAAAGAACATGAAATTTCATTAAATAGCTAATTATTTGAATTCAATGAGAAAATATATTCTTGTTATTCATTTTTAAGCATAACTTTGGGCATATGTTCACAACTGCTGGATCTGCTGAGTGTCATCCGAGAGACAAAGTTCTCTACCACTTATGTCCTCAACAACACGAATACTGTTGGTAAGCAATGGTAAACCGCCTGGTGCAAGACAACAAAAAAAAATTAATTAAAGGTGCCGCATTTAACAACTATATTACAACAGACGATATTTGGTAAAACTAACCCAAAAAAAATTCATTCATTATAAATCCAAAAAAAAACAGTTAGGCTCTTAATTTTTATTATGTATTTTTGATTGACTGTTTATAAATATTAATAAAACTTATTGATACTATCCCTTTCTAACTGCGTGGGGTCAAAAATTGATGCGCCTAATGGTTAAAAATACATATGTGATTTTGTCGTTTGACAAGTTAGCTCATATCTTAAGAATTATAGACTTGATAACTTGTTGGAGTTGGACTTTGTACGGCTCTCTATACAATGTTTTCCACAAAACATGTGAAAGAATCACCCCTTTCAATTTTCAAGATTTTATCCGAAACAGGCCTTACATACACATAGAAAAATAAGTAATACTTACATAGATTTATGGGCGTGGAATTAATATTATTGTTGTCGGTTGAAATATTCTGCTTTTCTTTGAATAATACATTATTGGGAGGTTCAAAACGCAACCTAGGTTGCCGTAAAATTGTTGGATTAACGCCCGTCGTTTTTAAAATTTCTGAAAACAAAATTAACAATATAAGTAAAAATTAACAATATAAATAAAGATTAACAATATTATTTGTTTGTTTTTCTGGTTAATCCAAAATTATGGATTAAACTTGGCTGTCTGATAATAATGGAAAATTGAATATTGACTGGTTAAAAAACGATATACAGGGTTTTCCAATAAGGACTTGACAACTTTTTTTTTTAAATAAAACGCAAACCATTTGATATATTTCAAAAACTTTATTATCGCCTTGAAGAACAATCAAAACATTTATGAATGGAACTCGACTTCTTTCATATGGCCACCGCGTGCACGTTTGCAACGGTCGATTCGTAGGACCCAATTTGAGCTCTTCCAACGTCGTCGGCTTGTTGGCATAAACCAATGACTTAACGTAACCCCACAGAAAATAGCCAAGCGGCGTTAAATCGCACGAACGAGGCGGCCAATCGACTGGCCCATTTCTTGCGATGAAATTCACCATCTTGGCGCATCTTCTTCAGAACCCAATCGGAGAACGTAGGTTGCTTCAAATGGTCCATCGGCTTCAATTCTTGAGTCAGTGTAAACCAAGATAAACCTTACGCAAAATACGCCATAATGTGTGATGCCCAATTCTTGAGAACGCTGTGGAATTGACTGATTTGGATCGTTTGCTACGGACGCCTGAACGGCAGCGATATTTTCGATACTTCGACCAACCCGTTGTCTCACTGACACGGCAACATCACACAACGAATATGTAGACTCAAATTTTTGCACTAAACTTGTTATTGCCTGTCTACTTGGGCGAGAATTACGCCCGAAAATTGGAATTAACGCTCTTAAAGTTGCAGTCACCGTCTCCGAATTTCGGCAGTAAATTTTTAAAATTTGCAGACGTTGCTCGTTCGTGTACTTTACCATGATGAAAATGTTGAATTTACTGAATAAATTGACAGTGACAGTTTGATGATTAGTGAAAGAGTGCGTTCACAAATTAAATTCAAAGTTGTCAAGTCCCTATTGGAAAACCCGATATATATAAAAGAAATAGAACAAGTATTTATTAGTTATACGTGTAAACAAATATTAACTCAACCTACTAGAATAACAAGGGTTTCATCTACATTAATAGACTATATTGTAAAAAAACAATTTAAGTATGAAAGCTGAACCCTGTAATAATATGAATATGTATTACGGACCATGACACAATTCTAATTGATTTATCCATGAATAAGAATTATGTTAACACAATGAAAAAGATACCAACGTTTGGATATAAAAAAGAATCCTTTAGTAGGCTCTTGACAATAGGTAAAATCAACTGTGATACAAATGTAAACAACGTAGACAGAATGGCTTACGTATTTAAAAAGGGCTGTTGAGTGCAGTGAATAAGTTTGTAATATAATATAAAGTGGTTTAACAATAACTTAAAATAATGAAAAATGAAAAGATGCGGTCGTTTAACAGAGCGAAATTGACAAATAACGATAGTGACTGCGAACATTTTAAGAGTATAAAAAATAAATATACTCGCAAACAGCAAATTAGTAAGGCAAGAAGCGAATACACACAGCAAAAAATTAATAAAGCTAGTGACCAAAGATTTTTGTGCAAAGTAATGAAGGCTCTTGTTCTGAATGAAAAAAGGCAATAGTAAATGTTTCTTATAAAAATAACGCAACAGCGCCGGAAAGGTTTAATAAATTTTTTTTATGAAGTGTTTAATGTATAAATAGTTCAATTTTGTTCGTCCTCTTTTGTAAAAAACTTATACGTAAACGTTTTAAAGTTTAGGGAAATAGAACTAAGTGACATAAGAAATATGTATCTTACTGAGAATTTTGAGGAAGAATAATTTAATTATTTAAGCCCACGAATTATACTTGACTCCTTTTCTATTATAGGCCCTCCATTTCAAAGAATTATTAACGCCTATTTTAAAGAAGGAATATCCAAAAGTATACCAAATTACAAGTGAAAAAATCTGAAAAATGTAAAGATTATAGGCCGGTAAATTTTCTGCCAATCATTTTTAACAAAACTTCTCTTATTATGGAAAACCAATCGAGCTTCAGAAAAAATCATTAATATGAGAGTGCTCTCAAACTGGTTATTACGACATGGAAACAACATACGAGGGCGGGTCAATAAGTCCGTGACTTTTGGATTAAAACACAGATTTTTTGATAAAAAAATAATTTTATTTTTCAACGTAGTCTCCCTTGAGCTCTATACACTTTGTCCAACGCTTCTCCAATTTTTTTATCCCTTCCAAAAAAAATGATTTGTCGAGGTCCTCAAAATAGGCCTTTGTTTGCGAGATGACTTCATCATTGGAGTCAAATCTTTTTCCACCAAGCCATTTCTTCAGGTTTGGGAACAAGAAGTAGTCGCTCGGAGCCAAATCTGGAGAATAGGGTGGATGAGGGAGCAATTCATAGCCCAATTCATGGATTTTTGCCATGGCAACTGCACATGTGTTTGTGGTCGACTGTGAGCAAACGCGGCACCCATCTTGCGGAAAGCTTTCTCATGCCCAAGTGATCATTCAAAATTGAAACCACTGAGCCATGCGAGATCCCTACGGCTTCCACAATCTCTCGCACTTTCAATCTTCGGTCGGCCAACACCATATCGTGAATTTTTTCGATTGTTTCGGGTGTAGAGACCTCAACTGGGCGTCCAGGACGTTCGGCATCTTCAGTGCTTGTACGGCCACAACGAAATTCAGTAAACCACTTTTTTACCATTGAAATTGCATTGCAGAGTCCCCATAGTATTTATCAAGCTTAGCCTTGGTCTCGGTAATGGTTTTTTTTTCGCAAGAAATAATGCTTAATAAGCACACGAAATTCACTTTTTTCCATTTTCTCCTCAAATTAGTGAGTAGTCTGATAAAAATAGCTGTCAAACACAAACTAACTGACGCAGCAAGTTTAAATTTTGACATGAGTCAACTGACAGATGCCTGTTGACAGGAGCAGTGTTGCTGTTTCAGTAAAGAGGTCAGAAATTCAAAAAGTCACGGACTTATTGACCCGCCCTCGTATGTATGAGAACAGGTGTGTGATTTGTGTATTCTTGGACTTAAAGAGAGCATTCGACACTGTAGGTAGAAAAATTTTATTGGAAAAGCTTGATCAATATGGTGTTCAAGACAAGGAATTAAAGTGGTTTTATTCATATTTAAGTGGTCGTTCGCAGCAAACAACGTGACATCAAAACCAATAGATATTGGTGTACCTCAAGGATCAGTGCTAGGAACATTATTATTTAATATTTATGTTATTGATATGGTCAATGAAATAAAGCATAATGAAATAGTGTTGTTTGCAGATGATGCTCTTTTGTTTGTTAAGTGTACAAATTTGATGGAAGGTTTTTCAAAAATACAAAATGGTTTGGATTCTTTGAATCTGTGGCTCAGAGCGAATAAAATTAAATTGAATCTGGCTAAGACTAAGACTCTGGTAAGAAATGGAGGTATGTATAACCTAAATATGGATGGTGATGTTTTGGAAACGGTGGAAAAAATAAAGTATCTGGGTGTGATATTAGACTATAAATTAAAATTTGAAGAGCATATAGTGTATGTGTCAAATAAAATAGCAAAAAAAAATTGTTTTTTTAAAAAGAATTCGAAAGAACATTTCAACAATATGTGCAATAAACATTTAGAATATTTTCCTCAATCCTATTTCAAGGAAATCAAAATATGTTGAACATACTTCAATTGCTTCAGAGCAAAGCTATGCGTGCAATATTAAAATACTTATTCGACAATAAATCAATTCTCCTACATTTTTCTTATTTGACAACAATTTTAATATCGTACAGTTTTGTTTATTTAGCAAAAATTAAGTGCAACAAAAAATTGATGTAATTATTCACGACCATACGAGTATGGATCGAATTTCGTCAGAACAACCTTGCAGTGAAACCTTGCACCTGGTATTTGTTTTTCCTCTGTGGGTTCAATGTGAATTTCGACGACATTGTTCGTGACGTATTCTCTATGTTCTAAACAATATACATACCAATTGACGTTATTTTAAATATTTTAAGCTGGTTAAATATTAGACAACGAATATGTATGAATGTCCTAATTTTCGTCTTTAAAATAAAAAAATAATTGTTTGCCTGCGTATTTGTCCAAATATGAGAATTATGTAGGTGATGTCCAGCCATATAGACTACGTAATGCAGACGACTTCCATACTTTCAACAAAAAACGCAACAAAACCAAGTTATATACAAAGGATTCCAACTTTTTAACAATGTACCCGTGACTATGAAAATTGAAACAAATTTATACGTTTTCAAAAAATCGGTCATTGATTTTGTAAAATATAATTGTTAATTAATAATAGAATTATAATTCAAAATTATTCTAAATAGAGCTATAAATAATAATAAATAATTATTTGTACGTTCGGTTAAGTTTGAATTATATTATACATACTAGTATTTTATATTCTTGAATAAAAATTGCATGATTTCCTAAATATATAAATAAAAATAAAATAATAAAGGTACTAAGCTGTTCATTGTAAAAGATCTACCTACAACAGTGCGAGAAAAAAAAATTGTTCATAAGAGTTGCTCATAAGCTGATGATGGGGCATCAATATATGTATACATCTACGAACAAACAAATTGTTTGGGGATAGAAAACAAGTAGATCCACCAAACGCGATAGCAATAAACAATGAAACATATCAAAAAGGATCAGATCATCGGAAGAAGCTCAAAAGGAGAGCAAATACAGAGAATAAATAATTAAACAATAAGGTAAGTAATAATTTAAAAAAATGGTAGGGAATGTTTTCAAAAAAATGGAGGAAGACAATGGGAAACTATCTCTCTAATATTCTATTGAATATACTCGTACATAAATATCAATCCCTAGTAATAGTAATCATGAACACACAAACAAATATAATGGCCTTCATAACCTGGTTGACCAAAAATCGTAAGGGGATGCTTAGAATCCCGGGCGGAACATGGACATGGAATGTCTGAAGCTTATATCAAGCAGGAAAAACTAGATTATATAATAAAACAAATATAAAGTTGACTCAAAATAGGTATTTTGGGAATAGCAGTTGTACAATGAATGAGAAATGAAAGTATATAAAACAAAAAAAACGGAAAAAACGAATAAATCACATCATCGTTAACAAACGATTTTGAAATATATCAAATCAGCAACCCAGAAGCAGACGTAGGATCAGACCACAATCCTATAAGACCAACAATTAACATTCAGGCAAGAAAAAGTTTAACTAAAAAATGAAAAGGTTTAAATCAGAGTTAGGAGAGAAACTATTGAAAAACTTATGCAAATGGGTAAAAACGAAATCGCAGAAGAAAGTATCAATACCAGATGGACAGATGTTACAGATATCTTGATATCAATAGAATAAACAGATTGATATAAAACAAAACCAGAGAAACCAAGAACATATACCTGCAGCAACAACGTTAGGAAACAGAATTCACGATACCTTTAGCATACACAAAAAAAATAAAAGAAATATCTGGTACTCGTACTGGAAGAAACAAACCATTCGGTGTGCTAAACGATAGGGAAAAAAGATCCTACTTTGTGCGAAAGTCAAGTTAACTATATGAAAATAATACATAATCCTATGGAAAGAATACATCGAAGAGCTTTTTTAGGATGGAACGACCCCATTTATTTTGCTTAATACAAGCTTAACAAATATGACTTAAAACTAATAATAAAATAAGGATTAGTGATATGTGGAACTTATCACTAGGGCTTAAAGCTAGAGATGGTGAAGGAGATCGAATTTGAGGGAAAGTGTGCTGCGATTGAAATCGAAAAAGGAAAGGTTGGAGTTTACGTTACGCAGCATACGGGAGATTGGATCGTTAGAGCCATATGTGTTGCGGAGGATTGGTAGATAGAAGAGACGGGAGCAATGTAGATTTCGAGGGTTAGTGTTAAAGAAAATGGAATTGTAAAGAGACATGCAATCGATGGAGCCTGAGAGGAGTCGGTGAATGAAAAGAATGTCTGCTGCGTCCCTTCGTTCCTCAAGGGTATTCAGGTTAATGAGTTTGAGACGGTCTCGGTAGGGAGGTAAGATTAGAGCATCGCTCCAAGGTAGACCTCGAAGAGCAAATCGAAGAAAACGACTCTGGATCCTTTAAATCCGAGATACATGAACTCGTTGAAATAAACACTACGTAAGTGATGTATAGTGATCTGGTCACGTAGGGCTTGCAAAATTCGTTGACCATCTTTTAACGAAGCCAAGTGATGAGTTTACTTTAGTATTTATTTCATCAATATGCGAGCGGAAATTAAGCTCTCTGCCACATAAAAGTCTGTACTACGGATATAGGTTGACCGTGGAAAACTTAAATTCGGGGAGGAGACTTGTTGCACTTACGTGAGAAGGTAATCGATTGACATTTGGACACATTGAGTTCTAAGCAGTTCTTGATGCACCAGGTGTAAAAACTATTTAGATCTATTTGAAGGAGGCTGGAGTCGTGTTGTGAGATGGGTTTAAAAAATTTGGTATCGTCAGCATAGACAGAAAGTGCTGAGTGGAGAATGACCCTTTCAAGATCGTTAATAGTAAGAATGAAGAGAAGTGGACCTAGGTGACTACCTTGAGGAACACCTGAAGTCGCCAAGAAAGGGGCCGATAGAACAGATCAGAAACGAACACTATAAAAACGATTATCCAGGAAAGAAGATATCCATTTAAGCAAATTGGGTTCAAAACCCAGGACGGACAATTTGAACAGGATTAGTTTATAAGATATCTTGTCAAAGGCCTTACTGAAATCAGTTGCAGGGTGGGGTGAAAAGTAACCTCTGTGGGAATGAAAAAAAAAATTCTTTAAATGTTTATTTATTTTATTCAATAGTCCCCTTTTAGCTTGATACACTTATTCCAGCGATTTTCCAACTTCTTGATCCCGTTCGAAAAGTAATTTTCCGGAAGGTCTGCAAAATACTCCTCCGTGGCGTCGATGATTTCCTCGCGTGAACTGAATTTTTTATTGATGAGCCATCTTTTGAGGTTTGGGAAGATATAATAGTCCGAGGGAGCCAAATCGGGCGAATACGGTGGATGCGACAGCAATTGGAGCCGTGGTTGCGATGCTCTTATGCGCCGGCGCATTGTCTTGCAAAAACAAATTTTTTTTTCACTTCATGTGAGGCCGTTTTGCAGCGATTTCGAGCTTCAATCGCTCCAATAATACACAGTAATACTCGTTATTGATGGTTTTTCCTTTCTCGAGGTAGTCCACGAAGAGTATGCCATGACAATCCTAGAAAACCGACGCCATAACTTTTCCGACCGCTCAATGGGTCCCTCGGCCGCTTCGGAGCATTCGTCCCGGCTTCAGTCCATTGCCGGGCACTTATTCTGTTCTCTGGTGTGTAATAGTGGATCCAGGTATCAACAGTTACCAACACCATTTCATGTATTTTTTTGACATTGTCCTCTGTGGAGTTGCGGCCACCACGAAACTATCGAAACCAATATCGCACTGAAATTTGGCATGTCTGCCTAAATATGAACGGACTTCAAGGCACCACAACCTTTTTTACAATAGCAACGCATTCTGGCGGTCTAGGAGGTTACCACCTAGTAACGTCAACTTCTTTACCAGTTTCTAAGGCCGAGAGAACTGAGGACACGAATTCTACGAGGTTAGTGGTAGTTGATCTACCCTTCAGAAAGCCGTGTTGATTAGGGGAAATAAAAGATCTGCACTGGAAGCTAAAGGCTTCATACATAATGCTCTCGAGGAGTTTGGATACATGAGAAAGTTTAACTACAGGGCGGTAATAAGTGACTTCGCTATTTAATCCCTTTTTGTGTATCGGTGTTATGAAAGAAGACTTCCATATCTGTGGAAATTCACCTTGAGAGAGCAATAAACGGAAGAGATTTGCAAGGGGGTGCGAAAGCGTTGAGGAACACTTTTTAAGAAATATGGATGAAAGGCCATCTGGGCCGGGTAAGTATTCATCGCTAAGTTTTTGTAATTTATTTTCTATTCCTGTATGATCAAATCTTTGAGAAATAGAGGGACCGATGTGGGAGTTAAGTAAGTATTTGAAATAAGACGGCAAAAGATTGCTTAAAGAAAGTAGAAAAAAAGTTGGCTTTAGTATGCGGATCGGTTGATGAAAGATTTTCGGAAGAAAGGGATGGAGGAAAACAGTCTTTTTTTTTTTGAGAGTCATTTCGCTTCAGTAACAAACATCTTCTTTGATGAATAAAAACAAACACCAGCTCGCCAGCAAAATCTGACTTACAACTACGAAATCAAACATAATTAATATAGTTTAAGTTAAACAAAATGGTGTAAGTTCTTGACAGCAAACGTATAAATAGAACTACAGAAGAGTGATTTAAATCTATACTGGTGTCAAAGAGCAAAATTAACAATGGAAGGAGAAGAGTCAGAGAAAATAGCGATTGAAAGAAGAATAAGACAAGGTTGCATTTTATCACCTGTGCTTTTCAAAATGTACTTAGAAGAAAAATTCAAAGAAACAATAACAGAAAACAACGAATTCAGTTACCAGTGCGTACCAAGGATGCGCGGAGAATATTCAAAAAGAGTGCGTATAAACAAAAAAAATAATTTTCCCTAAGTTTTATACTATGGGGCTGCATTTTATTTTACAGCAAAAGTAAATTTAGGAATATTAAAAACCAAATTTCTTTATTTGTCCAAATTCAAATTTTTGTACTTGTGTGCATAAGGTGAAAGTTTTTGTAACAAACAACTTTTTATCCTGATTGGGAACTACTAAGCACTTTTACAGGTCCAAATAGTATCAAAGAATCTAAAGGCCAAAGAAAATTTTAAGACAATGTTAAAAAAAATTATAAATTCCATGCCACGAAGTGCGTGTAAGCGTCTCCCCTTGGCCACTAGTGTTTTCTGGTAACAAATTTAGCATGCTCGACGTAGAGCTGCAATCTATGCCATACCTCAAAAATAGAAAAAAAAAGGTATTCCCATATAGACCTTGACAAACCGACACTAACAAATACAACTCTATATAACCTCAAATTCGTAGTAATCTCTTCTAGCGACGAAAAAACCGCTTTCTCATCCATTAGTACTACCTTCCTACTTAAAAAAAACTATCGATGGCATAAGCACTGCGTACGAAAACATCCCAGGTCTACAGACGCCAGTTTGCTTCTCCTAGTGAAATCTGAGAAAATTTGTTCCCTTTCCAATTCCGTAACCAATTTCTGTTAGACTTCACACTATCCTCGGTATAGCGTACGCCCCTTGCCTAATACGAGCTTCCGAAGAAAAGATTATCAGCGAAATGAAAGACCAAAGAGTAACTGAGGTCTATAAATTTAAAAAAAAGCACCTGATAACAATTTTCGAGCCACCGGTCTTATTCTCTTTGTCTTTGATCGCTTTCGTCCTCCTAGCACTGTCAACATTGGCTGGTACAATCTTAAAGTAGAAGAATACTTCCCTACTCCTATGCGCTGCCACAAATGCCATACCACCAAAAGATATTTCGGTTCTGACGCTTGCGAAGCCTGTAACCTCTCCCCTCATCAACCCAATAAATGCACTCGCATTTCATGCGCCAACTGCTCTGAAGAGCATCCATCTTCCTCCAAAACGTGCAAAAAAAATATATTTAATGCACAGAACCCGTCCCCCTCGTCTTCCACAAAATTATACGCTCAGTCGCTCCTCCATTTCAAACACACACGCACCTTCAACAATGTCATCAGCTTGGTATTCGCCAACGATTCAAACTTCCTCCTTCCCCCCCCCCCCCCCCACCCATCACCGCCTCTAATTCCACATGACAACACAGCTATCCAAATCACACAAATACAGCCTGCCTCGAAAAATCAGCCGTCCACAACACCTTCAAATAAACCAAATCACACAATCAAACAAATCTTGACACAAACTCTATATACCCACCCAGGTCACTAAAATCACCAACTCAATTTTACATATGTAAAATAAAACCGTACTCCCTCGCCCCTGCTGAAGCCACCAAACCACAAATACCATCGAATCATCCATCTCCACTCACACATAAAAAAAACCCTCTTCTGTCAAAAAACAATTACTATATGACCGATAAAAATAATGAAGACGAATCAGACTCAAAGCATAAAATTTAACCAAAACAACGACTCCGCAGAACTAAGATTAAATCAGTGGAGCCTGTCTGACACCACAGTTAATCTTTGTAGTGTTCTACAATGGAACTTGAAAGGCTACTTCAACCACTTACACGAACTGCAGCTGCTAATAAAAGATATACATCCAAACATTATTTCCCTGCAAGAAACCCATATTCCCTCTAAGTTTCAGCCCTTCCCACTCAAGCAATATTCTCCATATTTCCATAATTTTGACTCTATCTCTACTTCCAAGCAAGGTATCTAGCTCCTGATTCACAAATCCGTCCCACATACCCCCATCACAATAAATTCGAATAAACCTACAATAGGAAATGAAACCAGCCTTAATATATTGTACATATTACAGTTATCTCTCTCTACCTCACACCTGGCCCCTACAATCAACACCTAAAACAGCACAAAATATGTTTGCTAGACAGAGCAAACTGGGATCTCTTCCGAACCACCGTCTCAAGCGAATTACTTTCGAGGAAGGTCTCACCTAACATCAATAAAGAATCTTCACTTATTCATAAATCCACACGCACTGCAGCAAATGTAGCCATTCCTCAAACAAGCGACAAAATACATAACAATTAAGAGAACAAGGAAATTAATCTCCTCCAAAGGCAAAAGCAAAAAGCTTGGCACAAATTTAAAAAATCACCTACTGACTCTAATCTAGTCTTCTATCGAAAGCTGAACGCTATGTTCCGTAAAACAGTAAAGGTTGAAAAAAAGAATAATCTATCCAAGAGAAATTGTCGAACATTTTGTCAATGAAAAGTTAAAAATCTCAAACGATTCAAACATATCCTTTATTCCCAGTCACTCGGCTCACTCCATAGAATCACATATAAGCATGACAGACCTCATTTCCTGTTTACATACAGTAAAAGGCAAAACCCCATGCTTTAAAAACACGCCTATTTTCATCGTACAACATCTTGAACACAGGAGTAATTGCACATGACTGGAAAGTTGTGAGCACCATTCCATTACCTAAACAAGGACCTTACCTCCGGATGCAGACACTAGAAAAAATTATTGCCAAGCGTCTGTTTTAGTTCCTCGAAATAGAGAACTTAGTTAACAATCGACACATCGCATTTAAAAAAGGACGATCTACTTTAGACGATGTCCTTCACCTCGACCACTTCATCTCTTCAACACGGTCTGAGCGTAACCAAGCTTCGATTTTTGTCTTTGAGATTGAGAAAGTCTTTGACAGGATCAGAGCATATGTTGTTTTGAATGGCTTTTAAAATGGAAAATCGGCCCAAAAATATTTGGTTTTGTCAGGTCTTTCCTTTCCAACAGGAGCTTGGATACATTGATGTCAAGAAAATCCTTCATCGGAAGAGAATACAGAGACTACAATCAACTTTATGCATCGCCCTTACGTCCGCAAAAGATTTAAATATTCCCGTCTCTGCTCAAAATCACAGAAGTCAGTCAGCACCCTGGAGCTTCCAAACTACGTGTTCCAATTATAGCATTCACAAAACTTTATTTCTTAACAATGCAGACAATAACAAAACCCTTGGTTGGAACCTTATTTTTACTGACGCATAGAAGACAGATTACCACACATCATTTGCAGTTGTCGACGAAAATGGCTTGTTTCTCTCCAAATGTCTATTTCCGAATTTCTCATCCATTTTTACCGCTGGAGCATTTGCCATATTCAAAGCAATAAAATATTGTAACAAAAAGAAGGTTATCTACAATTGCTGCTCTGTAGAACATCTCGAACTCCATTGGGATTGTGGAAGCAATTCGTGACCTCCTCATTTCTAACAGGGAAACATTAAGAATTGTCTGGATACCTAGCCACACCGGAATCGACGGAAATGAGGCAGCTGATACGGAAGCTAGGGCGGCGATAAAAGTACTCTTAATAATTTTCTACCAATATAACCAAAAAGACGTAAAGAACCTCCTCCTCGCAAACTGGAAATTTAAAAGAAAAAAAAACGTTTGGACGAATTACAACCACACATACAAAAACTTTAATACCAACGGCGTTAAATCAATCTACCCCAGTAATGTCTCCTTAAAACACTCAAGATATACAATACATCAAACTTAGACTTGGCCACTCATACATCACGCACAAACATTTATTCAACAAGGAGCCCCCTAAATTAAGCCATATTTTCGAAGAAAAACCTATTCGCAATATGCCTCACCTGCTTTCCTGCCAAAAAGTTCTTTCAACATGTAAAAGCATAGCAGACCATAGCCTCAGCTTTCTTCCCTCCAACGTCAGTTTTGATCATATTGTTCAAGTTTTTAACATAATTGCCGCACTCAATCTCGTAAACTCTATTTAATCTAACACGTCTTACAAGGTAAGGAGAAGACGTTTTCCTTACTTACTATTTAAACTACCTAATTGAAAGCCCTGGCCGCTAACACTAGCCTAAGTAATTGTTAACTTTGTAATTTATTTACACTTTAATAAAATTATAATAATAATAATAATAATAATAATAATAATAATACGAATTCGGAGGTGTTAACTTTTATTTGTACAGTACGGTTGCTTTTTTCTTAGTATTGGATCATTGCAAAAGTTCGTGCCCAATTTTCATACGTGGGGGGAAGTTTGCTGTATGACGTAACTATTATTTGTTTATGGACTTGTTTCATGCCAGTGGTTAGGTCCTCAGAAGTCATTCGCTTGACCCCGTTGGGTTAAGTCAAATTAGAGCCTAAAATGGAGAATGAAAGTTACACCTTCGCCATTCAATGCTGTACAAGTTTCGAAAAGGAGTGAGTGTTCGAACTGAAATAAAAAAACATTCAGAGCCTTTGTGCGCATCGTGCTTCTGCTCTAAGTGTCTTGCGAGCCCTAGTAAAAAAAAAAATAATCGGAAGATTTTAACTAAGGAATTTCCTGAGAGCGTAAATATTGACCATTCTTCGGCATTTAAAGAAACTTGGATTCACTTTAAATATCGACACGCGAGTACCGCATTGTTTCGCAGAAAAAAATAAGCTGGACCGCGTCTCGGTTGCAATATATCTGCTTGCTTAGGCGCTATCAAAACGAACCTTTTTTTGGATCGAGTAGTGACGGGTGACGAGAAATGAATTCTATACTACAACGTACAGGAGCTGGAAACAAGTAGATGTAGGTGCAGAATTCGTGGCAAAAGCTGGCTTGCATCGAATGAAGGTATGGTGTTCGAATTTCAGCCGTGATCGAAAGCTATTAATTTTGTTTAGTTAACTAAAATTAATTAAGGTGTGTAGTTGACAACAATAAGCCAGCTCTCACCAATATTTTAGTCTCCCCATTGAATTTTTCTTCAGCACTCACCGTATTCCTCACGCCTTGCTCCTTCAGATTTTCACCTGTTTCGGTCTCTTAAGAAAGGTTTAAATGAAAAGAAATTTGGCTCCGCCAAAGCTGTCGAAAACTACCTTACGACGCTTTCAAAACGTTGGTAGACAGTTATAGAAAATAATGGGGACTATACAATTATTTAATAAAATTGTTTTCTTTAAAATATAATTGCTTGTATTTCATTTACAAATCGGACAAGTAAAGTACAGTCCGTTTGATAAGATCGTTTATGCCAAAACTCGTTTATGAAAACCGGTTTGGAAGTGGCATTTGCATTAGCAGATAAAAAAAATACTTCTGCTAAGATTCTTTCAATAAAAAAATTTAAAGAGTGTTCAATTTTTGTCAGAGACGGAAGTATTTTAAAATGAGTTTCGCGTTTGCATCACGTTATGAAGCAGTATTCTTGTGCATGCATCCAAAAGGACTGAAAATGTCATACGGAGCAGCTGCTAGATACATGAAAAAGTCAAAAGCATTTGTTAGCAAGCGGGTGCACCGTTATGCCCAAGTTAAAAATGTGGATCGTGGGTCTACGCCAAAAACAACAAAAAAGCAGGACAAATTGATTCTAGGCGTGTTTGAAGAGGACAAGGGATTTTACGTAAAAGTGGTCTAAATGTGTGTTGTGATACGATACGAAGACGTTTACTAGCCAATAACATACAATTTCGAAGCACAATAAAGAAACCACTACTGTCAAAAAAACACGTAGAAAATCGACTCAGTTGGGCCAAGGAGAATTTGGACAGAGATTGGAACAACGTTATTTTTTCGGATGAAGCTTCTTTTTGGGCATGGTCTCCTATCACTCATACCTGGTGTACACAATCCAATAAATTAATCCAGCGGACCGTCAAACACCCGGCAAAGGTGCACGTTTGGGAATGCTTCTCAAAACAAGGATTTGGCAATTTGTTCATGTTTACAAATAACTTTAACGCACCCAACATGGTCAAAATTTATAAGAAGGCTTTATTACCATCTGCCCAAAGGTGGTTTTAAAGAAGGAATGAGAATTGGTTACTGCAAGAAGATAATGACCCGAAACATCGCAGTCGTTTGTGCAGTGCGTGGAAACAAGAAAATGACGTCGATGTTTTAGATTGGCCATCACAGTCGCCGGATGCAAATCCCATTGAAAATGTTTGGGCATTCATGAAGCTAAAGCTCCAAGGAAAGAAGATCTCGACGGTCAAACATTTATCACGAAAAATACGAGTTTTATGGAGATCTTTGTCTCAAGACTATGCTACAAGATTAGTAGAAAGCATGCCTCGAAGACTCCAAGCAATAACTGATAATGGAGGAGAGTGGACAACATATTAATTGAAAAGCATTCAAGTAAATAAACAAAATAAACCAGTACAATTGATTTTTTATTATTATTATAAGTTCTTCTTTAATTTTTGTCGTGTACGATGTTATCAAACAGACTGTATTTTAGTAATGATCCAATATGATCGACATGGGTGTACACTTAATATTAATCAATAATTTCTCGTATAAATGCTGTTAGAAACAGTATATGTAAGGCAATTAAGAAGCAAATCGTATCTAAGAGTTGGAAAGCAAAATCGTATTACAGTTAAATGTTCAAGTGTTGTAAAACAAGAACACAAATATGCATAATACAATAGTACAATTATACACCCATATGTGGCGTTCCACTACACACGTAACAGCAATCGGAACAGCGACACACAAGCTCGCTATCGTCATTGCTCTCAATCAATAAGCAACTGGACTCCAGTTCGCTCTTGGTAAAACTCGCCCCTATCCCTAATGTCAAATGTATCATTTGTGTTGGTGGTCTGTGTCCACCACAGACTTGGCTGGACTTTAATGCCAAACATCCGCTACTTCAACTACAAACTCATATCTTCTTATACTCATATTTGATATCACCACGTCAAATATCACTACACTGCTTGTCAGACTATCATTAATAGTTTTTGCCAGCGTTTTGGATTATGTCCGAAACAGTAACATCAGTAACACAACGATGTCCTTTATACTTTTATTTTCACCCAGTTCATAGACATCCATTAATGGGAAGCCTACCAGCTCATCACTCAAAACCATTTCGACCAATTTCGATTCCTGGAATAGATTATTGTGGAACCTTTAATATTTGGTCGGAATCCGCGGCAATAAAGCAGTTGAAAATCATGCGCTAACAGAGCATGATACCTTGAATTGGTTACAAACCTTATCACCGATTCATTTTAAAAAACTCTCAAATGCTTCATTGCTATGAGAGGTAAACGTTGTAAGATTTATTCTGATAACGCCAAGAATTTTGAAGGGGCAAGAGCTGAGTTAGAAGTCTTACGAAGACTGTTTTTGTCCTAAGCTCATCGCTACAGACTTGGAGTCCAATGCCTAAAGAAGGCATTCAGTAGATTTTCTCTTTACCCACGTCGCCCCACGTTGGCCAAACATTACATGTTCAAATTGCTAGCAAGTGCTTCGCTTGACTTTGAAGATATGACCACTATTCTATATGAAATATAAGCTATTATGAACTTGAGATTACTTTCACCGATGTCTACAAATCCCAATGACCTACAAGCCCTAACACCAGTTAATTTTGAAATTGGGCCACATTTCAACAGTATTCCCGAACCAGCTCTACGAGTATTCCATATTAACCCAAATCGCTTGACCAGTTATCAGCAGGCCGCCTATAAGCAACAATTTTTCTTGAAGTGATGGTAAAAAGGAGCTTTGCACAATCTCCAACATCGACAAAAGTTGTGTACCCTTGGACAAAATATACGAATAGGAAACTTAGCCTTACTACATGAAAGGAGTACACCTTCGCAGCAATGACCAGCTGGACAGATCGTGGACGTGTTTCCTGGAAAGGACCAAACAAATCGGATAGTTACAGTGGAAGCAAACGAGGGCATTTTTAAGGGAGCTGCCCGTTTTGGACATTGAGTCTGATAATGCTGTTTAAAGACAGACCTTTCAACAGAGGCGGCCATGTTAAATATCACATGCATTCAATTCAATAGGTGCTGGAATAACTTTAATATGAACTTTCTTCATGAATGAAAAACACATTTAAAAAATGTAATCGAATATTTAATTTGTTATTCTTTTAATTCCCCTTCTTTGTAAGAGGATTTGTTTTCTTTCAGTATCTTTTCCCCGTCGATCTTCGAACATTGTATTCTCCCTCTTGCTGCTCATCCTTCAATAAAACAGGTCAACTTACAACAACTGTAAAACAAAATGTGTCCCCACCAGTAAGTTATAGTTGAAATTTTCAGATGTAAAACGTCATATCGTAAGGTTGAACATCTGTCAACACCATAACCTTGAAGTATACGCTATTTTTTATCACCATTACATGATTTTTTTCCTACGAATATGACGAGTTTGACGTCGAATGAGCGTCATATGTGGTTTTACTTCTTTAGTTCGAAGAAATCTGGAGCTGATGCGCATCTGCTGTTTATAGAAGCACATGGTGAGACTGCTTTAAGTGAGAGAAGTTTACGTGAGTTTCCGAAAGTTTAAGAATGATAAGTTTGTGTTCGAAGACAAAGGACGTAGCAGAAGGCTGAAAGTGTTTGAAGACACGGAATCGGAAGCATTATCGGAGGAAAATTCATTCCAAACGCAAGGCGGGCGGACTTGCATTAGAAGTAACTCAGCAAGCAATTTTACATCGTTGAAAATCGTTAAGAATGATTCAAAAGCAAGAAAAATAGGTTTCATATGAACTGAAGTTAAGAAACGTTGAACGCCGATTTTGCACATGTGAAATATTGGGCCCTCACTCTGTATTGCAGTCTAACCGGAGCTTTTGCTTGCGCATGTCATCCGTATCTGACCTTTCAAACCCAACATTTCTAAACGCGGAAGATCACCAGTTTCCGAGAATTATCGATTGTTCTTGGATAAAAAATTCTGTGCCAATATCCAAAGTTCGAAAAAAAAGAAAAAGGAAAGTGATCCCAGTAATGCCTTCCGGATAGCGAAGAAGACATGGACGAAATAATTTTGCCAAAAAAATCTAGTGAAAAAGTGTTATTGCCTTCAATCAAACTATTGCAAAAATCCAGTGAATTTGTGGACAACCTTGCAAAATCGTTAAACATAACAGATTTCTTTGTTTAAAAGATGTCTATAGGCATTAAAATCACGTGCATTTCTGTTGAATCTTACAGTGCCATATTAGAAAGACTAAAAAGTGAAAGTTGTCAATTCTTCCTTTAAGATTTCAAAAGCGAAAAAGCTTTCAAAGTTGTTTTATATGGTATGACCGAAATGGACCCCAATATTCTAAAAACTGAATTGATTAAAATTGGCCTAAAGTGCATAAACATTAAAAAAAAATATTAAAAATTCTGAGCATTATATCATTAGAAAATGGTTCAATAAAACCCCAGGATCTTAAGAAAAATTATCGCTCCATCTTTCACACGCAAGTGAGCTGGAACTACCAACATAAACTAAAAGGTAAACTAACCCAATGTCACAATTGCCAGATGTTTGGGCATGGTGAAAAAAATTGCCCCGTCAGAACCTTCTGTGCCAACTGTGCCGGCTCATCATTAGGTTCCAATTAACTCTCTGTCAAAGTTCCCGCAACTTCTACAGCCGCATCAGTTGTTTCCCGCCTATCACACAAATCAAACAATGTGGGAAGGTGTCGCCCTTCCAACAATAAAAATGTTTCCCACAACACTCCACTTACGTTTAGCAACATTGCCGCCAGCGCGACTTGCAACATTTCCAGCAACAACACTCTGTTCACAGCGGATGAATTAAATAGTCTAGCTATGGAATTAATTACAAATTTATCTACATGTAAGAATAAGTTTGAACAATTTAATGTTATCACACGTTTAGCAACAAAGTTTTTGTGTCATTACTCTAAATAATATGATAGATAGACATTTAAATATTATTACTTGGAATAGTAGAAGTATACGCAACAAAATCACTGAGTTTGCTAACTTTTTAAACGCTAGAAATGTTGTAACTGAAACATGGCTTAAACAAGACTTACGATTGTCCACACCCGACTTTAAATGCAATCGATGCGATAGAGTCGATCGAGACGGAGGTGGAGTGGCAATACTAATAAAAAGATCTATTGAGCACTCGCTTTCGCCTGTAGTGAAAACGCGATAAAAGAAAACATTGGAATTAGCTTAAAATTGCGTTACCAAAGAGAAATTAAAATCTTTTGTGCTTACTTTCCCGGCGGTAGAAGCTCATTAGAAAAAAAGATAGCTTTTTAGAATGATCTCCGCAAATTACTCTCATTCCAAGGTGAACTTATTATTGGTGGGGACTTAAATTCTAGACATAGAAATTGGGGTTGCTTACGAACAAATGCCTACGGTACGATCCTGTCAGATCTATGTGTAAGTTTTCCAGCATCTGTGATATTCCCTTCTTGTCCAACCTTTTTCCCCAGTTCTAATCGTAGTCCATCTGTGCTTGATTAATTTTTGTCTAATGTGCCTGGTTACCTTTCCCAACCGGTCTCCATTAATGACCTCAGCTCTGATCATTACCCTGTATTTTGTCGGCTTCGCAAATCAGGTATGCAAAAAGTCGCCTGTGTGCTAGATCTCAAAAATGCAAATTGGAATCGTTTCCGGTCAGTACTAAGTTCTTAATTCCGGAACTTTCCATGTTACCCTCAGACAGGGTTACCTCCACTGACTATGTTGATTCCATTGTCTCAGACTTAAGAAAACATGTACCACATACTATTCAATTATGTGTTCGCAAAGTCACTAAAAAAAACCTCGGCAAATAAGCTTCACCCTTACATCCTTGAACTCATTCAAATTAGGAATGCTTGCCGAAGGCATGTGCAAAGATACCGCCAGCCGTTCTACAAACATAAAGTTTCCCACCTCAATAATGTTATTTCCAAACTTATTTTTGATTACAACAATAAGAAGTGGAACACCAAATTACGATCTCTGGATGTAAGTTGAAAACCTTTTTGAAATATTGTCAAAGTGGTTAAAAAATAGACAGCTTCCCCTTCTTAAGGATTCAGATACTACGTTCTTTACGGATCTTGACAAGGCTAACGCACTTGCTCTAAATTTTCGCAAAAATCATGAAATATCTTCAAATTTAGATGACGCCGAAACAATTAATTTAGTGAACCAATCCATTCAAAATCTTTTGAGTGGTAACAATGATCCTCCATCCTCAAACCTTTATATAACCTTAGAAGATATAAAATTCATGGTCAAAGAGCTGAGCAATCGTAAGGCTGAAGGATTCGACCAAATTAAAAACATATATATTAAGCAAATGCCCAAATCTATCCTTGAGCGTTTAACATTTGTCCTTAACGCCTGTATTTAAATGGAATATTTCCCAAATGTATGGAAAATCACTAAGATTGTTCCAAATCTTAAAGCTGGAAAGCCTCCTCATATGATTACCAGCTACATACCAATAAGTTTATTAAGTGGTCTTAGTAGGTTATATGAAAAGGTTAGAAAAAATCTCTAAGCATATTGAAGACAACAACCTACTTCCCGATACACAATTTGGGCTCAGGCGCAATCACAGCACGACTCATCAAGTTCTAAGGATCTGCAATCATGTTAAATCGTTGCGTGCAAATCAACAGGCATGATATTATTAGACGTCGAAAAAGCTTTTGATTCTGTCTTGCACGACGGGCTTATATACAAAATGACAAATTTAAATTTCCAACCAAATCTCTGTAGAATTGTCCGTAGTTTCTTGTCCAACCCCTGTTTTAGAGTGCACATTGATAAATATGTCTCCAGCATTGTACTACTTTTATTCTGGTGTTCCTTAAGGCTCAGTCATTGAACCTGTTTACGTCCGACATACCATCTATACCCAACTGTGAAGTTGCGGCTTTCGCAGATTATATAGCGATATTCTCTTCTCACGAATTCGCTCTTAACATCGAGAGGAATCTCGACAATGGGTTGAGAATATTTCAAATCTACTTTACTTACTTACTTTTAGTGGCGCTACAGTCCGGGATGGACCTGGGCCTCAAAATCTACTTTAATAAATGGAAAATACAAGTAAACGAGCACAAGCTATAAGCAATCTTTTTTACTAGGAAAAAAAAAGACCGTTTTCTACCTAGTGGACAATTACATGTGAATGGGGCAAGTATAAGTTGGCAACCTTCAGTAGGGTATTTAGGAATTCACTTGAATTCTAAACTAACATTTAATACGCTTATCACAAAAACCTTAAACAAAACTTCTGTTGCGACCAAGATGTTATCCCTTCATAAAACGTAAGTCAAGACCGTCAAATGCCAATAAAATAACGACAATTAAAGTTATTTTTCAAGCAATACTGCTTTATGGTTGCCAAGTGTGGCTTAATTGCGCGAAAAGGCATCTTAAGAAGTTGCAGGTGTCTCAAAATAAACTTTTGAAAATGATACTCAACGCGCGATATTCATCAAAAGGCGAAAGTTGAATTAGTCCTTGATAGAATATTAAAATTAAATCAACGTTTTCTTGCTCGATGTGATTTTGTTGATAATCCTTTAGTTAAAAACTTAAATGACAATAACCTTCCAACTTGATACTCTTAATTTAATTTATTTATTTTTTCTCTATTTATTCTTTTTTGTTATTTATTTAACTGTTATACTTATTTAACTACTTTTATTTATTAGTTAT
The DNA here is from genome assembly GCA_928272305.1 of Volucella inflata. Classification (NCBI taxonomy): domain Eukaryota; kingdom Metazoa; phylum Arthropoda; class Insecta; order Diptera; family Syrphidae; genus Volucella; species Volucella inflata. The sequence goes on along the minus strand of OV743716.1, from coordinate 88,771,728 downwards.
TTATTTTTTATTATTTATTATTAGTTATTATTATTATTATTATTTTTTTATTTATTTATCTGTTCATTTATTTATTTTTATATTATTTTTTTATTATTATTTATATTGAAAGGTTTTTTTTTCGCTTATATCTATACATATAATAAAACTGTAGAGTAAAAAGTGGTGGACTGCGCATCACGCGGAAACTACTGGACAGGTTTTGATACTTGGCATAGTGATTGCTTATGTTCTGGGACATGAGCAAAGATACTTTTTATCCCGGAAAATGAAATGGTTCCTACAAAATAGTCAAAAAAACTGCATATCTGCAAGGAAAATTATACTCTACACAGCCCTATCTCAATAATTTGCCTAAATTGTTTTGTGATTATATAATATTGTTATTTATAGTATAAGTTTTCAATGAAATAAACAAATAATAATAATAATAATAATAGCTCATCGAAATTAAATTTAGTAATTTTGCCGCTGATTCATATAAGATATAAATTATCCTTTTGCGTTGTCCTGGGACTGAGTTATGCTAAAAACAATTAATCAAATCGTCGCCCACAATTTTTCTTCAGTGGAGATCACTGCCAGCAGTCAAGCAGCAGTGAGTATCGTTCCAATAGTGTGTATGTGAGTATATGTTCGGGCTCTTACGTGTTCATATGTTTTTCACTCCAAAGCCGGCCGTCTCTTTTCAGCGCACACATTCAGGTAATCGTGTGTCAAGTTGTATTCCTTCGTTTGTTGCCTCCTTTTCGTCGACGTTCAAAGTGGGTAAGAGGAAAGTAACAGAACCTTGCGCAAATCTTTTTTTTAGTAGGAATTAAAAATAGCGTCATTGTTAAAACATATGTAGTGCTTTTTGAAAATATAAATTTCCGCTTAAGCATTTTTAACTGCAAGAAACTGAATTTCTGAATTTCATATCTTCTTTAAGGTGCGTATATAAAAAAAACTTTGACTGTCTCTACATTAACTTCTTTTAGTAATCGTTGTCGGTCATCATCCGCACATAAAATTATTCGACACTGTATGTGATATACAAATGTATGTATGCACATGCATATGTTAGTTAGTTTAGTTTTATTTACTTTTCAGTTTTATTTCAGTTTTATTATAGTTATACGGACATAGTTATATTTATAGAGAAAAGAAAAAGAACATAGGAAATCTATCGACTTGGTTTTAAAACGGATCTTAAGAATTTCGAATACGACTTGGATATTTTTGATTGGGAAACTTATATCGTTGCCAATGCCTTCAAGAAAAAAAACAAATCTTTTTCAATTTACCAAAAATGCTAAAAGAATTAGACTAAAGAAGTCTCAAGAATATGAAGAAAATTATGAGGCGAGACTTACTGCAGCTCGAGAACATCAGGCCAGAACTTGCGCATCAGATTCTTTGACCTAACGTGAGTCTCGGTTAAGTACACAGCGTGCTCGCACGGCGGCCTGTCTACCCGCTAACCATCAGCGCCTCGCATTGACGCGTGAACCCGAAACTTTCACCAGAGAATCAAGCTGAAGTTCCTTGAGAGCTCGCACAACGGCTGAAAGGGAAAGGGTAAATGAAATACGCCAGGCAGAAACACCAGAACAACATCAATCACGTTTTGAGACTGATCGAAATCGACGCTCTCTTAATAGAATGCCAGAAGTTTGTGATGAATCTCAAGAAAATGACACGGCAAGCAATGTTCTTATTTGGGTCAACAAGGAAAAAAGTGGTTTTATGTATTCGTCTAGGATTGACTATGCTGAGTTTGCTTCCATAGGCGGTATAATCGTAAGTTGCAATTATTGCTGCGCTCTCAAATGGAGAAAAGAACCAAATGGAATCTATTGTTCGGGTGGAAAAGTTCATATTGAAAAGTTTCAAGAACCTCCAGACCTTATAAAATCTCTTTTAAATGGTGATCATGAACAATCAAAGCACTTCTTAGACAGTATCCGTTCATATAACATCGCATTTCAAATGACATCTTTTGGTGCTAAGCAAATTACAGAAGGACCGCTTATGTCGACCTTTAAGGTGCAAGGCCAAATTTATCATCTCATAGTATCTTTGCTACCACAAGATGAGCCAAAATTTCTTCAGATTTATTTCGTTTCAGATTATAATGAACAGGCCAATTTCAGAAATCTTAACTTTCCTCAACTAAATAGTGACCTTATATCTCTACTCCACAACATGCCACATCAGCTGAATCCGTACGATCATAGTTTCAAAGCTGCATTGGAGTCTATTGCACAGGGACAAATCAATGATTACAAAATGATCATCAACGCTGATAGGCGTCCTGTTGGTGAACACCGCGGCCACTACAACACCCCCGTCGCAGATGAAGTTGCAGTGCTTTTAGTTGATTAAGAATGCGATAAGCGTGAAATCGTGTTGCGCACTCACGACGATCACCAGCAACGCATTTCCGAAACACACCGAGCTTATGACGCCCTACAATATCCTTTGATTTATTGCCACGATGAAGATGGTTATAATTTCGGAATCTGCCAAGTTAATCCAACTACTAGAGTTACAGATTTTAATAAAAAAATATCAGCCCTACAATTTTATTCATACCTGCTGCAGATAACGAGCAATCGTTTTATATATTTGCAACGATTTTGAGGATTATTTAGCCAATTTATTGTGGACATGTATGCTAAAATAGAGACGGCGCGTTTAGTGTACGAGGGCGGGTCAATAAGTCCGTGACTTTTGGATTAAAACACAGATTTTTTGATAAAAAAATAAATTTTATTTTTCAACGTAGTCTCCCTTGAGCTCTATACACTTTGTCCAACGCTTCTCCAATTTTTTTATCCCTTCCAAAAAAAATGATTTGTCGAGGTCCTCAAAATAGGCCTTTGTTTGCGAGATGACTTCATCAATGGAGTCAAATCTTTTTCCACCAAGCCATTTCTTCAGGTTTGGGAACAAGAAGTAGTCGCTCGGAGCCAAATCTGGAGAATAGGGTGGATGAGGGAGCAATTCATAGCCCAATTCATGGATTTTTGCCATGGCAACTGCACATGTGTTTGTGGTCGACTGTGAGCAAACGCGGCACCCATCTTGCGGAAAGCTTTCTCATGCCCAAGTGATCATTCAAAATTGAAACCACTGAGCCATGCGAGATCGCTACGGCTTCCACAATCTCTCGCACTTTCAATCTTCGGTCGGCCAACACCATATCGTGAATTTTTTCGATTGTTTCGGGTGTAGAGACCTCAACTGGGCGTCCAGGACGTTCGGCATCTTCAGTGCTTGTACGGCCACAACGAAATTCAGTAAACCACTTTTGTACCATTGAAATCGATGGTGCAGAGGCCCCATAGTATTTATCAAGCTTAGCCTTGGTCTCGGTAATGGTTTTTTTTCGCAAGAAATAATGCTTAATAAGCACACGAAACTCACTTTTTTCCATTTTCTCCTCAAATTAGTGAGTAGTCTGATAAAAATAGCTGTCAAACACAAACTAACTGACGCAGCAAGTTTAAATTTGGACAGGAGTCAACTGACAGATGCCTGTTGACAGGAGCAGTGTTGCTGTTTCAGTAAAGAGGTCAGAAATTCAAAAATTCACGGACTTATTGACCCGCCCTCGTACATACTGACTAACCAGAGACGCTTACGCGCCGAAGATTACGTGCATCTGCGGGACGCCATGCAATAAGATAATAACGTGGAAAACTTAGGACGATTAGTAATGCTGTCATACAGTTTTACCGGTGGTCCACGTTGTATGCATGGACGTACGCAAGATGATTTTTGTTACGTCCGAAAATACGGCCGACCTGACCTTTTCATAACTTTTACAACTAATCCAAAGTGGATCGAAATTTCCCAAGAACTTCTCCCGGGACAGGCGTCTTATGATAGACATGATATCATAGCCAGAGTATTTCACTTAAAACTAAAGCTGATGATCGACCTGGTTACAAAAGGAAAAGCTTTCGGTTCTGCTCTTTGTTTTATGTACAGCGTTGAGTGTCAAAAGCGTGGCTTGCCACATGCTCAAGTTCTCCTGTGGCTCCAAGAAAAAATTCGTTCCGATGTGGTTGATACGGTCATAAAAGCTGAATTTCCTGACCGGAACAAGGATCCAGTATTGCACGAGATTATAAGGACACACCTGGTTCATGGGCCATGTGGCGCTTTAAATAGAAACTGTCCTTGCATGCAAGAGGATCACTGTTCTAAAAGATAACCTAGAGCACTAATAGAGCACACGGAGTCAAGGGAAAAAGGGTATCCATTGTATCGTCGAAGATCACAACAGCAGGGCGGTTTCACAGCTACAGTCAGGTTACATGGTCAAGAAATTGTTTTGGACAATAGATGGGTTGTACCTTATTCACCCGTGTTATCAAGAACATTTGAAGCCCACATAAATGTCGAAATGTGTAACAGCGTCGAGTCCATCAAATATATATGTAAATACGTCAACAAGGGCAGTGACCAGGTCACGTTTGCGTTGAGAAATAATGAATACGACGAAGTCACGAGGTTCCAATCTGGACGATATATAAGTTCTTCTGAGGCGGTTTGGCGTATTTTGAGCTTCCCCATTCACGAGAGATATCCGCCAGTGATGCATCTGGATGTTCACCTTGAAGGCGGGCCACGGGTGTATTTTAACCCTGAAAATGTGAATGAGCGCTTAGAAAACCCGAGACAAACCACTTTGCTGGCATTCTCTCGTCTTTGTGAAACAGATGATTTCGCAAAAACACTGTAATACGACGAAGTTCCATAATATTCGACTAACAACAAGCAGCAAGGTATTTTCAACCGTAGAAAACGTGCAAAAGCTGTGACTGGCAAAGCCGGCATTTACGAGGACCACGTCATTGGACGGGTCTACGCGGTGCATCCAAAGAACTCCGAATGATATTATTTACGCATACTTCTACGTACAGTGCGAGGACCTTCTTCTTTTGACGAACTGCGAAAGGTTGACTGCATTGGTTGACAGTCGCTTGCTAGATGGTGATCAGCATTGGGATGATGCTTTGTCCGAAGCATGCGTAAGCGATAGTCCACATCGCTTGCGTCATTTGTTTGCTATTTTGCTGGTATTTAGTTTACTTTCCGATGCTGCACAGTTGGGGCGAAAATATCAAGAAAAATTAGCTGAAGACTTTTCTAATGCACATCGCAACAATAAAACTAACCGCGAACTCAACGGCAGGTTGCGTGAGAATAATCTGAATAGAAGTTTTCTGGTTATTCAAAACATAGTTACATCTATAGGGGGTAATGCTCTCTCTCAAAACGGTATGCCCGCACCAACTTTAGATGGTAAACGCATTAATAGGGAATACGCGGTGGAAACAAACTATAATTCAGCGGAACTGGCCGAGACGTTGCAAAACGGTATCTTTAGTCTGACGCCGAAACAGCGTCTGGTATTCGCTCGCGTGTGTCAGGTGCTGCTTTGGGTGAAATCGTGTTTTAAGATGTACCAGGTGGGATGGGAAAAACATTTTTTACCAAAGTTATCTTGGCCCAAGTAGGCAATCAAAGCAAATTTGCTCTAACTGTCGCCTCATCGGGCATAGCAGCTACATTGTGGCCTCGAGGCAAAACGGCACATACAATGTTTAAAATTCCGATAGACATAAACAATACGGAAAGTCCAGTATGTAACGTTTCTAGGAATAGCGACAAAGCAAGGGTTCTACGCGATTGTTGCTTAGTGATATGGGACGAGTGCACCATGGCAAACCGTAAAGCGGTAGAGGCAGTAGAGAGAACGTTGCAAGACATCAGACAAAACGACCGTCCCAAGGGTGGTATGACAGTGCTTTTCTGTGGCGATTTTTGGCAGACTTTGCCAGTAGTACCACGAGAAACGAGGGCTGATGAAATTAGAGCCTGCCTAAAGAGCTCAAGTTATTCTGATGCATTTAACAATAAATATGCAGGCGCGAACAGGAGGCAGCCCAAATGCACGTATCCGCAAGAAGAAGAAAAAGTTATTTTGTCTACTAATTTATGTTCTACAGTTCCATCATTGCAAGACCTAATTTCTTCTGTATACGGTGACCTAACGCAAATAATAAATCATCACAACTCTTGGCTATGTGAAAGAGCTATTTTGACCCCTCGCTATGACCAAGCAGAAGCAATAAATGCAAAAATATTAACGTCTGTTCATGGGGAAAGTTCAAAATATATCTCCATCAAGAGAGTAATGGAACAAGAAGATGCTACAAACTACCCGGTAGAATTTTGAATTCTCTAAGTGCACCTGGCCTTCCGCCACACGAACTTAAATAAAAAGTACCCATAATTCTCCTTCGAAATTAAAGCCCACCAAAATTATGTAACGGCACACGACTAAAAGTCACGAACCTACAGCTAAACGTAATAGAAGCCGAGATTTTAACAGAATGCGGCGCAGGAGATACCGTCTTTATACCCCGAATCCCTCTCATTCCAAATAATTTCCCATTCTGTTTTAAGCGTGTAAAGTTTCCAGTTAGCTTAGCGCAGGGTCAGACGCTGTACGTTGCGGGCGTGCATGACCAGCTCTATGTGGCTTTATCCCGTGTTAGCAGCTCCAGCAATCTTTATCTGTACTTCCCTGGTCGTTCTACTGCCAACATTTTGAGATAGAGAAGCTTTGTGTTAATCTTAACTAATTAAATAAGACTAGACTTTAAATTGTTGTTGTTTTTATTGTCTTTGTTTTTGCTTTATATTGCTTTCAGTAAGGTCCAAGGGTATGAATATATTTCTAAAAAATGGCATCGGTGCTTATATCAGTTGTCTGCGTGTACGAAGTCACGAGCACAGATATCATATTGTAACATTTTCAGTAAATCCTATCAATGTGGCTATCTATGCACTACGGATAGGTCTTAGTGCGATGAAAATTCTTTTTGTCTCTTGGCAGGCGGGTGAAGCAAAGCGAGCACGGGTCAGCTAGTATTCATAATGATATTACAGATGAAAGATAAAATTTGTATCATATTTCTGAACTGTAAAACGTGTGGTAGCGAAACCTTGTAATTTTATGTGAGATAAAGAACTATCAACTTATCACTCTGTATTGCTACTCGAATTTTAAAAATATGCGAAAATGATATACGATTCTAATTTTAATACGTACTCTGTAAGAAAGTAGAATCGAGTGCTAATGTTGCCTTCTGTCTCTGAAAATTTTGTTAATTTCAAATTTGAAACTGCGTATTTTGACATTCAAATACGCAGTATTTATTTATTATTCTTTATTTAGTTTTAAGGCTTTACATACGAGGGCGGGTCAATAAGTCCGTGACTTTTGGATTAAAACACAGATTTTTTGATAAAAAAACAATTTTATTTTTTTACGTAGTCTCCCTTGAGCTCTGTACACTTTGTCCAACGCTTCTCCAATTTTTTCATCCCTTCCAAAAAAAATGATTTGTCGAGGTCCTCAAAATAGGCCTTTGTTTGCGAGATGACTTCATCATTGGAGTCAAATCTTTTTCCACCAAGCCATTTCTTCAGGTTTGGGAACAAGAAGTAGTCGCTCGGAGCCAAATCTGGAGAATAGGGTGGATGAGGGAGCAATTCATAGCCCAATTCATGGATTTTTGCCATGGCAACTGCACATGTGTTTGTGGTCGACTGTGAGCAAACGCGGCACCCATCTTGCGGAAAGCTTTCTCATGCCCAAGTGATCATTCAAAATTGAAACCACTGAGCCATGCGAGATCGCTACGGCTTCCACAATCTCTCGCACTTTCAATCTTCGGTCGGCCAACACCATATCGTGAATTTTTTCGATTGTTTCGGGTGTAGAGACCTCAACTGGGCGTCCAGGACGTTCGGCATCTTCAGTGCTTGTACGGCCACAACGAAATTCAGTAAACCACTTTTGTACCATTGAAATCGATGGTGCAGAGGCCCCATAGTATTTATCAAGCTTAGCCTTGGTCTCGGTAATGGTTTTTTTTCGCAAGAAATAATGCTTAATAAGCACACGAAACTCACTTTTTTCCATTTTCTCCTCAAATTAGTGAGTAGTCTGATAAAAATAGCTGTCAAACACAAACTAACTGACGCAGCAAGTTTAAATTTGGACAGGAGTCAACTGACAGATGCCTGTTGACAGGAGCAGTGTTGCTGTTTCAGTAAAGAGGTCAGAAATTCAAAAATTCACGGACTTATTGACCCGCCCTCGTACATACTGACTAACCAGAGACGCTTACGCGCCGAAGATTACGTGCATCTGCGGGACGCCATGCAATAAGATAATAACGTGGAAAACTTAGGACGATTAGTAATGCTGTCATACAGTTTTACCGGTGGTCCACGTTGTATGCATGGACGTACGCAAGATGATTTTTGTTACGTCCGAAAATACGGCCGACCTGACCTTTTCATAACTTTTACAACTAATCCAAAGTGGATCGAAATTTCCCAAGAACTTCTCCCGGGACAGGCGTCTTATGATAGACATGATATCATAGCCAGAGTATTTCACTTAAAACTAAAGCTGATGATCGACCTGGTTACAAAAGGAAAAGCTTTCGGTTCTGCTCTTTGTTTTATGTACAGCGTTGAGTGTCAAAAGCGTGGCTTGCCACATGCTCAAGTTCTCCTGTGGCTCCAAGAAAAAATTCGTTCCGATGTGGTTGATACGGTCATAAAAGCTGAATTTCCTGACCGGAACAAGGATCCAGTATTGCACGAGATTATAAGGACACACCTGGTTCATGGGCCATGTGGCGCTTTAAATAGAAACTGTCCTTGCATGCAAGAGGATCACTGTTCTAAAAGATAACCTAGAGCACTAATAGAGCACACGGAGTCAAGGGAAAAAGGGTATCCATTGTATCGTCGAAGATCACAACAGCAGGGCGGTTTCACAGCTACAGTCAGGTTACATGGTCAAGAAATTGTTTTGGACAATAGATGGGTTGTACCTTATTCACCCGTGTTATCAAGAACATTTGAAGCCCACATAAATGTCGAAATGTGTAACAGCGTCGAGTCCATCAAATATATATGTAAATACGTCAACAAGGGCAGTGACCAGGTCACGTTTGCGTTGAGAAATAATGAATACGACGAAGTCACGAGGTTCCAATCTGGACGATATATAAGTTCTTCTGAGGCGGTTTGGCGTATTTTGAGCTTCCCCATTCACGAGAGATATCCGCCAGTGATGCATCTGGATGTTCACCTTGAAGGCGGGCCACGGGTGTATTTTAACCCTGAAAATGTGAATGAGCGCTTAGAAAACCCGAGACAAACCACTTTGCTGGCATTCTCTCGTCTTTGTGAAACAGATGATTTCGCAAAAACACTGTAATACGACGAAGTTCCATAATATTCGACTAACAACAAGCAGCAAGGTATTTTCAACCGTAGAAAACGTGCAAAAGCTGTGACTGGCAAAGCCGGCATTTACGAGGACCACGTCATTGGACGGGTCTACGCGGTGCATCCAAAGAACTCCGAATGATATTATTTACGCATACTTCTACGTACAGTGCGAGGACCTTCTTCTTTTGACGAACTGCGAAAGGTTGACTGCATTGGTTGACAGTCGCTTGCTAGATGGTGATCAGCATTGGGATGATGCTTTGTCCGAAGCATGCGTAAGCGATAGTCCACATCGCTTGCGTCATTTGTTTGCTATTTTGCTGGTATTTAGTTTACTTTCCGATGCTGCACAGTTGGGGCGAAAATATCAAGAAAAATTAGCTGAAGACTTTTCTAATGCACATCGCAACAATAAAACTAACCGCGAACTCAACGGCAGGTTGCGTGAGAATAATCTGAATAGAAGTTTTCTGGTTATTCAAAACATAGTTACATCTATAGGGGGTAATGCTCTCTCTCAAAACGGTATGCCCGCACCAACTTTAGATGGTAAACGCATTAATAGGGAATACGCGGTGGAAACAAACTATAATTCAGCGGAACTGGCCGAGACGTTGCAAAACGGTATCTTTAGTCTGACGCCGAAACAGCGTCTGGTATTCGCTCGCGTGTGTCAGGTGCTGCTTTGGGTGAAATCGTGTTTTAAGATGTACCAGGTGGGATGGGAAAAACATTTTTTACCAAAGTTATCTTGGCCCAAGTAGGCAATCAAAGCAAATTTGCTCTAACTGTCGCCTCATCGGGCATAGCAGCTACATTGTGGCCTCGAGGCAAAACGGCACATACAATGTTTAAAATTCCGATAGACATAAACAATACGGAAAGTCCAGTATGTAACGTTTCTAGGAATAGCGACAAAGCAAGGGTTCTACGCGATTGTTGCTTAGTGATATGGGACGAGTGCACCATGGCAAACCGTAAAGCGGTAGAGGCAGTAGAGAGAACGTTGCAAGACATCAGACAAAACGACCGTCCCAAGGGTGGTATGACAGTGCTTTTCTGTGGCGATTTTTGGCAGACTTTGCCAGTAGTACCACGAGAAACGAGGGCTGATGAAATTAGAGCCTGCCTAAAGAGCTCAAGTTATTCTGATGCATTTAACAATAAATATGCAGGCGCGAACAGGAGGCAGCCCAAATGCACGTATCCGCAAGAAGAAGAAAAAGTTATTTTGTCTACTAATTTATGTTCTACAGTTCCATCATTGCAAGACCTAATTTCTTCTGTATACGGTGACCTAACGCAAATAATAAATCATCACAACTCTTGGCTATGTGAAAGAGCTATTTTGACCCCTCGCTATGACCAAGCAGAAGCAATAAATGCAAAAATATTAACGTCTGTTCATGGGGAAAGTTCAAAATATATCTCCATCAAGAGAGTAATGGAACAAGAAGATGCTACAAACTACCCGGTAGAATTTTGAATTCTCTAAGTGCACCTGGCCTTCCGCCACACGAACTTAAATAAAAAGTACCCATAATTCTCCTTCGAAATTAAAGCCCACCAAAATTATGTAACGGCACACGACTAAAAGTCACGAACCTACAGCTAAACGTAATAGAAGCCGAGATTTTAACAGAATGCGGCGCAGGAGATACCGTCTTTATACCCCGAATCCCTCTCATTCCAAATAATTTCCCATTCTGTTTTAAGCGTGTAAAGTTTCCAGTTAGCTTAGCGCAGGGTCAGACGCTGTACGTTGCGGGCGTGCATGACCAGCTCTATGTGGCTTTATCCCGTGTTAGCAGCTCCAGCAATCTTTATCTGTACTTCCCTGGTCGTTCTACTGCCAACATTTTGAGATAGAGAAGCTTTGTGTTAATCTTAACTAATTAAATAAGACTAGACTTTAAATTGTTGTTGTTTTTATTGTCTTTGTTTTTGCTTTATATTGCTTTCAGTAAGGTCCAAGGGTATGAATATATTTCTAAAAAATGGCATCGGTGCTTATATCAGTTGTCTGCGTGTACGAAGTCACGAGCACAGATATCATATTGTAACATTTTCAGTAAATCCTATCAATGTGGCTATCTATGCACTACGGATAGGTCTTAGTGCGATGAAAATTCTTTTTGTCTCTTGGCAGGCGGGTGAAGCAAAGCGAGCACGGGTCAGCTAGTATTCATAATGATATTACAGATGAAAGATAAAATTTGTATCATATCTCTGAACTGTAAAACGTGTGGTAGCGAAACCTTGTAATTTTATGTGAGATAAAGAACTATCAACTTATCACTCTGTATTGCTACTCGAATTTTAAAAATATGCGAAAATGATATACGATTCTAATTTTAATACGTACTCTGTAAGAAAGTAGAATCGAGTGCTAATGTTGCCTTCTGTCTCTGAAAATTTTGTTAATTTCAAATTTGAAACTGCGTATTTTGACATTCAAATACGCAGTATTTATTTATTATTCTTTATTTAGTTTTAAGGCTTTACATACGAGGGCGGGTCAATAAGTCCGTGACTTTTGGATTAAAACACAGATTTTTTGATAAAAAAACAATTTTATTTTTCAACGTAGTCTCCCTTGAGCTCTGTACACTTTGTCCAACGCTTCTCCAATTTTTTCATCCCTTCCAAAAAAAATGATTTGTCGAGGTCCTCAAAATAGGCCTTTGTTTGCGAGATGACTTCATCATTGGAGTCAAATCTTTTTCCACCAAGCCATTTCTTCAGGTTTGGGAACAAGAAGTAGTCGCTCGGAGCCAAATCTGGAGAATAGGGTGGATGAGGGAGCAATTCATAGCCCAATTCATGGATTTTTGCCATGGCAACTGCACATGTGTTTGTGGTCGACTGTGAGCAAACGCGGCACCCATCTTGCGGAAAGCTTTCTCATGCCCAAGTGATCATTCAAAATTGAAACCACTGAGCCATGCGAGATCGCTACGGCTTCCACAATCTCTCGCACTTTCAATCTTCGGTCGGCCAACACCATATCGTGAATTTTTTCGATTGTTTCGGGTGTAGACACCTCAACTGGGCGTCCAGGACGTTCGGCATCTTCAGTGCTTGTACGGCCACAACGAAATTCAGTAAACCACTTTTTTACCATTGAAATCGATGGTGCAGAGTCCCCATAGTATTTATCAAGCTTAGCCTTGGTCTCGGTAATGGTTTTTTTTCGCAAGAAATAATGCTTAATAAGCACACGAAACTCACTTTTTTCCATTTTCTCCTCAAATTAGTGAGTAGTCTGATAAAAATAGCTGTCAAACACAAACTAACTGAATCAGCAAGTTTAAATTTTGACAGGAGTCAACTGACAGATGCCTGTTGACAGGAGCAGTGTTGCTGTTTCAGTAAAGAGGTCAGAAATTCAAAAATTCACGGACTTATTGACCCGCCCTCGTACATACTGACTAACCAGAGACGCTTACGCGCCGAAGATTACGTGCATCTGCGGGACGCCATGCAATAAGACAATAACGTGGAAAACTTAGGACGATTAGTAATGCTGTCATACAGTTTTACCGGTGGTCCACGTTGTATGCATGGACGTACGCAAGATGATTTTTGTTACGTCCGAAAATACGGCCGACCTGACCTTTTCATAACTTTTACAACTAATCCAAAGTGGATCGAAATTTCCCAAGAACTTCTCCCGGGACAGGCGTCTTATGATAGACATGATATCATAGCCAGAGTATTTCACTTAAAACTAAAGCTGATGATCGACCTGGTTACAAAAGGAAAAGCTTTCGGTTCTGCTCTTTGTTTTATGTACAGCGTTGAGTGTCAAAAGCGTGGCTTGCCACATGCTCAAGTTCTCCTAGTCTGATAAAAATAGCTGTCAAACACAAACTAACTGACGCAGCAAGTTTAAATTTTGACAGGAGTCAACTGACAGATGCCTGTTGACAGGAGCAGTGTTGCTGTTTCAGTAAAGAGGTCAGAAATTCAAAAATTCACGGACTTATTGACCCGCCCTCGTACATACTGACTAACCAGAGACGCTTACGCGCCGAAGATTACGTGCATCTGCGGGACGCCATGCAATAAGATAATAACGTGGAAAACTTAGGACGATTAGTAATGCTGTCATACAGTTTTACCGGTGGTCCACGTTGTATGCATGGACGTACGCAAGATGATTTTTGTTACGTCCGAAAATACGGCCGACCTGACCTTTTCATAACTTTTACAACTAATCCAAAGTGGATCGAAATTTCCCAAGAACTTCTCCCGGGACAGGCGTCTTATGATAGACATGATATCATAGCCAGAGTATTTCACTTAAAACTAAAGCTGATGATCGACCTGGTTACAAAAGGAAAAGCTTTCGGTTCTGCTCTTTGTTTTATGTACAGCGTTGAGTGTCAAAAGCGTGGCTTGCCACATGCTCAATTTCTCCTGTGGCTCCAAGAAAAAATTCGTTCCGATGTGGTTGATACGGTCATAAAAGCTGAATTTCCTGACCGGAACAAGGATCCAGTATTGCACGAGATTATAAGGACACACCTGGTTCATGGGCCATGTGGCGCTTTAAATAGAAACTGTCCTTGCATGCAAGAGGATCACTGTTCTAAAAGATAACCTAGAGCACTAATAGAGCACACGGAGTCAAGGGAAAAAGGGTATCCATTGTATCGTCGAAGATCACAACAGCAGGGCGGTTTCACAGCTACAGTCAGGTTACATGGTCAAGAAATTGTTTTGGACAATAGATGGGTTGTACCTTATTCACCCCTGTTATCAAGAACATTTGAAGCCCACATAAATGTCGAAATGTGTAACAGCGTCGAGTCCATCAAATATATATGTAAATACGTCAACAAGGGCAGTGACCAGGTCACGTTTGCGTTGAGAAATAATGAATACGACGAAGTCACGAGGTTCCAATCTGGACGATATATAAGTTCTTCTGAGGCGGTTTGGCGTATTTTGAGCTTCCCCATTCACGAGAAGGCGGGCCACGGGTGTATTTTAACCCTGAAAATGTGAATGAGCGCTTAGAAAACCCGAGACAAACCACTTTGCTGGCATTCTCTCGTCTTTGTGAAACAGATGATTTCGCAAAAACACTGTAATACGACGAAGTTCCATAATATTCGACTAACAACAAGCAGCAAGGTATTTTCAACCGTAGAAAACGTGCAAAAGCTGTGACTGGCAAAGCCGGCATTTACGAGGACCACGTCATTGGACGGGTCTACGCGGTGCATCCAAAGAACTCCGAATGATATTATTTACGCATACTTCTACGTACAGTGCGAGGACCTTCTTCTTTTGACGAACTGCGAAAGGTTGACTGCATTGGTTGATAGTCGCTTGCTAGATGGTGATCAGCATTGGGATGATGCTTTGTCCGAAGCATGCGTAAGCGATAGTCCACATCGCTTGCGTCATTTGTTTGCTATTTTGCTGGTATTTAGTTTACTTTCCGATGCTGCACAGTTGGGGCGAAAATATCAAGAAAAATTAGCTGAAGACTTTTCTAATGCACATCGCAACAATAAAACTAACCGCGAACTCAACGGCAGGTTGCGTGAGAATAATCTGAATAGATGTTTTCTGGTTATTCAAAACATAGTTACATCTATAGGGGGTAATGCTCTCTCTCAAAACGGTATGCCCGCACCAACTTTAGATGGTAAACGCATTAATAGGGAATACGCGGTGGAAACAAACTATAATTCAGCGGAACTGGCCGAGACGTTGCAAAACGGTATCTTTAGTCTGACGCCGAAACAGCGTCTGGTATTCGCTCGCGTGTGTCAGGTGCTGCTTTGGGTGAAATCGTGTTTTAAGATGTACCAGGTGGGATGGGAAAAACATTTTTTACCAAAGTTATCTTGGCCCAAGTAGGCAATCAAAGCAAATTTGCTCTAACTGTCGCCTCATCGGGCATAGCAGCTACATTGTGGCCTCGAGGCAAAACGGCACATACAATGTTTAAAATTCCGATAGACATAAACAATACGGAAAGTCCAGTATGTAACGTTTCTAGGAATAGCGACAAAGCAAGGGTTCTACGCGATTGTTGCTTAGTGATATGGGACGAGTGCACCATGGCAAACCGTAAAGCGGTAGAGGCAGTAGAGAGAACGTTGCAAGACATCAGACAAAACGACCGTCCCAAGGGTGGTATGACAGTGCTTTTCTGTGGCGATTTTTGGCAGACTTTGCCAGTAGTACCACGAGAAACGAGGGCTGATGAAATTAGAGCCTGCCTAAAGAGCTCAAGTTATTCTGATGCATTTAACAATAAATATGCAGGCGCGAACAGGAGGCAGCCCAAATGCACGTATCCGCAAGAAGAAGAAAAAGTTATTTTGTCTACTAATTTATGTTCTACAGTTCCATCATTGCAAGACCTAATTTCTTCTGTATACGGTGACCTAACGCAAATAATAAATCATCACAACTCTTGGCTATGTGAAAGAGCTATTTTGACCCCTCGCTATGACCAAGCAGAAGCAATAAATGCAAAAATATTAACGTCTGTTCATGGGGAAAGTTCAAAATATATCTCCATCAAGAGAGTAATGGAACAAGAAGATGCTACAAACTACCCGGTAGAATTTTGAATTCTCTAAGTGCACCTGGCCTTCCGCCACACGAACTTAAATAAAAAGTACCCATAATTCTCCTTCGAAATTAAAGCCCACCAAAATTATGTAACGGCACACGACTAAAAGTCACGAACCTACAGCTAAACGTAATAGAAGCCGAGATTTTAACAGAATGCGGCGCAGGAGATACCGTCTTTATACCCCGAATCCCTCTCATTCCAAATAATTTCCCATTCTGTTTTAAGCGTGTAAAGTTTCCAGTTAGCTTAGCGCAGGGTCAGACGCTGTACGTTGCGGGCGTGCATGACCAGCTCTATGTGGCTTTATCCCGTGTTAGCAGCTCCAGCAATCTTTATCTGTACTTCCCTGGTCGTTCTACTGCCAACATTTTGAGATAGAGAAGCTTTGTGTTAATCTTAACTAATTAAATAAGACTAGACTTTAAATTGTTGTTGTTTTTATTGTCTTTGTTTTTGCTTTATATTGCTTTCAGTAAGGTCCAAGGGTATGAATATATTTCTAAAAAATGGCATCGGTGCTTATATCAGTTGTCTGCGTGTACGAAGTCACGAGCACAGATATCATATTGTAACATTTTCAGTAAATCCTATCAATGTGGCTATCTATGCACTACGGATAGGTCTTAGTGCGATGAAAATTCTTTTTGTCTCTTGGCAGGCGGGTGAAGCAAAGCGAGCACGGGTCAGCTAGTATTCATAATGATATTACAGATGAAAGATAAAATTTGTATCATATCTCTGAACTGTAAAACGTGTGGTAGCGAAACCTTGTAATTTTATGTGAGATAAAGAACTATCAACTTATCACTCTGTATTGCTACTCGAATTTTAAAAATATGCGAAAATGATATACGATTCTAATTTTAATACGTACTCTGTAAGAAAGTAGAATCGAGTGCTAATGTTGCCTTGTCTCTGAAAATTTTGTTAATTTCAAATTTGAAACTGCGTATTTTGACATTCAAATACGCAGTATTTATTTATTATTCTTTATTTAGTTTTAAGGCTTTACATACGAGGGCGGGTCAATGAGTCCGTGACTTTTGGATTAAAACACAGATTTTTTGATAAAAAAACAATTTTATTTTTCAACGTAGTCTCCCTTGAGCTCTGTACACTTTGTCCAACGCTTCTCCAATTTTTTTATCCCTTCCAAAAAAAATGATTTGTCGAGGTCCTCAAAATAGGCCTTTGTTTGCGAGATGACTTCATCATTGGTGTCAAATCTTTTTCCACCAAGCCATTTCTTCAGGTTTGGGAACAAGAAGTAGTCGCTCGGAGCCAAATCTGGAGAATAGGGTGGATGAGGGAGCAATTCATAGCCCAATTCATGGATTTTTGCCATGGCAACTGCACATGTGTTTGTGGTCGACTGTGAGCAAACGCGGCACCCATCTTGCGGAAAGCTTTCTCATGCCCAAGTGATCATTCAAAATTGAAACCACTGAGCCATGCGAGATCGCTACGGCTTCCACAATCTCTCGCACTTTCAATCTTCGGTCGGCCAACACCATATCGTGAATTTTTTCGATTGTTTCGGGTGTAGACACCTCAACTGGGCGTCCAGGACGTTCGGCATCTTCAGTGCTTGTACGGCCACAACGAAATTCAGTAAACCACTTTTTTACCATTGAAATCGATGGTGCAGAGTCCCCATAGTATTTATCAAGCTTAGCCTTGGTCTCGGTAATGGTTTTTTTTCGCAAGAAATAATGCTTAATAAGCACACGAAACTCACTTTTTTCCATTTTCTCCTCAAATTAGTGAGTAGTCTGATAAAAATAGCTGTCAAACACAAACTAACTGACGCAGCAAGTTTAAATTTTGACAGGAGTCAACTGACAGATGCCTGTTGACAGGAGCAGTGTTGCTGTTTCAGTAAAGAGGTCAGAAATTCAAAAATTCACGGACTTATTGACCCGCCCTCGTACATACTGACTAACCAGAGACGCTTACGCGCCGAAGATTACGTGCATCTGCGGGACGCCATGCAATAAGACAATAACGTGGAAAACTTAGGACGATTAGTAATGCTGTCATACAGTTTTACCGGTGGTCCACGTTGTATGCATGGACGTACGCAAGATGATTTTTGTTACGTCCGAAAATACGGCCGACCTGACCTTTTCATAACTTTTACAACTAATCCAAAGTGGATCGAAATTTCCCAAGAACTTCTCCCGGGACAGGCGTCTTATGATAGACATGATATCATAGCCAGAGTATTTCACTTAAAACTAAAGCTGATGATCGACCTGGTTACAAAAGGAAAAGCTTTCGGTTCTGCTCTTTGTTTTATGTACAGCGTTGAGTGTCAAAAGCGTGGCTTGCCACATGCTCAAGTTCTCCTGTGGCTCCAAGAAAAAATTCGTTCCGATGTGGTTGATACGGTCATAAAAGCTGAATTTCCTGACCGGAACAAGGATCCAGTATTGCACGAGATTATAAGGACACACCTGGTTCATGGGCCATGTGGCGCTTTAAATAGAAACTGTCCTTGCATGCAAGAGGATCACTGTTCTAAAAGATAACCTAGAGCACTAATAGAGCACACGGAGTCAAGGGAAAAAGGGTATCCATTGTATCGTCGAAGATCACAACAGCAGGGCGGTTTCACAGCTACAGTCAGGTTACATGGTCAAGAAATTGTTTTGGACAATAGATGGGTTGTACCTTATTCACCCGTGTTATCAAGAACATTTGAAGCCCACATAAATGTCGAAATGTGTAACAGCGTCGAGTCCATCAAATATATATGTAAATACGTCAACAAGGGCAGTGACCAGGTCACGTTTGCGTTGAGAAATAATGAATACGACGAAGTCACGAGGTTCCAATCTGGACGATATATAAGTTCTTCTGAGGCGGTTTGGCGTATTTTGAGCTTCCCCATTCACGAGAGATATCCGCCAGTGATGCATCTGGATGTTCACCTTGAAGGCGGGCCACGGGTGTATTTTAACCCTGAAAATGTGAATGAGCGCTTAGAAAACCCGAGACAAACCACTTTGCTGGCATTCTCTCGTCTTTGTGAAACAGATGATTTCGCAAAAACACTGTAATACGACGAAGTTCCATAATATTCGACTAACAACAAGCAGCAAGGTATTTTCAACCGTAGAAAACGTGCAAAAGCTGTGACTGGCAAAGCCGGCATTTACGAGGACCACGTCATTGGACGGGTCTACGCGGTGCATCCAAAGAACTCCGAATGATATTATTTACGCCTACTTCTACGTACAGTGCGAGGACCTTCTTCTTTTGACGAACTGCGAAAGGTTGACTGCATTGGTTGACAGTCGCTTGCTAGATGGTGATCAGCATTGGGATGATGCTTTGTCCGAAGCATGCGTAAGCGATAGTCCACATCGCTTGCGTCATTTGTTTGCTATTTTGCTGGTATTTAGTTTACTTTCCGATGCTGCACAGTTGGGGCGAAAATATCAAGAAAAATTAGCTGAAGACTTTTCTAATGCACATCGCAACAATAAAACTAACCGCGAACTCAACGGCAGGTTGCGTGAGAATAATCTGAATAGATGTTTTCTGGTTATTCAAAACATAGTTACATCTATAGGGGGTAATGCTCTCTCTCAAAACGGTATGCCCGCACCAACTTTAGATGGTAAACGCATTAATAGGGAATACGCGGTGGAAACAAACTATAATTCAGCGGAACTGGCCGAGACGTTGCAAAACGGTATCTTTAGTCTGACGCCGAAACAGCGTCTGGTATTCGCTCGCGTGTGTCAGGTGCTGCTTTGGGTGAAATCGTGTTTTAAGATGTACCAGGTGGGATGGGAAAAACATTTTTTACCAAAGTTATCTTGGCCCAAGTAGGCAATCAAAGCAAATTTGCTCTAACTGTCGCCTCATCGGGCATAGCAGCTACATTGTGGCCTCGAGGCAAAACGGCACATACAATGTTTAAAATTCCGATAGACATAAACAATACGGAAAGTCCAGTATGTAACGTTTCTAGGAATAGCGACAAAGCAAGGGTTCTACGCGATTGTTGCTTAGTGATATGGGACGAGTGCACCATGGCAAACCGTAAAGCGGTAGAGGCAGTAGAGAGAACGTTGCAAGACATCAGACAAAACGACCGTCCCAAGGGTGGTATGACAGTGCTTTTCTGTGGCGATTTTTGGCAGACTTTGCCAGTAGTACCACGAGAAACGAGGGCTGATGAAATTAGAGCCTGCCTAAAGAGCTCAAGTTATTCTGATGCATTTAACAATAAATATGCAGGCGCGAACAGGAGGCAGCCCAAATGCACGTATCCGCAAGAAGAAGAAAAAGTTATTTTGTCTACTAATTTATGTTCTACAGTTCCATCATTGCAAGACCTAATTTCTTCTGTATACGGTGACCTAACGCAAATAATAAATCATCACAACTCTTGGCTATGTGAAAGAGCTATTTTGACCCCTCGCTATGACCAAGCAGAAGCAATAAATGCAAAAATATTAACGTCTGTTCATGGGGAAAGTGCAAAATATATCTCCATCAAGAGAGTAATGGAACAAGAAGATGCTACAAACTACCCGGTAGAATTTTGAATTCTCTAAGTGCACCTGGCCTTCCGCCACACGAACTTAAATAAAAAGTACCCATAATTCTCCTTCGAAATTAAAGCCCACCAAAATTATGTAACGGCACACGACTAAAAGTCACGAACCTACAGCTAAACGTAATAGAAGCCGAGATTTTAACAGAATGCGGCGCAGGAGATACCGTCTTTATACCCCGAATCCCTCTCATTCCAAATAATTTCCCATTCTGTTTTAAGCGTGTAAAGTTTCCAGTTAGCTTAGCGCAGGGTCAGACGCTGTACGTTGCGGGCGTGCATGACCAGCTCTATGTGGCTTTATCCCGTGTTAGCAGCTCCAGCAATCTTTATCTGTACTTCCCTGGTCGTTCTACTGCCAACATTTTGAGATAGAGAAGCTTTGTGTTAATCTTAACTAATTAAATAAGACTAGACTTTAAATTGTTGTTGTTTTTATTGTCTTTGTTTTTGCTTTATATTGCTTTCAGTAAGGTCCAAGGGTATGAATATATTTCTAAAAAATGGCATCGGTGCTTATATCAGTTGTCTGCGTGTACGAAGTCACGAGCACAGATATCATATTGTAACATTTTCAGTAAATCCTATCAATGTGGCTATCTATGCACTACGGATAGGTCTTAGTGCGATGAAAATTCTTTTTGTCTCTTGGCAGGCGGGTGAAGCAAAGCGAGCACGGGTCAGCTAGTATTCATAATGATATTACAGATGAAAGATAAAATTTGTATCATATCTCTGAACTGTAAAACGTGTGGTAGCGAAACCTTGTAATTTTATGTGAGATAAAGAACTATCAACTTATCACTCTGTATTGCTACTCGAATTTTAAAAATATGCGAAAATGATATACGATTCTAATTTTAATACGTACTCTGTAAGAAAGTAGAATCGAGTGCTAATGTTGCCTTGTCTCTGAAAATTTTGTTAATTTCAAATTTGAAACTGCGTATTTTGACATTCAAATACGCAGTATTTATTTATTATTCTTTATTTAGTTTTAAGGCTTTACATACGAGGGCGGGTCAATGAGTCCGTGACTTTTGGATTAAAACACAGATTTTTTGATAAAAAAACAATTTTATTTTTCAACGTAGTCTCCCTTGAGCTCTGTACACTTTGTCCAACGCTTCTCCAATTTTTTTATCCCTTCCAAAAAAAATGATTTGTCGAGGTCCTCAAAATAGGCCTTTGTTTGCGAGATGACTTCATCATTGGAGTCAAATCTTTTTCCACCAAGCCATTTCTTCAGGTTTGGGAACAAGAAGTAGTCGCTCGGAGCCAAATCTGGAGAATAGGGTGGATGAGGGAGCAATTCATAGCCCAATTCATGGATTTTTGCCATGGCAACTGCACATGTGTTTGTGGTCGACTGTGAGCAAACGCGGCACCCATCTTGCGGAAAGCTTTCTCATGCCCAAGTGATCATTCAAAATTGAAACCACTGAGCCATGCGAGATCGCTACGGCTTCCACAATCTCTCGCACTTTCAATCTTCGGTCGGCCAACACCATATCGTGAATTTTTTCGATTGTTTCGGGTGTAGAGACCTCAACTGGGTGTCCAGGACGTTCGGCATCTTCAGTGCTTGTACGGCCACAACAAAATTCAGTAAACCACTTTTTTACCATTGAAATCGATGGTGCAGAGTCCCCATAGTATTTATCAAGCTTAGCCTTGGTCTCGGTAATGGTTTTCTTTCGCAAGAAATAATGCTTAATAAGCACACGAAACTCACTTTTTTCCATTTTCTCCTCAAATTAGTGAGTAGTCTGATAAAAATAGCTGTCAAACACAAACTAACTGACGCAGCAAGTTTAAATTTTGACAGGAGTCAACTGACAGATGCCTGTTGACAGGAGCAGTGTTGCTGTTTCAGTAAAGAGGTCAGAAATTCAAAAATTCACGGACTTATTGACCCGCCCTCGTACATACTGACTAACCAGAGACGCTTACGCGCCGAAGATTACGTGCATCTGCGGGACGCCATGCAATAAGACAATAACGTGGAAAACTTAGGACGATTAGTAATGCTGTCATACAGTTTTACCGGTGGTCCACGTTGTATGCATGGACGTACGCAAGATGATTTTTGTTACGTCCGAAAATACGGCCGACCTGACCTTTTCATAACTTTTACAACTAATCCAAAGTGGATCGAAATTTCCCAAGAACTTCTCCCGGGACAGGCGTCTTATGATAGACATGATATCATAGCCAGAGTATTTCACTTAAAACTAAAGCTGATGATCGACCTGGTTACAAAAGGAAAAGCTTTCGGTTCTGCTCTTTGTTTTATGTACAGCGTTGAGTGTCAAAAGCGTGGCTTGCCACATGCTCAAGTTCTCCTGTGGCTCCAAGAAAAAATTCGTTCCGATGTGGTTGATACGGTCATAAAAGCTGAATTTCCTGACCGGAACAAGGATCCAGTATTGCACGAGATTATAAGGACACACCTGGTTCATGGGCCATGTGGCGCTTTAAATAGAAACTGTCCTTGCATGCAAGAGGATCACTGTTCTAAAAGATAACCTAGAGCACTAATAGAGCACACGGAGTCAAGGGAAAAAGGGTATCCATTGTATCGTCGAAGATCACAACAGCAGGGCGGTTTCACAGCTACAGTCAGGTTACATGGTCAAGAAATTGTTTTGGACAATAGATGGGTTGTACCTTATTCACCCGTGTTATCAAGAACATTTGAAGCCCACATAAATGTCGAAATGTGTAACAGCGTCGAGTCCATCAAATATATATGTAAATACGTCAACAAGGGCAGTGACCAGGTCACGTTTGCGTTGAGAAATAATGAATACGACGAAGTCACGAGGTTCCAATCTGGACGATATATAAGTTCTTCTGAGGCGGTTTGGCGTATTTTGAGCTTCCCCATTCACGAGAGATATCCGCCAGTGATGCATCTGGATGTTCACCTTGAAGGCGGGCCACGGGTGTATTTTAACCCTGAAAATGTGAATGAGCGCTTAGAAAACCCGAGACAAACCACTTTGCTGGCATTCTCTCGTCTTTGTGAAACAGATGATTTCGCAAAAACACTGTAATACGACGAAGTTCCATAATATTCGACTAACAACAAGCAGCAAGGTATTTTCAACCGTAGAAAACGTGCAAAAGCTGTGACTGGCAAAGCCGGCATTTACGAGGACCACGTCATTGGACGGGTCTACGCGGTGCATCCAAAGAACTCCGAATGATATTATTTACGCCTACTTCTACGTACAGTGCGAGGACCTTCTTCTTTTGACGAACTGCGAAAGGTTGACTGCATTGGTTGACAGTCGCTTGCTAGATGGTGATCAGCATTGGGATGATGCTTTGTCCGAAGCATGCGTAAGCGATAGTCCACATCGCTTGCGTCATTTGTTTGCTATTTTGCTGGTATTTAGTTTACTTTCCGATGCTGCACAGTTGGGGCGAAAATATCAAGAAAAATTAGCTGAAGACTTTTCTAATGCACATCGCAACAATAAAACTAACCGCGAACTCAACGGCAGGTTGCGTGAGAATAATCTGAATAGATGTTTTCTGGTTATTCAAAACATAGTTACATCTATAGGGGGTAATGCTCTCTCTCAAAACGGTATGCCCGCACCAACTTTAGATGGTAAACGCATTAATAGGGAATACGCGGTGGAAACAAACTATAATTCAGCGGAACTGGCCGAGACGTTGCAAAACGGTATCTTTAGTCTGACGCCGAAACAGCGTCTGGTATTCGCTCGCGTGTGTCAGGTGCTGCTTTGGGTGAAATCGTGTTTTAAGATGTACCAGGTGGGATGGGAAAAACATTTTTTACCAAAGTTATCTTGGCCCAAGTAGGCAATCAAAGCAAATTTGCTCTAACTGTCGCCTCATCGGGCATAGCAGCTACATTGTGGCCTCGAGGCAAAACGGCACATACAATGTTTAAAATTCCGATAGACATAAACAATACGGAAAGTCCAGTATGTAACGTTTCTAGGAATAGCGACAAAGCAAGGGTTCTACGCGATTGTTGCTTAGTGATATGGGACGAGTGCACCATGGCAAACCGTAAAGCGGTAGAGGCAGTAGAGAGAACGTTGCAAGACATAAGACAAAACGACCGTCCCAAGGGTGGTATGACAGTGCTTTTCTGTGGCGATTTTTGGCAGACTTTGCCAGTAGTACCACGAGAAACGAGGGCTGATGAAATTAGAGCCTGCCTAAAGAGCTCAAGTTATTCTGATGCATTTAACAATAAATATGCAGGCGCGAACAGGAGGCAGCCCAAATGCACGTATCCGCAAGAAGAAGAAAAAGTTATTTTGTCTACTAATTTATGTTCTACAGTTCCATCATTGCAAGACCTAATTTCTTCTGTATACGGTGACCTAACGCAAATAATAAATCATCACAACTCTTGGCTATGTGAAAGAGCTATTTTGACCCCTCGCTATGACCAAGCAGAAGCAATAAATGCAAAAATATTAACGTCTGTTCATGGGGAAAGTGCAAAATATATCTCCATCAAGAGAGTAATGGAACAAGAAGATGCTACAAACTACCCGGTAGAATTTTGAATTCTCTAAGTGCACCTGGCCTTCCGCCACACGAACTTAAATAAAAAGTACCCATAATTCTCCTTCGAAATTAAAGCCCACCAAAATTATGTAACGGCACACGACTAAAAGTCACGAACCTACAGCTAAACGTAATAGAAGCCGAGATTTTAACAGAATGCGGCGCAGGAGATACCGTCTTTATACCCCGAATCCCTCTCATTCCAAATAATTTCCCATTCTGTTTTAAGCGTGTTAAGTTTCCAGTTAGCTTAGCGCAGGGTCAGACGCTGTACGTTGCGGGCGTGCATGACCAGCTCTATGTGGCTTTATCCCGTGTTAGCAGCTCCAGCAATCTTTATCTGTACTTCCCTGGTCGTTCTACTGCCAACATTTTGAGATAGAGAAGCTTTGTGTTAATCTTAACTAATTAAATAAGACTAGACTTTAAATTGTTGTTGTTTTTATTGTCTTTGTTTTTGCTTTATATTGCTTTCAGTAAGGTCCAAGGGTATGAATATATTTCTAAAAAATGGCATCGGTGCTTATATCAGTTGTCTGCGTGTACGAAGTCACGAGCACAGATATCATATTGTAACATTTTCAGTAAATCCTATCAATGTGGCTATCTATGCACTACGGATAGGTCTTAGTGCGATGAAAATTCTTTTTGTCTCTTGGCAGGCGGGTGAAGCAAAGCGAGCACGGGTCAGCTAGTATTCATAATGATATTACAGATGAAAGATAAAATTTGTATCATATCTCTGAACTGTAAAACGTGTGGTAGCGAAACCTTGTAATTTTATGTGAGATAAAGAACTATCAACTTATCACTCTGTATTGCTACTCGAATTTTAAAAATATGCGAAAATGATATACGATTCTAATTTTAATACGTACTCTGTAAGAAAGTAGAATCGAGTGCTAATGTTGCCTTCTGTCTCTGAAAATTTTGTTAATTTCAAATTTGAAACTGCGTATTTTGACATTCAAATACGCAGTATTTATTTATTATTCTTTATTTAGTTTTAAGGCTTTACATACGAGGGCGGGTCAATAAGTCCGTGACTTTTGGATTAAAACACAGATTTTTTGATAAAAAAACAATTTTATTTTTCAACGTAGTCTCCCTTGAGCTCTGTACACTTTGTCCAACGCTTCTCCAATTTTTTTATCCCTTCCAAAAAAAATGATTTGTCGAGGTCCTCAAAATAGGCCTTTGTTTGCGAGATGACTTCATCATTGGAGTCAAATCTTTTTCCACCAAGCCATTTCTTCAGGTTTGGGAACAAGAAGTAGTCGCTCGGAGCCAAATCTGGAGAATAGGGTGGATGAGGGAGCAATTCATAGCCCAATTCATGGATTTTTGCCATGGCAACTGCACATGTGTTTGTGGTCGACTGTGAGCAAACGCGGCACCCATCTTGCGGAAAGCTTTCTCATGCCCAAGTGATCATTCAAAATTGAAACCACTGAGCCATGCGAGATCCCTACGGCTTCCACAATCTCTCGCACTTTCAATCTTCGGTCGGCCAACACCATATCGTGAATTTTTTCGATTGTTTCGGGTGTAGAGACCTCAACTGGGCGTCCAGGACGTTCGGCATCTTCAGTGCTTGTACGGCCACAACGAAATTCAGTAAACCACTTTTTTACCATTGAAATCGATGGTGCAGAGTCCCCATAGTATTTATCAAGCTTAGCCTTGGTCTCGGTAATGGTTTTTTTTCGCAAGAAATAATGCTTAATAAGCACACGAAACTCACTTTTTTCCATTTTCTCCTCAAATTAGTGAGTAGTCTGATAAAAATAGCTGTCAAACACAAACTAACTGACGCAGCAAGTTTAAATTTTGACAGGAGTCAACTGACAGATGCCTGTTGACAGGAGCAATGTTGCTGTTTCAGTAAAGAGGTCAGAAATTCAAAAATTCACGGACTTATTGACCCGCCCTCGTACATACTGACTAACCAGAGACGCTTACGCGCCGAAGATTACGTGCATCTGCGGGACGCCATGCAATAAGACAATAACGTGGAAAACTTAGGACGATTAGTAATGCTGTCATACAGTTTTACCGGTGGTCCACGTTGTATGCATGGACGTACGCAAGATGATTTTTGTTACGTCCGAAAATACGGCCGACCTGACCTTTTCATAACTTTTACAACTAATCCAAAGTGGATCGAAATTTCCCAAGAACTTCTCCCGGGACAGGCGTCTTATGATAGACATGATATCATAGCCAGAGTATTTCACTTAAAACTAAAGCTGATGATCGACCTGGTTACAAAAGGAAAAGCTTTCGGTTCTGCTCTTTGTTTTATGTACAGCGTTGAGTGTCAAAAGCGTGGCTTGCCACATGCTCAAGTTCTCCTGTGGCTCCAAGAAAAAATTCGTTCCGATGTGGTTGATACGGTCATAAAAGCTGAATTTCCTGACCGGAACAAGGATCCAGTATTGCACGAGATTATAAGGACACACCTGGTTCATGGGCCATGTGGCGCTTTAAATAGAAACTGTCCTTGCATGCAAGAGGATCATTGTTCTAAAAGATAACCTAGAGCACTAATAGAGCACACGGAGTCAAGGGAAAAAGGGTATCCATTGTATCGTCGAAGATCACAACAGCAGGGCGGTTTCACAGCTACAGTCAGGTTACATGGTCAAGAAATTGTTTTGGACAATAGATGGGTTGTACCTTATTCACCCGTGTTATCAAGAACATTTGAAGCCCACATAAATGTCGAAATGTGTAACAGCGTCGAGTCCATCAAATATATATGTAAATACGTCAACAAGGGCAGTGACCAGGTCACGTTTGCGTTGAGAAATAATGAATACGACGAAGTCACGAGGTTCCAATCTGGACGATATATAAGTTCTTCTGAGGCGGTTTGGCGTATTTTGAGCTTCCCCATTCACGAGAGATATCCGCCAGTGATGCATCTGGATGTTCACCTTGAAGGCGGGCCACGGGTGTATTTTAACCCTGAAAATGTGAATGAGCGCTTAGAAAACCCGAGACAAACCACTTTGCTGGCATTCTCTCGTCTTTGTGAAACAGATGATTTCGCAAAAACACTGTAATACGACGAAGTTCCATAATATTCCACTAACAACAAGCAGCAAGGTATTTTCAACCGTAGAAAACGTGCAAAAGCTGTGACTGGCAAAGCCGGCATTTACGAGGACCACGTCATTGGATGGGTCTACGCGGTGCATCCAAAGAACTCCGAATGATATTATTTACGCCTACTTCTACGTACAGTGCGAGGACCTTCTTCTTTTGACGAACTGCGAAAGGTTGACTGCATTGGTTGACAGTCGCTTGCTAGATGGTGATCAGCATTGGGATGATGCTTTGTCCGAAGCATGCGTAAGCGATAGTCCACATCGCTTGCGTCATTTGTTTGCTATTTTGCTGGTATTTAGTTTACTTTCCGATGCTGCACAGTTGGGGCGAAAATATCAAGAAAAATTAGCTGAAGACTTTTCTAATGCACATCGCAACAATAAAACTAACCGCGAACTCAACGGCAGGTTGCGTGAGAATAATCTGAATAGATGTTTTCTGGTTATTCAAAACATAGTTACATCTATAGGGGGTAATGCTCTCTCTCAAAACGGTATGCCCGCACCAACTTTAGATGGTAAACGCATTAATAGGGAATACGCGGTGGAAACAAACTATAATTCAGCGGAACTGGCCGAGACGTTGCAAAACGGTATCTTTAGTCTGACGCCGAAACAGCGTCTGGTATTCGCTCGCGTGTGTCAGGTGCTGCTTTGGGTGAAATCGTGTTTTAAGATGTACCAGGTGGGATGGGAAAAACATTTTTTACCAAAGTTATCTTGGCCCAAGTAGGCAATCAAAGCAAATTTGCTCTAACTGTCGCCTCATCGGGCATAGCAGCTACATTGTGGCCTCGAGGCAAAACGGCACATACAATGTTTAAAATTCCGATAGACATAAACAATACGGAAAGTCCAGTATGTAACGTTTCTAGGAATAGCGACAAAGCAAGGGTTCTACGCGATTGTTGCTTAGTGATATGGGACGAGTGCACCATGGCAAACCGTAAAGCGGTAGAGGCAGTAGAGAGAACGTTGCAAGACATCAGACAAAACGACCGTCCCAAGGGTGGTATGACAGTGCTTTTCTGTGGCGATTTTTGGCAGACTTTGCCAGTAGTACCACGAGAAACGAGGGCTGATGAAATTAGAGCCTGCCTAAAGAGCTCAAGTTATTCTGATGCATTTAACAATAAATATGCAGGCGCGAACAGGAGGCAGCCCAAATGCACGTATCCGCAAGAAGAAGAAAAAGTTATTTTGTCTACTAATTTATGTTCTACAGTTCCATCATTGCAAGACCTAATTTCTTCTGTATACGGTGACCTAACGCAAATAATAAATCATCACAACTCTTGGCTATGTGAAAGAGCTATTTTGACCCCTCGCTATGACCAAGCAGAAGCAATAAATGCAAAAATATTAACGTCTGTTCATGGGGAAAGTTCAAAATATATCTCCATCAAGAGAGTAATGGAACAAGAAGATGCTACAAACTACCCGGTAGAATTTTGAATTCTCTAAGTGCACCTGGCCTTCCGCCACACGAACTTAAATAAAAAGTACCCATAATTCTCCTTCGAAATTAAAGCCCACCAAAATTATGTAACGGCACACGACTAAAAGTCACGAACCTACAGCTAAACGTAATAGAAGCCGAGATTTTAACAGAATGCGGCGCAGGAGATACCGTCTTTATACCCCGAATCCCTCTCATTCCAAATAATTTCCCATTCTGTTTTAAGCGTGTAAAGTTTCCAGTTAGCTTAGCGCAGGGTCAGACGCTGTACGTTGCGGGCGTGCATGACCAGCTCTATGTGGCTTTATCCCGTGTTAGCAGCTCCAGCAATCTTTATCTGTACTTCCCTGGTCGTTCTACTGCCAACATTTTGAGATAGAGAAGCTTTGTGTTAATCTTAACTAATTAAATAAGACTAGACTTTAAATTGTTGTTGTTTTTATTGTCTTTGTTTTTGCTTTATATTGCTTTCAGTAAGGTCCAAGGGTATGAATATATTTCTAAAAAATGGCATCGGTGCTTATATTAGTTGTCTGCGTGTACGAAGTCACGAGCACAGATATCATATTGTAACATTTTCAGTAAATCCTATCAATGTGGCTATCTATGCACTACGGATAGGTCTTAGTGCGATGAAAATTCTTTTTGTCTCTTGGCAGGCGGGTGAAGCAAAGCGAGCACGGGTCAGCTAGTATTCATAATGATATTACAAATGAAAGATAAAATTTGTATCATATCTCTGAACTGTAAAACGTGTGGTAGCGAAACCTTGTAATTTTATGTGAGATAAAGAACTATCAACTTATCACTCTGTATTGCTACTCGAATTTTAAAAATATGCGAAAATGATATACGATTCTAATTTTAATACGTACTCTGTAAGAAAGTAGAATCGAGTGCTAATGTTGCCTTCTGTCTCTGAAAATTTTGTTAATTTCAAATTTGAAACTGCGTATTTTGACATTCAAATACGCAGTATTTATTTATTATTCTTTATTTAGTTTTAAGGCTTTACATACGAGGGCGGGTCAATAAGTCCGTGACTTTTGGATTAAAACACAGATTTTTTGATAAAAAAACAATTTTATTTTTCAACGTAGTCTCCCTTGAGCTCTGTACACTTTGTCCAACGCTTCTCCAATTTTTTTATCCCTTCCAAAAAAAATGATTTGTCGAGGTCCTCAAAATAGGCCTTTGTTTGCGAGATGACTTCATCATTGGAGTCAAATCTTTTTCCACCAAGCCATTTCTTCAGGTTTGGGAACAAGAAGTAGTCGCTCGGAGCCAAATCTGGAGAATAGGGTGGATGAGGGAGCAATTCATAGCCCAATTCATGGATTTTTGCCATGGCAACTGCACATGTGTTTGTGGTCGACTGTGAGCAAACGCGGCACCCATCTTGCGGAAAGCTTTCTCATGCCCAAGTGATCATTCAAAATTGAAACCACTGAGCCATGCGAGATCGCTACGGCTTCCACAATCTCTCGCACTTTCAATCTTCGGTCGGCCAACACCATATCGTGAATTTTTTCGATTGTTTCGGGTGTAGAGACCTCAACTGGGCGTCCAGGACGTTCGGCATCTTCAGTGCTTGTACGGCCACAACGAAATTCAGTAAACCACTTTTTTACCATTGAAATCGATGGTGCAGAGTCCCCATAGTATTTATCAAGCTTAGCCTTGGTCTCGGTAATGGTTTTTTTTCGCAAGAAATAATGCTTAATAAGCACACGAAACTCACTTTTTTCCATTTTCTCCTCAAATTAGTGAGTAGTCTGATAAAAATAGCTGTCAAACACAAACTAACTGACGCAGCAAGTTTAAATTTTGACAGGAGTCAACTGACAGATGCCTGTTGACAGGAGCAGTGTTGCTGTTTCAGTAAAGAGGTCAGAAATTCAAAAATTCACGGACTTATTGACCCGCCCTCGTACATACTGACTAACCAGAGACGCTTACGCGCCGAAGATTACGTGCATCTGCGGGACGCCATGCAATAAGACAATAACGTGGAAAACTTAGGACGATTAGTAATGCTGTCATACAGTTTTACCGGTGGTCCACGTTGTATGCATGGACGTACGCAAGATGATTTTTGTTACGTCCGAAAATACGGCCGACCTGACCTTTTCATAACTTTTACAACTAATCCAAAGTGGATCGAAATTTCCCAAGAACTTCTCCCGGGACAGGCGTCTTATGATAGACATGATATCATAGCCAGAGTATTTCACTTAAAACTAAAGCTGATGATCGACCTGGTTACAAAAGGAAAAGCTTTCGGTTCTGCTCTTTGTTTTATGTACAGCGTTGAGTGTCAAAAGCGTGGCTTGCCACATGCTCAAGTTCTCCTGTGGCTCCAAGAAAAAATTCGTTCCGATGTGGTTGATACGGTCATAAAAGCTGAATTTCCTGACCGGAACAAGGATCCAGTATTGCACGAGATTATAAGGACACACCTGGTTCATGGGCCATGTGGCGCTTTAAATAGAAACTGTCCTTGCATGCAAGAGGATCACTGTTCTAAAAGATAACCTAGAGCACTAATAGAGCACACGGAGTCAAGGGAAAAAGGGTATCCATTGTATCGTCGAAGATCACAACAGCAGGGCGGTTTCACAGCTACAGTCAGGTTACATGGTCAAGAAATTGTTTTGGACAATAGATGGGTTGTACCTTATTCACCCGTGTTATCAAGAACATTTGAAGCCCACATAAATGTCGAAATGTGTAACAGCGTCGAGTCCATCAAATATATATGTAAATACGTCAACAAGGGCAGTGACCAGGTCACGTTTGCGTTGAGAAATAATGAATACGACGAAGTCACGAGGTTCCAATCTGGACGATATATAAGTTCTTCTGAGGCGGTTTGGCGTATTTTGAGCTTCCCCATTCACGAGAGATATCCGCCAGTGATGCATCTGGATGTTCACCTTGAAGGCGGGCCACGGGTGTATTTTAACCCTGAAAATGTGAATGAGCGCTTAGAAAACCCGAGACAAACCACTTTGCTGGCATTCTCTCGTCTTTGTGAAACAGATGATTTCGCAAAAACACTGTAATACGACGAAGTTCCATAATATTCCACTAACAACAAGCAGCAAGGTATTTTCAACCGTAGAAAACGTGCAAAAGCTGTGACTGGCAAAGCCGGCATTTACGAGGACCACGTCATTGGACGGGTCTACGCGGTGCATCCAAAGAACTCCGAATGATATTATTTACGCCTACTTCTACGTACAGTGCGAGGACCTTCTTCTTTTGACGAACTGCGAAAGGTTGACTGCATTGGTTGACAGTCGCTTGCTAGATGGTGATCAGCATTGGGATGATGCTTTGTCCGAAGCATGCGTAAGCGATAGTCCACATCGCTTGCGTCATTTGTTTGCTATTTTGCTGGTATTTAGTTTACTTTCCGATGCTGCACAGTTGGGGCGAAAATATCAAGAAAAATTAGCTGAAGACTTTTCTAATGCACATCGCAACAATAAAACTAACCGCGAACTCAACGGCAGGTTGCGTGAGAATAATCTGAATAGATGTTTTCTGGTTATTCAAAACATAGTTACATCTATAGGGGGTAATGCTCTCTCTCAAAACGGTATGCCCGCACCAACTTTAGATGGTAAACGCATTAATAGGGAATACGCGGTGGAAACAAACTATAATTCAGCGGAACTGGCCGAGACGTTGCAAAACGGTATCTTTAGTCTGACGCCGAAACAGCGTCTGGTATTCGCTCGCGTGTGTCAGGTGCTGCTTTGGGTGAAATCGTGTTTTAAGATGTACCAGGTGGGATGGGAAAAACATTTTTTACCAAAGTTATCTTGGCCCAAGTAGGCAATCAAAGCAAATTTGCTCTAACTGTCGCCTCATCGGGCATAGCAGCTACATTGTGGCCTCGAGGCAAAACGGCACATACAATGTTTAAAATTCCGATAGACATAAACAATACGGAAAGTCCAGTATGTAACGTTTCTAGGAATAGCGACAAAGCAAGGGTTCTACGCGATTGTTGCTTAGTGATATGGGACGAGTGCACCATGGCAAACCGTAAAGCGGTAGAGGCAGTAGAGAGAACGTTGCAAGACATCAGACAAAACGACCGTCCCAAGGGTGGTATGACAGTGCTTTTCTGTGGCGATTTTTGGCAGACTTTGCCAGTAGTACCACGAGAAACGAGGGCTGATGAAATTAGAGCCTGCCTAAAGAGCTCAAGTTATTCTGATGCATTTAACAATAAATATGCAGGCGCGAACAGGAGGCAGCCCAAATGCACGTATCCGCAAGAAGAAGAAAAAGTTATTTTGTCTACTAATTTATGTTCTACAGTTCCATCATTGCAAGACCTAATTTCTTCTGTATACGGTGACCTAACGCAAATAATAAATCATCACAACTCTTGGCTATGTGAAAGAGCTATTTTGACCCCTCGCTATGACCAAGCAGAAGCAATAAATGCAAAAATATTAACGTCTGTTCATGGGGAAAGTTCAAAATATATCTCCATCAAGAGAGTAATGGAACAAGAAGATGCTACAAACTACCCGGTAGAATTTTGAATTCTCTAAGTGCACCTGGCCTTCCGCCACACGAACTTAAATAAAAAGTACCCATAATTCTCCTTCGAAATTAAAGCCCACCAAAATTATGTAACGGCACACGACTAAAAGTCACGAACCTACAGCTAAACGTAATAGAAGCCGAGATTTTAACAGAATGCGGCGCAGGAGATACCGTCTTTATACCCCGAATCCCTCTCATTCCAAATAATTTCCCATTCTGTTTTAAGCGTGTAAAGTTTCCAGTTAGCTTAGCGCAGGGTCAGACGCTGTACGTTGCGGGCGTGCATGACCAGCTCTATGTGGCTTTATCCCGTGTTAGCAGCTCCAGCAATCTTTATCTGTACTTCCCTGGTCGTTCTACTGCCAACATTTTGAGATAGAGAAGCTTTGTGTTAATCTTAACTAATTAAATAAGACTAGACTTTAAATTGTTGTTGTTTTTATTGTCTTTGTTTTTGCTTTATATTGCTTTCAGTAAGGTCCAAGGGTATGAATATATTTCTAAAAAATGGCATCGGTGCTTATATCAGTTGTCTGCGTGTACGAAGTCACGAGCACAGATATCATATTGTAACATTTTCAGTAAATCCTATCAATGTGGCTATCTATGCACTACGGATAGGTCTTAGTGCGATGAAAATTCTTTTTGTCTCTTGGCAGGCGGGTGAAGCAAAGCGAGCACGGGTCAGCTAGTATTCATAATGATATTACAGATGAAAGATAAAATATGTATCATATCTCTGAACTGTAAAACGTGTGGTAGCGAAACCTTGTAATTTTATGTGAAATAAAGAACTATCAACTTATCACTCTGTATTGCTACTCGAATTTTAAAAATATGCGAAAATGATATACGATTCTAATTTTAATACGTTCTCTGTAAGAAAGTAGAATCGAGTGCTAATGTTGCCTTCTGTCTCTGAAAATTTTGTTAATTTCAAATTTGAAACTGCGTATTTTGACATTCAAATACGCAGTATTTATTTATTATTCTTTATTTAGTTTTAAGGCTTTACATACGAGGGCGGGTCAATAAGTCCGTGACTTTTGGATTAAAACACAGATTTTTTGATAAAAAAATAATTTTATTTTTCAACGTAGTCTCCCTTGAGCTATATACACTTTGTCCAACGCTTCTCCAATTTTTTTATCCCTTCCAAAAAAAATGATTTGTCGAGGTCCTCAAAATAGGCCTTTGTTTGCGAGATGACTTCATCATTGGAGTCAAATCTTTTTCCACCAAGCCATTTCTTCAGGTTTGGGAACAAGAAGTAGTCTCTCGGAGCCAAATCTGGAGAATAGGGTGGATTAGGGAGCAATTCATAGCCCAATTCATGGATTTTTGCCATGGCAACTGCACATGCGTTTGTGATCGACTGTGAGCAAACGCGGCACCCATCTTGCGGAAAGTTTTCTCCACAATCTCTCGCACTTTCAATCTTCGGTCGGCCAACACCATATCGTGAATTTTTTCGATTGTTTCGGGTGTAGAGACCTCAACTGGGCGTCCTGGACGTTCGGCATCTTCAGTGCTTGTACGACCACAACGAAATTCAGTAAACCACTTTTTTACCATTGAAATCGATGGTGCAGAGTCCCCATAGTATTTATCAAGCTTAGCCTTGGTCTCGGTAATGGTTTTTTTTCGCAAGAAATAATGCTTAATAAGCACACGAAATTCACTTTTTTCCATTTTCTCCTCAAATTAGTGAGTAGTCTGATAAAAATAGCTGTCAAACACAAACTAACTGACGCAGCAAGTTTAAATTTTGACAGGAGTCAACTGACAGATGCCTGTTGACAGGAGCAGTGTTGCTGTTTCAGTAAAGAGGTCAGAAATTCAAAAAGTCACGGACTTATTGACCCGCCCTCGTACAATGCAATTTACAAGAATAATGGCATGGCGAAAATCTGCCGTCTGCCTGTAAATACGCCGTATAGAGTACCGGTTTTGCGAAAACAAAGGAATATCCAAGTTGGCACACTAAAACTATTCGATTTTCGAGAATTTGACTTTGCTATTCAAACCACATAGTGCCGATTTTGCGGATTCGAACGATTTAATATAAGAGTAGCAATACATATTGAGGGTCCTGCTTGCAAGGCAAAAACAAAAGGGTTTCTTGCATTGTATAGTCACTGGTGATGAAAAATGGATCTTCAAAATACCTAACGCAAAGAAGAGGAAATTACGTGACTCCAACATCTACAGCCCAGCCGAATATACATGAAAAAAAACTCATATTGTTTATTTGGTGGAATCTGCTTGGAGTCGAATATTATGAGTTGCTCAAACCGAACGAAACCATTACGGGGGCTCTCTACCGAACACAATTGATGAGATTGAGCCGAGCACTCAAGAAAAAACGCGCCACACTACTATGCTCGTGTTGCGGCGTCGGTCAACACCTACTTAGAAAAACTCAACTAGGAAGTTGTAACCCACCCGCCGTATTCACCTGAAATTGCCCCTTCCGATTATCAATTGTTTCGATCGATGGCACAGGTCTGTCTGAGCAGCACTTCGGATCATATGAAGATTCAGAAAATTGGGTCGATTCGTGGATAGGCTCAAAATATAAAGTATTCATCCGATCCGGTTTCCGTATGTTGTCAGAATGATGGTAAAAGAAGTGCGTACCGATAAATAATACTTTAAATAAAACATAATGTATCGTTCATTCACAATAAATGTCAAATTTTTGATATCAATGATCAATCTCGTGGAAGCGCGGAAAATTTTAGTTTATTTGCACTAAAAAAAAGCAAACATTCTATGCTTAATGGTAAACATTGTCATTTCAAACCTGAATTTCGCACATCCTTGCCTGCCTTCAACATAGGAATTTTTAAAAGAAACTTACAAAACTGTAGATTGAAAACAGAAACTGAGGTTTAAAATGCTTCCACT
Organism: Volucella inflata; assembly: GCA_928272305.1. Taxonomy (NCBI): domain Eukaryota; kingdom Metazoa; phylum Arthropoda; class Insecta; order Diptera; family Syrphidae; genus Volucella; species Volucella inflata. Next base: position 88,734,625 of record OV743716.1, on the reverse strand, counting down.
TTAATTCTAATTTTTTGCGAAATTTTGCCTTTCCTATAATTAACAACTTAAGCCTGTGTGTGTCTGAAGTATCTGCGCAACACAAGAAAGTAAATCGCTACTTCTCTGTATTTGCGCTTGGAGCAGATTTCTCTAATGTTTAATGTTTACCTCTGGCAAGTTTTTAAAACAAGCCCGACTCATCTGCATTGTATAATTGATCTTTACACAGTCCCATTTCATCAATTTTCTTTTAGTTTTAATTTAAACGGATCAACTTAATGAGGCTGCGATGATAGTTTCTCACCAGTTATTTTTAGAAGTCGAATGCCATATCGTTTTTTAAAACCACTTAACGATCCACCACTCGCCGAAAAACCACCTTCATTTTCCTTCCTTTTTTTAATGTAAATCGTTAGCTTTTTCTTTCAGCATTAGTCCGCTTACAGGCCAATTTTTATTTCGCATTCGAATGAACCACTTGTAAAAACATTTTTCCATTTTTGGCCGCTCTGATGAGCTTAATGTTTTCTTTTCTTTTTCCCGGTCCAGACTATGTATTAGTAACACACTTCAAAATTAATCTCTTTTCTTTTTAATACTACATATTGTTGACTTAGCGACACCGTATTCTTTTGACAACTTTGTTACGCTTACTGATTTTTTAAACCTTTCCAAAATTTAAGTTTTCTTTTTCTTGAACGCATTTTTAAACAGAAAATAAGACGTTGATCAACCCAAATTATACAAGAGAAAAACAGTAGCTGAATGAGGGATAATAGCAACACGGACACGCACGTGTGTTACCAAATACATAAATACTAGGTACGGATTGTCAATATTATAGGATCCCCCGAATACTACGTATTGTCAATATTATGGGATCCCCCGAAGTCTTAAAAGTTAATTCAGCGCATTTTTATGTAGAAATGTTGAAAGAATTTCTGTTCACGTTTTAGAGCTTTTAGATTTGTTCACGTTTTAGAGCAGTCAATGTAAAAAATACAGTGTTCACGTTTTGGGGGTTTCTCGTTTTTCAGTGGTCACTGTATGTTTACAATAAATGTTACAATAAACTATTTTGTGTTTATCTTAACGTTAAATCATGAAATAAATCAACAACAACACCCATTTTTTTGTGGGTTTCCAATATGTGAACACGCAATATATAATTGTCCGCGAATAAAACATGGATTTTCTAAATCCAATCCGCATACGGTCATCGTTTGTCCAACCGATTTTCAAACGTAAGTTTAAGATATATGCAATACAGGAAATTCATGTGGTGGAAGTCATGATTCGAGTTCAAGAATTCAGTGGGATAATTCGCGCCTTCATGTTCTTCTACCACTATCTCAATTGATTTAAGCGAAATTAATTAGCCAGGCAATGTCTCCTGTATTAGAAAGTTGATTTCGTTAACATCGACATATTTAGCAGACAAAATCGATCGAAGATTAGCATAATTGTAGCAAAATTTTGGAATTACGCTTTCTAGTAACGCATTTTTCGAATCAACAATGTTGCAAAAAATTGTAAGCAATTGAAGGTATGGTGTATTTTCCTGAATTACCCATATCCAGCAATTGTTTAGAAAATCAGTCAATAAATTGTTTAGTAGTGAAACACGCATATTTACTGTCACAAAACAAATGATTTAAAGCATGCGTTGAGAGTGAAATAGCAGGTAATATTAGTCTAAAATCACCTAATAATAAAATTAGATCGCAACTAAATAGTCTTTCGTTGCGAATTAAATCTTTCAAAGTTCGATTTAAAGCTTCCACTGTATGTTTATGGACCACTGTGAATTCATCTCAGACATGTTTGCGATACTTTCACCATTCCTGAGTGTTGATTCATGTTACATGCTGCGTTTTCATTGGTCGGTATATACAATTGTAACTATAGAACCAAGTCGGGTGTTCTTCCGCCATAGAATTAAGTTGCAGTAATGCCGAATGAAGCAATGGCTAATGCGATCTTATCTTGAAATCTAACTCTGGAAAGGATGAGTGAAATTGAAAACTTTTTTCCATCCTACCTGCGCATCCAAAAAGAAAACTCGTCTTCCTTGCTGCAATCGCAAACATAACTACACAGTGTGGCAAATGATATGCTGGACTAGAGCAATATCTCAACAAACAAGAGCGCTAATTATTTGTCCGATAATTAGTTTTAAAGCTTGTATGTTCCTCCTTTATGTGTCAAAATTTCATGACATTTGCTTAAAATTTAAAAATTAAATTTGAAAATATGATTTTTTAATGACATTCCGACCATTCAAGAAGCTTCGAGACGGGCACTGGAGGCAATTCCGTACATTGAGCTAGCGCAAGCATTTGAATCACTATTCAATCGCTGCAACAAGTGTATTGAATCGGGAGGAGAATATTTCGAATAAAAACACCGGCAAGCCAAATGTGAACCGAGTGTCTCGATGGATCTTAATGTGGATCTCCTCACTCGTACAATTGAAAATGGGAAAGAAGAAGTGCTGCAAATGACGGGCACTTCAGAATCGAAGGCGGAAGCCACAATGCGGCTTATCTTATCTGGACGTCCAACAACTCTATGCGGGGACTAAGCCATAGGAACGAGAACAGGAAACCGGTATATTAGTTGACCACCGAGATTGTCGCACTACGAAGAAACTGCTTACAACTTAGACGCAAGGTCACCAGAGGAAGAAGGAGACATGCTGAAGCAACGGAAGAGGCACTTGCAAAGTACAGAACCGCAAAGTCAGAGCTCAAGAGGTCTACTTATTTGAGCAAACGACAAAAGTGGGAGGAACTCCGCCAAAATGTAAGCAGCGACCTCTGGGGACTGGGTTATAAGGTAGTGATGCGATGCACGATCGTCCACGCCACCCATGAGTGCAGAGTCGATGAAGAAGCTAGTGCATACCCTCTTTCCAACCCATCCCACTAGGCGACAAGACACCTATCCTGTACAACAAGAGATCCCAATGTTCAAAAAAGAGGAGCTGATGTTAGCAGCGAATACACTGCAAAATAAGAAGGCTCCATGACCTAACGGCATACCAGCGGAAGTGCTTAAAGCCATCGCTCGATCCTGCCCGCAGCTACTTTTGAACATGTACAATAGCTGTCTGAAAGAAGGGATTTTCTTTAACGAGTAGAAAGTACGACGACTAGCGTTAATTAGCAACGGAAAAGGCGACCCGAATTCCCCTGCAGCCTATAGACCGCTTTGAATGTTGGATACGGCAGGGAAACTACTACAGAAACTACTACAGAAACTACTGAAACCGCGGCTCACCAATGCAATCCAAAGAGCAGGAGACCTATCCGAAAGACAACACGGATTTAGAAAAGAAAACTCAACAATAAGAGCTGTCAAGAAAGTCGTGAAAACAGTGAATGGCGCTAATCGGAGAAGCCATCGCTCGAAAAAGATTGCCGTTCTGGCTATCCTAGATGTGAGAAAGGCCTTTAACACAGCCAGATAAATAAACAAGCTGAAATTGCTCGAGGAGACTTAATGGATACCGCAGTACCTACTCCGTATAATCCAAGACTACGCCACCACCAAAGAAGGGCCTCGTGTTAAACAAATCACAGCAGGAGCAGCGCAGGGCTCAATCCTGGAACCCGACCTCTGGAACATATTCTATGATGGGATCCTCCGCACCGAAATGCTTAACGGTACCTACTTGATAGGGTACGCAGACGACATTGGCGCGGTGATAACTGCAAGGCATACAGAGGAAGCACGACGGAAGTTGAACCAAGTTATGGGACGAGCTACGTCTAGATGGAAACTACGGTCTCAGTCTTGCGTCGGAAAAGTCAGAGACTTTCCTACTGACCAGGAAACATATCCCGACGCAAGCTAAATCCCGTATACGCCCAGAAGTAATCACCAGCAAAACGCGGTAAAGTACCTTGGAATAAATAACTATCGATTCCAAACTATCTTTCTGGTATCATATTAAATCCGCTTCCGGGCGAGCTGCTAAAGTGACTGCATCATTTAGCAGGCTCATGGCAAACGTTGGAGGACCAGGAGAGAGCAAAAGAAGGCTGATTATGATAATCACATGTATCACATCGTAATATGTATCAAATTTATCTAGATGCGATATCTATTGTGCAATATTTTGGCAAGCCATCATTACTTATTAATGTAACGTACAATCCGAAATGGCCAAATATCGTTACGGCTCTTAATGGAAGAGGGGTTGAGTTCCCTCCCAAAATTATTATGTATGTTTTCAAAATTAAACTAAAAGAGTCCATAATTAAATAGTAACAAATCATTTACATTGAAATTCAAATCAAAAATGGAACTGGCCCTCCAGGTGGGGGGTTGTGCCGCCGTGCTAACTACCCGGTCATGAAAAAAGATGAAAGTAACGAAGCACAACGATACTCGAATACGGACGGATCTACAAATTACAACCCATGCAAACGAATAACGGACAACGGACTTCGGATATGCATGTGGAATGTTGGGTCCCTTAATAGGCCAAGTTCAGCAGACCAACTAGCGGAGGCCCCAGACTGCTTCAAAGCATACATTATCGCCATCCAAGACAAGATATGCGATGGGATGGGCCGGGCGACTCGACCTCAGGCTATGCCACGGACACAAACCCCGAACCGAAGCCTGTAAAGACGAACAAGGGAACATCGTGGTAGAGTCGCAGTCGAAGGTGATTTGGTAGGAGAATTTTTGTAGACTGTTTAACGGCGAAGACCAACTAAATATTGCTGTCAGAAAGAATGAACCTTTCAACTTAGACGATGTAGACTTTTATGCCCATTGACGGTCAAGCACTCATCCACAACACCAGTGAATCTATTTCCAAGCCGGGCAAAAAATCTTGAAATGACAATCGCCGCAAAACTCAAGACACCCGTTAAAAACACAAGGAACCCGAAAACAAATACAGAAAAATGTATTGGTTACTTGGCAAGCATTCCAAACTTAGTTTCGGAAAAACTGCTCTTAAATAAGCAAGTGTTAAAGTCGATGTAAATATAGGGTGTACAACAACACAGTGATCTCGTCATTCCTACTGAAACAAAATATTTCGAGAAAAGAGACAGAATTCGACTAAACGGACATAACACATCACTCAATAATTCTCCGATCTGACACATAGATGGCACCATTGTTGACAGATCCATATGATTTCTAAAGTACTTATCTTCAAAAGGTACGTGTCAAAATTGCATGTCATTCCAACTATTAGTCCTTCCTAATGTTAAACGCGCCAAAGTTTTTTTTTCTTCTTGAACGAGCTCTCAACCTGGCAGGTCTTTCTACTCCCACTAATTAACCATTTGTACACTTAATTACTCTGAATAAATTATTTGTATTAGATACGAGGGCGGGTCAATAAGTCCGTGACTTTTTGAATTTCTGACCTCTTTACTGAAACAGCAACACTGCTCCTGTCAACAGGCATCTGTCAGTTGACTCCTGTCAAAATTTAAACTTGCTGCGTCAGTTAGTTTGTGTTTGACAGCTATTTTTATCAGACTACTCACTAATTTGAGGAGAAAATGGAAAAAAGTGAATTTCGTGTGCTTATTAAGCATTATTTCTTGCGAAAAAAAACCATTACCGAGACCAAGGCTAAGCTTGATAAATACTATGGGGACTCTGCACCATCGATTTCAATGGTAAAAAAGTGGTTTACTGAATTTCGTTGTGGCCGTACAAGCACTGAAGATGCCGAACGTCCTGGACGCCCAGTTGAGGTCTCTACACCCGAAACAATCGAAAAAATTCACGATATGGTGTTGGCCGACCGAAGATTGAAAGTGCGAGAGATTGTGGAAGCCGTAGGGATCTCGCATGGCTCAGTGGTTTCAATTTTGAATGATCACTTGGGCATGAGAAAGCTTTCCGCAAGATGGGTGCCGCGTTTGCTCACAGTCGACCACAAACGCAATCGTGTAACAACTTCACAGGAAGGTTTGGCGTTGTTTAATCGCAATATGGAGGAGTTTTTGCGCCGTTTTGTAACCGTGGACGAAACATGGATCCACCACAACACACCAGAGAACAAACAACAGTCAAAACAGTGGGTTTCTAAGGGTGAATCGGCGACAAAGAAGGCCAAGGTGGGTTTGTCAGCCAATAAAGTTATGGCGACTGTTTTTTGGGATGCACGCGGGATAATCCACATTGACTACTTTCAAAAGGGAAGAACAATCAATGGGGAATATTATGCCAACTTATTGGACCGATTCAATGACGATTTGAAAAAAAAACGACCTCATTTGGCCAAGAAAAAAGTTCTTTTCCACCAAGACAATGCAAGGGTGCACACATGTGCAGTTGCCATGGCAAAAATCCATGAATTGGGCTATGAATTGCTCCCTCATCCACCCTATTCTCCAGATTTGGCTCCGAGCGACTTCTTCTTGTTCCCAAACCTGAAGAAATGGCTTGGTGGAAAAAGATTTGACTCCAATGATGAAGTCATCTCGCAAAATCATTCCAAAAAAAATGATTGGTCGAGGTCCTCAAAATAGGCCTTTGTTTGCGAGATGACTTCATCATTGGAGTCAAATCTTTTTCCACCAAGCCATTTCTTCAGGTTTGGGAACAAGAAGTAGTCGCTCGGAGCCAAATCTGGAGAATAGGGTGGATGAGGGAGCAATTCATAGCCCAATTCATGGATTTTTGCCATTGCAACTGCACATGTGTTTGTGGTCGACTGTGAGCAAACGCGGCACCCATCTTGCGGAAAGCTTTCTCACGCCCAAGTGATCATTCAAAATTGAAACCACTGAGCCATGCGAGATCCCTACGGCTTCCACAATCTCCCGCACTTTCAATCTTCGGTCGGCCAACACCATATCGTGAATTTTTTCGATTGTTTCGGGTGTAGAGACTTCAACTGGGCGTCCAGGACGTTCGGCATCTTCAGTGCTTGTACGGCCACAACGAAATTCAGTAAACCACTTTTTTACCATTGAAATCGATGGTGCAGAGTCCCCATAGTATTTATCAAGTTTAGCCTTGGTCTCGGTAATGGTTTTTTTTCGCAAGAAATAATGCTTAATAAGCACACGAAATTCACTTTTTTCCATTTTCTCCTCAAATTAGTGAGTAGTCTGATAAAAATAGCTGTCAAACACAAACTAACTGACGCAGCAAGTTTAAATTTTGACAGGAGTCAACTGACAGATGCCTGTTGACAGGAGCAGTGTTGCTGTTTCAGTAAAGAGGTCAGAAATTCAAAAAGTCACGGACTTATTGACCCGCCCTCGTAATAATCGGAAGCAAACACCATCAAGTAACGCAAATTTTTGTTTTCGTTGTGGAGACAAATAGCACACAGCAAATACATGCAAACATATGCGAACAACACGCTCAAGGTGTGAAAAAATGGGTCATCTAGCCCGTGTTTGTTTGAGCGCGGATCAACGTCTAACATAACAAACCCTCCACCCACACCTCGCTCCAAACCGAAATACAAATTTGTAAGTAAACAAAATAAGCTACACTCGTTATCGTCATAGTCAGAGGAGGAACGAGGGGACTACTGCATGAATTAACTCAGCAAAGGTTGTTTACAAGAAGAAAAGAGGAAGCCAGAGAAATTCATGCTCACACTAACGTTGGATGAGCAGTCCCATCAATTTCATATGAAGAATTTATTAATAATTGGCCCGACAAACAGTTATACAAATCCAACATACCATTTTGTAGATACACCGCAATAAAAGTACAATTTATATACTTAGTATCAGTAAAGTCGAATTGGCCTAGTGGTAATAGCACCTGATTAGCAAAAGTAGTGTTGCGGGTTCAATCTCAGCCGGCAGATGGTGACTTTAAAAAAAAAAAAAAAAAAAAAACTTCTTTATCGTGTTTTTAACACTAACAAAAATATAAGCAACGGGACGTTCATCAGGCGATGGATGATAATGAGCAGTCCGCTCTCCCCATAGCGGGACAAGCTACAAGCAGAAGATGAAGCAACAACAATTATGGAGATGACAGTAAAACGGAGAAGGAAAATCAAACCAACTCCAAATGTAGTCTGTCTCTATCAGCTCCAAGTGAAAAGCTGCAAGGTGGAGCAAGGGAGGGAGCTTCTACGTCAGCAGCAGCAGTCAGAATACGTCGTGACGAAGTAGATTGCGCCGATTACCCATATGTGTCCGACGGTGGGGAAGGACGTTATACGGGAGATACGAATAGCTTTGCGTATCTCTCAGCCTCAGAGTCTGAAGACGAATAAGAGGAAGTTGAAGCTCTTAAAAGCAGCATAGTTGAGTTACAGAAAAGAGTGCTGGCGATTAAGGCTAAGCAGAGTGCGAGAAGAGAAAAGGAGAATCAAGATCTCCAGTTACTCCAACAACAAGCACAGCAGCCGCAAGAGAACCAACAACAACAGCTGAAGCAAACTCAGCAACAACAACAGTCTAAGCAAAAACAACAAAAGCAGCAACAGTCAGAAATGCAACAGCAGCAAAAAAAGCAACAACAACAAGTACAACCACAAAACCAGCAGCATAAAAAACAACAACAAACACAACAACAGCAGCAGAAAAACCAACAACAGCTACAGCAAAAAACAAGCAAAATAAGAGTGCCACCAATCAACACTTATAAAATGGAGTTAAGAGATACCATTGAACTATGTAAGACAGCCATAGGCAATAATTTTTTATTAAGCGTTTACGTATAGACAGACATGCGATTCACTGTAATACAGTGGAACGCTATAACAAAATAAAAGCTTTACTAAAGGATATGACGACGGAGTTCTTCTCCTTCACCCCTAAAGGTGATAAGCTGCAAACGATGCTGCTGGGGGGTCTAGAACCGTCGGCTGATCCGGAGGAGCTCCTCGCACTGTTGAAAGAGAAAGAGTGCGACGAGCTCAAATTCGTAGGGGTTAAGCCATTCGTCACGGCTAGAGCCAAAAGGGAGAAACGGAAACTACCGCTCTTCCTTGTTCAGCTCACTCCCAATAGTAAACTGGATAGTTTCAGGAGCATTAAATTCCTGAACTATCAGTCTATACAATGGGAAAAAGTAAAAAGGAGCGATAGCATTTTGCAATGCGTTCGCTGTCAAAGGTTCGGGCACGCCGCGTCGAACTGCGAGATGCAGCCTCGATGTGTGAAGTGTGGAAAGAACCACAAATCAGAGCAATGCTCTCTGGGTAGAGATGGTACGACAGAAAGAAGTCAGTTCTCGTGCGCTTTATGCAAGAACGCGGGACACACCGCAAACTATCGGGGTTGTCCTAAGTTTCAATACATAAAGACAATAAATTTAGCCCGGCAGCAAAAAGTGGAGGTTTAACGTCCACCCGTACATATTAAAACACCAGCCGTCACTCCTCAAATTAACTACACCCAAATGGCGGCAGATAGAGGTAGCACGGCAAAACAAGCGAAGGTTGTTTCCCAGGTCCCTGCGCCTAGAGCGCCTGTAGCATCTTCTGATATGCTAGCTATCTTGTTCTCTATTCAGGGGCAGATGGCTCAGCTTCAACGTCAGATAACGGAACAGACCACGCGTGTAGACCAAATCTACGCGTTGCTGCCGGCCCTAACGCACCTCCAGTCGTAATGTGTACGAACATGGCAGGGCGAACCCTAAAGGTCCTTGATTTGAATGTAAATTCTTTGTTTAAGTTGCTCAAAGACCAAGTCCCTGATGTGCTTTTGGTTAGCGAAACTAAGCTAACCAAAAAACACAAAATGAGGCACAAAAGATATGAAATATTAAGAAGAAACCGACCCAACTCTACTCAAGGAGGTGGTGTTGAAATCTTCATTAGAAAAAGTTTGCGATTTAAAAGAGTGTACAGTGTAGTGCGTAGGTTCCAGGTGTTTGAGGCATGCATTGTGTACATCCCGCTCCGTAGTCGAAAACGTTTGTACATGGCCTCCGTCTATGCACCTGAAGTTACTCAATCCAGTTTATTTATCTCAGAACTCGAGATACTTTTTCGATTCCTCAGGCTGGAATCTGAGGAGAATTACTTCATAATCGGCGGAGATTTCAACGCCAAACATAGAGATTGGGGAAATAATACTCCAAACACTAGAGGGAACCTGCTACTTAATTGGTGGGGTCAGCACAGTGTAATGTACCGACTCGGTCTTAAGGCGACGGATAGTCCGCCGTTTCCCAGGCACGGCTCCTATCTGGATCTGCTGCTATTCGACACACATATACAACTGACAGGCACGACTCAGCATACTATAAACTGTCTACGCACGTTCGTATATGACAGTGACCATTGCGGTCTTAGTACCGAAATAACTGTTCCAAACGAAATTGCGGAATTGGAAGAGTTTGTTCAAAGGTATTCTTTCAACTACAGTAGGGTACTTTGGACCCACTTCTCAAGAACATTGACGAGAGCACTCTCCTCGAACTCGCTCCATCCGCCGTCCAATAGGAATTTGTCAAATGAGAAGATCTAAAACGAACAATGGACAGTACGATACCTCGGTATCAACATTCCGAAAACGAAGACACATTCCGCAATGCAACTATTAACGCACTGCACGATCACAAAAGCAAACTACTATCTAGACTACAAACCTTCTACAGACTGTTTACTGACAGACATAACCCCGAAATCATGACACTGAAGTCGTTGATCAAAACCCTCCAAACATTAATAAATGAAAATTACAGGGCGTCTGTAAGTTTGCATTGGAACAATAAAATTCGGGCTGTAAACACTAGCAACCCGAATATGTTTCCGCAAATAAATAAAATATTTTGAAGGAAAGATCAAAACGATCTTCCTTCCTTCCTCTGTAAGAAAACGAGGTCGGAAAAAGAATTCCTGGATTTCTCAGATGGCAAATGCGCAACAACGCCTGGGGCTTACCACTGAAGCGACCCAGGACCGAGCATTATGTAGACGCGTTCTGCGGTCTGCGACATTAGCCAACCCCATAAGCGGAGCAGCAGCGATGCAGTAAAAATGGGAAACTCGTTACGCATAAGTTTGTATAACGAGGATAGGGTTAATAAAAGGATAAGAAGAAGAAGATCAAAACGATCTTCCATGTCTAAACATCCCTCGAACAACAGACAATGAACAAATACTGACAACTGCAGGCGTAGATCCAGGAGAAGCGGTAGACGATGACAACTTCTTCGTGGTCGAAGATCCGCAGGAGAAGGTTGAGACCATAGGAGCCATTTTCCAGGAAGTATACAAGGCAAATGTTGTCATTGGTTGTAACCACGACCTGGAAAATCAGGTTCTTTTGTACAATTTCTACCTTCGAAATGATATAGAGCACTGGCGATTCGAGAGCTCAGGGTTCACTGAGTTCAATGACGAAAATATGGCAAATAATGCCATCGCCGTCGAAAGGGATCTTCCCCCGTTCATTTCGAAGGAAGAGCTCCAAATTATCTTCGTATCACTAAGAAGTAAGAAATCAGTGGGAACCGATGGAATACCGAACATTGTGCTTTGACATCTCCCACCAGAAGTGGTGGACATTTACACCATCCTGTTTAATAATGTTTTGAATAATGTCTATTATCCAACGCATTGGAAAACAGCGGTGGTGCATCCCATTCCCAAAAGGGATAAAGACATGTCCAATCCGGCGAATCTTCGGCCGATAAGTCTCCTTCCGAATATCAGCAAAGTTTTCGAAAAAGTGATCAATAGAGTCCTGACTAAGTAGGTTGAGGACAAGAATATAGTTCCAGATAATCAATTCGGTTTTAAGGCGGGACATGATATATCACATGCCGCGTCTAAACTGGTATCCGATATCCAGTGGAACAATAGCAAGAAACAGTGCACAGGCGCCTGCTCGATTGACTTGGAGAAGGCTTTTGATACCGTATGGCTAGAAGGCCTTTTCTTCAAGCTGAACAGGCTGGGCATATGTAAACCATTGCTGTATATTCTCTTTGATATGCTCTCCGATAGAAAGTTAATCGTGAAGAATGGCGATGCGACTTCTGCTAGAACGTTTAACATTAAAAATGGTCTGCAACAAGCTGCGGTTAATTCGCCGATCCTTTTAAACAGTTCACTTCACCATACCATAGCGTACGCAGACGACTTGATAGCGTACAGATCAGGTCCAAAAATCGAGGTCATCAATATGCTCTTGCAAAGTGACTTCGATAAGATTAAACGATATTGCGATGACTGGAAGTTGAAGATCAACATTCAGAAGTCAGAAACCATTCTTTTTAGGACACCTTTGTCTGGGGCCTCTGCGGATACCAGAAAGAACTGGCGAAAGTTTTTGATCGTGGGCAACACTTGCTTGTCGAAATGTAGTCAGATACCTTGGGATTTGGCTAGATCAATATCTATATTTTAACAAACATATAGATGTTGCTCTGGCCAGAGCCAAAGGTGCCTTTGCCCTTACAAAGAGACTATTTTATAGCAGGCAACTCGATGCGAGAGTAAAAGTAATCTGCTACATGGCCCTTATTCGGCTTATGCTTGTATTTGGATGTCCCGTGTGGTTCAACTTGCTCTCACAGCTTAATGGAAAAGATTCGGGTGTTTGAGAGGGCTTGTCTTAGGACTTGTCTTCGCTTGTACAGAACACCAGAATCGGAGTACATAAAATATTATCCTAACGAGGTCCTGTACAACAGGGCGCACCTAATTAGAGTGGACAATTTCGTCTTTAAGCTGACTCGAAGGCACATTGCTATAGCAATGGCCTCGACGAACAATCTGATCTCCGGGGCTTATTACCCTAAATATCTATATCACGAGAGTGTGCGCTTTAGCGGCTTTATTCCCAAAGAGGCGTTCCTCTATTTCGATAAAAAAGGGCTGATTCAGGACAAATTAGCGGTGCCGCTTATCTTCCACTTTGCTCGAACAGCTTCAGACAGGCGACTCAACTACGACAGAGACGTCGCACACGGCAGTGCGGAGCGTCTCCGGTTCAGAAGGGCTATAGAGAGTCGCGTTTTTAGAGACATTGCTCGGCAGCACCAAGAATTTTGGTGGCTTATTGAAAGAGAGGAAGCTCCTTCGTCGTTTCCTTGTAATTCGAGGTAGCGTCGATAAGACGCAAAGTCGGTTTACTTAAATTTTAAGTCATGGCCGGCTTACATAGCTTAGGTAGGTTAATGTAGTGTTAAGATAAATTTTAAAAAGAAAAATAATTAAAAAAAAAGTAAAAAAAAATAAATAAAATAGATGGGTAACATAAAAAATAGAGTACGTATTTAATTACGTAGGGCCAGTAAGTAAAAATAAGATGAATTGAAGTTAATTAAGCTAGTTTTTAAGCGTTTTTTTTGTTTAGCACTTAAGAACGAGTATTAACAAATTTATTTAAATTAAAATGCATGAAAAAAAAAAAAAAAAACACGGGAGAGATCACTCAACAATGAGTGCGAGGTTGGGTAACGAAGAAGAATGGTGCCCTATGCGATCCAAGAGAAAGTGGAGTAAGAGATCGATGGTTTGGAACGTGAAGGGGTAATTTTAAAAATGTAGTATGGTGAGTGGGGCACACCGGTAGTTGCCATCGCAGAAAGAGACGGATCAATTAGACTTTGTGCTGATCATAAAATGCTCAGAGAAGACCATTTTCCAATACCCCATGTGGAAGACATTTTTTCAACGACAATGCCCGGCGGAACATGGTTTACTATGGTTGACTTAAGAGAAGCTTACCTGCACATGTCGGTAGACAATCTTAGTGCTGAAATGCTAGCAATTTCAACGATCAGGGGAGATAGGTGAATAGATTAATGTAAAGTGGCTCCTGCTATTTGGCAACGCTATATTAAGAGATTACTAGAAAACATTTCTGGAGGATGTGTTTTCCTGGATGACATAAATTCGAAGTCCTATGTTTAAGGAACATTTAGCCCACCTCAAAGAAGTTTGTGGCCGTCTTAGCAACGTGGGACTTCGCGTAAATTACAACAAGTGCAAGTTTTTCCAAAGTGAAATTACATACCTTGGTCATATGATCTCGGAAAACGGACTCGAGAAAACTGAAGACAATACTGGCGATTACTGGTGCACCAACTTCTAAGAGTGTATCCGAAGTAAGAAGCTGGCTGGGGCTGGTGAACTATTACGAGAAATTTGTGACGAATCGATCCACCAAATTACACCCTATACATAATATAATATACGAGTATAAACGCAAACAATTTAAGGACAATGAGCTTCTGATATGCACGTGGAATGTTAGGTCCCTTAATATACCACGTGCAGACGAACAAATAGTGGAGGGCCTAGACTGCTACAAAGCAGACATAATGATATGCTGGGTTTCTCTTAATCTCTTAAGAGGTTCAATACCACCAGCATCAAGCATCAAAGACCATTGGAAACACTGCCAAAACGCCATCAGAGATGCCGGTTCTGATGTGTTGGGTTTCACTCGTCCACCACAAAGAAACCCCTGGTTCGATGATGAATGCCGGCAAGCACATGCAGCTAAGCAAGATGCATATAAAGCGGCGCTGCTTAGAAGAACTAGAGCTGCTCATGAGCTCTATGAGCGGAAGAGGAGAGACGAACACCAGCTTCTTAGGATGAAGAAGAAAGAGAAGAAGAAATTGAGAGATGCTACTCCAGGAATGAAGATCGGAAGTTTTAACAAAAGGTAAAAATAACATGCCACGGAAACAAATCCCGAACCGAAGTCTGTAGAGATGAACGAGGGAACATCGTAGTAGAATCGCAGTCGATGCTGAGGATTTGGAAAGACCATTTCTGCAGACTGTATAACGGCGATGACGAACCAAATACCGCTGTCAGGCAGAATCAACCGAATCAACCTGGACGCTGATGACCAACATTTCCTTCCACCCGACCTGGATGAAGTGAAGATAGCTATATCGAAGTTTAAGTCCAACAAAGCTGCTGGAGCGGATGGCCTGACTGCCGAGCTCTTCAAAGCGGTAGGCGATGACTTGGTAAGGAGCATACACCAACTTATCTGTAAAATATGGTCGGACGAAAGTATGCCCGATGAAGGGAACCTCAGCATTGTTTGTCCGATTCTCAAGAAAGGAGACCCCTGAACTGCGCCAACTACAGAGTCATCAGTCTCCTTAACATCGCATACTAGATCTTATCTGCCGTATTGTGTGAACGCCAGAAGCCGTTCGTCAACAACCTGATAGATCCATATCAGTGTAGCCTCAGGCCAGGAGAGTCCACCATCGACCAAATATTCACACTTCGGCAGATCTTGGAGAAGACCCATGAGCTTCAGATCGATACATACCACCTATACATCGATTTTGAGGCCGCGTATGACAGCATCTATAGAGACGAGCTATACAGAGCTATCTCTAGTTTCGGCATCCCTGTCAAACTCGTCCGTCTGTGCAGGATGACGATGGAGGATGCACGCTGCTCCATCAAGGTCGGTAAAGAACTCATCGAGACCTTTGATGTCCAGAAAGGATTTACACAAGGCGATGTGCTGTCATGCGATTTTTTCAACATCGTACTTGAAAGAATAGTGCAAAACTCACGAACAAACACAAGAGGCACTATCTTTCAAAAGTCCGTCCAACTACTCGCATACGCCGACGATATTGACATAATCGGGAGAAAGCAGGATGATGTCAGTGGCGCTTTCGCGAGTATTGAGACAGAAGCGGCGAAAATGGGTTTAGCGGTCAATGAGGGCAAGACCAAGTTTATGCTGGCAAGCAACAAGAACAACCAACACCGACGTCTCAGGCAGAATTTCAGTCTTGACAGATATAACTTTGAGGTAGTTAAGGACTTTGTCTACCTTGGCTCTGCTATAAACACAGACAACGACACCAGCGCTGAGATCAAGCGAAGAATAACTCTTGCTAATCGCTGTTTCTTTGGGCTAAGAAGGCAATTGAGTAGCAAAGCCCTCTCTCGGGCAACAAAAGTCACCCTTTATAAGACCTAAATAATCCCGGTCCTGCTCTATGGCGCAGAGGCATGGACATTATCAAAAATGGATGAGGGTGTTCTTGGTTGCTTCGAGAGAAAAATTCTTCGGGCGATCTTCGGTCCCGTCTGCATTGAAAGAGGATGGAGGAGGAAATACAACAATGAACTCTAAGGACTGTATAGCGACATCGACCTAACCAGAAGAGTGAAGATCCAAAGACTGAGATGGCTGGGTCATGTAGAGCGTATGGACACCAACGCTCCGGTCCGAAAAGTCTTCAAATACGCTCCCGAGGGACAGCGCAGTAGAGGAAGGGCTAGAGCCAGGTGGCGCACGCAAGTGGAAGAGGACCTCAGCCAATTTAGCGTGCAAAACTGGAGGCAGCTAGCCAGGGATCGAGCTTCCAGACAAAGTTATATATTATCAAGTTCTGCAGATGGATACGGTCCCGCTTACACAAAAATAAATTGCAAGGGAGACTAGTCGAGATCCTGTGCTGAGGGAGGTGGATAATGATTTGCAAATGGGCAACAAATTAGTGAAGTATGGATTTGAAGGTCAAGACTATTAATTTTCAAGACTATAGCCAACGGCACAACCCTTAGGAATAATCGAGTGGTTATCCCCACTGCTCTGAGAGAGACCATACTACCTGAATTACATACTGCCTACGTTGGTATCGTTAAAATGAAGGCTACAATAGCAAAAAAAAAATGTTTTTTAAAAAGAATTCGAAAGAACATTTCAACAAAATGTGCAACAAACATTTATAATGTCACCATTAAACCTCATTTCGAATATTGTTCCTCGATCCTATTTCAAGGAAATCAAAATATGTTGAACAAACTTCAATTGTTACAGAATAAAGCTATGCAGGCAATATTAAAGTGCAATATATACACAACATTTGATGTCATGTTAAATATTTTAAGCTGGTTAAATATTAAACAACGAATATATATGAATGTCCCAATTTTCGTGTTTAAAATTAAAAAAAAAAAATTGTATGCCTGAGTATTTGTCCAAATATATGAATTATGTAGGTGGTGTCCAGCCGTATAGACAACGAAATGCAGACGACTTAAGACTTCCATACTTTCAAGAAAAAAAAACCCCCAACAAAACTAAGTTATATACAAAGGATTCCAACTTTTCTACCAGCGACTTTGAAAAATTAAACAAATTTATATGCTTTCAAAAAATCTGTGATTGACTTTGCAAAACATAGTTGTTAATTTATGATTGAATTATTATTCTAAATAGAGATATTAATAATAATAAACAAATATTTGTACGTTAGGTTAAGCTTGAATTGTATTATAAATATTTTATATTCTTGAATTTAAATGGCATGATTTGCGAAATAAATAAAAAAAAAATATGCTAGCGGATTTAAGTATCAACCTGGGGATAGAGTCCAAGTAAGGAACTACAATAACAAGGACGAAAAGTGGGAGTCCGGGAAGTTTATTCGACAAGATGGATTACTTCATTTTTTCATCAACGTCCATGGAAGGCTTTGGAGGAGGCGTGGGGACCAGATTTTTAAATGCAACGTCGATTTGACCAAATTGCGACATGGTTCTTGCTCGGAACTTCCTCCAACATCTTCGACATTTCGTTGTGCACATGAAGATCCTTATGCAAATAATCCGTTGGTGTCCACTACAATGAAAAGTTCATCCTCGAGCTAATCCTCGAACGGTACTGCTCCCGAAAACGGCCATTAAAGGGGTTAGAACTTCGATTGAGACCTCGGGTGGGAAAAAGAGAAGAATAATTGAATTTTTCACTCTTGATGAATAAAGTCGTCTTTGTTAAACAAAAAAAAACAACTTTTTTTTTCTTAACAATACAGTTCTAGAACCTATTGCGTAGCCTCTAAAAAACCAAACCTTTGGACCCAGCCCGATCCGAACCCGCATTACAAATCGGAACATACAGGAACTTTCATTGGAAAGGCAGGCGCCTGCTAAAAAAGTCAATTTTATAATTAAAAAAAACTGTTATTTAAATCGAAATGTGGTTCCGGTATTATAAATAAAGGTCTTACACTACTATGACCTTGGCGATCGTCGTATTGTCTAACAGAAGTTTTTTTTACCTGGCCTCATCGGGAAAGAAAAAAAATTAGTATGCGTGTTGCAAATAAATAAAAATATATGGTTTACAATTGTTACTTAGACAATTTGTTAATACAGACCTTAATTTTAATAATGCTTATGATTTACTATCATTTTCTTATTATTTATTTTTGCTTTGGTTCAATATATTATTTGTTTACCTCTAAATTTTACAGCATCGCTTTTAGTATGAGGGCTATCCACACTAGACCATTTATTAAGTTGATTTGAATTATTCCTTTTATTTATTCTTTCTTGTCGATCATTACTATTGCCTGTATCCAATTTATTTTTTTCCATTTCATTCTCTAAATGTGCGATTCTATATTGATCGTTTGGTTTAAGCAAAAGTTCTCGAGTGAACTCGGTATCTATGTTTTTATATGAATCTGACAACTTGCTCGTTATGTAAATAGAACGAAATGTAAGTGATCTTGTTTTATCAACATTTTCATTGTTTTTTACAGTCTCAGTAAGCCGTGATGGACGTACAATACCATCTCCGCGTACATTAAAGCTTTGTTGTGATATAGAACTGTCTTTTTTCATGATCGAAACAAGAGGACCTTTATGAAGAGAATTGTGAACAGTTTTAATAATGGAAGTATCATCGCTTGTTTCAGGCACATTTTTGAATGTTACGGTTTTTTTTTTTATAAATTTGTCTAACTCAGTAAACGAAAATTTACTAGTGTTATTTATACACTGGGTTGAACTCAAAATACTCCTTACAGCAGCATTCTCTTAAAAAAAAACAAGAAAAAAAAAATATTATTAAATTAAATTTTTCCATATATTTAACATATTAATATATTACCCGGAGAGCATGGTGTGTTTTGTAAACTTTGTAGGTCAACATTATTTAGGAAACTCTAAAACAAAAATAGATATTTTTTAATATAAAAATAATCATATTTACATAAAAATTTATTTATTTGACGCAATTGGGAAAAGAAAAAAAATTCTTGCGATATTTTTTCTTCAATTGAAAATATCTACAGGGTGAGTTTTTTAACTTGAGACATCCGAGGCAAAGGCCTGCTAGATCACCTGATCTTACGTCACTTGATTTCTTCTTGTGGGGCTCCTTAAAAAGTGAGGTTTACAGAAAAAAGCCAACAACACGTGAGGACATGAAAAGACGAATAACTGAAGTTTGCCGGAAGATTACGCCAAAAATACTTCTCAGTTCTGTTGGTTCATTTAGAGCGCGGATAGACAAGTGTATTGAAGTGAATGGTCACATTTTCGAGCATTTGTTGAAATAGTCTCGGGAAATAAACGTCGAAATGGGAAGAATTCAATGATTCAACAGTGGGAGGCAAGGGGACCCACTCTAATTAATCACCCGAAGGAAACAGAATACTGCTACGTCCACGTCGTTGTTTCTGGGTTATGCTAAACGCAGTATATAAAAACAAATGACAAGCCTACGAGCAATACGACTGAGCAATGAAAATCAGGAATTATCATTTGAAAAATCAAAAGTGACGTTCGTTTGACCTTGAAAATGGGTCTCAAGGTCAAACACGTGGTCACCATCTTATGTCCCCTTCAGAACCTTGTGACTTTTGTCTGAAACATTTTTCGCGATATCGCGTATTTTTCGAGTAATTTGGATGTCTCAAGTTAAAAAAATCACCCTGTATATTATGAACAACTCTTGATAGTTAAGGAAAATATATTCATATGAAAAAAAATATTTCAAATAGATATTTTTATCGATTTTCTTAATTTTACTGAAGAAAATATATTCCTTTTTATTTTGAACTTAAAAATTATCTTTAGACCAAATTAAACAAATAATATAAAATTGGAAATATTTTAAGATTTTCTGAAAACACATGCTGGCGTGGTAAATAGAATCACAGATAACAAATTTTAAACAGATTTTAAACGTATGCTGGGAAGATTTTCAACAGTATTGGCGGAGGAATATTAATCGGAAGGATGAATAGCCCCTTTTATTGGAAAAAAATAATCATTAATTTTCCATTAATTTATTTTGTATTTTCTTAGACTGGATAGTTTTGTTGATACTCTACGAGTATAATCGATCAGTTCAGACTGAAAACACACCGAATCAGTTAAAACGTTTTTGACTCGTAAGAAGAGAAAATGTTTTTTATTCCAATAAAAGCAGCGAAGCAGAATGTAACAAACCATAACGTTTCTGTTTCTTGTGTGCATTCTTCTTCTTCTTCTTATCCTTTTATTAACCCTTTCCTCGTTATACGAATTTATGCGTAACGAGTTTCCCATTTTTTCTGCATCGCTGCTGTTCCGCTTATGGGGTTGGCTAATGTCGCAGACCGCAGAATGCGTCTACATAATGCTCGGTCCTCGATCGCTTCAGTTGTTAGCCCCAGGCGTTGTTGCGCATTTGCCATCTGAGAAATCCAGGAATTCTTTTTCCGACCTCGTTTTCTTACAGAGGAAGGAAGGAAGATCGTTTTGATCTTTCCTTCAAAATATTTTATTTATTTGCGGAAACATATTCGGGTTGCTAGTGTTTACAGCCCGAATTTTATTGTTCCAATGCAAACTTACAGACGCCCTGTAATTTTCATTTATTAATGTTTGGAGGGTTTTGATCAACGACTTCAGTGTCATGATTTCGGGGTTATGTCTGTCAGTAAACAGTCTGTAGAAGGTTTGTAGTCTAGATAGTAGTTTGCTTTTGTGATCGTGCAGTGCGTTAATAGTTGCATTGCGGAATGTGTCTTCGTTTTCGGAATGTTGATACCGAGGTATCGTACTGTCCATTGTTCGTTTTATGGTCTCGTCCATTTGTTTTAGATCTTCTCATTTGACAAATTCCTATTGGACGGCGGATGGAGCGAGTTCGAGGAGAGTGCTCTCGTCAATGTTCTTGAGAAGTGGGTCCAAAGTACCCTACTGTAGTTGAAAGAATACCTTTGAACAAACTCTTCCAATTCCGCAATTTCGTTTGGAACAGTTATTTCGGTACTAAGACCGCAATGGTCACTGTCATATACGAACGTGCGTAGACAGTTTATAGTATGCTGAGTCGTGCCTGTCAGTTGTATATGTGTGTCGAATAGCAGCAGATCCAGATAGGAGCCGTGCCTGGGAAACGGCGGACTATCCGTCGCCTTAAGACCGAGTCGGTACATTACACTGTGCTGACCCCACCAATTAAGTAGCAGGTTCCCTCTAGTGTTTGGAGTATTATTTCCCCAATCTCTATGTTTGGCGTTGAAATCTCCGCCGATTATGAAGTAATTCTCCTCAGATTCCAGCCTGAGGAATCGAAAAAGTATCTCGAGTTCTGAGATAAATAAACTGGATTGAGTAACTTCAGGTGCATAGACGGAGGCCATGTACAAACGTTTTCGACTACGGAGCGGGATGTACACAATGCATGCCTCAAACACCTGGAACCTACGCACTACACTGTACACTCTTTTAAATCGCAAACTTTTTCTAATGAAGATTTCAACACCACCTCCTTGAGTAGAGTTGGGTCGGTTTCTTCTTAATATTTCATATCTTTTGTGCCTCATTTTGTGTTTTTTGGTTAGCTTAGTTTCGCTAACCAAAAGCACATCAGGGACTTGGTCTTTGAGCAACTTAAACAAAGAATTTACATTCAAAGCAAGGACCTTTAGGGTTCGCCCTGCCATGTTCGTACACATTACGACTGGAGGTGCGTTAGGGCCGGCAGCAACGCGTAGATTTGGTCTACACGCGTGGTCTGTTCCGTTATCTGACGTTGAAGCTGAGCCATCTGCCCCTGAATAGAGAACAAGATAGCTAGCATATCAGAAGATGCTACAGGCGCTCTAGGCGCAGGGACCTGGGAAACAACCTTCGCTTGTTTTGCCGTGCTACCTCTATCTGCCGCCATTTGGGTGTAGTTAATTTGAGGAGTGACGGCTGGTGTTTTAATATGTACGGGTGGACGTTAAACCTCCACTTTTTGCTGCCGGGCTAAATTTATTGTCTTTATGTATTGAAACTTAGGACAACCCCGATAGTTTGCGGTGTGTCCCGCGTTCTTGCATAAAGCGCACGAGAACTGACTTCTTTCTGTCGTACCATCTCTACCCAGAGAGCATTGCTCTGATTTGTGGTTCTTTCCACACTTCACACATCGAGGCTGCATCTCGCAGTTCGACGCGGCGTGCCCGAACCTTTGACAGCGAACGCATTGCAAAATGCTATCGCTCCTTTTTACTTTTTCCCATTGTATAGACTGATAGTTCAGGAATTTAATGCTCCTGAAACTATCCAGTTTACTATTGGGAGTGAGCTGAACAAGGAAGAGCGGTAGTTTCCGTTTCTCCCTTTTGGCTCTAGCCGTGACGAATGGCTTAACCCCTACGAATTTGAGCTCGTCGCACTCTTTCTCTTTCAACAGTGCGAGGAGCTCCTCCGGATCAGCCGACGGTTCTAGACCCCCCAGCAGCATCGTTTGCAGCTTATCACCTTTAGGGGTGAAGGAGAAGAACTCCGTCGTCATATCCTTTAGTAAAGCTTTTATTTTGTTATAGCGTTCCACTGTATTACAGTGAATCGCATGTCTGTCTATACGTAAACGCTTAATAAAAAATTATTGCCTATGGCTGTCTTACATAGTTCAATGGTATCTCTTAACTCCATTTTATAAGTGTTGATTGGTGGCACTCTTATTTTGCTTGTTTTTTGCTGTAGCTGTTGTTGGTTTTTCTGCTGCTGTTGTTGTGTTTGTTGTTGTTTTTTATGCTGCTGGTTTTGTGGTTGTACTTGTTGTTGTTGCTTTTTTTGCTGCTGTTGCATTTCTGACTGTTGCTGCTTTTGTTGTTTTTGCTTAGACTGTTGTTGTTGCTGAGTTTGCTTCAGCTGTTGTTGTTGGTTCTCTTGCGGCTGCTGTGCTTGTTGTTGGAGTAACTGGAGATCTTGATTCTCCTTTTCTCTTCTCGCACTCTGCTTAGCCTTAATCGCCAGCACTCTTTTCTGTAACTCAACTATGCTGCTTTTAAGAGCTTCAACTTCCTCTTATTCGTCTTCAGACTCTGAGGCTGAGAGATACGCAAAGCTATTCGTATCTCCCGTATAACGTCCTTCCCCACCGTCGGACACATATGGGTAATCGGCGCAATCTACTTCGTCACGACGTATTCTGACTGCTGCTGCTGACGTAGAAGCTCCCTCCCTTGCTCCACCTTGCAGCTTTTCACTTGGAGCTGATAGAGACAGACTACATTTGGAGTTGGTTTGATTTTCCTTCTCCGTTTTACTGTCATCTCCATAATTGTTGTTGCTTCATCTTCTGCTTGTAGCTTGTCCCGCTATGGGGAGAGCGGACTGCTCATTATCATCCATCGCCTGATGAACGTCCCGTTGCTTATATTTTTGTTAGTGTTAAAAACACGATAAAGAAGTTTTTTTTTTTTTTTTTTTTTTAAAGTCACCATCTGCCGGCTGAGATTGAACCCGCAACACTACTTTTGCTAATCAGGTGCTATTACCACTAGGCCAATTCGACTTTACTGATACTAAGTATATAAATTGTACTTTTATTGCGGTGTATCTACAAAATGGTATGTTGGATTTGTATAACTGTTTGTCGGGCCAATTATTAATAAATTCTTCATATGAAATTGATGGGACTGCTCATCCAACGTTAGTGTGAGCATGAATTTCTCTGGCTTCCTCTTTTCTTCTTGTAAACAACCTTTGCTGAGTTAATTCATGCAGTAGTCCCCTCGTTCCTCCTCTGACTATGACGATAACGAGTGTAGCTTATTTTGTTTACTTACAAATTTGTATTTCGGTTTGGAGCGAGGTGTGGGTGGAGGGTTTGTTATGTTAGACGTTGATCCGCGCTCAAACAAACACGGGCTAGATGACCCATTTTTTCACACCTTGAGCGTGTTGTTCGCATATGTTTGCATGTATTTGCTGTGTGCTATTTGTCTCCACAACGAAAACAAAAATTTGCGTTACTTGATGGTGTTTGCTTCCGATTATTACGAGGGCGGGTCAATAAGTCCGTGACTTTTTGAATTTCTGACCTCTTTACTGAAACAGCAACACTGCTCCTGTCAACAGGCATCTGTCAGTTGACTCCTGTCAAAATTTAAACTTGCTGCGTCAGTTAGTTTGTGTTTGACAGCTATTTTTATCAGACTACTCACTAATTTGAGGAGAAAATGGAAAAAAGTGAATTTCGTGTGCTTATTAAGCATTATTTCTTGCGAAAAAAAACCATTACCGAGACCAAGGCTAAGCTTGATAAATACTATGGGGACTCTGCACCATCGATTTCAATGGTAAAAAAGTGGTTTACTGAATTTCGTTGTGGCCGTACAAGCACTGAAGATGCCGAACGTCCTGGACGCCCAGTTGAAGTCTCTACACCCGAAACAATCGAAAAAATTCACGATATGGTGTTGGCCGACCGAAGATTGAAAGTGCGGGAGATTGTGGAAGCCGTAGGGATCTCGCATGGCTCAGTGGTTTCAATTTTGAATGATCACTTGGGCGTGAGAAAGCTTTCCGCAAGATGGGTGCCGCGTTTGCTCACAGTCGACCACAAACACATGTGCAGTTGCCATGGCAAAAATCCATGAATTGGGCTATGAATTGCTCCCTCATCCACCCTATTCTCCAGATTTGGCTCCGAGCGACTACTTCTTGTTCCCAAACCTGAAGAAATGGCTTGGTGGAAAAAGATTTGACTCCAATGATGAAGTCATCTCGCAAACAAAGGCCTATTTTGAGGACCTCGACAAATCATTTTTTTTGGAAGGGATAAAAAAATTGGAGAAGCGTTGGACGAAGTGTATAGAGCTCAAAGGAGACTACGTTGAAAAATGAAATTATTTTTTTATCAAAAAATCTGTGTTTTAATCCAAAAGTCACGGACTTATTGACCCGCCCTCGTATTATGATTTTAATGTTATTATGATAAGGATTAGAGAGGAATTCATTTATTGTGGAGGGAAGTTTATGGATTTGGAACGGTGGACATTCGAAAAGTATATGGCGGATGCTAATGGGTGATTGATTACAGAATGTACAGATGGATGACTTGTTTTTCTGTGCACCAGTATTTGACTTGACTAGGTAATTAGTTAATTTTTACTTCGTCAAACAAACAAACTTATGAAAACGTATTTATTGGTATCGCGCAATATTTCGAGTTCTTCGATATTATTCATCAGGCCTTGAATGTTAATATAAATTCGTATGATTGAATTAAGTTGCTAGTAGCCTATTCTTTTCTTTTTGGCTTCGAGTTTATTTAGATATACAGGGCATAATATGCTAAATATTGTATGATTCTCATAAATTTGCTGAAATAATCGGGCGATCAAAGACGTTGGAAAATGTTTTTAAAGCAAAGGAAAATGTGGAAAATCGGGGCGAAGAACGAAAAACTTCATAGCAAGTCGATCGAAGGAATAAAAAAAATGGAGAAATATTTTATGGAGTGACAAAACAAAGATTAGCCTCATTGGATCTGATGGAAAAAAGTATGTGAGACCTCCTCTAAATACACATTTCATTCAATTACAAACTGCAAACGTGCCTTCATATGGCTTTTACTTATCAGTCTAACTTTTATCGCAACTCTTGCATTTCTTTCACAACTAAATCTATGTTCTGAATGTAGAGTATGCATTCACACAAATATACCTTACCATATTTCTCGTCCTTATAATGCCACTGCTATATTCGTCTAAGCCGAAACATTTTGTAGTCGAGTGAAACGCTTTTTTGCAAATGCCTTCTCAGCCAATTCCTGTTCCTTCTCTTATAGCCACCTTGTATTTAAAACACTTGGAATCCCGTTTTCCTGCTTTTATTTGGTTATGCATGCACCGTATAGTCGTGCAAACTTTTTTCAATATAAGTTCTAAATTCAGAAAATATATTTTTGATCTTTAATTTATATTTTATTCGCACTGCGAAAATTGATTTCCTTTGATCTCAACTGTCAAAAACGTGCAGAACGTTAAAAGCAAAACATTTCCCAATGTATCCCCTGCTATTTGAATCCTTTAACAATCCTCCTCACATCTTTCCACAAATGCACCCACATCATTGCGTTTCTTAGCTCTCAAAATCTTACGAGCAATTGTACTGATTCAGCTTTTTCTCTTTCTTGTGTAGATGTAGTAACTGTTGGAAATGTTATATTAGGTGTAAAGTCAAATGCAGTTGGTTCAGACAACGCTCCACCTAAATTTATTAAAACTATACTTCCTTCTGTCTTGCATCCTATCACTCACATCTGTAATACCATTATAATGACTTCTGTTTTTCCGGAAAGCTGGAAAACAGCAAAAGTTCTACACCTTCCTAAATTGCCAAACAGGAACCCGGTAGAATACCGACCTAAAGCAATTTTACCGTTCTTAAGCAAAGTTTTTGAAATCATAATAAGTCCACAAATAAAAGCACATCTAAACGCTAGGACCATGATATTGAAATACCAGTCAGGATTTCATGCAAATTTTAGTTGTACTTCAGGTCTCCTAAAAATCTGCGAAGATTTGCGTGCTGGTTGTGACAATGACAAATTAGGCTTAATAGCGTTTTTAGACTTTTCAAAAGCATTTGACTGCGTGAATCATGAATTATTATTAAAAAAACTTAAATATCAATTCTGTTTGATAACTCGTTGGTTAAACTGATATCTTCGTACCTATCCAACAGATCTCAGTACGTCTTTTATGATAACAAACAATCTTCGTGTCTTCCTGTCCGTACAGGTGTACCTCAAGGCTCTGTTTTAGGGCCACTTTTATTCATTTGTTTCGTAAACGATATCTCCAAATGCTTTTCTGCTTGCAGCTACCATATATATGCTGACGATGTATATACACTCTTTCCAAGTGCAAACAAGCATCAAACGCTGGAAATGTTCAACCATGAATTAAATAATGTCTATAAATGGTCACTAAACAATTGCCTTATGCTAAATCCAACCTAAACAAAGGCAATGGTAATAAATGCCGGAAGACGTACAGAGTTTATACCTCCATTATTTCTAAACCATTCCCCAATCGAATACGTTGACCACATTAAGAATCTCGGTGTCTATTTGAGTTGCAATATGAATTGGAACGTTCATATAAATAAAATTGTTTCAAAAATTTATGGGCACTCCGAGGTCTTAATCCCACTGCTAACTACCTTCCAACCAACACTAAACTGAAACTTGTAAAGGCATTTATTCTCCCGATTATTCTCTATGGCTGTGAATTATTCACAAATATGGACCATGGTTCTGCCAGAAAATTAACTGTCGCATACAAATGCCTGCACGAGATAAATTTTTAATGTAAAAAGATATGATCACATTTCTGCATATAGCAAGCAAATCGTCGGCTGTTCCTTGATTGGACTTCTAACATATCGTTCAATTTTAGTTTTGCATAAAATTCTAGTAAAGAAAACCCCAGAATATCTGTTCGAAATTGTAAGCTTTCCGAGAAATAAAAGAACTTTACAGCTAGTAGCACCTCGGTGCAAGTATTTAAATACATCTCGGCAATTTTTTGTACATTCAATTCAACTTTGGAATCGTTTGCCCTTGGCCATAAAGCGCATGAGTAACACGGCTTCTTTCAGCAAAGAAGTTTTTACATATTGTGCTAGTAAAGTCCTCCTATGTATCCCAATTTCCTATTCTCCCAAATTTATATCTCCGTCATCGTAAAAAATAAAATACCTCCCTTTCTTTCTATCTTATTATCCCCTCTATATTTCTTTTCTATTTCTTAATCTACATTTGTTAGATAGTATTTTATTGTTTTATTTCTTCTTTTTTCTTTTCTTTTTTAAATTTTTATTTGAAATATTGTTAAAGCTTGTTCCAATTTTTCAAAAGATGTTATAAAATCTTATGTGAGCAATGAATTAGAAATAAATAAGTTTGTAAATTTGTTAATTTCAATATACCAACTGGAGTCAAATTCACAAACTTTATTAGCTCACATATCCTAAATCCCGCTTTTAACTCACCTTTTCCCGCAGTTGCATGATCATTCCCTCCTAGTTTTGATCGCCTTTAGCCACCTAACGGTAAATTAACTCAGAAGACCGAGTTGACCTCCGTCGGGTACGCACGATATTTCAATACCCGCCGTCTTCAGTGACACAAAAAAAAAACACTACCTCCCATTCCCACCTATTCCGTGCGCATGTGCTCTCCAAGAAAATAGTGAAAAAAAAAAAACATTTTTGCTGTGCAGTGGTGGAAAAAAAATAACATAAATATATATATACATATTTAGTGCGAGCATGCTGTATCCTGCCCCCGGTCGTAGTGCTGTTGCTTGCACCCGGTCACTGCCGTTGCTGTTATACGGCAATGGCAATGACTGAGTGTATGTAACAACCATGGATGGCAGGTTGCGAATGACAATTTTGTTATTGTACTGTCTCATATTGTTGTAAGGGCATAACACCTACAACAATTTGTTTCGGTAAACCACCGACAAGGTTTTCACCTCACAGCTTCGCTTACCATCGTCGGTGTTTATTTTTTTCGTTTTTTTTTTGTATGGCCCAAAAATTCAGAGTGGACATAGCAAATATTCGCGGGCTTAAAAGTAATCATTTTTCTACTTACGTCCACGTCTGTAAATACAGACCAGCTGTTTTGGCACTAAGTGAAACACAGGTAGACCCCCGCCCACACCTCTCAGCTCACTCTGATCTGAAGCTAGGAACTAGTGACATTATTCTTCTCCCACCGCGGCCTCGCCATCTACATGCGTAGTGATGTAGCTTACCAAACTCCACCACAATGTAGTCCTTGCTCCAATCCGGAATTCAATTTCATGTGGTTAAAATGCTATCTCCGTAAGCAAATTATCCACTACTGCTTACAGAAGCCCCACACTAGACAGCAATTCGACCTTTAACGAGTTTGATGCGACACAAAAACTTGTATCCCTGTATCATCATACTGAAATCGTTATTACGGGCGATTTCAATATACACAATTCTGGGTGGCTTTGACATTCTGGACAGTCAACACCCGAAGGTCGGTGTGTTGAGATCTTCGCTGCGGAAAACAACTTGACTCAGCTTGTAAATGAGCCCACGCGAATCCCAGACGTTGATAGTCATACCGCCCACACCCTGGACTTCTTTTCTAAACTCTCACCCTGATATATACACTGTTGATGTGCTCTCACCTCTAGGCTCGTCAAACCATTGTGTCATATCAGCTAAATTCTCGTACATTGACCACACAGTTAGAGAAAAGATTCCTAAAAGAACAGTATGGCAATACGAGAAAGCCAATTGGAGCGGACTTAACACCTTCTTTACGAATTTTTACTGGTCGTTGTGTTTCCTCGATAACGACGTGGATGCCGCTGCTGATATGATCACAGACACTATTCACTTTGGAATGAGGTCCTTTAGCACTCACTGGATCAGACCAAAGGAAAAGGCGTGATACGACTCTAGCTGTAAAGAGGCTGTCAGGGTAAGAGAAATGTTTTTTCCGTCGTATTAGACCAACCCGACAGGAAAACCGAAAAAAATTCAAACAAGCCAGGAATGACTGCAACGCTTATCTTAAGCCAGTGAAATTTATTCACGACCAAAAACTGAGGCAAAAAATACTACAATGTCCCAAAGGTTGTAAAAATTGTTTGGTCGTTCGTTACAAACATTAGAAATTCAGTCTCATCCTCCATCCCAACGCTCATTTTTAATGACATTCCAGCTGTCAGCTCTTTGGACAAAGCAAATCTGCTTGCTGCACACTTTGCGTCCACTTACGTCCCTGAAATATCTAGAAACACGAGAACTTCTTAATGACGCTTTTTAATTTTCATCAATGATCTCTTGTCTGCTACTTCTAATCCAGTTTACTCCTTTGCTGACGACAGTACTCTCTGCTTTTCATATTCGTTCCCGAAATCACGTCCCTGCTCTTCGGCTTCAGAACGGGAAAGGCAGCGTATGTTAAGCTCATTAAATTCCGATATAAACAGCGTAACCAATTGGGGAACTACCAACAGAGTAGAATTTAATGCTTCCAAAACACAATGATGTCTGCTGTCGCTTAAGCGAAATTCATATACCCAGCCATTATCCATGAATGGCACTTGCATCGTTAAAACCGAAAAACTTTCCAATATCGGTATGTGTTCGCTCCTAAAATGTGCTAAAGTAGCACCCTTTTCCGCACTCATGTAAATATGAAATGTAATTTGAATAATTGCCAATTGATCATAATAAAAAAAAACCTTAACGGACATTACACATGACACATGAAGACTCAAAAAAAAAAGGGGAGTTATCAAAGGGATTATAACACGTGTAGAAAAAAATGTCAGGGAAAATGAAACGGAAAGGTTGTCGTCAACGGAGGCTCAGTCTAGGTTGGAGAAGCTGGAAGATGCTATGCGACATTTTGATCAGGTTCAACTAGGAATAGAGCTGCAATTGACTGAAGAAGAAATCGCGGGGGAAACAGCTCTGCGCGAAGAGATTGAGAACAAATAAATGTCTGGATAGAATAACGAGCAGCCGTGCGGAATCAACAACTTTCCTAGGAGCAGGTCGTTCTCCAGGGTCAGGCTAGCTAGACGAAACTATTAGGTAGTTGGCAGGAAATCAAGCAAGTATTGCTGCGGCTCTTACAAGTTTTTTTGAAACCAATAGGGTGTTAAGGACTCCATGTGGACCAACAGAAACGCCACTATCGGCATGCACCGTACCAATTCTCACAGGGGACTTCAAGGAATGGCCGACATTTAAGGACATGTACACTACGCTTGTTCATCAATCCAGCAGGCTTTCTGGAGCTCAGAAACTTCAGTATTTGAAGTCATCACTCAAGGGGGAAGCAGCCATCATTCTTAAAAATACTTCGATGTTAGATGCAAATTACGAGCAAGTATGGTTGGATGTAAAGGATGTATACGACAAGGAAAGTTTTATTTTCGACGCGTATATAAAAACGATAGTGGAGCATCCAAGTTAAGGGAATATGCCAAGAGTATCCTGCATTCGCAAGCTTTACAGTGCGTTCAAGGAACCGGTATCTGCTCTTAAATCGTTAGGTGCTCCTGTGCAATATTGGGTCTTATGGCTGGTGTTCTTGTTGTCATCCAAGCTTGACTCAGAATCCAAGCAGCTGTGGGCGCGGAGCTCTGCAACGAACGACAAGCAAATGTTTAAAGATATTTTGGATTTTCTTAGCATTAGACAATTTGAATTGGAAGCAGTGGTGCCGGGTAAAAGGGTTCAGAACCTAGGTCATAAAGCCGGTCGTGGCTCGGTTTGATCTGTTGCGTTTAAGTCACGTAAGGAAGTGACAGGTCAAAGGCAGCAGATTTATAGGAGAGATGGGTACCAGGGAGAGTTTTCTGCACCCCAATCGTCTGCGGCAGATAAGGAATCAAGTGCTACAGTTTTAACGACGAGAATAGGCATTCCTCACAAAAGGTACAACTACAGTAGTGACGGTCAAGAATAGGTGGGGTGAGTTCAGACCATGTAGGGTGTTGTTAGACTCCGGATCTCAGGTATCTCTAATCACAGAATCGTGTGCTCAGAGCTTGGGGCTTTCAGAAGGAATGAAGATGGTCGCTTCATAGTCAGGCTTCCGTTTAAGGAACACGCGGAAGTAAAGGGCGACTCTTGGCGAATGGCGGAACGAAGATTTTCAAGGGACAAGGATTTGTGGACACAGTATGCAGAATTTATGGAGGAGTACAAGCGAATGGGTCATATGACAAAGATCAAACTGGAAAAGGATGAGAAAGCGCAATCTTTTAACTTCTTACCGCATCATGCAGTTATGAAGCCGGAGAGTAGTACAACAAGGATGAGAGTAGTGTTTGACGCGTCTTGTGAGCCACCAAGGTGTCATTCGTTAAACTCCCAATTAATGAAGGGACCAGTGCTTTAGAAGGACTTGAGGCACATTTTGCTTCAGTTTGCAATGAATTCTTTTGCACTGAGCCGCGACATAGCTAAAATGTACAGGCAAGTGATGATTAACAAAAGGGGTAGGTGTTTCCAGTGCATATTATGGAGGGCGGCGTCTTCGCAGTTAAATACAGTGTCGTATGGCACTACACCGGCGTCATTCTTAGCAACAAGAGCTTTATTGCAGGTAGCGGAAGAGGATGGTGGGGATTATCCGCAGGCAGACAATTTAATAAACGATCATTTTTACATCGACGACTTCATAACAAGCTGTAGCAGCGAGGATTCTGTGAAAAGGATTGTTAGTGACTTATGCGCATTGCTACAAAGGGGGGGGGGGGGGGGGGGGGTTACATGAGAAAGTGGGCTTGTAGGTCTAGGTTGTGTTAGAATGAAGTGTTAATTGGATTTCTTAGAAACAGTTGCGCCAAGTATTGATCCACCTCGTAAAATTCCCTTCAAGTTACATAACCTGCTGAGAGATGAATTAAACAAAATGGAATTATCAGGGGTTATAAAGAAAACAACAGGTGCTACAGATTGGGTGAGTTCTTTAGTGTAGTGAAAATGAAAAACAAGACCATCCGTATTTGTTTAGATCCTCGAAAACTAAATATTGCTATAAAACGTTCTCACTATCCTTTCCCAACGTTGGAATCGATTAGATATAAATTAAAAGGGTAAACTGTGTTTTCAGTGCTTGATTCTAACAAAGGATTCTGGATGATTCCGTTGGATGAAGAAAGTAGTCGGTTGTGTACGTTTAATACACCATTCGGTAGATACTCTTTTAAAAGGCTTCCTTTTGGCATAAAAGCAGCACCGGAAATATTTCATCTTATCATGGTCTGAAATTTGTCAGAAAAATCTCAGGTGTTAAGAGATTTATTAAAAACGAGTGTGATGTGGAACTGGTCTGAGAACCATACCAAATGTTTTAATAACTTGAAACAAGCTATAACTTCTCCCGCAGTTTTATCCTATTTTGACTCAGAGGTGCCAATTGTTTTGTCAGTAGATGCATCTCAGTTTGCTGTTGGCGCAGTGCTGCCAATTCCTTTTGCATCAAAAACATTCGCAGAATGTCAAACAAGGTATGCGCAGATAGAGAAAGAGCTATATGCCATTGATTTCGGATGTCAGAAGTTTCATCAATATATTTATGGACAGACAATTTCTGTAGAAACCGATCATGAACCCTTAATAAGTCTTTTTAAAAAATCTCTTGCAAATGTTCCACCTCGTCTCCAAAGACTGACGCTTTCTATTCAAATATATGATTTACATGTTAGTTATAAACCAGGTAGATTTATGTGGATAGCAGACACACTTTCAAGAGCCCCACTCCCTGATACAGAAATTTTGAAAAGTGAAAAAGAAATTTATGTTCATGTCGGGAGCATTTCCACGACACTCTCTATTTCGGGAGAACGGCTTAAGGAAATTCAGGACAGCACCATAAATGATAAGACGTTCCAACTACGGTTGGCCTGAACATAGGCGTCTTATTGAAAGATCCTTACTACCATTTTTACCTATCCGACACGAAATATATTTTCAGGAATGTTTGTGCTTTAAGGGCAACAACGTCATTATGCCCCAAGGATTAAGACACAAAATTTTATCTCTTGTGCATGAGGGGCACGTAGGAATAGAAAGCATGAAACGACGAGTCAAGTCTTGCATATATTGGCCTGGAATCAGGTATGACATAACAAAATTTATTGATTTGTGGGAAATTTGTCAAAAATTTCGAAATAACAATCCGAAAGAACCACTCAATCCACATGATATTCCAAAATTACCGTGGCATACCATCGGTATGGATATCTTCCAAATTGGCAATGAGTATTTCCTTTTAATTGTTGATTATTAATCCAAATATATAGATTATTGCAAATTAAAAAGATGCACTAGTGCAGGAATTATTAAAAAACTAAAAGATATATTTTCCAAGTTTGGAATTCCAAAGATAATTATATTTGATAATGGACCATCTTTCGTTTCATCTGAAATGCATTCTTTTTCCAAAGATTGGGATATTGATACTAAGACAAGCAGTCCCCACTTTCCACAGGCAAATGGATTGGCAGAAAGGTCAATACAAACTGTAAAGAAAATGATTAAAAAGTGTAATCAATCCAACACTGATCCATATATTGCTTTACTTAACTTACGTTATACACCTAATTCGTTTGGCTTCACACCAGCTCAGTTGCTTATGGGTAGAACTTTAAGGTCTAAAATACCCTATCATATGGAGCAATTGAAACCAACGCTTGTGGATTGCGACAAATATAGAACAATGATAGAAAACAATCAAATACAAGTCAAAAAAAATTACAACAGAACAGCAAACTTCTATCTGCTTTGAGAGTACGGGACAAAGTTTTCCTCAAAATCAATTCAAATACGGATGCATGGTCCAATGGCATAGTTGTTAAAGTGTGTAAGGAACCAAGGTCATATATAGTTCGTCACATAAATGGACATTTATTTAGAAGAAATAGACGTCAATTAATATGTAGACAAAATTATGTTTTGTCACAAATGCAAGATGAGGATACATCCTCAGGAATAATGTAAATAATAATAAAGATAAAAATGACAATGTAAAAGACTTCATGAAATTAAGATCTGACAAGTTAAAAGTATTAGGCAATTGATGAAATAATTTTTTGTTAACGATGGCGCGATAGTTAGCTCATTGAACTATCACGCAGAGAATCTAGGTTCGATTCCAGGCTGGGTCAAACAATTTTTCAAAATCGCCATCCCCTTTCGGCGGGCAATCGCAAACTCCGAAAGTAAAATTGCCTACGAAAAAGCTTCTAAAGAGTGCCGTTCGGACTCGGCGATAAACCGTAGGCCCCGCTCAGATGTGACAAAAATGACAACATGAGCAACACAAATGATTGGGAAGAAGCTAGGCCATGGCCCATACCGGGCTGCCAGCGCCACAGTGTTTTTTTTTTTTTTATAAAATCAAACTATTGAAGTATAAATTAATTTTTTGTTAACTTTATAAAATGTGGCATGTTGTATACATGGTTACCATACTTGCAGAACACACTATATCTTTGTGTACATAGACTATAATAACAAATATGTTCTCTGTGAAGTACTCTCTTTTTATGTATTCTTTTAATTTTATGCATGAATAAATCAGTCTTGAACTCAATCTTAAACGTGTAACAGATATGTTGGAGGCCGGAGGGCATTTATCCTTTTCTGCGTCAGGATAAAATCTTACGGGTTGGTGGGCGGTTGCAAGCAGCGAAAATTGAATATGAACCGAGGCGTCCAGCTTTTTTGCCAAATAAGGGACCTTTGAAAGAGCTGATTATTCAAGACGTACATCAAAGATATTTGTATGCGGGTCCTCAATTGCTATTGGGTTTGATTCGTCAGCATTTTTGGGTTATGGAGCACGGAACAATGTGCGAAGATACGTTTTCAGGTGTATTACTTGTCAGCGTCATAAGGCAAGACCGATACAGCAGCTGATGGGAAGTTTACCTCCTGAGAGACTTCAAGTTGGCAGAGCATTTTTAAACGTGGGTGTTGACTACGCTGGGTCATTCATTGCGACACCAAGGAGAACAAGAGGCTGCAAGGGGCAAAAGGTATACATGGCACTGTTTATATGCATGAGTACGAAGGCTATCTGGAGATGGTGTCCGATTTATCCACTGATGCGTTCCTAGCCACTCCGCAAAGATTCATAGCTAAAAGAGGCAAATGCGTGAATCTATTTAGCGACAACTTACTTTGAAGGTCTTTGGGAGGATGGGGTAAAGGCTGCCAAGTTTCACATGCGTAGGGCTATTGGAAGCGCTCTTCTTTCCTTTGAGGAGTACAATACTTTATTATGTAAGATTGAGGCATGCTTGAACTAAAGGCCTTTGGTTGCGCTGTCAGGTTCCGGAGATGAATACGAGGTCCTGACCCCAATTCATTTTCTGATTGGGTTCCATTGCACACGATCTCGGAGCCAAATTATATGGATGAAAACATAAGTCGGTTGTCGCTGTTTCAATTCATCAGCCGACTACAGCAGTCATTTTGGAAACGGTGGCAGATTGAGTATGTCACTACTCTGCTGGAGAGTGGAAGACAAAGCGAGAAAATCTCAAAAAGGATGATTTGGTCTTAGTACGTGACGAGAATCAACCGCCAGCAAGATAGATGACTGGCCCATCAAGGAGTTGCATCGTGGTTCAGATGGTTTAGTCAGAGTTCTTACACTTTCAACAAAAAATAGATATGTTAAAAGGACTATTTCAAAGCTGTGCCCTCTCATCCTAAATTATTTTTGCAAAGGTCTTTTCATTTTGAATTTGATTATTTAACTTAACTTTAACTCGAAAGACAGAGTTCATTTATTGGGTATATAATTTATTTTAACGTTTATTTAAGAAAAACATGTACAATAGTATTATTCAAAGTATTGCCCATCTGAAGCTATGACTTTTTCCCATCTTTCTGGCAATCCCAAAAGAACTGCGCCGGCTTGGCAGCCAAGAATGAATCAAGCCAATTTTTGATGTTCTGCTCTGATGTGAACCGTATTTCAGTGAGGGCGTTCTGCAGAACAAATGGTAGTCAGAAGGGGCAAGGTCTGGGCTATAAGGCGGGTAGGGTAAGACTTCCCATCCACTGATTTCCAAATAGTTCTTAACCGGAATAGCATCGTGGGGCCGAGCGTTGTCACGATGGAAAATTATTGCCACGTGTCTGGTCGCATATTCCGGGCGTTTTTCGGCTACTGCTCTCTTCAAACGGATTAATTGTGTTCTGTAGCGTTGTCGATTGATGGTTTCACCCGGTTTTAGCAGCTCATAATACAGCACACCCATCTGATCCCACCAAATACAGAGCGTTACCTTCGCGCCATGGATATTCGGCTTTGCCGATAATTTGGCTGGTTGGCCGGGTTTCACATATCCAGCTGCTTTTAAACGTTTTGAAATGGCTGCTTGAGTGACACCCAAATATTCTGCGAGCTCTTTTTGTGTTTGGCAACAATCTTGAAAGAGTAATGCTTCCAGTTCTTCATCTTCAAACTTTTTTGGCTGCCCAGGACGTTCATTGTCTTCCAAGCCAACTTTTAAATCGTGCAAACCACTTTTGGCACGTTCGCTCAGCTAGCGCATGTTCACCATAAACTTCCACCAAAATACGATGACTTTCAGCAGCAGTTTTCTTCATATTAAAGTAATGAATATTAATATTAACACTTTTTCAGGCACAAAGTTCGACATATTTGAGTGAAAAAAAATTATTGTTGTTTACGCTTCAATTGAATGACATATACTGAAATGACGTACAATGACAGTAGCTTTCCAACGCATGTTCCAATGGAATAATAACAATGAAATAATAACAATGGAATAATACAAGTTACGCCATCTCTTAGCAAACCGCACGAATTAAGTTATAGACCCAATATTTTAATTGCTTTGAATAATTTTCTTTAATTGCATCTAGGAATTAACTTTGTTTTTGGATTTTTTAAAATAACTTGTTTTGCATTGAAATTAATTAAAGTATTTCAAGGTGGGCGGTATGTTCGCTCCTAAAATGTGCTAAAGTAGCACTCTTTTCCGCACTCATGTAAATATGAAATGTGATTTGAATAATTGCCAATTGATCATAATAAAAAAACCGATATAGCTAAACGGACATACGGGGCGGGTCAATAAGTCCGTGACTTTTGGATTAAAACACAGATTTTTTGATAAAAAAATAATTTTATTTTTCAACGTAGTCTCCCTTGAGCTCTATACACTTTGTCCAACGCTTCTCCAATTTTTTTATCCCTTCCAAAAAAAATGATTTGTCGAGGTCCTCAAAATAGGCCTTTGTTTGCGAGATGACTTCATCATT
This sequence comes from Volucella inflata, assembly GCA_928272305.1. Lineage (NCBI taxonomy): Eukaryota > Metazoa > Arthropoda > Insecta > Diptera > Syrphidae > Volucella > Volucella inflata. Next base: position 88,696,839 of record OV743716.1, on the reverse strand, counting down.
GGAGTCAAATCTTTTTCCACCAAGCCATTTCTTCAGGTTTGGGAACAAGAAGTAGTCGCTCGGAGCCAAATCTGGAGAATAGGGTGGATGAGGGAGCAATTCATAGCCCAATTCATGGATTTTTGCCATGGCAACTGCACATGCGTTTGTGGTCGACTGTGAGCAAACGCGGCACCCATCTTGCGGAAAGCTTTCTCATGCCCAAGTGATCATTCAAAATTGAAACCACTGAGCCATGCGAGATCCCTACGGCTTCCACAATCTCTCGCACTTTCAATCTTCGGTCGGCCAACACCATATCGTGAATTTTTTCGATTGTTTCGGGTGTAGAGACCTCAACTGGGCGTCCAGGACGTTCGGCATCTTCAGTGCTTGAACGGCCACAACGAACTTCAGTAAACCACTTTTTTACCATTGAAATCGATGGTGCAGAGTCCCCATAGTATTTATCAAGCTTAGCCTTGGTCTCGGTAATGGTTTTTTTTCGCAAGAAATAATGCTTAATAAGCACACGAAATTCACTTTTTTCCATTTTCTCCTCAAATTAGTGAGAAGTCTGATAAAAATAGCTGTCAAACACAAACTAACTGACGCAGCAAGTTTAAATTTTGACAGGAGTCAACTGACAGATGCCTGTTGACAGGAGCAGTGTTGCTGTTTCAGTAAAGAGGTCAGAAATTCAAAAAGTCACGGACTTATTGACCCGCCCTCGTACTTTTTTAATCCCTCTCTGGAAGTCAGCCCCAACCGGTTTTACTTGTCCTAGGTGCTGGACAAAGCGCAACAGTATGTGAGTCAATGACAACTAAAGTTGGAATGACCACATATTCGAAGTCGCCAAAAATGCTGCGAAATGTCTAAGTTTCCTTAAGCAATGTAAGAAATATTTCACCCCCTCTGAGCTGGCTTCAATATATAAGGCTTTCATCTCATTCAGCCAAAATTGGATGCTCACATCTGGTCAGGTGCTCCCAAGACTTCTTTGCGCCTACTAGATAGGATTCAAAACCGTGCGATAAAACTAATAGGTAATGCTAATATTACACAGTCGATTGACACCCTCGACCACCGACGTAATGTCTCCTGTCTCACCCTGTTCTATCGCTATTTTCACCACCAGTGCTCCTCTGAAATTGCCAGCATTCCACCCCTTCAAACCTCTAACCGTAACACCCGTCTTGCTATGAATGCTCATCAGTACACCCTCAAGACCACTTTCGAACGCACCCTGAAATATCGTGATTCTTTCCTAAGCCGAACAACTCGCTTATGGAATGCCCTGCCAACTCTTTATTTCCTAGCCATTACAACCTTTAAACATTTAAAATTAACGTACATAACGTACATCATGACCTTTTGTTGTAAAGTTTTAATATACTCGTAAGATCTATAAGAAAAACATGGGATAACTTTATGGCAGAAATCGAAAATGTTGTATGCTACGTTGACATACTACCTTGTTATTCCCGGAATAACCACTGTGTGGTTATATAATATAATAAGAAAATAACGAATGTTCCTTTAGTTATAAATAACGAAGTAATTGCTTATTCTAACAGAGCTAAGTATCTAGGTATGAATCTGGATACAAAACTGAGACGGAAGGAACATATGAAAAAGAAAATAGAAGAGCTTCATATCAGGCATAGAAAACTTTATTGGTTGTTGGGATATAATTCAGATATATCCACTGAAAATAAAATTGTATTATATAATCAGATACTAAAACCCGTTTGGATGTATTGCATCAAATGAAGGGGTTGTACGAAGAAAACTAAAGTACAAATAATACAAACCATCCAAAACAAAGTCTTTCGGGGGATAGTAAATTCCCCATGGTACATTAAAAATAATGACTTGCATCGTGACTTGCAGATTGATTCTGTAGCCGATGTTATCAAAAGGTACGCAACTCGTCATAACGAGCGTTTCCAGATGCTATATATCATGAGGCGGAAGACGTCTCAAATGTATGTACGAAGTAATATTCGTAGATTAAAAAGAACGAAACCTCACGAACTTTTAATTTAAAAATTTTGAGATCCGGTATTCAAACTATAATAAACTACTTAACGTTGGAAAAAAAAATTTGTCGATCTCTCTTCGATTAGTCATGATATGGAGGTGGTTTACATGCGGTTAGAGAGAACTCTATATTTTATGGCTTTCTCAAAAATGTTAAATAGCACCTTGATCAAAAAGTTCCCGGAATACCACCGTGCGGCGCTCCCGATTCTTTCTGTTTTCTGCGTTCTGTTTTCTTTTTTAAGTTGGTACATCTGTTGTTAATATTCCCTCTAAATCTTAGCGTCATAGCTTGACATTGGCAAAAGTTACGTAGCCAAGAGTACATCTATATCTGTGGCGATTACTTCCTCTAGGCTGCTGAGACGCATTCCCCGTAGCGGTTTTTTTTAACTCGATTGAACAGACAGAACTACAGATGTACCAACTTAACAAAAAAAAAACAGAACTCAAACCAAAACTTCAAACAGTGGGAGCGCCACACGATGGTTATTCCGGGAACTTTCTGATCAAGGTAGTATTAGTCTTGAATAGAATACCTAAAAGAGAAAATGATATATACTATATTGATGAATATGAATATGAATTCATTAATCGGGAGGATATGAAAGGTGGTGATGTCGCTATATATATTAAAAAAAATATTAAGTATGAAATAATACCAGTGAGCCCAACTAACTATGAAGGCATGCATTTAAAAATAACACACAATGGTGGAAAGAAATACATTCATGCGATTTACAGGAGGCCAAGATTAGTGTAAGCAGTTTTATTGAAGAACTTAATGAAGTTATCCATGTAGGTAGAGAAAATATATTAATAGACGATATCAACATTAATATTCAAAATGAGAATGATTCCCTTGTTTTAAGATATACAGAGATGATGGCCTCCAAAGGTCTTACAAGTGTTATTAAACAATCCTCGCAAGTTGACTTAACAAGAAACACTTCTACACTGATTGATCATATATATGTAAGCATAACAAAGCTAGAAATATTTTCAGCAGTTATTGAGACAGATCTTTCCGACCATTACCTTATCTTATATGCAACCAAACCTCCTAGCCACAAAAGAGTGAACGAACTTACAGAACAAACCAATTGGCAATCTATGCTAACAGAAATTAATATCGAAAAATTGTATAGCAACTTTGTTTACACGGAATCAAGCAAAACAAAAGTAATGAAAAAAATAGAAAACAGAAGCCATGGGTTAACGCGAACTTAATTATGTAAGAAAAGAGACGAGTACTACAGGAGATGGAAAACACTCCAAGAAAAGTTACAAAACTGAATACAAAAACTTTCGAAGTCCAGGAGCGGATAATATTAGACCAATTGACCTTAAAATTAATGCTCATTTTCTTGGCCCAAGTATACAAATGATAATAAATCGAAGTATAACACAAGCTCATGTTCCAAGATTAATGAAAACTTAGATTATTCGGCCCGTTTATAAGGCAGGTGAGAAAAACAAAATCGAGAATTACCTGTCTATATCTATATTGTCAGCTGTTGAAACGTTTTTGGAGGAAGTTATTGTTAATCGTCTCCATAATTTCGTAGAAAGACATAAAAAATTACACCCAAACCAGTACGGTTTTCAATAAAATAAAAGTACGAGTCTATTATTAGGAAAGTTTACAAAGACGGTCAATGCAGGCCTTAACAAAAATCATCATGTGCTTGTGCCGTTTGTTGACTTTAGTAAAGCTTTCGATACCATAACTCATAAAAAGTTAATTGAAACTGTCAATTGAATTGGTGTGAGAGGAGTGCTGGCAAACTGGATCGAAGTTAGAGTGAGAGTGTTTAATACCTTAAGGAGAGAAATGCCAATTGCGCTTGGTGTCCCACAAGGCTGCAAGTTAGGTCCGATTCTATTTGTTTTGTATGCAAATGAACTTCTCCATTTATTCAAAAAGTTCAAAGCACATACCTATGCAGATGTCATAAAAAATTTTAACGTTAACAAGGCCTTGGAAATAATTCAAGAAGAATTCGATACGATGTCAAAATGCTGCCATGATCAAGGGCTAATTATTAATGCTTCAAAAACAAAGGTAATGCACATACCAACATCGTTTAAGCCAAAAGAAGCGTTTAATGTGTATTACCGAAACGCCCTATGTTCATATTCGGCCAAAAACACAGCAATAGAAGTAGTAAACAACATAAAGTAGCTAGGAGTTACCATCGATGAGAATTTCCCACGGCGTGAATATATAAATGTGCTGGGTTTACAACTCAAAAGTTCACTCTTTGCGATGGTATCAAGTATTCAAGTTTTGAAGTACGTAAGCTGGTATACTACTTGCTACCAGAATCGTGAATAAAATATGGAATACGAGCATGGGGTATTGCGTCCAAAACGCATGTGGATAGGATATTAAATCTACAGCACCGGCTTGTTAATATTTTAAAACCGACAAACTCAACTTTAAAAATCTTAGATGTGAACGCGATTTATAGGATGACATCATTGCTGCATTACATGGACGACCAAAGGTTTCTACAGCCTATGCGCCATTTCCAAAACACCAGAAGCCGAGCCCAGGGGATGCTTGAAATCCGGATGTATATAACATATACGGGAAACGAGAACTAAGATATGTCACTCCAAAAACTATTAATGAAATACCTCACCATCTCAAACAAGTCGAACATTTAAAAAAACGTAAAAAAACATGTAAAAGAAATTTCTAATTGATTTATATTTTGTGTAATAGGCTTTTCCAATTTAAATTAATTCTTACATAAATTTAAATTTATTTTTATTTATGCATACATATATACATATATATCAATCTGCTACCACTGTTTTAACATATTGTATATTTTAACTTTAACATAGCTTGAACTTCAATATTATTATCGTATCTTGTATTAAAATATTACTGTTCCTATATTTACAATTTTACTACAATAAGTCAATAAAACCTCAAACGTTCTTGGGAAGATTAAAATCTTTCTTTGCACAAAATGAAACCGTTTAGAATTAAAGAATAAGAATAGTATGAACTTTATTTAAAAGAACTTTATCACTTTAAAAGACACACACAATGTTATCAACCACCTGCATATAAGCATTTTGCTTTGTGGGAAAAATAAAAACTGTATATAGGGTGAGTTTTTTAACTTGATACATCCAAATTTCTCGAAAAATACGCGATATCGCGAAAAATGTTTCAGACAAAAGTCACAAGGTTCTGAAGGGGACATAAGATGGTGACCACGAGTTTGACCTTGAGACCCATTTTTAAGGTCAAACGAAGGTCACTTTTGATTTTTCAAATGATAATTCCTGATTTTCATTGCTCAGTCGTATTGCTCGTGGGCTTGTCATTTGTTTTTATATACTGCGTTTAGCATAACCCAGAAACAACGACGTGGACGTAGCAGTATTTTGTTTCCTTCGAGGTAATTAATTAGAGTGGGTCCCCTTGCCTCCCACTGTTGAATCATTGAATTCTTCCCATTTCGACGTTTATTTCCCGAGACTATTTCAACAAATGCTCGAAAATGTGACCATTCACTTCAATACACTTGTTTATCCGCGCTGTAAATGAACCAACAGAACTGAGAAGTATTTCTGGCGTAATCTTCCGGCAAGCTTAAGTTATTCGTCTTCTCATGTCCTCACGTGTTGTTGGCTTTTTTCTGTAAACCTCACTTTTTAAGTAGCCCCACAAGAAGAAATCAAGTGACGTAAGATCAGGTGATCTAGCAGGCCATTTCCTCGGACCCCCTCGTCCGATCCATCGCTGATGGTAAACATTGTTTAATACGCCCCGGACTACTTGAGAATAATAGGCTGGACAACCATCATGTTGAACCACATTGTTTGTCGCAACTCCAATGGCAGTTCTTCTAGTAATACTGGAAGATGGTCCCGTAAGAAGGTTGCATACTTTTCGCCATTCAAGTTGCCTTCAATTAAATGATGGACCTATTAATTCAGCCCCAATAATTCCAGCCCAAACATTTACATTCCAAGGGTGCCGGCGTTCAACTTGACGCAACCAAAAAGGGTTGTCGATTGACCGTACCGTGATTGGTGAAAGTCGGCTCATCAGAGAATAACACCTTGGTGAAGAAAAGGGGGTCTCGTTCAATTTACTGAAGTGCCCATTGACAAAAGGAAACCCGGTTGCGAAAATCCTCACTAGAAAGTTCTTAATGCAATGAAAATCAGGAATTATCATTTGAAAAATCAAGTGACCTTCGTTTGACCTTGAAAATGGGTCTCAAGGACAAACTCGTGGTCACCATCTTATGTCCCCCTCAGAACCTTGTGACTTTTGTCTGAAACATTTTTTGCGATATTTCGTACTTTTCGAGTAATTTTGATGTCTCAAGTTAAAAAACTCACTCTGTATAGATATTAACTGCATGAATAAAGTTCTTAATCTAAAAAATCTGAAACTGGCGCTGTTTTATTAAGATTTTATCGCTTCTCTTTAAACATCAATGATCTTTCAGCTTCTTCTAGCATCGCTTCTGATCAACTTAACTTTGTATAAATAAAAATACCAATCCCAAATAGGTCCCCGTTCTTGAGTTCTTTATCAATAACTTTCACTTCCCTCATTTTTACATAACTCACCACTCCAGTCCACTTCTTTCCATACTCCCTCTTCATAAAACTTCTAAAAAGCAAATTTCGCAAAATTAATATCCATCTCGGCAAATCTTGTTTGATTCTGCAAACCTATCTTTAAATGATGCTCTCTCCATTTTTTACAGTGAATACTACGAGTAGATTCTATTCTTTCTTTATGTCTCCTTTTCTTGTCATAATTCGAGGGGTGGCCCTGGTATAAAAGACTTAGCCTTTTACTAAACAAAAGAATTTATGTGGGATTTTTCTTTGTACCAATTCTCGTTCTAACTACTCTAACTCTAAAATTAAATTAACAACTCTTATAATCTATTGTAATGACATACACTTCCCCTAGTCGAAATCTTCTCAGTAATTTTGATAGTTCCCCTTCTCAATCTGACATTAACTGCTTTTGTATCAAACCATCTAACATAGACCTGTCTTCAGATTTTTCAATTATCCACCAAAATATAAGAAGCATGTTAAGGAATTTTGATCAAGAATTTTATTTATTTTTACTAACCTTAAGCTCCTTCGGTTTTTAATCTCTTATTTCACAACCGATTTGACAAGTATCTAGCACATTTTTAGACCACATACAATTAGACGACATAATAACAATTAGATTCTTTGAAACACAGTTATATACGACTTGATGATATCTGACCATTGTCTTATTTGCATCGAACTTAATTCGACTGTTTACAGAAAATCAACTTTGATAAACTTAAACAAGCTGCAGAGATCACCAGCGGTGCAATAAAATGTAATTCAGTTGTTACAACCAACGCATCTTCATATGACAGTTTTAGCAGCAAGGGGTGTTATAGCAAACAGCAATAGCATTGTATATGAAACTAATAGTTATATTATCAAGCGATATTTTTTGTTATCCACTTTGACCGCCTAGGTGGCCAGCTCTCATTTCTCGCAGGCAAAGAAAGATGTTATTACTCTCTGAAAATGGATTTAAATTGCAGGATGAGTGAGTGATGAGTGCAAACAAAATAAACAAAACCTGTTTTGGGTTTCCATTCCCACTCTGAATTTTAATCCACATGTTATGCAACTGAGTGACCCCTGGGTTACTAAGGACTTTTTAAAAATCAGGATGTGTATCTGTACACGAGAGACCGAGTTACCTAACGTTCACACACGCAATTGAAACTAGAAATATTTACATGTGTTGAGTACATGCACACAAGAGAGGAAATTTGTAGTCTATTGTCGGTTTACTTGCAGCCGAAATTTTGCCCGCAAGTATGGTGAATCTAAAATTTGAGAAATTTTGTGTTGCTTTCTTCTTCAGATTTTCCTCTGTCTCATTTTACGATTCTCTTTTTTTAAAAGATTTCATTTCACCTTTAGGGTGAAAATTTTGGAATTCTCAGTGCAGGATGGATTTTGCTGTGCATTTGGGGTTTTTTGTTCAATTAAAAGCGCCTACACACAGGCTATTTTACGAGTCCAAACTAGAATTTCGTACGAGTAGGTAGTCATGTCGCTAACAGTCGAGAAACAAAAATGTGAATTACATGCATTCAAATTTTCTTTTCATTTTCAAACATGTAATTCTACCTGCAACAAATTTTTATTCATTATAAATTTTTTAGCGTGAAGATACCCAATACCCATCACCTTATAGCAGATTGCTCAAATATTGTTTTATGCTTCAAATCTCAATGAGGATAGTAAAAATGGATTTGTCCACATATGTACCAATATCTCATTTTGTTTTGTCTGTTTGCTTTCTCAGCATCTCTTTACGATTTTTTCCGCTTTATCTCTGTCGCTGATGACGTTCAATTACAGAATAAACCGTCTGGTTGTCGACAAAACGCAAAATGATTTTCTAAAAACACACACATTGAAAAAAAAACGAACACAATGATAAATCCAGATTTTTTAAAAGTCCTGTGTAACGCAGGGGTCAATGACTTTGCCAAGAAAATGAGAAAATGAACTGATTATACGACAAGAACTGTGTCTTAGAATATAGCCCGTATTGCGGTTGTCGATCGTTGATAGACAATCGACTATTGCCAATTTTTAATTTTAGTATTGTGAGTATCGATTGTAACCGACTATTGTCGATTTGACAGCTGTTTTTAGTCGATCGAAATTTCCTGATTTCCTGATGAGGGGAATTAAAAAAAAAAAAACAATAATTTAAATTTAGGGCGAAGCAAGTGACTAATACAACGCATCCAGTTTCAAAATATTTGGAATAGAAAATTGACTTCTGCTTACTTTCTATTTAGACAAACGGAAATATTTCAAGATAAATTGAAGTACTTACACACTTTTCTCCAATTCTAAAGGGTTTGAGGCATCGCTTATCCATTTTCTTTATCTAGCCAATTTAAAAAATTCGATGGAGCCCATTTTATTAAGTTTTTTTCAAAAATGTTGCGACAATGAATAAATAATAATAAATTGTATTCACAATAGTCACTTTAATGGTTTTTATTCACATTAATAGAATCCTTTGTCAATTGAGTTACACAATACCGAACTTGAAATCAGTCGATTCGATAATGGATTTGATAGACAATCGCAATAAGGGCGTATATGTATATGAAAATGACATCCTTGTTCAGAAATTAATATTTGGAACCCTTTAAATTTATCGTAAGCAACAAATGATTAATTTTACAGGAAACGTTTTTTTGTTTTTTTCTGCATACTATAAGCAAAAGGGCGATTTCTGGTTTTAATCTTGTTTGGGCCAATAGAATTCGATGACATTAAAGATATTTTTCTCAAGAAATGAAAGCAGTTTTGCGATATTTTCGCTGTCATGGTCTCGAATTTGTGAACAAGTTCATGGCGCTTACGATAAAATTAAAGACCAATAAATATTTAAAATTTATTTCTTTATGGAATAGAATAACACGGGACGATCGCCGAAGACCGTATGTACCTATCTACAACCGATTCCTACAACTATAATTCAATATTCTTTTCCACGTCACCCAATGAGGTAGAATATAAAACGCGTTTTTTTTTACGGTGTCGCTTGTAGGCATAGTCCTTGCTCTTTAGTAAGTACTAAAAAATAAAAATAAATAGTAATAAAAAAAAAGAATAACTACAAAAACTCAACAAACAAGAGTACAAAACAGAAAATAAATAAAAATTCACAAAAACAAATTAACAAAACAAAGAAAGGATTAACAGTTAAGTTCTTAGTTGCTCACACTCCACGGATATCCTTATTGGATTTCTTAACCGAAAATTTTACTAGACCAATTAAAATGAATTTATAAATGGGCTGTCTGTGCTCATCATCGTCACATTTCATGCTCTCGGAAGCTGTCATTTTCAGTGCGGATTAGAGCAAAGCTTCAATCAAGTGTTCTTCGTGTCGTATTTTTGGAAATTGGCTTTCAAAAAGTGTTTGCATTCTTTTGACATAAGCTTCAAATGAGAAGGAACAGTTAACTTTCCAAATTCGGATAATATAAGCTCGCAATTTATTAACAGAGCTTGTTCTCGAAAATTGTCTGTTTTGTCTATCATGAACAGAGTGCAGTTTTCACAATTAAGTTTCTTATGCAACTTAAAAAATGCAAGCCCGGCATAAAATGTAAGTGCCGCTTCTTGCACATCCTTTGGATACAACTATTTCTGTCTCATTGGCATCACCATCAAACTCGTCATCGCAACTATAAGTATGGTATTCGATACTGCTCAGAATATCTTTTCCCATGACATGATCTTCTACTGGAGCTTCAGTGTGGAATTCTTCATTGTCATCACACTTAAGATCTTCGCAATCAGCCTCGTGCAATAAGCCTCGTGCAATAATGACTCAGACCCGGAATGTTCGTAACTTGAATTTTTCGGCGACTTTTAATTTTTGAAAATAATTTGCTTTAAATTGCGAATAAATCTGTAGGCTTAAGGGTTCCGTTCATATTTTCCCCTGTTTGATCGAGCCATTGAAAATAAATGACCAGATGTGAGCATTGTACTCCAATTTTGGGCGGATGAAAGCCTGGTATATTGAAGCCAGATCAGAGGGGGTGAAATACTTTTTACATCGCTTAAGGAAACCTAGACATTTCGCAGCATTTTTGGCGACTTCGAATATGTGGTCAGAATAGGAGACAGAACGGAGCCCTGGGGTACACCAGCATTTATTTTGTTGATATCAGATTTAAAACCACCCAAGACAACTTGAATTGAACGTTCCGAAAGGTAATTTCTAATCCATTGAAGAAGGAGTCGTCGATGCCAAAAGCACGCATTTTCGACAAAAGAGCTTGATGCCAAACTTTGTCAAATACCTTAGGAATATCAACTGCAACTATCTTGCTTCCGCCAGATTGCTGTAAACTTTGGTTACACTTTTCGGTGAGACATGCCATCAAATCACCAGTGGACTTTTTGCTACGAAAACCGTAAAGTCTTGGTTAGCTTAAAGCACACTTGAAAGATGTTCTTGGAATCCTTTTAAAAAAGTTTGACAAGAATTCCCCATGAAACAATATATTCAGATATTATAATTGGATTCTTAAGCAATCAATTTCGCAGACTTTTGAACAAGTGAGGGTAGTTATATAGAACAAAAATTCTTTGATTTTCAATATCGAAAAAAGGCTTGTTTGACCCAAGTAATTTGTATGCTCTTCTATTATTGCTGTCTTGGTCACAACAAACAGCAACAACTTGCAGACCACACTCTAGAGTTTTTGATATTGTGAATTCCAATACTCGGCAATTTCATCACCTTTTGGGCATCATATTTAATAAGATGTAGTTTACTTCCAATTTTTATTTAATCCCCTAAGGGTGAAAACCATTACTTTGGAGGCTACAGTGGCGTGTCTACCCTGCTCTCCGAAGTCAGAAAAGCCGTATACCGTGTCATTTTTAATGTTGTAATCAAGTCCAGGTTTGATTGCCATTTCATCAAAAATTAATACGCACCTTTTCTCTATGCTTGACATCGTTTCTACCTTCCTCTTTAAAAGATTAATCATTTGGTTTGAAAAACCGGCCATCGATAAATTGTGCTTATAGATGGAAAACTAAATCTCGAGCTTACCATATGGGAATACAATGGAAACTTATAAAAAAAACTTCAGACAAAATTTTTTTTCGCCATTTGTCATATTTACAAAACTTTTTACGTCGACTGGCTTATTTTGCAATTGCATGCCAACGTTTTTCTCCAAGTTATAGTAGATAGTCCCTATCAATCTTCAATCGTTTTTTCGTATCGAAAATGTAGCGAGGTATGGTACTATTCTTACTATTGGCTCATTATGAAAACGAGATTCGGGAAAAGGAAACTGTGAAGGAGAAATTTGTAAACTATTATTTTCAAGGTTAGGTAGAGAGAAATCTCTAATATATGTCATAGGGTTGGGAACTCTATTAACACAAAGTGTAGTTGGAAAAATCGCAGTATTGCTGATATTTAGTACTTTGGATGCACTAGAGCTGTCTGAAAAGACCGCTGCAGGACACTTTGTTTCTCTGATGTTATCCATGATTCTAAAGCTGAAGACTGGTCGATAGATACATCAGAGCAACTCCACACTGACATCGACGACATTGGCAGGGCATTTTTAGATAGCAGTTTTCGATGTGCTTCCACCTTTACATCTTTGCTATAAAAATGAAAATTTGTTTTTTCAATATTTTACATTGAGCATGCTTTAACCCAGTAGTACCCAACATGGCTACCAGGAGCCCGCGGCTAAGGTGATCTGTGATTTTCACATTTTGTGATAATCAATGTGATCAAACAAAATATTCCATCTGCGAACGGTGATTAAACAACGCCATAAAAATGATGAATGCTGAACAGAATATACTCATGCAGAAACTGGTTGCCATGACTACAGACGAAGCTCCTGCTATGATTGGAGAAATGTTGGATTTATTGGACTGTGCGAAAAAGATGAAGATTTTCCAAAATTTAATTCCTGTCACTGTGTCATACACCAGGAAAATTTGATTGCAAAAAAACTTAACCTTGGCCATGTAATGATGATAGTAGTGCGGATTGTAAATTTCATTCGTGGAAGAGCTTTAAAACACCGTTTTTGTTTTAAAGATTTGCTTGATGAATTGGAGAGTGCATATGGTGATTTGATCCACTTCGCGGAAGTAAGGTGGCTTAGTCGTGGTAAAGTGCTGACAAGATTTTTTGGTGTGATGGCAGAAATCAAAATATTTTTGCAATCCAAAGTTAGCTACGGAAAAAAACTCGATGATAAAGTATAGCTGGCCGACTTGGCTTTTCTAACTGATGTACTGCAAAACTAAATAGTCTCAACGAAACACTGCAAGGAAGAGAAAGCAGACATGATGAGCGCAATTTCAGCATTTATGAACAAAATCGATTTATGTAAGAGGCAGTTAGAGGAGAACAATTTTAAACATTTTTCTTCGTTTACTCTCCTTTTAGACGCTGATTATCTCGCCGAGTTTAATCCAACAACATTTGGAGCTATTCAATCAGCTAAAATCGGAATTAGAAAGGCGTTTTGACAACATGTTTTGTATGGAACCTCTCCTTATTATTGTCAAAAATCCATTCATAAATATCGACGTTTCAAAACTAGCTTCATTAATGCAAACTCATTGCTTCATAAACAAAGCGAAAGCTGGATTAGAAATTGTTAAACTTCGCAGTGGTATCATTCTTAAAAGCGCAGAAAATAAAAGCGACGAGGTTTTCAAGCTAATGAATCCTGTTAAATACAAAAACATACGACACTGTGTACTCGTAATTGAAGCATTTTTCGGGTCAACATATCGATGTCAACGCGCCTTTTCGCAAAAAGTAAAAAAACTAAGTACAGAAGTGTGTTAACAAACGACCACGTCAAAAATTGTATGATTTTGGGTTGCACAAAAGATTACCAACCAGACTTTAAGAAGCTATATGAAAACGTAAACAGCAAAGTATCACATTAAATTTGTGCTGTTGCAGTCTATTTTTTTTGTATGTCATAACAAGTAAAAAGTTTCTTATTATCTCAATTTGTTCTATTTTTTAAAAAACTCGGTGGTGATCGCGTAGCACTGCACTGCCAATGACTCAGGCCGATGAGGTATTCGCAATGAAATAAACACACACATTCCGCCCAGACCCCACACCACAGGTAAAGGTGAAAAGGAAATATTATGTTTGTGTAAAATAAGCAAAAAGGAAAATAGCTATGCATGTGTGTATTTTTTTTTGAGTGCATTTCTTTCGCTTCATTTTCATTATCATTCAGATTTACATGCAGAAGGATCGTGCACCTACCAGAGCAACTAACAGTGTAGCACTGCGTTGGGTAAGGCCGATGAGTTATTCACATTGCAAAGTATCTACCTTACTCGACACAGGACGATGTTTGACTGAAGTGGGTTTATGCATAGAGAGTTACTGGCATGGGATTGGTTAGATTAGAGCGGAATTGTGTTATGCAATGCCTTATATGTGCATTTGCATATGGACATTTCTAAGGCAAAAGAGCGTACGATTTCTGTGGTACTCAGCGAAAGGTGTCTACTTTGGCCGATAGAGGCACTACCATCGATTTCCTAAAGTGATAGTACTATTAGTTTCATATATAGTACAATGGTAATAGTAAGGGTTTAATTTTCTTCATACAGGGTGATTTTAGGAAGGGATAATTGGAGAAATTGTAAACTATGTAAAGTCCTTTTGCATTTACAGTTACGGGTGTCGTTAATTACAGAATTATGTTTCTAGAATTTGGAGCTCTCACGCACGTCATGCAAGGACTCAAGGTCTCGAGGGAAAGTATCACCACATGTCAAATCAAGACAATGGTGCTACGAAATAAAACTAGACCACTGCAGAAATATAAGGTTTATTAAAATGTGGCTGAATGATGTCGAATTATCCGATCCCACTTTTTTTGAAGCGGGTCCAATCGACATTTTGCTTAAGGCAATCCAAAGTTTTCCTAAGGGCATTAACTGCTAAATGTACGAGAGCAAAATAATCGCTCAGGGCACAGAGTTTGGATTGGAATTAATAATCGAAGGTGACGAGGTAGAAAGTGGCGAAATTTATGCATTTCAGAGAGCTGATAGAATAACTGGTTCATCGCCTTGGGAACCAGCGGAATCCAACCATTCAATTCGTTCCTTGCAAGAAAACCAGACCTGTGAGCCACATATTTTACAGTAACACATCGCGGAGAGTTAGGGAGAGATTGCATATCCCAAAAAAATGAAAGGAAAAAAGAAGGAATTATGGTGCTTAGAATTTTCTTAAAAATTGGTTATGACTACCTAACAGCAATATTTGCACATGCGAAACAAAATTATCGACAAACATCACATTAAGAGGCTAAATCAAGCAGTTATAGAGTGTATATTTATTTTGCGCACGCACCTCAAATTTCTGCACGCGGGACATCAATTTTTATAATCCGCTTTACTAAAAGCGTTTTTCATTGGACAAAAATGCACTGTTTTTGTACTCTAGAGTAAAGATAGCACCCTAAAATTGTTCCATTGGCACGTTTTTTACGTTTTCGGAGTGAAATTTTTCACTTTCAATTTCATTGACAATGTTTTCTGCTGGAATTTGACGCTTAGTTATCGAGATATCGAATTTTTAAAATGCCTAATGTCAGTATTATTTGACTCTATCATTTTGATAGATAAAAGTTGATTAGACATGTTACGTAATTGTTGGCTTACCAATTTTTCAGAAAAAAATATATACATAATTATAAAATCAGGCATAAAATACATTTTCTCAAATGTATCGAAATGCACTGCGATGCGAGTGCCTGTCAGCATTAAATACACATCGAGAAGAGACCCCAATCGATGGCGTCACGGATACCGCAGTCGTGCCTCATTTCAGAGTGCACCACCATGTATTAAAACGAAATGTCGAATTGACGTTATTTGAATATTTGTAATAATTCATGTTATTTGAATTCTCATCATTAAATTTGTTCCATTTTAGTCAGCACTTATCACAAAAATAAGATTTACCATATAACAGTTTGACAAAGCAATCTGACCAATACCCATATTAAAATTTTAAATTCTTAAATGGGAAACAGAGTGCTATAGTATTCCATTGGATTGGAGGCCGTGCTAAGTCCAGAGTGAAAACAATGGAAAACGCCATAATATTGTTCTAAGTGCCTAAACCGTCTCTGAATTGTTCGCATAGAATCGATCCTTAATGGCACCAAACAAAAAGGAGATTGATAAATGGGTGAAAGTGGTCAACTCAAGGAGCGACTCGTTCCAGTCTGCTCTAGCGAATGGAAAATTAAGGCTGATTAAGAATAGTATGGACGCTAATGCAATGGGTGAAATGTTTCGCGAAGGCATAAACGAAGTTATCAAATATTTTACACATGTAAAACCCATGAAGTCCTTTGTGAATGAAAGAATTGAGAAGAAGGAAAATTACCTGTTTTAATAAGGCCTTGTATGGTAATGGAGAAAATGACTGGCGGGAGTATAGAATAATTAGAAACAAGTATAAAACTGAAATTAAAAAGTACAAAGGTAAATTTATCAAACGTTAAGTCGAAAACTGAAGAAACCAAAAAGATATGTGGCGAAACCTGAAACAATATGTGCTAAAGAAAGAGAATCGTTGTGATATAAAAGATATAGTATTTGACGGAGTTGTCTACAAGGAATCTAAAGACATAGCAAATAAATTTAATGACTTTTTTGTTGATAGTATCGTTAAAACTAATAATTCTATTCAATATGTCCCTTTTGTGAAACCAATGTCAATTTTAAATTTAAAAAATAACAGTGCAAGATATAAAAATAGCTTTAAAACAAATAAAAAATAAAACTGACTTCGAACATATGTGTCCAAAAATATATTGTGATAATTTTAATTGTATCGGTCCAGTTTTGGTGGTTACTCTTAATAAGTCAATAAAAACGGCTTGTTTTCCACAATCATGGAAACAAGCTATAGTGACACCAATTGAAAAAGTATTAAATACCAAAAATACTCTGCTATTTAAATTAATTTTTTTTGATTTTACAATTTGGACTTAGGCTTAAGTATAAGGTAAAATATACAATTTTTTAATTTCTTTTATGAGGGTATTTTAGCTTTATGAATGCAATTACATTTCTTTTAAAAATTTTAAAATTTAATTCAGTTTTTATAAAGTTTGGGAGTGTATTAAATAAGTGGCAACCTTTGTAGATTAAGCAATTTTGCGTTAAATTAGTAACATAATGTGGTAATCTGAAATCCTCTCTGTTTCTAAATTGATAGGGTTGGGATACATCCACATATCTTAGATATTTTTTTAAAAAAAATTGGTAGCATTGAGTGTTTAACATTAAAAACCAAGCAAAATACATTCACAAGAATCCTTTGTTTTACACTTAACCATAACAGCATATCTAACATTAATATCACAGGGGTTAACGATTGCATTTTATATATAATTCTATTCTGTAAACGCTGTAATTTATGTAACGAAGTATCACTACACAGATATAATATAGACGAACAATATTTAAAATATGGTTTAATCATTACATTATAGATATTTATTGCACAAATTAAGGATATTTTCTTTCTTATTCTTCCGAAAAAAACCTACTTTTTTAGCCACTTTTTTAAAGATATAATCTAATCTATAATCTAAATGATAGTTTATCGTCAATAATTATTATTAACACTTAAGTGACATACACTTGGATATGTTTTCATTGAGGTAATCTTGAATCAATCTTGTACATTCAGTAGGGTCTTTTGCTGATATGTAGATAAGTGCATCATCAGCGAATAGTAATGTGAAGAGTTCCGTCCTGTCAATTCGTTACCATTGTGTGAGAGTGTTAGAAAAAATAATAAATGAGTGAGATCATACTTAAATAATAGAACACATACAGTAAAGGTGAATGGAGAGCTATCACAGACAAAAGAGGTACTATTTGGTGTCTCCCAAGGATCAATGTTGGGAACATTGTTGTTCCTCATATATATAAATGATATAAAGACGGTGGTTAAATATAGTAAGCTTGCGCTATTTGAGTGACAGTGTAAAATGCAAGAGGACTTAAAAGCAGTTAATAAGTGGTTAAAGCAAAATAAACTTAAACTAAATGGCGGAAAAATCGGTGGCGATGGCGCGACAGTTAGCTCATTGGACTATCACGCAGACAGTCTGGGTTCGATTCCTGGCTGGGTCACCAACAATTTTTCAAAACGCCATCCCCTTTCGGCGGGCAATGGCAAACTCCCGAAAGTAAAATTGCCTACGAAAAAGCTTCTAAAGTAAAATTGCCTACGAAAAAGCTTCTAAAGAGTGCCGTTCGGACTCGGCGATAAACCGTAGGCCCCGCTCAGATGTGACAAAAATGACAACATGAGCAACACAGATGAGTGTCAAGAAGCTAGGCCATGGCCCATACCGGGCTGTCAGCGCCAGTTTTTTTTTTTTAAATGTGGAAAAAATGAAAAACTGAACGAAAGAACAGGAGAGGACATAAGACTGCAAATTGACGGTGAAGATATTGAAAAAGTTGACGAATTAAAATATCTAAAAATTTAAAACACAATGATCTTTATAAAACATTTTGATTACATATGTAAAAAGATATGAAACAGCAACACTGCTCCTGTCAACAGGCATCTGTCAGTTGACTCCTGTCAAAATTTAAACTTGCTGCGTCAGTTAGTTTGTGTTTGACAGCTATTTTTATCAGACTACTCACTAATTTGAGGAGAAAATGGAAAAAAGTGAATTTCGTGTGCTTATTAAGCATTATTTCTTGCGAAAAAAAACCATTACCGAGACCAAGTCTAAGCTTGATAAATACTATGGGGACTCTGCACCATCGATTTCAATGGTAAAAAAGTGGTTTATTGAATTTCGTTGTGGCCGTACAAGCACTGAAGATGCCGAACGTCCTGGATGCCCAGTTGAGGTCTCTACACCCGAAACAATCGAAAAAATTCACGATATGGTGTTGGCCGACCGAAGATTGAAAGTGCGAGAGATTGTGGAAGTCGTAGGGATCTCGCATGGCTCAGTGGTTTCAATTTTGAATGATCACTTGGGCATGAGAAAGCTTTCCGCAAGATGGGTGCCGCGTTTGCTCACAGTCGACCACAAACGCAATCGTGTAACAACTTCACACGAAGGTTTGGCGTTGTTTAATCGCAATATGGAGGAGTTTTTGCGCCGTTTTGTAACCGTGGACGAAACATGGATCCATCACAACACACCAGAGAACAAACAACAGTCAAAACAGTGGGTTTCTAAGGGTGAATCGGCGCCAAAGAAGGCCAAGGTGGGTTTGTCAGCCAATAAAGTTATGGCGACTGTTTTTTGGGATGCACGCGGGATAATCCACATTGACTACCTTCAAAAGGGAAGAACAATCAATGGGGAATATTATGCCAACTTATTGGACCGATTCAATGACGATTTGAAAAAAAAACGACCTCATTTGGCAAAGAAAAGAGTTCTTTTCCACCAAGACAATGCAAGGGTGCACACATGTGCAGTTGCCATGGCAAAAATCCATGAATTGGGCTATGAATTGCTCCCTCATCCACCCTATTCTCCAGATTTAGCTCCGAGCGACTACTTCTTGTTCCCAAACCTGAAGAAATGGCTTGATGGAAAAAGATTTGACTCCACTGATGAAGTCATCTCGCAAACAAAGGCCTATTTTGAGGACCTCGACAAATCATTTTTTTTTTGGAAGGGATAAAAAAATTGGAGAACCGTTGGACAAAGTGTATAGAGCTCAAGGGAGACTACGTTGAAAAATAAAATTATTTTTTTATCAAAAAATCGGTGTTTTAATCCAAAAGTCAGGGACTTATTGACCCGCCCTCGTACTATGTTAAATTCATTAAAGTGGTTGTCAGTAAAACAAAGAATTGTAATGAATGTCCTGGTATTTTTATATAAAATTAAGAATAATTGTATGCCTAAATATTTATTAAATTATGTGCAATATATAAACGACGTACAGCTATATGCTTCAAGAAACAGTAATGATTTTAGATTGCCAAACAAGTTAAGTATACTAGGTGGTATGAAATCTCCTTGGGAATGAAAAAAAAAATTTTTTAAATGTTTTTTTTTTTATTTTATTCAATAGTCCCCTTTTAGCTCGATACACTTATTCCAGCGATTTTCCAACTTCTTGATCCCATATGAAAAGTAATTTTCCGGAAGCTCTGCAAAAAACACCTCCGTGGTGTCGATGCTTTCCTCTCGTAAGCTAAATTTTTTATTGATGAGCCATCTTTTGAGGTTTGGGAAGAGATAATAGTCCAAGGGAGCCAAACGGGGTGAATACGGTGGATGCGACAGCAATTAAAGCCGTAAGTCATTGACATAGCCGTGGTTGCGATGCTTTTATGCGCCGGCGCATTGTCTTGCAAAAACAAAATTTTTTTTCGCTTCATGTGAGGCCCCTTTCAAGCGATTTCGGCCTTTAATTGCTCCAATAGTGCACAGTAATACTCGCTGTTGATGGTTTTTCCTTTTTCGAGGTAGTCCACGAAGAGTATGCCACGACAATCCCATAAAACCGACGCCATAACCTTTCCGACCCATTAAACCTCCCTCGGCCGCTTCGGAGCATTCGTGCCGGCTTCAGTCCATTTCCGGGCACTCATTCTGTTCTCTGGTGTGTAATAGTGGATCCAGGTTTCATCAACAGTTACCAATCGACGCCAAAAGTCCGCCCGATTCCGCATCAGCAAGTCCAAACACTCTTTCGAAGTGCTCTCGCAAATATGGCGTGTGTGTGCGCTCAGTACTAATCTTTGTGGTATCTGCTAGCACACCATTTCATGTATTTTTTTGGTATTGTCCTCTGTAACCGCATCGGAGGGCCTGCGGTAGTGGAGTTGCGGCCACCACGAAACTCTCAAAACCAATATTTGACAGTGTAATCTGACGGGGAGCATTAGCCCCATTATATTAATCCAACTTTTCTTTTGTTTCCTTCGCCGTTTTGCCTCTCAAAAAATAATGTTTTATGAGAGAACGAAAATCGTTTTTGTCCATACTCAACATGATGCCAAACGGTTTAACAACAATCAGCTGTCAAAACAAAACTAAAAACAGTGTCGCACTAAAATTTGGCATGTCTGCCTATATATGAACGGACAATAACCTTTTTTGCAGTAGCAGCGCATTCTGGCGGTCAAGGAGGTTACTTTTCACCCCACCTAGTATGTACACAAAACTCGTTAATTTATAAGGGTTTCAAACTTTTTAATGATTTTCCGAATGACACAAAGAACGAAACTAATTTAATTTCTTTAAAAAAAAAAATGTATCGAATTCGCTAAATTTAAGTACTAAACTTTTGTTGTAAATTGTAACAACTGTAATTATCTATTTCAATCGCCCTCAAGGTGCTAGTAATAAGCAAACAAAAAAAACATACTACTACTACTACTAAACAAATCTAAATGCGTCAATTCGCAGCTCTATGGCGGCCAAGAAAAATTACCATAACGGCTGATTACATGAATTTTGAACCCAGTGTTTTTGCTTGATACGTATAGCTCCACCCTATTGGAACCAAAGCTCGCCCAAATGCAATCCCTCAAAATCTGGCTGTAAAAAATAATTTATTATTCCTCGGTGGCACTTCCATTGACTGCAACGTTTCTTCCATTGTCATCTTGGAAGGAAATGGGACAATAATGCCGCCACCTCAACACAACACCAAATAGTCACACGTTTAGGATACATTGGCCTCTTTATGACTACCTGTGGATTTTCCGAGCCCCAAATACGACAATTTTGCTTATTCATGTGCTTGTTTATGTAGAGTCAATGCTTCAGTATTTTCAGTAATTACACGTCGATATCAGAGATGTTTTACTTCAACGGCTTGAGATACGGTGAAAAAAATTACCCTTTTTTTTATTTCTGGCCCTTGGACTTTCCGGAATCTCAAGTTATCGACTTCTGCTCATGAACTGAAACACCTTCTGTATCCATATTTGATGAGGTCTCTAACTACTATTTTCTTAAATACAAATATTTTGACAAGTACAACTTACCTTTTGATTTCGCACATTCTTACTGTCAAAACAGTTTTCTTCTCTAAATTCATATATCGTGCTGGAAACTTTGTCTTTTGAATCGTTTATTTTACTTAAGTCGTCGTCAGGCTCTGCTTTTTGCTTACATTTGACATCATTCGTATGGGGATCATGATACGCTCTTATCGAGTTTAAAAACGTTTTTCTATCACTTTTTACATTCTCAATTTTATGTAATACGCGAATTCTTTCTTTCATTACCGATTTACTTGGTTTGCCAGGAAACTTGGATCTTCCCATTTTAACATTTTACACTATTATTGTTGTCACCGAGCAACTCTTAAAAAATCATGATTTAACTCTTTAAACAATTTATTTTTACCGACACTTTTTTACTGTATACCTATTGGTATAGTCCCCACTGCGTACATTACAACCTGAACTTTAGAAATAATCCAACGCATGAAAATACACCAAATAAATATCTATATACTTCGACCTTATACACCATATCTTATTCTGAAACTATACAACAAATCGAAAGCGCTAAGTATCCTGCTAAAAACCATAGTTCGACTACATTTAGATGAGACTCTTCCAAATATTTACTCTTCCAGTTTCCAAATATCAGAAACTACTATCATTCAAGGAAAGCTGTACCCAGCGCTATCTGGTGTCATATGTTTTTAATAAGATTGTAAATGAATTTCTCTTCAAATGAAACTTTTTATTCAGGTCGCAATAAAATGAATAAACTTGTTAAGCCACTTTAAGTTTAAATACGAGTAGATACAATAGTGCATTAAAATATGTAAACAAAGAGCATGTAGAAAATAAAGAAATTGCTGTTTGACACTTTTTCATTATTTTGTTAACCAATTGCTTGCATTGATTTTTGACAGCTCTCTCGATGGAACAAATCTTTACACCGCATCTCACGAGCAATATTTGATATCTTACTATCTGTCACTTTTCATAGAAGGAAATAATGATAGAATGCTGTGAAATGTAGGGTGGACATTTCCATTGCTTACTACGAGTATCTCATTCGTTGAAATGTCACGGAGTAGGTTACTTCGTTGTGCTATCGCTATAGCAGCATTGAAAGAATTGAAAGAATTGGAAGAAGAAAAGCACAAAAGAAAACATAGTTTGGAGCAATATTGGTTAAAGGACATTTTGTGGGAAGATGGGAATGAGTATCTCAACTTTTGCAGAATGAGTATTGACAAGTTTGAGGCGGTTCTCGCACTGGTAAGATTAAGTTTTTAGTTTGGCTCTACTTAGTTACTTAATTTTAATTCTTAAAAGGTGGATTTCAAAATAAGAAGAAATGCTATCACTTCGAGAATACGGCTAGCTCTAACTTTGAGGTATATTGCTACCGGCGACTCATACAGATCTCTTGAGTTTTTGTCCCATATATCTAGAGAAACAATAGCTAAATTTGTACCATGCAATGTAATTGAATGCAATAATCCAGGCAATGCAATGTAAATATTTCAAGGTACATAGTTGTATTTTTATCTATATTCATTATTTCAATTAGTTTTCTTCAGACACCTACCCCACAAGACGAATGGCTTGCAGTTGCGAAAGACTTCGAAGTATTTTGGGACTTCCCACATAGGTGCGGCTGATGGAAAATATATTCGGATCAAAGCTCCGCCAAATTGGGGATCCGATTATTTTAATTACAAGGGATTCTTCAGCATCGTTTTATTTGCTATTGTAGATGCACATAGCAAATTTCTATGCATCGACGTGGGCGGTAACGGAAGAGCGTCCGATGTTGTTGTACTGAAGAATTCTAGTTTGTACCACGGACTTACAGCGGGAAAGTTAAACATCTCACCTCCAAGGCCTTTAAAGGATCAATACGTGAAAACGCCATATGACTTCTTTGGGGATGACATTTTTGGCTTTAATTGAAATTTCATGAAGGCCTATGTTGGAATGGAAATCTTACCACACCTCAAGAAATTTTCAACTACCTCTTAAGTCGCGCGCGGTTAACAGTGGAGATGGCTTCTGGGAGGCTTGCATATCGTTTTAGAATTTTTTATCGTCCTATGGAAATAGACGTGGACAGCTCAATCGATCTAGTGAGAGCATGCAGTGCACTACACAACTACCTTTCAAAAAATAAACAGGCAGCAGACAACGCCGATCAAGTCAACCAAGTGGATTTGCCTGAAACAATTACACCTATGTCTACCCAAGAGCATAACAGGTATAAATATGCATGTGCAGCAAGAGAAAATTTAAGAAATTATTCTGTAACGGACGGTGATGTTCCATATCAATGGGCTAAGATTACAAAACAAACCATATCCTAATTTTTTATTCAATTTATGTTTATTTTTAACTCTTGAAAAATAAAACTGAACTTATTTCAAAACAAGGACAGAATTTAAAAAAAGAAAAATATAAAAAAATAGTAAAAAAAAAGCAAAAACCATATTGATACATCGTCATCAAACTGGACGTCGGCATCCAAAAATGCTACGCACAGCTTGTAGCTCGCACCACTTCTGGCTGACGAGGACAACGACGAATGACTGTGTGATCTGGGCAGCATACTCTGCACCACTTTCCTGCTTGTCAACATCTGGATTTCGTCCATTGTTTCCTCAGCTTCCACAAGTGATAATTGCTGGAGCTGCAACGCTATAGTCTTCGCAAATGAAGAGTATATGTTGCCCTCCCCTTTCACACTTGCATATTTGACAATTGCAGTAAGTGCATTTGTAAATTGATCACCATATTAAACACCATATTTTTATCCCTAACTATTGCAACGGCAATACAAAATTTACCTGAAATATCTATTAGAAACTATCTGTCAGATGACACTTTCAATGTAGTGCTATTACATACTTTGTGTTATGCTTAATCCAAATCGCCCAAATCAGAAACATGTCACATCGCCCCAAAATGTTAGACGATTTGACAGTATCTCATATCGCCTAAAAACAAAAAAGTATAAATGATATTGGGCGATTTGACATTTTCGTCCATTCCGGCTTACAACTATTGAGTGACATTTGAATCTTTGCAATGTTTAGGTATATGCAAAGTTTTCAAATCCGTGCGAAAAATAGATATATTTTGTTCAACCTCATCAAGTTGCAGTTGCCAAAAGAGAAAAAAAATAAATTTTTGGAATCTGGCCGATTATCTACATAACTATTTTCGAATTGCAATAAATTGCATATTTCTACCGAAGCACAAATCTCGCCATGAAATCAAAATGTTAAATTGCCAAATACTTATTTTGGGTATTGATATTTGATATCTCTTTAATTTTTTGCACCTTGGGCAATTTGACACGGTACCAATTTTTGACTACAGTCTTTAGTTTGTGAGCATTGCTATAGATAAGGTAATCCTTATTAAGCAATTCGCTCGAACTTTTTATAATAACTTTATCTTCTGAACATATTAATAACATACATAAATGTGTAGTGAAATATTATTAGATTTATTTGTAGTAAACAAGCTATATATGTTTTTTGCAGATTTATCCACTCAGCAAATTTGTTTCAATTTAAGGCAAGTTCTTTTGTTACGGATATAAATGCTTTAAAGGCAGAATTGTAAGGTTTCTAAAAAGTACTAAGCTATTAGATAGACATTTTTTCTCACAAATCACTCGAATAATAAGCTTCTGAGACACAAAAAGAGGATATATTTTATTATAGTGAGTGCCAGGCGAAGAAACTTAGCCATACTCAAGCTTAGAATGAACTAAACCATAATAAATACGCTTAAGAAGATCTGATGAGCAATAGGATTTTAAGTAGCAGCCAAGAGATACTTCTTAAGTGCATTTACATGTTCGGACTAATTCATCTTCCAGTCTAGCAGTACACCGAGACAATTAAATTGTTTAACGCTCTCAATATAAAAACATTTGTCAGAGTATGTTATGTTTCTCGAAGTATGTTTGTACGCTACTTTCAAAGTTGCAAGTATCCTTACTATACTTGCATCGTTTGCACTTAGCACCATGAAAATGAAAATGTCCATAGTTTGTACTAAAAAATATAACTTTAGCTTTGTCGCTAATGACCATTTTGTGCATTTAAAACCAATGACTTAGAACTTCAAGGTCATGATTAATATTGGCAGAAAGATTTACAACGGAGTCAGCAGTAAAGGACCTAGAACGGAAATCTGAGGAACGCCTAAAGAAACAAAACTTTTAGAACCTAACTTTCCGTCTATTTTGACTCTCTGAACTCTGTTTGATGAATACGACTTAAATCTGATGAATACGACTTAAGTCTGATGAATATGACTTAAGTCTGATGTATATGACTTAAGTCTGATGAATACGACTTAAGTCAGTTCTGAATACTACCCCTAAAGCCACACTTATACAGTTTGTCCAAAAAAAATTTATTTTGTATCAAAGGCCTTAGTTATGTCGACTAAAAGTGCTGTTACCACTTTCCTATTATTGAAGGTGTTATAAATATTTGAATAGAAATTGAGGAGGGTACTTTTAGTAGAACAACCTGCACGAAAACCAAATTGAGACTCACTGAAAAATCTGTTTCTATCTAAAAACTTTAGTGCTTTTCAAAGATTTTCGAAAAAACTGACAGTAAAGATATTTGTTTATAATTATTATTTAACGTTGTATCAACTATTTTAAACAGATGTATAATTTCCCGCGTTTTTTAAATACTCTAACAAAGTACCATTTTCAACTCTTTTATTATAAATAAAACATAAAATATCACAGATGTTAAATGCCATTTTTCACAAAATTGCTTGAGAATTAGATTTCTTAAGGTACAGAATGATTGTGAACAATTCATAGTCAACAGACATTGAGTCAAAGAAAAAGCTCTGGGGCCATGATACTTCTTTAGCTAAATAGTTACAATTGCCTTAACCATCACAACTATCGGAGACTACCTTAGCACCTACAGAAGAAAAGAAACAATTAAATTTATCCGCTAAAATCGTACGAGTAGTATCGGATTGAAAGCATCACATTCTTTTAAACATGGTAATTGATTTTTCTGAGCTGATTTGTTAAATATTGTTCCTACAAATCCCGATTCTTTTTTGGAATCCCCTTTAACATCATGGAACTTATTCAAATAGTAATTATTTTTGCATGACGAAACATCTTTAGAAATATCTTTGCATATTTGTTTGTATGCAATTGTGATATTATTGTTGTTGGAACTTTTCACCTTTTTTCTGTACAATTTGTTTTTAGCGTTGTTAGGCAATAGATATCCATGGTTTAGTTTTCTCCATTTATTCCGTCTTTTTGCGATATTGTGTGAGCCTTGTAGGACATAGTTTCCAAGTGTTTTAATTAACATAGACATGGCAGCGGAAGGATCACTTTCATTGAGTATGCTTTCCCAACATTCAAAACAAAGATAATTATTAAGACAAGCAAAATAAGTATTGACAAAAGAGAAAATAGATGGTAGTTTTCTAGTTGTTAAAATACGAGCAAACTTTAAGCTAAAACATGTCATACAGTGATCAGATATCTGCAAATCCGCAATAGATCTATAAATTCCAATTAATTTAGATTTCGGAAAATGTACGATAATATGGTCGATGTAAGTACTAGTGGTAACCGCAATAAGAGTTGGTCTATTAATACATGACTCAAAGCCAAATGCCAATAGCATCAACATATAATTATAAACCAAATTAGAGTTTTGAAGAAAATTTATGTTAGCATCACCTACAATACTCGTAATAACATTATTTTGTTCACTTAATAGCAGATTCCCTAACTTTCCACAAAAAATGTTATTTAACTGACATGGTTCATTAAATCAATAGACACAGAAAACCGTTAATTTTAAATCAGAATTTATAACTTTCAAAACATCACAAATTTGCAAATTAAAACCATAATATTCAACATGAAACGTATCTTTGACAAAAGCAGCAACACCACCAGATGCATAGCTGGTATTGCAACAGAATAAAGGTTCATACCCTTCAATATCAAAAAGTGATTTTTCATCATCATAAATTCAGATTTCTGACAGAAATATAAAATCAGGCTTTTATAAATAAGCCTTCAAGTGGACAAGAAGGTAATCAAAGATTTTACGTAAGCTTCTAATATTTTGGTGTCTAATAAGTATGTTATGTAAGTATTTTTGATTAAAAAGGAGATTCACAGCGTTAATGTCAATGCATTTGACAGAGGGGACGTATAGAAATTTTTTTATCTGATCTTGCATATTATTTAAGACCCAAAAGATCTTCACTACACTTTAAAGCAATTGAGTTGTCCTTATCCTTTACGCATGAACTTACTTACTTTACTTCAGGTGGCGCTACAGTCCGGGGTGGACCTGGGCCTCAGTCAACAAGCTTCTTCAGCCAGCTCGATCCCTGGCTATCTGCATCCAGTTTCGCACGCTAAGATGGCTGAGGTCCTCTTCCACTCACGTGCGCCACCCGAGTCTTGGCCTTCCTCTACTGCGCTGTCCCCCGGGCGCGGATTCGAAGACTTTTCGGACCGGAGCATTGGTGTCCATACGCTCTACATGACCCAGCCATCTCAATCTTTGGATCTTCACTCTTCTTAAGATCTTGTATGCGATGTTAAGAAGACTGATGCCTCTGCGGTTGGCCCAGTTCAGAGGGTCTCCTTTCTTGAGGATCAGACAAACAATGCTGAGGTCCCATTCATCAGGCATACTTTCGTCCGACCAGATTTCAGAGATGAGCTGGTGTATGCTCCTTACCAAGTCATCGCCTGCCGCTTTGAAGAGTTAAGCTTAGATATAGCTATCTTCACTTCATCCAGGTCGGGTGGAGGAAATTGTTGGTCGCCGCTTTATATACATCTTGCTTAGCTGCATGTGCTTGCCGGCATTCATCATCGAACCAGGGGTTTCGTTGTGGTGGACGAGTGAAAACCACCACATCAGAAGCGGCATCTCTGTTGACGTTTTGGCAGTGTTTCCAATGGTCTTGGCGATCTCTTGTGATTGTAGCCGTCTGACGTCGAATTTTCTCACAGCACTAGTTTGTCTTGGCGTAGTTTGGGGTTATCCGCAACCGTACCTTGCCTACAACAAGGTAATGGTCCGAGTCGATGTTGGCTCCTCGGAACGTACGGACATCCATAATACTGGAGGAGTGTCTTGCGTCGATCGCAATGTGATCAATCTGGTTGACTG
This sequence comes from Volucella inflata, assembly GCA_928272305.1. Lineage (NCBI taxonomy): Eukaryota > Metazoa > Arthropoda > Insecta > Diptera > Syrphidae > Volucella > Volucella inflata. The sequence continues at coordinate 88,668,009 of OV743716.1, read as the reverse complement.
TTAGATTGATCAGGAGTTCTCCAAGTCCCCTTGTGTAAGTCGAGATGTGGGAACCGCGTACTAGCTACGACAATGTCTCGCCTGTTAGAGTAGAACGGCTCTATGTGTTAATTATTGATTTGACTCGTCACTGCTTTGACTGAGAAGACAGAAGAAAATCAACGATGAATCAGTTGGTAGCTAGATGTTAAGAGAATAAGAAAGGATTAAATAAAGATAAATTAAATATACTCCGAGTTTTATTAACGAATATTAACAACAGATTACATGGTGTCAGGTGTGGGGTTAGTTAAAAAACAGACAAGCAAATAAAAGTGAATAAACTAGGAAAACTAACTTGTTCAAAAGAAAAAAAAAAAAAAAAAAAAAAAATGGCGGAACAAGCAATTCGAGGCCCTAGTGAAATGGATTTCGATGAACCTGCTAAAAATTGGCCCATGTGGAAACAAAAATTTGAAATTTTTTTAACTGCAGCAGGTAAAAACAAGGCTGACGAAACTTTGAAAATAGCTTTATTTCTTCACCACATCGGAGAAAGGGGCATAGAAATATACAATGCCTTGGCATTGTCTGAACAACAAAAAGAATTGTCGACTGTAATGGCACGTTTTGAAGATTATTGTATCCAACGACGGAACATCATAATGGAGACTTACAAATTTGGATCAATTGTGCAAAAACAAGATCAGCCATTTGTGGATTTTGAGACTGAAGTTAGGAATCAAGCAAAATTCTGTGATTTTAAATGTGAAGCTGAGGGATGTCAGCAGTCTTACGTTAATCGAATGATAAGAGATAAAATCATTTTAGGTCTGGAGGATAAAAAACTGCGATCAAAGCTACTGGAAACAAGTCGTGATACATTGGATGAGATTATCGAGAAGTGTAAGATTGCGGAATTTTCTAAAAAAAATAAAAAACTGCTATCCGGAGACGAAAAGGAGATGAAAGTGGATGCAATAAGAAATTTTACAACAAATAAAACAAGGAAGCAATATGGAAATTGGCAGAGAGAAGGAGACAGAAAGCTATGCGATCGATGTGGAATGACAGCGCAGGGACGGCATGATAAATACTGTCCAGCATTAGTGGAAGGTCGGAAGTGTAGAGTATGCAACAAGGCTGGGCATTTTGCAGTAGTGTGTAAAAACAAAGATAGAGAGCGGCGAAACACCAAAAACCAAGTGCACATAGTCGAATACGAAGCAGATGAACGAGATGTAGAACGAGATGCAGCTAGATCTTTTCAGTCAACAGAACAGTACCGAATACATTCTGTAAATAGGCAATATTATGATGATGAAGGTAAATTGGTTAGCAAAAATGAAAATTATCCAATTGTAAACAATTTTGATTATAGAGATATAGGGTTGGCGGGGTGGTACGAACAAATAAAAATTAATAATGTAAGCGTGAATTTCAAGTTGGATACAGGTGCAGATGTGAGTTGCATACCCCGAAAATACATCAAAGATATGAATTGCTTAAATTTAATTAAAAAGTCGAAGAATAATTTATTCGCGTATAATGACATTCAAATAAAAACATTTGGAAGAATTTCTTTGCCGTGTTTTAACAAATTAACAAGGAGTAACATCCTGATTAGATTTGAAGTAGTTGAGAATAATCATCAGCCCATATTAGGTCTTTCAGACTGCGGGGCATTGCAGCTAGTTAAGCGAATTCAGGCTATACAAAATCAAATAGTTAGGCTGCCAAGCGAGAGAGAAGCATTTGTTAAACAATTTTCTGATATTTTTGAAGGCTTAGGATGTATTCCAGGCAAGTGCCGTATTCAATTAAAAGAAGATTCTGTTCCGGTGCTCACTTATAAAAAGCGAATACCGTTTGGTCTTCACGACCGACTAAAAGCTCAATTAGACACAATGACTCGTGACGGTGTGATTAGTTTGGTAGAGCACCCAACAGAATGGGTCAATAATCTACAAATTGTTGAGAAAGCTGATGGGTCATTACGTTTGTGCTTGGATCCGCAGCCGTTGAACGCATGTATTCGTCGCCCGTATTTTTCAATTCCTACTGTCGAGTCTATTACTAGCCGACTCACAGACAAATCAATTTTTACAGTAGTAGACTTAAAAAATGGATTTTGGCAGTTGGAGCTAGACGATGAAAGTTCAAATTTGACAACATTTATAACTCCTTTCGGGCGCTATAGGTGGCATAGATTGCCGTTTGGTATTAGTAGTGCACCAGAGCTTTTTATGCGAAAGATGGTACAGATTTTTGGGGATATTCCTGGGGTGGAAATATATTTTGATGACCTTTTTGTTTCGGCCAAAGACTATGAAGAACATGACCAAATACTTATGAAGGTCATGGAAAGAGCAAGGGCTAACAGTGTTAAGTTCAATATTAATAAGTTACAATATAGGCAAACAGGTGTAAAGTTTATGGGCCAATCAATATCGAAGGGTAGAATAACACCGGATGATAAATATTTGAGAGCGATAACTGAGCTACCACTCCCAGAAGATAAAAAGGGGGTTATGCGATTTTTGGGTATGTGTAAATATCTCGCAAAATATATACCCAATTTATCCATAATCACAACTAAACTGCGGGAGTTAACCAAATTGGGGAAAAATTGGGAGTGGCGTGAAGAGCATCAAAGCGAATTCGATAATATAAAAAATATTGTAAGCAAAGCTCCAGTTCTCCGTGTGTTTGATCCAAACGAATCCCTTGTGATACAAGCTGATGCATCTAAGGATGGTGTAGGATGTGTTCTCTTACAGGGAGGCCATCCGGTAGCATTTGCTTCACGAAGCTTGTCGTCAAGCGAGCAGAAGTGGGCTCATATCGAAAAAGAACTCCTTGCTATTGTAGTAGCATGTGAAAAATTTCATTACTATATCTACGGCCGAGAAATAGAGGTTCATTCAGATCACAGACCACTTGAGAACCTTATCAAGAAGGAACTAGATAAAGTTTCTACCAGGCTTCAGCGAATGTTCATGTTCCTCTTAAAATACCCGGGCCTTAAAATAAAATATGTACCTGGAAAGAAATTGCTATTAGCCGATTGCTTGTCAAGGGCTTATTTAAGTGCAGCAGATGAGGAGAAGACAGAGTTAAATTTTGTTATTCACAGTATTGTCAATAAACTCTGTATGTCCGAAATAAATAAAGCAATTTATCAAGCTGCTACACGCAGCGATGAATCCTTAAGTCAGATATTAAGGTATTTTGAAAGCGAATGGCCAGAGTACAAAAAATTGAGCTCAGAGTGTAAGAAATTTCATAAAATAAAAGACCAAATAAGTGTAAATGAAGACCTATTGTTTTTCGGTGACAAGTTTGTCGTACCTAGAAAACTTAGGGCTCAGGTACTAGACATGTTGCATGCTTCTCACTTAGGTGTAGAGAAAACACGATTGCGAGCACGAAGGCTATTTTTTTGGCCAGGTATGTCGAAAGACATTGAAAAAAAGGTTCAAATGTGTCGAATTTGTGAAAAACATAGGTACAGCAATTCAAAAGAACCACTCAGGCAACATGAGTCCCCCAATTTTGCATGGGAAAAAATTTCCATGGACATATTTGAACATGGAGGCCTATCATATTTGGCTATAATTGATGCGTATTCTAATTGGTTGTGTGTAGAGAGGCTTCGAGATAAATCAGTAGATCATATAATACAAGTAATAACTTCTCGGGTATTTTCTAAGTTTGGGGTTCCTTCTGAGATTCGATCAGATAACAGTCCTTTTAATAGCCGTAAATTTAGGGAGCTGGCAGAAAAGTTCAACTTAAAACTGATTTTTTCAAGCCCACGATATCCCCAGAGTAATGGGTTGGCAGAAAAGGGTGTGGCGATTGCCAAGCGAATACTTAAAAAATGTTTAGAAGAAGAAAAGGAAAATGAGTTTTTATATAGAGTATTAGAGTATAATGCCACGCCTTTGGCAAGTATGTTAATGTCACCCGCTCAACTTTTCATGGGAAGAGAAATCAAGACAAAAATTCCAACAACTACTAACTTTTTAAAACCACATAAACTAAGTTCAGACGACATTTTAAAACGCATAGAGAGTAAAAGAAAACTTCAAGCTGAATACTACAACAAAACATCGAAACCTTTATCCAATTTGAAACAAAGCGACAAAGTAATGTTTAAAAAAAAATGAAAACGACTGGTTATATGGTACTATTGTAAGAAAGGTTAATGAAAGATCATATATAGTAAACGATAGTGAAGATAATGTTTTTAGACGCAATAGGCGGCACATTAGAAGGTCGCTTAACAGCGCACCAAAAAATGTAGTAGACGATTATACTTATGCAGGCATTGATAATAGTCACAAAATTGAAAACGATGGAGTAAATAATTTATCTGAATACCACGAAGTAGTAAATGATGTAAATGATCACATTATCAATAACAGCGAAAATACTGTACCCGACCGGTCCAATAATACGAATAAAGTAACTAAGTCAGGAAGAGTTGTAAGGCCCCCTGAATATTATGGTAACTGGGTGGTCTAATTAATAAGAAACAAAGTTGCAACTTTTATGTACATAGTGTAAATAAATTAAATTAAATTAAATTTAAAAAAAAAAAAAAAAAAAAAAAAAAAAAAAAGGCGTGTTAGAGTAGAACGGCTCTATGTGTTAATTATTGATTTGACTCGTCACTGCTTTGACTGAGAAGACAGAAGAAAATCAACGATGAATCAGTTGGTAGCTAGATGTTAAGAGAATAAGAAAGGATTAAATAAAGATAAATTAAATATACTCCGAGTTTTATTAACGAATATTAACAACACGTTACATCGCCCCGCCGCAAAGTCGATTAGCCTGAATCCGTTATCGGAGGTGGTGTTGTGCAGGCTACATTTTCCGATTGTTCCACCAAAGATACCCTCTCTTCCTAGCTTTGCATTAAAATCCCCGAGAATAATTTGAATGTCATAGCTAGGGCATTGCTCGTAGGTCTTGTTAAGGAGGAGGAGGAGGATTGCTACGAGGCGCTCGCTCACATGCCGGAAGCTGAGGACTTCTTGTCTTAGCCTGCCTACGACAACAAATCCGCATCCAAATAAGCACTGCTTTTGCCGTCGATAGCAATTGCCGTAGTAGATATCGCAGTTTTTCATCTTCTTTTTGTCCGGCCCATCCCATCGCATTTCTTGAATGGCGGTTATGTCTGCTTTGCAGAAGTCTAGGGCCTCCGCTAGTTGCTCCGATGCACGTGGTCTATAAAGGGATCTAACATTCGAAGCTCATTGTCTTTAAATCGTTTGTGTGGGTTGTCAACAGTAGATCCATCCATATCCGAGGCTTGTTGATGCTTCGTAACTTATGCTTTTTTAAATGGCCGGGCAGTTACCCCGGCGGCACAACTCCCAACCTGGAGGACCAGTTCCATTTTTAATGCCCCTAGGACGAGGGGTCGGTTACACCGAAGCCAGTAACCCGTTCCGGGATGTGAGAGCTGCCGTTGGCCCATATAGGGCTCGTCCGCCACCATCTATTTTCTAAGTAAGTAAGTTCTTGTTTTGTTTTTTCGACACTAATCCTGGTTTATGGCGCAGGAAACTCGCCATTTGCCCCCTTCACTTCGCAATCTCTAGTGAGATTCCTAGATGGCGCCACGGGGAGGCGTGAAGTAGGACTTATTAGCAGAGCTGCAATATGTTCGGCTGCAGAGGCTCACTCTCGTCATTTAAAGAACCAGCACCCGTAGGAAGATGCTACTTCTACGAGTCCTTATACTAATCGTTGCCATGAGCACTCTCCCGTTTTAACCCAAACATACTTGTACATCTTTTCTTTTTTAGCTTTTTGTCCACCATTTAGCAGATATTTAGTTTTAGCATTTAACGATTCATTTAGACAGATTTTACTATTTTAACACTAGAAAACATTTTAGATTTTACGTTATTTTTATAAATGATTTTGTTTTTCATTACTAAATCCTTCTTGATCTTTGACATAAAAAATTATCAACTAAAATAGATTTATTTTTGTTTTCACTGATATTTTAACATTTTTAATAAAACACTTATCAATGTCCATTTTGGACACATCAGTGGATTATAAGTGAAGTTATTAAAATGTGTAAGAAGAGACGAGGTCTACAGGAGATGGAAAAACAATCCACGAAGTCAAATTTACGAACTTGGATATAAAAATTTCCGAAATGTTGTAAATAAAAACATCCAAGTTATTTAAGGCAACTTTTACAAATAAAAATTTCTGACCTCTGATAACGGCCCTAGAAAAAACATGGAATGTTATAAATGAACTATTAGGAAAAAGGAAACTTTTAATCGATGAAGTTATAAAAACAATTTTCTAAGTGTTGATTTAAAAGACACTGAAGAAATGTTTGCAGAGAATTTTTCGAACCAACCTTTAAGAGTCATTCATATATGCAAAACCAAAACATTTAGCTACGAGAACCTGCATCTACCGAACAGTATTTACGTGGAAAAAGCCAGCGAACAAGAAGTATTTCATATGTTGTGTAGCTTTTGATGTTCAAGCCTGTAGCAGATAATATAAGACCGATTCATCTTTAAAAAAATGCTCCAATTTTGTCAATAGTTATACAAATAATAATAAATCGCACTATAAGACAAGCCTTTGTCCCACGATTAATGAGAACTTCAATTATTCGGCCAATTCACAAAGTAGAGCAAAAACCATTACCGAAAACTACAGACCAATAGCAATATTATCAGTTGTTGAAAAATGTATTGAGGAAGTCATTGTCAATCGCATAAACAACTTCATTAATAAATTTCAAGTACTGCATCCGAATCAGTATGGATTTAAAAAAAGTAAAAGTGCTAGAAAACTATGGGGAGAATTTACGAATACGATCAATTCGGGGCTAGATAAAAACCATCGTGTTCTTGTTCTGTTCATTGACTTTAGCAAATCCTTTGACACCTTAACTCCTTACAAAATTATTAAAAGCTTAAAAAGAAACAGCGTAAGAGGACTTTTGCCAAAACAGCTACAAAATTACCTTACTGGCAGAAATATTAGGGTGAAGGTATCAAATGCTCTTAGTAAAGAAAAGCCCAGTATATTTGGTGTTCCACAGGGCTCAAAACTAGGACCAATTTTGTTCGTCTTATATACAAACGAACTCTTACGTCTATTTAATAATAGTACTACATATGCATATGCGGATGACATTGCAATCATAGTAAAACACAAAAGTTTTAGATCGGCTGTGGAAATAATTCAAGAGGAATTAAACACTGTCCCAAATGGTGCCACGATCATAGACTGGAAATTATTGCGGTCAAGACAAAGGTGATGCATATACGAACCCCATCCAAGCGAGCGGAAGCTTTCATCATATATCACCGAAACGAGCACTGTCCAACATCGGCCAACAATAAATCTAGAAAGAAAATGGGGGCAGAAAGTGTGTCACCTGCGCCGCCAGTAAAGGCCCGAGAGTTAAAATTCACGGCAGAATGCAACATACATTCTTGTTGTTATGGACTACTTCAGTAGGTGGCGTAAAGCTTTGGCTATCCATCACCAGGAAGCTAAAACCGCCATCGAGCAGATTTGGCGTACCGATGGAATTGCACTCGAATCAACGGCGGAACTTCGAGTCCAAGATTTTGCAAGGAGTATACGAGCTATTGGGGATTCAAAAGACAGCCACTATCAGACAGGATGTTAGTACGCTTCAATAGAACCTTGAATGAACACCTATCACAGGTCGTTGACGGCAATCAACGCGATTGGTGTAGGCAGCTTCCCGTGTTTCAATTAGGCTATCGGAGTGTAGTACACAACACCACAGGTCGTACTCCATCGGAAATCCTTTTCGGTCGAACAGTCCGGTTGCCTAGTGAATTGATGTTTGGATCCCCGCCGTCTGAAGAAAACAAAAATGAAGACAAGGGGGGTGTTGTGGTATGAATGTATTAAAATTAGAAATTCTGTTTTGCATAACTTTAGGATTATACATCATTAATAAACTATCCATTTTTTAGAGATCAATTATTGCCCCAGTTCCAAACCAGAAGTTACGAGAAAGAACAAGAACTCGACAAATGTGGTATAAATGCAGTGGACGGGGAGTTGATATTTGGAAAGCGACAGAAAAGGAAATACGATGTATACTAAATGATAAGAGAATTGAATTCTGAGATAGTAGTGAAATCGGTTTGAACTACATGGAAATTATTCTAAATAGTAATAAATGAAGTGTTTTGAAACAGAATAATGTATTATCATTTCGAACCATACGTGAAATATTACAGCTGTGCTGTGTTAACGTCAGAACTCTTCTTCTCCGGCGGTATGACCTTGGCGGTGTAGTGGATATATTTGGTACTTGTACCAATATATCAGTATTTATATGAATGATATTTAGTTATCTTACGTTGGGTGGGAGAATAACTAAATATGACTTCTTCTTAGTGTTGAAAAATTAGTGCTTTATTATAAAACTAACAGTTATCATACAATTGGCTTATTTGATAATAAATCAATTCTCTTGAAATTTGCTTATTTGACAACTATTTGAATATCGTAAAATTTCGCTTATTGTGCAAAATTTAAGTGCAACAAAAAAATTATCTAATTATTCACCACCATGTATTTCATAGAGGGTAAGCTTAAGCTTCTGTGTTTTCTTGTTGCTGGTTCTGGTGGATGGGAGTCACAAGGTTCGCTTGCTTGTTTGATATTTCTCGTCTATATGTCTAATGACAAATGGCGAATATGGCCACTGGCAGTCATAGGTGTGCAACAGAATATTGATGAACCTTGGGATTTTTAATTTTGTGTGGGACCTCCTTGGATTGCTTCCTTAACTCTTCGAGTTCTTCTGACGGAGGTAGATTTATCAGTGGAGCCCGGTTACTTGAAATCTGCTTGTCCATCAGATTACCTAGTTTGGTGTTTTAAGGCCTTGTGCGGCTTTGGTAACTCTGAGGTCCTCACAGCGTCAATAGACCTATTTTGATCACACAGTAAGGCTCAGTTTTTAAGCGTCCTGAGCCTTCAAGCTCCGTTGATGAAATATTACTGTCACATACCACTTTGAAAGTGGGCTTAGTTTAAACTGCGTAAATTTATTCGTTGGAATTTGTGAGCCGAATCCAAGTTGGAATTTCAACCAGGGTCTCTGTGCAGTGCTAGCATAATGGCATGTTGTTTAATAAATTGACCTCACATGCACTTAGAGTTGCCCTCTTGTGGGACAACGGCCTGATATGATTAAATATGGTGCATCTAGTTTGATCACAATGAACTTGCCGTTATCCACTATCGGTACGGGTATAATCTTGAATATTTCCAGTATTTCTTTATTGACTAGTGGGAAATTAAGATGGAAAATGATGTGGTTAATGACCATCAAGCTCTTTATGGACATTTATTGTATTTTTACAGGGGCATGACCTTTGATAAATGAGATCTCTCTGCTGCGGTGAAAGAAGCATTGGGTTTATTTTGCGCTGATTAGTGTCAATTTATACATTAACCAAAGCTGACTGAATCCGTTGTATATTCGAGATGAACAGTGTTAATTCGATAGAAACACCCAGAGCAGTACTGATGAGTTGCTCTTGGTAAAAATAGTTAACGATTTCATTCATCCGATAGTTCAGAGCCTTACGTTTTTCCATAACCGCCAACTGATCTTTATTTATTATGTTTAAAGTTGAGTCTACTATAGATATTTAGTTCTTCAACAGCCGCAGCAAATGCTCTTTGTTTTCTTTGATGCCTCCAACAGCGTCCGACATTTTAATAACATATTGATCATCAAGAACTCTAAACAAGGAATTAGCCACAGTTTAAGGCTCGCTTTTATTTCCCATCCTCCGGCCTCCTTCCAGGTGCATGAGCTGACTAAGTATGGATTGACAGGATTTCTTGTAAGCTATCTTTTCACATAACAGTTTTAATGATCCTATTCCCTTCACGACTTCTGTATATTCAGTCCAATATGCCTTAAGACGAAGTGCACCAGCTGGTTGGTGAATAACTTTGTTATTTTCTCGGCTGCGACTGCCTGTTCCTTGATGAGGGCTGCCATTGTTTTTTTTTCTTCAGCGGGATCACGTCGGGGTCACCGAAAATGTTAGATGTCTTTTGATCTAAAGTTCAAACAACACGTTTGGATTGCGAGTGGCGTTTATTAAAATTTTTAGATCCTTAAATATTACTTTATTAACAAATGTAATACTATAGGCGTATTCTGTTATGTCTGGGCATTCCGACCTAATTCTGTATTTTATATTGCAGGTGCGAGCAAAATCCATACGTGAGCAGAATATTCTGTGGGAACGGAAATTTTGGATGTTACCCTTGACTATTTAGCAGAATAGAGTGCGGGAACGGATGATATCATGCACATAACTACATACATATATACTTAACCTATCTTAATTTTAAAATTCTATGCATGCAGTTTATACCTAGCTATATTAATGTATATGTATATATATATAAACATACAAACTTTTTTTTTTTCATCTACGCTACCAATCAGTGACCTATCAACATATGTACGCTTATTGAAATCAATTTAACCTAAGTGTTCTTCTTTACCTAAGCCATGCAAATTCATATACATTTAAACAAACTTGCACGTATCCAATCGCGTTTATAATTCTTAACAATATCTTCGTTTGTGACAAATTATTTTGTTTTTTTCTCCATTGTTCCTCTTGAGATGGCAAAGTGCTAACACCGTGCAGAATGTTGAAATGATCGCGTGGGAAAGAGTTCGGTGATTTGATTAGTTAGGGACTATTCTGATAGAAATTAGGAAGGAGTAGTCATGGAGCGACTGGCTACGCCAGTTGCCGTGGGCGAGTTCCTCCAGGTGTTACAACATCTATAATACCACCACAAGTTAAAGTCAAGTTCATGTGCATTAGCTATTACGTATTGATCCACCACAATACACCAAATGTGTTTTTTTTCTATTTAATTTCTGTATTGGGACGATAAATTAAGTAAGCTTCGGTGAAACATAGCAGCAAGATCCTACCCCTCCGACGAGCGAATGCCGTGCAACCGCAAGCGTGCCACCCGCTGTTGGCAAAGAAGTGTGACATTTCCATCCACACACATCGGACCCCTTACATACATATGTACATGAAATATATGTTTTTTAAAGTTGGAATGTGTGCTCAAATATTTATTCAAATATGTGTGTGTATACTATAACTATAGGCATATTAATAGAAGTTATCACTTTCATCAGAAGAATCACAAGATTCACAAGTAAAAAGTTTTTCTTCATTTTCAACAAGGCCATAGTCATTATTGACCAGCATTAAACTTTGTTTTTTATTATTATTATATTGACGTTTCCTGCATTGATCAATCAAGTGACCGTTCGCTTTGCAGTATTTACAGAATTTGATATCTGGCTGAAGACTTAAGTTTTTTCCTATATCAATTTTGGATTCACTTTGGACTAAATGTAAATTATTAGTTGGATTTCGAAAATGATCATGCGAGGTCTTCTCAGAACGAACATCTCTATTGTTTGAATGATGTTCTGCATTGTTTTTCGATGAAAATACATGTAGTTGGAAAAGCCGCGTCCGAATCTTTTTTGACTTACAGATACGCATTTACGTGTCCTTGGCCTATATTGTGGTGTTTATTTGAAAAATGATAGTATAAAGATTGTTGTACGTATTTCGAAAACCAAATTTTTTCAAAATTTTAAAACGATCTGGGAGAGCGTAATCCACTTTGAAATAGTCTTGGACCCACCAATTTGTAATTTATATAATTTTATACACAAAGTAAGAATGGTAATAAGAGATTATTCGCTGATGTTGCGGAATGTTGTAATATGATGTTCGGTATTGTTGATAATTTTGATACGTAGCTTGTTCGGTGTTGATGATGTAGATATGTGTCATGTGTATATGATGTTGGTGCACAACAGGGGCTTATTCCCAGTCCACAGCGATCCGCCCAGCTAGTAAATATGTTGAGATTATACTGCAGTAGCTCTTTAATCGTATGTAGGTGTTTTCCTGAGACGGCTATAGCAGCGTAATCCGCATACGTAACAACCCTGCTACCACCCTCTTCCAGGTATATCAGCAGTTCGTAAACCACTAAGTTCCAGAAAGAGGGTGAGAGGACACCGCCTTGCGGCGTACCTCTGCTGTCACTTCTTTTAACAGAGGACCCACCTAGTTTGGAGTTGATAATCCTGCTCTTTAGCATGAGATTGATCAAGTCCCCAAGTAGATCATCTACCTTCAGAGCTGACAGCACCGTCGTGATTGCGGATATGTTGATGTTGCTAAAGGCGCTTTCTATGTCCAGGAAAGCTACCATTGTATATTCTCTATAATGTAAGAATCGTTCGATGTGGCTTGTTAGTGAGTGTAGAGCCGTTTCCACCGACTTTCCTTTACAATAGGCATCCAGTTCGTTATTAAATGATCAATGCGTTCGGAGACAAGAGTGATGTTAAGCATTTCTTGTCGGTTTCTTGAAATGAATGTTGGCTCATTACCGGTGTTAGTACTAATAATGTGTTAAAAAAGTGACTCACCTGTATCATTGTGATGCGTGTTGGAATTGCATCCTATGATGAGGTCAGTATTGTGCCTTCCTGCTTCCGTTACCACCCTTTCCAGGATTTCACAAGGGAGAGGGCCCATTTGGTCGTGACCCAGATACGCCGATGCTATTCAGAAGCTGTCTTTGGCCGTTTCTAGCCTGGCAACGGTTAAGTCGGAGACGCTGAGGCTAGGAAGTAGAAATGGACTTAGGCTACGTTTCGTTAATATACAAGTTCTGATCTTACCCTTGCCTTTGGTATATAGCGGAACATATAGAGGTGTCCTTAGTGCACGAACCACGCTTTCAGCAATCCATGGTTCTTGGGCTAGGATGAAGTCATCTGTGCCTTTGGATAGACGCAGAATGTGTTCGGCCGAGGCCTTTTTTGAGTGGTGGAAATTAATTTAGAGAAGTCGTTTTGCTGCAATTCTCCAAAGAAACCCCTACTACGGTGCTGCAAGAGTCATCTGGTTCTGAACGCGAGCCCAAAGGCTCATCCTCCAAGTCTGATCGTAAAGAAACTCTGTTTCGTCGTCGGTATCCATCTCCAACGTATATGCCGAAGTCTTGTTAGTCGCCCCGGACTAGTTTGAGTCGTCGTTTCCAACTTAGGGAAGGGTATCGTTGCTCCAATGTCCGAGGCTAGGTTTGTACTATCTGTTTAAAGAGGAGCCGGTTGCTTATCAGCATCCAGCTCGTCCTTTTTGTAGACTATTAGGTAGATAGACTCGAAGCCTAACCGATTCATGCTTTTGGTCTGCGCTAGGTGGTTAAGGGATTCCTTATTGATCACAATTTACACGTATCTATAAGGGCCCCTTAGTTCCTCTAGTTTCGCGACCTTCCAGTCAAGAGTCAGAAGGGTCGAGTTACTGATTCTAATGATCTCCAGAATGTCTTCTAGGGAGGAGGGTTCAGCTGTGATCCAGGCGCGGGTTTTAGGTCTGCTAGGGATATCCTCCTTTGCCACAACCTCGAGGCTAGCACCTGGCCAGATCTCTCCTTAACTGCCTATAGCTTTTTTTTTTGTAGAGATCCAAGGATCGCTGGTCAGTGCAAGCCATTAGCTGGACGTGGCTCTGGTACCAGCCAATGTCGTTTATAATGCGAGGTGATCCGGGGATTTCCCGCATGATGGTGAAGAAGTTGCTTGAAGGCTTCAACTTGAACGGTTGTGATCACCAACATTTTTCGAATCGTTACCACCTTTTCGGCGGGCAATAGCAAACTCCCGAAAGTAAAATTTCCTATGAAAAAGCTTATAAGGAGTGCCGTTCGGATTCGGTGATAAACTGTAGGCCCCGCTCAGATGTGACAAAAATGACAACATAAGCAACACAAATGAGTGTCAAGAAGTTAGACCATGGCCCATACCGGGTTGCCAGCACCACAGTGTTTCTTTTTATGTAAAGAGAGCAAATTTGAAAATTATAGTGAGGCTTCCCAGAAAAATACTTATTAATAAAATTAAGCTTTAAGCAACTTCCTTAGGCATTTTCTCATCGACTAGGAGGAAGGCTATACAAGTACATAAATTGGGGATTTCGCTTCCCTGAATTGTACAGTGTTTGGGCTCTGGTCATGGCTCTATCTTCTTCACCCTCGATATGCAAGAAATTTGAAGTCGACTTTGTCCACCTCAATCAGTATTAATTTTTTTACCCGCTGAACTCTTTGCATTGACAGGGATGTTTCTGGATGCATTTCACGCATTAAAGCTATCTTGCATTTACTTAATACGCCTTTATAGGATGGCCTTGATGACGACGGTCTTGCTCTTTTGTGACAGCCCGAGGGTTCGTTCGTGTTTCTCTGGGTTCTTTATTAAACCTGAAAGAGCATTAGTATGAGATGTGGAGTTGTCGAAAGATCGACATCTTATGGAGGTGCCGGATTTGTCGCTATATTCAGCCTTTTCTCAGTACCTTTCCAAGCATGGCTTGCTTCCTCATATGTCATGCCAGAGATCTTAATTATACGACATTTTTTGACATACTTGTTCATGATACATATTTCTTGCATGATATAATTTACTGACACATACATTTAAAATATTTATGCTCAGTTTGACATTTTTGATTTGTGTTTTATTTGCTGAGATTAATAATATGATTTAAAAAAACATCCCATGATTCTATGCCTTCCTACTTTATTGATCGTATTGATGCATGCAAAGAGAAATCGATTGTTAATATTATTTGCAAAAGAGGGACTTACAACACAAATAACGTATAGGGACACAATGCGGAAGCACCAGCCCTATATGCGAACACACTGAATCTGAAATGTAATTGAGGATTTGGCACAATGCTGTTCTTGTCGGCGATAGATAAAACGTAAGCTAGAAGTTAAAACAATTTAAATTTCATTAAGCAGCAGTTTATTGTGTGATTGCTACGAAAGGATTCCCCAGGGAGGAGTGCTTTCACCCCTACTATGGTCCATGGTAGTGAATCATTAATGAGAACAATGATTATTCTAAGCAATCATGATTTCTATCCTTGGATATGCAGACGAAATTGCAATTTTAATCAGAAGTAAATTCGAAAACACCATCTCGGATCGCCTCCAAAGGGCTCTGAATCTAGTTGTTGAAGTCAAACTCAAGAAAAGCACATAGTTGCATTCATTAAGAAAAGAAGGCGAGATAGACTCACAAATTACACACTCTTCGGTGAAGCAATAGAGTTCTCAACGCAAGTTAAATATTTAGGAATCATACTGGATGAAAAACTTACATGGAACACTCATCTCTCCAAGACTATCGACGAAGCCAGGACCTCAGTATGGACCAGCAAAAGTTTAGCCGGGAAAATTTAGCGACTAAGCCCCAAAATGACAGTGTGGATGTTTACGGCAATAAGGAGACCTACCAATACGTATGCCGCCGCCATTTGATGGAATAAAGCAACGCCAACAACAACGGTCAACACAGGCTAAACTGAACAAAATACAGATATAATGAAAACAAACAGCTGCGCTGTAGGATTTTCTAAACATTTCACCACTTCGTCTAGAACTCATGAAGGAAGCAATGGTACATCCTCACATGCTCATCACAAAAGATGATTTAAATTCCAAACTAGTTTATACTGTGAACCTACATAAGTTCAGAAAAAACAAACTACTTGGAGTTCACTTTATAGAAAAATGTCTACCACGATATAACTTTTGGCATAACTTTAGAGTTACATTTCCAGACCCTCTTAACAGGGAGCAGAAAAACCAACATTTGCCAAGGATTCACATGTATGGTACACAGATGAATCCAAAATATAGGAGGTTTGTGTGAATATTGGCGCCCAACGTGGGGCTTTCTATATTCAGTTGTTTTTTTTTGCTGTTTGTTTTCAATTCACTCGGTTCTGATATTTTCTTAATCGGTCGGATTTTGGTTTCGCGAAGTTTTTTCGGGTTGTATTAAAGTGGGTTAATTCGCGGAAGAGTTAGGGAAGTAGTTTTTTGTGTGTTTAATTTCTTTAAAATTTTTGATGCTGCTGTGCAAAAAGTGCAGTAGTGCATCAGGTGCAACAGTGTAGCAAGATCAAAATCAGAAACAGCAGCGAAAGTACCTGTGGATTAAGTTTGTTTTTGCCTGTCTTTGAGTTTTATTTCTTTTATCCACTCCCGAATGGATCTTTTTTTTTTTTAAAACGACATATAAACATATATAGATACATGCATATATACATATTGTATATAAACAAACATGTTTACCTATACATACACTTTAAAACATTTTAAGAACATTTCTGTAATTATGTTTCTTTTAAAAATATATGTACATAAATATTTTCCATACTTGCATGCATATACACATTCATATCCACATTTGTTTTTTTTAAAGACTCGGTCTAACCATCGTTCATTCATTTGTTTTTCGCCCCCTTCGGGTAGGGGTTAGAATATACCCGAGGTATGCATGCCTGTCGTAAGAGGCGACTAAAATGCACCCTCCGTATACCGAGCGCGAAATGTATACTAATTATGCAATGAGTAAAACAAATGGAATTATTACCCCAGTTGGCAGACCAGCTATGCTGGAAAATCCACCCTCTACGGAGGTCGGCTCGATGGATTCTGGGGCGAGCCAATTATTGCATCTTATCAACCCGTTCGGAAAAAGTTCACGGGTTTCGAGATCTCCACCACCTAGATCTCCAAAACAAGAAGATAACAACAGAAGTCCAACGACATCAAAAACGTCGTCTTGTGAAGAATGGACCTCAGCGAAAATAAATAGCCTGAAAGACGAAAATACCGAACTTCGTACTAGGCTAACCAAAATGGAAGCGACATGCGAAGATCTTAAAAAAGAACTGGAAAAACTGAAAACCAAGGAAAAGGCAAACAGCGACGTTATGTCTATTGAATCTGTTAAAAATATCTACGAAACAGATGAAGAAGAGCTAGGTCGAGAAACCGACTGGATCTTGCAAAAACGCCCCGGAAAAAAGCGTAAAGCTGCGTCTTCTCCCCAAATCGTCTCTCAACGTGAAGCAAAGGGAGATGAATCGAAGAAAAATGTCAACAATAACATGAGTCCTGAAAAAATCAAAGCGGAAAAACAACGAACACCCCCGCCAATCAATGTCACTGGAGTTTCAGATTACAAGAAACTCCAAAACATATTGATGACCCTGCCGAGATCGGACTATATAGTAACATCGCGCAATAATAATGTATGGAAAGTCAACGTCAAGGACGCTGACAACTATCGCATTCTTTCTCGCAAGTTAAGCGTCGAAAAAATCCAATGGTTCACATACGAGAACAAGTGCGAAAGACCTATTCGTGTCGTCGCCAGAGGACTGCATCCGTCTTGCCCAAAAGAAGATATCGTAAGTGATTTAAAAAACAAGGGTTTTAAAATCATTGATGTCGTCAACATCGAAAAGCGAGAGAAACAAAAAATTGAAGGAAAGGATATGACAGTTAAACGTAGCCTTCCCCTCTTTATGCTAACCTTTGAGAACACTGAACATACCCAAAAAAATATACGATATTAAGTCAATCCTCAACATTATTGTTAAAATTGAGTCTCGACGCAAAAACTCGAAACTGATCCCGCAGTGTAAGCGATGCCAGGAATTTAACCATACGCAAGCTTACTGCCAAAAAGAGCCTCGGTGCGTAAAATGCGCAGGTAAACACCTGTCCAAAGAATGCAACGTAAGCAAACAAACCCCTCCGACTTGTGTCAACTGCAGGGGTAAACACGTAGCAAATTTCCGTGGCTGTGAAGTAGCAAAGGAGTTGCAAAACAGACGTGACAAGTTGTTTAAGCCACAAAAAGAGAATCCCAAAACTAAAGAAAAAACATCGGGATCTGCTCAAAATATCGTTAAAAACGCCAAGGCGAAAGTGATTGATTCCAGTGTTGAAAGGAAAGCATCGGAAAAACTTACATACGCTGAAGCTACCAAGCTAAAGGCAAAAGATTCCGGAGATCCTGCTTCCCAAGTATTTTCCGTTATTCTCGCGCAGCTTGAGCAGCAAAACAAAATCAATGAACTTATTTTAGATAAGCTAAAGAAGTTTGAAAATAGGTTCAATAAAAAACGTCCTTCGCCTAAAAAATGAAAAGGGAAAAATTAAACGTACTCACCTGGAATGCAAACGGAATCTTAGAAAAACTTTATGAACTTGAGTTATTCCTAAGGAAAAACGACATTGACGTTTGTTTGGTTTCCGAAACCCACTTGAAAAATGGGTCATCTGCAAAAATTAGAGGTTTTAAAGACTACTACGCATATCACCCTTCGGGAAACGCGAGAGGCGGATCCTCTGTATACATTAAAGAGTCTCTTGAGCACAACGAAGATATAAAAGTAGAGCTCGAGTCTGTACAACTAATTGCGGTGCGCGTAAAATTGGTACGGAACTCCTTTACTATTTCAGCCATCTACTGTCCTCCACGATTTACGCCTTCAAAACATATATTTAAAAATATATTCAATTCTCTTGGATCGGCTTTTATGATTGGCGGTGATTTCAATGCCAAACACACTTTTTGGGGATCAAGATGTGTCTCCCAAAAGGGTAAAATACTCTATAAAGCATGTATGGAACACAATTGTGACTTCTATTCAACGGGCAAGCCGACTTATTGACCAACAGACACAACGAAAATACCCGATCTTGTCGATTTCTTCGTTGTTAAAGGAATTCGTAACTCGGATATAAACGTTGATGAAAGCTTCGATCTTTTCTCCGATCATTCTCCAGTCATACTGACAATGAACGACACGTTTATTAAAAAACAAGGACCATTAAGACTAACTGGACGAAATACTAATTGGGAAGGATTCAGAAATGAGATTAATAATAACCTAGAACTAGACGTTTCACTTAAAGCAGCACTTGAACTCGAAATCGAAGTGGATTCTTTCGTTGAAATAGTCCAATGTGCTGCGTGGAACAATACACCTTGTCAACGAAAAAACACGGCTAAACGTAACTTAAACTACCCGCCTGAGGTAAAAGATATGATAAGAGAAAAAAGAAAAGCTCGCAAAAGATGGCAAACAACTCGAGCGCCGCAGGATAAAACACGCTTAAACAGGCTCTGTAATCTGCTCAAGGAGACTCTTAAAAGTTACAGAAATTCCGAAGTAAATACATATGTTCAAAACCTGACGGCAGGAAAAGAAACAAATTACTCGCGTTGGAAAGCTTTAAAATGCTTAAAAAGGCCCAAAATCCCCGCGCCACC
Source organism: Volucella inflata (assembly GCA_928272305.1). Lineage (NCBI taxonomy): Eukaryota > Metazoa > Arthropoda > Insecta > Diptera > Syrphidae > Volucella > Volucella inflata. Next base: position 88,648,742 of record OV743716.1, on the reverse strand, counting down.
AATCAAGGTTGGCAATAACGAATGGGCTAAGGGGGATAAGGAAAAAGCGGAGGTTTTTGCCGACTATCTTGAAGAAATTTTCAAGCCCTCCGACGGCCCGACACTGACACCCGGCACCAATTCGTTAGAAATAGCATATAGTAATTTTGTAATGACAAATGCAACTCTTGCTGAAATCAAAACTGTAATAAGGAAATTAAAACCAAAGAAGGCTCCGGGGTATGACCTTATTACCGGAGAAGTTCTGAAAATGCTACCCCAAAAAGCACTTATAAAGCTCTTACACATTATTAACGCGGCTCTGAGGCTTGAATACGTGCCAAGCCAGTGGAAAGTTGCAGAAGTCATTATGGTACTAAAACCAGGAAAACCTCCAAACGATAAAAAATCATACAGACCCATTTCTCTTCTACCGATCCTGTCGAAAATCTTTGAGAGGATTTTGCTAAAACGTCTTCTCCCAATTATCGAAAACCAAAATCTTATTCCCAGCCATCAATTTGGATTTCGGACTAAGCATTCAACAATTGATCAGGTGCATAGAATTACTGATGTAATTGAAAGATCCCTGGAAGAAAAAAAGATTTGTTCGAGCGTATTTCTTGACGTCTCACAAGCTTTTGACAAAGTATGGCATGAAGGTTTGAAGTTCAAACTGCGACGAATTTTGCCATTAAAGCTTTATAATATATTGACAAGCTATTTTGAAAATAGAATTTTTCGCGTTCGACACGGAAATGATGTTTCGAAATTTAAAGATATCCTAGCCGGAGTACCGCAGGGAAGCGTCCTGGGCCCACTTTTGTACCTTTTATATACAAGAGATATACCACACGTCGAGGATACTGTTCTCGCTACTTTTGCTGACGACACCGCTATCTTAGCGGTTGGAGAATCAATAGAAGACTCAACGGCGAAACTCCAGACTGCTTTAAATAAAGTCTACAAGTGGACAAAGATCTGGCGAATTACCCTTAATGAGACAAAATCTGTACATGTTGACTTCACCTACAGAAAGATAAATCACTTGCCCATTTCTATAAACTCGGTGTGTATCCCCTTTGCAAACGAGGCTAAGTATTTGGGAATGACACTTGACGCGAAGCTTAAATGGAAAACGCATGTTAGAAAGAAACGAAAAGAACTAGAGGCCAAATACAGAGAAATGTACTGGCTACTTGGTAAATATTCCAAGCTAAGCTTAGAAAACAAGCTGCTTCTTTATAAGCAAGTGCTACAGCCGGTGTGGACCTATGGTATACAACTCTGGGGTTGTACTAAGAAATCAAATGTAAATATAATACAAACTTTTGAAAATAAAGTGCTACGACAATCTGTGCGTGCCCCATGGTTTATAAGAAATAATGACCTGCATCGAGACCTCGGAGTTCCTTTCGTGGAAGATGAAGTCAGGAACTGCGCACGAAAACATAAAGTCCGGTTAAGCGGCCATATCAACAATACAGTCCTAGAAGTCTTGGACGAACGAAACATACTACGCCGTCTTCAACGAACTAAACCGTTGGACCTTGCGCGATAAATTGAAACCGCATTAAAAAAGCGGAATATGTAGGGTCTTCCATTGGAAAGTGTCCTACCAATCGTGACTAACTTATGAAATAAAAACTGCTTGATAAGTTCTACTTAGTTGCGGTATTAAAATCAACAATGAAGGGAGGTGTTTTTAGTGAGTAAGAATCTCACACTACTATGAGCACGCGCTTCTGATCCTCATGGTGTCTGATGGAAGATTTTCACCTGCCCTCGCCGGAAAAAAAATAAAAAATAAAATAAAAAAATTCATTTGTTTTTCGTCGGAGTTTTTGTTTTTTTATGGATTTTAGTGCGACCACCCTTTTTTTTCTACTCTCTTTACATTTGTTTGGCGTTTTAGATTTGGTGAGATTGTGTCGAAGGTTGGAGACGGTGCGGGCTAACGTGGAAACGTTTACTGCGCCACCGAATTCGAGGTCGCGTCGTTTGTTGGAGCCAGATTTGGTTTACGTTAATGTGGAAGAACCACAAGTTAAGGTTGTACCTAGACGATATTATTATCGTCATAAATACATTCGACCAACACCTTAAAATACTGGAGGAGGTCTAAATTAAACGATTGTGTCAGGCAGGGTTAAAAGTAAGTCGGGGAAAATGTAACTTTTGTAGGCCGTATTTAAAATATTTAGGTTGTGTAGTAGAAGGAATGGACTACATGTAGATCCAGAAAAACTAGATAGTATGGTTAGGATTCCCGCACCCACAAGTGTGAAATTAGGAGTTTTATAGGGACAGTCTCTTGGTACAGACGTTTCGTAACAAACTTCGTCCCTTTAGTTAGGCCTTTAACAGACTTGTTAAATAAAAATAGAAAATTTATATGGACGGACGAGTGTGAGGAAAGCTTTAGGAAGGCGAAGGAGTGTTTAATCACGGCACCCATTTTGACGAGCCAGATTTCGATAAGCCGTTCGTAGTCCAGACGGAAGCCTCGAATAATGGAATGGAGCCGTATTATCTCAGGAGTTTGAAGATGGACAGAAGGTTATCTATTATCATAGTAGCTCTCTTCAGAGAAGTGAGAGGAACTACTCTACCACAGAGGAGGAATGCTTGGCTATCCTGTGCGCGATTGAGAAGTTAAGACCATGCATCGAAGGGGTTCGGCTTATGGTCGTAACTGATCATTATTCGCTAGTGTGGCTGAGTAACCTAAAAGAACCTCAAGGGAGGCTAGGTCGATGGGCATTGAGATTGCAGTAGTTCGATTTTCAGATAATCCACCGAAAGGGGAAAGAGCACGTAGTTTCCGATATGCTTGCGCGAGGAGTCCCGGAGTTGGCTGAGTCTCGGAAGCGGATCAGGACCCTTGATTAGCAAAGCCGTTAGCCTACCCCTTGTGGAATGTAGACGTGGGTAAACTTTTCAAGTTTGTAAAAGTTAGGAACTTAGTAGTATATGAAGATAACAATAACGAGTGGAAACAAGTAGTAGGAAAACAATGTAGATAAGGGATTTTACAGACGTGCCATGATAATGAATTAGCCGGTCACATGGACGTTCGCAAAACGTTTGCGGGAGTAAGAGCTAGGTACTACTGGCCGAAGATGTGGTCAGAAGTAACAAATGTACGTAAGTAATTGTAAAGTTTGCCAAAAAGTCAAGGCAGTGAATGAGTGAACCGCTGGTCTGATGGTTGAGTGGGTAGGAGTGTCAAGGTGTTGGGAAATGATTTGTGTAAATCTGGTAGGCCCACTTCCTAAGTCCACTCGGGGTTACACTTACATTCTTACCGGGGTCGATTACTTGTCCAAATTCCCATTATTGTTCCCTTTACGTTCGGCAACTGCGAAATCTGTTTGTATGGCACTAGAAGAAAACGTATTTTTTCTTTTCGGCGTACCCAAGGCTGTCGCGTGCGACAACGGTCGTCAGTATAAGGGGAAGGAGCTTAAGGTGCTCTGTGATTCGTATGAATGACAAATTAGATTTACGGCCTATTACCATCCGCAGGCAAATCCTGCGGAAAGGGTAAATCGGATTATAAACACAACGCTCCGAGCGTAAGCCTCCGAAAATCACTATGTTTGGGACTCGCATTTGGCGAAGGTGCGGTGCGCGATTCGCACAACCCAACACGAGATGCTGGGGTATCCCCCTACAATGTCAAATTTTGGAGAGAGATGGTGACTCGTGGCACAGAGTTTGGTGCCTCGGGGGATTATCTCCAGAGTAGGATAGATAGCAATGAATAGTGTGATAGGTTGTAGTGAATTAGATGCGGAAAATAGGGAAACGAAAATTCGGGAACCAGATATACCGGAGCAAGGTAGGAGATTTGAAATGTTGAGGGAGGACATACGTTGAAAATTGGCGGCAGCAGCCAAGAAGTCTGCGAAAACAGACGATATGTTCAATATCTCCCGAACGAATTAGTATGGCGACGAAACTTTGTGTTGTCTGACGCAGGTAATTACTACGCGCTCAAGCTAACGCCGAAATTCGTGGGAACATTCAGAATCCAGAAACGTGTGTCAGTGTGGACATATATTGTGGTGGATTCGAATGGTCAAAACAAGGGTATCTGGCACGCTAAGGACCTTAAGCCCTATAGCAATGAGCCAGAGGAGTCCTAAGTCCCACTAAGAGTAGAGTTGGTTAAAGGACCGTTTGGGTCAACATTTTGATTTTGGTTTTTACAGGACTGGCGGTATTGGCCATGATAGAAATGGTTTGCAAGAACATTTCCTAGGAGGTGAGGGTGGGGTTTGTTGCGGTAAATTTTCCCGCAACACGGTCTACCCTCTTTCCATGTTCATGTCCCTCCGTTCCCTCTTTTCCTTTGAGTGGGAAGACCGAGCTCTGGCGGAGGGGGAGGGCAGCCATGGTCCCATCAGCCATTGGCCCACCGACCACAGACCTCGGAAAGGACCCACATAGGTTTATGGGCGGTTTTATCCTCAGAGGAGGACGAGGTGGTTTGATCGGTGAAGCCCTAAGGATGGTAGGGAGACTCACGACGAATCAGAAGCCCAGGGTGCGACAGAAAGTCCACCAAGATCACCGTTGTCGGAGCCCGCAGGCTAGACGGAGGATATGCAACGGGCAGCATCAGACAGGACACCTGAAAGTCGTCGACGGGTAGGGACGGACGGCCCTTTAAAGCCAGACACCTCAATATGATGATGACGGTTGGGGGAGGGTAATCCTCGGAACTTACACCCCAACGAAAGCCTAAGACACAAAGGCTTGAGGAATTATACAAATGCCAGCATCACATCCCATTATTGGCATGGATGCAACTAGCGTGAGAGCTAGCGATGGCAAAGCGGTTGAAGAGGGGACGAGATGACGATCTCTTTCAAAGCTATACCCCCAACGAGGGAACAACGGAGCAGCGACGGTGGTGTGCAGGCGGACGGCCAACATAATAAGATACGTCCCAACGTCGTACCATCTTTCAAAGTTCGGTTCGAGGGGTAAAAACATAACAACAGTAGCATCAACAGATAAATAAAAATAATTATCAACGATAAACAACAACAATAACAAAACAATAATAAAATAACACAGTAATAACAAAATAATCATAACAAAACACTAGGCTGGCAGAAACGCCCGTAGCATAACAAGCAAACGAAACAAAAACAAAAAAAAAAAAAAGTAATTTTTAGGAGTGATACGCTATTGGTCAGTCCCATAGACAGGATTCACGAACTTCCATAAACTCTCTCAGTGTAGTTCTCAGTCAACACCCGAAGTCAGAGCGAACTCCAAAACTGAAGAGTTTAGTATGACTGTGTACAATTGGAAACAATGGGAATGCAAAGTCTACAGTCGTGGAGCCGAGAAACGCGGTTTATCGCCGAGTCCGAACAGCACTCCTTAGAAGCTTTTTCATAGGCAATTTTTTACTTTCGGGAGTTTGTCATTGCCCGCCGAAAGGCTCATGGCGATTTGAAAAATAGTTGGTGACCCAGCCAGGAATCGAACCCAGACTCTCTGTCCAATGAGCTAACTATCGCGCCATCGCCATCGCCGGACGACTTTGACAAGGGTGCAAAAACTGGACATTGCTTTGTATAGTCCGTCTTTATAAATTCTGTCGTACGCGACCTTAAAATCGATAAATAGCTGGTTTGTTCCGATCCGAAGCTCGTGACTTTATTCCAAGATCTGTAAGGTAAATATTTGGTGGATGATGGGCTTTCCTGGTCTGATGCTATACTGACATGGACCTAGTATGTTGTTGACGAGCGACTGCAGGCCTTTGCGCAATACGGCAGATAAGATCTTGTATACGATGTTAGGCAGAAGGGTGCCTCTATAGTTGGCGCAGTTCAGAGGGAGTTCTGACGGTGTTTCTCATAATATTAGCCTGTCTTGGCGTTGTTCGGGATATCCACAACCGTACCTTGGCTACTACAAGGTAATGTTGGTTCCTCGGAACGCTTGGATATCCATTTTTTTTTTTGCATTTTAAATGCGTTTTTATTTCTTAAATTCATTGATTCTTACATGCTAGATAAAAAACGTTTAAAAATTAGCTTCAGTAACTTAAAATTATCTTAATCTAAGTTACGTAGTTCTAGAGGAATTCGACGACGTAGATTCCGCTCCTTCAACAAGCCACCAAAATTGTTGCTGCTGCCAAGCAACATCCCTCATGTTGCGACTCCCTATCGCTCTATTGAACTGGAGACGCTCCGCACTCTATCGTCTCTATCGTAGTTGAATCGCCTCTCCGCAGCTATTCGAGCGACGTTGAAGATTAACTGCAACTCCCTTGGGATCTGGGGCTCTGTATCTAACTACAGTTCGACAAGTATATGGCTGCCCGTGTTGTCCCACGATCTGATATACATACATATGCACATACAAACCTACATACCCAGAATATCAGGTTGTTTGTGACTTTTTATTCCTTTTTTTGTTCTTGTGTAGTAAAAGTTGCATTCACATTCATCATACTACCGACGCACCACATGACCGCATGAATTTAAGTTCCATTGGTGTAGTTCGAACTAAAGGTTGGAACTGGGACATAGTAGTAAATTCCAATTAACTGAAAATATGTCAATTTTTTTTCTTCAGCGTGCAATATTTATGTAAACTACATTATCTGTGCTGATACTATCTTCGAACAAATCCGGGAGCTGTTCTTCGAGTATCGCTGCAACTTGTGGGACGCGATGGATAAAGAACAGACAACTGAAAAGAAGGTAGAAAGAGATGAAACAACAAATTCGTCCAGAATTATATCGCAGTAGCAGTTTCCATGCGCCGATGAATAATGAGAGGTTTTCATGCAAGCTGTTGAACAGGGGTCAACATCCCGTAATGCGGACGGTTCTTAAAAATGAGTGCGGCGGACCAAAGCCAGTTTTTAGAAACTGTCTAGCATAAAGCCATACCACAGAACAGTGTCCATGTAATGATTAGTGTTACTACTCTAAGCAGCCACATCACTCGCTTTTACATGCAACACAAGCCATAGGTTTGCCAGTCAAGTGGTTCTCAAACTCATTCGCAGCGAGAGCCACTGCATGATTTCAACACGATGATGAATGCAGAAGCTTTAGGCTTTGTGCCTAACAACGGGGCACAACCTTCCAATAGTGCGGTCGTCAACAGTTCCCACTGCTTTGATAAAAGTTAGGTCGTCATTAGGTGAAGTTTATTTGTTAGGACCTTGGTCGATTCGGGTTCTCAAGTGAGTTTTATAACAGAGTCAACTGTGCAACTACTGAGTTTAACGTCAAAATCCACTCACGTTGAGGTTCCCGGGTTGGGTTTAGTCTACAGTGGCATTTGTCAGAGGGAAGTTCACATCATGCGCATCATTGAACTAACGAAACATCAACGCAGACTTTCATTTCCAAGTCACTGATTGGCCATATTCTGGTCCGGACCTTCGCAGTGGCTCATTGGATTTTATTTGGAAAGGCTCCAGTTCAAGCTCAACCCATTCGAAGTTTTCTTCATACGACAGATCTTGCTGCTAAGCTTCACATGATTTGGGAGCAGGAAGAGGCTCCCTTTGAATACCATCAGTATTCCGAGAATGCTGCTTGTGAAGAACACTTCGTCAAGCATGTGAGGCGCACTAGTGGTGGGCGATACGAAGTAGTTCTTTCGTTTAAGGGAGCTGATTATCTAATCCTGGGCAAATCACATGAAAGTGCTTTGCAGTGCTTCAGGACCTTGGAGAAGCCTCTCAGTTCCAATCCTCAGCTACAAAGGTAATATTCTGCATGCCTGAAAGAATATATCGACTTAGCACCTATGAGGGAGGTAAAACAGAATGACATACCAAGTCAGGCCATAGCCATAAGAACCCTGAAGGAACAAGCAGAAGAATCCTGTAGTCAATTCCCGTTAGCAGCCCATATGAAAGATAAGGAGATGCAAGCGGACGACTGGCTTCCTACCTACGACGTATTCAGCTTTCGGTCTATCCCCTCAGGCAAGCCATACCTACATACAAAAATATTTTTGCTTTCGGCTATTGCGCCGGGTGGATTTCGCCATACATAATTAAGGCAAAGTGCTTTATGCAACGCCTTTGTTTTCGAAAGATGTCTTGGGAGGATCGTGTGTACCCCGATATTCTGGAACAATGGGACATCTTTTATAATGACCTAGACAAAATTAATAACTTATGCTTACCATGATGGGTACATACAATAGTTAGGTAATAGAGGATAGAGCTTCAATATTTCAGCGACGCTTCGGAGAAAGCTTATGGAGCAGCCGTATTCCTCATAGTTGAAGACGACGACCCTATGTCCATATGCACCTGCTGATCACGAAATCCAAGGTCGAACCGGTTACGCCCGTAAGTTTGCCAAGATTGGAGCTATGTGAGTCTGTTCTTGGGGCGAAACTTCTACACTATGTTGGCCAAATCCTCAAACGAGATGACATCAGGATGTACGCGTGGACTGATTCCACCATTGGATCCCCACATTTCCACCTTCCACGTGGGAAGCGTTTTTACGCAACCGAGTATGAGAAATTCAATGACTCACCGACATAGAAATGTGAAGCACATACCAACCACAGACAACCCTGCGGACTTGGTCTCCCGAGACATGCAACCGATGGGCCTTTTAGATGCAACGTTGTGGTGTAACGATCCCTAATTTCCACACCAGAAGTGAGTCTTCGAGCTTCTAGAAACAGCTTTCCAGTCTCGTCACCGGTGAAGGAAGTAGATTGGTGCATGTTCTTCACGTGGACATAGCAGAAGAACCGATAAACTAGTTATTACACCGAACGTCGAGTTCGAAGTGGCTTACGAGGATCATAGGTTACTGCATGCATTTCACCAGCAATTTGCGAAGGAAATCACCAAATACTGCCGGACCTCTCAACCCGAGGGAACTTGAAGCCGCTTTAAAGAAACTTGTCCGCTGCCCCCAAATCTCCAAAACAAAAGGAATGGCATCGTTGGACGGTGACGGCATCATAAGAGTATGCGGTACACTCAAGGCGGCACACCTACCGTTCGACCAACAGCACCTATCATACTAGGACTCAGACACCAACTAAAAACCCTAATCATCCAAGACGCACATGAAAATACCTTGAACGGAGCGATGCAGCTGAAGATTGCATTCACCAGAAGTAAATACTAAAAATACAGACCAAAAAAGCCTTCAAAGAGTATTCGAACACCTGTCACATCTGTCATCGTTACATAAATAGGGTAGCCCATCAATTAATGGGAAATCTGCCATCTCCCAGAGTCTCGGCGTCTAGACCATTCGCTCATATGGGGGTCAATTACGAGGGACCAATCAGCATTCGGTCTTGGAATCGTCGCGGTGCCTTATAAAGGGCACCTGGTAATAGTTGTCTGTCTTGCACTTAAGGGGATGCACCTGGAGGCAGTCACAGGGCTTAGAACTGAGGCTTTTCCTCCTTTCCACGTTTTGCGGTTCGACGAGGTGTCTGTGGTCAGACCTGCAGCGATTGTGGAACAAATTTCGTTGGAGCAGAAGCTGAATTGCATCGTCTATTAAGAGAATCCTGACACAACTGGAAGGAAGCTGCTGAGGTTATGGTGACACAAGGGAATTTAATTTCCCCTGCTTCTCCCCACTTTGGAGGACTGTGGGAAGCTGGAGTGAAGAGTGTCAAAGACGACTTCACACGGATCGCCGGCAACGGGACATTCAAGAGAATCTAAGCTGAAATATAATAAACGCAAACATTACCATTCTCTTCGAAAGCAAAGCAGCCCTACTTGATATTAACTCCTTTGAAGTAAAACCAAAACTGGTCTAGGACTGTCTTCAATTTTTACAACTACTTGCCACCACATATGCAATGAAAACTCAGACGAACTTGCCTAATAAGGATCCAAATCCTAGTTCATGATGCCAAGACCATTCTGTGGGCTATCAACAAATATCATAAAGGAAGGTTTAAATAACCTGGCTAGAGTGAAAGGAGCATTATTTCTGGAAGGAAATCGAAGGAAACAGATAAGCCAAAAACTTTAAGCCAAACAGCTGCCACAAAACACGAAACAAGTACTGGAATAAAGTAAAAGTTAGATTCGACTAATGATAGGTTTACACAGGGCATTGCATAGTGTGAAAAAAATGATGACTATACTTTGTGACTGCGATGGTTTAATCAAAAGACGTAAACCATACCTAGGTAAGCTCTCTGGGTTATTTTATGTTATTTGAATCTACTTCATGAGAAAGTGTATGAAGTGTCAGAAAAATTTAAATTGTATGGAAATTTAAAATAAGTCTTTGCTATTGTTTATTATTTGAATGGTTTGTTTCTAAGTGAAGTCATGATATAAGCTGTGAGATATCGATTTTGGAAGCGAATGGTTTTGTTATTAGACGAGAATTAATGTGAATTTTAAAATTATTTAAGGGTTATTGCTTTGGTGTGGATATTGTTAGTTTGGTAATACTGATGTGATAGTCTTCCATATGTAGGCAAGTGTTCAGCTGTAAGATTTGTTGCACGATGAGCACAGAAGAGTTTTGAATTTCGTCAATTATTACAAAATTCAGGTTCCCTTGAATTTGCAGCTAGCAGCGGAAACAGTAATAAATAAAATAACCATGGTTGGAGCGTTTTAAGTTACCTGGGGTCTCCTTCCACTTGCGTGCGCCACCTGAGTCTCGGTCTTCCTCAACTGCACTGGCCCTCAGGGGCGGATTCAACGACTTTTCGAGTGACCAGAGCATTGGTGTTCATTTGAGCTACATGACCCAGCCTTCTCAGTCGTTAAAACTTCACCCTTCTGGCAGTTTGTACAGTTCGTCGTTGTATCTCCTCTTCTACTCACTGTTTATGCATACGGGACCGAAAATCACTCGAAAAATGTTCCTCTCATAGCAGCCAACAGCACCCTCATCAATTTTTGATAATGTTCATGCCTCTGCACAATAGAGCAAGGCTGGGATTTTGAAGGTCTTATATAGGGCAACTTTTGTTGTTCGAGAGAGGACTTTGCTACTCAATTGTCTTTTTAGCCCAAGGAAACAGCGGTTGGCAAGAATAATTCTTCGTTTGATTTCAGGGTTGGTCTCGTTGTCTGTATTTAAAGCGGGGCCTAGGTAGACAAAGTCCTTAACTACCTCAAAGTTCTATCTGTTGAAGGTGACGTTCTACCCGAGACGTAAATCACTCGAAGAACTTTCGTCTCGAAGCAGCCAAGACCACCCTCATCCATGTTTGATAATGTCCATGCCGCAGCGCCATAGAGCAGGACTGGGATTATTAAGGTCTTATCTAGGGAAACTTTTTAGTCAATTTACTAGTCAAGTGCTTTCTTAGCCCAAAGAATCAGTGATTGGCAAGAGATATTCTTCGTTTGATCTCAGCACTGGTGTCATTCTCTGAAATTGTAGCGGAGTTAAGGTGTACAAAATCCTTAACTTTTTTTTTCTTTATTCTCTCTTTTTACAAAAATTTTCGAACTTACTATATTACCTAATAACTACTTCGTGGAAAAGATCCTCGTTGAGCCGAAAGGCAATATGGTTCCTGCTAGAATCCTAAATGTTGATAATAAGAGCATCAAACTAAAGCAAGCACAATCGATCACAGCGTGCGTACCAATAACTGCTGTCACCAAGTTTCCCAAGGCAAATACTGCTATAACTTTGCCATCAACCAGCACAGCCGATTTGAAAAAAAACTATACTCAGCCAAATCGAACTGAATCAGGAGCAATGAGCGATGGCTGAGGAATTGTTCATCGAATTTGCCGATGTATTTAGCTCGCAGAACGGCGAGTATGATAGAACACATTTAGTACAATACCGAATAGACACTGGAGATGCAAGCCAATATCTCAACTTCCTAGGCGTTTACCATTAGCTAAGCAGACGGAGGTTGCGAAAATGGTTTCGACTATGGAAAAAGAAGGGTTGATCGAAAGCTCTAAAGTCCGTGGGCATTATCGGTTGTACTGGTCAGGAAGAAAAACGGCACCAAAAGATTCTGCGTGCTTAATAATGTAACCAAGAAGGATAGCTACCCTTTGCCAAGGATTGAAGACACACTTGACACTCTGTCAGGAGCGCAATGGTTCTTCACACTTAATCTGAAGAGTGGCTACTGCCAAGAACAGATCCATTCGGAGGACCGTGAGAAGACAGCCTTCACCGCAGGAAACGGGCTTTGGCAATTCACAGTAATGCCATTTGGATTGTGCAATGCTTCGGCAACCTTTGGGCGCCTTATGGAATGCGTTTTGAAGGGACTAGCATGGAAAACATATTTGGTTGATGTTAAAAACTTAGTCGGCAAATCATTCGATAACATGGAGATCATTTAAAGGAAGTGTTCCAAAGATCACGAAGTGCACAGCTAAAGCTCTTTAGGCCAGAGGTCAAATATTTGGGATACATTATCTCATCCGAAGTAGTAAAGACAGACCCAGAAAAGGTCGAAGCAGTGAAAATCTGACCAGCTCCAAGAGACAAACATCAACTGAGAAGCTTTCTGGGACTCGCTACCTACTACAGGCGATTTGTGAAGGATTTAGCTGGGATTGCCAAGATTTTGCAACAACTAACAGAAATGTGAAAACAATCCAAATGGACAAATGAGTGCGAAAAAAGCTTCAAAACTCTCAAACAGCAATTATGTGAGGCCCCCTTACTAGCGTATGCTTCTCCAGGAAAAACATTTACTGTGGATGCAGATACCAGTAACGTCGGAATTGGAGCTGTCCTTCTGCAGATACATGACGGGCAAGAGAAAGCAGTTTCCTTCTTTAATAAGGTGCTCTCTAAGCCGTAGAGGACCATGCGTCTCTGAAGAGACGTCCCGACGACCTTGCAAATCTGATTGTAAACATTACGCACGACAGGAAGAATAGATGCTGTATGCACCCAACGGCTATCTGCCGAGCCCATTGAGGGTTGGAATGTAAGTGAAATCAGCAATGCCCGGATATGAAGCCAATATTCGCCTGAGAAGGACAAGAAGAAAAACCAGATAGGCGGGAAAGCTCGGAGGGAAAGTCGTTTGTGATGCAGCTCGTTGTGCCGAGGTCGAATATCAGTAACGTGCTGAGAAAACTGCGCGATGGATTGTCCCGAAACCGCCTGGGAGTGAACGAGACGTTAGAAAAGGTGCGAGAGCCTTTTTATTGGGTGCACGCCAAGGACGATGTCGAAAATTTGTGCAGAAAGTGTGTCACCTGCGCCGCCGGTTAAGGCCCGAGTGTTAAAACTTACGCCAGAATCCAGGAATACAACATTGAAGCACCCTTCGAGAGAATCGCAGGGCCGTGCGAGCCACTGGGGATTGAAAAGGCGAGAACAACACCGCTTCACCCACAATCGGGCGGTATGGTAGATCGCTTTAACAGAACCGTGAATGAAAACCTTTCAAAGGCCCTTGGCAGCAATCAGCGCGATTGGGATAGGCAGATTCCCATGTTTCTATTAGCCTATCGGAGTGGAGGACAAAACACCACAAGTCACACTCCATCGGAAATCCTTTTCACTTGAACAGTCCGGTTGGCTAGTGAATTAATGTTTGGATCAGCGGTGATCTGAAGAGAACTGAAATGAAGACGACTATGTTGCAGACCTCAGACAGATTATTAAGGACGTGGACCAAAGAGTCAGGGATAAGATCAAGCTAGTCAGTGAACGCATGAAGACGAGGTATAAAGTCAAGGCGACCGCAACGTTATTCCAGGAAGGAATTCTGGAATGGCTATACAACCCTCATAGAAGGAAAGGTATATCTCCCAAATTACAGCAAGACTGGGAAGGACCCAATAAAGTGGTAAAACACATCAACGATGTTGTCTATATCATTCAACGAGGAAGAGGCAGGGTGAAAGTGGTTCATGTGGATCGGATACATTGCTTTATTGGGGAGAATATCGTAGAGTTTGTTCGGGATGAACAAGTTTAAGAGGGGGATAGATGTAATAAAATCAGAAAGCCATTGTTGCATATCTTTAGGACCATACATCGGGTTTCAACTCTGCACTTCGGAGAGTTCTGTTATCACCCCAGTTTCAAACCAGAAGTTATGAGAAAGGCTGGAACCCGACAAATGTAGTATAAATACAGGACGAGAAACAGCGGATGATAAGTCGATTTTCGGAAAGCGACATTAAATAGAAATTATTATTGAAAGTTGTTTTAAATAATAAAAAAAAGAGTCGGAAACATAACAACGTTTTATCATTTCGAACCCTAGCCGAAATATTACAATATGTTTAATATTGAGCGAATGTTTTTCATATAATTCAAGCATACTTCTATGCGGAACATAGCTTATGATTAAAAACAAATCTTCATTGGTGTAAGGATTAAGAGTCAAAGATACACAAATTTGATCGATCCCAGAGGTGGGACCTGTTAACCATTAAAACAGGAACCGACAGCAACTATAATACCGCCACCACGTTCCTCTAAAGATTTACATCTGTCAATCCTGAAGGGAGTGTAGAGTTCTCGGTTGAAGATTTCGTATGATGAGATTCCAGGGTACAGCCATGATTCGACTATATTGATGACATCGTAGAATTGATCACTGGTGTTCACAAATAGTTTGGAAATTTAAGTACGAATCCCACTCCCATTATGATAATGGATTTTTGGCGGTGCGATATTTGATGTACGATGGATCCGAGAAGCATTTGGTAGGCACAGGTAAGCACATTCTAACATGTCGTTTTTTGTTTTTTGAAGATGTAAAAACTTTTGGATTTGCACTCCTTTTTAAATCAGTTTTTTGCAAAGCAGAATATTTTCAGGTACTCTTAGCCTGCGTGCTGCAAAAAAAAAACATTTTCCTCAGCAACATCCTCACACGGGCGAAAAATGTGAAGAAATTTCAGCTTAGGAACGGTAGACAACATAACATCGCTGTTTCATCAGTAACTGTTCTATGTCAATTGCATGTACGTTGACCTCTTCTCTTCTTTTTTGAGTCAACTTGCTTCCAGACATAAGCATTTCATAAGCTGCTTTTGTTATCGAAAACGGCTGGTGGAAAAGCGATTTGCTTGTGCAGGTTCGAAGTGCTTGGATTTGAATTTGACCCGGGCACATGAATAATCACGTTCATTATGCTTCCTGCTCCCTGTGAGGCAGAATTGGTAAGTCCCATCTACTCCTGCTATAGCACGTTTCAATGGAACCCTCTCCAAAGACCAAAGATCACTCTACTTTACAAGGAACACAATAAATCTATACCGTTATACCAACAACTCAAACCTTGGATTTAGATTTCATTATGTCGTGCCACATCATGACGTTTTCAAAGAGTCCAAAACGACTACAAAGCTCCGAGTGATATTCGACGATGCCTTTAGGACTGCGAACGACAGTTCCTTAAATAATCTTCTGATGACCGGACCTAAAACATAAACAAATTACACACCAATTATTTTAAGATGGAGAAGAAATACCTTTATAACCGAATCGTAACATCCAGATGATGCATACTAAGTGTTCGGATGTTATTCCTCAGTTTTAAATAACCTATTCACTAAAATATGAAATACACGAAAGTAGATGGCAAGCCTTAAGTATAAAATTTGCAAAAGATTTACAAACCTTTTCTTTCGATTCTGTTGAAAATGTTATCCGAGTGAACAACATTATCAACGCAAACATGGAGCACTGCTGTCAATATCGTCAAAAGAGCAAGTTGTAGATGGTCTTTGCTGGCACTAGTGTTCATCGAGCTTGATAGTTCTACTTCAGCATTATGGGAGGAACATGCAACCTTACTTGCGGAGAAGAATAAAAGGACCCCTGACAATTCCAGAGATATGACATATCTACCAAACTGGGAGGATTTCTCAGAATTCGCCCAAAAAAGATGCAGGACCTTAGAGCTTATAGAGTCCACCAATAAGCAACAATCAATTAGCAACCAACAACATTCCAAGGGACCTCGTCATTTGCAGCGAAGACCTAAAGCATTCTCTGTGACTCAAATAGCCAAGTGCTCACAGTTTCTGGCCAAGTCACCCAGTGAGGCTCGTCAAATCGCTCAATTTGTGCATAAATTGTCTGAAGGGGGGCCACACTTGTCACGGTTGAAGCTCTAGCAAGTGCCACACTTGTCACCGGAACCATCATACGCTTCTACATGGGATTCGCGTACGTATACAGGTAGTATACGTATACAGGTAGTGGAGCTGAACCATCATCCCATTCATTTGTCTCAGCCTAAAATGCATCGCAGTCGTCTTCTTATCAAGTAGCCAAGAAAAAAACTCCCTGATTACAAATATGTCCAAAACGTTTTCCTTGTCGCCAAGGCCTTGCCAGACGCATCAAGAGAATTAAAATCCTTCAAAAAGAACATATTTTTTTTACGCCACAAAACATATAACTCCTCGTAAAACGTAAATAATTAACTTAACCAATTAAAACCTTCTCAAAACATAGAACACAACCTTATCCACATAATAACGTATGCAATTTCAAGTCCAAGACAGCTTTTCTCGTTTCTTAAAACAAATGCGAATGCAAAGGCGTACACCTAACTTGTCACTTGTTGTAATTTCCGTTACTGAGAAGTCTTTGTTTTTTATAATAAGAACAGTTGATGCCAAATTATTAGGCGATAAGTCCACTAGTTGAATATTGCTTATGGACGTGTAATTATGAGTGACCTTATAAGTGCAAAGTGTGTTTTTCATAATGGTGAAATTTCTGAAAACTGTAGAAATGTTAAGCTATTTACCAAAGAAAGTTTGGCTAAGTGCACGAAAATATTGCAAATTCGGAAGGCCAATAATTATAACTATTCCGATATAAAAGCCGTAACAGGTTGATAAGATTAGTGGGTATCATAGTGTGTGCTACCGCGCGTTTACAGCAGTTGCAAAAAAGTGCCAGTAACATCGATAGAAACAAGCAGCAAAATGGGTAAGAATACTCGTATTTATATTTACGTTTATTTTTATTTATATACAGTTTTGAGTACCTGCGTTTTTGGATTTTTATAAATAAAACTAGCGATTCTTATCAATGGAAGTTATACACCCGATATTTATGAAACTAATCGTGACGATACCCCCACATTATCAACTGCAATTGAATTAGAGTCGATTGCGAAGTGTTTATTTTGTAATAAATTAACTAGGTGCAGTAAAAAAATTAGAGAGAACCTTATATGCGGTCGAATGTTCACCCTAGAGCAGATTGCTTGCAAGGCTGTATTGCTTGGAAACGATGTTGTCTACCAAAGACTGACAAATAGTTCTCAGGCTGATGAACTGAAGTACCATAAAACTTGTTTAGCTAAGTTCTTACAGGAAGCGAATCTTTTGGAGAAAAAGTTAAAGAAGTCAAGCAAAGTACGGAGGTTCCAATCAGCACACCAATACGCCCTTTCAACTGTATGTGCTTTTGTCGAAGAACTTATTTTGCAGTTGAAAGAGATGCTTTTATTTGACCATTTTGTTAATCTCTACCAAGATAAATTAAATGAAAAAGTGACATCATCGACATTTTCAAGTAAATCTTTAAAACGTAAACTAGTGGACATATACAAAGGAAGAATTCAGTTATTGGTTATTCTGGACGCAACTACTCTAGATTATTAGCAAAGTATACTAACAGATAAGCAGAAAGCCGAACATTTTAAATCAACTATGAGGTAACTTATAACCAATGCATGAGCCTTAAAAGTCAATATATATAATTGTGTTATGTCAAAGAAATAGAACAAAATAAGAGAAGAGATAATAAATATCGAAAATGCGAGTCTCCCAAATATCTTGACATTGAAGTCTGCGGTAGATAGCAAAATAAAAAGTCCAGATTTGCTTGCAGACATCTTCCGATATGTTCTTGTTTGACCCAACTCACGTTATGGTAAAACTGACGTAGTTCAAAGGAGGATAATGTCTCTTTGCAATGACACTATATATAATACAAGAAGAGGTCATATAAGGTCTGGAAAGAATATCCAATTAGGAAAGTCTGACTAATGTACAATATGTACCAGATGCACTTGCATGTACTATACTATACAAATATATGTATGTATCTACATCTAACTTATCTTGTAAATTTATTGTGTTGTATGAAATTTGGAGCTACATATATTCTAATCGGCATATGTATTTCCAAAAGTATACTTTCTTTCGCGGACCCGTCTCAACACATTACCAATCAATCTATCGACTTTTAATAAATACCTTCCGTTTAGGTCTAACAAGTAGTATGCGCGTTATTGAAATATTAAATAAATTGGGGCATTGCGTAAACTACCATTATATCGAAGAGTTAAAGACTGAGATGGCATTTGCAAGTGATAGTTTGCATTCATCATTTATATCCCGAGGAGTCTTGAATGTAGAAAATGTTTGCACTGGAGTAACGTTCGACAACTATGATCGCTTTGTTGACACAGCTAATGGAAAAAATACCCTACATGATACAGTGGGCATAGCTTATCAAATTAAAGACTCATCCTTAGGTAAAATACACATAATCCTTCCCCTTGTCTTTATTGATAACGCAAATGAAATCAATAGCTAAAAGTTCGATTCAGGAGGATTTCGAACCTCCAAGAGGAAGGAAAAGGCGGGCATATGTATCTACACATAATGAAATCGAACCTTACTACAAAAAACCAAAACTGTTTTCAACTCTTTCTAACTCCATTAAAACATAGTCCTATTTAAGTCATCAATATATTCTGCGAGAGAACTTGATAACTTATGGTTAATTTCTTTAAGTTGTGGCAATGGAAACACTCCTATGTGGACGGGATGGAATTCACTTTATCATAAAGAAAATCTTCCCCAACAACCGGTAGGTATTCTTAAATTATAACACAATTTGGTTTGTGGCATCTTACTACCATTAACAGTTCTTCTATTTATCTCCAATTAATGAATCACCGACTAATCATTTCGTCGTATTGGAGACACTAGGTTAGGAAAAATAGGGTGTGCCATAAGACACAGGCACTAGGTACCAAAACGGACCCATCGCGATCCCCTGTGGGTTCAGTTAAAACCAACTCCAAATTGCAGAAAACCTAAACTGTTTCCCTATTAAGGCACTTTATTTCTCTACAAAAGCCAAGAAGGCCTTTGAAGTCCGTATCGTCTATTTCCTCTAAGTATTTTCCTAAGAATTTCCTTCGGTTACACGATATTGCCTGACATTCACACAATATGTGTGTTATGTCCTCAACCGCTTGTAGATCCCCACAGAATCTACAAGTGTCCGTTTTTGTCAATTTTAGTCTCTTTGCGTGCTTCAGCAGTAGACAGTGTCCTGTTAGTATTCCTATTAGTGTCTTAAGTGGCCATAGAGCCTTTCATACCCTATGTCCTTCCTCAATAGTTCCCCTTACTGTGCAGAGGGGTGGTTTGACATCAGCAACCTCACTATTGTCGAGTAGTCCTCCTCTCTTGCAAGCTCGTCTGCCTGATCATTTCCTTCTACACCGCAGTGTCCTGGCACCCAGCCAAGTCTCACCCTGTTCTGAACGCAAAATGCTTTGAGCATTGTACGACAGCTCCTGACTGTGTCAGAGTTAATGTTATTTGACTCCATTGCCTTAAGAGCGATCTGGCTGTCTATGTAGATAGCGATATCTCTGCCGGATACCGATCTCACCTGCATCAGCTCAGCCGCCCTAAGAACAGCTAGAACCTCTGATTGGAAGACACTGCCGGTCTCCGGTAGCCTTATGGACACTCTTAGTTCCGGGTCCTCCGAGAAGATTCCGGAACCTGTACCTTCCTCTGTCTTCGAGCCATCTGTGGAAATTGCAATTTCGTTTGGTCTTATCACTGCATTTTCTTGCCAGTCCTTCCTCTCCGGATATATTATTTCATACGGAATGTCGACAGCGATTTCATCCATTTTAATAGTATTGCCTAATAGTAGCTCTTCCAGGATTGTGCCGTGTCCGAAGCTATTGCTTTTGACCCATTAGTGGGTCGAATCGCTCTGTTGCCAGCAAGTTTTATTTATCTGTAATTCAAGCGGTGTCAGGTGTAGGAAGGTGTCCAATGCTGCCGTAGGGGTGGTACGGAGCGCTCCTGTAATGGCTATGGTAGCCGTTCTCTGAACTGCCGCTAATTTTCCGTACGTCGTTTTTTAGTTGTTGCTTTCCACCATGCTAGTGCGCCATATTTCAGTATGGGTCTCACCACAACCGTATATAGCCAGTACACCATAGCAGGTTTAAGGCCCCAAATTGTTCCCACAGTTCTTTTACATATGAAAAGAGCATTATATGCCTTTTTAATTCCTTCCGCTACGTTGAGATTCCAATTCAGTTTCTTATCCAGAATCACGCCAAGATACTTCGCACTATCCGAAAGCGACTGCTCCATTCCACCGAGTTTTGGCAGTGGAATTGCGGTATCTTGTACTTTCTGGTAAAAAGAACCAGTTCCGTTTTGGAGGAATTGACATTGAGACCACAGCTGCCTGCCCAGGTGCTGATCGTCTTCAAGGCAAGCTCCATGATCTCACTAAAAATGTTTCGGTATTTTCTCTGCACTATTATCACCACCTCATCCGCGTATGCCGTGGAACAGTTTATTACCCTAGCATGTTGCAGATCCAATTTATTATCCCTTGTTCTATGTTTGCGTCTACTAAAGTACCTTTGATGGCGATACGTTGTTGAAGGCCCCTTCTATATTATAGGAAGGCCGCCATCGCAAACTCACCGAAGTGTAGGCTTCTTTCGATTTTCCCCAACAACTCATGTAGGGCGGTTTCCACGGATTTGCCCTTCATGTAGGCATGCTGTGACCCGGTCAAAAAACCGTTACTGCATCTGTTTTGAGCATAAAAGATGACAGACTTATTGGTCTGAAGTGTTTTGCTGTTATGTGCCTTTGCTTGCCGGCCTTAGGTATAAAAACTACCTTAATTTCTCTCCACGCTTTTGGAATATCGCCTGTTTTTAAACTGTATCTCTGAATTTCCATAATATTTTGGATGACTACGCGCTCCAGCGCTTTCTGCAGCATAATGGGTAGAATGCCATCCGGACGACTATTTAAGGCCTAAGTTGGATGGACTTGATGTCAGTGATGTGCGGTTCCAATATGATGGTGTCACAATCCATTAAACAATTGATTTACAAGATGGAAGTTCGGTAATCCTATATGTTCAAGAACAATATCAAACGCGAAATTGTGAACGTGGTGTCATAATCCACATCTATTTATAGTTAAAAAATGTAAATTTACTTCCCAATCAAGAGGGTTAGGGTCGTTTCCACGCCAAACTTACACTTGGTAGTAAGCGCGCTTTAAATGTTGCCGAGCAGAACTAGATGTTAGCGGAGGAGCAGACAATTCTGCAGGTTTTTTTTAGCTGTGCTAATTTCTTTTACTGGTGCCTTGCACACAGCCATCAGAAAACGGATACCATTATTAAAAATGACATTGGGAAAGCAACTTTTTTCGGTAATAACATTAATTAATTAATTCCTTATTTTTTTCAAACAATTTAAGGGCATTAATTTTACCCCTGTGAAAAGAAGCTGATGTAGTATCGCAACCGGTCATTACATGTAAAAGTAAAATACGATTTTTACACATAGGATACAAGTTGAAACCTTATGAAAAATAATATTTAGTTCGCATTTTTGCTTTTTCAGGTCTTAAAAAATAAATGATTTTATCAATGGGCGTTCGTGCAATTAATATTGCTAACGAGTCTTTATCTTCACATACAAAAACACCTGTTCTTCTGCTCTGCTGTTTCAGTGATCATTTTAACATTGTTTTACAGAAATGAATCTATGCTTGTTGCTTGCATTCCCAAAAAAAATTTTCTTGACTCGCTGAAATATTTATGGATCCATCGAATATACTCGTATGTAATATCGGTAGATGCCGAAACTTTTGTATATCTGCCACGTTATTCAATAGGTTATTTCAGATAATCACCAAATATAATTATGATATTATTTCCATAATATTTATGTACGAAACTGACATATGTATTAAAAATTTTATCAAATGTTTCCCCCTTATTCCATACATCACGATGTAAAAGAAATCCTCCATCACTGATGTAAATACGAGTAGCATGAGATGAATCTAATTCAACACTGAATGGTTGAAAGCATTTATACATACTATTGCAGATTTCTTAAGCTTCAAATTTTATAACCACTATTTTCTCGATAAAAGTGACCAAGATTTTTGCCGCACACCTATCGATGGAGACTTTTGGGATGGGGGTAGTTACAAGAAGAAGGTTCATGCAAAAATCCAGCTTTCCCGAACTTTTTCCAAATGAAATTACTTTATTCCCCGTATTATAGTACGAGTATTTTTAAAAATATCTTAATCGTTTTCTTTTTATAAGTTTTCCTGTTTTGTTTTGAATAATATATCTTATCAATTTTCAGACACGTTATTGAATGCATGTGTTCAGCGTGTTTGAAGGAGGTAAAAAATTCTTAGTTTTTTTCAGGTAAAGAACAAAAATTTAATGAGCGTGGAATCGGTATTGGACCAGAATGGACAATATACAGGGTGTTTGGGGTTATTGGGTATATCCTAAGAAAAAAATCGTTCTACAGTTAGGCAGTTAGGAGGAGTGGGCATATTCGTCCGTAATCCGTAATTCGTATTTGCGTTATGATGAGTTTAAGGTTGTGTTCTAAGTCAAGTTGGACTTAGAAATTAATTGCCCGAGCAATGTTGTCTTGGCTCAAAATAAACTGACTTCAAAAATATAAAATAATACTTTATCCACGTTATAAACTTGCTCTTTATTGTATTTTTCTATTGAATGCTAACCGACAAGGGCGATGGCGATGGTGCGATAGTTAGCTCATTGGACTATCACGCAGACAGTTTGGGTTCGATTCCTAGCTGGGTCACCAACAATTTTTCAAATTCCCGGAAATAAAATTGCCTACGAAAGAGCTTCTAAAGAGTGCCGTTCGGACTCGGCTATAAACCGTAGGCCCTGCTCAGATGTGACTAAAATGACAACATGAGCAACACAAATGAGTGTCAAGAAGCTAGGCCATGGCCCATACCAGGCTGCCAGCGCCACAGTGTTGTTGTTGTTGCTAACCGACAAGTGACTATATAATTTTCACCTAGTTCCCATGAAACCTCGCTTTTGGGTGCTACTGTAAAATTAACATGGAATTATTATTTTACATACATAAGAAGGGCAATGACCATATAAACTTGAACTTGAATTTCTTTCAATGCATTAATATGTTAAGATATTACTTTTACGTATGTGTATGTTTACATGTATTGTATTTTATACATTAATATGTTAAGACTTTACTTTTATGTATGTGTATGTTTACATGTATTGTGTTTCATAAGTGTTGTACATTTACAATTATTAATCCCCCCTATTCAACATGTATGTAGGAAGTAGTCGTCTCAAACGTGCATCCTTTCCATTTGGTACGAGGATGTTGACATTTGTTAACATTCGATTTCGTGTTTTTATCCGTGGTGTTCGGTGGTGTTTTAGTTTTGTCAACTTAGATGTAAGATTGTAAATATTTAAATGTTTTATGTTGTGTTGTGAACCAACATGCTCGACGCCCTCAGTGTGGAGATTTCCTGGAAGCGACATCCTTCTTGCTGGCGAAATTCGGGTGCCATTCGTGGGAGTCCAAGTGACAAACTTGAATGACTCTCATCGGAATGTAAATGAAATTGGAAGAAAAATATTAGTGAGCATATGTATGTTTTA
This sequence comes from Volucella inflata, assembly GCA_928272305.1. NCBI lineage: Eukaryota > Metazoa > Arthropoda > Insecta > Diptera > Syrphidae > Volucella > Volucella inflata. The sequence continues at coordinate 88,625,049 of OV743716.1, read as the reverse complement.
TGTATAAAAAATACAAATTAAACCGAATTAAAATTAAAATCTTTAGTTATTGGGAATCCTGCTTTATGGTGAGAGATGAGGTTCTATTTGCCCTAGGGTGAGTTGATAGTTGCTGTAGGAATTTGTTTATTACAATTGTTTTTAAGTTTGCATTAATGTACTGATACAATTTTAAGATTTTGTCTTTTTATTTGATGGCTCATTTTTAAGAGGTTCCGATACCGGCAAGGGGGATAATTTTACTATCGGTCGCTTGAGTGTCGATATTTGCGTTTTTATCGTCGCGACGCGCGTTAGACCGTCTGAACCAGGATGTAATTTTATTACTCGCGCGAGTGCCCATGACGAGGGCGGTAGATTGTCCTCCTTCACGATCACGATGTCTCCTACGTTAAGGTTTGGCTGCCTTTGGAGCCATTTTGGTCGTTGTTGGAGAAGATGGGGATATGATATGCTCCATTTTTTCCAAAATTCTTGCAGAAGGCGTTGAATGTATCTCCATTTATCCAGACTGCTGACGTTGTGATCGATTAAGTTTCTTTCTGGTACAGTGTGAATTGGCCCCCCGGTGAGAAAGTGACCTGGTGTTAAGACCGTTAAATCGTCCGGATCTGAGGACATAGGACACAGTGGCCTAGAATTGAGGCATGCTTCAACTTGACATTTTTGTTTGTAATGTTTTTAATGCTGACAAGATATCTTCTCCATATTGCTGCGTTGCGCACGAGTCGATATAATGTTGAACATTTTTCAAAAAATGATGCATTTATTAGGGTACAATGAACTACTACATATCTGTGTAAAGTGAAGTCTTATGGGTGTTAGCTGTGAAGTTCATGTTTCTGGTTTCTACCTCTGGTTTCCAGATTGGTATCCATTGGATTTACTTCTGGTAATTCGGTAAGGAAACAATTTTGTAAAAAATTGGGACCGGACCACCTCTGCTCTGCTCCTCGGGTTGAAGTCCTCGTGATGCGATATCTGCTGGATTTTCTTTTGATGCTACATATCTCCACATCATCGGACTAGTGAGGGTCTGGATCTCAGCTACTCGGTCCGCCACAAAGGTTGTTCTTGTTAGCGGGTTCCCTTTGATCCCAGCTAACGTGATCATTGAGTCGCACCATACGAAGGATTTGTTATATATTATTTATATATGTTATATTTGGCAACTCTGTAACCAATCGTTCAATGTACTCGCAAACAATAAAGAGACGTCCTAGACGCCATTAGCAAGCGGATTGTCAAACGAATAACACATGGCGCAGTCGAAATAGGAAAATATAAATTGTTAAAACAAGAAGCCAAGTCGAAACAGAAAGAAATAGTGCTGAAGAATATTCCGAAAGTTCTAATAGTGAATGTGAGGAAACAATGGCCACAAGTGGTGGTTATATTGATGTACGGAGACCAGAAACTTTAAAATTAGAAGGAAAGCTCACTGAAAATTGGAGAGTTTTTAAGCAAAACTATGGTGTGTTTGCCATTGCTAATTGTCTGGACGACAGAAAGGAGTCACATAGAGTGGGTATACTTTTAAATGCATGTGGACCAGAAATATTTAATTCGATTTGTCTGAGTGAAGAGGAAAAGAAGCAATATGATAAGGTTTAGCGAAAACAATCGAAATTTCGAGAGCATCAGAACTAGTAGAAAAACATGCGAACAATATGCAACAACATCGCAAGCATGCAGCGGTTGATGCAGTTAATTTTAAAACGGAAAAGCACAATAATAGAGGGAATAATAACAACAGTAACGAACGAGAAATCAAATCAATGAAGATCAACTTATCCGTTAGCCACCAAGAAAGCGGAACAAATTTAAACAGTGACAGCTATGGAAAAATTCGTAACTGTAAGTTTTGCAAAGGTACGCATGATAAAAGAAAGTGTCCGGCCTATGGGAAACGTTGCAATAATTGTGGTCGTTTAAATCACTTTAGTGTCGTCTATATTGCCTCCAAAGTTCGAGAAATCAGAGAGCTGGGTACTATTGCGCAGGATGATGATATAGTCTTGCATAACATTGCTGATATTGATGCTATGAGACTATTCGCGTTAATGATTGTATGATTCGATTTAAGTTGGGTACTGGCACCGACGTAAGTGTTTTGCCATACAGATATCTGAATTACATGAACGACACCCAGCTAAGAAAAGGTGGCATACCTCCAGAAAGCTATGGGGGAAGTGATTTGGACTATAAGGGAATTGCGTAATGTGTTGTTATGTGCCAAAACAAAGTCAAGTCTTTGAGTTTTACAGTTATTGATACTCCATATGAACCACTTCTTGGCTTAAGTGATTGCAGACAGTTAAATTTGATTTAAAGAATCAACTCAACGGAGCTTATGACGAAAGAAGTGTTTGTGCATAAAAATAGAGACATATTCGAGGGTTTTGGGTATTTTGTTACAAATTTAGACATTCAATTAAAATCCGATTCCAGTCGTGAAGCCAGCAAGAAGAATTCCTTTGTCTTTAACAAATCGTGTGAAAAAAGAACTGCGGAATATGGTTAATCGAAATATTATTGAAAGAGTGGATGAGCCAGTCGACCGTGCGTCAAATTTGATAATTGTCGAAAAAAAAATCAGGTCAACTTCGCCTGTGCATTGATTCACAAGATTTAAACACAGATATCTTATGTGAAAACCATATCATTCCATTGTTTGAATCAATATCCGTGCGCATAGCAAACAAAAAGTACTTTACTATGCTCGATTTAAAAGAATGGTTTTGCAAATCGGCTTGAGTACTATTATATTTGAGGCTACTCGTATCAGCGCAAAAGTGGTATAACCCCAAAATATTTAATTAGGAGAGAATGTGGATTTTAAATTTGGTAAATATTTTTTTTGATTCAATTTCTTTTATGAACGTTATTTTAATTGTTTTTTGAATACCAAAAGGTTGCTTCCACCACTCTTGTTTTGATAGTTGGTAATGTAAGGAATGTACGTAACACCAGAATGTACGTAACACCCACCAACAAAAATTGTGGGTTACACCACTTTTGCGCTGATGGCCTCATTTATGGTCGCAGTATAACAATAAAAAGTGATCACAAACCATTGCTCGAGATCATGAAAAAGGATTTCTGTAAAATTCCATCAGCGAGATTAAAACGTTTGAAATTAAGCCTTATTAAATATAAAATTAATTTAGTTCATGTTCCTGGTAAATATCTATTAATTGCAGATTTCTTGTCACGGTACTATATGAAAGAAGATGTGCACACGCTAAACATCACAGATGTACGCCTGGAAAGCTTTAGGAAGGAATTAGAAAACGATTCAAGTCTAATGGAATTGAAAAGAGTTTTAATGGAAGGATGGCCAGAGGATAAAAAAACTTGAAGTGACGATGTTAAAATCTATTGGAAGCTGCGCAATGATTTATCTGATTTATCAATAGAAAACGATATTATATTTTTAAATGATCGAGTTATTGTTCCAGTTAATTTGGGTGAAACTATGCTGTCTCAACTACATGTGTCTCACCTAGGCATAGAAAAAACCAAGAAGAGAGCGAGAAGTCTGGTATACTGGCCCACAATCGATGACGCAATTGAAAGAACAATTTCACATTTTATCGTTTTCCAAAGAAATCGTTCAGCGAACAAAAAAGAACCAATGATATTGCATGAAGTTCCAAACCTACTGTTTAGCAAGCTAGGCCTGGATATATGTTAGTATTACTCAAAGGTATATCTTATTGTTTCGGATTATTACTCTCGTTATTTAGACATAATTCCAATGCGATCAAAAACAGCTGGCGAATACATAAGTAAACTAAAGACTTGTTTCTCCAACCACGGAATACCTATCTAAATCATTTCAGACAATATGCCCTTCAACTGTTTTGAATTTTGAAAATTTTGTGAAAAAATTGGAACTAAACTAACAACAACCAGCCCAGGATATGCGCAATCTAATGGATTTTCTGAAAAAGCTGTGGGAATAGCAAAGAACCTACTTAAAAAATCACATGAAAACAGCGAAGAAATCTGGCTCGCACTTTTAGAATACCGCAATACACCACTAAAGGAGGTCGATGCTTCACCAGCCGAGTTGCTGATGTGCAGAAAAAACAAAAAAACTTTCAACAGCAAAAATGAATCTGTTTCAACCAAAAACTATACCAAACATCAAAAAGAACATAGAATAAAAAACAGATCGTGGCGCGAAATATAAACCATCATTTTGTCCCGGGGAGAAGTTATGGTACCAGCATAGCAAGAGAGGATGGATCGAAGCGACAATCATAGGCACACACAATGGACCGAGATCGTATTGGATTCAACTCAAGGATGATAAAACGGTGTTACGAAAAAATTCAAAATGGCTGCGAAACAAAAAAAATATAAATAATTCTTCAAATACCCTTATTATTTTAATAATGAATTTATTCTTTTGTTTATCTATTATTACCTATATTATCTGATTGACTGGAGTTCTTTGATATGTTTATTTAAGATCATTTTATAATAGTAACATAATACTGAATTATGTTCATTTAATTGAATTTGAATTAATTTTAGTGTACCTAAAGGGGAAGATGTTGTACGAGATTATTTATATATGTTATATATGGCAACTCTGTAACCAATCATACAAAGTACTCGTAAACAATAAAGAGACGTCCTAGACGCCATTAGCAAGCGAATTGTCAAATGAATAACACAGGATTCGGGAATTGCATTGCTTGCAATATGAGACGCAACAATTTTGCTAACAAAAGCGCTCCGCATTGTTCTAACCGTGGTAGTGAAATGTATTTGACTGGGGCAACTCCTGTTTTGGACGCTAGGATGCTAATGTGTTCTCTGCCAATTTCTGTTACTCGCGCGTATACAACAGCTGAAGCCATGTAGTTGAACATTGGCCGAATCTCCATATTGTATCCAACGCGATATCTGCATCACCTCAAGAACGCTAAATCCATTGCGCAGATTTACCCAAACATGTTCAGTCTCCTTAGAGATTGGGGTATCCCAAGCTAGCTCTTGAAGCCACAACTGCTGCAAAATAAGCTTTGCCTCGATAGTGCAAGGCGAGATCCACCCCAGGGGGTCAAAGAGACGGGAAATATCTGCTAAAACAGATCTTTTAGTGTATTCCTTCACTATCGATAAGTTGATTTTAAATTTAAACACGTCTTGCGCTGGGTGTTATCTGATTCCCATGGTTTTTATGGTGTCAGTCGAGCCAAGGTTTAGTGGAAGATTGATCTCCCTTTCGTTTCAGGTATTTGTTCTAGTACTTTAGGTAAGTTGTTTGCCCAATTTCCGAGCGAAATCCAACCGACTTCAAGGTCGCCACAATATCTCCTTGAAGCTTAATTGCTTCTGATTCGGTATTTGCACCATGAATCAGGTCATCCACATAGAATCCTTCAGTGAGTGTCTTGGTAACGTAAGGATATAATTTATTTACGTCAGCTGCTATCTGCTGTAGAGTTCGTTCTTGTGCAATTTTCTCCGATTAAACAAATATTGAATGTTGTCAATTGCCGGGCTGCCGGCAGAACAAAACTTATAAAAAAAAAACGTTCGAACCAAAAAAACGCGAACCACGCAGATGGTGGTTAAAATTCGTGTGACAATCTGTCACTTGGGATCAGGGATGAAAAGAAAAAAAAAAAAGCCCTGGGAAAATTTGCACTGGCAGCAAAGAACTTCGTTGATATAGTTAGTCGCCATGCACTTTTTCCGATCGGAAGTGCAAATCGCAAAGAAAAATCACACAAGGAAAAAACCAAGAAGTAAGTTAAAAAAGGGGTTTATTTCCAAGAAAGTAGGAACAATATTAGGCCGGGAAGCGGCAGCAATACAACGCTACTTTTGAACGGGGTACAGAAGGTACCACAGAACAGAATGAACTGCTAATTGCGGAGCCCGACACTTGTATCGCGAATTTTTACGGGATGCCCAAAAAGATTCACCCGGGGTAACACGACACTATATATCATAGAAAAACTCGCGTCTAAGCAATGGGTACTTATCTTTCTTTCGTTAAACTACCTCCTCTGTCAGTCTTCAATTCGTCCTTGTTTCCTCCTCACTTCCTGCTCTGCTTGAAGCCTTTAGTCTACCTCCTTTTCTTTTTGTTTTGCCTTTTGGCCTGCCGCTTTCTCCTTTTTTTGTTTTCCTCCTAATCTCCTTTTTTTTTCTAGTTAATTTTTTTTCTTTTATTTAATTCTTATTGCTATTTTTTTTGTTTTTTTTTCAAATTTTTTGTTTTTAATTAATTTTGTCTAAACTTTTTGATGGTCAACCAAGAAGTGGTTAACCCTATTTCATAGCTATTAGCTCGGACCGTAGGTCTCACACACACATCCCCAATCACTCGCCGTTCAGACGGGTGCAACGGGTCAATTTTGGCTTTTGTGTGGACCACTCCGCAAATTTGCTGAAATGTGCCACCGTTTCTTGGACCACCGTTGCTTTCCCTCTCTCACACACACTCATGCACATCCCATTCTTATTTCCCACATCTGGGGAAATTTCTTCCAAGATTGGGATTTCCCTACGGCCCGAGCTAATATTTTCCCACGACATTGGGGTTGCATTCAGCCCCAATGCAACACCAGTCCCTCTCAAAATATATTGTACAAAAAAAGGAAAAAGATAATTTGCCAATAATATATGGCCTAACCGATTTCCTACTTCCTGATCATTATCCGTTTCTAATAATGATCGGTTGGGGTGAAGTGAGGGCGAAACGAGGAACTACTACGACAGGCCTTTTTGGAGGAAGTTCTACTTTTGAAACGTTGCCCAATACTCACTAACGACATCCCGGTGAATCTCTTTGGCTTAGTGTTTCGGTAGTGTGGGTCACGCAGATAGGGGTTCAGTCTTTACAAAACTATTCCTTTTACAAATGTTTTTTTTTTTGTTCCCCGGTTTGCGGTGGGTGACCGTCCGTCACCAATTAGAGCGTCGGTGGTATCAGTTATACGCAGAGGGTTCCAGACCGTCTGTCTGGCTCTATGCGTAAAGGGTTTGGGTGGTAGTGACCGCCCATCACTCTCATGGAGACTCCTGTCTCTTCTTCTGGTAGACCCATTGGTTGTCCCCTCCGACAAGCATAAAAGCAGAAAGACAGAGTTCAAGAACCCACCAATTCTTCCCGCTAATATACTTCTCCAAGGAGACAACGGACATAAAGTGAATGGGTGGGGCAAAAAGTGGATCGGGCAGGAGAGACAGTGATGGAGCGGAGATGCCTTCTAAGGCTAAGGAAACTACCCGATTGGAAAGACAGCACAACACAAGGGCAAGAGCCGACGACTTTGTGAATGGCTCCTGTTTACTAAAACGTTGGACGCTGATCTCGTGCCTTCCTCCAAATTGTTACTTCAACGGACAACGGTCCGTCTTACCTGCTGTAGTATATCCTTCAAGATGCTAGGGGGGTGCACCAATGGCTGATGGACCCATGGCTGGCCACCACCCTTCTAGGATTTTGAAGAACCAACAGGAAAGAATGTTGATGAGTGAGGCCGAAAGGAAAGGGAAAGGGTAGAACTTGTTGTGGTAAATTTTACCGCAACGTCGTATGGCAAAGTATGGTGCTGATACTGTGCGAAAGGTTACAGTCCTTAAGGCGAAGGTTCTTAAGGGCTCTGTAGGATTCGTTCTCCACAAAATCAGCTGATAAGAGGTATCAGCGGATGCCATCCATATTTGACGGTACATCATGCTGATGTCTGCAACAAATGCCACCTTATACTTTTTCCACCGTGCAATAAGCTCGATAATATCTGCCTGTAAGCGTAGTCCAATCATCAAATTGTCGTTTAATGATAACTTGCATGAAACATCGAAAACTACGCTCAATTTTTTACTAACCGCATGGTGTGGAAGGAATTAATGTTGGGTTGTGGAGATTCGCCTACCTCTTGTTACTTCTTCCAAGTGACCAAGAGTGAGGTATTCCTGGACGCAGTCGGTGTATGCCCTTTTAAGTTTTTTATTATATATGAGCCTTTTTTCTATTTGAAAAAATCTGGCCATTGCAGGCCTTAGGGAATTGCCGAGGTTTGGGCGAATATTGTTTTTAAAGGGTAGTTGTACTTCGTACCTACCATCATCTCTTCTTCTATATATGCTTTGGAAATGTTGTTCACATTTTTCTTCTTCCTGGGTTTATTTTCTTTCTTCTTAATCCTCTTCTAATTCCCAAAATTTTATTAACTGAGTATCCAGTAAATTGAAGTGATTTTGGATTGTTATTTTTGTAGACTGAGCAGCATTGTATTTGTTGTTGCCAGTCAAAATCCACCCTTACTCGGTACATTGTGCAACAGGGGTTCCTTAATCCCCTTTTACAAGACCCTGTAGAATAATAGATGCATACACATAAGCAGTTAGAAGAATGTCAATCTTGCCCGGGGTGATATACGAAGGATCTGCAAGGGGTAGGTTGCCAAGATGGGTCTAGTCTTTGGTTTGAAACTGATGCACTGGCAGCATTGATGTCAGTTGGTTAAAGACAAATGCCTTGACCTCAAGTGAGCATGTTAACGACGTCATTGAAAAGATTGTGAGTTCTGCTTCGTACTTTAATATGCAAGTAGAAGTCCGACCTAGACCAGTGACTTGTGCTGAAGTCTTGTTCTTTTTTAATTGAAGAAGTTGTGAGACGTTTTCGGTGACAAAGGTTGGTTCTGAGCCAGGGTCGATTAATGCCCTTAGAATGTGTTGACTACCATTGGCTGCAAAAACTTTGACCAATGCGGTCAAATTGCGAATCATAGTGCAGCAGCGTATGATGTTTTAAATTGCATTTAAAACAGCGGTTAGTGCTGCTGCAAGTGGATGTATGGCGGTCGAGCCCAAGGCCATCAGAGCAAACTGAATTTCGTTTGGTTGTCTCTATGCGGGCTTTGACTTCCATCCTTAAAAATTGCTTGCAGTGGCGTAAACTGTGTGCATCTTTACAGAGCCTACAGCGAAATTATTTGTTTCCAGCCTCAGTCTTGACATGATACGTATAAGGAGCGGTAGTCTTGTGTTGTGAACGGAAGTTTCTGAAATATAATGTATATGGGGATCGAATCCCATGCCTCTACATTTAATCCCTGATTAGGCAAGGCATGGATACACTCAATGCTAGCATCGTGCGAAGATTTTAACGAGTCATGGGTAATTTTTTGTTGTTCTAAAGGAATTCTTAATTGCGTGTTTACTAACTTCCTTTTGTTTTGGAACCTATCAGTGAGTATTTCCCAAGCTGACGCATAATTTTTGCTATCGATGGAAAGATGTTGTATGAGACGTGCAGCCTCTCCACATAATGAGGTTTTTAGAAATTGTAATTTCTGAATTTCAGATAGATCAGTGTTTTGGTCTATTAAACTTTCGAAAACGTTGTGGAATTCACTCCACTCTTCAAATTTACCAGAAAATGGTTTTATGTTAATCCGTGGAAGACGAATGTCGGACACAGCGACGTTAAGTCGGGAGATATCACAATTAGTGATGTTCTGGTACAAAAATCAATGTCATCACTTATCATACCACTAAATTGAAAAAAACTCGCTTAATTTTGGTATAAATTTCGTCTGAAATATATTTGTCTTTAAGTGGATTTGCCGCACTATTCACAATTGTCGAATGTAAGCCCTTAACCGCTTTGAATAACTCGCCCACGTCCGAAAAACACGCGTTAACGTAACCCTTGACTTACGAGCTTCGATTTTCTTTTGGTATTCCTCGAAATCAGACGCAATTTCTTCAAGAAACACTTCTTGTCTTTCGATTGTCTTAGCCAGTTTCGATATGATTTAAATGTAATAAATTTCACACTAGCACTTCTTATATTGTTGAATTTAATTTTAGTTGAGGTCTTATTACAATTTTTATTTTGATTCATTTATTTTAATTTTAAGAAAAAAAAGAAAAAAAATTGGATTTCCTACCTTAGTTTTGCACTCGGTCCAGTGCCTTGCCTTTTTCTGTTCTGCAATACTAAACTTTGTCCTTATGTGAGAAGTGTATGTTTAATTGGAGTTTTGTCCGTTGCAGTTGTCCGTTGTTGACCATAGATGTCAGTTGATGCAAACCGTTGAAGTCCATTGCACCTGTTAGTTGGAGACGTCCGTGGCAGTTTCCATTGTTGACCGTTGATCTCCATTCGCAGATGTCCGTTGAAAGAACGAGGATTTCGGGATAGGTGTCTGAAATTTCGGTCTGTTGACCCCTGATGATTTTTAATTAGTTATCACGATCTCTGGATAGTGGTCCAGAACACAAAAAGAAAACTTCGTTTTATTGGCCTGATGTATTCAAGGCTTCGAAGGACCATGTTCTAAATCAAGTTCAATCAGACCAGCAAAGGTTGATGATCTTCTGGGAAGAAAATTACCTACCATACTAGGGTGGATTTTATTTGGAAAGGCTCCAGTTCAAGCTCAACCCGTTCGAAGTTTTCCTCAAACGACAGATCTTGATGCTTAGCTTCGCATGTTTTGGGAACAGGAAGAGACTCTCTTTGAATGCTTGTGAGGAACACTTCGTCTAGCATGTGAGACGCACTAGTGGTGAGCGATACGAAGTAGTTCTTCCGTTTAAGGGAATTGATTATATAATCCTGGGCAGATCACATGAAGGTGCTTTGCAACGCTTAAGGACCTTGGAGTAACATCTCAGATCCAATGCTCAGCTACAAGGGCAATATTCCGCATGCCTAGAAGAAAATATCGACATATGAGCAAGGTAAAACAGAATGACAGACCCAAGTCAGGCAACTATATTCTGTCGCATCACGCACTTATTAAGGAGACGAGTTCGACAACAAGGCTCAGAGTCGTGTTTGATGCATCTTTCAGGACGCCGAATGGGATTTCATTGAACGACGAACTCATGACAGAACCCTCTCTTCAAAATAATGTGACTGAAATCATCCTTTCGTGGCGCTTTAACCGGTACACATTCACAGCTGACATTGAGAAGATGTACGGTCAAATCTGGGTCGGTGATCGGGATTCCTACAACCAACTGGACATCTGGTGAAAGGATCCATTAGAGGAGCTCACGGTCTACCGCCTGAAAACTGTGACGCTTCGTACGGCTTCTGCTCCGTATATAGCCATAAGAACCCTGAAGGATCAAGCAGAAGAATCCTGTAGTCAATTCCCGTTAGCAGCCCAGATGATAGATAAGGAGATGCAAGTGGATGACCTTATCTTCGGCGAAGATACAATAGAAGAAGCCAAAATGAAGATAAAGGAAGTTAGAACAACACTCCACTCGAACAACCTTCCGAAAGTGGAAGTCTAACAGGAAAGAACTTCTTTAAGGCATCCCAAGCTAAGATTGCGAGTCCTCGTTCTTGGTACCCTCAGAAGGTTTGGATCAGGTCAAAGCGCTGGGTGTTCACTGGCTTCCTACCTACGACATATTCAGCTTTCGGTATATCCCCTCAGGCAAGCCTTACATACAAAAATATTTATGCTTTCGGCGATTGCGCGGCTATTCGACCTTTTTGGGGTGGATTTCGCTATACATAATTAAGGCAAAGTGTTGTATGCAACGTCTTTGGGCTCGCAAGATGTCTTGGGACGATCGTATTACCCCGATATTCTAGAAGAATGGGACATCTTTTACAATGGCCTAGACAAAATTAATAACTCATGTTTACCATGATGGGTACATACAATAGTTAGGTAACAGAGAATGGAGCTTCATTGTTGCAGCGACGCTTCGGAGAAGGCTTCCGGAGCAGCCGTATATCTCATAGCTGAAGACGACCCTATGTCCATATGCATCTGCTGATCACGAAATCCAAGGTCGAACAGGTTAAGCCAGTAAGTCGTTGTGGTGGAACGGTCCCTCATTTCTACACCAGAAGTGAGACTTCGAGCTTCTAGAAACAGTCTTCCAGTCTCATCACCAGTGAAGGATGTAGATTGGTGCAGGTTCATACAATATGATGGTGTGGTTGAATCCAAGCACATCCACATGTGGAGAAGTCAAAAAGGTAAGAGCTGTGTCAAGGCAATGTTTGTCATTGTATGACGAAGCATATTATATTTGAAGTTTTTAATAGAGCTCTTTTAAAGTTATGTTTGTAAAATGATACTAATTGATCAGAGTCGATTATTTCGAAAGAAAAAATATTCTCTGTTCGTACTGTCAACAATGTGGCCGAGATTTAACTTTAAATTATAAGACGCAACCGCAGCCGACTTGAAGTAAGTGTCGGCCATCATTTCTTTAATATTGGCCACGTAAACGCCTTTCCTTTTCGTGTATACAAGAACTGTCAGAGGCGAGTCACACTAAAAAAGTTAGAAGTTGTAAAAGTATAAAATAGAAGTAAAACAATTAAATTTCGAAATAAAAAAATTTTAATTTAAAAAATTGATAACTACCTCAATTGTTTTCCTGTACACAATCGGGAACAGAGGCGCCAAAGGGGTTAAGTTGCTTTACAATCCAATGCTTATCAGTCTATTTCTTTGGTCTTCAAGATTTAGGTAAATTTTCAATGATTTTATTTTTTTTATTTTATTTATTTATTTATTAAAATATCAATATACAATTATTGTAAATTGTTACTAACATAAAAATTGTAAGAGCAATAAGCAGCATAGGCTTTCGGCTCTTAGAATAGTTAACATTACTAAATAGGAATTTTAAGCTTTACAAGTATATTTTTGATTATATTTATATTGCTTCGAGTGTGATCCTTGAGGAGCTCCAGTAGATTTTGACTTAAACTAAAGGTGTTTTGTCGTGTTGAATGAGTTGATATGTAGCATGAACTCAATGAGTGTTTTGCGGTTAATGTGCTGAAAAAACTGGGTCAGATTGGAGGGGACTCTTTTCTGATCAGGTGCTGGTGAGTATATATGGCCCAGAGGGAGTCAAATGAACATTGCAATATCAAACTTGCAAATGTTTTTTTTTGGATATTTTAATGGAATTCTTTCGGGGTTGACTGTCGAATAGTGGTATTTATAATATTCCCACTTATGAATGTGTGTCTTTGCATCAAGGCGAGAGAGCTCGTTGTTGGTAAAGGTGGGAGCCTTAAGGGCGGAGTTTGCAGCAGAGCCTGCGAACTCATTCCCCTTTATTCCTACATAACCCGGTGTCCACATGAGTTTGATCTTAAATCTTGATTTGATTAGAATATCACTGACTTTGGCACTATAACAGTGTCACTTCAAACGTTATGGTATCTTAGCGTGAAAAGAGGGCAACAACTGGAGCCCGATTGCTTTTTCAACCAACTGTATTACAATTTAATATTACTCACCTCAATTTCTTTCTCCATATTATAGACTATTTTGAACTTAATTTGCAAAAAAAAAAAACATAGCGCTCGATCAAAAGCACCCGGCACAACACAACACTGGAAATAACAATAATGCATTGTACAAACGAGAGAAAACAATGGACAGCCATTGCTGGCAAACTGACAACATAAAAATGACGAAAGTTCTAATCGAACTTTTGACGTTGTTCACAGCTGGCGAAAATTTTCGACAAGTAAAGACAAAAAAAAAAAAAAAAACACTGTGGCGCTGACAGCCCGGTATGGGCCATGGCCTAGCTTCTTGACACTCTTTTGTGTTGCTCATGTTGTCATTTTAGTCACATCTGAGCGGGGCCTACGGTTTATCGCCGAGTCCGAACGGCACTCCTTAGAAGCTTTTTCGTAGGCAATATTTCTTTCGGGAGTTTGCCATTGCCCGCCGAAAGGGTGATGGCGATTGGAAAAACTGTTGGTGACCCAGCCAGGAATCGAACCCAGACTGTCTGCGTGATAGTCCAATGAGCTAACTATCGCGCCATCGCCATCGCCGACAAGTAAAGACATCAATGCAAAATTTATGGAATTGTAAACAATTTATATTGATCATTTTAAGTTACATAAACACACTGCATTAGATGACAACGATAAGAATTAGGCCTCGTAGAAGTAGCATTTTCCGGCAGATGCTAGTTCTTTAAACAACGAGAATGAGCCTCTGCAGCCGAACATCTTGCAGCTCTGCTAAGAAGCCTAACTCCCCGTGGCGCGCCATCTAGGAATCTCATTGGAGATTGCGAAATGAAGCGGACGAATGGCGAGTTTCCTACGCCATAAATTATGATTAGTGTCGGACAAACAAAACCAGACCTTATCCGGTCTACTCCGACATATGTGGAGCTCAGGTCGGTAAGCATTTCCAAGACATAGTCAGGGTCTTGGAAAAGAGATGGTGGTGGACGAGCCCTATGTGGGCCAACGGCAGCGCTTACATCCCTGAACGGGATACTGGCTTCGGTGTAACAACACCTCGTCCTAAGGACATTAAAAATAGAACTGGTTCTCCAGGTTGTTGGTTGTGCCGCCGAGGTCACTGCCCGCCAAGTTTTTTTCCTATTGCGTGCCTATAAACCTCTCAAGAGGTCCAATACCACCAGCATCAAGCATCGAAGACCATTGGAAACACTGTCAAAACGCCATCAGAGATGCCGCTTATGATGTGCTGGGTTCCACTCGTCCCCCACAACGAAAGCCCTAGTTCGATGATGAATGCCGGCAAGTACATGCAGCTAAGTAAGATGCGTATAAAGCGGCGTTGCATAGAAGGACCAGAGCAGCTAATGAGCTCTATGAGCGGAAGAGGAGAATCAAGCACCGGCTACTCGGGACTTCTTCTTGGGACACATCATCTCATCCGAAGGGGTAAGGACAGACCCAGAAAAGATCGAAGCGGTGAAAAATTGGCCAGTTCCAAGAGACAAACTCCAACTGAGAAGCTTTCTGGGACTCGCTACCTACAAGAGGCGGTTTGTGAAGGATTTTGCTGGAATCGCATCATCAACTAACAGAAAAGGGAAAACAATTCACATGGTCAAGTGAATGCGAAAGAAGCTTCAAAACTCTCAAACAACAATTATGTGAGGCCCCCATACTAGCGTACCCTACTCCAGGAAAAACATTTATTGGGGATGCAGAAGCCAGTAACGTCGGAATTGCAGCTGTCCTTTCGCAAATGCATGACGGGCAAGAGAAAGTAGTTTCCTATTTTAGTAAGGGGCCAGAAAGGAACTACTGTGTTATCAGGCTTCTTGCTTTGGTCTTGGCAACAAAGCATTTCCATAAGTATCTGTACGGACGAAAATTCATTCTTCGCACAGGCCATGCGTCTGTGAAGTGGTTGCTGCAATTTAAAAATCCTGTAGGACAAGTCGCAAGGTGGATTGAACGAATCCAGATGTACGACTACTAGATACAGCATCGAAAGGGAAGCCTTCACTCTAATGCGGATGCTCTGTCCCGGCGACCTTGCAAATCTGATTGCAAACATTGCGCACAACAAGAAGAAAAAGATGTGGTATCCACCCAACGGCTAAGAGCTGAGCCCACTGATGGTTGGAATGAAAGTGAAATTCGAAACGCCCAAAGAGAGGATCCGGATATTGAGCCAATACTCGCCTGGAAAGAACATGAAGAAAAACAAGATTGGCAAGAAATATCCAATAAAAGTTCCGAACTAAAGGCATACTGGGCACAGTGGGACTCGCTTCATGTTCAAGATGGTGTTTTGAGAAGAATGTGGAAAAGCTCGGATGAAAAGTCGTTTGTGATGCAACTCGTTGAAGACGACTATGTCGCAGACCTCAGACAGATTATTAGGGACGTGCACCAAAGAACCAGGGATAAGATCAAGATAGCCAGTGACCGCATGAAGACGAGGTATGATGTCAAGGCGACCACAACGGGATTCCAGGAAGGAGATCTAGTGTGGCTATATAACCCTCATAGACGGAAAGGCGTATCACCCAAATTACAGCAAGACTGGGAAGGACCATATAAAGTCGTAAAACGCATCAACGATGTTGTCTATCGCATTCAACGGGGAAGAGGCAAGATGAAAGTGGTTGATGTAGATCGAACACATCGCTATATTGGGCACATTGTCGAAGAGTTTGTTCGGAACGAACAAGTTTAAGAGGGGGATATTATGGTATATATGTGACTAAATCAAGAATTCTGTGTTGCATAACTTTAGGATCATACAAACTCTCCACGTTGTATGCTAATGCTAAACACACTTTTTGGGGCTCAAGATGTGTTTCCAAAAAGGTTTATGAAGGTGTTATAGAACACAACTGCGACTTCTTGGTATGTTAATTCCAGAATGCTCGATTGCCATTATCATCGGCGCAAATTTCTCGGGCAAACCGGCGGCAATAATGATCCAATCCATTCATCGCTGATGTTGAAACCCGTGCCGCTCAGCTTTTGCCCAGTTTCTACTATTTGCCTCATGTAATTTGTTATCGAATCGCAATTTTCAAGACGAATTGAGATCAAGTTGCGAAGCAATGATATTTTTCTTGTAAAACCGCTGTCGTCGAACAATGTTGATAATTTTGTCCATAGGGCCTGTGGAGTTTGTACTGTTTTAATATGAACATATAAAGATGGATCAAGTGTTAAAATCAATTTGGCCTTAGCTTTTGCATCCTCTGCTGCTTCTACATCCTTTCCTGGACTCGGTTTGATGCAATAAAGCATGCCCTCCAGGATGAGAAAACTCTCTACAGCAAAAGCCCACTCGCTGTAATTTTCTCTCCCTTTCAACTTGGGAACGTTGACAACGTAACTTGAAGACATCTTGTGCGACACAAAACAATCACGTGGGCATAGTGGAAGAACCGATAAACCAGTTATTACACCGAACATCGAGCTTGATGTAGCTTACGAGGATCAAAGGTTACTGCATGCGTTTCACCAGCAACCTGCGAAGGAAATCACCGAATACTGCCGGACCTCTCAACCCGAGGGAACTTGAAGCCGCTTTAAAGATACTTGCTCGCTGCCCCAAAAAGAGATTTTCCCGGGGGGATCTCCAAAACAAAAGGATTGGCGTCGTAGGACGGTGAACGCATCATAAGAGTATGCGGTACCCTATAGGCGGCAGACCTACCGTTCGATCAACAGCACCTATCGTACTAGGACTCAGACACCAACTAAAACCCTAATCATCCGAGACGCAAACGGAGCGATCCAACTGATGATTGCCTTCACCAGAAGTAAATACTGGGTAATACAGACCAAAAAAGCCTACAAAGAGTATCTGAACACTTGTGACATCTGCCATCGCTACAGAAATAGGGTAGCCCATCAATTAATGGGAAATCTGCCATCTCCCAGAGTCTCGGCGTCTAGGCCATTCGCTAGTACGGGGGTCGATTACGAGGGACCAATCAGCATTTGGTCTTGGAAGCATCGCGGTGCCTTATAAAGGGCACCTGGCAATAGTTGTCTGACTTACACCTAAGGCGATGCACCTGGAAGCAGTCACAGACCTTAGAACCCAGGCTTTGCCTTTCCACGTTTTGCGGTTCGACGAGGTGTCTGTGGTCAGATCTCAGCGATTGGGAACATACTTCGTTGAAGCAGAACCTGAATTGCATCGTCTATTAAGAGAATCCAGACACATCTGAAAGGAAGCTGCTGGGGTCATGGTTACACAAGGTACTAAGTGGAATTTCAATTCGCCTGCTTCTCCCCACTTTGGAGTATTGTGGGAAGCGGGAGTGAAGAGTGTCAAATACAACTTCAAATGGATCGCCGGCAACGGGACATTGACATACGAGAAGCTCGTCACGCTACTCACACAAATTGAAACGTGCCTTAATTCGAGGTCTCTGCGTCTACTAACGGAAAATCCAGACGATTTCCAAGCACTCACAACTCAACGCAAAACAAACGCCAAGGAAGACCAGAAATAAAACAGAATAATCCAAAAATGAAAAGAAACCCAAAACAAATACTCCAGCATTTAAAGCACCAACGCAAAAAAAAAATACACTGCAACACTCAGCAAACAAATCACTCGTGCGTCATTCAAGCACATACATAATATACCTATATATCATCGCTTCACACACACATAGCTTATCAGAGAAAACCCTCAGGCGAATTGCACAAGCGAGTGAAAGCATTTTCTTAAACTACACACACACACACGCATAAGCGCCGGGTTGAACTACACACACACTCACGCACACGAATTATAAACCAACAATTCAAACTATTAAATGAATAAAGAGATTAGAACCATACGAGTAAACTCGAACTACGTACCTGAATTACAATACAATAATAAACTATGTAATTCTTACAACAAAAAAACAAACACTCAAGAAGATGCTTCTCGCACTTCACCCCACAACTCACAACCTGTAACACAACGAAACATTTCTTCACCATCATCATCGTCACACCAAAGCAAGTGCATTCCACATTTAGTTACATACGGCATAAAGGAAGGAAACAAAACAAAAAAACGGGAACATGCGTAGCCTATTCAACCAACATGTTATGTTGAATTCGATTATAGCACAGATGGTTCTTGTTCGTTTCGTGATTTACGCTATGTTGATTGTTGTTTCATATGCATTAATCAGTCTCCCTTTTTTTATGAGAGTAATTTCATACCAACCTTGATCTCCAGGTACCGACAAAATAACAAAAAACAAACCAATTTAACTGACGTTTTATTAAACGCGCACTCAAATATCTACCAGCGCGTGATCAAAATTCAACAACAACTTACTTCATTGTGCTCTTCAACTTAAAAACCAAAAACAACTCTCATCAGTTTTTACAATGTGTGGGCGTGTGTTTGCTAAGCGTCAACCCATAAATGAAGCTGTGAAAATTGAAATCATCGCTCAACTGCATAGCATTGCCACCACCGAAAAGTAATATTTATGTTTTTCTTTTTTTCCTTTCTTCTCTCTGTTTTGTTTTTTACTATATTTATTATTTATTTTTGTATGTATATAAATTTGTAAATTGTACTTAAATTTGCTTACTTTTAAACTTTTTAATGATCTCCTATTATTATTGTGTTTTTTGTTCCAATAAATTTTCAAAAAATTTGATGGAAGGTGTTATTTTTGACCCTAGGCCTGCTGTGTCTCCTGCCTCTTACCTAAGGCCCTTTCCATTGTTTACACTAATTTACGCTAGATATGTGGCCGACTAATAACTTTTTAAATGCCACTGGAGATGGTCACACTGTAATCTGTCGCGCATTGATAAATGATCTGTGGAACAAGATGAATGGTCTACGTGTGTGTCACTTAAGCGCGCAAAGTCTGTTTTCAAAGCTTGATGAGGTAAGAGATTTGCTTATAGGATCCAGGGTTAATATTGTCTGCATTACAGAATCGTGGTTAAAGGATGGTACAGAGGAGGAGGTGTACAAAATTGATGGATGCAGGCTTTTTCGAGGGAATAGGATAGGTAGATCAGAAGGAGGTGCTGCCATATATGCAAAGATTGGTTTGAGATGCTATCCGATATTAAAGTCTCCCGCCGGTAGTCAAATTCATTATGTGTTCGTCGAGCTCATATCTACCACAAGCAAACTTATCATTGGATCTATTTATAGACCTAACAAATATACTCGTATTGATCCGTCTCCGAATTTTTCTGTTTTGGAATCCATCCCAATTTGCTACCGAAAAGTTTTAGTAGGCAGTGATTTAAACAGTAATCTCTTGGTTGACAATGATATCATTGGTAGTATGTGCTCACTTTATTTCTTCCCAGTCAACTCAATTCATGCTACACACTTTACTGATGAAATGACTCGCTTTTATATGGCCAGTTGTCTGCACCTGCTTTTTCTAGACATGACCTGCTATTTCTGATCTTCGAGTTTTGAGTATACAGTCAAAACCTTCCAATTCAGAGATTTTAGCAACATTGATTACCACCAACTGAAGCTTGATATCGGCATATTAATTGGGATCTTGTCTGGAAAAATATCCGTGAATTTAGACAAGGTGGAAACGTTAAAAATATTGATTCAGACTTGACCTGAATTCCATGCATACAAGCTTTGTGACTTTCCCCCTTCCGTAACATTAATGTTGATCCTATAAATCCATTTGATTTAATCTTTCATGACAATGCTTTTGAATTTTCCTGCATAGAGGATACTGAAATGGTTGCTTGTTTGTTATCGAGTTATCGATCAAATCAAATGCTGTAGGCTTTGATGAAATCCATCCCGAATTTGTGAATATAGTCTTGCCAATTGTTCTTCCATCTCTGCTCCATGTCGTCAATCTTATTACAACAACAGGCATTAAGCCTTCTCAAAAATGTGCCAAAATAATTCCTGTACGTAAGAGTTCTAACAGTAAGAAATATCAAATATCAAATACTTCTCAAAGATATTTGAGAGGGTCCTTCAGAGGCAAATAAACTCCTATATTCTCTCCAACAACATGCTGTCTCCAGTGCAATCTGGATTTAGGAAAGGTCGTAGCTGTCCAACGGCCATACTTAAAGTTGTAGACGATATCAGGGAGGCGTTTGATGAAGACAAAGTATCTTTTCTAGTACTTTTTGATCTCTCGAAAGCATTCGACACAGTAAACCATATAACATCTGTAACAAACTGTTGACATTGTTTGGCTTTTCGAACTCAGCCACAAATACCATATCATCTTACCTAAAACTTAGAAAGCAAGCTATTTCAGTTGGCCAAAAATCGTCTGAATTTGTATAATACTAGAGGGTTCCATCCTGGAACCTCTTTTTTCGCTTTACGTAAATTCGATTCAATTCAATTTTTCAATTTAATTCAAATCAATTTATATATTTTTATAAAGAGGTATTCTCTAAGACATAGTATTTAATTGTACAGCGAGAAGGATGTCCAAGTTGAATTTAGGTATAGGTAAATACAAGGTTTATAACATTATAGTACATAAATATAGTTCACACCAAAGCCGCATCTGCCTAGATAGAAAACCAAACATATAGTATTCTAATGTATTGATAAACTAAGAATAATTAAATTTAAATAAGGATATAAATAAATCAATTAACACTAATAATTAGTCTCTCCATTAAATGTTGGTTACCCCCATGGAGCGAAATAACCACTGAGCCCAAAGATCTTTCTCTCTCTCTCTATCCCATTTTCCGAAAAACTTGACACATGCTCTGGCATTTTAAGAGTATTTATACCCTCTTGAGTGTTCAGTTCTTTAAAAAAAAAAAAAAAAAAAACACATTGATCCGGGAAACAGAGCGGTAGAACAGCTAAAAGCACAAGCAAATAAGAAATAACTACAACGACTGCTTGGAATGGTACGCGTAACAAGGTTTATCCGCAATTCTTCAGAAGTAACACAGCCTCTACGTAAATTATTATTATATGTATACGTAAAGTATACAATTTCAGTGGGACATAGAATAACAGACGGCATTAAATAAAATCAAATAACTATTAACAGCTCGGTAACCTTACAATATAAATGGCCTACTGCAAGATTACCAACCAGTGCGGCATAATAGTAGATCGCTTTCAAAAAAATTGAGGTGAACTGCCTTCAAATAGAAAATGAGACCTTAGTAATTCGATTCGCCTGTAGAAAGTTTCATCCATATTAATACGGAAAAAAACTATTAATAGAGAGCGACCACAAACCTTTAGAATCAGTATACAAAAAGACAGTGTATTCAGCACCAGCCCGAATAAAAGGAATTTTTATGTTAACTTACCAAATATGGTGCCACTATTGTCTACAAAAAGGGGATCAATATGAACCTGGCTGAGACAGTCTGCTAATCGATAAACAAATGGAATACGAGAGTTCTGCAAATGCACCCGATTTCGCAAAAAAAAAAAAGCAAAATCGTTGAGCAGGTGCACAAAGGTCATATAGGAATTCAGCGCACATTAGCTAGGGCTAGGATAAACGTACTCTGGATAAGGATGAAAAGTGACGTTATTAATTTCGTCGAACGATATCATATATGCCAAAGCACTCAACGAAAACCACAGAAGCAGCCAATCTACAAACCGATATATTTGTGTCCAATAACAAAAATTATTTGTTAGTTGTTGATAGTTTTAGTGGATTTTTCGTTGTCGTAGAGTTAGATCAAGCAACACCAAAAGAAGTCATTGCACAATTGAAAAAAACTGCCACGATTTTCGTCGTAGGACTTCCGCGACGTGGAACCTTATCAACAACACGTCCACACCATGATACGCCCAATCCAACGGACTAAGTGAAAGATGCGTCCAAATTGCAAAGAGCTTGCTTCATAAGTGCATACTTGACGGCACAGACTATTACTTGTGACTATTTAACTACCGTAATAAGGCAAGACGTAATCTTATGGAGTCTTGGAGCCAACGCTTGATGAATCGGCGAACGAGGTCAATTATTCCAACTCCAAAACAACTCTTACGCTCAAAAATTCAGTCGGACATCTCTCGTGAAATATAAAAATTCAGAGACAAGCACAAGTTGTATTACGAAAGCACTGCAAAGAAACAAAACACCATTCTCAAAGGAAAAAGGATTGACTTGCAAGGAAAACATCGAAAGTGGAAAGGAGGTAGAATATTAAGCAAGACAGAGCAATGTCAGTGATAGTAACAACAGAGCAATGTCAGTGATAGTAGCAACGGAAGATTGAAAAGCATACAGACGAAACACAACTCAATTCCAAAGCACGAACGCAGAAATACCACACAACACCATACCATATCTAAAAATCAAAAAATAATCCAAAATTGCCAAAGCACATGAACATCGGACAGAAGAAAACAATGTGACAGCGCACAACAACAACGCTTTGAGGTTGTTCAATTGACACATCAAACAGATCACACAGCGACTAGCCTACCAGGGTTATTAACTACTCGAAGCAGCAAAGTTGTAAAACTGATGATTAGTTTAAACTACAAAAACTAGATTCTATTGTAGTTCTCTATTGATTTATTAAATCCATTATTCTAACTAGGTTAGGTTAGGTAAAAGTGGCTGTTGGAAAAGAGAACCAATTATAATTGGCGCACAAGGGATTTTGCTTACCCTTAAAATGTTTGCACAGGGCGCAGCGAAGGAAATTTAGGGAGGGAGAAAAGAGAAGTACTTCTGTACTTTGGTCTTAAATGTCAGAGTATTGTTATGGCTAAAAAATATAGACTTCTGCAGGGCAATCCAGAAGCAAGTTGTTCGGCTTTGGAAAGAATCACAATATTTCAGGGTACGTTCGAAAGTGAGGTTGAGGGTGTACCGATGACCATTCATAGCGAGGCGGGTATTGCGGTAGGTGGTTAGAAGGGGCGGAATGCTACTGGCAATTTCTGAGGAGCACTGGTGGTGAAAATAGCGATAGAACAGGGTGAGACAGGAAACATTACGTCGGTGGCCGAAGGTGTCAATCGACTGGGTAATATTGGCATCACCTATAAGTTTTATCGCACGGTTTGAAATCTTATCTAGCAAGTACAAAGAAGTTTTAGGATCACCTGACCAGATGTGAGCATTGTACTCCAATTCTGGGCGGATGAAAGCCTTATATATTGAAGTCAGATTAGAGGGGGTGAAATATTTCTTACATCGCTTAAGCAAACCTAGACATTTCGCAGCATTTTTGGCGACTTCAAATATGTGGTCATTCCAACGTAGGTTGTCATTGACACACATACCGAGAATGGAAAGTTTTTTGGTTTCGACGATGCAAGTGCCATTCATGGATTGTGGCTGGGTATTTGAATTTCGTTTTACCGACAGCATTGCGTTTTGGAAGCATTCATTCTACAGCCGAAGAGCAGGGCTGTGAGTTCGGAAACGAATATGAGAAGCAAGGAGTACTGTCGTCAGTGAAGGAATATATTGAATTAGAACTAGCAGACAAAACAGAGCCCTGGGGAGCAACAGCACTTATTTTGTGTATATCAGACTTGAAACCACCCAGGACAAGTTGAATTGAACGTTCCGAATTCATTCCGGTAATTTCTAAAATAAGAGAGTAATCGATCCCAATTGCACGCATTTTCGACAAAAGAGCCTGATGCCAAACTCTGTCAAATGCCTTAGAAATATCATGTGCAACAATCTTGCTTTCGCCAGATTGCTGGCAACCCTGGCAATTGAAACAGTCGTGAAAATCTCAGTGCAAGTTTATCTAATTTAAAAGTGTAATTCGTACGAATAAAAATTGCAATTCTCATTGCAACACTTCCACTTCGTCCAAAGCAAAATTGGCAACTGAAGTTCTCTCTTTACGAACGACAAAGAAAAAAAACACTGTGGCGCTGGCAGTCCGGTATGGGCCAAGGCCTAGCTTCTTGACACTCATTTGTGTTACTCATGTTGTCATTTTTGTCGCATCTGAGCGGGGCCTACGGTTTATTGTCGAGCCCGAACGGCACTTCCTTAGAAGCCTTTTTGTAGGCAATTTTACTTTCTGGAGTTTGCCATTGCCCGCCGAAATGGTGATGGCGATTTGAAAGATTGCTGGTGACCCACCCAGGAATCGAACCCAGACTGTCTGCGTGATAGTCCAATGAGCTAACTATCGCGCCATCGCGAACGACACATAGAGGAAAAAAGGTAAAAAAAAAATTCTCCATTGCGTGAAACAGCTGTCAAGGACGTTGGAGCGCTAGTAAAAAAACCAACTGCAAGTAAAATTAACCCATCGATAACTTTTGCAGAAGCATTAAAAAATAAAATAAATCCTGAAGAAAAAACACAATCAAAGATAACTAAACCTGTAGACGGCCTCTCCGAAATAAAGAACATGATGAAGCAATTTAAAACCCAAATACTCGTAGAAAATATGATGAACATATTATCCTTACTTATGCCTAAACTTAATGGCCAATAATAAAACACTTCAAATAGTCATATGGAATGCTAACGGAATCAATCAGCATGTCCTGGAATTAAAAAAATTTATAAACGACAATGCTATAGACATTGTTTTGGTTTCCGAAACACATTATACCAAAAAAAGCTACTTAAAAATACCAAAATATGACTTTTACCATACTCACCATCCCAGTGGACGTGCATATGGCGGCTCAGGAATAATAATTCGAAAAGAAATCGAACAAAGCGAACCAAAGGACTACCAAAAAGACTATATTCAAGCTACCACCATCCAAATTTCAGACACGCATGGCCCATTCGTAATATCTGCACTTTACTGCCTGCGTAAACACATTATAAGCTTCACAATATTCAGATGACATCATACGCTGGGCTCTCGGTTTATTGCAGGAGTAGACTTAAACGCAAAAAACACAGACTGGCTTTCAAGACTTACAAAAAAGAAGGGAAAAAATCTTACGGACGCCCTTAATATTAACAATTGTCAGTAAATAATCACCGGAGAGCCCACTTATTGGCCTACTGACAGGTAGAAAAAACCAGACCTCGCTGATTTTTGCAATACCAAGAACATTAACCCTAACCACTTGACGATAAACTCTTGCTTCAACCTTTCATCAGACCGTTCTCCTGTGATACTTGATTACTCCACTGAAGTTAAAAATAGACCATATAATCCACCCCTAACTAACCGCAAAACAGACTGAGAAACATTGCACGAGATAATTGACAAGAAACTTGACCTAAACGTTCAACTCAAATCGCCCCAAAATATCGAAAGCGCTATAATATATCTCACTGACTCATCTGCAGGGAAATTCACACCTCATATTAAAACTTACCACTTATCATCTACATCCACACCGAAATACTTAAGACAAAAAATCAAAGAAAAGCAAAGACTATGAAAAATCTGGCAATAACAAAGCAGTAAATCTAACCGCTACCCAAGCAACAAACTATTCGTTTTGGAAGCTGAACAAGAATGGAATTGTCCATCAACCACCTCTACTGAATTCGGATGGAACATGATTTAAAACAAACGCTGATAGAGCAAACACACTTGCAGACTATTTTAAATCAACATTTACTAACGTATGTGAGAAATAAAATGTTTCACCCTCAGATATAAATATCACCAAACCAACGATCGAGGAAATAAGGAAAGTAAGTAAAAAGGAAATAAAACAACTCATAACGAACAAAATAGAGACCGAAAAATCTCCCGGATATGACCTGATAACTGGACAAATCTTCAAACACTTACCTGACAAAACCATTACCTATCTAAGGAACATCTTCAATTCAATTCTTAGGCTAAACTTTTTCCTAAAAGTTTGGAAAGTCTCGAAGACGACAGCGATTCCCAAACCAGGCAAAGATGCTACAAAAACATCTTCATATAGACCTATTAGTCTATTACCGATTATTTCCAAGATTTTCGAAAAACTCCTACTGGACCGTATGGATAGGACATTAAACCAAAACCACCTTATCCCAGACCACCAATTCGGTTCCACACAGAAGCATTCAACAATACAACAAGTGCACAGAGTATCCAACAAAATACTAAACTATCTGGACAAACAAAAATATTGTGTAGCAGTCTACCTTGACGTTGCCAAGGCGTTTGATAGCGTTTGTCACAAAGGCCTATTTCTTAAATTTAAGACAATGCTCCCCGACTACTTTGAACTACGTTAAAGTTACCTAGACGGCGGACGTACCAAATTCCTTAACACAAGACTCGATGCTAGGAACATTTGCAGATGACACCGTGATTCATTCATCACATACCTGCCTGCAAATTGCTACTAACCAAGTTGAATAAATGCTAGACAAAACAATCGACTTGCCACGCAAATGGGGCATAACAATTAACGAAGAAAAAACTGTCCAAGTTATACACACAACAAAAAGGAATATTCACCCACAAACTATAATGCTTAATAGTAAGGAAATTAATCTTGACAACTATGCGAAATACTCGTACCTAGGTATAGTTCTAGATAATAAACTGACATGGAAACCACACATAATTCAAAACCGTAACCAAATTAAAAATAAATTTAGACTACTCTACTGGCTTCTAGAAAGAAATTGAAAACTTTCAACTCAAAACAAAATTTTACTATATAAGACAACAACAAAACCAATATGGATTTACGGCATCCAAATTTGGGGAGTAGCGGCCAAAACGAATATTGAACTCATTCAACGACTACAATCAAAAATACTCCGGACTATTGTCAATGCTTCCTGGTATTGTATATTACGAATGAAGACATAAACCGTAACTTAAAAAACCCAGTGTCAGGGACGAAATAAAAATATTCAGTAAAAAACACCAAATAACTATATAAAGCCATACAAAAAATGAAATTCAAAATCTGCCGCACCAAGGGACTAATTCAAGCAGACGACTGAAAAGACGTAGGCCACTTGACCTCCAGTTTACATAAGCGACGTAATTTGTCGTAAACTATCAAACTGTTTGTCATGTTGAGTTCTTAAAGTGATTAGACGTGTTTTTATAGTTGTTCCTTAGTAAACTCGTTTTTTACAATTTTATAAAGTATAAATATTGTTATTTATAGAATACGTAGTTCTGACTGAAGCTGTGAATATTCTGGTTTTGGTAAATAGGCCTTTAAGCCATTACTGTCTTAACGCATTGAAATATTATTATTCCACCAAAAAATATATATACAAACATTTTATAACAATGGCAAACTGCTCGCAATGCCATGACCCGCTGCCCATGGATGGTGAATTTGTAACCTGCGGGGAATGTAAGCGGCGCTACCACTATGAATGCTCCTCTGTTTCCAGCAATACATGTAGAAAATTGTCAGCAGCCTCGAAGAAAGCATGGGAATGCACTGTCTGCAGGGGAAAAGAGAAACCACTACTCTCATTGCAATCAGAAAGTAATCATGCTAAGCGGTGCAGATCGGCCGATTCTCCGAAAAATAAAGACTCCTCCACCGCAACTTTAATTTCAAGTGGCGATATCGATCGCCAACAGAAAACGCATACAGAGATAAAGGAAATCAAAGTTTTGCTGGAGGAATATGCGAAAGTAGTGGAATTCACAAGCGCAAAATATGATGATCTAAACTCAGTTCTAACAAAAAACACAGAACTAATGCAGAGCTTAATGAACGAAATCAAAGAATACAAGAAACAAAACGAACAAAAAGACTTATTGATGAATACATTACAAGCAAAAATAAACACACTGGAACAGAAACAATTTGACAAAAATATGGAAATTAAATGCGTTCCAATGAAACCTAACGAGAACGCCCACGACATTGTAACTGCAAAAGGCAAATCCTTAAATCTGGAAATTAATGAAAATGACATCGAGGAAATTTCTACGTTCACAGATAGGAAAAATAGAGAGTTAAAAAATCTCTCGGTTTGCTTCACAAGAAAGCAAACAAAAGTTACGATGATAGAAACGGCGAAAACCAAGAGAACATTAACGTACGATGAAATATGTAAAAATGTAAACAGAGAGACAAACCCTATGTACGCAAAGCAAAAAATATACATTAATAATGAGTTATCAGCAAGCTTCAAAAAATTACTCTTGTTAACCAAAACGAAAGCAAGAACAGTTAACTGGAAGTATGTGTGGACGAGACACAACAAAGTTCTCGACGGAGATGCTGTTGTAGAAATCAATTCAACTGTTGATGTTGAAAAAATTGTTTAAACAGCAATTTTTGTTTGTACTACAGTCGCGTCAAAAAATTAACAAATACAATGGGAGAATTAAACGAAGAAAATGAATTCGTAAATATTTAATTTAAAAATTTATATAGAAATGAAGGATTTTATTGCCGAAATTAATGGATTTTCTTATTTCTTTTTAAATATACGATCTATTAGAGCAAATTGGAATAATTTAATTTAATTTTATTTTAAGCGTTAATGAATTTATCAGAAAAATTCATGTAATAGTGCTCTCTGAAATAAATATTAAAAAAATTGAGAAATCATTTTATATAATTACTGGATTTCATGAACCATTAGCCCATAATAGAACTGATAAAAAAGGTGGCGGCTTAATGATTTTCATAAAAGATGATATAGAATACACAAAAATAAATATGAATTATGTGTATTATGAATGTGTTACAATAACCATTAAAAGAAGACACATTGAAGCTACAATTTTTGCTATATACAAACCGCCTAGACTTAATGTAAATGAATTTATAGATGAATTAGGACAAAACGTTGACAGAATAGATAAAAAGCAAGCTCTGGTAATAATTGGTGATGTCAACATTGATGCAAATGATGTATATCATTCTTATGTGAGCAGATACCTTTCATTGATAGAATCAAGAGGATTTATTAACTCAATTAAATCGGTGACTCGTGTCGACTTATCCCGAAACACAAAAACATTAATTGATCACTGTTTAATTCGCATTATATTGCTCTGATCACTTTGGGATATACTGCGCGACTATTAAATTTAATGAGAAAGAAGAAAGAAACGCTCGTGAGATGATAAGTTATATTAGTAGTTATGAGTGGTCACGGCAAATTGAATAATATAACTGGCAACAGTTGATTGATCTGACAGTCGCAAATGATTTATACAATATCTTTAGAGAATGTTTTAAATGAACGGTAAGATCAACGACGTATTTCAGAAAAAACAAAAAAAGATCTAATGAGCATAATCGGATGACCGCAGATCTAAGGAATGCATGTCTGGAAAGAGGTCATTTATATAGAAGATATAAAAACAATAGAAGAAATCAAGATTATGAAAAAGAATATAAAGCCTTTCGCAACCACCTAAATAAAAAAATACATAGTACTAAAATGAATTATTTTGGATGATCTGTTGGCTTAAAACTTTGCTACAAACGAGTATGATAATCTCGCAAATCATTTTGTACAAAAATTTGTTACATACGTTGTCCTCAATTATTGTGCACCTATAAAATGGTACAATATTTTCGTAACGGGACATACCAAAATTTTGATTACACTCTCAGTTCTAAATAAATCAAGCACGTGTATTGTATTACCGACAGCTTTCGGAAACGTTGTTGTTCTTGTTTTCGGAAACGCATAAACAAGAACCACAACAGCAACCACAAACAATAACAACAATCAGCGACAACAAATAATAATAATAACAACAATAACAAACAACAACAATAATATAAACAATAACAATAATGTAATAAAAACAAAAATCATAACAAAATACCAGGCGGGCAGAATGGCCCACGAAATAAACAAAACAAAAACAAAAGAAAACCAAATAAATAATTGTAAGGAGTATTGGGGGGATGGGGGAAAAATACCCGGAGATCAGCAATAGGAGAAACATTGCTTCTCGCAATTTTCCCATTTATTTCCATTGTCTAGGGCAATAGCTAGGCATAGCTAGGATCCACAAATTCTAATAAACTCGCTCAGTGGAGTTCCCAGTTATCACCCGAAGCGGGAAAGAACTCAGTGACTGAGGAGTTTAGTGTGAGTGGGTACAACTGAAATGCATGAGAGGCCTAGTTGGACACGGGAGCACACACTAGCAAAGTCTGCTAGTCGTGTAGCTGGAAACCCCGTTGTTGGGTCCGCTAGAGCTAAGTGATTGTGTGTGTGAATGGGTGTGAGAATGCGTGTGAGAGTCTGG
Organism: Volucella inflata; assembly: GCA_928272305.1. Lineage (NCBI taxonomy): Eukaryota > Metazoa > Arthropoda > Insecta > Diptera > Syrphidae > Volucella > Volucella inflata. Next base: position 88,594,688 of record OV743716.1, on the reverse strand, counting down.
CGGGAGTTGGTGGAAAAAAAAAGAAAGAACTGGAAAGCACTTTGGTGACGACCAGCAAGTGAGAGGATCAGCTGAGGTTTTTTTCTTTCATCTAGTGCTAAACTTCTTTGGATTGCGAAAAGCAATTTTTTTTTCTTTTGCAAGCCGAATAAATTAGAGTAATTTTGGTAAAGTCGCGAGTTCTTGTGAACAGGAAAAGGGGTGAGGATAAGGAGAAAGTAAGGACGACGAGGAAGGATAGAGTGGAGCAGCAGGACAATAGGAATCGGGAAGACTGGGTCAGAAAGGGGCAGAGGAACCACCAGAAAAAGTTAAGTATAGTGTAGAAAACAGTGCAGCTAGCAATTCTTTTTTTTTAAGTGAAAAGTGAGACTCCGGGGGGGGGGGGGGGGCGTGCGAAGTAATCTCGAGAAAAGGCGAGGCACGCGACCCGTTAATTTTTTTTTGTGCGTTCGGGACGGTGGAAATAGCGGGTCACTCTAGCGACGAGTGTTCCGTTAATTTCAGTTTTAGTAAATCGTCAGACTCCAACGGAGCATTTATAACGTTTCAAAATATTGTCTTTTCCTTTGTTCGTCGTTGTTTCCTTTTCGGGGAAGATTTTCTTTTGTTTCGAAGTCGTTTTTTTTTGGTTTCCTTTAATCCAGGGTTTCGTGATTTCTTAACGATCACGTGGTGCTCAACTACGTTTTGATTTTGTTCGCCTAGAAGCGCTACCTGGCGTGTGAATGAACCCAGAACTGGAATTAGTGAAAATTCCAAGTTATTTTTGATTGGGGACAACTGTGACAGTTGCCGGGAATTCAACCATAACAAGTTGCCTGCGTAATTTTCTAAATATTATATGCGAATTAGGTAATTTATACTTGGGAAGCTACTAGAAATATTGGGATACACTGTACCTGAAAAACAATGACGAAAATGAAACATAAAATACGTAACAGGCTCTTACTTGTTGAGCCTGCTCTGTTCTGGGCACAAACTTCACGGATTCCACTTCTTTTCAGTGAAGCATTTCCACATTTGTTCTAAATTTCAGTAACTACTTCAAATTTTTATCGAATATCTTCCTTGGTTGGATGGATATGCGTGGTCCGATTTTGGAGTTCGGACCAAAGTTGTGATTTCAAAATCGATAATTGCACTAGCACGACATAATTATTATACACAAACGTATCGCTTCCACATTAAAAATTACTTTTGAGTCTATACAAATGTTTTATTTCTAGAATGTAAAGAAGTTTACTTCCTCTAATCAAACAAAATTCGAAAATATATATCAAATCACTGGAATTTGATTTTTTTTTCAGTTTGCAATTGAAGCAGCAGTTAGTAAAATGCCATTAAGCAAATATTAATAACAGTTTAACTGTAAAAACAGCTGATTAAAAATAATGGATTTGGCAAACAAAGCGAATCGTGTATTTTTTAAAATGTTTCAACTCAAATTTTTTTAATTAAATCTTCGTTCTGGTTTCAAGTTTCTTAATGCAATTTATTTACAATTTTTCTTGAAGCTTATTGATCCAATTTTGATTCGGAAAGAATTTTTGAAATACTTGTATTTTTGGAACCGCAGATCCCTTATGTGCTTGCGGCAGAGACCTAACTGATAGGAATCGTAACCCTCAAAAGCGTAACAGAAGTATCCCCCCATGTTTAATCCATGACAGTACCACAACATTGCTATAATTTGTAGAAATAGAGTTGTGTTTGTATCATAGGGTTGATGAACACACTTATTTTGTGCAATGTGAGCACCAAATACAATGGTAAAGGACAGACTTAAAATCGGTTACGCCAATCAAGTTTTTGAATTTATGAGTCAGGAAGACGATAAGTTATAGCTAATGCACAAGGGAAGTACCCTCTCCATGTAGATCTGACTTTTTTAAATCCATGATAGTAACCACAACAATCTACCCTTAAACTGCAATTATATCTCAATATTTTTCTTTTTATCCTGATGTTCCGAGTGAAGACATTAGAACAAAGTTATGAAATAATTGCATTGTCATCGATACTTGACACGTGCGCAAATTTTCAATTTAATCCGATATCCGATTTATTCTAATTTGTCACAGTTATTGAATGTCAAATAAATCGTAAATCATTAACTATTATACCATTGCAAAAAAAGGGACCTTGTTTTATTTCACGTTCTCAACACAGTAATATTTACATATATATATGTATACATTTCTACTTTTGAAAGGGTGTCTCATAATTCAATGCAATTCAGTGTTTAATTTGTTTGACTAAAAATCAACGCTTTGTGTTACAGTCTTTTCAGTGAACGGCATTTATACCCGTTGGCACCACCAGCAACAGTTACAGTACAAAATCCGGTGCGAGTTTCATAGGCACACCTTCATCTTACCGCTTTCCAATAAACGGTGTATACATCCATTGACACCAACTGCAACAATTGCGGTGCAACCGTCGCTGTGTATTTTGCTGATTTTCAGACTTTCTTGAAACGGAAATCTGCAATAACCTCGAAATATTTTTTTTTGGCATGGAAAAATGACCACAACGGAGAAAATATAAAAAAATGTCTTCGCTCAGATGCAAAAGGATTTTAAGAATTTTGGAAGCGGCCTGACGCATAATGAACAAAAAATTATTTCAGCGCCCGGTTAATCATCTAGGATAACAATTTAAATGCTAGCTCCGAATACAACAAATAGGCAGTTTCATCAAAGGATGCTGAAAACAAAGAAGAATTTGAAAAACTGTTCGACAAAGAAGAGGATTTCTTCGTGAATTACCGGACTGCACGCATGTATATCACCAACAAATATGCCTTGGATAGCCGGAAAAGCATTTCCGATCAATGGTTAGTTCTGTGGAAACAAATTAACATCATTTTAGAAATTTAAAATTGCAATGTTATTAAATTACCTACGTTGTTTGGGAAACATCCATTTTTAAATCAAGAAGCTGCTACACGTATAAAGAAGATATTGGATACAACCACAGAAAGCCGGCAATCAGTCCATAATATTGGTCTTCCGGTTGAGCAATGGGACTGAGTCAACATTTATTATATGCTGCAAAAACTTCCTGTAATACCTCAACAGTTGTGGAAAGAGAACTAAGGTATAAATAAGTTTTTATCTGCTTACAGGAAAAAAAAAACGAAGTAACCATAAGAGCTTAGAAACAAAGCCCAGCTCTTCTCACATTAGGCAAAAACAAAAATAACAGTTCCGGTGTAAGGTCTGCAACAAAAATCTACATTCCCTTCGTTTACGCAATCGTTTTCTTAGGATGGATATAGGTAAGCGAGAATGTGGAAATTGTTTAGCTTATAGCCGCAGTACCCAACAATGTCTAAGTCGAACGCTTTTTTTTGCCATCAGGCATACCATTCTCTATGTCACTATTCTGGAAATTTACCCAATATAAACTCGCAAAGCCCCCATTTACATACTCAATATACTTCACACCGTTCTACAATCTACAACCAACACAACACTACAAACTCCTACTTACCAAATAACTCAGCATCCTATTATAACTCTGCAAATTTGCATTCAACCCTGTCAAGTCTCCACTCTTAATGTTAACACTGCGTCTTTTCACGCATCTGATCGTGTTCAGGAATCAACACCCTTCTGCTCAGGACTAAACACTTTCCACACTTTCAACAATTACATCACCCGGGTACTTTTAGCCATGGCCCTCGTAAGGATAAAGGCCGCGTCCGGAGTATATCGAACCTTGAGGGCCTTAATAGATTCTGGTTCAGAAGCAACCTTTATAACAGAATCTGTAGTAGAACTTTTTAGATTGAAAGGTCGTCGAACATTCGTAGAAGTTTGAGGGCTGGGGTTGGTCAGTAGCGGCGTTTGGATCTCTGCACTCGACTTTTGAGACAAACTTTATTACTCACTTTAGGTGGAGCTACAGTCCGGGGTAGACCTGGGCCTCAGTCAACAAGCTTCTCCAGCCAGCTCGATCCCTGGCTAGCTGCCTCCAGTTTCGCACGCTAAGTTGGCTGAGGTCCTCTTCCACTTGCGTGCGCCATATGAGTCTTGGCCTTCCTCTACTGCACTGTCCATCGGGAGCGGATTCGAAGACTTTTCGGACCGGAGCATTGGTGTCCCTGCGCTCTACATGACCCAGCCATCTCAGTCTTTGGATCTTCACTCTTCTGACTAGGTCCATGTCGCTGTACAGTCCATACAGTTCAGTTGAGACAAACACACGCGCTTACATATATAAATCGTTAACTGGCCTTCTTCCGGCCAATAAACTGATCTTCCAGTTGTGAAGGCACATAAAGGAGCTGGTATTAGCAGATCCCACCTTCGATAAGCCAGCCCGAGTGGATATGCTCTTAGATAGTGATGTGCATTTCTGACTTTATCCTTCTAGAAATTGTTCGGGGAGTAGAATTTGCATATATTTTATATCATATTGCCCAAAAAACTCAACTTGGTTGCATACTAGTAGAAAAGCTTCCAACGAGTCGTCTATGACAGGTTCAAAGCTTCCACCAATTTTTAAGCCTAGAGGAGCAATAATCGAAATTTTGGGAAATGGAAGAGACACCATTCAAAAAGGATTTATCAAAAGAAGACTAGGTCTGTGAACTGCATTATTTGCAACACACTAAGCTATTGCCTGATGGTCGCTACGAGGAATCGGTTCCATTTAAAGAGGGAAGATATCCTGATTTTGGTTTATCCAAAGAAGGCGCCTTGCGTAGAATTTTTCCTGTTAGAGAGGAGGCTTGAGCAGAACTCAAAACTACACAGGCAATATAAGAAATGTATTAAGAAATACTTACTTCTTAATCAAATGGCAGAAGTTAAAGTTGACAACAACCAGGTCCTCAAGACACCTTTCCACTATTTTGTACCTCACTATGCAGTTTTTAAAGAGTCCAGCTCCACCACTAAGCTGCGAGTCTTCGATGCTGCCTTGGACGGGACGTTGTTAAACCAGCATCTTCTAAATAATATTGTAGATATACTCTTAAGGTGGATAATTTACACAAATGTACCGGCAGATATGTGTAGCGCATGAGGACTCCTATTATCAGCCCATCTACTGGCGTGATACTCAAGAAGAGTCAATAAGTGATGCTCGGTACAACATCAGCACCCTATCTTGTCATTAGGACGATTATTAAATTGGGTGCCGATGAAGTGACAGATATAATCTTGTAGCAAGAATGATTCAGCAAGATATGTGTGTGGATGACCTTAAGTGGGGCCGGCTATATAAAAGAAGAAGAAATACAATGTTTGCTTTCCTCAGCGGGGTTCATCTTAAGAAAACGAACGAGGAATTCCGGTGATGATCACATACCGGCAGATCAACTTGAAGTCGATTGTTCTCTTCCTTTAGGTTTACTCGAACATATAAAGGCTTTAGGGGATAAATGGTTTTCTTCAGAAGACTCATTCTCATTCCAAAACCTTTGCTGCAATACATCCGAGATGACGAAAAAGTCTATCCTTTCAATAACTGCGAGATTGTATGACCCATTAGGATGACCCAGGGTGAGGTGTCATAAAATCCAAAATAATGATGCAACAATTATGTTGTCGAAAATAAGACTTTGCCCGGAACTGTTCACAAAATATCACAGATGTGACCGATGCAACGTTATCGGCCACAGGGAAAGATATTGCAATGCACGCAAAAATAGCAATCCAACGCCAAAAGGGGGCAGAGCAAAAGCAAAGCGCAAAAAGACGTTTTTGCACAGTCGAAGCAAAGAGTATTTCTGTCATAAAGAAAATTGATGTGTCCCAACGAAAGTACATTAATCTGGAAATGAGTGGCGAACCTGTTTGCTTACAATTTGACACCGCATCAGATATCGCAATAATTTTAGACGATATCAGGGAAGTGTTGAATCCATTTTAAATTTTCAAACTTCTCAGATTAAACTTTCTTTTCCAGACTTCTTCGATGGCAAATTAGGTCTTTGCAATGAAACAAAAGCATCATTACAACTAAAACCAAACGCACAACAGGTCTTCAAGCCTAAACATCAGTAGCATATGCGGTGCAGCAGGTATTGGAAAATAAATTTAAACGTCTCCAACAAGTTGGAGTTATATCGCCACTAAATAACTCCAAATGAGCCGCATCCATTGTGGTCATCAGAAAGTCTAACGGAAGCACTCACATATGTGCCGACTTTTTCACTGTCTCGAGTCACACCAGTATCCTTTGCCATTACTCGAGAATATATTTTCAAAGCTGGCTAATGCTAAGTACTTCAGTCACATGGGTATTTCGGGAATCGCAACCTACATAGATGATATTTTCTTATCAAGTAAAGACGAAGAAGAACACAAGAGGAACCTTCATGAAATCTTCCGTAGGATCCAGAATTATGGATTCAAACTTGAATTCGAAAAGTGTAACTTCTTTAAAACAGAGGTTAAATGCCTTGGATATATAATAAATCAACATGAACTGCAACGCTTTGGGATTTAGAAAGCGATGTGAAAACAGTTGGAGACAGATGCTATTGAAATGTTACCAATAACACATAACATGATCAAGAGAAAAACAGCAAAGTACAAAACACTGAAGATGACTATTGAGTTCATAATCAACGGGTGGCTTGAAAAATTGTATAAAAATAGAGAGCTGGGAGTTTTATGTCACAGAAGGGACAATTTATAAATAATAGATGAATGTACTATGTTTGGAGATCGAAAAGTGGTTCCACAAATTTATAAAAAGCTTATTCTCAGACAATTCCATCGTGGTCATCCTGGAATCGAGTGAACACAGGTAGTTGCAAGGAGTTTTGTTTACTGGTCGGACATGGATAGAGATGTCAAAACACATGTGCAAATCTGCAAAAATTACGCAGCAGCTGTAAAAATTCCAACAAAGACTACTCTTCAACAGTGGCCTAGTCCACAAGAGCATGTTGACTACGCTGGCCCAATAGACGGCAACTACTTTCTAGTGGTGGTTGACGCCTATTCCAAATGGCCAGAAATCATCCCAACAAAAACTTTAACAGTGTAGCAAACTCAAAACATTTTAAGTCAATGATTTGGACTTAAGTTTCTTCAGACCTATTGTTCCACTCAAAATCTAAACGCACCAAACAATAAATCACCAGCAGAAATTATGTTCGAACGGAAAATGCGAATTAGTCTGGACTTGCTGAAACCACATTCAAAATGCACAATTGGACCTATGAAGAAGACAAGCAATGTGGAGAAATACTTCAATCGAAAACATGGATCCAAATGGAGAGGATTTTCACCATCGGACAAGGTTTACGTATTGGATCATTGTGGAAGCAACAATACCAAATGGTCAGCAGGAGCTATAGTAGAACGCAGGTTATAGGTAATGTAAAATGTTCTTCTATGAAGCGGTAAGTTGATACGGTCGAACGTAAACTAACTCCGAGCACGAAATAACAATGAAGTGGAGTCTAACGAAACAGTAGGTTATGGGATGAAGTCCTTGATTTGTATAAAAGCTAGTCCACAGGGTATCAAGAAATGAGTACTGCCGAGCACCCACAATGCTCTCTGGGCCAAATGGTCCATTAACGGTTGGGAGCCCGGCTATTCTTCGACGTTCCCTCAGGACACCGAGACCAGCAAGCGAATTTTCACTACCGTAATCCCCATAAAAAGGGAAAGTGTTACTAGAACAGAAAAGGTATAAAATGTAAATGAAATGTTACGTGTATTTTTGACATAATTTGACACATGTAAATCCTATGTAATTGAAGAATGAAAATGCAATAAACATCAGTTAAGACTATAACCGCAACAGATTTGCACAAACGAAACACAGCAGGCAACAGAAATACACGGATTCAGTGACGCGTTTCAGCGAGCATACGGGGCTGCGGAATACTTACGAGTTTTTCACTCTGAAGGTAAGATCCATGAACATCTGCTCCTATCAAAAACAAAGATTGCACCCCTGAAAACGGTGAATCTGCCACGTCTTGAGTTGTGCGTAGCAGTAATCCTGGCCACTCCCTTGGATTACACATCTACTGTACTTGGTTTCAGTAAGCTTCGGTATGCCTGAGTGGATTCGACCATCGTTTTAGCATGGAATGCTGTACCTTCGTACAAATTGACCACACTTGTCAGCAACCGAGTAGCAGAAATTCAGAGGTTGAAAAAAGAAGAGATTTGGAAATAAGTCCCATCACAATTTTACCCAGCTGAGCTGGCATCCCGCGGAGATCTACCACCTGCCCTGGGAGAAAACAAACTTTGGTGGAACGGTCCAGAGTTCCTACAAAGCAGCTGGAAATTTCATTACCCTTAACAGCCCATCAATCTAAAACCCAAAATAGAGAAACGGTCGATTTGTGCGTATTGCGCACTTAGGAAAGAAAATAGAATACGTTTTTTGATTCAAAGTCATTCGAAATTACTAGAACTTTTGAGAGTCATTGCCGTTTGCAAAAGATTTATTTTTAATAGTAGACAGGCATACAATGATAGAAACTATGATTTTCTCTCGCTGTTAGACATTTTTGTAGTTACAATTCTTGCAACACGGATTGCACAAAGTGAGATGTTCGCTACAGAAATAACAAATTTGAAAAGAGCTAACCTAAAATCCTTAAACCCTTTGTTCGATAAAGATGACATCTTGCTGGTAGTAGGACGGTTGCAACATTCAAACGCGACTAACGACCAACAACATCCGATCATCCTCATCCCAAATCATAATTTCAGTCAGCTGTTACTGCGTGATGCACATGAGAGGACTTTGCGTGAAGGAATCCAAAGGATGATAGCATACTTGCGAACTAAATACTTAATATTTTGATTTAAGAGCTGTGTCAAAAATAACTGCAATATTTACTTTCGCTTGCAACAAATGATGAGCGGTTTACCAGCTCCCAGAGTATGTAGTTCACGACCATTCTCACCCTGCGCGGGCCCAAATTGAAGTCTAGGCTTCAAAGGCTATATTCAAAGATATTTAAAGGCTACCTTGCCATATTTATTTGTTTCGCTACTAAAGCTATCCATATAGCGTTTAGAAGGTTTAGGGCAAACTTATTACCGTACTATACTATACTATTCAGCGACAATACAATTTCGTGGAAGCTGACAAGGAGTTGAAGAAATTGCAAGGAGGTAGCCGAAATACTTGAAAAGAATGGCACCAAATGAAATTTTATTCACCATTGACACCAGGACACTTCCTTATAAGTGAACCACTCAACAACATAAGTAAACTGAGCTACCTGGACTCAGCATCTCTATCAAAGATTTTGGAAGCAATATCTCGCAAGGCTCCAACAACGACCCAAATGGCACAAGCTCGAACATCAGCTCCAGATCGCTCTTGGTGAAAGATGAGCGATTACCACCATCGAAATGGAGCCTGGCCCGGATCACCGACACTCATCCACGAACAGACAATATAACTCGGTTCGTCGCAATTAAAATGCAAAGCGGAGAAATGAAACGACTTGTGTATAACTAAAATATGCCTTTTACCAGCAAATAAAACCTGTCCTTATGAAGGCCTTATATAAAATTAAATAAGAAATTATTATTAAAGGTAAGCACAGGTCACCATAACCCTTAGAAATAAATACTTAAACACATTCATACACCACACAACACCCCGCAAATGGTTTCCGAACAAATCACTTATGCACCTTTATAACTTAAATACACCTTCAAATTATCTTAAATTTACTTATTTATTATACGAGTAGACATATCTTAAAGTTACAAAAAATTTTATATTATTATATACTGGGATGATCTAAAGAAGTAAGTTGATACATTAAGACTTCTTATTCCTTCCCAATCAGCAGATCATACTTATTCTAATAATGAAATTGTTTCCATAATCGAAGAATTACTTACTTACTTACTTTAAGTGGCGCTACAGTCCGGCGTGGACCTGGGCTTCAGTCAACAAGCTTCTCCAGCCAGCTCGATCCCTGGCTAGCTGCCTCCAGTTTCGCATGCTAAGATGGCTGAGGTCCCCTTCCACTTGCGTGCGCCACCTGAGTCTTGGTCCTCCTCTACTGCGCTGTCGCTCGGGAGCGGATTCGAAGACTTTTCGGACCGGAGCATTGGTGTCCATGCGCTCTACATGACCCAGCCATCTCAGTCTTTGGATCTTCACCCTTCTGGCCAGGTCCATGTCGCTGTACAGTCCATACAGTTCGTTGTTGTATCTCCTCCTCCACTCACCGTCAATGAAGACGGGACCGAAGATCGCCCGAAGGATCTTTCTCTCGAAGCAACCAAGAACACCATTATCCATTTTTTATAATGTCCACGCCTCTGCGCCATAGAGCAGGACCGGGATTATTAAGGCCTTATAAAGGGTGACTTTTGTTGTCCGAGAGAGGACTTTGCTACTCAATTGCCTTCTTAACCCAAAGAAACAGCGGTTGGCAAGAGTTATTCTTCGCGTGATCTCAGCGCTGGTGTCGTTGTCTGCGTTTATAGCAGAGCCTAGGTAGACAAAGTCCTAAACTACCTCAAAGTTATATCTGTTGAGGGTGAAGTTCTGCCCGAGACGTCGGTGTTGGTTGTCCTTTTTGCTTGACAGCATATACTTGGTCTTGCCCTCATTGACCGCTAAACCCGTTTTCGTCGCTTTTATCTCAATACTCGCGAAAGCGCCACTGACACCACACTGCTTTCTCCCGATTATGACAATATCGTCGACGTATGTGAGTAGTTGGACGGACTTTTGAAAGATAGTGCCTGTTGTGTCTGCTCGTGAGTTTTGCACTATTCTTTTAAGTACGATGTTGAAAAAATCGCATGACAGCGCATCGCCTTGTCTAAATCCTTTCTGGATATCAAAGGTCTCGGTGAGATCTTTACCGACCTTGATGGAGCAGCGTGCATTCTCCATTGTCATCTTGCACAGATGGACGAGTTTGGCAGAGATGCCAAAACTAGACACTGCTCTATATAGCTCGTCTCTATAGATGCTGTCATAAACGGCATTAAAATCGATGAATAGGTGGTGGGTATCGATCTGAAGCTCATGGTCTTCTCCAAGATCTGCCGTAGTGTGAATATTTGGTCGATGGAGGACTTTCCTGGCCTAAATAATGAATAAAATTGTTTTGTGAATCAATTGATTCATTCCATACTGTGTGCAGTGGCTTAAAATGCAGAAAGTGTCAATTCTTTTCACACAACCTTAAAAGCGAAAGGTCGTCTAAAACTATTATTTTCAGTTTAGAGGAAATCCCTCTAGACTCTCTTAAAAAAGAACTAATTTCTCTTGGACTAAAGTGCAAAGACATTAAAATGATCAAGAAACATCATCCAAAATTTGTAGATTTCCTTTACGAAAATGGATCTGTTCGGCTATCCGCTCTCAAGAAAAATGTGAAAACTATATTTCGCACGCAAGTGAGATGGGAATTCCATCGCCGTCCAAAAAACAAATTGACTCAGTGCCATGATTGCTAAATGTTTGGGCATGGAGAAAAAACACTGCCATGTCAAAACATGCTGCGGTAATTGCTCGTGAAATCATCCAACAAACACATGCACATCTACCGCGGCGGTAATCATAAATCCACTGATTTTACTTGTGAAAGTCGTGAGAAATATTTACAAGTTAGGCAAAATTCGTCACCAAGAACAAATCGATCTCATGTTTTGACTCACACTGCTTCATCACATAGCCAACAACCTGCCAACAGCTTTAACTTCAGCAGCATAACCGATTTTCCATCACTCCCGAAGACGCATCATTAGCAAGTGACTCCTGAGCCCTAAAAAGAACGAGGTGTGCAATCAGACTTTTCAACAGTGATTTTACATGAACAAGCGGGCATAATTCAAGTTGCCAGAAGAATTGAAATACTCAATGAGAAGTTTTTTTTCGAAATGTCTAAGTGTTGAAAATACACTAGTTACTGAGCTTATGCCACTCTAATTACTTAGTCCTTTATATTTATTTATTTTTTTTATGTGCAATATTACATGTTTATTTATTGTTTATTAATTATTAATTATTTATTATTTATTATTTATTATTTATTATTTATTATTTATTATTTATTATTTATTATTTATTATTTATTATTTATTATTTATTATTTATTATTTATTATTTATTATTTATTATTTATTATTTATTATTTATTATTTATTATTTATTATTTATTATTTATTATTTATTATTTATTATTTATTATTTATTATTTATTATTTATTATTTATTATTTATTATTTATTATTTATTATTTATTATTTATTATTTATTATTTATTATTTATTATTTATTATTTATTATTTATTATTTATTATTTATTATTTATTATTTATTATTTATTATTTATTATTTATTATTTATTATTTATTATTTATTATTTATTATTTATTATTTATTATTTATTATTTATTATTTATTATTTATTATTTATTATTTATTATTTATTATTTATTATTTATTATTTATTATTTATTATTTATTATTTATTATTTATTATTTATTATTTATTATTTATTATTTATTATTTATTATTTATTATTTATTATTTATTATTTATTATTTATTATTTATTATTTATTATTTATTATTTATTATTTATTATTTATTATTTATTATTTATTATTTATTATTTATTATTTATTATTTATTATTTATTATTTATTATTTATTATTTATTATTTATTATTTATTATTTATTATTTATTATTTATTATTTATTATTTATTATTTATTATTTATTATTTATTATTTATTATTTATTATTTATTATTTATTATTTATTATTTATTATTTATTATTTATTATTTATTATTTATTATTTATTATTTATTATTTATTATTTATTATTTATTATTTATTATTTATTATTTATTATTTATTATTTATTATTTATTATTTATTATTTATTATTTATTATTTATTATTTATTATTTATTATTTATTATTTATTATTTATTATTTATTATTTATTATTTATTATTTATTATTTATTATTTATTATTTATTATTTATTATTTATTATTTATTATTTATTATTTATTATTTATTATTTATTATTTATTATTTATTATTTATTATTTATTATTTATTATTTATTATTTATTATTTATTATTTATTATTTATTATTTATTATTTATTATTTATTATTTATTATTTATTATTTATTATTTATTATTTATTATTTATTATTTATTATTTATTATTTATTATTTATTATTTATTATTTATTATTTATTATTTATTATTTATTATTTATTATTTATTATTTATTATTTATTATTTATTATTTATTATTTATTATTTATTATTTATTATTTATTATTTATTATTTATTATTTATTATTTATTATTTATTATTTATTATTTATTATTTATTATTTATTATTTATTATTTATTATTTATTATTTATTATTTATTATTTATTATTTATTATTTATTATTTATTATTTATTATTTATTATTTATTATTTATTATTTATTATTTATTATTTATTATTTATTATTTATTATTTATTATTTATTATTTATTATTTATTATTTATTATTTATTATTTATTATTTATTATTTATTATTTATTATTTATTATTTATTATTTATTATTTATTATTTATTATTTATTATTTATTATTTATTATTTATTATTTATTATTTATTATTTATTATTTATTATTTATTATTTATTATTTATTATTATTTATTTATTATTTTTTGCTGTTGTTTAATTTATTATCTATTATCCATAATCTGCTATTTATTATAAATGCATACGCTCATTTGTATATATATCTATATTTATACTTTTAAATGTGTTTATTAATTTTTTTTGTCATCTTTCAAATACAGGTTTTTTCTTATAGTTTTTCCTCTGACTTTATTATAATAACATAAAAAATGAGACCACGTATAAACTAAACGATTTTTTTTCAGTAGTAAGAATTAAAATTCATCATATCTCTCTGCAAGCTGTGCTCAATTATTGTAAACACTCTACTATACTTTATAAAATAAAGTATCTATCTATCTATCTATCTATGCTGAGGTTCCATTCATCGGGCATACTTTCGTCCGACGATATTTTACAGATGAGTTGGTGTATGCTCCTTACCAAGTCATCGCCTGCCGCTTTGAAGAATTCGACAGTCAGGCCGTCCGCTCCAGCAGCTTCGGACTTAAGCTTCGATATAGCTATCTTCACTTCATCCAGGTCGGGTGGACGGAATTGTTGGTCATCACCGTCCAGGTTGCCTGACACCGGTATTTGGTTTGTTATTTATTATTTATTATTATCGCCGTTATACAGTCTGCAGAAATGGTCTTTCCAAATCCTCAGCATCGACTGCGATTCTACTACGAAGTTCCCTTGTTCATCTCTACAGGCTTCGATTCGGGGTTTTTTCCGTGGCATGTTATTTTTACCTATTGGTAAAACTTCCGAACCTCATTCCTGAAGAAGCATCTCTCAATTTCCTCGACCGCACACTTTTAATGCTCTTTCTTCTTCCTTCTGAGAAGCCGGTGTTCGTCTCTCCTCTTCCTCTCAAAGAGCTCATGACCAGCTCTGGTCCTTCTTGCGCCGCTTGCTAAGGTGCATGTGCTTGCCGGCATTCATTATCGATTCAGGTGTTCCGTTGTGGTGGACGAGTGAAACCCAGCACATCAGAAGCGGCGTCTCTGATGGCGTTTTGGCAGTGTTTCCAATGGTCTTCGATGCTTGATGCTGGCGGTATGGGATCTCTTAAGAGATTAAGTGACACTCGATTGGAAAAGGACATGGCGATCTCTTGCGATTGTAGCCGTCTCACGTCGAATTTCCTCCCAGCATTAGTTTGTCTTGGCGTAGTTTGGGATATCCGCAACCGTACCTTGGCTACAACAAGGTAATGGTCGGAGTCGATGTTGGCTTCTCGGAACGTACGGACATCCATAATACTGGAGGAGTGTCTTGCGTCGATCGCAATGTGATCAATCTGGTTGACTGTTGATTGATCAAGAGTTCTCCAAGTCCCCTTGTGTATGTCGAGATGTAATGTTGTAATGTTGGCGAATAAAGCCTTGTTGCGGATTGCTAAGAGACGCTCGCTTACATGCCGGAAGCTCTTGCCGTAGTAGATGTTGCAGTTTTTCATCTTCTTTTTGTCCGGCCCATTCCATAGCATTTCTGGAATGGCGGTTATGTTTGCTTTGCAGCTGTGTAGCGCCTCCGCTAGTTGCTCGGCTGCACGTGGTCTATTAAGGGATCTAACATTCCTCGTGCATATCCGAAGCTCATTGTCCTTAAATTGTTTACATGGGCTGCCCCCAGTAGATCCGTCCATATCCGAGGCTTGTTGATGCTTCTTAACTTCTTATTGTTTAAATGGGCGTGAAGTTACCCTGGCGGCACATCCCCCAATCTGGAGGTCTAGTTCCATTTTTAATGCCCCTAGGACGAGGGGTGGGTTACACCGAAGCCAGTAACCCGTTCCGGGATATGAGCGCTGCCGTTGGCCCATATAGGGCTAGTATGCCACCATCTCCTTTCCAAGACCATTACTAAGTCCTGGACATCCTTACCGACCTGAGCTACAAATATGTCGGAGTAGCCCGGATAAGGTCTTGTTTTGTTTTTT
Organism: Volucella inflata; assembly: GCA_928272305.1. NCBI lineage: Eukaryota > Metazoa > Arthropoda > Insecta > Diptera > Syrphidae > Volucella > Volucella inflata. The sequence goes on along the minus strand of OV743716.1, from coordinate 88,579,110 downwards.
TTTTATGGCACAAGAAACTCGCCATTTGTCCCCTTAACTTCGCAACCTCTAGTGAGATTCCCAGATGGCGCCACGGGGAGTCGTGAAGTAGGGATTTTTAGCAGAGCTGCAAGATGCTCGGCTACAGAGGCTCATTCTCGTTATTTAAAGAACCAGCACCTGTCGGAAGATGCTACTTCTACGAGGCCTTACACTAATCGTTGCCATCGAAAAACTAAGAGAAGTAATACGTATAAAAGGGTCATTCCACGATAAATCGCGTAAGGTATATGGGGAGCTCTGAACGACATCCGTCCGATTTGGCTTAAAAGTGGTAGAAATACTCATTGGAGTGGTACGAATCATAAGGCAAAAAAAGTTTAGCAGAATTCGATATAGTTTGCGTGTAACGAACTTCAAAAATTGGCAAAAAATCAAAATGTATGCTTTCTTTTATATGTAAAAAAAGCATAACTTTGGCTCTGCTCATTGGAATTTGATAAAATATACCTTGTTGAATTCAAAGACTTGGAGTAATTTTTATTTTCAAGGACGAAGGATATTCCAGAGTATCCTTTTTACATATATCCTTGATTAACTTAAAAAATTGTGTTTGTTTTTTTTGTTTATATATATTATAGAGAGTATCGTCCTCTATTTCCATTTAAATTTTCAAGTTTGGAAACTATGGGCTCGGCCAAAATAATGTTTCATAGGCGGCTAAATCAAAACCTAAATATTTATTACGTTACGCCTCTTATCATCCTCACATATATCCCGAGTCCACATATATAGCTATTTTTTTTTAGAAAAAATACGTCACTGTGCTTGTTTTATTTCTTCAATGACTAGTAACTGCACATTTCCCGTTTTTGAAGATTTTAGAAGTTAGGTTTAATTTATTTACTATACACTCACCTGATGTCAATCTGTCGTGAGCTCGGAATTTATTTTAGAATAAGTGTTGTGAGTAATATATAGTAAATTTATAATGAGTGCTTTTGAGTGGAAAACGTGCTGAAATCCTCTGGATTTACCACCTCATCAACCTAGTGCTCGTGATTTGTGGCCTGTATGACAATGGATGATTACGATGGAACCAAAATTGAACATAAAGTTGGTAATTTGCTCTACGTGTAGGAAAAAAAGGATGGCAACGATTAGTATAAGGCCTCGTAGAAGTAACATCTTCCGACAGGTGCTGGCTCCTTAAATGACGAGAATGAGCCACTGCAGCCGAACATCTTGCAGCTCTGCTAATAAGCCCTCTTCACGCCTCCCCGTGGCGCCATCTGGGAATCTCACTAGAGATTGCGAAGTGAAGGGGGCAAGTGGTGAGTGTCCTGCGCCATAAATCAGGGTTAGTGTCGGAAAAACAAAACAAGACCTTATCCGGGCTACTCCGACATATTTGGAGCTCAGGCCGGTAAGGATTTCCAGGACTTAGTCAGGGTCTTGGAAAAGAGATGGTGGCATACTAGCCCTATATGGGCCAACGGCAGCGCTCATATCCCGGAACGGGTTACTGACTTCGGTGTAACCGTCTTCTCGTCCTAGGGGCATTCAAAATGGAACTGGTTCTCCAGGTTGGGGATTGTGCTGCCGGGGTAACTGCCCGGCCATTTAAAAAAAAATATAAGTTATAAAGCAGCAACAAGCCTCGGATATGGACGGATCTACTGTTGACAACCCACGCAAACTATTTAAGGACAATGAGCTTCGGATATGCACGTGGAATGTTAGATCCCTTAATAGACCACGTGCAGCCGAGCAACTAGCGGAGGCCCTAGACTGCTGCAAAGCAGACATAACCGCCATTCAAGAAATGCGATGGGATGGGCCGGACAAAGAGAGGATGAAAAACTGCGATATCTACTACGGCAATTGCTATAGATGGCAAAAGCAGCGCTTATTTGGATGCGAATTTGTTGTCGGAGGCAAACTAAGACAAGAAGTCCTCGCATGTGAGCGAGCGCCTCGTAGCAATCCGCATCAAGGCTCTATTCGCCAACATTATCCTTATATGCGCGTATGCCCCCACAGAGGAGAAAGACCTATGAGCAATGCCCTAGCTATGACATTAAAATTGTCCTCGGTGGTTTTAATGCAAATCTAGGAAGAGAGGGTATCTTTGGTGGAACAATCGGAAAATATAGCCTGCACAACACCACCTCCGATAACGGGTTCAGGCTAATCGACTTTGCGGCGGGCCGAAACATTTCCGGGGCTAGTACGCGGTTCTCACATCTCGACATACACAAGGGGACTTGGAGAACTCCTGATCAATCAACAGTCAACCAGATTGATCACATTGCGATCGACGCAAGACACTCCTCCAGTATTATGGATGTCCGTACGTTCCAAAGAGCCAACATCGGCTCGGACCATTACCTTTTTGTAGCCAAGGTACGGTTGCGGATATCCCAAACTACACCAAGACAAACTAATGCTGGGAGGAAATTCGACGTGAGACGGCTACAATCGCAAGAGATCGCAAAGTCCTTTGCCGATCGAGTGTCTCTTAATTTGTTAAGAGGTACAATGGCGCCAGCATCAAGCATCGAAGACCACTGGAAACACTGCCAAAACGCCATCAGAGATGCCGCCTCTGATATGCTGGGTTTCACTTGTCCACCGCAACGAAACCCCTGGTTCGATGATGAATGCCAGCAAGCACATTCAGCTAATCAAAAATCACGCAATGCAGCACTGCAAAAAAAGACCAGAGCAGCTCATGAGCTTTATGAGCGGAAGAGGAGAGACGAACACCTGCTTCTCAGGAGGAAGAAGAAAGAGCATGAGAAGCTCGCGATCGAGGAAATTGAGAGATTCTACTTCAGGAATGAGGTTCGGAAGTTTTACCAAAAGGTAAAAATCACATGCCACGGAAACAAACCCCAAACCGAAGCCTGTAGAGATGAACAAGGGAGCATCGTAGTAGAATCGCAGTCGATGGTGAGGATTTGGAAAGACCATTTCTGCAGACTATATAACGGCGATGACGGACCAAATAACGCTGTCAGGCAGAATCAACCTTTCAACTTGGTGATGACCAGCAATTCCGTCCACGCGACTTGGATGAAGTGAAGATAGCTATATCGAAGCTTAAGTCCAACAAAGCTGCTGGAGCGGATGGCCTGATTGCCGAGCTCTTCAAAGCGGCAGGCGATGACTTGGTAAGGAGCATACACCAACTCATCTGTAAAATATGGTCGGACGAAAGTATGCCCGATGAATGGAACCTCAGCATTGTTTGTCCAATTCTCAAAAAAGGAGACCCTCTGAACTGCGCCAACTACAGAGGCATCAGTCTCCTTAACATCGCATATAAGATCTTATTCGCCATATTGTGTGAACGACTGAAGCCGTTCGTCAACAGCCTGATAGGTCCATATCAGTGTGGCTTCAGGCCAGGAAAGACCACCATCTACCAAATATTCACACTTCAGCAGATCTTGCAGAAGACCCATGAGCTTCAGATCGATACACACCACCTACGAGTATTCATCGATTTTAAGGCCGCGTATGACAGCATTTACAGAGACGAGCTATACAGAGCTATGTCTAGTTTTGGCATCCCTGCCAAGCTCGTCCGTCTGTGCGGGATGACCTGCTCCATCAAGGTCGGTAAAGAACTCATCGAGACTTTTGATGTCCAGAAAGGATTCACACAAGGCGATGCGCTGTCATGCAATTTTTTCAACATCGTACTTGAAAGAATAGTGCAAAACTCACGTACAAACACAAGAGACACTATCTTTCAAAAGTCCGTGCAACTACTCGCATACGCCGACGATATTGACATAATCGGGAGAAAGCAGCGTGATGTTAGTGGCCCTTTCGCGATTATTGAGATAAAAGCGGTGAAAACGGGTTTAGCGGTCAATGAGGGCAAGACCAAGTTTATGCTGTCAAGCAACAAGAACAACCAACACCGACGTCTCAAGCAGAATTTCAATCTTGACAGATATAACTTTGAGGTGGGTAAGGACTTTATCTACCTAGGCTCCGCTATAAATACAGATAACGACACCAGCGCTGAGATCAAGCGAAGAATAACTCTTGCCAACCGCTGTTTTTTTGGGCTAGAAGGCAATTGAGTAGCAAAGCCCTCTCTCGGGCAACAAAAGTCACCCTTTATAAGACCTTAATAATCCCGGTCCTGCTCTATGGCGCAGAGGCATGGACATTATTAAAAATAGATGAGGGTGTTCTTTGTTGCTTTGAGAGAAAGATTCTTCAGGCGATCTTCGGTCCCGTCTGCAATGACGGTGAGTGGAGGAGAAGATACAACAACGAACTCTATGGACTGTACAGCGACATGGACCTGGCCAGAAGGGTGAAGATCCAAAGACTGAGATGGCTGGGTCATGTAGAGCGCATGGACACCAATGCTCCGGTCCGAAAAGTCTTCGAATCCGCTCCCGAGCGACAGCGCAGTAGAGGAAGACCAAGACTCAGGTGGCGCACGCAAGTGGAAGAGGACCTCAGCCAACTTAGCGTGCGAAACTGGATCCAGCTAGCTAGGGATCGAGCTGGCTGGAGAAGCTTATTGACTGAGGCCCAGGTCCACCCCGGTCTATAGCGCCACCTAAAGTAAGTAAATAAAGTAGGAAAAAATTGAGTTAGATCCAGAATTCTGATACAACGCCATCAATGCTGGAGGTTGAAGATCATATTGAAGTTGATGAAATGTATTTCGATAAAGATATTTCATTCAATTTGATTAATGAATGCATACAGTATATTGGAAAACGTACATTCGACAAGAGAAGACTTAGTGACAACATATGTGCAGTCAAAATTGAAAAAGTCTATGTTGAAAATTGCAGAGAAAGATTTCTCTGTTAGTATTGATAATGATGAGGATAATTCCAGAGAGAAAGAATATTTCGTAAAGAAAATAAGAGAAAATTTCCATAAAACTTCAAGCAAAAACATCAAACTTGTTTTGTTGTCATTACCTTCAAGAGAATGGAGCGTCGACAAAATTGTAGAAGAGTTTCCAGGGTCGACAAGTTATATGATCAAGAAATCTAGAAAACTTCAAGAAGATCAAAGCGTTCCAACAACTTATGGGAAAAGCTTAGATAATGTTTTATTGCAAAGACCTAATTTGCCATCGAAGAAGTCTGGAAAAGAAAGTTTAATCTGAGAAGTTTGAAAATTTAAAATGGATTCAACACTTCCCTGATATCGTCTAAAATTATTGCAATATCTGATGCGGTGTCAAATTGTAAGCAAACAGGTTCGCCACTGATTTCCAGATTAATGTACTTTCGTTGGGACACATCAATTTTCTTTATGAAAGAAATACTCTTTGCTTCGACTGTGCAAAAACGTCTTTTTGCGCTTTGCTTTTGCTCTGCCCCCTTTTGGCGTTGGATTGCTATTTTTGCGTGCATTGCAATATCTTTCCCTGTGGCCGATAACGTTGCATCGGTCACATCTGTGATATTTTGTGAACAGTTCCGGGCAAAGTCTTATTTTCGACAACATAATTGTTGCATCATTATTTTGGATTTTATGACACCTCACCCTGGGTCATCCTAATGGGTCATACAATCTCGCAGTTATTGAAAGGATAGACTTTTTCGTCATCTCGGATGTATTGCAGCAAAGGTTTTGGAATGAGAATGAGTCTTCTGAAGAAAACCATTTATCCCCTAAAGCCTTTATATGTTCGAGTAAACCTAAAGGAAGAGAACAATCGACTTCAAGTTGATCTGCCGGTATGTGATCATCACCGGAATTCCTCGTTCGTTTTCTTAAGATGAACCCCGCTGAGGAAAGCAAACATTGTATTTCTTCTTTTTTTATATAGCCGGCCCCACTTAAGGTCATCCACACACATATCTTGCTGAATCATTCTTGCTACAAGATTATATCTGTCACTTCATCGGCACCCAATTTAATAATCGTCCTAATGACAAGATAGGGTGCTGATGTTGTACCGAGCATCACTGTTAGTAGCCGATATATCTTAATTGACTCTTCTTGAGTATCACGCCAGTAGATGAGCTGATAATAGGAGTCCTCATGCGCTACACATATCTGCCGGTACATTTGTGTAAAGTATCCACCTTAAGAGTATATCTACAATATTATTTAGAAGATGCTGGTTTAACAACGTCCCGTCCAAGGCAGCATCGAAGACTCGCAGCTTAGTGGTGGAGCTGGACTCTTTAAAAACTGCATAGTGAGGTACAAAATAGTGGAAAGGTGTCTTGAGGACCTGGTTGTTGTCAACTTTAACTTCTGCCATTTGATTAAGAAGTAAGTATTTCTTAATACATTTCTTATATTGCCTGTGTAGTTTTGAGTTCTGCTCAAGCCTCCTCTCTAACAGGAAAAATTCTACGCAAGGCGCCTTCTTTGGATAATCCAAAATCAGGATAGCTTCCCTCTTTAAATGGAACCGATTCCTCGTAGCGACCATCAGGCAATAGCTTAGTGTGTTGCAAATAATGCAGTTCACAGACCTAGTCTTCTTTTGATAAATCCTTTTTGAATGGTGTCTCTTCCATTTCCCAAAATTTCGATTATTGCTCCTCTAGGCTTAAAAATTGGTGGAAGCTTTGAACCTGTCATAGACGACTCGTTGGAAGCTTTTCTACTAGTATGCAACCAAGTTGAGTTTTTTGGGCAATATGATATAAAATATATGCAAATTCTACTCCCCGAACAATTTCTAGAAGGATAAAGTCAGAAATGCACATCACTATCTAAGAGCATATCCACTCGGGCTGGCTTATCGAAGGTGGGATCTGCTAATACCAGCTCCTTTATGTGCCTTCACAACTGGAAGATCAGTTTATTGGCCGGAAGAAGGCCAGTTAACGATTTATATATGTAAGCGCGTGTGTTTGTCTCAACTGAGCTGTATGGACTGTACAGCGACATGGACCTAGTCAGAAGAGTGAAGATCCAAAGACTGAGATGGCTGGGTCATGTAGAACGCACGGACACCAATGCTCCGGTCCGAAAAGTCTTCGAATCCGCTCCCGATGGACAGTGCAGTAGAGGAAGGCCAAGACTCATATGGCGCACGCAAGTGGAAGAGGACCTCAGCCAACTTAGCGTGCGAAACTGGAGGCAGCTAGCCAGGGATCGAGCTGGCTGGAGAAGCTTGTTGACTGAGGCCCAGGTCTACCCCGGACTGTAGCTCCACCTAAAGTGAGTAAGAAAGTTTGTCTCAAAAGTCGAGTGCAGAGATCCAAACGCCGCTACTGACCAACCCCAGCCCTCAGACTTCTACGAATGTTCGACGACCTTTCAATCTAAAAAGTTCTACTACAGATTCTGTTATAAAGGTTGCTTCTGAACCAGAATCTATTAAGGCCCTCAAGGTTCGATATACTCCGGACGCGGCCTTTATCCTTACGGGGGCCATGGCTAAAAGTACCCGGGTGATGTAATTGTTGAAAGTGTGGAAAGTGTTTAGTCCTGAGCAGAAGGGTGTTGATTCCTGAACACGATCAGATGCGTGAAAAGACGCAGTGTTAACATTAAGAGTGGAGACTTGACAGGGTTGAATGCAAATTTGCAGAGTTATAATAGGATGCTGAGTTATTTGGTAAGTAGGAGTTTGTAGTGTTGTGTTGGTTGTAGATTGTAGAACGGTGTGAAGTATATTGAGTATGTAAATGGGGGCTTTGCGAGTTTATATTGGGTAAATTTCCAGAATAGTGACATAGAGAATGGTATGCCTGATGGCAAAAAAAAGCGTTCGACTTAGACATTGTTGGGTACTGCGGCTATAAGCTAAACAATTTCCACATTCTCGCTTACCTATATCCATCCTAAGAAAACGATTGCGTAAACGAAGGGAATGTAGATTTTTGTTGCAGACCTTACACCGGAACTGTTATTTTTGTTTTTGCCTAATGTGAGAAGAGCTGGGCTTTGTTTCTAAGCTCTTATGGTTACTTCGTTTTTTTTTCCTGTAAGCAGATAAAAACTTATTTATACCTTAGTTCTCTTTCCACAACTGTTGAGGTATTACAGGAAGTTTTTGCAGCATATAATAAATGTTGACTCAGTCCCATTGCTCAACCGGAAGACCAATATTATGGACTGATTGCCGGCTTTCTGTGGTTGTATCCAATATCTTCTTTATACGTGTAGCAGCTTCTTGATTTAAAAATGGATGTTTCCCAAACAACGTAGGTAATTTAATAACATTGCAATTTTAAATTTCTAAAATGATGTTAATTTGTTTCCACAGAACTAACCATTGATCGGAAATGCTTTTCCGGCTATCCAAGGCATATTTGTTGGTGATATGGTAATTCACGAAGAAATCCTCTTCTTTGTCGAACAGTTTTTCAAATTCTTCTTTGTTTTCAGCATCCTTTGATGAAACTGCCTATTTGTTGTACTCGGAGCTAGCATTTAAATTGTTATCCTAGATGATTAACCGGGCGCTGAGATAATTTTTTGTTCATTATGCGTCAGGCCGCTTCCAAAATTCTTAAAATCCTTTTGCATCTGAGCGAAGACATTTTTTTATATTTTCTCCGTTTTGCTCATTCTGTTACAATAAAAAAAAATATTTCGAGGTAAGAAAAGAGTTTTGATTTTCGAATATACTAAATTGTACTTACGAGTACTTTCTAAATTAATTTCAGATTTCCGTTTCAAGAAAGCAAAATACACAGCGGCGGTTGCACCGCGATCGTTGAGGTTGGTATCAATGAAATTTTATAAACTGTTCAAATTTTTATGATATTAAGTTCTTTTCAGAATTTTGAATTTCGTGTTTTCTCAAAATTTTCGAATTTAAAATTTGTTGTTTTGAAAATTTTTGAATTTTTTTTCAAGCTTACTAATAAATTTTTTTGTCGACTATTCTTAATTAATTTTTTTTTAAATGCTTAAATTGAAATTTTTTAAATTTCAGCTTTATTCTGGTTTCAAGTTTCTCAATTCAATTTATTTACAGTTTTTCTTGAAGCTTATTGATCCAAAATTCTTTTGGAAAGAATTTTTTAAATTCTTGTATTTTTGGGACCACAGATCCTTTATACGGCTTGCGGCAGAGGCCTAACTGGTAGAAATCATATCGCTCACAGGCGTAACGGAAGTATCCCCTCCAAATTTAATCCATGACCGTAACCAGAACATTGCTATAATTTGTAGGAATGGAATTGTGCTTGTATCATAATTTTTGAGTCAGAAGCAAGATATGTTGTAGCCAATGCACAAACTGATGGCAACGAAAGTACTCCCTCCATGTGTCTCTCTCTTAATTTTAACCCATCACAGTATCCACAAACTTAACCGACAAACTTATCTAAATATTTTTCTTTTATCCTGATGATCCTAGTGAGGACATTAGAACAGAGTTAATAATTGCATTGCCATCGGTCCTTGACACGTGTGCAAACTTTCAAGTTCATACGATTTCCGGAAATTTACGAAAAAAATTGTTTGTGTTGTTATTTTGCAGTTCAATATCAATTTAATAGCGAATAGTACTATGTGTTGTTTTTTTAGCATAATGTTAAACAAATCAAATAAGACAGTCTCTGGACAGGAAAATGTAATTTAAAATTTCCCAGATGAAACTCTACTAATGTAGCACAGCATTTTAAAGGATCTATTTCACTTTATGAAAGCGAACAAATGCTTATACTCTTCTTCTTCTTCTTCTTATCCTTTTATTAACCCTTTCCTCGTTATACGAACTTATGCGTAACGAGTTTCCCATTTTTACTGCATCGCTGCTGCTCCGTTTATGGGGTTGGCTAATGTCGCAGACCGCAGAACGCGTCTACATAATGCTCGGTCCTGGATCGCTTCAGTGGTAAGCCCCAGGCGTTGTTGCGCATTTGCCATCTGAGAAATACAGGAATTTTTTTTCCGACCTCGTTTTCTTACAGTTGGAGTGACCGTAGTTGATAGTGCCTTTTTAACCGGATTTTCCGCAGATCTTCTTTGAACGTGGCAATACCAACTTATTCTATTCGCCTCAAGCTGTTCCGTTACCGAATTCTTTATATGTAGACTTCCTCTTATACGCGTAGATCTAATGCAATCGCGTTTAGTGACTCCACTAGACATCCTTAACATTTTCATTTCCGCTGCCGTCATTTTGTTTTTAAACGCTTCGTACATTGTCCAGCACTGTGAACCATATATAAGAGCTGGTCTAACAACCGTGGGGTAGAGTTTCCCCTTTAATTTAAGTGGAAATTTTCGGTCGCAAAAGATTCCCGAATTTTCCCGCCATTTCATCCATCCCACACTCACTCTGTGGTTTACGTCGTCGTCACATTTCGCTTCCATGTTAACGATTGATCCTAAGTACTTAAAGATAGTGCTTTTCGGAAGAACTATTCCGTCTAACATTATATCCGGAACAGGTCGCAATGGATGCGCAAATGGGCACGTCAAATGCTCCGTCTTTGAACGACTTATTTTAAACCCGTTTCTCTCTAGCGCATTTCTCCATGAATCTAAGGCGTTCTGTAAATCTTCGACGTTATCGCTAAGTATAACTGCGTCGTCAGCGAAGAGAATTGGCGTTACATTTACTTCGCGCATGCAGTCTTTTAAAAGATAGTCGAATACTACGTTAAAGAGGAAAGGGCTAAGTACGCTTCCTTGATGCACTCCGACATTAACTAGAAATTCTCTCGTTAGTCCAGCAGAGCTTTTAACCGTAGTTTTCACGTTTCCGTACATGTCTTGTATTATTCTAACATACGTTTCCGGTACGTTTTGAGACCTCAGCGCGGCCCATATGAGATCCCTAGGCACTCGATCGAATGCTTTCTCGAGGTCGATAAATACCATGTGTAAATCCTTAGACGAATCTCGGTGCTTTTCCATTATTATTCGTAGGCTTTGGATAGCGTCCACTGTCGATCTTCCTTCAACAAATCCACACTGGCTATTATCGAGCTTTATTATTTGCCGAAGACGTTCGTTTAAGACTCTTTCGACGATTTTCATTGTGTGTGACATAAGCTTGATTGAACGGTAGTTGTTGCATTCTCGAGTATCGCCTTTTCCTTTGTATAATGGAACCAAGAAGCTACTTCTCCATTGATTCGGCATAGGTTGTCCACATTTTAATTTATTTAAAAGTTTCGATAGCCAAACGCTGCCGATCCCCTATATCTTTGACCAAAACTCTGATGGAATGCTGTCTGGTCCCACCGCTTTCCCCGGCTTCATTTTTCCAATTGCTATACTTATTTCTTCGATTGAAAAGTCCGAAACTTCCTCCTCGAATAGACCAGCTGTCGGCACGATATCACGTGGAAACTGTTTGTTAAGCAACTCCTTGCAATATTCAAGCCACCGGTCACAAATTTCCTTTTCATTTGTTAGTAAACGACCGTCTGCGTTTTTGATGTATTTCGGCGAGGTTATTTCTATTGAATTTTTTCTCCTCTGTGCAGCGAGCTTAAAAATACTTGGCATTTTGGTACTGTACGACGTTTGAACTTCTTGGATAGCTTTTCTTCTATCCGCCGATCCTGAGGTTATTCGTTCCAACTCCTGGTACAGGTTTTCCGCTTCTGCCGCTCGAGTTCGAGCCAGGACTTTCTTTGCGATCTTTTTAAGACGCTCGTATTCAAGAGCCAGTCGAGCTTTTTCGGTATCGTCGCTCCGATCGCATTTTGTCCACGCTTGGAATGCACTCTTCTTGTCGGCCACAGCTCGTTTGGTTTCGTCATTCCACCACCATGTTTCTTTGCCGACGTGATGGTGTTTCGATATAGTCCCCAGATGGGACTTTGCGAGTGTTATGCATTCCTCGTGCATGCTGTTCCACATTTCTTGCGGGCTAAGTGAGTCTGCTATACCATTTATATTTTGAAGTACTTCTTTAGCCAGTGCGATAAATCTTGCGCTTCGTTCCTTCGATAGATTATACCACCGGATTTTTGGCTTTCCAAACGATGCCCGTGTTTTCGGTGGTTCCGCTGTGAAAAATTCTGTAATGAGCAGACGGTGTTGGCTTACTAGCGATTCTCCAAGTATAACTTTACAGTCCTTAACACGGTTTCTCATCGACATTTTGCAGAGGTGATAGTCTATTTGCGTTTCGTGGCCTCCGCTGATATAGGTGATAAGATGTCGTTGATGTTTAATAAACATTGTATTTAAGATGGTTAAGCCGTAAGCCCCACACGCTACAAGGATGTCTTCGCCAGCTGAATTTCTGGTTCCAAAGCCTTTACCGCCGTGGCAGTCCTCATAATCAACATTTGTTTCTCCGATGTGGCCATTTAAATCTCCGCCTACGAAGTACAATACTCTACAGAGGTGATAAGCTTATTAGACATTACCCGGGATGTTGACGAGCGATTCCAAGAAATGTGGTTCCTTTTAAGTTTTTGTCAGTATACATGTTTTTCTGATTTTTAACTTGAAATATTTTTGTACGTATGCTGATGTGCCACAAAATAACAAATTAGCCCTTTAAATACCATAAGCAAGTTTTTAAAAAATGATGCTTTCATTTTAAAAAAAAAATTGGTTTGCTCGGATTCCGAGAATACCCGGTTATTACTTCAGTCATGGACCTTGTTGCGGTAAATCTTTTTAAAAGACATAAATATCCATACATACTTACATATATATATTCCATACAAGATACTTACATTTCTTTTATTAACATATATACACATATATACATAAATATTTATATTTTAAAATATTGTTGGTCTGATTTTTTTATTTATTTGTTTTTCTTGGGGTGACTGAAGCTCAATTATTTAGGTCTGCAATTGAACTTTTCTCAGGGAGGCGCTTATTTGGTATAGGGCGATTAGGTCGCCGGTCTGTTCATGGCAAGATTTGGTGGCGGAGTTGAAACTGGAGATTCTTCCCCCCAACTATGATGATCTCCTGCTAGAGGAGATAAGGCATCGTACCCAGGGAAGTAATGAATCCTTAGGGGTATATATGTAGCGGTAATTCAGATTATGTTTGGCAAGCTTTCGGAACCGCTAACGGAGCGGCGGAAGCTCGCCACCGAATACGAGGTCGGCATCTGGCATCTGGCATCTTCTGAAGCAAGATTTGGCCTTTGTTAACTGCGAGGAACCACGAGTTTCGGTTGTCAGGGAGGACAACCAATCGCGAGCACCTTTCCGGTGCTTCAACTGTAATGGCGATGGCCATTTTTCTAATACGTGTCCTGCTCCTAGGCGCTGCTACGGGTGTGGAGCGCAAGGAGTGACACGGGGGCAATGCCGACGTTGCAGTGGCACGTCGGGAAATGCGCAGCAGACCTCCGGGTCAGCAGGTTTTAGCTTAGAGGCAAACGGTAGGGATAGGCGTCCATATGTAGGAGTTAGTATTTATTGTGTAGGGATGTTAGGTCTGTTGGATAGTGGCGCTTCTCGCACTATAATAGGGGGTGAAGGTTGGAAAGTTATTTAGGATATAGGGCTTAGGTTAGGAAAAAATTAAGTTAGATCCGTCGCTTTAGCGGACGGAAAGAGTATATAGTATATGTCGTGGGGGTTGTGTCTTATCCAATTGAGGCACAAAGTCGGTCCGTTTATTTAGAATCTCTCGTATTTCCCAGCGATATCACACACCGTGATCCTCGGTGCAGATTTTTGGGCACTATCGGGAATCGTCCCGGATTTAAGATCACGAGTGTGGAGCTTCTCGAGCCAACAGTATGTTGCCCGCTATTCGCGAGATCTCTGAGCTGGACGTCGCCGAAACTGGGCAGTTGGAAGCTTTGGCCGACGGTGTATTTAAGTCGATGCCCGAGGGACTGGGTCGTACTCATTTGGTAGAACAAATGAGCTAAACGAGATGCTGGAGGCAGTCCGTGGTCATCTCCAATAGTCCTGATTAAGAAAACAGATGAGTCATTTAGGTTCTGCGTCGACTATAGAAAATCGAATAGGGTTACAGATAGGGATGCTTATCCATTGCCATTTATATCAACGATATTGGATAAGCTTAGAAACGCCAAATATTTGACGTCTTTAGATATTAAGTCGCACCCACTCACAGCCCTTACGGTACCGAATAGAGGCCTTTTCCTGATTAAGAGAATGCCTTTCGGGTTACACAATGCGCCTGCTACGTGGCAGAGATTTACGGACAGTATCTTAGGTGCTGATCTAGAGTCACACGTATTATGTACCTGGACGATATTATTATCGTCACAAATACATTCAACCAACAACATAAGATACTGGATGAGGTCTTTAAACGATTGTGTGAGGCAGGGTTAAAAGATAGTCGGGAAAAATGTAACTTTTGTAGGCAGTCTTTAAAATATTTAAGTTATGTAGTAGATAGGAATGGACTACACGTAGATCCAGAGAAAGTAGATAGTATGGTTAGGATTCCCGCACTCAAAAGTATACAGACGTTTCGTACCCAACTTCGCCGCTTTAGTTAGGCCTTTAACAGACTTGTTAAAGAAAAATAGGAATTTATATGGACGGATGAGTGCGAGGAAAGTTTTAGGAAAGCGAGGGGATCACTAGTTACGGCGCCCATTTTGACATGTCCAGACGGAATAGGGGCCGTATTATCTCAAGAGTTCGACGATGCGGAGAATGTTATATGTTTTCTCAGTAGGTCTCTTCAGAGAAGAGAGAGAAACTACTCTACCACAGAGAAGGAATGTTTGGCTGCCCTGTGGGCGATTGAGAAGTTGCGGCCATACATCGGAGGGGTTCGGCTTACGGTCGTGACTGATAACTATTCGCTGGTGTAGTTGAGCAAACTTAAGGAACCTCAAGGGAGACTAGATCGAGGTTGCAGCAATTTGATTTCAAGATAATCCACTGGAAGGGGAAAGAGCATGGAGTTCCCGACATGCTTTCGCGAGTAGTCCCGGAGTTGGCTGGGATCTCAAAAGCAGGACCCTTGGATTAGGAAGATGATTGCTTCAATAGAAGCTAACCCGATCGCCTACCCCTTGTGGAGAGTAGAGGGTGGCAAACTCTTCAAGTTTGTTAAAGCTAGGTATTTGTAGGTAGTATTTTTCAATGATAACAATAACGAGTGGAAACAAGCTACAAGAAAGCAAGGTAGATTAAGGATTTTACAGGCGTGCCATGAAATCCCATTAGCGAATCACATGGGCGTCCGCAAGACGTTTGCGAGAGTAGAAGCTAGGTACTACTGGCCGAAGATGCGGTTAGAAGTAACAAAGTACGTAAAGAATTGTAAAGTTTGCCAAAAAGTTAAGCCGGTGAATGAGCGACTGATGGTTGAGAGAGTACGAGTGTCAAGGTGTTGGGAAATGGTTTGTGTAGATCTGGTAAGCCAACTTCCTAAGTCCACTTGGGGTTACACTAACGTTGTTACCCTGGTCGATTACTTTTCGAGATTCCCCTTGTTGTTTCCTCTACGTTCGCGACTGCGAAAACAGTTTGTGGGGAACCAGAACCAGAGTTGTTAGGCGTACCCAAGGTTTTCGTGTGTGACAACGGTCCCCAGTTTAGGGCGAGAGAGCTTAAGGCGCTCTGTGACTCTTATGAGTCGAATATAAGATTTACGGTGCATTACCATCCGCATGCGAATCCTGCGGAGAGGATTAATCAGGTGATCAAGACAACGCTCAGAGCGTATGTCTCTGAGAACTACCGTGTTTGGAACTCACAGTTGGTGAAGTTGCTGGGGGCATCCCCATTTTACGTCAATTTTGGGAGGGCGATGGTGACTCGCGAGACGGAGTTTGATGCTTCGAGGGATTATCTCCAGAGTAGGATAGATAGCGAGGGTAGTCGGATAGGTAGTAGGGACATAGTACCAGGTATTGAGACCACAGGTACCATAGTTAAAGACTTAGATGCGGAGAGTAAGGAAACACAATTTAGGCAAATAGATGTACCGGAGCTAGGTAGGAGGATGTTCAATTATCTCCCGAACGAGTTAGTATGGCGACGAAACTTCGTCTTGTTTGACGCAGCTAGTTTCTACGCAGTCAAGCTAGCGCAGAAATTCGTGGGACCATTCAGGATCCACAAACGTGTGTCAGTGTCAACATACAGTTTGGTGGATTCGAATGATCAGATCAAAGGTATCTGGCACGCTAAGAACCTTAAGCCCTATAGCGATGAGCCAGAAGAGTCTTAAAACCCATTTGAGTAGAGTAGTCAAAATAACCGGGTTGGGTCCAAATTTTGGTTTTCCGAAGACTGGCGGCATCGGCCATGATGGAAATGACTCTCCGAAGAAGGCAAGCCCATTTCCTAGGAGGTGAGGGTAGGGTTTGTTGTGGTAAATTTCCCCACAACAAGGCTAACCCTCTTTCCTGTTCTTGTCCCTTCGTAACCTCTTTTCTTTGGAGGTGGGAAGACCGAGCTCTGGCGGAGGTGGAAGGCAGCCATGGTACCATCAGCCATTGGCCCACCGACCACAGACCTCGGAAAGGAACCCACATAGGTTACGGGCTATGGATACTCTTAGAGGAGGAACGAGGTGGTTCGGTCTGTGAAGCCATAAGGACGGTAGGGAGACCCACGACGAACTAGGAGCCTAGGGTGCGACAGGAGGTCCACCAAGATCACCGTTGTTGGAGCCCGTAGCCCGCTAGACGGGAGACTCGCAACGGGCGGCATCAGACAGGACGTCTGAAACCCCAACGAAAGCCAAGTTTTACAAAGGCTTGAGGAACCCCACATCGTGCCATCGATGTGGAGACAAGTAGCATCACATCTTGTAATCGATGTGGATGCTGACTTTGAAATGTCTAAGGGGGAAGAGACGACGATCTGTTTTATAGCTACACCCCCAATGAGGGAGCTACGGAGGGACCGGACGGCCAACATAATAAGACACATCCCAACGATGTACCAGCTGTAAAAGTCAGGTTCGATGGGTGAAGGGACGACGACAGTATAGAAAATTCAAAGCGCAGTATAGAGCTGACGGAACTTTTGGAATTTTTTTTCTGTTTGAAATTTTTGTTCCATCGACGTATATCGATGTTCTGGAAGAATTGTAGATCTTAAGTAAAAGTCTAGATGTAAGCTGGTTTTTTCTGTCTTCGATGGATGAGAAGCCTCCTTCTGCAAGTAAGTTTTTATTGGACTGGTTCTGAATGCTTTGAGGCTGTATCTTATAGCTGCATGGTAAGTTGATTGAAGAGTTTGAAGTGTCGATTTTGCACAATTTCCGTATATAGCCAGGCCATAATCTATTCTTGACAATATAATCGCTTTTGTTACATTTATAAGTGTATTTATATGGACATTACTATTTTTGGATGGTAAATATTTTATAATATAAAGCCTGGCAGCTAGTTTCTTTTTTAAAGCTAAACAATGTACATTGAATTTAAACTTATTGTCAAATATAATACCTAGAATACTTAAATCACTAACAGAAGGGATTTCTATGTTGCTAAGTATAATAATTGGCTTAGAGCAGTTCATTTTCCTGCAAACGTGCAGATGTTTGCTTCTATTGAGAGAAATCAAGGCTCCTGATTGAGTGCGCCAGCCATTCATCCGTTGAAGTATTTGATTAATAGTGTTTTCTGTGGTGGAGACATGATTGCATTTTAATAGGATGTATAATTCATCCGCATATGGCGTGTGACTTATTTTTTTATGTTGCGTGATGATGTTGCTTATGTCATCATATGCATGATAAAGATCACGACCGAAAGGGGTGATCTGTGCGGTATGCCATTATCAAGTTTGTATATATTTGAATGGTAGTTGTTAGCCTTGGCGCGGAATTTTCTTAGTGAAAGAAAGGATAAACATCTTTGGACCAATATTCCATTTTTTCAATTTACTTAGGACTATATGGATGCCTATCCGGTCGAAGGCCTTTTCAAAATCAATAGAAACAATTGAAACATGATTTATGCAGGAGAGAGTTGTGGAAACATATTCGTCTATATGCAGGAGGGAGTGCATTGTGTTTTGACCAACTTGATGGTCTTTAACTGTTGGTGGCTCTAATACTATGATGAGGTTTGGGAATTGGTATCATTGTCGATGTCTTCCATCTTTGTGGAATTGTGCTTTGATTAAAGATATTATTGTATAGCGAAATTAAATGTTGTTTTATTATTAAAGGTGCGTTAATTAGGATTGGGTACTATATACGGACATATCCAGGTATTTTCCCTTAAACTGAATTGAGACAGCATTCAAATTCTATTTGGTTGATGGGAGTTTCAAATAATCTGGCCGAAGGACTAGGGGTGTAAGTAAAGTTTAGGTTATTTAAAGCTGAGGTTTTTGAAATACGGAAACTCGGAGAAAATTTTAATCTTTGAAATAGAAAAACCAAGTTTTTGCAAAATGGTTAGAAATTACATCACAATTAGTTAGAGTACCAGATTCTGATTCAATGATTTTTTTTTTTATTTGGAGAATAACTGGAGGTTAGTGTTTTTATATCGAACGAGATTAGTTTACTGCTGGTGTTAGGGTTTATTTTTTTGGTAAATTCTAGGAAGTTTGCTGCTTTGGCAATTTTTACTTGTCGTCTAAATATAGCGTTCGCTTTTTTGTAATTAACCAGGTTAGTGTCGTTAGGGTACTTTTTGAAAATTTTCCAAAAGTTCTGTTTTATCTCACGTAAATAATTAGTCTCAGAGGACCACCATGGAACCATCTTTTTGTAGATTTTATGTCTAGTTTGAGGAATTGCTAATTTGGAATGTTTGCTGCGGAAAGAATGCACTTTTTTATGGAAGCCACTTCCCGGTTTACGTTTTGCGATTAGGGATAGAGAATCGAAAGATCGTTCGATTTTTGTTGAAATAGGTTCCAATCGGCAATATCAGTTTTGAATTTTGGGTTGGGCTTAGCAAAGTTAGAGTGAGTGCCGAGTTTGATTGAGGTAAGTCCCTCTTCCATGAGCTGGAAGGTAATAATTGAGAGGAATAAAGTGTGAGATCGATATGTGTGTAGGTTCTGTGGGTTGAAAAGTGCGTCGGGCTACCATCGTTAAGAAGAGAAAAATTGGTATGGATGAATATAGATTGAGATAATTGCCAGTTTGATTTTGAGCCGAACATCGACACCGATATTTGAATTTATGTTTAATTCTGGGTGGGGAATAGAATTATGGATCAATAACCCCGTTCCCTGAAGCAGATAGGAATGAGGTGATGGGTGTTATCGAATTTTTTAAGTTAGGAGGACTTCAGACAGATGATTGATTATTGTTCAGATTAGGAATTGGCATGGCTTTGTTTTGAGAAACCGGTTTTGGAGTGTTGAATGTGATTGAACTACTGTCTGTGAGAGGAAGAGAAATATTACTATGGGAATTAAGAGGTTGGGGTGGTGGACAGATTTGGATGAGTTTTTTTTTTTACAACAGAAGAGTATTGTAAAGAAGAGAATGGAAGCGAATTTTGCTCAGCGTATATTTTTTTCGGCCATACTGCATTTTTTTATTGATTTTATTTTCAAGGTTTCTTTGGCTTGAATAAACCGCTTACAGAATTTTGATGAGATTAGGTGTTCTTCTGAACAGTTGCCGCAACAAACGCGTGTGCATTTTTCGGAGAGGTGAGGGGGTAGGTTACACGTTACACATGATGGATTATGGTTACATCTTTTGGATGTGTGTCCTAGCAGTTGGCAGGTCTTGCAACGCATCGGGTTGGGGAAGTATTCTTCGACTTGGAGAGTGTACCAACCAACATTGAGAGAAGTAGTGGGACGGAAGCGGTCAAAAGTGAATAATAGAAGGCCAGAGCGTTGTGCATCGTTTACATTTTTTTTTGCATTTTTACGTCAATTACTCCTTTATCTTTCATTTCAGACAAGATTTCGTTTTCTGACAAATTAATTAGACAGGGTGCATAAACCGTGCCCTTGGAAAAATTAAGATGTTGATGTAGAGAAGCCACATAGGACAGAGACTAGAGATTGATTTTTTGGACAGGAAGAGATCTGCAATTTTTTGCGATTTTACTAAAATGAGGAGATAACCATCACGAAACTGTGTGATATTTTCGTATGAGGTAATGATGCTGTCAATGGCTTTTTTAATAAGGAACACACTGAAGGAAGTGAAAGGCTTTGATGAGTCGGCAGGAGAAATTATTGTAAATTTGGGGTTTGAGTTGGTAGAATGAGATGCCAGGATCGTATTATGGACTAATGGGGAAAGGGATGTTTTTTTTCTTTTTTCTTTTGGGGGAGTCGGGGGGCTGGTCTTACAGCCCGAAACAATTGCCCGAAAGCACTTGCAACCCTGGGGCCATTGTAAAAAGCTTTCGCACTGGCCAATGTTTTCCACAGCATTCGGAGAATCCACTGCTGTAGTTGATTATTCAAAAGTAGAGAACCGTTTCCGATTATGAAAGTCTATCAAACAGGCAGAGCGTTGATCAGGTAACGGCAGGCTTGGAGTTCAAATTTGGTCGACCCGAATGCCTATTGCGAAGCTAATTAAACAATGTGAGGGCAATTCCACCTATATCGGATGGAAAACTTGAAATGCTGGCACCCTTTGCAACTGTGGTGCAAAGTCTGTCGACAATTTTGGACGCATTTTACTGAATGAGTGATTGAAGTGGCAAGGTTTGTCTGTTCGGTGTCATCGAATTCCATATTGCCACCACTCATGTAGAACAGAAATTAGGTCCGAAAAAACTTATGCATGTATCTGAACAAGAATCTTCTGTGGTGCCTTCACAAAACTAGATATTCCAGCGAAATTGGACTTTGTTAAAAGTAACCGATTGTGCTTTTTCTGCCTAAAGTTCGGTCATAATCTACGTTCATGCAGGGTACGAAAGAGGTGCGAGCTTGATGGTTGTTCTAAGATGCTTCATATATTAATACATGGGCCCGCAATGTCAACAAAAACACCAGATGCAGCTACTGCCATAGTCGGCGTCGTGTGTTCAAGACCATAACTTAGTTGCCACCTTCATATCAACGCCAAGATTCTGCTAAGTGTGCTGCCTGTACAGATCTTTGGTGATAATATAGTGTTATCAACGTGTGCACTTTTGGACGAAGACTCCTCAGTCACCATTATGAGCGCTGATCTGGCCAAAAGGTTGCACTTATATGGCCGCCCGCGGAAATCGAATGTCCGGTGGTTCGGGAAAGAGAATGACCATAGCTACGGATTCGTTTATGGTGTATGCAGAAATAAGTGCGGATGTGGAGGGTGCTGGAAGGTATAAAATGCAAGGAATACAGACAGTAAACGGTTTGAACACACCATATCAAGCCATTGACTCGAATGAATTACAACTGTCGAAACATCATTTATATACTATCCCTCCCGCCCACTACAAAAAAGTGAAGCCTCAAATATTGATTGGATAGCCATTTAGTTGCAGCATTACGAAGGGCCTTTTGTAGCTGAACCCAGGCTTAGATGCATCGTTAATGGAAAAACGTCAACGGAAAACATAGCAGAGTCAATGGGTGAAGTTATCCTTCACAGTAGCCAGTGTAATAACGAGCGAGATGTTGTTGTGGAAATCATGGTGTAAGAGTATTTCACGTTGGAGAATTTGGGAGTTGGAAAGCCGATTAAGCAGCTGCTCTCTTTGGCCGACAAAAGAGCGCTGGACACATTGATGTCTACAACCAAAAACTGAAACGGTCGTCGTAAAACGGGTCTCTGGAAAGGGGGCCATCCCAACGTTCCAGAAAGTTACCAGATGGCGAAAGAAAGACTATGGAGTTTGGAAATAAAGTTAAAAAAGGATCTTGAGTATGGCGAAACTAATAAAAACATCATCAGGAAATACCTTGAAAAGGGTTATGCTAAAAAATTGACAACAGCTGAAGTAAATAACAGCACGCCAAGGACTAGGTACCTTCCGTATTTTGGTATTTCCGAACAAGTCGAATAAAGTAAGGTTAGTGTTTAATGTGGCAGCCAAGGTGAATGGTGCATCCCTGAACACGTTTCTCCTAAGAGGTTCTGATGAGCTGAGACCCATGATAACGATCCTGTTCAATTTCCTACTAAGAATAGTGGCTTTATCTAGTGATATTCGAGAAATGTTTTACCAAATCGTTATTGAGGCAGATGATAAAAATACGCAGCGCTTCCTTTGGAAGGAAAACAGAGAAAAGAAAGTTTTCCTATGTCTATATTCAACCCATTTGGCATGGTGGCCAACTTCTTGATCTACATGCAGTTTTATTGCGGTCAGTTTGGGCACACATTATCGGATGTGCAATTTCATTTCTTCGAGTTTGAAGGGAGTGTGCGGGCATCGTTTATCTGTGGCAAAACCGAATGTGCATTATAGAAACTGACGTCAATTCCACTACTGGAACTGTCCGCGGCCATCCTGGGGATAAGGCTATGTAATACAATTCTGGACAGCTATGAGTTGACATTTAGAGACTAAATTTTTTGGACTGACTCGAGAAACGCTATTAGCTGGATTAGATCAGAGCTCAATTTGTGACTTATAGGATTGCCGAGATTCTGAAAAGGAGCGAGGCAAACCAATAGCGTTGGGTTCCTACAAAGATTAATTCAGCTGATGAGGCAACTCTAGCGCCATACGCTCCCAAACTGAATTTTGATGGAAAATGGATAAATGGACCAGGATTTATTCGGCTTCCTGAACGGGATCGGCTTCTGCAACCATTGGTACAAAATAACCAGCTGTGATGACCAAGCGCCACCAAAGTTTGTGTTATTGCTACAGCGAGTAGCAATATTATTGAATTGTCGAGATTTTCTAGATATTCAAAATTGTGGCATGCTTGTTTACGCAAGCAAAGAAAAAGTGGAGAGCTGCTGAACGAAGTTTGTACCTCCGGACTCAGAACGAAGTTTTCGCAAAGGAAATACCCCGTCTGAACCAAAGACTAGCATAGCCCTCACAAAGCTGATTGTGGATAACTATCATTACCGTTTATGTCACCAAAGCTCAATCGCCAAGAAGATCCGACTCCGTTTTTGGGTGCAAAGTTTACACTCGACCGTTTGAAAAATAAAAAACAGGTTCCAGAACATACGCATTACACCGTATGTTAGGCCTTTTACATACACGGGTCTTAATTATTTTGGTCCAGTATACATTTCTGTTGGACGGCGGAAAGAGAAATGGTGGATTGCGCTCTTAACGTGCATGTGGTGCAAACAGTTCACCTCAAAATTGCTGGAAGTCTTTCTTCTGTTTCCTGTATGTTGTGTATACGAAACTTCATCAAACGCCGTGGAATACCGAAATGTATTAGAAGCGACAATTGCATACATTTTATCAGGACAAAAAGGGAGTTGGTAAGTGGTGACATTTTTGATAACAAAGCTATCAAAGTCGAGTTTTCGTCGAAAGGCATCGAGTGATCCCTAACGGTCCATTGAACCCGCATGCAGGCGGTTGCTGGGAGAGGTTGTTTCAATCGATGAAGATTGCAAGGCGCTTTGATAGAAGCTGAAAATATTATAAATTGACGTCCACTAACAAATCTACCTTTGTCGACAGAGGATGAGGAACCCGGTAACAACGAACCACTTCTTGTTGGAAGTATCGAACTACTCGTATACACAGACACCTGGCAGCATCGATCAAAGAACCCCGTGCCTAAGGAAACAATTGCTCATAGGTCAGCAACTAATGGATAGTTTTTGGAAAAGGCAGATCCGAGAATACTTGCCAGTTTTCTGGTTAAAAGTGGTGCAAGTGGTTCAAACGTGTAGAGTCGCTCAAGGTAGGGGATTTGAGTCTTGTTTGCAATGTAAATGTACTGAGAAGTCAATGGATACGCGGGCGTATTATTAAAGTGTTTCCCGGTCAGCATGAACAGATCCGCGTGGCAGATGTCAAAACAAAATCATGCATTTTTCGCAGACCCGCTGTAAGGATAGCCGTGCTTGATGTTGATGAGGCTTTGCAACCGGAGCACCTCACGGGGGGTGGAATGTCAATGAAATAAATATATGTAACTATGGCTGGTATTCAGATTCCAATAAAAAACAAAAAGGACTAGCCATTATTTGACACTTTGAATTTCTGAACATGTCCTTCGAAAATGTCAGAAATATTCCGCGAAATAATTGAAATACACGTCATTATTGAACGTTTTGTCTTGGGAGTCAGAATCGTGCCGTGGGATTACTTAAAAAGAGTAACAAATAAAAATGTAAGTCTAATGCAAAAATAAAATTAAAATTAATCAGAGAATGAATTCCAAATACCAACTGTCAGCCGGCGTTTTATTTGAAATTGTTATTCGGAATCTACTCCAACGTCCATTACCATTGGACGGAGTGACAATGATTGTAGAACATACTTTCTTCCTTCTTAAGGGAAGATTCCGGAGGCTTTTGAAGTTTACGGAACAGATGGATCTGAGATCAGTGAACAAGATAATTGCGAGTGCATGTGTTTTACACAATTCTGTAGATACTTCGGTCAATTTTTTTTAAAGGAGCAGAACGTAATTTGAAAATTGATTTCTCATTTCCACCAAGCCTGCTGAAAGGACCAAATGAATTAAACAACACAACAACAACGGATATTTTTAGCGCCTCAAAATATTCATATGAGGGATATTAAAATGATAGAAAACAGAAAAATAACTTTTAAAATGGTTTTTCTTTTTTACAGAACATTCCATTCCTATCCCAAAGTTCCAATATGAAACGAACAAAGTACGAGTACTTCATTAATTTCAAATGTATAAATAACAAAATATAGCAATAAAAAAGGATCCGCACAATCAAAATGTACTCTTATTTGTTGGAGTTACTCGGTACAGGGAGTTTTCCAGTTGGTGTTACAAAATAAAAAGATTTGCGTACGCTGCAAGAAAAAGAAAATACGTTAGAATATTCTTACATATCTATTTGATATAAATATTTTTAATTACTTAGATCTCATGTAAACTTTGGCAGACCTTTAATTTGTGAGTGTGTCTCCTGGTGTTCAGTTGCAGAAAGGAATGTACTCTACAAAAAAAATAAAAAATATTAGAGAAAAAGAGAAAAGATTGAAAGTGCAAATTATAACGCTTCGAAAAAACTTAGCAAAATCTCCAGTTCAATTTCCTTCTTGAAAATGTTTTCAATGATATCGCCATCCTTTTTATCAATTCTGTCTGCTTGGAAGCAATCGCTTCCTTTTTCGCTTTTAGAAGGGCCTCATAATAACCATCACGAGCCTATTTCTTTCTGCAAGTTTTTAAGAGAATCCGAAGACGAAGAGGAACATTTGTAAATATTTTTCGATGGGGAAGGGGTCAGCGGCTGATCTTCATCCAGTGTATCTGCCATTTCAATCAATGATATTCTCCCAAAGTGAATGGTATGATTGTTTGAAATGATGAACTTATCCCCAAATATTTCGTCCATTTCTGCCATATGCAGCGCTATGCAAGGGCGCGCATCAGTCTTGTACATATCCTTCGCCATGTTGTACAATATGAGTAGCGTTCTCAGTTTTCTTTCCAAGGCACTGGCCATTGTACTTGAATTCTGAGAAATGTGTTAAGATTCAGAACAATTGACCATATTAAAGTAACTTACCGTGATGCATTGGCAAAGAATATCTTCCAGTGCATTTGCATATGCAATTTTTTTCCAGCGGGCATGCGAAAGTTCTTCCTTTTGTGTTAGATAGCAATTAAGTAGCCCCAGAATCTCCTCCCTTGGCCAAACCTTCTCAGTCATGTGTCTTGTGTCTTAAAGTCAAGCAATAAGTTGAAATAATTGATTATGGGTTATATGTTAATGTACAAACCTTCTATTTGCAAATTAAAGAGAAAATTTAATAAATTTATAAATAGATTTTAATTTTAAAATAAATTTATTTTTGTTGGTGGAATGTGTAAACTGCCTATAGTTTGACATCTCTCAAAAATTCATCGTAATTGAAAAATAAAGTATATGGAAGCGTAGTTTTATGTCCGCCAAATAGATAGCTTACATAAATTGACTTAATGTTGATCGCTAAGTTATTGTAGTTCTTCTTGTAGTAGTAGTTTTTTGGCTAAAACTGTAAAGTGTCGTTCAATCAAAAAGCCCCGCTCATAAGGCAACGCTCCCCAGAGCTGAACTGGTACAATGAATACGTGATGATGTACAAGAACATCTGCATAAGTTTGTCGATGCAGTTGACAAACTCAGCGACGTGGATATTGACATAATTGCCGGCTTGCCCGCAATAATGCTTCCTACAGTTTTCCTTCAAATTTTGCCAACTTTCGATGTGCGATTGAATCAAGAGAAGTACCTACATATGGCAAGCAGTGTCTAAGTCAACGTTCAGGAGCAAAGTTTAATTAAAGAAGTGGAACTGTCGAGGACGGGTTGTATTTTATGCACACAATTGGTGAGAACTGCTTGAAATTGTGTGATTATTCTTGTGAATCCGTTAACAACCACGTAATGCTCTACGTTTGTGGGTGGATGGGAACTGAATCATTTGTAAGGCCAAATATTTCGTTACATTCACACGCGATCATTCCAGATGGTGTGAAATGCGGTTTCTCAACAAGAAAGATCAAGTTTTCTCAGAATTTCAAAAAATCAAAGCAGTATTTGAAAGGTGTGGGTTTCCAATCATCCAGTGGTTTCCAATACAGGTGCAGAATACAAACAGATAAGCCATGGAACGCTATACTACACTGTCAAGCCATCTTCGATCTCAACAACGAAAAGGACGATTTTGTGCCGAAAATCATCGACTAACAAAGCTCTGGCGACCGAAAAGTGGCGGGATATCCCCCAACCCGCTCGAGGGAAATGTTGATGCCAACGAGGGATCGCGACGTCTAAGAACGGAGTTTTCAACCGATTAGGGGCGGTATAACCCCGGCTTGCACGAAGGAAATGACGTGGCAAACGAGGGACCGCACAAATGATTAAGAGATTTAGGGGTGGCCGTGGTATAGTGGCACAAGCCATCGCTTCTCACTCGGACGGTCAAGGTTCGAATCCTACCCATGACAAGTTTTTCATTTGTATAATTGGAACTAAGAAAATCAGAAAAATCTGCGTGTGAAGGCATAACACTGGCATGTAGATTTGGCTGTTGTAGAGTTTTAAGCACAAAACAACCGTTAAAATTTACAACCTGAATCATTCCGAGTGAAGAAAAACTCTCCGTCATATTCGGGCTCCCACCCCTGGAGAGTCAATATCGAAACCAAATACACTGAGTTTCAAGCCACTACATCACAACAACTTTCCTTTCTCCTACTTCTATCTTTCGGCCCGCGCCCTGGCGACAGTGAAAGGGTATCATAAGCCCCTTGAGGCGCACGTAAATTATAAAAAAAAAGAGCATATACGAGTACTATACGAATTAATTCTGAGCCCAGTAAGGCCTTAATTGTGATGTACTGGGATCCTGTTACGTTTTGATAGCTATAAGAGTGAAATCTCGCAGAAACAGCTTTAAGGGTAATGCAACAAACGCGCCCGTCCCGTTTAAACCCTGGCAAGGCTCAAAGTATGATGAATATTTGTCACCGTCAACCCCAGCATAGCCTCTCTGCTTGCATAGACAACCATGAGATCTCTAGGTGACTACACATTCGAACACTGATGAGTCGGTACGCTATTGCAAAGATAAACGCTAATAACAATTACAAAAATAAGGGAGGAGATGAAAAGTGGATCGAAGAGAATCCATTTCAGAAGAGCTCTAGAGTAGGAAGGCCACCGGTTGCACAAGTGCCAACGCCCCAGCCGCTGACGGGGAGATGCATACTGCCCCCTACCGATGCGGTACAGAAACCGGCACCACCTACTCAGCTATCTGTCTTCCGAAAATTGGGAGAACAGATTAAAAGCCTGGTGGACATGTTCGAGGATGGAAAAAGGTGCTCTATCCACCAACCGATGCGAGATGCCATCGAAAGCATCAAGGCGTTGTATGAACTGTCGGTAACAGAAACGCACGGCCAAAGAGGTTATTCAGAAAAATAACGCTTCCCAAACATCTTCATGGCTAAAAACAGCATTGAGGCGGAAAAGGAGACGGGAGCCAAGAGATGAAACTCCTATCTACAAAAGCCGCCCAAAACCGCACACAGAGGCTGGCAATATCGCAACCCCGGCAAAGCTAAGCCACATAAAGGAGGGCAAGAGGGAGAAAGATCCCATGCCTAGAAAGGCTGGTGAAGCCCAGAACAACGGTCGTGGTTAAAGAGAGCAACGCCTGGAAGAAGGTCGAAAAGAGGAAGAGGCAAACAAAGCAAAAAAAAAACACTCGTCAAAAAAAGAGAAAACCCCGCCAAATGCAACTGTCGTGGCAGCCAAGGGCGAGCTCTCTTACGCTGATATCCTCCGGAAAGTTAATGTGGATCCCAAACTTGAGGAACTCGGCGCCTCAGTGACAAGAATCAGAAGGACGCAAAAGGGCGACTTACTGTTCCACCTGAAGGGCACAGGCGATAAGACGGAACAACTGAAGGGTATAATCGGTAAAACCATGCGCACAGACGCGGAGTTGCGATTTCTCACCACATTGGAGACCAACAACATAGATGAAGTCACTACAAAATGTGACACATGCAACGCCATCAAATCAAAGTTCGATTGGAATGGGGCATGCGAAACAGACATTGTAAGTCTAGGGAAGGCGTTTGGCGACACACAAGTCGTACGATAGTGCTGTAGGCAGACTTTGCTTAAGTCCGCTGAGATAAGAATTGGCTGGTCAAGCTGACAAAGTGCTTCCGATGTCTCGAATTTGGACACACGACATGAAACTGTAAATGCGGGCATGACCGATCAAAACAGAGCAGGAGATGCGGCGAAGAACGTCGTATAGCCAAGGTGTGCCATGCCAAGGATCGACTGTGCTCCTGGTGCAAAAAGGACCAACCGGAGAAAGCCACGCACATTGCCAAAAGTGCAAAAGGCCCGGTATTTAAGAGAGCGCTGACTGGCAACAAGTGATTAAGGTCGCCCAAATAAACATTATGCATTGTGCGGCCGCCCAAGACATACTGACCCAAACCACGAGGGAGAAAGGTATAGACATCGCTCTTATCAGCGAAACATATAAGTCCCTTGATGGATCGACGACAACCAAAAGAAAGCAGCCATCTGGATCTGCGGCAACCACGCGTTGCAAAAGGTCGGTGATCCGGCTGACTACTTCGTGTCAGCTAGAATAAATAGCATATACTTTTATAGCTGCTACACACCGCCCAGTCTTACACACGATGATTACCTAAAGTTGCTAGATCACATCGTAGCCGATGAGCAAATAAAGCACCCAATGGCTATCGCGGGCGACTTTAATGCATGGGCTGCGGAATGGGGGAGCAATATTACGATTGTAAGAGGGCGAGCTCTCTTCGAAGCATTCGCATCGCTAGATGTAGGATTGGCCAACAAGGACACAAAAAACACGTTTCGCAAAGCAGATAGAGGGTTAATCGTCGAAATCACTTTATGAGTAACTTTCTCCTGCGAAAAACAAAATGAAAAGCCAGTGAAGATTACTCGCATAGCGACCACCAGACGATTACCTTCAGAGTCGGAAAAAAAAGATCAGAAAGCTTCCCAAGCGGAGATTGAAAAGAAACATCCTAAAGGGAGGCGTTCGAAGAAATGATAAGCAGAGTCTTTTCAACCCATAACAGTACAGCAGATGAACTATCCTGACGGACACAATCACTGCAGCATGCGGGGGAAGACCATAGTTTAAGGAACTCTTGGTAGAATTCAGGATGGCTAGACGAGATTTTGAAAACGCAATCAAAGAAAGCAAAAGAAGTGTTTCAAACACCTGTGTCGAGGGGCAGACCTAGATCCCTGGGACAAAGCATGGTGATGAAGAGTCTAAAAATCAGCTGGTCTCCACAAATATCCGGCCCTGCACTGCTGAAAACTATAGTAATGCACTTATTCCCGCGTAAGCCTTTCACCCTTCCTACTATTATCAGGGAAATCAGTGCAGATCGCATTCCGGCAATCACACCGGAGGATCTGCAAGGAGCATGCTCAAAAATACGCGATAAGAAAGCACGAGGACCCGACGGTATCCCAAACATCGCAGTTAAAGCGGTCACTAGAAAGAGACCAGACCTCTGCACAACAACAATGCGGAAATACTTCGAGAAAGGTGTATTCCCCGAACCATAGAAGCTCCAGCACTTGGTCCTGCTACCAAAGGGAAAGAAGCCACCCGGAGAACGTTAGTCATATCGCCCAATATCTCTGGTAGATACACTCGGGAAGATTCTCGAGAGTATTATTTATAATAGACTTATAACGGTGGCTGAAGATAAGGGAGCTCTGTCGGACTATCAGTATGACTTCAGAAAATCGCGTGTTTTACTGTCGATGCCATAAAATCGGTAGTAGATACAGCTACTGTGGCTATACAAGGGAAAATGTGGCGACGGGGAGAAAAAGAGTACTGTGCAGTAGTGACGCCCGACGTTAAAAATGCATTTAATTCGGCGGACTGGGCATTTATCAGAAGTTCCGCTGGCAAGAATGAATACGCCACATTACCTTTTGAAAAATGGTCATGAACTTCTTCAGCACTAGGAAGTTGAGATACCAGACTGACAATGGTGTAAAATACTACAATGTTACTGCGAGGTTCAGTTCTTGGACCTCCTGTGGAATACTATGTACGACAGAGTCTTGTGGCTAACGCTACCCGAGGGAGTTAAGTGATTGGCTTTGGCGACGATATTGCCGTGGTATCAGTGGCAAAACATATCCACGATACTAAAACAGCTACAAACAAAGCAATCACGAGAATTAAGGGCTGGTTGGAGTCGGTCAGTTTGGAACTAGACCGTTGCTTTCCTTATTACGAGCTGCAAGGCCGTAGAATACGCGAACTTCACTGTAGGGAATCAAACCATAAGATCAAAGGACTAACTTAAGTACCTAAGAGTCACGCTTGATAACCGGCCTCGGTTCGAAGTGCACGTCGAGTACTCCTGCAAAAAACCACGGAAGAACTAATCCGTCTAACATTATATCCGGAAAGGTCCCAACGGATGCGGAAATGGGCACGTCGAATGATCCGTGTTTGAACGACTTATTTTAAATCCGTTTCTCTCTAGCGCAATTTTCCATAAATCTGCAAATCTTCAACGTTATCGCTTAGTAAAACTGCATCGTCACCGAATAGAATTGGCGTTACATTTGCTTCGCGCTGGCAGTCTTTTAAGAGATAGTCCGATACTACGTTAAAGAGGAAAGGGCTAAGGACGATTCCTTGGTGCACTCCGACTGCTTAAGTATGAATTACTTAATTATTATTATTTTCTTTTATTATTAATCTTGAATTGTAAACCTATTTAATTTTAAAGTCGGAATTTGTCAAAAAGAATTTTTTTGTGAATATTGAAACATTTGTAAAAGTACCCTATGGAGTTGCCGATATTTGTTTTCGCTTAACTTTTGATTTTTTTTTTGTTATCCCATGACTTTGCTCTCTTTATTCTCTTTTTTATTGCACTTGTTTGCTGCAGATCCGCTATGACGTGATCTATGTAAATTCATTCTTCCAATGCAACTTAGCACCAGAGAGACATTAAACTGTCTCTTTGATTCGGCATCCACCATCGGTGTAAAAGTTTTGAATTATTTGAATTTCATTTTATATCAAAGCTGGTCCTTCCGTCCGAATTTGAAAAAAAAAATTTGTTTGTTGTATTTAATTATTGAACTCGTTTGAATTATATTTTACTTTTTTTCGTTAAATACAATAAGCCTCGATTTTTGCTTCGTACAATTAAGGTGGTTGCTGAATAAATTTGCAGAAAGCATCTGAACAGCTGGTATAATTTTGGATTTTGAATTTTGGTGCTGTTGTCTGCTGCTGGTTGTATAAAATAGGAGCTGCTTAGAAATTTCCAAGTCGGACATTGATTCTTTGATTTGAACAAATAATAGTGATTGTTTATTGATTTAGCTTGAAGAATAAATTGTGTTTATTACAATGGAAGTATTAAAACAGTCGCGAGGTCATTTAAAAGGTGTTATAACACGTGCGCATAAATTCGTTGTTTACCTAACTGATGAAGTCGAGGTAGAATTTTTAGAAACGCGCTTGGAACGTTTAGAAGAGATTTGGAGAGACTTTTGCCTAAATCAAAAGCAATTTTTTGACTTTCACGGTACGGAGGGTTTTGGTGACCCTGAAGCTGATTTCGAAGCTACTGAAACCAAATAGTTCGTGACAAAAAGTGCGTTCGTTAAAGCGATTCGTAAAAAAAGTCCCTCGCGATCATCTAATGCCGACAATGTTGATTCTGAAAAGATTGCTAAGCAACAAGCCGCTTTGTTCGAATCATTGCTTACTAAGCCCACGTGTTCTAATACAGTTCAAAAGACATTTTCTGAAATTGAATTGCCTCCGTTTAAAATAGCTTCATTTTCGGGTGATAATAGGGAATGGCCCGGTTTCCGTGACATGTTTATTGGAGGTATCGATTGTAAGAAAAACTTACCGGGTGCACAAAAGTTAAGATATTTAAAGCTGTTCTTACGCGAAGATGCAGCGAAACTCTTGAATCACATAGAAATTACTGACGGTAATTATGAACTTGCATGGGAAAAACTCGAGAACCGTTATAACAAACCGCTTTATATTGTCAACGCGTATATTGAAAGCTTCCTTAATATACAACCAGTAACCAATACCGACAGCGCGCGTTTACGTTATTTAACGGACAATGCTGACGAAGTGATTCGCGGGTTAAAATCTACTAGATCGAAAAACCGGGATCCTTGGTTGATATATCTTCTTCTACGTAAGACAAACTTAGAAACGCGAAAGGCTTGGGCTCTTGCTAATAAACATTCAGTAGAATCCACGATTCAAGAATTGCTGGACTTTTTTGAACAAGAGAAACAAGCAACCTCCGCATTCTTGTGTTTCGCGAAATCCCAAAAGTCTAACCGTCTCACACTTATCTTGCCCTAAGTGCAAGGGAAGTCATTCACTTTCACTGTCGATTACAACTCGTCGTGTTTTTGTAAGAGATCAACGTCTTTGCTATAACTGTCTAGGTACCAATCACACTTCCGGAAAATGTCGTGTAGAGGCTCGTTGTTCGAATCGCAAAACCCGTCATCATACCTTAGTACACTTGGATCAAGTTAAACAATCTGCCATTGAGTAGCCTTTAGAAACTTTAAACGCAGAAGACTGTTACCGCAATCGTCCGATATCGGTCTTGAGTAATCAGTTTAAGGATAAGGGTCGTTCCTGTGGTATGCTCCCTACAGTACTTGTGAACATTATTGACATCACCGGAAAACCCCAACAATGTCGTGTGCTCCTTGATACCGGTTCTCAGGTCTCGATCGTAACTGAAAGGTTAGTCAAACGGCTAGGTCTTCGGCCAAGACATGCTGGTATTTGGTCTCAAGCGGCTGGCATTACAAATGGCGTGGTAGCGCTCAACTTATTTTCTCGATTCGGTTCAACTCAGTTGAAAGTAGAAGCATACTGTGGTATATATGTGATTAAATCAAGGATCCAGTGTTGCATAGTTTTAGGATCATACAAACTCTCCACCTTGGAGAGTTCAGTATTTCCCCAGTTTCAAACCAGAAATTACGAGAAAGAACTAGAACCCGACAAATGTGGTATAAATACAGGATGAGAAACTGCGTACGATAAGTCGATTTTTGGAAAGCGATGGAAAAGGACCGAAGTGAAAGATAAGAGATTTGAATTGTGAAATAGAAGTGAAATTGTTTGTGAATTGATTGAAAGTTGTATTTAAATAATAATAAATAGAGTGTTTTGAAACAGAATAACGTTTTATCATTTCGAACCCTAGCAGAAATATTACATTGGTGTCAGAAGTGGGATAAAACTTATTCTGAGTGCTGTAAAATAATAATAAAAAAAAATGCCACGTACATTGCTGCAGCTAAGTATACCCCAGCTGAAAATGGAGCTAGAGAAGCGGAATCTCTCCGCAGCTGGAGGGAAAAGTGATTTGATTCTTCGGCTACAAGAAGCGATCGAAAAAGATGGAAAAGACCCTAAGTCCATGTCGTTCGACGTAGAAGAGGAGCTTGTAAGCACAGGGGTTGACATGTCTGCCATGATGGAATTACTCCTTGGATTGATTTCTAAGTGTAAACAACAAAGGAGAAGTATGGATTCTAAGTTTGAAGAACAAAGGCGAAGTATGGATTCTAAGTTTGTTTGTTGTTTGATAAACAACTCAACTACGACGCTTTGGTTAAAGCCATAGAAATGCGCTTCGGAGATGACCATATGCAGCAAGTATACAGAGTCCAACTGCGCAGCAGAGTCCAGAAGAGGGGCGAAACACTTCAGCAGTTGCAGGCCGATATCGAACGGTTGGCGCATCTATCTTATCCTAATGCCGGAGAAGACCTTATCAACGAAATGGCTGTAGAGGCGTTTACCCAAGCGATTGAAGATAGGCAGTTGCAAATGGCTGTAAGAATGGCTGGAAAATGAACCCTTCCTGAGGCCCTAGCATTTGCCCTGACGATGAAAGCTGCCGACCAAGCATCTCAAGAAATCCACCGCGTGAGAGAAGTGACAGCCGTGGAATGCTCCTGCCAACGAACAGACGTCGTGGAGCGGAACAGTGTGCGAAATGGCTGTAGAGGCGTTTACCCAAGCAATTGAAGATAGGCAGTTGCAAATGGCTGTAAGAATGGCTGGAAAACGAACCCTTCCTGAGGCCCTAGCATTGGCCCTGACGATGAAAGCTGCCGACCAAGCATCTCAAGAAATCCACCGCGTGAGAGAAGTGACAGCCGTGGAATGCTCCTGCCAACGAACAGACGTCGTGGAGCGGAACAGTATGCGTGGAGGACAAGTCCGTTGTCGGAACTGCAACAAAATAGGACATCTGCAGCGCGAGTGCAGGTCTCCACTTAAACAACGCAGTGGTCAACAATGCAATGCTAGGAGACGTAACAGGAATGACATCTATCCTGCAAGCAGCGCAACGTCAAGTCAACAGGCGGGAAACGTGTAAGAACCAACTTCGAGGGGCAGAAGTTGGTTTCTGGAATTGACGCCCCCAGGATCAAAATCCAAGTCTCCCAAACAAAACGAAGTAACAAGAGTCTTACAGTGGAAGCCCACATTGGCCAGAATAAATGCGTGGCCACCATTGACACCGGTGCCACCGCTTCCATTATAAGAAGGGATATCGCCCATGATTCATGGCTGCACAATGCCAGTAGCTACTGCTTGAAAACAGCAACAGGAGGGACGGCAAAGGTGTATGAAGAAGTTGTTCTTACGATCAATCTGGCAGGACTAACATTCACCCACGTATTCCTAGTGGCCGATATATGCGACGAATGCATTGGAGTTGACTTTATGAAGGCGCATAATGTAGTGCTCGACATCGGAACTCAAGTACTTAAGTACAGGAACGTCGAGATTCCAATGGTGTACGGGAATGAGAATGCCGCATGCCTTAGGACAGTAGTCAACAAGGACGAGATCTTACCACCTTCCGCAGAGAAATTAATTTGGGCGAAGCTGGAAGGTGGTCTTGGGGGCCATTGATTCTATTTGATTGAGCCGGACTCTAAAAATCATTATCAGAATTACGTCGTGGGAAAGATGCTCGTTGAGCCGAAAGGCAAAATGGTCCCAGTAAGAATCTTGAATGTGGGAAATAAGAGCATCAAACTAAAGCAAGGACAATCGATCGGAGCGTGCGTACCGATAACTGCTGTCACCAAGTTGTCGAAGGAGAATGCTGCTATATCTTTGCCATTAAGTAGCACAGCTGAGTTGAAAAGAACTATACTCAGGCAAACCGAGCTGAACCAGGAGCAACGAGCGATGGCAGAGGAACTAATCAACGAATTTGCAGACGTATTTGCCTCGCAGGATGGCGAATATGGCAGCACACATTTGGTACAACACCGAATAGACACTGGAGATGCAAGACCCATACGTCAACATCCTAGGCGTTTACCATTAGCTAAGCAGACGGAGGTTGCAGAAATGGTTTCGACTATGGAAAATCAAGGGTTGATTGAAGGCTCTAAGAGTCCGTGGCCATCACCCGTTGTACTGGTCAAGAAGAAAGACGGCACCAATAGATTCTGCGTGGATTATCGCCAGCTAAGTAATGTCACCAAGAAGGATAGCTACCCCTTGCCAAGGATTGACGACACACTGGACACACTGTCAGGAGCGCAATGGTTCTCCACACTTGATTTGAAGAGTGGCTACTGGCAAGTACAGATCCATCCGGAGGA
Source organism: Volucella inflata (assembly GCA_928272305.1). Lineage (NCBI taxonomy): Eukaryota > Metazoa > Arthropoda > Insecta > Diptera > Syrphidae > Volucella > Volucella inflata. The sequence goes on along the minus strand of OV743716.1, from coordinate 88,543,017 downwards.
CCGTGAAAAGACAGCCTTCACCGCAGGAAACGGGCTTTGGCTATTCACAGTTATGCCATTCGGATTATGCAATGCTCCGGCAACCTTTGAGCGTCTAATGGAACGCGTTTTGCTGGGACTAACATGGAAAACCTGTTTGGTCTACCTGGACGATGTCATCGTGGTCGGCAAAACTTTTCAAGAACATCGAGATAACTTAAAGGAAGTGTTCCAAAGACTACGAAGTGCACAGCTAAAGCTAAACCCGAAGAAGTGTCATCTCTTTAGGCCAGATGTCAAATACTTGGGACACATCATCTCATCCGAAGGGGTAAGGACAGACCCAGAAAAGATCGAAGCGGTGAAAAATTGGCCAGTCCCAAGAGACAAACACCAACTGAGAAGCTTTCTGGGACTCGCTACCTACTACACGCGGTTTGTGAAGGATTTTGCTGGGATAGCAAAGAGTTTGCATCAACTAACAGAAAAGGGAAAACAATTCAAATGCTCAAGTGAATGCGAAAGAAGCTTCAAAACTCTCAAACAACAACTATGTAAGGCCCCTGTACTAGCGTACCCTACTCCAGGAAAAACATATATTGTGGATGCAGATGCCAGCAGCGTCGGAATTGGAGCTGTCCTTTCGCAGATGCATGACGGGCAAGAAAAAGTAGTTTCCTACTTTAGTAGGGTGCTCTCTAAGCCAGAAAGGAACTACTGCGTTACAAGGCGGGAACTTCTTGCTTTGGTCTTGGCAACAAAGCATTTCCATAAGTACCTGTACGGACGAAAACTCATTCTTCGCACAGACCATGCATCTCTGAAGTGGTTGCTGCAATTTAAAAATCCTGAAGGACAAGTCGCAAGGTGGATTGAACGACTCCAGATGTACGACTACGAGATACAGCATCGAAAGGGAAGCCTCCGGATATCGAGCCAATACTCGCCTGGAAAGAACACGAAGAAAAACCAGATTGGCAGGAAATATCAAATAAAAGTCCCGAACTAAAGGCATACTGGGCACAGTGGGACTCGCTTCAAGTTCAAGATGGTGTTTTGAGGCGAAGGTGAGAAAGCTCGGATGGAAAGTCGTTTGTGATGCAGCTCGTTGTGCCAAGGTCGAGAGTCAGTGACGATCTAAGGGAACTGCACGATGGAATATCCGGAGGCCACTTGGGAGTGAATAAGACGTTAGAAAAGGTGCGAGAACGTTTTTATTGGGTGCACGCCAAGGACGATGTCGAAAATTGGTGCAGAAAGTGTGTCACCTGCGCCGCCAGTAAAGGCCCGAGGGTCAAAAATCACGGCAAAATGCAGCAATACAACGTTGGAGCGCCATTCGAGAGAATCGCAGTTGACATTGCAGGACCGTTTCCTGAAACCGAAAATAGAAATCGCTACATTCTTGTTGTTATGGATTACTTCAGCAAGTGGCCTGAGGCTTTTGCTATCCCTAACTAAGAAGCCAAAACCGCGATTGAGCAGATCGTTTACAACTGGGTGAGCAGATTCGGCGTACCGATGGAATTGCACTCGGATCAAGGGCGTAACTTCGAGTCTAAGATTTTCCAAGGGGTGTGCGAGCTACTGGGTATCAAAAAGACGAGAACAACACCGCTCCACCCACAATCGGACGGGATGGTAGAACGCTTCAACAGAACCTTGAATGAACACCTATCAAAGGTCGTTGGTGACAAGCAATGCGATTGGGAAAGGCACATTCCAATGTTTCTATTAGCCTATCGGAGTGCAGTACACAACACCACAGGTCACACTCCATCGGAAATCCTTTTCGGTCGAACAGTCCGGTTACCTAGTGAATTGATGTTTGGATCACCGCCGTCTGAAGAGAACAGAAATGAAGACGACTATGTCGAAGACCTCAGACGGATTATTAGGGACGTGCACCAAAGAACCAGGGATAAGATCAAGATAGCCAGTGACCGCATGAAGACGAGGTATGATGTCAAGGCGACCACAACGGGATTCCAGGAAGGAGATCTAGTGTGGCTATATAACCCTCATAGATGGAAAGGCGTATCACCCAAATTACAGCAAGACTGGGAAGGACCATATAAAGTCGTAAAACGCATCAACGATGTTGTCTATAGCATTCAACGAGGAAGAGGCAAGATGAAAGTGGTTCATGTGGATCGAATACATCGCTATATTGGGCAGAATGTCGAAGAGTTTGTTCGGGACGAACAAGTTAAGAGTGGGATATTGTGGTATATGTGATTAAAGCAAGGATCCAGTGTTGCATAGTTTTAGGATCACACAAACTCTCCACCTTGGAGAGTTCAGTATTTCCCCAGTTTCAAACCAGAAATTACGAGAAAGAACTAGAACCCGACAAATGTGGTATAAATACAGGATGAGAAACTGCGTACGATAAGTTGATTTTTGGAAAGCGATGGAAAAGGACCTAAGTGAAAGATAAGAGATTTGAATTGTGAAATAGAAGTGAAATTGTTTGTGAATTGATTGAAAGTTTTATTTAAATAATAATAAATAGAGTGTTTTGAAACAGAATAACGTTTTATCATTTCGAACCCTAGCCGAAATATTACAATACATTTTAAAGCAAATAACGTCGCAAACACCATCCGTTTCCTATGAGCTCAATGATTGTTCACTGTTGGATAATATTGAAATTGCTGACCCCTCGCTTAACAAGTCCGGCCCCATTGATGTTTTGCTCGGCTCGGAAAAGGCATGGAGTATTTTGCGCGATGGTCGCCTTATTGATGACAAGGAAAATATTGTCGTTCAAAACACGATCTTTGGTTGGGTTATCACCGGAAATATACCGGACAACAAAATTGCATATAAGTGCAAGTGAAGACCTAGATTTCTTGCCAAAGTCTATTTGGGAAATGGAGGAAGTTGCTCTTAATCTTTCTGTTGTAAAATATCAGGACATTGCCGATAAGCAATTTGCTGCAACCTTCTTGAGAGCTCCTGATAATAAATATGTAGTGAAATTGCCATTTAAGTAGGGCAATAGTAAATTTGGGTGTTTCGAAGTGTGTTTCGGGCGCATTAGCTCGGTATACTCGTAATGAAGGTTTGCAGATAGAATATTGTAGTTTTACTTACTTTACTTTAGGTGGCGCTACAGTCCGGGGTGGACATGGGCCTCAGTCAACAAGCTTCTCCAGTCAGCTCGATCCCTGGCTAGCAGCCTCCAGTTTCGCACGCTAAGTTGGCTGAGGTCCTCTTCCACTTGCGTGCGCCACCTGAGTCTTGGCCTTCCTCTACTGCGCTGTCCCTCGGGGGCGGATTCGAAGACTTTTCGGACCGGAGCATTGGTGTCCATGCGCTCTACATGACCCACCCATCGCAGTCTTTGGATCTTCACTCTTCTGACTAGGTCCATGTCGATATACAGTCTATAAAGTTCGTTGTTGTATCTCCTCCTACAGTCACCGTCAATGCAGACGGGACCGAAGATCGCCCGAAGAATTTTTCTCTCGAAGCAACCAAGAACACCCTCATCCACTTTTGATAATGTCCATGCCTCTGCGCCATAGAGCAGGCCCGGGATTAGGTCTTATAAAGGGTGACTTTTGCTGTCCAAGAGAGGGCTTTACTACTCAGTTGCCTTCTTAACCCAAAGAAAGAGCGGTTGGCAAGAGTTACTCTTTGCTTGATTTCAGCGCTGGTGTCGTTGTCTGTATTTATAGCAGAGCCTAGGAAGACAAAGTCCTTAACTATCTCAAAGTTATATCTGTTGAGGGTGAAGTTCTGCCCGAGACGTCGGTGTTGGTTGTCCTTCTTGCTTGACAGCATATACTTGGTCTTGCCCTCATTGAGCGCTAAACCCATTTTCGCCGCTTCCGTCTCAATACTCGCGAAAGCGCCACTGACACCACGCTGCTTTCTCCCGATTATGTCGATATCATCAGGGTATGCGAGTAGTTGGATGGACTTTTGAAAGATAGTGCCTCTTGTGTTTGTACGTGAGTTTTGCACTATTCTTTTAAGTACGATGTTGAAAAAATCGCATGACAGCGCATCGCCTTGTCTAAATCCTTTCTGGACATCAAAGGTCTCGGCGAGATCGTTACCGACCTTGATGGAGCAGCGTGCATTCTCCATCGTCTTCTGCACAGACGGACGAGTTTGGCAGGGATGCCAAAACTAGACATTGCTCTATATAGTTCGTCTCTATAGATGCTGTCATGATGCCTCAAAATCGATGTATAGGTGGTATGTATCGATCTGAAGCTCATGGGTCTTCTCCAAGATCTGCCGAAGTGTGAATATCTGGTCGATAGTGGACTTTCCTGGCCTAAAGCCACACTGATATGGACCTATCAGGTTGTTGACGAACGGTTTCTGGCGTTCACACAATACGGCGGATAACATCTTATATGCGATGTTAAGGAGACTGATGCCTCTGTAGTTGGCGCAGTTAAGAGGATCTCCTTTCTTGAGAATTGGACAAACAATGCTGAGGTTCCATTCATCGGGCATACTTTAGTCCGACCATATTTTACAGATGAGTTGGTGTATGCTCCTTACCAAGTCATCGCCTGCCGCTCCAGCAGCTTCGGACTTAAGCTTCGATGTAGCTATCTTCACTTCATCCAGGTCGGGTGGACGGAATTGTTGGTCATCATCGTCCAGGTTGAAAGGTTGATTCTGCCTGACAGCGTCATTTGGTCCGTCATCGCCGTTATACAGTCTGCAGAAATGATCTTTCCAGATTCTCAGCATCGACTACGATTCTACTACGATGCCCCCTTTTTCATCTCTACATGTTATGTTATTTTTACCTTTTGGTAAAACTTCCGAACCTCATTCCTGGAGTAGCATCTCTCAATTTCCTCGACCACGCGCTTCTCATGCTCTTTCTCCTTCCTCCTGAGAAGCCGGTGCTCGTCTCTCCTCTTCCGCTCAAAGAGCTCATGAGCAGCTCTGGTCTTTCTAAGCAGCGCCGCGTTATATGCATCTTGCTTAGCTGCATGTGCTTGCCGGTATTCATCATCGAACCAGGGGTTTCGCTGTGGTGGACGAGTGAAACCCAGCACATCAGAAGCGGCATCTCTGATGGCGTCTTGGCAGTGTTTCCAATGGTCTTCGATGCACGATGCTGGCGGCATTGGACCTCTTAAGGGATTAAGAAACACTCGATCGGAAAAGTACTTGGCGATCATTTGCGATTGTAGCCGTCTGACTTCGAATTTTCTCACAGCATTAGTTTGTCTTGGCGTAGTTTGGGATATCCGCAGCCGTACCTTGGCTACATCGGAACGTACGCACATCCATAATACTGGAGGAGTGTCTTGCGTCGATCGCAATGTGATCAATCTGGTTGACTGTTGATTGATCAGGAGTTCTAGAAATCCCCTTGTGTATGTCGAGTTTTGGGAACCGCGTACTAGCCACGGAAATGTTTCGCCCGCCGCAAAGTCGATTAGCCTGAATCCGTTATCGGAGGTAGTGTTAAGCAGGCTATGTTTTCCGATTGTTCCACCAAAGATACCCTCTCTTCCTAGCTTTGCATTAAAATCACCGAGGACAATTTTAATGTCATAGCTAGGGCATTGCCCGTAGGTCTTGTTAAGGAGCTCGTAGAAGGCATCCTTGGTGTCGTCGTCTTTCTTCTATGTGGGGGCATGCGCGCATATAAGTCTAATGTTGGCGAATTAAGCCTTGATGTGGATTGCTACGAGGCGCTCGGTCACATGCCGGAAGCTGAGGACTTCTTGTCTTAGTCTGCCTCCGACAACAAATCCGCATCCACAAATAAGCGCTGCTTTTGCCGGCGATAGCAATTGCCATAGTAGATATCGCAGTTTTCATCTTCTTTTTGTCCGGCCCATCCCATCGCATTTCTTGAATGGCGGTTATGTCTGCTTTGCAGCAGTCTAAGGCCTCCGCTAGTTGCTCGGCTGCACGTGCTCTATTAAGGGATCTAACATTCCACGTGCATATCCGAAGCTCATTGTCCTTAAATCGTTTGCTTGGGTTGTCAACAGTAGCTCCGTCCATATCCGAGGCTTGTTGATGCTACGTAACTTATGTTTTTTTTAAATGGCCGGGCAGTTACGCCGGGGGCACAACCCCCAACCTGGAGGACCAGTTCCATTTTGAATGCCCCTAGGACGAAGGGTCTATTATACCGAAGCCAGTAACCCGTTCGTATATAGGGCTCGTCCGCCACCATCTCTTTTCCAATAGTCCTGAAAATCCTTACCGGCCTGAGCTCAAATATGTCGGAGTAGCCCGAATAAGGTCTTGTTTAACCCTGATTTGTGGCGCATGAAGCCCGCCATTTGCCCCCTTCACTTCGCAATCTCTGATAAGATTCCCGGATGGCGCCACGGGGAGGCGTGAAGTAGGGCTTATTAGCAGAGCTGCAAGATGTTCAGCTGCAGAGGCTCATTCTTAAGGAACCAGCACCTGTCGTTGCCATCTATATTGGCGTTTTATGAAAACTTATTTAGAGCTAGAGCGCAGGGAACGTATACCTGATGAAAAGATAAAGTCTACAATACGGAAGGTGTTTTATTTTCCTCACCATGCAGTGGTCACTAATAAGATACGCGTCGTTTTCGATGGCTCGTTCAAGGATTCCAACGGGAAAAGTTTGAATGAGATGACGCATGTAGGGCCCTCTCTTCAACGAAATCTGATTTATGTTTGCATTAGATTCCGTCTGCATAAATATGTGTTTTGTTTGGACATCGTTAAGATGTTTCGACAAATTTGGGTTGATGCTAGCGATCGGGACTATCAGCGTTTCGTATGGAGGGAGAATTCTAACGCACCAGCTGAACATTATTGGTTGAATACCGTAAGATATGGTACCTCGCCTGATCCATTTTTATCAATGAAGGTTTTAAAGCAACATGCCGCAGACTATAAAGATCAATTTCCACTGGCCTCTCATTCAGTTCTTCATGATTTTTATGTTGATGACATTTTAACAGGTGCGGACTCGTTATCTGAGGTCGTAGGATTAAAGGAGAAGTTAGTGAAAATGCTGAATTGTGGAAGACTAGAGCTAAGTAAATGGAGCTCAAACTGTTGGCAATTGCTAACTGGAACTCAGAGTAGTGATGTTGTTTCTCTTGATTTGGATAGTAGAAATAATTGTACAAAGGTTCTTGGCTTGGTGTGGAGTCCATATCATGATAAATTTACCTTCAGGATTTCGTTAGAAGATTCACCGCCTTGCATGAAGAGAAAACTTTTATCAGAAATCGCAAAGATATTTGATCCCTTGGGTTTTCTGTCGCCATCCACTATACTTTTAAAAACATTATTCCAAGAGTTATGGTTATATGAAGGTAAAATTGAATGTTACGATCTTCTGCCGAAGCAGGTTGATTTCCAAGAAAATGCACCTTAGACTCCCCACAGTTTGATTTAATCGGGTTTTCTGACGCTTCCGAAAGGGCGTATTCTGCGGTTGTTTATATGCGCAGCGTTTCGGCTGGATGTGTAGAAGTTCAACTTGTTGATGCCAAAACCCGGGTCGCACCAGTTAAACAACAACGTCTTGAATTGTGTGGGGCCTTACTTTTAAGTCGACTGATCGGTCTTATTTGCTCGTCGTTAGACGCTAAGCCGATGCATTCTCTGACTCAAAAATTGTGTTGGCCCGGCTATCCTTCACACCTCGAAGATTGAATACATTCGTGACCAATCGGACTTCCGAAATTCTTGACGTCCTTCCTCGCTCAGTTTGGAACTATGTTCGCTCGGAGGAGAATCCAGCAGACTGTATCCCTATTGCATTAGCCCTAGCTCGTTGTTGCAGTTGAAGATTTGGTGGAAAGACCCCATTCGGATTGTGAAGGATTTCAAGCATTGGCCGGAGTTCGTCGAAAATGATCTTAAGGAGGTACTTGAGGAGAAGAAAATAATATCAGCAATACATGTCGCGCGACCAGTAGACCACTTCTTGAATGATTTGAGTAGCAAGGTGTCTTCTTGTAACAGGCTTCTTCGAATCGTGGCATATCTGTTTCGTTTTGTTAAAAATTGTCGACTTCCCTCCAATGATCGTAGGAAAATATTTTTGTCTTCATCGGAACTTAGTTCATCCAAGCAAACCTGTCTACTTATCATCCAAGAAGAATTTAATGAAGAAAAAACAGCTTTGAAAACTAATGGCTGGGTTTCTAATCGTTCAAGGCTAGCATCTTCATCGCCTTTTATCGACGAGGTAGGATTGCTACACAAAGGCGAGACCCCCAAGTTGGTGACCTTGTGGTACTAAAGGAACCTAATTTACCTCCAGCAAAATGGTCACTTGGCCGCATCGAAGCTGTACACCCTGGCAGAGACGGATTGGTGCGAGTAGTCTCAATTCGTGCCCTGTTGCCCTGTTACCGGGTTCCTGAATTCCTTCAGGTGGTGCGGCGTGTTTAAGAATGAATTACTCAATTATTATTATTTTCTTTTATTATTAATCTTGAATTGTAAACCTGTTTAATTTTAAAATCGGGATTTGTTAAAAAGAATTTTTTTGTGAATATTGAAACATTTGTAAATGTACCATATGGAGTTGCCGATATTTGTTTTCGCTTAACGTTTGATTTTTTTGTTATCCCATGACTTTGGTCTCTTAATTCTCTTTTTTATTGCACTTGTTTGCTGCAGATCCGCTATGGCGTGATCTATGTAAATTCATACTTAACGGGATCGCGAATCGGTTCCAGCTTCCAATGCAACTTAGCAACAGGGAGACATTAAACTGTCTCCTTGATTCGGCAAGCACCATCGGTGTAACATCGCTTGATTAGAATAAAATATTATAAAGTTTTAAATTGTTTGAATTTCATTCTATATCACCGACATTAACTGGAAATTCTCCCGTTAGTCCAGTCGAGCTTTTAACCGCAGTTTTCACGTTTCCGTACATGTCTTGTACTATATACATATGAGATCCCTAGGCACTGCATCGAATGCTTGCTTACCATCACCGCGAAGTAATACCTAACGGCAGTCCCGTGGCGAGAGTGGTTGTAGTCTGTGAAGAGGGGGTGGGTTTTAATCCGTAGGCGTAATATCTGGCATCTATCACCAAAGCCAGGACAGGTTATGAATCGGGCCTGCCATGGCAGTTGCTATTGGTATCTTTTGAAGCCCTACCAGCTTCTTGGCAGACAAAAATAGAAGAAAAAATCCACTGTGTGGTGTGGCGTTTATGCGGGAGGAGTGATTGTGCCGTATTTTTTGAGACGCCATCGGCAATACGCTCACTGTTACTAGCGAACGCTACAGGGCCATGATAAACGACTTCACGTGGAAATGGGAGAGCGGGGCTTGGTGAACATGTGGTTTCAACAAGACGGTGCAACCCCACACACAACACGAGCCACAATGGATATTGCGAAGGAAGCGTTTCCTGGTCGCCTAATCTCCCGTTTTGGCGATTTGGCATTGCCAGCAAGATTGTCCGACTTAACCATCCCAGACTTCTTTGCTTAGGGCTACTTGAAGTCGCGGGCTTATGCCAACAAGTCTCAGACAATCGTAGCCTTTAAGTAGAATATTCGAAAGGAATGAAGACGATTATCACCGGAAATCTTGCGGAAAGTCATGGAAAATGCTATAAAACGGGCACAAATATGTATCAACATTGGCGACAGCCAATTGGCGGATATCATCTTTTCCACTTAACAGAAAAAAATGTAAAGGTCCAAGTAAAGATTTCCATTGCTCAAAATCATTTTTTTTATTTAGTGAAAAAGTAATTCAAAAACAAAATTGGATGATTAATTTTGCGCGATCTTGTATATTGTAATATTTCGGCTAGGTTTCGAAATGATAAAACGTTATTCTGTTTCTAAAAACAATCTATTTATTATTATTTTTTAAAAAGTTGTTGTACTTTCAATTAATTCACAAAGAATTTCACTTCTATTTCACAATTCGAATCTCTTATCTTTCACTTAGTAAGACTCGGGTCCTTATCCATCGCTTTCCAAAAATCAACTTATCGTCCACAGTTTCTCATCCTGTATTTATACCACATTTATCGGGTTCTAGTTCTTTCTCGTAACTTCTGGTTTGAAACTGGGGTAATAAATGAACTCTCCAACGTGGAGAGTTTGTATGATCCTAAAACTATGCAACACTGGATCCTTGATTTAATCACATATCAAATCACAATACAAAAAAAGAAATTGTTACAAAAATATTTCTTAACGAGACAAAAACTCAACAGATTTGGCGGCAAACCTGAATCATCCATGCTGTTCATACGTACTATATGTATAATTTGAGTATATGAGCTTTTCCATCTATTCACCAAACATAATTAAAGATCGAATAGAGGACGCTGAGAGATAAGTTTTTCAACGAACTGCAGAAAGAGTATTTGCCATCCAGAATTGAAAATAACTCGTCAGGAAGTGGTGTAATCCTCTAACGTTTCTAGAAGATATTGTGGTATATATGTGAATAATCAAGTATGTAGTGTTGCATAACTTTAGGATCATACAAACTCTCCACGTTGGTGAGTTCAGTTATTACCCCGGTTTCAAACCAGAAGTTACCAGAAAGAACTAGAACCCGACAAATGTGGTATAAATACAGAATACGAAACTGCGGACGAGAAGTTGATTTTTGGAAAGCGATGGAAAAGGACCTATGTCTTACTAAGTGAAAGATAAAAGATTTGAATTGTGAAATAGAAGTGAAATTGTTTGTGAATTGATTGAAAGTTGTATTTAAATAATAATAAATAGAGTGTTTGTAACAGAATAACGTTTTATCATTTCGAACCCTAGCCGAAATATTACAATAGTTTTATTCCGATAAAGTGACGTGCATGTGTGTATTGTGGTATAGATGTGATAAAATCAAGAATCCAATGTTGCATAACTTTAGGATCATACATCATTAACAAACTTTCCACATTGGAGAATACGGTTATTACCCCAGTTTCAAACCAGAAGTTGCGAAAAAGAACTAGAACTCGACAAATGTGGTACAGGATGAGAAACTGCGGGCGATAAGTTGATTTTTGGAAAGCGACAGAACAGGAGCTAGGTCTTATTAGTGAAAGAAAAGAGATTTGAATTGTGAAATAGCAGAGAAATTGGTTGTGAATTAATTGAAAGTTGTTTTTAAATAATAATAAATAGAGTGCTTTTAAACAGAATAACGTTCTATCATTTCGAACCCTAGCCGAAATATTACATTGGTGTCAAAGTGGGATAAAACTTATCCTGAGTGCTGTGAAAAAAAAAAATGCCACGTACATTGCTGCAGCTAAGTATACCAGCTGAAAATTGGCTAGAGAAGGGAATTTTTCATGAAACCGTGACTTAATTCTTCGGCTATAAGAAGCGATCGAAAAAGAAGGCAAGGACCCGGAATCCATTTTGTTCGACGTAGAAGAAGAGCATGTTAACACAGGGGTTAACATGGCTGTTATGATGGACTTACTCCTTGGAATAAATTCTAAATTTGGAGAACAGAAGAAATCTTTAGAAGAACAAAAGATTTTTTTAGAAGAACAAAGGAGCGGTATGGATTCTAAGTTTGAAGAACAGAAGAATTCTTTAGAAGAACAGAAGAATTCTCTAGAAAAACACAAGAATTCTCTAGAAGAACAGAAGAATTCCATTGTTGCCGTACAGAAAGACACTGTTGAAGAGTTCAAGAATTCTCTAGAAGCGAAATTCGAAATAATCGATTAAAAATTAAATATGCAAGAGGCACAATTCGAGAAGGTTGAACAAAATATCGAGAATCTTGCGAAAAAACTAGAGAGAGTAAAGAAACAGAATGTCCAAGAAAATTCTACCGACTGCCCTAGAAGGAAAGAGATGCAACCGCCTGCTTTTGATGGCCAAACGTCGTGGCCAATACATAGGTAAATTTTCCCGCAACAAGGTTTACCCACTTCCCTGTTCTTGTCCCTTCGTTACCTCTTTTCTTTGAGTAGGAAGACCGAGCTCTGGCGAAGGTGGAGGGCAGCCATGGTCCCATCAGCCATTGGCCCACCGATCACAGACCTCGGAAAGGACCCACATAGGTTTACGGGCGGTTATCCTCAGAGGAGGACGAGGTGGTTCGGTCGGTGAAGCCCTAAGGACGGTAGGGAGACTCAGACGAACCAGGAGCCCAGGGTGCGACAGGAGGTCCACCACGATCACCGTTGTCGGAGCCCGTATGCTAGACGGGAGACTCGCAACGGGCAGCATCAGACAGGACATCTGAAAGTCGCCGACGGGTGGGGACGGATTGTCCTTTCTAGCCAGACACCCCAACAGGATGATGACGGGTGGGGGAGGACGATCCCCGGAACTTACACCCCAACGAAAGCCAAGTTATGTAAAGGCTTGAGGACTCCCACATCTTGCCATCGATGTGGAGACAAGAAGCATCACATCTCGTAATCGATGTGGATGCTAACGTTGAAATGTCTAAGGGGGAAGAGATGACGATTTCTTTTATAGCTACACCCCCAACGAGGGAGCTACGGAGGAGTGACGGTGGTGTGCAGGCGGACGGCCAGTATAATAGACACATCCCAACGTCGTAGCAACTGTAAAAGTCAGGTTTGATGGGTGAAGGGACGACGACCCCTTTGAAGCCAGCATCCCACCGATGGAGCACCAAGGGAGCAGCAGAGGTTGTAGGCGGACGGCCAAGTAATGAGATAGCCGCCAACGTGGGAACATATAAACATAAATAATAACAACAATAACATCAAGATAATAAATAACAGTAATTTCTAACAATAAACAACAACAATGTCGACATATAAACAACAAAAATAACAAAACAACGATAACAAAAAGCATAACAACATACCAGGCGGGCAGAAAGGCCCACAACATAAACAAACACAGAAACCAACTAAAGAAAAGAAAATAAATAAGTTTGTAAGGAATTAACCGCTATTGGTCAGTCCCCCCATTCCCCCCAAATCTGAAGGCCAATCTACCGGAGGAAGTAGGGACCGGGGTATATTAGCACAAAGGCACATATACTTAGTTTTGTTTGGGTCGGCGGCTTAGAGAATGGCTAAACCGGAGTATAATCAGATTAGGTTTATATCCACACAACCTTCCTCCTTCGTCCCAACACTCCATCGACCTTCGATCATACTTTCTTTCTCCTTCGCGTTTGTTGTTGTTTTGCAATTTTGTTTAGTTCGATGGGGGAAAATTAACCGGGGATCAGCAATGAGAGAAACATTGCTTCTCGCAATTTTCCATTTAATTCCAATGTCTAGGGCAATAGCTAGGCAAAGCTAGGATCCACAAGCTCTCATAAACTCGCTCAGTGGAGTTCCCAGTTATCACTGGAAGCGGAAGGGAACTCAGTGCCCGAGGAGTTTAGAATGAGAGTGTGCAATTGGAAACAATTGGAATGTGTGAGAGGCCTAGTTGCACACGGGAGCACACACTAGCAAAGTTGCTAGTCGTGTAACTGGAAACCCCGTTGTTGGTTTCACTAGAGCCAAATGAATGTGTGTGTGAGTGAGTGGGAGAATGCGTGTGAGAATGCGTGTGAGAATCTGTCGAGAGTTTGTGGAAGGAAAACAAGAACTGGAACTCACTTTTGTGACGACCAGCATTAAGCCAGGGTCATCGAGGTTTTTTTTTGTTTTGCGAAATTTTTTTGTTGGAAATTGCAAAAGCAATTTTTCTTTATCAGAAAAGAAGTAGAGTAGTTTTGTAAAATAAAGTCGCGAGTTTTTTGGCTTCTGGCGGTGGAGAAGTTGGAGAAAGGAAGGAGAGTAAAGGGATTATCCAGGAGTGATGGGACGAGGAAAACGGTGCCAGGAAAGGGCACGGGAACTGACAGGAACTCAAGCTAAGTATTGTGTATTTAAATAGTGCATTGTAGTGCTGGAAAAAAAGAAAATCGCTCTTTCTATTGAAAAATTGAAACTCCGGTAGGTCGCGCGTGCGTTTGCATCTCGAGAAAAGACGAGACACGCGACCCGTTAGATTTTGTTTTGTGCGTTCGGGACTGTGGAATAGCGGGTCACTCCGTCGACGAGTGTTCCGTTAATTTCAATCACAATAAATCGTCGGGCTCCAACGGAGCTTTATAACGTGGTAAAACATTGTTTTTTTCTTTTTTGTTGTGTTTCTTTTCGGGGAAGATTTTTCTTTCTTTGTTTTCAGTTCGGTATTTTTTTTTCTTTTCTCGCAATTGGAGGGTTCGTGATTCCTATAAAAATCACATGGCGCTCAATTTCGTGTTTGTTTTCGGTTTTGTGTTTTCCCAGGTTTAGCTGCTTCTTAAAGCGCTACCTGGAGGTCGGACGAACCCAGTATTGGAACAATTGGTTCCAAAGTTATTTTTGATTCAGGGCAACGGTCTCTTACCGGGGATCAAGCATAACAACCCTATTAACGAAATGGCTGTAGAGGCGTTTACCCAAGCGATTGCAGATAGGTAGTTGCAAATGGCTGTAAGAATGCCTGAAAAACGAACCCTCCCTGAGGCCCTAGCATTCCCCCTAACCATGAGGGGGAATGACCACGCATCTCAAGGAATCTACCGCGTGAGGGAAGTGACAACCGTGGAATGCTCATGCCAACGAACGGACGTCATGGAGCGGCACAGTGCGCGTACAGGACAAGTCCGTTCCTGTAACTGCAACAAAATAGGACATCTGCAGCGTCAGTGCTGGGCTCCACTTAAAGAACGCAGTTGTCCACAATGCGCTGCTGGGAGGCGTAACAAAGAAGCATGTAGCAGGGAAAACATCTATACTGCAAGCAGCGTATCATCAAGTCAACAGGCGGGAATACGTGTAAGGACCAACTTCGAGGGGCAGAAGTCGGTTTCTGGAATTGGCGCCCCCAAGATCAAAATCCAAGTCTCCCAAACAAAACGAAGTAACAAGAGTCTTACAGTGGAAGCCCACGTTGACCAAAATAAATGCGTGGCCACCATTGACACCTGTGCCACCGCTTCCATTATAAGAAGGGACATCGCTCCTGATTCATGGCTGCACAATACCATTAGCAACTGTCTGGAAACAACAACAGAAGCGACGGTGAAGGTGTATGGAGAGGGTTTTTTTGCGACCAATCTAGCAGGACTAACATTCGCCCACGTATTCCTATTGGCCGATATACGCGACGAGTGCATCATTGTACCTGACTTTATGAAGGCGTATAATGTTGTGCTTAACATCAGAACTCAAGTACTTAAGTACAGGAACGTTGAGATTCCGATGGTGTACGGGAATGAGAATGCCGCATGCCTTAGGACAGTATTCAGTAACGACTATGATATGCAGCACCGCACCCTTCACTCTAAAGCGGATACTCTGCCGGCAACCTTACAAATCTGTTTGCAAACATTGCGCACGATAAGAAGAAAAAGATGCGGTGTCCACCCAACGGCTAAAAGCTGAACCCACTGAGGGTTGGAATGAAAGTGAAATGAGAAACGCCCAAAAAGAGGATCCGGATATCGAGCCAATTCTCGCCTGGAAAGAATATGAAGAAATATCCAATAAAAGTCCCTAACTAAAGGCATACTGGGCACAGTGGGACTCGCTTCATGTTCAAGATGGTGTTTTGAGGCGTGGTGGGTGGAGTGAGAAGGTAGGAAAGCTCAGATGGAAAGTCGTTTATGATGCAGCTCGTTGTGCCAAGGTCGAGAGTCAGTGATGTGCTAAGGGAACTGCACGATGGAGTATCCGGAGGCCACTTGGGAGTGAATAAGACGTTAGAAAAGGTGCGAGAACGTTTTTATTGGGTGCATGCCAAGGACGATGTCGAAAATTGGTGCAGAAAGTGTGTCACCTGCGCCGCCAGTAAAGGCCCGAGGGTTAAAAATCACGGCAAAATGCAGCAATACAACGTTGGAGCGCCATTCGAGAGAATCGCAGTTGACATTGCAGGACCGTTTCCTGAAACCGAAAATGGAAATCGCTACATTCTTGTTGTTATGGATTACTTCAGTAAGTAGCCTAAGGCTTGCGGTATTCCTAACCAGGAAGCCAAAAGCGTGATTGAGCAGATCGTTCACTACTGGCCGAGCAGATTCGGCGTACCGATGGAATTGCACCCGGATCAAGGGCACAACTTGAGTCCAAGATTTTCTAAGGGGTGTGTGAGCTACTTGGGATTAAAAAGACGAGAACAACACCGCTCCACCCACAATCGGACGGGATGGTGGAACGCTTCAACAGAACATTGAAGGAACACCTATCAAAGGTCGTTGGCGACAACCAATGCGATTGGGATAGGCATACATATACAACACCACAGGTCATACTTCATCGGAAATCCTTTTCGGTCGAACCTTCCGGTTACCTAGTGAATTGATGTTTGGATCACCGCCATCTGAAGAGAACAGAAATGAAGACGACTATGTCGCAGACTTCAGAAAGATTATTAGGGACGTGCACCAAAGAACCACGGATAAGATAAAGATAGCCAGTGACCGCATGAGGACGAGGTATGATGTCAAGGCGACCACAACGGGATTCCAGGAAGGAGATGTATTGTGGCTATATAAACCTCATAGACGGAAAGGCATATCACCCAAATTACAGCAAGACTGGGAACGACCATATAAAGTCGTAAAACGCATCATCGATGTTGTCTATTGCATTCAACGAGAAAGAGGCAAGATGAAAGTGGTTCATGTGGATCGAATACATCACTATATTGGGCAGAATGTCGAAGAGCTTGTTCGGGACTAACAAGATTAATAGGGGGATATTGTGGTATATATGTGATTAAATCAAGGATCCAGTGTTGCATAGTTTTAGGATCATACAAACTCTCCACGTTGGAGAGTTCAGTTATTTCCCCAGTTTCAAACCAGAAGTTACGAGAAAGAACTAGAACCCGACAAATGTGGTATAAATACAGGATGAGAAACTGCGGACGAAGTTGATTTTTGGAAAGCGATAGAAAAGGAGCTAGGTCTTAATAAGTGAAAGATAAGAGATTTGAATTGTGAAATAGAAGTGAAATTGTTTGTGAATTAATTGAAAGTTGTTTTTAAATAATAATTAATAGAGTATTTTGAAACAGAATAACGTTTTATCATTTCGAACCCTAGCCAAAATATTACATTGGTGTCTGAAGTGAGATAAAACTTATTCTGAGTGCTTTGAAAAAACAAAAATGTTCGTACATTGCTTCAGCTTAGTATACTACAGCTAAAAATTGAGCTAGAGAAGTGGAATCTTTCCACAAGTGATTTGATTCTTCGGCTGCAAGAAGCAGTCGAAAAAGAAGGTGAAAACCCGAAATCCATTTCGTTCGACGTAGAAGAAGAACATGTGAGCACAGGAGTTGACATGTCTGCCATGATGGAATTGCTCCTTGGATTGAATTCTAAGTTTGAAGAACATAAGAATTCATCAGAAGAACAAAAGAGAAGTATGGATTCTAAGTTTGAAGAGCAGAAGAATTCTTTAGAAGAATAGAAGAATTCTCTAGAAGAACAGAAGAATTCCATTGTTGCCGCGCAGAAAGACACTGTTGAAGAGCTCAAGAATTCTCTTCAAGCGAAATTCGAAATAATCGATCAAAAATTAAATATGCACGAGGCAAAACTCGCAAAGGTTGGAAACAAATTCCAGGAACAGCTCTTGAAAGTCGAGGAATACTTCGAGAAGGTTGAAAACAATATTGAGAATCTTGCGAAAGAACTAGAAAGAGTAAAGAAACAGTAAGCCTGAGAAATTTCTGCAGACTGCCTTAGAAGGAAAGAGGTGCAACCGCCTGTTTTTGATAGCCAAACATCGTGGCCAATATATAGAAAACCATTTGAAGTAGCTGCCATGACCAACAACTGGGATAACGAGGAAAAGTCGATTGCGCCAACGCTGGCACTGAGAAGTACCGCTGCGAAATTGCTGCGAATCATCTCAAAAGATAAACAACTCAACTACGACGCTTTGGTTAAAGCCATAGAAATGCGCTTCGGAGATGACCATATGTCGCAAGTATATATAGAGTCCAACTGCGCAGCAGAGTTCAGAAGAGGGGAGAAACACTTCAGCAGTTGCAGGCCGATATCGAACGTTTGGCGCATTTGTCTTATCCTAATGCCGGAGAAGACCTTATCAACGAAATGGCTATAGAGGCGTTTACCCAAGCGATTGAATAAAGGGAGTTACAAATGGCTGTAAAAATGGCTGGAAAATGAACCCTCCGTGAGGCTCTAGCATTTGCCCTGACGATGAAAGCTGCCAACCAAGCATTTTGAGGAATCCACCGCGTGAGATAAGTGACAGCCGTGGAATGCTCATGCCAACGAACAGACGTCGTGGAGCGGAACACTGCGCGTGCAGTACAACTCCGTTCCTGGAACTGCAATAAAATAGGACATTTGCAACCTCAGTGCAGGGCTCAACTTTAATAACGCAGTTGTCAACAATGCGCTGCTAGGAGGCGTAACGAAGAGGCATCTGGCAGGAATGACAACTATCCTGCAAGCAGCACAACATCAAGTCAACAGGCGGGGAACATGTAAGGACCAACTTCGAGGGGCAGAAGTTACTTTCTGGAATTGACGCCCCAAGGCTTAGAGTCTTACAGTGGAAGCCCACATCACCACTGTGTGGCTGCAATTGACACCGGTGCCACTTCCTCCAGTGAAGAGATATCGCTCATGATGCGTGGCTACTGTCCGAAAACAGCCAGAGGAGCGACGGCGAAGGTGTATGGAGAGGTTCTTCTTCCGATCAATTTGGCAATACTAACATTCGCCCACGTATTCCTAGTAGCCGATATATGCGACGAGTGCATCAGTGGAGTTGAATTTATGAAGGCGTATAATGTTTATCCCAGTTTCAAACCAGAAGTTTGACAATCGGGACAATCGCTATTCCGGTGTTATTGGCGTTGTTGCGATACATTTGGCAACACTGCCAGCAGAACCACGATCGGCAACACTTATATAAGTTAGTTTGACATTTATATCAGTTTCATTTTTCTTTTTCTTTTAAACTTGTGAAACAATGGGCGGTGCTCAGGCACAATAGTAAGTACCCGATTATTATATTAAGTTTTGAATTATAATGTTATCTGAAATAAAGATTTTACTTTATCAAGGATTTGGAAAACTCAAAATAAGTGTTTTAATCACGCACCCGGCCCCAGTTTCAACATTCTAAAATTATTCGTGCATGCAAAACAAGTTGCCCCCTTCAATCGTTGTACACTGCAGGATTCGTCGACTTTCCCTAGCATATTTCTCAATCCAACGAAATATCAGGAATCGCTACACCTGCAACTGTGTGGATAGCAAAAAGACAAAGGTTTTATCTTGAAATACGTCCAATATTACACATTTTCAATATTTTTCTACATAACCTCACATCTATTTGCACATGGATTCGCGCAACGACATGTCTTTATGTGAAGGCGAAACTTCATCCAGTACATGCGCATGGAGCTCGTTGGAGTCAAATGACATAAGCACTACAACCGGCTTAGCTACTGTCGCCATATTTGAGGATATTTGCGCATCACAACGTGTTACCCTTCCACCTTTTGCTATCCCATCTGCGCAGAATCAACTCCAAGAGTGCACAGTGAGAAACATATTACACTCCACCATGCTAAACAATACCATCGATGTGAATCGGATAGCATTTGAGTCTGCTCAGCCACAAATCACATCGGGACATGCACCCGGAATAAATGCTACCTGGCACAACTATACTACATGCAGGCATGCTGTTCCCACCACAGTTCCCGTTTGTAGACCAATAACACATACCAGTCAACAGGTATCGAATTTGTTTTTATCCAGAGGAGCTAATGTCTACGGAAACATCGTTGGAACAGCACATGCGGGAAGTGTGTATTTGCCCACAGCACCCGCTGGATGTTGCGGCTATCGGCATTCTACATTCTGTAACGAACCTGTCAATTTTGGAATACCATCTCCAATAACTGTTTCATTCACGCAATCATATGTTGCCGGAGGTCCATCGTATACTAACCCAGCCTTCCCATACATCAGTACCGCTGCACCTGATATTTCTTTGTCACAATCACAAATTTTTGCACGTCAAGTGATAACTAAAGAATTACCCAGTTTTTCCGGTAAACCTGAGGAATGGCCTCTTTTCATTACGAACTATTTGCAATCAACCGAACGATGCGGATTCACCGACCAGGAAAATTTGCTACGTCTTCAAAAATGTCTGAAAGGAGCGGCCTTAGAAGCAGTACGAGGTAAACTCATAATGCCAAGCACTGTCTCCTCTGCAATAGAAACATTAAGAATGCTTTTTGGTCGCCCTGATGTCATCGACGAGTCAATGCAGTGTAAGCTAAGGCAGGAGCCAGCTGTTAAACCAGATAAGTTGGAATCTCTTATCCATTTCGCATTGTCTGTGCAAAATTATTGTGCTACCATTTCAGCTGTAGGTTTTGTGGACTATCTCAACGACCCGGTGTTGCTAGCCGAACTAGTGGGCAAACTACCCAGTGAGCTCAAACCCGATTGGGGTCGTAACAAGCTATCTTTACCTCGTGTTGATATGGGAACATTTGATAGGTGGCTCTTTGCTCTTGCAACCTGTCCCAATCAGGTGACTATCTTCCGACCATTGGCTACTACTAACAACAACGAAATGAAGAGCCCCATCAGACAACCGAAGCACAGAATTCTTGTCCATGAAGTAATAGAGAAAAATCAGAACTCTTTATCACAGCAAGTGGTTTGTGCAAAATGCCGTCAAGCTCATCGTCTATCGGACTGCAACGAGTTCCGCAATCTTTCAACCCAGGAACGTTGGCAGTTTGTACGTGACAAAAATCTCTGCCTCTGTTGCTTCAAAAAACACTCGCTGAGGCGCTGCAACGCAAGACGTCAGTGTTGAGTAGACAACTGTAAAATGCCTCATAATTTCTTATTATATAGTAATACCCAGGAACAACATCGCCGTCAGATTAGCCAAGTCGGAAGTAGCCAGGCGAAAGATAATCAAGCCAAAAACGCAGCACCGGATCCATCTATACTCTTCCATTTCAAGAATCAAAAGATTATGTTTCGGTACATTCCTGTGAGGCTGTACGGCTTTGGTAAGACATTGGACACGTACAAACTCGTCGATGATGGATCTGCGTGTACCCTTATGGAAAAAAGTATCACTTCAGAGTTGGGTTTCACTGGTCCGTCGATGGAATTATGCTTAAAATGGACTGGCAAAATTACTCACAATGAGTCAGATTCTAAGGTGGTAAGCTTAGACATTTCATCACGTGAAGCCAATGCACCACGATTTAATCTACGAAACGTGCGCACCATGTCAAATTTGGATTTACCACGAGAATCACTTGATGCAACAGTGCTACAGAAACAACGTCATTTGCAGGAACTCCCTATTCGCCCATACAAGGATGTTCAACCCCGAATCATAATTGGCCTGGATAGCCTTTGGAGACTCGAGAAGCAGATGGTTATGATCTGATTGCTAGCAGGAGCAGATTAGGATGGGCTGTCTACGGAAAAAGTAACGACTCAAGTGCGGTACCACAGCGTCTGCTGCACATATGTCCTTGCAGTTCTGTAAGTAACATGGATGAGATGTTAAAGTCGTATTTTTGCTTAGAATCTGTTGGTGTCCAAGAAACGTTCTCTGCTAAGCAATCCAAAGATGATGAGAGAGCGCTGCGTATAATGGAAACTAAATCAAAATATTTGCCCGGTGAGAAGAGATGGGAGACAGGTTTGTTATGGAGATATGATACTGTTGACTTACCGAATTCTTTTGCAATGGCGAAACTTAGACTTGAGTGCCTTGAAGCTAAAATGAAACGCGATCCAGAATTGTAGGCCGTTTTGACCGAAACCATCAGAAGCTACGAAGACAAAGGCTAGATAAGAAAACTGGAAAAAAAGGAAATAACAGCTGGTGGAAAGCCGTGGTATATCCCTATATTCA
The DNA here is from genome assembly GCA_928272305.1 of Volucella inflata. NCBI lineage: Eukaryota > Metazoa > Arthropoda > Insecta > Diptera > Syrphidae > Volucella > Volucella inflata. The sequence continues at coordinate 88,521,167 of OV743716.1, read as the reverse complement.
CCGTGACAAATGCAAATAAGAACAAAAAGAGGCTTGTTTGGGATGCTGCCGCCAAAGTAAACGACATCTCGCTAAACACAGTTTTGATGAAAGGACCGGATCTTCTAGCATCTTTAGTGGGCATACTTCTTCGCTTCAGAGAGAGACCTGTGGCAATATGTGGTGATATACGAGAGATGTTTCACCAAATTCGTGTCTGCCAAGAAGATCAAGCTGCTCAGAAGTTTTTGTGGCGTAACGATGATTCTGTCAAGGAGCGTGACGTTTTCCTGATGAGGGTTATGACCTTTGGAGCATCGTATTCTCCCACGTTGGCAAACTACATCAAGAATAGAAATGCGAATAGATGGGCAGAGGTCCATCCGAAGGCAGTTAGTGCTATAATCCAAAATACTTACGTCGATGACTGTCTGCAAAGTGTGGAAAATGAGAATGAGATGATAGAACTAGCTGGTACGGTGAGGCGTATTCATTGTGAAGGTGGTTTCGAAATGAGGAATTAGTCATCTAATTCGAGAACAGTCCTGGAAACTTTACCGGGTTCAACTAAACAAAATGATAAAGGAATAGAGGAGTTTAACGTTGGTAATGACAAGGTCCTAGGTCTGTGGTGGCGTCCTGGTACTGATGAACTTTGTCCAGAGATTCGACAAGTCAGATTTGGACGAAAATACTTCTCCCAGTAAACGTCAAATCCTGAGAGTCATTATGTCTTTATTTGACCCACTAGGGCTATTGGGTTTTTATGTCATTCATGCCAAGATCATTCTACAAAACATTTGGCGTTCAGGTGTCAGCTGGGACGAACCAATACGAGATGCAGGTCATAAGGATTGGTTGGAATGGATTCGAAAATTACCAGTCATCAGCACAATTCAACTTCCACGCTGTTATCCACGTGTAAGTATTAGCAATAATCTGCTATTACACATCTTTGTAGATGCAAGCACCAACGCATATGCCGCTGTGGCTTATTTACGTGCTGAAACCAGCGGAAGGGTTTGCTGTTCGTTAGTAGCATCGAAAACTCGAGTTGCACCGTTAAAGCCTGTATCGATTCCGAGGCTGGAGCTGATGGCTGCTATCTCGGGACTGCGGCTCGCCAAATTTAGTGTCAACTAAACAGAAGTGTCAGTGAAAATTAAGAGCCGTACCTTTTGGACTGATTCCAGAAACATTCTGTTTTGGATAAGATCTGATGCAAGGAAGTTTCAACAATTCGTCGCGCTAAGGATTGGTAATATTTTGGAAGACTCAAACGTCAAAAAATGGAGGTGGGTGCCCACAGCCCTTAACGTGGCTGATGATGGAACCAAATGGACGCAACATACAGATTTTGACTCTCACTCACGGTGGTTTTGCGGACCTAAATTCCTTGTCTCGTCGGAAAGTGAATGGCCAGAAAATGTTCTGGGCGATAAGGTCGAATCAGAAGCAGAAGTCGTTTTTTACTTTGAAATAGAAACTGTCCAAACCACAGACTTGACTGTTATTGTACCTGATCCAAGTCGCTTTAGCAGATGGGAGAAGTTGCACAATTCTCAACGATATGTGCTGAAGTTTCTACAGATGCTTATTAGATCAACACCGAAGTCAAAATTCATTAATGAGTTAGTTAATATGCGGGAATATAACGCAGCTGAGGCAATCATCATTCGAGCGTGTCAAGAAGAAGCATTTTCAGAGGAATTAAAGAATCTTCGTTCACAAACAGCTGTAAGCCGTAAAAGTTTAATCTTTAAATGCTCTCCGTATTTGGATCAATTAGGTCTGCTTAGAATAAGAGGTCGCTTGGATCTGATGACAAGCTTGCCGATGTGTGTCAACCGCCCAATTATTATGCCACGTAAGCATCAAGTTACACGACTAATCATGGATTTTTACCATCGCAAATTTCACCATCATCACAACGAAATTGTTGTAAATGAAATACGACAACGCTTTTATATCACAGGTCTTCGGGTTTTGGTCCGATCTATCTCCAAGGACTGTCAATGGTGTCGCAATCATCGAGCTCAACCTGTCGCTCCAAGCATGGGTGACCTGCCTCTGGAACGACTGACTCCGTTTACACAGCCATTTACTTACACTGGGGTGGATTATTTCGGACCCATGAACATACTGATTGGACGTCGACGAGAAAAGCGATGGGGTGTACTATTCACCTGCTTTACTACCCGTGCTGTACACTTAGAACTTGCACCATCTTTGTCAACAGAAGCGTTTTTGCTTGTGCTTAAGCAGCTTTCCAGTCGTCGGGGCGTACCGAAAAGGATCCTGTCAGACAACGGCACAATTTTCGAGGTGCAAGTCGTTCCTTGGTTGACTAACTGGAAAAGATATCCTACCAAGATCTAGAGCAAAAATATTCTGCGGTCGAATGGTCATTCATTCCCCCAGCCGCCCCTCATATGGGAGGAGCCTGGGAGGGGATGATACACTCAGTGAAATCGATACTAATGGATATCCTGCACGAGACAAATTTGCGAGAAGACGTTTTGAGGGCAACTTTAGCCGATATCGAGCACATTTTAAACTCCCGACTTTTAACATAAGTTCCATTAGACTCACCTGAGAGTGAAGCACTGACTCCGAACCACTTCCTGGTAGGAAGCTCAAATGGAATCCAAGAACGTGGTAGTGAGTTTTGGAAGCGTTGGGTGCGTGAGTATTTACCTTGCATAACGAGGCGCAGCAAATGGTTTCACCCACCGTTGGAAGCACTAAAAGTAGGCGACGTGATGATTATTGTAGAAGAAAATAGCAAGAGAAACACCTGGGCAAAAGGAACGGTCGTTGGTCTACATCAAGAGATGGAGAAGCTCGGAGTGCAATTGTAAAAACAGCAAATGGGTTTGTGACGCGACCGGTGGTTAAGCTGGCTAGAGTGGACGTGAGAAGGGTAAATATTACAGCAGATTACGCCGAAGATTTACGAAGGGGGGAATGTTGCGATACATTTGGCAACACTGCCAGCAGCACCACGATCGGCAACACTTATATAAGTTAGTTTGACATTTATATCAGTTTCATTTTTCTTTTTCTTTTAAACTTGTGAAACAACGGGCGGTGCTCAGACACAATAGTAAGTACCCGATTATTATATTAAGTTTTGAATTATAATGTTATCTGAAATAAAGATTTTAGTTTATCAAGGATTTGGAAAACTCAAAATTAATGTTTTAATCACGCACCCGGCCCTAGTTTCAACAGGCGTTAAGAATTTTTGAAGGAAACGCCATACTTGGGTTAGTGCGTACTAGGGATCTTATATTGAATGTTGCCTTTGTCTATGGACGCTTCGTTTGATGGCAATGGACAAACCTTTGTTAAAGGTCTTCCCATCTTCCCTACTTGGGTCTTCAGATCAACCAAGCGAATAAGTCAATTTGCTCCAGGATAAGTATTGAGGATCCGTGCTAAGCTCCATTTGATGGCGGTAGAGGCTCGTCCATACCATGACCAAATCACCAATTTTGGGTGGTGGTTCGGTCTTCAACCACTTCTGTCGATGCTGCATGCGAATGAGATATTCTCCGCTCCACTGCTTCCAAAAGGTCTGCATGGCTAACTGGATACGTCCCACTCTGCATGCGTAACTTTTCTCTTCTGTGACCAAATATGCTTGTTGGATGAAATACCTTGGACTGCCTAGTAAAACATGGGATTGAGTAAGCAAAATCAAATCTTCTATGTAGTCATAAAGCGGACGTAGCGGCCTCGAGTTAAGGCATGCCTATATTTAAGCTAACAGTGTATTGAGCTGCTCGTACGTCAGGGCTTCATTTCAGCCTATCCTTTTACGGTGATATTTGACTGATTTTACGTTTGCCTCCCAAAGTCTTCCGAAATGAGGGGAGGCAGGAGGAATGAAATTCCATGTTTTAACGCTGTTGCTTACGATTTCAGACTCCTCCTTCCAATCAGTCTTCGCAGCCTTAAGCATCCTTAGCAGTTCAGTGTGTGCACCCACGAAGTTTTTCCCGCAATAGCTATATATGTGCGAACATATCCCTCGTCTTGACGTACATCCACCTTATGCTGACAGAAAAGCCTTAGACGTCATGTCGCTTACTGCTTCTAGGTGGATGGCCTTTGTCGCAAGGCATACAAATACGAAATATCCTTTCAGGATTTTAGCTTCACGACCCTTCCAGCCGTTTATTTCAATGGGTTCTGATAGATTACTCATGTTTGCAATAAAGCTTTTGCAATATGCAATGATTCGAAGATGGTTTTTATTTTCGAATGGTTGTCTAATAATTTATCTAATATATTATTGCAGGCAGTAGTGAAATTGTTGTTGTTAAAAAGTAGTTGTGTTTCCTCATCGGTGTCTAGATCTAATGGTTGTGTCGGGGCGGCAAAATGCCAATCTCCTTGAAAAAATTCGGTTCCTTTCCACCACACACGGTTGTGTTCCAGTGCTGATGGTAGAATTCCTCTGGAGGACAGATCTGCTGGGTTATTTTCAGTGAAAACATGTCTCCAAATTTTAACGTTAGTTAATCTCTGACTCTACTACCCTGTTGGCTACAAATGTTTTACATTTTGAAGGTGGTGCAGAGATCCAAGCTAAGGTTATGGCCGAGTGAGTCCATGCATGTGTTCTAATGTTGTGCAAATTTAGGACCTTAATGGTGTGATCAAAGAGTTTCGCCAATATAACAGCTCCGCAGAATTCCCACCGTTGAAGAATTACGGTTTGAAGCAGGGCTACTCTTCGACATCAACAGGTGAGAGTGTACTTTGTTCTGACTATCTAGGATTCGAATATACACTACCACACCATACGCTTTTACAGAAGCATCGCTAAATGCATGGATCTCCAAATGAGTACTCGCCTTTCGGGTACTGATCCAACATGGAATTCGAATGCGCTCAAGAACCGGTAGCTCCTCTCAAAATTGTTGTCATTCTTGATAAAGTCCTTGTGGAACAGTGTCGTCCCATGACAGCCGTCTTCACCATAACTGCTGCATCATTAATTTAGTCCTGATGATACATTGCGAAATCCATCCATGATGGTCAAACATTTTAGCAATAGTCGAGAGAATAGATCGCTTGCTCATGTTCGTTCGTATGGGTATCTTCTGAAACGAAAAATTGTCGCATGAAGGGAGCTATGTTATGCCTATTGTTTTGATATGTTCTATCGACCCCAACTTTAATGGAACGTTGACCTCACGATCTTCAGATGGGATTAATTTTAAAAATTGTTCATCATTGCTAGCTCATTTTTTTAAGTGAAAGCCAGCAGATGATAATAAAGCTGTCACTTGTTTTAATTTTTCTGTAGCATCTTCAAGCGAATCTGCCCCCGAAAATAGGTCGTCAACATACATCTCCTCCCGTATCATTTGTGCCGCTAATGGGTATTTTGCCTCCTCATTACCAGTTTCCTTAACGTGTAAATTGCCTGGACTTGAGTCGATGCGGTACCAAAGGTGACTGTTTTCAAAAGATACAGTCTTAATCGTTCTCTTTTATTCTCACGCCAAGAGATAACCTGTTATCGTAACGCAACTCAATCTGTCGATACATCCTTTCGATATCAGACGTAAGGATGAATTTATATTTCCTCCATTTTAAAATTATTAGATATTCGTTGATGCAAGTTGTATATGTTTTCTGCATCGAGATATTGTTCTCTAATCGTTTTTCTGGCAAGGAGCGAGGCGAGCGAGCGGATTTATTCGTAGAAACCTTACAGACAAGAATTCATCCCAATTGCGTTCCTTGGGCAATAGGGAACGTATCATCACCCCTTAATATCCCCTGTAGAACGAACTCTGAAAACACTTCGCAGCCTAACAAAATATCGACAGTAGCTGGTTTTTAAAACATGGGATCAGCTTATATTAATCCATCAATGCGCTTCCACTTGTTAAATTTAAGACAATTGGCTGAAAGAAAACCCGTAAGAGATTTAAATACAAATGCTCGTGCGTCGATTTCAAAGGTAGAATGGAATGAACCAAACGATATCTCCACAAATCTATTACATGACCCGCTGCTTGTTTCCCGCAGCCCTGACTCTTCAACAAATATGCTACGTCCTTCGAGGTTGGGAACTTGTGTAGCTGATTATGTAATGAATGTGACCTCGGAGCTAGGGTCAATAAGTGCACGTAAATTGAGGTATTCACCACGAGGAGACCTAACCTTCACCACAGCAGTCGCTCAAATGATTTGAGAATTGTATTGCTGTGCATGAAATGTATTTACTCCAAAACTTGTGGCGGTTGTTCATCTGCTGGATAAAATATGGACTGATTGTTATGCTCAAGAGCGGAGGCCTGCAACGCTTGTCTATTGTGTGGGGAATGAGTTGATGGATGTGAATGGTTACTATTGTTGGACACTGAATGCGAATTTGGGTAAGGCCGTAAGTTACCAGTAGTTTGAGATAAATTATAAGAATTTGTTTTAGGTGAACTTCCACAGTGGAGTGAAGAGTGATGCTGACGTTGGCAGAAATAGCAAAGCTTTTGGCTGGGACATTGCTGCGTTTTATGATTGTATGCTAAGCATTTCCCACAGATACCAAGTTGCTTTTCGACGCTATTTCTGACATTTACATCCATTCGAAGAAACTTGTGACAAGTACGCATTGAATGTTGACCTTGATAACAGACCTTACATGAAAACTGTCCCTTGATTGTTGATTTGGCATGGAAAACATTGTGGCGTGGAGTGCCCTTCTGTGTTTATGTTTTGGTGTAGAAGTTGGTAGCTTGTGTAGCAAAACGTAAATAAGAACAACATCCCAGTCTTCTACAAGAATGTTTAAATTTTCCAACGAAAGTATGACTTCCGTAGACGTATCTAACAGAGACTTAATGGCATTGGAACTCTCAGATTGAATAAGGGGTTGATCGAAGAAGATCTTAAGTTGAGCACTGACAAAAATAAGCTTGTGATCATACCGCGATGTCAGAATGGACCAAGCTTGTTCGTAAATTCCAATATCGATACTTAAATGTTGCAGAAATTATTCTGCTTCACCTGTTATGATTTAAGGTAATGCAGCTTTTGTATTGCAGAAAGGGAAGGATTGGAGTGCCCGAAGGATACGAAAAGATCGTGGAAGGAACGCCATTTATCGTAAGCCCCGGAAAATGACGGACGCATGATTTTTGGCAACCTTATGACATGCTTGAGCAATGAATTCATGGAATCATTGGATTCTAAAGTGGTATTTGTGGATGGAGGAAGCCGTGAATGCCTTTCTAGCTCATCCAACAGCCCCGCCTTGTAGCCTAGGTAAACTTCCTTTGCCTTATCAAATTATAATTGTACTCACTTTGTGTCCTTGTTTTGTATGTATTCCTTGATGTATGTTCACTGCTGCTCTATGATATTTGCGGGCTCTTCACTTTATCCTCTTTTGGTTTCCTTCATTTTAAGATGTGCCGTCATATTATGTGTTGAATTATTTGCCACCCAAAAAAAAATATAAATACGTGCTGCTCATTTTTGTCGTACACTTTTACACCGTTCTACTGAACCGAATGGCATGATACTTACACTTTTGGAAAGGTAATTTCGCGTAGATGTGCACAATGTTTTGCCAAACGGTCTTACCAAACCTTGGTAAAACATGTAAAAGATTAGGTTATTTTACATATATCTATATATATAGATGTTGTAAAATCAGGAATCCAGTGTTGCATAACCTTAGGATCATACATCATTAATAAACTCTCTCTCTCTCTCTCTGTTGAGTTCATTTATTACCTCAGTTTCAAACCAGAAGATACGAAAAAGAACTAGAACCCTAAAACTGTGGTATAAGTACAGGAAGAGAAACAGTGTGAGTTAAGTTGATTTTTGGAAAGCGTCAGAAAAGGAGCTTAAGGGCTGAACAGAATGTGAATCTGAAACTTGAATCCGTATTTGAATAACACACAACTTCGAGATACAGATTCACATTCTGTTCAGCCCTTTAGTCTTAATAGTGAACGATAAGAATTGTGAGATAGTAGTAAAAACGGCTGTGAATTACTTGGTTGTGAATAATAATAAATTAAGTGTTTTGAAATAAAATAACGTTTTATCATTTCGAACCTTTGCCGAAATATTACAATATTTAAAATTTTACGTAGCTTAAGCTGGCCATACATGACGAATATGTTCGTGCGATTTGTTAGTTGACATTTGGCCACACATGGCGAACCGATTTACGGAGCATCACTTTTGCTGTAACTTTAAACAAGGAAATATGGAGAACACACACGCGGATGATGCAATTGCATTATTAACAATATATATATACAAAACGCGAAAGCAAGAAAAAAATAATAATACAAATGCGAGAGAGGATGATAAAGTGGCTGTATGGTAGAAACGATCGCACTCATACTAAATTGTTGAGAAAATTAGAAATGTCTGCACCAGAAGAAAAAAACACAGGAATGCGAGAAGCAATTACAGCAAACGAGAGACTCTCAGCAACTTTAAGATTCCTCCCAACTGGACAAAGTTTCGAGGATCTAAAGTTTTAAACAAATATTTCGAAGAATTTCTATAAATTCCAAAAGAAACGTTTTGCTAAAACTTGACATTCTTTATCTTCCGCTGATGTACACGCAACAAAATTTATTTAAAAAAGAAAACGGCGAACATGCTGGAGAACAAATCCACAAATTTTGAAATTTTTCGTAAACATTGGATCGGTTCATCAACAGCACGAACGTGTTCGTCGTGAATGGCCAGCTTTACTGAGAGAAAAAAGGAGAGAAAAGGGAAGATGCTAGGGATAAGCATATAATCGAATCATTTTTGTGCATGTGGTTCTACATAAGGAATTTGTTTGACTACTTTGACCCATGAAATGTATTGTTTTGTTTTTTTATGTAAGTTTGTGACTTGGAAAGTCACTACTGCGATTACAAAATGAAAAAAAGAGAAACATAGTGACGAGTGACGACACTTTTGTTGTGTACACGTACACGCTTTTGTGAATCGTCGAATTTCGGCGACGGGCGAGCCTAGTTTTGTTGAATTTGTAATTTGTTTATATGCCAATTAGGACATTTACCCCACACTTGACATCCATATAACAGAGTTGCCTGAAAGATTACTTTATGTAACAATATTTTATTTTCAACTTATAATAAGTTCCTGTTAATAAAAGGATATAACATCCCAATGCCAATACTAATTTTATTTACAGTTTGTGTTATATATTCTTTGAAGGTTAGTTTTGCATCAAGGTAAACACCTAAGTATTTGACATGTTGTTTCCAGTCAACCTGATGACCATTTAGGACTAGTTAATAAGACGGCAAAAAACAATTATTTCTTTTCCTTGTGAAAAAAATGGCTTGAATCTTTTCCGCGTTTACTTTTATCTTCCATTTACTATAATAACAAATTATGATTTCGATCGCATTTCGAAAATTGGTTTCAATGTTGCGACGAAAAAATCGCTGTGTCGTCAGCAGACATAGCTAGTTCACACTGAGGTAAATCTGGTACATCTGATGTATATAAATTATATAATATAGGTCCAAGTACGGAACCTTGTGGAACTCCAGTACTTATCTTTTTTAAACAAGAGGGACTATTATTAACATAAACTCTGAACAAACGGTTTGACAAAAAGCTTTGGACAATTTTACATAAGTACAAAGGGAAATTAAAATTAATCATTTTGTATAAAGAGTCATTGTGCCAAACGCTATCAAAGGCTTTTTCAATATCCAAAAGTATCATTCTCGTTGATTTCCCTTAAGACGATTTCCCTTGATAAGGTTGCATATTCTGAGCACTTGATGGCAAGTGCTATGATTTCGTCTAAATCCAAACTGCTCATTAGGGTAGATTTTTCGTTCCTCAATAATATTTAACAATTTAATTTTTAATAACAACAACAACACTGTGGCGCTGGCAGCCCGGTATGGGCCATGGCCTAGCTTCTTGACATTCACTTGTGTTGCTCATGTTGTCATTTTTCTCACATCTGAGCGGGGCCTACGGTTCATCGCCGAGTTCGAACGGCACTCCTTAGAAGCTTTTTCGTAGGCAATTTTACATTCGGGAGTTTGCCATTGCCCGCCGAAAGGGTGATGGCGATTTGAAAAATTGTTGGTGACCCAGCCTGGAATTGAACCCAGGCTGTTTGCGTGATAGTCCAATGAGCTCACTATCGCGCCATCGCCATCGCGATAATACCCTTTCATAAATTTTGCTTAAGCTGTTGGGCAAACTTATAGGCCTATAACTTTCTGGTTTATCGGGAAGTTTTCCGACTTTCAGTATAGGAACTATTTTGGCTTCTTTCCAGGAGTTGGGAAAATATTGCATTTTCAGACAACCATTTATTAAAAACGTTACATATTTATACCCAGATTTCGGCATATTTTTAAGATATACATTTCTTATATTGTCTAATCCACTGGCTATCTTAATAGCTAGTCTATGTATTATATATTTTATATCTACCTCGCTCACAAGTCCACTTGCTGAAGTTTCACATGCAGCAGAATCAAAACTTTGTAGAGAATTTTCTACAGTTGATTCAATATTTGCATCACTAAGGTGTTGCGAAACAGTGTGATTTTTTACAAATCGTTCACAAAGAACATTAGCTTTTTGTGTGTCAGTGTAAGAAAAGTTGCCATTTTGCACTAGAGATGGAATTTGCTTATTTTTTGTTTTGATTACGCCTTGTCAAGTAAACTCAGTTTATTGTTCCATTGTTCATTGCGCTTATTATAAATTGGCTTAGCTATTTGTTTATTAAAGTATTATAATTAATAAGCCTTTGGGAATCGTCTATGAATATTTCTCAACTGAATTACTTCTAAAACGTTGTTTGGGAGTTTAATATGATAATATTTTTTTTTACCTTTGGTATGCTGCACTCAGCAGAACTTAAAATGTGATCAGAAAAGTCGTTAACAACCACATCAATGTCGTCTGTATAAGTTATGGTTTCCAAATCTGTGGATAAATTTCGTAGTTTAAGTTTCAATGCTCTACGATAAACAGCCTAATTAGCATTCTTCAGATCAAGGGAGTATTGCACAATTTTGTTTCCGGAACACGGAAGTTGACAAAAAAATGGGTTGTGATCCGACGGTAAATCATTTATTGATATTGGCTGAGAGAGATGACTAGATAATTTAGTAAAAAATAAATCAAGAACAGATGAACGACCACGAGAACTAGCTGGGATGTACTAGGTGGGGTGAAAAGTAACCTCCTTGGGAAAGAAACAATTTTTTATTTTAAATGTGTTTTTTATTTTATTCAATATAGTCCCCTTTTAGCTTGATACACTTATTCCAACGATTTTCCAACTTCTTGATCCCGTCCGAGAAGTAGTTTTCCGGAAGGTCTGCAAAATACTCCTCCGTGGCGTCGATGATTTCCTCGCGTGAGCTGCATTTTTTATTGATAAGGCATCTTTTGAGGTTTGGGAAGAGATAATAGTCCAAGGGGGCCAAATCGTGCGTATACGGTGGATGCGACAGCAATTGGAGCCGTAAGTCATTGACATAGCCGTGGTTGCGATGCTCTCATGCGCCGGCGCACTGTCTTGCAAAAACAAAATTTTTTTTCGCTTCCTGCAAGGGTGTTTTGCAGCGATTTCGGCCTTCCATCGCTCCAATAATGCACAGTAATACTCGCTGTTGATGGTTTGTCCTTTTTCGAGGTAGTCCACGAAGAATATGCCATCACAATCCCAGAAAACCGACGCCATAACCTTTCCGACACATTGAGCCTCCCTTTGCCGCTTCCGAGCGAGCGTGCCGGCTTCAGCCCATTGCCGGGCACTTATTCTGTTCTCTGGTGTGTAATAGTGGATCCAGGTTTCATCAACAGTTAACAATCGACGCCAAAAGTCCGCCCGATTCCGCATCAGCAAGCCCAAAAACTCTTTCGAAGTTCTCTCGCGTTTGTGGTTTTTGGTCAGGGGTTTGCGCAGCACCCAGAATTAGCCCCATAATATTTATTGAAGTTTTCTTCTGTTTCCTTCGCCGTTTTGCCTCTCAAAAAATAATGTTTTATAAGAGAACGAAAATCGTTTTTGCCCATACTCAACATGATGCCAAACACGTCAACAACAATCAGCTGTCAAAACAAAACTAAAGACAGTATCGCACTGAAATTTGGCATGTCTGCCTAAATATGAACAGACTTCAAGGCACCATAGCCTTTTTTGCAGTAGCAGCGCATTCTGGTGGTCAAGGAGGTTACTTTTCACCCCACCTAGTAAGTTGGACTAGATGGTGACAGAACACGGACAGGTAAAAAGGTAAGCAGGTAACACAAAACGTTACCAAAAGAATTTTCTCGGATGCAACCCCAATCTCTGTGTCTGCAATTGAGATCACAACCTATCAAACAATCACCGCTTGGATTGAATAATTTCCGTAAATCTGATCGTAATCTTTGTTTAATGACTGTACTAGAATTTCCGCCTGGGAAATACACACATTAGATTTTAAGAAGTGATCCATTTCTTAACTTTATTTCCCAACCTATATTCTCGACACATTGCGTATCCAAACTTCTTAGAATATCATGTTGAATTGATTTCCTGATTAGAATCGCCCCACCACCCCTTCGTCTCTTCTCCCTATCTATTCGATAGCATTTAAAGGAAGGTTATGAAATTCGATAGGAACTGTCTAACCAGGTCTCTGTGACTAACGCAACATCAACATTGTGTACATTTAGAAAATTAAAGAAGTCAACATGTTTTTGTCTAATACCTCTTGCATTCCTTGTTACAATATTTACTAAATTACTTAACATTAGAGTACAGAAACTTAGCATCTAATTGTGCGATGGTATTAAATTGTTCTTGTTTAGTTTTACAAGCACCTAATTTATTTATCAATTCCATAACAAGTATGTTCAATTTTTCCAATGAGAATAAATCATTCTTGACGGTGTGTTGAGTGTTGTTGTTTATAGGAGATGGTGAAGCTATATGTTGCCAAGAATGTTACTGGGAAACATTGCAACGTTCTTATTCCACCTGGTTCGCATTATCTACATTTGGAAGAGCAGGAAAATCACTCATCAATTGAAGCGAAATAAAGTTGGTGTTTCTCATGCTTTGGTTCAACTTTGACGTGTAGGTTGTAGAGCGCTTGTTTTTTGCTATGTACTCGTATTTTTATTTCATCTCGAAGTACTTATTTCTACTAACGCATGAAATGTCAGTGGACTTATGTTCCCCCTTGCAGTTTGCGCACTTCACTTTTATGTTGCTAGTGTTACATAGCTCAGTTTTGTGCGGCCCAGCACAGATACCACAATATGTTTTAATGTGGCAGTTGCGTTCGCCGTGGTCAAACATTTGGCAGTTACAGCATTGTATCACCCGATTATTGTTTTTGCGGTAATAGTTCCAGTTCACTTGCGTATAAAAAATAGTTCTATATTTTTTCTTTATATCATTGAGCTTAAAACTGCCATTTATCATAGGTTTTAGTTATTGTTTTCAAATCCTTGCACTTAAGCCCAAGATTTATTAATTCGGTTTTTAATGAATTAATGTCAAGAACTGACAATTTTCTTTTTGAAGTTTAGTTAGAACACTATTGTATAAATCCATACTGTTACACACAATTTTTTTTATAACATAATCAGACATATTCAGTGAATTAAATAAAGTGTGCACATATTCAGAAGTTTTTTGTACCACTTTATTGGAGGAACATTTATTTTTTTAACTTTTGGCGATATAATTTCGTCCATATCATCGGTTCCATTGTCACTGTCCGGAAGACATTGGACAGGGCTCCAGTAGTTAGAGCGAGAATTTTTTTGGTATTGGCCATTATCAGTAAATACGTAGCTCTTATTTTTGTTAAGGACAGTGAACTGTCCCCTATACTTGGGGATCTCAATCGTTTAGGAATTTTAACCGATATGAAAACTTTAGAAAGAAAAAGAAAAACGATATCGTAACCGAATCGAAATACCTACACTATATGGTTGTCGATGCGTATAGCTTTAAAGCTCAGTTTTAACTATATCAGAATGAGTGAAAAGTTAACTTAGCCGCTTTGCGTTACTTGGTCAACATTATTTTGAAGACCATCATGTATTATATCATGAAACTTTACAAATTATCCAGAACACGATAAACATTTTTTTTGCATTTTTTATAAGGCAAACCCTTTTTTCCATCAAGGAAATTTTTACTGCTTCCTTAAAGGCACCAGCTTCAACTTGACTTAATTCGTTTTCTTACTCAATTTGCTCATTCCCTACGAATTTCGCATTTCATAGAATTCTTTGATTTTTTTTATTTTCTCATTCCTAACCACATGTTATGACATGAAAAGACAAATTGTGTGAAATCTTTTGTAACCACCCAACAATTTATTGATACTTTTATATTACTTCTTTTAGTTCTTCGATTATAGAAACATATTCATTATAAGGATAAATATGGTCTGCTGATTGGGAAGAATAAGAAGTCTTAATTTACCAACTAACTCGTTTGGATCATCCCAATATACCATACAAAGTAAGGTCTCTGCTTATTAACTTGTATTAATTGACCAACTTTTAAATTTTTGGTGAACAAACCATCAAGGAATAATTTTGTAATTTTTTTCTTATACTTGAATGCTCTTGTTCCTTCAATTTATTCGTTTTCATCATATTTACGTTTATGTGCACTTGCTTAAGTCAGCACTTGCTTGTACATTTTCAAGTTATTGGCTAAATGATTTGTAGGTATTGTAATATTTCGGCTAGGGTTCGAAACGATAAAACGTTATTCTGTTCCAAAACACTCTATTTATTATTATTTAAATACAACTTTCAATTAATTCACAAACGATTTCTACTACTACAATATTTCACAATTCAAATCTCTTATCTTTCACTTAGTAAGACTTAGGTCCTTTTCCATCGCTTTCCAAAAATCAACTTATCGTCCGCAGTTTCTCATCCTGTATTTATACCACATTTGTCGGGTTCTAGTTCTTTCTCGTAATTTCTGGTTTGAAACTGGGGAAATAACTGAACTCTCCAACATGGAGAGTTTGTATGATCCTAAAACTATGCAACACTGGATCCTTGATTTAATCACATATATACCACAATATCCCCCTCTTAAACTTGTTCGTCCCGAACAAACTCTTCGACATTCTGCCCAATATAGCGATGTATTCGATCCACATGAACCACTTTCATCTTGCCTCTTCCTCGTTGAATGCGATAGACAACATCGTTGATGCGTTGTACGACTTTATATGGTCCTTCCCAGTCTTGCTGTAATTTGGGTGATACGCCTTTCCGTCTATGAGGGTTATATAGCCACACTAGATCTCCTTCCTGGAATCCCGTTGTGGTCGCCTTGACATCATACCTCGTCTTCATGCGGTCACTGGCTATCTTGATCTTATCCCTGGTTCTTTGGTGCACGTCCCTAATAAACTGTCTGAGGTCTGCGACATAGTCGTCTTCATTTCTGTTCTCTTCAGACGGCGGTGATCCAAACATCAATTCACTAGGTAACCGGACTGTTCGACCGAAAAGGATTTCCGATGGAGTGTGACCTGTGGTGTTGTGTACTGCACTCCGATAGGCACTTAAAACTGCATTACAAACACCATTCACCTACCAATCTTCACACACAAATAATTCACCCCAAACCAAGCTACTGTGGTATATATGTGATTAAATCAAAGATCCAGTATTGCATAGTTTTAGGATCATTCAAACTCTCCACGTTGGAGAGTTCAGTTATTACCCCAGTTTCAAACCAGAAGTTACCAGAAAGAACTAGAACCCGACAAATGTAGTATAAATACAGGATGAGAAACTGCGGACGATAAGTTGATATTTGGAAAGAGATGGAAAAGGACCTAAGTCTTACTAAGTGAAAGATAAGAGATTTGAATTGTGAAATAGAAGTGAAATTGTTTGTGAATTGATTGAAAGTTGTATTTAAATAATAATAAATAGAGTGTTTTGAAACGGAATAACGTTTTATCATTTCGAACCCTAGCCGAAATATTACATTGGTGTCAGAAGTGGGATAAAACTTATTCTGAGTGCTGTGAAAAAAAAAGAAAATAATAAAAAAAAAAAAAAAATGCCACGTACATTGCTGGAGCTAAGTATACCCCAGCTGAAAATGGAGCTAGAGAAGCGGAATCTCTCCGCAGCTGGAGGGAAAAGTGATTTGATTCTTCGGCTACAAGAAGCGATCGAAAAAGATGGAAAAGATCCTAAATCCATGTCGTTCGACGTAGAAGAGGAGCTTGTAAGCACAGGGGTTGGCATGTCTGCCATGATGGAATTACTCCTTGGATTGAATTCCAAATTTGAAGAACAGAAGAATTCTTTAGAAGAACAAAGGAGAAGTATGGATTCTAAGTTTGAAGAACAGAAGAATTCCGCAGAAGAACAAAGGAGAAGTATGGATTCTAAGTTTGAAGAACAGAAGAATTCTCTAGAAGAACAGAAGAATTCTCTAGAAGAACAGAAGAATTCTCTAGAAGAACAGAAGAATTCCACTATTTCCGCACAAAAAGACACTGTCGAAGAGTTCAAGAATTCTCTAGAAGCGAAATTCGAAATAATCGATCAAAAATTAAATATGCACGAGGCACAATTCGAGAAGGTTGAACACAATATCGAGAATCTTGCAAAAGAACTAGAGAGAGTAAAGAAACAGAAAGTCCGAGAAATTTCTACAGACAGCCCTAGAAGGAAAGAGATGCAACCGCCTGTCTTCGATGGCCAAACATCGTGGCCAATATATAGAAGACAATTTGAAGCAGCTGCCATGACCAACAACTGGGACGACGGAGAAAAGTCGATTGCACTCACGCTGGCACTGAGAGGTACAGCTGCGGAATTGCTGCAAACCATCTCAGAAGATAAACAACTCAACTACGACGCTTTGGTTAAAGCCATAGAAATGCGCTTCGGAGATGACCATATGCAGCAAGTATACAGAGTCCAACTGCGCAGCAGAGTCCAGAAGAGGGGCGAAACACTTCAGCAGTTGCAGGCCGATATCGAACGGTTGGCGCATCTATCTTATCCTAATGCCGGAGAAGACCTTATCAACGAAATGGCTGTAGAGGCGTTTACCCAAGCGATTGAAGATAGGCAGTTGCAAATGGCTGTAAGAATGGTTGGAAAACGAACCCTTCCTGAGGCCCTAGCATTGGCCCTGACGATGAAAGCTGCCGACCAAGCATCTCAAGAAATCCACCGCGTGAGAGAAGTGACAGCCGTAGAATGCTCATGCCAACGAGCAGACGTCGTGGAGCGGAACAGTGTGCGTGGAGGACAAGTCCGTTGCTGGAACTGCAACAAAATAGGACATCTGCAGCGTCAGTGCTGGGCTCCACTTAAAGAACGCAGTTGTTCCAATGCGCTGCTGGGAGGCATAACAAAGAAGCATGTAGCAGGGAAATCATCTATACTGCAAGCAGCGCATCATCAAGTCAACAGGCGGGAATACGTGTAAGGACCAACTTCGAGGGGCAGAAGTCGGTTTCTGGAATTGACGCCCCCAGGATCAAAATCCAAGTCTCCCAAACAAAACGAAGTAACAAGATTCTTACAGTGGAAGCCCACATTGGCCAGAATAAATGCGTGGCCACCATTGACACCGGTGCCACCGCTTCCATTATAAGAAGGGATATCGCCCATGATTCATGGCTGCACAATACCAGTAGCTACTGCTTGAAAACAGCAACAGGAGGGACGGCAAAGGTGTATGAAGAAGTTGTTCTTACGATCAATCTGGCAGGACTAACATTCACCCACGTATTATTAGTGGCCGATATATGCGACGAGTGCATCATTGGATTTGACTTTATGAAGGCGCATAATGTAGTGCTCGACATCGGAACTCAAGTACTTAAGTACAGGAACGTCGAGATTCCAATGGTATACGGAAATGAGAATGCCGCATGCCTTAGGACAGTAGTCAACAAGGACGAGATCTTACCACCTTCCGCAGAGACACTAATTTGGGCGCAGCTGGAAGGTGATCTTGGGGGCCATCGATTCTATTTGATTGAGCCGGACTCTAAAAATCATTATCAGAATTACGTCGTTGAGCCGAAAGGCAAAATGGTCCCAGTAAGAATCTTGAATGTGGGAAATAAGAGCATCAAACTAAAGCAAGGACAATCGATCGGAGCGTGCGTACCGATAACTGCTGTCACCAAGTTGTCGAAGGAGAATGCTGCTATATCTTTGCCATCAAGTAGCACAGCTGAGTTGAAAAGAACTATACTCCGGCAAACCGAGCTGAACCTGGAGCAACGAGCTATGGCAGAGGAACTAATCAACGAATTTGCAGACGTATTTGCCTCGCAGGATGGCGAATATGGCAGCACACATTTGGTACGACACCGAATAGACACTGGAGATGCAAGACCCATACGTCAACCTCCTAGGCGTTTACCATTAGCTAAGCAGACGGAGGTTGCAGAAATGGTTTCGACTATGGAAAATGAAGGGTTAATTGAAGGCTCAAAGAGTCCGTGGGCATCACCCGTTGTACTGGTCAAGAAGAAAGACGGCACCAATAGATTCTGCGTGGATTATCGCCAGCTAAATAATGTCACCAAGAAGGATAGCTACCCGTTGCCAAGGACTGACGACACACTGGACACACTGTCAGGAGCGCAATGGTTCTCCACACTTGATTTGAAAAGTGGCTACTGGCAAGTACAGATCCATCCGGAGGACCGTGAGAAGACAGCCTTCACCGCAGGAAACGGGCTTTGGCAATTCGCAGTAATGCCATTCGGATTGTGCAATGCTCCGGCAACCTTTGAGCGTCTAATGGAACGCGTTTTGCTGGGACTAACATGGAAAACCTGTTTGGTCTACCTGGACGATGTCATCGTGGCCGGCAAAACTTTTCAAGAACATCGAGATAACTTAAAGGAAGTGTTCCAAAGACTACGAAGTGCAGAGCTAAAGCTAAACCCGAAGAAGTGTCATCTCTTTAGGCCAGATGTCAAATACTTGGGACACATCATCTCATCCGAAGGGGTAAGGACAGACCCAGCAAAGATCGAAGCGGTGAAAAATTGGCCAGTCCCAAGAGACAAACTGGGACTCGCTACGTACTACAGGCGGTTTGTGAAGGATTTTGCTTGGATCGCAAAGAGTTTACATCAACTAACAGAAAAGGGAAAACAATTCAAATGGTCAAGTGAATGCGAAAGAAGCTTCAAAACTCTCAAACAACAACTATGTGAGGCCCCTGTACTAGTGTACCCTACTCCAGGAAAAACATTTATTGTGGATGCAGATGCCAGTAACGTCGGAATTGGAGCTGTTCTTTCGCAGATGCATGACGGGCAAGAGAAAGTTGTTTCCTACTTTAGTAAGGTGCTCTCTAAGCCGGAAAGGAACTACTGTGTTACCAGGCGGGAACTTCTTGCTTTGGTCTTGGCAACAAAGCATTTCCATAAGTACCTGTACGGGCAAAAATTCATTCTTCGCACAGACCATGCATCTCTGAAGTGGTTGCTGCAATTTAAAAATCCTGAAGGACAAGTCGCAAGGTGGATTGAACGACTCCAGATGTACGACTACGAGATACAGCATCGAAAGGGAAGCCTTCACTCTAATGCGGATGCTCTGTCCCGGCGACCTTGCAAATCTGATTGCAAACATTGCGCACGACAAGAAGAAAAAGATGCGGTGTCCACTCAACGACTAAGAGCTGAGCCCACTGATGGTTGGAATGAAAGTGAAATGCGAAACGCCCAAAAAGAGGATCCGGATATCGAGCCAATTCTCGCCTGGAAAGAACATGAAGAAAAACCAGATTGGCAGGAAATATCCAATAAAAGTCCCGAACTAAAGGCATACTGGGCACAGTGGGACTCGCTTCAAGTTCAAGATGGTGTTTTGAGGCGAAGGTGAGAAAGCTCGGATGGAAAGTCGTTTGTGATGCAGCTCGTTGTGCCAAGGTCGAGAGTCAGTGACGATCTAAGGGAACTGCACGATGGAATATCCGGAGGCCACTTGGGAGTGAATAAGACGTTAGAAAAGGTGCGAGAACGTTTTTATTGGGTGCACGCCAAGGACGATGTAGAAAATTGGTGCAGAAAGTTTGTCACCTACGCCGCCAGTAAAGGCCCGAGGGTTAAAACTCACGGCAGAATGCAGCAATACAACGTTGGAGCGCCATTCGAGAGAATCGCAGTTGACATTGCAGGACCGTTTCCTGAAACCGAAAATGGAAATCGCTACATTCTTGTTGTAATGGATTACTTCAGCAAGTGGCCTGAGGCTTTTGCTATCCCTAACCAAGAAGCCAAAACCGTGGTTGAGCAGATCGTTTACAACTGGGTGAGCAGATTCGGCGTACCGATGGAATTGCACTCGGATCAAGGGCGTAACTTCGAGTCTAAGATTTTCCAAGGGGTGTGCGAGCTACTGGGGATTAAAAAGACGAGAACAACACCGCTCCACCCACAATCGGACGGGATGGTAGAACGCTTCAACAGAACCTTGAATGAACACCTATCAAAGGTCGTTGGCGACAAGCAATGCGATTGGGATAGGCAAATTCCAATGTTTCTATTAGCCTATCGGAGTGCAGTACACAGCACCACAGGTCACACTCCATCGGAAATCCTTTTCGGTCGAACAGTCCGGTTTCCTAGTGAATTGATGTTTGGATCACCGCCGTCTGAAGAGAACAGAAATGAAGACGACTATGTCGCAGACCTCAGACGGATTATTAGGGACGTGCACCAAACAACCAGGGATAAGATCAAGATAGCCAGTGACCGCATGAAGACGAGGTATGATGTCAAGGCGACCACAACGGGATTCCAGGAAGGAGATCTAGTGTGGCTATATAACCCCCATAGACGGAAAGGCGTATCACCCAAATTACAGCAAGACTGGGAAGGACCATATAAAGTCGTATCATCAACGATGTTGTCTTTCGCATTCAACGAGGAAGAGGCAAGATGAAAGTGGTTCATGTGGATCGAATACATCGCTATATTGGGCACAATGTCGAAGAGTTTGTTCGGGACGAACAAGTTTAAGAGGGGGATGTTGTGGTATATATGTGAATTAATCAATTATCCAGGGTTGCATAGTTTTAGGATCATACAAACTCTCCACTTTGGAGAGTTCAGTTATTACCCCAGTTTCAAACCAGAAGTTACCAGAAAGAACTAGAACCCGACAAATGTAGTATAAATACAGGATGAGAAACTGCGGACGATAAGTTGATATTTGGAAAGAGATGGAAAAGGACCTAAGTCTTACTAAGTGAAAGATAAGAGATTTGAATTGTGAAATAGAAGTGAAATTGTTTGTGAATTGATTGAAAGTTGTATTTAAATAATAATAAATAGAGTGTTTTGAAACAGAATAACGTTTTATCATTTCGAACCCTAGCCGAAATATTACACTACTTATAGGTATATTATAATGTTATTCAAGATCCCTGTTTCCTGTGGTCTAGAGCCGGCGAATCGTGTCTCCTTAATCTCTATCATGTGGTTCAGCATATAAATAAATAAATGTTTAGTCTTAAGTCAAGAAAATTATTTAGAAAATGGTTTGCGAAAGTTTGGCATGCATGATTGTAAGTAGGGCGATACTACTCATCGGCGGTCAGCAAGTAGTTATTTTGATTTACATAAGGCTGTATATTTGTATGGTTGTTAAGAAAACGAAGCACTGTAGCATTATGTTTAAGTGTTAGTTAAACATGCTAGCTTAGGAATTTATTGCTAAAATCAAACCTTTTATCTGAAGATTCTAAACTAACTACCTATGAAGATAATCAATCTAAAATTCGTATATGTAATTCTCATAAACAACTTAGGGAAATGAAATATTTTGAAATAAAATACCATTTTGTTAAAAAAAATAACAGATGGTATTATTGCTTCAAATATGTTCCAACAACTGAACAGCTGGCAGATATTTTATGCATCTAACAAAACAGAAGCTGAAAGTAATGAACTCTTGTCAAAAATTAGTTACCCTTTGTTATAGTGTAGTAATGATCTTCAAAGTAAAAAAAATATTGAAGCCGAAAGTGTTGAACACTTTACTCATTAATCAAAACTTCATTAACCTACAATAAAATGAAAACATTAAAAATATAATTCGCTCTTAATATTGGATCATTGTAAAAGCTCGTGCCCGATCTTCATAAGGGGCCGAAAGTTGGTTGTATGACGCAACCATTATTGTGAGATTGATAGCGATGTTGTGAAAGCCTTAGTTGTAAATAAAACTTCAGATGAGGAGCTTGCTGAGAGACTTAATATTCGCATTCAGCATTTCACCATTTAAGGAAACTTGGATCTACTGAAATCAATGAAAACTACCCGGACATGTTGGTTTTTATTTAGGCCTGCATTAACTGTATTTGAAAAATCTCCTAATAGTTTGTATGTGCTCTTATTTTTTTGAAAACCATACCGGTTTGGATGCAGTATGTTATTTTTGCTTATGCAGCAACTGAACCTATCAAGGATGTCTTCCCTCAAACACTTTTCAACAGCTAGTAAAATTGAAATTGACCTATATTTTTGAAAATTATTTTTACATCAGCCTTGTACATTGGCCAAACAATCAACGTTTTTATTAATCGTGGTACATGACCTTGAATTAAATTGTACTACGATTAATTATTGTTTGTACAATAGGCGAAGGTATCCGCGCATTTATTTTCAAATCTATTGGTCTTAATTTTCCAGGGCCCTATTTGGTGTTCAGTCCACGTAACAATTTAAATATTTCCTCTTCGGTGGCTTCTTCAAGATAAATACTCCGCTGTAATTGCCGGTTGTCGTGGCTTAAAGTCTTAATATTGCATAAATGCATGATTGCTGAGGCTTGTTTAGACAATTGTTCTGCAAAATGTTCTACAATGCCTTTTACATCATTATGATGTATGTTTTTGTTAACAATGGTTCGGAAATGCTTGTATTCGACCTCGTAACTCTGACTACTTCCATTGTTTTTCTATCTTCTGTACAGCTCATCCCTCTTCTTGCACATTATTACAATATTATTTCAGTTGTAACCCACGCTTTTTGTTTTCGTATTTTTTTCATTGTTTTTGTCTTGCTGGCCTCTATGTACTCGTATATATTGTTCATTTTGTCTAGGAAGTTATTGTAGAAGCAATCCACATTACTTAATCCCATTATGCTCCCCGAATTGGTTTGCTATTATAAGTTCATTAACTTTTGTTTGGTTTATGGGAACAATACTCAATTCATTGATCAAACTGTAATTATTTGGATCTTTTGTTGCATATAATACTGCGTAGTGATCGGAAAGGTTCGTTTCCATAATTGCTGAATATATGTTCAGTTTTGTAAGGATAACATAAATATTAACAATCAGTGTTGACGTATTTTCTTTATATCCACGCGAGAAGGTTGGTTTATCACACTAGTTAGACCCCTTGATGCCATCACTTCCATATATTTTAAGACTAAAGAATTGTTCTTATCGTATGTATTAATATTTCACCTAATGCAATATTTTCCTTGCCTTCTTTAATTAATTTATTAATTTCTTCAATAAAACTTGTTATACTTAGTTCTGGTCGCCTATATATTGAGTGAATATACTTTTTTCCAACTTCATAAGTTATTTCTAAGTGTATTTCTTCATAGTTTCCAGGATTTACTGGCATAATAGTACAATTTATATATTTTTAAACAAATAATGCTACACCACCCCATTTTCACATCGTATATTAAAGTTAATGCAACAAGAATTCATATCTCTTAAAAATTTCTTTTGATGCCGTTAACACCACGTATTACCCGAAAGTTAATATCAGCTTCACTATATTAATTTCCATTCCATTTTCCATCACAAATTTTCTAAGTTTTACTTTTCTATGTAACACGCAGAGCATAGATTAAATAGTTATTTTATTCACATCATAGCATGTCCTGATATGTATGATTTCTCCAGTTTCATGTTTTTGGCAAGTGTTTTTCCGGTTGTCTCCCACACAAATTTCCAATTGCACTCTCTTGCTTTGTTTTTCGCTAGCCAGAGAAGGTGTTTGTTCGTTGGTGTGAGATGATTGTTTACAAAAACAAGTTCATCATTTTCGTTTTCTGGAGCTTGACCATTGCAGGTATTCTTCCTAACTTTTTTTAGTGAAATACTTCTATTGATTTTTGTATAAGGGGAATATTTTTAATTTCGATATCGTTCTTTAGTAGTTGTTTCTCGAGGTTTTTAATTTTTGTTTCCATTGTAAAAATCAGTTTGTCTTTTTGCATATCAGATTCCTTAAGTTGCTGAATTCAATTTGACAGTTTTTGTAGAGATTCGTTATTTGATTACATGTGTTGTTTTATTTCTTCGTATTTCTTCTTTCTTCTTTAGGTGGCGCTACAGTCTTGGGTGGACCTGGGCCTCAGTCAACAAGCTTCTCCAGCCAGCTCGATCCCTGGTTAGCTGTCTCCAGTTTCGCACGCTAAGTTGGCTGAGGTCCTCTTCCACTTGCGTGCGCCACCTGAGTCTTAGCCTTCCTCTACTGCGCTGTCCCTCGGGAGCGGATTCGGAGACTTTTCGGACCGGAGCATTGATGTCCATGCACTCTACATGACCCAGCCATCTCAGTCTTTGGATCTTCACTCTTCTGGCTAGGGCCATGTCGCTGTACAGTTCGTACAGTTCGTCGTTGTATCTCCTTCTCCACTCACCGCCAATGCAGACGGGACCGAAGATCGCCCGAAGAATTTTTCTCTCAAAGCAACCAAGAACACCCTCATCCATTTTTGATAATGTCCATGCCTCTGCGCCATAGAGGAGGACCGGAATTATTAAGGTGATTTTGGTTGTCGGAGAGAGGGCTTGGCTACTCAATTGCCTTCTTAGCCCAAAGAAAGATCGGTTGGCAGGGTTGGAATGGGCCCCCGTCCAACTATCAAGGCTTCTTCCATCAATGAGGTTGTCTAATAAAACGCGGGGGTAAAGTAAAACTGGACTCATCATAAACATAATCAGGCCTTTCGCCACTGATGGTTGCTATGATTTGTCCAGTAACAAGCCAAGGGTAATTGATCTGGAGGCTACCTGGGAGTGAATAAGACGTTAACAAAAGTGCGTGAACATTTTTCTTGGAAGATGTCGAAAATTGGGGCAGCAAGTGTGTCGCCTGCGCCGTCAGTAAAGGCCCGAGGGTTAAAACTCACGCCAGAATGCAGCAATACAACGTTGGAGCACTTTTCGAGAGAATCGCAGTTGACATCGCTATCGTTTTCTGAAATGGAAAATGGAAATCGCTATATTCTTGTTGTTATGGACTACCTCAGTAAGTGGCCTGAAGCTTTGACTATCCCTAACAAGAAATCTAAAACCGCCATTGAGCAGATCATTTATAACTGGGTAAGCAGATTTTGTGTACCGAGGTGGAATTGCACTCGGAAAAATGGGCGCAACTTCGAGCCCAAGACTATCCAAGGAGTGTGCGTGCTAGTGGGGATTAACAAGATGAGAAAAACACACCTTCAGTCCCAGAATCGGACTGGATGGTAGAACGCTTTATCAAAACCTTGAATGAACGTCTATCAAAAGTCGTCGGCGGCAACCAACGTGATTGGGATAGACAGCTCCCCATGTTCCAATTAGCCTATCGGAGTGCAGTACACAACACAACAGGTCACACTCAATCGGAGATCATTTTCGGTCGAACAGTCCGGTTGCCAAGTGAAAAGATGTTTGGATCACCGCCGTTTGAAAAGAATAGAAATGAAAACGACTATGTTGCCGACTTCTGACAGATTATTAAGGACGTGCATCAAAGAGCCAGGGATGAGATCAAGAGAGCCAGTAACCGCATTAAAACGAGGTATGATGTCAAGGCGACCACAACGTTATTCCAGGAAGGAGATTAAATATGGCTATACAACCATAGACGGAAAGGCGTATCACACATTAAAGCAAAACTGCGAAGAACCCTATAAAGTGGTAAAACGCATCAACGCTGCTGTCTATCGCATTCACCGAGTAAGAGGCAAAATGAAAGTGGTTCATGTGGATCGGGTACATCGATATTTGGGGAGAATATCGAAGAGTTTGTTTGGACGAACAAGTTTAAGAGGGGCGATATGGTGGTATGATTGTAATAAAATTAGAAATCCAGTGTTGTATAACCTTAGGATCATACATAATTAATAAACTTTCCACTCTGGAGAGTTCAGTTATTGCCCCAGTTCCAAACCAGAAGTTACGGGAAAGAACAAGAACCCGACAAATGTGGTATAAATACAGGATGAGAAACAGCGGATGGGGAGTTGATAGAAAAGGAAATACTTCGTATAGTAAACGATAAGAGATTTTAAATCTGAGATAGTAGTGAAAAGTAAAAACCAAATTTTAAAAAAAACAGACGTTACGCAAAATTTATTCTTTTGTTTAAATCCTTCTAGTTACACACGCTGCGGGAATGTGACGACGACTGCCCCGTATTGCCACGATCTTCGTGGCATCAGGTGATGCGTCGAACGGTAACAGGTGTGGCGTGATCATTTCGTCCATTTCGTATCAATCGTACGATGCAAATGCTGAAACGCGTGTTCTCCTCGCGCCTTTCAATGTAGTGGGTTGGTGTGTATGCGTGTTTTTTTTTTGAAAGGTGAATGGATATATTGTACAATAACAGCTCGCCCATTTTGACCTAAGTCTCGGCCTCGAGACTAGTTGTATTCCCGTCTTCGTCTTTTTCTCCGTCTTCGCAGCTGTTTTCATTCACATGTGAAAACTCCTCGTCCGGTAGTTCACACCAACGTTTTAACTTATCGGCGCTTAAAACAGCATCGTACCTGCGCTGTGTGCGTTGCATTTGTGGTATGTCCTTCACCACATACCTGTCGTTCGGCAAAACCCTTACTATGATGTATTGTTGCTACTTTGTATTGTGGTTCAAGCTTTCTCGTCTCGCCTGCTCCTCGCAACGTTCGTTTTGTCGTTGTTGGTTTATCTCGATGTTCTCCACGGCTCTTGTCCTTCGTCGCTTCATTTTTTGAGGTGTAGTCACCTCGATTTCTTCGAGTTCCAAAAGTAGCTTATTCCCCCGAATATCTCTTGGCGTATAAGAGAACAGTACCTGATGTGGACTTACCAGAACGTCCTCCTGACCCTATTGGGCATTTTTTTCTCGGCCATGTGCCCACTGTCATCATGGCGCAACTTAAGAATTCAACATCGTACAGCTTTGTTGGGTGTGAGGTCATGTTTAGCATCGAAATGGTTTCGCGTAACTTCTCATCGTGCCACTGCATCCTTGCTAAACGTTCCTCGTCTATTATAATAACGTTTAGAATAAACAAAGATGTCTCTTCCACGTGGTGCTCGTCCTCTACAGGCTGGCGACTTAGAGCATCTACATATCCAGCTTGTGTTCCCGGTTGGTGAATTGTCTTGAAGTTGAGCTCTTGTAGTTTTAACCACCACCTGGCAACTCTCGGTACTAGTTTGCTTTTGTTTTGTATGGCTACGATTGATTCGAAGTCGGTTACGACTGTAAATTCTCTACCAAGCAGGTACAGTCGGAATCGATCCAAGCTTTCCGCAATTGTTAGCTCGTAGGAGTGGTACTTCTTCTCAGCTTCGGTTAATTTGCGATTGAAATATAATACTAGAAAAGTCCAGTTAGCCCAAGGAACTGTGAGGTGTGAGCGTCCTTTGGCGTTGAAAATATCTGAATGGCTGCAGTTTTCCATTTGCTGGATTTTATCCCTCCTTCGTTAACTTGATAACCGAGGAACTCAATGTCAGTCTCTGGGAATGTGCATTTGCTCAGATTCAGCGTAAGTCCCCACTCTCCACTCTCTCAAGACCTCTAGTAATCTCCGGATCTTTTGCATTCCCTCCTCAATGGTTGTGCTGGGAATAATGACGTCGTCAAGGTAAATAGCAATATCTCTTGGTGCCAGTTTTGCCTTTATTTGGTTCATTACGTGCTGGAAATGTGTCGATGCATTCACCAATCCGAAGGCCATTCGGTTGAATTCGTACGACCCCTCGTCCGTTGAAAACGCAGAGTATTTTCTGCTGCTTTCTTCCACAACAATTTGTTGGTACCGAGAACTTAGATCGAGTATTGAAAAGAATGTGTTTCCTGCCATGCGGTAGTCCACACAAGATCTCTCGCCATCAATGGAACACTCACTCCTAAATATGTTCATATCTCGTCAAGGTCCTTTGCGAACCAATCTCGGAACTCGCACAGATTCCGAAATTTCAAGTCCTCCAATTCCTTATCCGACCGTTCTGTTCCCTTTCTTTTCTGCGTCGTCTTTTCGTCTTCCACTGCTAACCCCGTCTCCGTTGTCTCGGCCCTGCAATCTATGAAGTCCACCACACGAAAAGACTTCACCACCTTTACTTTAGATTGGTCTAGCAATTTCCTGCCAACTATCATGTTGTATTGGTGACTCTGTTATGGTACAATCAACATCTTACCCCAACTTTTCAGTTTGTCCACCTTCACCTCCGCAAACAATTTCCTCCGAATCCTCTTAGGCTATGGTCATCCTTCTCCTACATGATGCCTTCGTCGTCCGCCACTTCCTGTGTTAGTGTATCGCAATCGCTGCCTAAATCAATGAACGCTGTGACGCCATGTCCGTTTACCTCAACCTCTTTAATGTACTCAATGTTCTCTTCCTTCAGCAACATCTGAGTTGCTCTCTCATGCGTATTCATGGCAGTTACCAATGGCCCACTTGCTAACGGACAGTTCCGCCTGATGTACCCTGGTTGTTGGCACCAAACACATTTTAATTCGTTTGTCCTGTGGCTGACGGTCCCATGAATTCCTGTTTTTTTCCTGTGCCCCTGCTGTCAGATTTATGCTGCGATTCTTGAGTGCGCCCTGCCTATTAGAATCGCGTTGTCCGACAATTCATCGTACTAGTTTAAGGATATCCTGGACCCGGATTGCGCTGCCCTGAACGCCTCTCTGCGCTCCGTGTCTGCTTTACCATCTTACGATGTACTTCACCAAGGTACTTTCATCAACCAGCCCTATTGGGGAAATAGTCTTCACTTGGAAGACGAACTCCTCTACATCCTCATTCTGTCTTTGTTTTCGGTATCTCGTGTAGATCTGCCTCATCGTCGGTTGTTGGAAAGTTATCTGCGAGGTCCTGCAAGAACTCTTCCAATGTCGCATGCGTTTCGCTGTTACCCAAGATCGTGGTTGATCCGGCTAGTTTTAAGGTGGCTGCCATCATTACCAGCCTCTCATCCAACTCATAGACGTCCTTTACATCCTTTAGTTTCCTGGTCCATGTTGTAGACGAGAGCCCAACTGGATTTTTTGGGTTGAATGCTGGGATCAGATTTGCTACGTCTCTCACTGCAAACATTTTGCCAGCCTTAAATGAAGACATCTGTCTGGGGGTGTTCTTTTCCTCGTTTATGATTAAACTTCGGTGACTTGGTGGCTTACTGGTATCAAAAGTCCTCTACTTGAGAAGTTTATTTTCCTCACCTAACCAATTCGGTAGCCATGTCGGGTTTCTCTCTGCTCTGTATGATGTCCTCAGTTAGTCGTTGCAACAGTTTTTCCTTTAACTCACTTTGGTCCACTCCTCTCTCAAGTTATCACTTCGCACGGGTCCAGAATCTCATCTGATCCCAATTTCCCACTTCTGAAGTTGAAAAATAATAGCCGAATT
This sequence comes from Volucella inflata, assembly GCA_928272305.1. NCBI lineage: Eukaryota > Metazoa > Arthropoda > Insecta > Diptera > Syrphidae > Volucella > Volucella inflata. The sequence continues at coordinate 88,491,498 of OV743716.1, read as the reverse complement.
AAAAAAAAACAGACTTTACGTAAATTTTTTTCTTTTATTCAAATCCTTCTAGTTACAAATGCTTCGTGAATGTGACGACGACTGCCCCGTGCGCCTGCTGTCGTGTTCTTAAGAAGTCCTCTTCGTGGCATCGGATGATGCGTCGAACGGTCATAAGTCTGGCGTGGTCATTTCTTCCCGTTCGCTTCAATCGGACGATGCAAGTGCTGTATCGTGTGTTCTCATCGCGCCACTCAGTGTCGTGGGTTGGTGTATATGCGTATTTTGTGTTATTTTTTTTTGTTGATGGTTGTATGGATACATTGTAACAGTAGAGAAATTGGTTTTGAACTACTTGGAAGTTATTCTAAATAATAATAAGTGTTTTGAAACGGAATAACGTTTTATCATTTCGACCCCTACCTGAAATATTACAGTATGGAGAAAAAAACAGCTGTCTTAACGTCAGAACTCTATTGCTCCGGCGGTATGATCAGGGTGCATGACTTCTTCATAGTGTTGAAAAATCAGTGCTTTATTGTTTCAAACTTAATCCTATTAATACAAATAAACTCGGTGCGCAGAAATCCACTTCTGAATTAATAAATGGCCGAGCTGGTTATACCCTTGCATTTGGTAGGCTTTCCATTAATTGGGAAGCCAATTTTTGCTTGCTTGCACATCAGATGACCTGCTGGACTGTAGAGCTTGCAATTTTTTTTTCCCTTTTTTGGCCAAAAACACGGTGTTGTTTTGGCTAAGAGCGCTTGTGGTCGAACATGTTTTCGTTGTGAATGTTTGTCATGATCATCTCAGTGAAGGAATGCTCGTAAGGCAGAATTATACGAGTAGTATAGTTTGCGTCGTATGTTCGAAGCGAACGATTCAAGTCTCCCACGCGTAGAATCTCTTTAACGTCCAAAAAGGGGGTCAAACTCCTTATGGTGTTCTTGTTGTTGCATTCTCCATATTGTTGTACGGGAGAAATGTCATTTTTGAGTGATTCAGCTTGCATATGACTGACTAATATGTGCATGGCGTTTGGCGGCTCTTGAATTGAGAGAGATTCATCATCTAATTGCTTGGTGTTTCGTTCGCAACTGATGTTAATGAACCGAATATGTAAGCCTTAGTTCGTTGTAGCGTCTTAAATGAGTTCTTGTGCGAAATTTTATCAATTAAATGATTGGGTTCCCTGTCGTTGGTAGCGGTAGCTTCTACGGTTTGGCCCTTTTCTTCTCTTCTGCTATTTGTTTAAGGTATGGTAGTACCTTGCGTACCCTTGCGCGCGTAGTAACAAGGAGCCGTTGAAGCACAGGGTTAATTCCTTTAACCCCTCTGGAAGAACGACTCATGTGGCCGGGGTCTCTTTAGACTTAACGTGCCGCCGTGGTCTGGGTTCTGTGCTAGCTTGGAAGGCTAACAATCTGTTAGCATTGGGAAAAGGACCCGGCAGCTGAGATTATCCAGGCTAAGACTATTTCTGAATCACTCCAAAAGTATGATGGAACATCTTTATATTCGATATTCTCCTTTATTCTCTTTGTAAGGTCTGCTGCTAACTTGGCGGCGCACAGTTCAAGTTGTGGGATAGTTAGTTTTTTTCGCTTCTCTTTGTCGAGTGGTGCTACCCGGGACATAACACACAATACGAGTAGACGCACTATAACGGTTCCCTCACTAGTTTCCCATCAAACGGCGGCTCCCTACGCATTTTCGGAGAAATCAGCGAATACATGCAGTTGGATAGTCTTTGCATATTTTCTTGTGAACCCGTGCCTTTGAATTGAAACATGATTTAATATACCTAGATCCTGGCGGAATTTCAACTATCTGCAATGTAATTACTGTATTAATGCTGTATCTCAATTCATTTTGAGTTACCAGAATCGTTGAAGGAATAGTTTTGCTCTAATAAGCACTGGCACCACAATCCCAACTGCATCAAATAATTGGGCAGCTGCTTTTGCATCTCTAATGCAGTACGTCATCTAAATAAAAATTCAGCTGTAAAACCTGACTTCCGGGAGGACGGGTCGTTGCAGATGACAGTGCTAGCGGTTCAAGGGCACCTCATATCAAGGTACGGAATTGACGATGTGCAGTAGCTTATTGTATATAATTGATGCTACTTAACGGGTCCTGAAGAATTAAGTCTCCATAAAATAAGCTGATAACATCGGTCGCCTTCATGTACCAGTACCTGTCTATACATTTCTTGAATATCGATTGTGAATACGAATCTTTTCAACCAAAAACGAAGCAATATACTAACCAGATCGTCTTGGATAGTCGGGCCTGTATGCAATTATCATTCATTGATAAGTTTGCTGAGGTTTTGCATGATGCGTCGAACACTGCCCGTAATGGATAATTGCTCTAATTCCCCCACATGACCTCATTTTATGTACTCATCCATGAATTTCTGTCAATGTTGTTGGAGCTCGTGATTTTTGGCCAACCTTCTTTCTAGTAAAATCTTTCTTCTCTTTCTAGTAAAATCTTCGCAATGCAATGATTCTTGAGTCCCCTCTTGTGCAGGATTCTCGGTGAATGGAAGACTCACTACGAATCGTTCGCTGCTGTTATAACGAACTGTGGCGTTCAAGTGCTCCTCACATTTCTTCTCGGCCTTCTGAGGCCTTCGTCTTCTGTGCAGATGCCCTTCGACGATGTGGATGATGACTATCCCATCCGACCTGCCATTATCCACCCGAAAATGGTATTTTAAAGAAAAGGCAGATTCTCTGCTGTTTTGATTTGGCCTACTGATAGAAAATCGTAATAGAATTCTGCTCCTATGAGAAGATCTTCTGGCCCGAGTTATTTAATGTTGGATCGGCCAATTTGATATTTTTCGGTATTGTCCAGTTGCAGATATCAACTGACTTGGTGGTTTGGGGTGGCAGTATTTTGTTAAGAACCAATGCTTCTAATGTTGTTGTGAAGTCGCTTATTGTTGATTTCAGTTGTACGTTTATTGTCTTCTTTGAACTGCATTACCAATTCCCTGGATGTGCAATAAATCGCATTTGGTTGCAATCCCTAACTTTTATACCACGTGTTCCTTAGAGATATTGACCTAACCTCAATGGATCTTTCGTTGTGTGCTAGTAGTTCTACCCTTATCGTCCCAAAAAAAACGTAGCTTTGTTTCTTAAGGCTGAAAGAGAAACAGTGTGAGTTTTTTAACTTGAGACATACAAATTACTCGAAAAATACGCGATATCGCGAAAAATGTTTCAGACAAAAGTTACAAGGTTCTGAAGGGGACATAAGATGGTGACCACGAAGTTGACAATGAGACCCATTTTCAAGGTCAAACGAAGGCCACTTTTGATTTTTCAAATGATAATTCCTGATTTTCATTGCTCAGTCGTATTGCTCATAGGCTTGTCATTTGTTTTTATATACTGCGTTTAGCATAACCCAGAAACAACGACGTGGACGTAGCAGTATTTTGTTTCCTTCGGGTGATTAATTAGAGTGGGTCCCCTTGCCTCCCATTGTTGAATCATTGAATTCTTCCCATTTCGACGATTATTTCCCGAGACTATTTCAACAAATGCTCGAAAATGTGACCATTCACTTCAATACACTTGTCTATCCGCACTCTAAATGAACCAACAGAACTGAGAAGTATTTTTGGCGTAATCTTCCGGCAAGCTTCAGTTATTCGTCTTTTCATGTGCTCACGTGTTGTTGGCTTTTTTCTGTAAACCTCACTTTTTAAGTAGCCCCACAAGAAGAAATCAAGTGACGTAAGATCGGGTGATCTAGCAGGCCATTGCCTTGGACCCCCTCGTCCGATCCATCGTTGATGGTAAACATTGTTTAATACGCCCCGGGCTACTTGGGAATAATGGGCTGGACTACCATCATGTTGAACCACATTGTTTGCCGCAACTCCAATGGTAGTTCTTCTAGTAATACTGGAAGATGGTCCCGTAAGAAGGTTTCATACTTTTCGCCATTCACGTTGCCTTCAATAAAATATGGACTTATTAATTTAGCCCCAATAATTCCCGCCCAAACATTTACATTCCAAGGGTGCTGGCGTTCAACTTGTCGAAACCAAAAAGGGTTTTCGGTAGCCCAGTAATGCATATTATGTCGATTGACTGTACCGTGATTGATGAAAGTCGACACATCAGAGAATAACACCTTGGTGAAGAAAAGGGGATCTCGTTGAATTTGCTGAAGTGCCCATTGACAAAAGGAAGCCCGGTTGCGAAAATCCTCACTAGAATGTCCTTGATGCATTGAAACATGATAAAGATGGTATTTATGCCGATGTAATATCTTACAGACAATCGTTTGAGAAATTCCTGATTCACGACTTATTTGGCGAGTGCTAATGTGAGGATCGTGTGCAACGGCAGCTAGCACTGCTATTTCATTGTCCTCAACAGCCACCCTATCTGACCGATTCCTTTTCTTTGGTTGCACACTTCCTTCACCAGTGAATTGTTGGATGACCCGATAAAAGGAAGCGCGCGATTGTACGAGTATCTGGTCTGGGAAACGTTGGGCGTAAAGAGCAACAGCATGGATGGTGCTGTTCCTTCCGCTTTCTCCATAAATCAATATCATTTAAATTTTCTCTTCAATTGAAATAGAGTGCATTATTAATCTGGAAAACGTTACTAATGAAAATCAGTTCCTCAAAGCAAATATCGAGCTTCTAACACCCTAACAACGTTGGAAACAGATTAATGACTTAGGCGTTCCAGTGCAGTGGTATCCAGCACTGAATGAATAAGACCTTTGAGACAAAGCCGTATGCCCCATTGAGGAATACGACTGAGCAATGAAAATTAGGAACTATCATTTGAAAAATCAAAAGTGACCTTCGCTTGACCTTGAATATGGGTCTCAAGGTCAAATTCGTGGTCACCATCTTAAGTCCCCTCCAGAACCTTGCGACTTTTGTCTGAAACATTTTTCGCGATATTTCGTACTTTTCGAGTAATTTTGATGTCATAAGTTTTATGGCGCCCTCTGACGGGAAAAAGAACTTATTTTTTAAAAAAGTGTTTCATGTAAAACAATTGTAATTTTTCACGCGGATTACGAATCTCTCAAAAAAAAATAGGGGTTCCCATTAAAAAATCAAAAGTGACTTTCGTTTGATCTTGAAAATGGGGCTCAAGGTCAAACTCGTGGTCACCATCTTATGTCCCCTTCAGAACCTTGTGACTTTTGTCTGAAACATTTTTCGCGATATCGCGTATTTTTCGAGTAATTTGGATGTCTCAAGTTAAGAACTCACCCTGTATATAGCATGATATGGTGTGCACCCTGGGCACTCTGTAACTAAACTGGCGTGTTAAGGACCAAATGTCTTCTTATGTTCTTAATGTAGTCTCAGCTTAACAAGTTGCGCATGCCCATTTCACAATCAGATGACACTAGAGTTTACTAAGACAAATTGACTTAGACATCCTGATTGGATATCAGAAAATTGCATAGAACAGCGCAGCTGATTGGCCGAAGGTGAAAAAACTCCGCTTGCATTTTACAAAAACGAGAAGAACACTAATTTTTTTTATAGCCTGTTTTATTCATTTAACTTTTAATTAATAAATTAATCCGCTTTAACAAAGCTGTTAAAAAGTCTTTTATTTTGCAGGCCACATTAATCCTTAAAAAAAATTAATTAATTTAAACAACTGAAAATTAAATTTAGTCTCCGTGATGCCAAATAAAAGAAGTAAAGCTGTAGGCGCTTGCGGTAGTTGCCAGAAGCCGGATACCAAGAATATGGTGCAATGTAATGCATAACATCATTCCGCGTGTTCTGGAGTGGATGCAATAATAACAGAATAAGCTTGGAGTTCTGGAAAATGCTCAGCAAATGCTACTATCTTCGAACAACAGAAGCAGTCAGACGAAAGAAATGAAGTGGCAATGGACGCAAGAACTCAGCAGACAGAAGAAAACCTTATGAGTAAAGAAAGACAGCGTTCGCCTTCGGTGGTATCAGCAATGAGCCGAGGTCGTTCTAAAATACGTGGAACTCCCACGTTTGGGAGAGCAGCGGCGAATGTATCAGGTACGAGTATACTTAGAGAAAAAGTATAAGCTTTTGGTTATGGCTGACAGCAGCGAGGGGGAATCAGTGGATCCGAAACTACTTACAAAGATGGCGCTGAATGAATTGAATCCCACTAGAGTAAAGGCAGTAAGAGTTTTGACCGGAGAACAATTATGTAGGCGCCAAGCAGTGTCTAAGAAGCTTCCTATCTTCAGCGGCAGACCGGATGAATGAGCTTTATTTATCAGCAATTTTAGAAACAGCACAGACCTATGTGGCTTCACAAATGCAAAAAATTTGGTGCGTCTGCAGTACGTTTTGAGAGGTAAGGCCAGGGAAGCTGCTGGACATAGTCCACTGGAAATGTGTTTTGGTAGGTCCAAAGTAGTAATTAATTACATTATCAATAAAATGCAATTGAAACCGCCTCAAAAGGCGGATAAGTTTAAAACATTAATACAGTTTTTAGTTTCAGTTCGTTATTTGCTGTCAACGATGAAGACTGCTGGATTACGCCACCATTTGTGCAATCCAATGCTTTTACAACAACTTATTGGAAAGCTTCTACCGTCGTTAAGATTAAACTGGGCCTTGGTAGCAAAGGAGCAACCTGGTCATAAATTAAAACAATAGTGGCTGGTTACTTAAGATGGCCGAAGCGGCTGTGGCGAAAGGAAAGTCTGAAAAGCGGATTGGTCATATTCACACCCACCAAGAAACGCAAAAAGAGCAGTATCCCAAAAACAATACCAAGAGAGGAAACTGTTACTTCTGGAAAGCATCTCACCGTCTATTGGAATGCGAGGAATTCAAATATTTGACTGCAACCGAAAAGAATGAAGTCCTACAGAAAAATAATATATGTGAAATGAGTCTAGAACATTCATCCCAGAAAAGTGTAGAGCAACAAATGTATGTGGGGTAGACGGTTACGAGAGCAAACATCACCGCCAGAGACGTACACATACATCGACGGAATGAAGAAGTGACAATTCATGCAAATGGGAAATCTATAGATACTCGTACGTTCGAATTCCTTGACAGTGGATCATCTTTCACACTTCTGGAACAAGAAGTGGCTAATGCTTTGGAAAAACGGCGTGAAGGCCAACCGTTGTGCTTAAGATGAACTGCGGGCGTTGTTCGTGTAGAAAATAAATCTCAACTTCTGTCTATCAAAGTGTCCTCAAGACAGGAGTCCGCAGGTAAGTAACGATTCCTTATTTAGGGTATCGGAACAGTTGGAAACCTAAGCTTACCAGTACAATCGTTTGATGTCCGTGTCGCCCAAAAGAAGTATTGGCACTTAAGGGGTTTCCACTGAAAACATACTCTGATGTATAGTATAAATTATTGATAGGAGTATCGCACGAGTATCTTGGAGTGGCATTCAAGGTGCGTGAAGGCAAACAAAACCAACCGATCGCAATATAAACCGGACTGGGCTGGGTTGTCTGTTTCCGTTACAAATCAGAAAAACAATATGTATTGTTGCGTATTCGCGAAATTTATGGTGCTCAACGAAAGGATGGCTATAAAAAAAATAGATAACTGAGGAAAGAAAATACGAGGTTGAACTTCAAGTATCTCTTTATTGATGGGCGGTTTAAGTAAGAATGCCCGATGTCATGACATTCAGGTATAGGTATAGCAGCTTCATCTGTAAAACTTCCGCTGTGCCTTCCAGGGAACGTTCGTAAATGCGTAACACTCCCCCTTCTTAAACTGGAACCACATTTGTCGAAAGATTTTTTTCGGAAGGCCAGGAATTGGAATTGTTGCCTCTGTAATTAGTAAGCCGATCAATGTGTACAACTTTAGCCCTACATCGTGGCGTCTTCTGAATCCTGATGGTGATATCGTTTATAATTTCCGTCACCCGGTATGGTCCATTCCAACCTGATTGAAGCCTTGGGCAGACTCGTACTCTCCTTCGGGGATTGTGGAACCAAACAAAGCTACCAACCTGGAATTTGAGAGTATTAGCTTTTAAATCATACCTGCCCTTCATTTTTTTGGCCAAGTGCCGTTGTTCTATTCTTGCTCCGTCGAAAATATCCCGCAGCTAATCATGAAGCTGGTGGGCAAATCCCCGGTACGTCTTGGAGTCCAAATCTAACGGTGTCTCGAAAAGTAAATCCTGAGGCAGTCGCATATCACGACCAAACATCATTGCAAAGGGCGTTTCTTTGGTTCACTCCTGAGTCGATGAACGATAGGCCATTACAAAAAGAGGTAGAAGGTCATCCCAGTCATCTTGCTTATCGTTGCCGAATTTTGCGAGAAAGTGGAGTGTCGTCCGATTCATCCGCTCCACAAAGCCGTCAGACTGAGGGTGAATTGGCGTTGTTCGGGTCTCGCGTATACCCATTAGTTCCATCACATTTTGAAAAACCTCCGACTCGAAGTTGCGTCCCTGGTCCGAATGTAGTTTTGCTGGCATACCACAATGGCAAAAGACTTCATGAACTAAAGTTTTAGCGACAGAATCCGTTGTTTGGTCAACTAGGGGAAATACTTCGAGCCATTTAGAAAAGTAGTCCATCATCACCAACACATATCTATATCCTCGCTTTGTTGCAGGTAAAGGTCCTAGAATATTGATGGCTACCTGCTAAAATGGTTCACCAGTCAAATAGATCCACAGCTTTCCTTTCGTCCTTTTTTGTGGGCCTAGTTTTGCAGTAAAATCGGCACCAATTTTTTGAACATCTTGTTACATCCGAAATGATCGGGGAATGATCGGAAGTAATCTTTCTGACCCTTGTCGTTTTGTGGGGACCCACTTCTTCAACAAAGTGCCGTTCTGTAACTTAAGACTCGCAAACTGCACCCAATACACTTTCAGCTCGTTACACTCACCCGAGATCGCACTCCATATGGGCCGATTTCCAGTTTTTATCCAGTTTATTACCTGAGACAAGATTTAGTCTGTTTCTTGTGCGCGCTGAAGCTTCTCGAGATCGAAATCCCCGTCAAAAAATTGCGTTAACTGAAAAGTTTTCCACTGACCTTAATCGTTTTTCCTTGTCATCGTAGTGATTGCAAATCTTTTCCGCACAGGGACGCCTTGCGAGCGCATCGGCGTTAAGATGCTTTTTTCCCGCTCGATGTTGAACTCGAAAGTCGTAATGTTGGAGGCGCTCCATCCACCAGGCGAGTTGACCCTGCAGGTTCTTAAAAGACAGTAAGCAATTTAATGCGGCGTGATCGGTTCGTACCAAAAATTTTCGACCGTACAGGTAAACATGAAAGTGCTCTATGGCTTTGACCAAGGCCAGTAATTCTTTTCGGGTCGTGCAATAGTTGCGCTCGGCCTTGTTCAAAGCACGACTGAAATAGGCGAGAACTCTTTCCATTCCATCCTGTAGTTCCGATAATACCACTCCTAAATCATAATCACATGCGTCGGTATCCAATATAAGTTGTCCCTCCGCCCGAAAATGACCCAGCACAGGAAAAGATGTTAACTCCTCTTCAACTCATTAAATGCGTTCGCACATTGGTCGGCCCATTTAAAAAGCACATTTTTCTCGGTAAGCTGATGAAAGGGGCGAGCAGTTGCGGCAAATCGGGGTACGAACTGGCGGTAATACGTACAAAGCCCAAAAAAAACTCTGTAGATCAGTCAAATTTTCCGGTGTAGGCCCGCTACGAACTACTTCAATTTTAGCAGGGTCTGGAGAGATGCCTTTGCTGCTCAATACGTTGCCCAAGAATTTGACTTCCTTCTGGAATGGATTGCATTTAGACGCATTTAATTTTAAACCCGAGTCCTTTAAGTGGCTGAAAACGGAACGCAAGTTAATAAGCATTTGTAAGCATGAATGAGGATGTGATCTAGATAAGGGAGTCACACTTCTAATGGTAGTCCGCTTAGAACGTTTGACATCAGGTGCTCGAAAGTGGCGGGGGCATTCGTTAGACCAAAACTCATCACTCTGACTGCCACAAATCGTCTCTGGTTACAAAGGCTGTTTTCTTTCGGTCATCAGGATGAACTTCCACCAGTATTCAGATTGGCAGTCTAAGCTATACCATACAGAACCTGATACTGATTCTAAGGTGTCATCCACTCTTGGCAAAGGAAAGGAATCTTTGATCGTGGTCGAGTTCAGATGGCGATAATCGACACAGAACCTTGTTGACCCATCCTTTTTTCTGACCACCACGATGGGGGATGCCCACGGGCTGGAACTGGCTTAGATGATTCCTCGTCGCAACATGCCATCAATTATTTTTTGAGACTCCTCCTGTTTAGCAAAGGGGAGTCGGCGTGGGGGTTGCTTAATTGGTTTAGCCGAACGTACGTCGATTTAGTGTTGAACGATTTTTGTTCTCCCCAAATCATCTGGACCCATTGAAAGCATGTCCTTGAATTCCCACAAAAGGGTTTTAACCGCTAGCTGTTGTGTTGGTTCGAGATGCTGTAGAGATCACACAAGGAGTCCCGACAAGCATTCTGGCAAAGGTGTATCGTCAATCGAAGCTAAATTCAAGCATTCACCTTCCTCAAAAAGCGCCACGGGGGTTTCGCTAAGAAAAATCACAGAATGATGCACTACGTTAGCAACTCGTACGTATATCGTTCCTTGGGCATATTCTAAAATGTTAAATTACTTGCTACTGACGCCGGAAAATTCCTTATTAGCTTTTCAGGATCTCCCACTAGATTTGCCTTGAAGAACCACATGTTTTGAAAATCCGCCATATCGTCGCTTCACTTTCCCAATCTCGTTTCTGACAAATTTTAATTTTTTCACTTTTTGCAACGTCACTTGACGACTCAAATGTGTAACTAACTGAATAACCATGCCAATATGGCAGGAAATTAAAATGCAATTTCCTCTCATCCTACTGCCTTTGTACTGGTTTACTTCAAGAAACTCGTAACTTGCATTTACGGTTTTGAACCGTTTTGATTACCGCTATGAAACGATTTAAATGCAAGGTATAATTGTGGAAGCGTGTCTGATTTTTGGCGCGATTTCGTCAAAATCGTCGAGCCAGAGCGATTTTTTTCCAAGATCTTTATCGTCATTTCGTTAATTGTTCCTGAAAATCAGTGTATTTCTGTTTATCATCTTATACGAGTATAAAGGTAAAAAATGAAAAGGTGGAGTAGAGGTGCGGAGTTAGTGAACTTGGCGAGAGAAACTACAAAAATTAAAATAGAAAAAGATCAGATAATTGTTTTAGATGAAAGGGCTGGCCTTTTTCAAAACCGGAAACAAGTGAAATTATCAATGAAGCTAACTTTATTTTGGATGAAATAACTGGCGAACTAAAACCTATTCTCTCCTCTAAATGCTCGGAAAGTGTTGATTCTCTGTGTGCCTTCTCTTCTACGACTGACGACACAGACTATAAAAGCAGCGAAGATTCCAGCGACTCAACCCACTTATACACGTCCTTACGGACTTTGGATGAAACAAGTGGCTTATGTACTAAAAAAAAAAGCCAAGAAAGGCCAAGGCGATAAGATGGATGCGAAACCAATTGAAACGAAGAAGGCAGAAAGGTAAGCAGTATAAATCCATTAAAAGAAAGAGGGATGAAGGTATTACAGGAATGGAAGCAGAGAACAATTAAACCAGAGTGTAATTCATTGAAATGTGCTAAAAGTAAAACAAAAAAGTGTCAACAAATATCTGATAAGGGCAGGGATGAAATTTTTAAAACATTCAACGTTCAAACGAAAAATCGTTCTTTGTTCGTTCTTGGGAGCAACAAAAAATATATGTAAATTTGATGATTGCACTTAAACCTGTTGAAAAACAAACCACTGGAATTCCGAGTAAGAGATCAAACACGCTGCAGTATCACTTAAAAGTATTGGCCATTGTTCAGTTTTAAATTGGGTTAAGAGTTCTAAAAATTGAATATGCATGACGAGTAAAGCTCCCACAATAAAAAGGCTAAAACCCATTAATATTACCAAAATAGAGCACATCAAAACATTTCTGAATGCATTTCCTAATATGCCATCCCTCTATTGTCGAAAAAGCACAAGCATCGAATACGTGGATGTAGATTATATGACTTGGGTGAAACTATACAAAACTTTCGAAAACTACATGAACGACAAAAACATTCCTGTTGAGGAACAAGCTTCATATAAGTACTTTTTAACTATCGTGCATGGAATGATTCTCGGCCTCTATAAACCAAAAAAGGGCCAATGCGATTTATGCTATGCATTTAGAAATGGTAATGTCGGAACAGAAGAACATCAGATGCACATTCAGGCAAAAGAAAAGCAGGAAAGGGATTCCGACAAAGAAAGATGTCTAAGAGGTGAAGTTCAACCGTAAATTTGCAGGCTGTACAAAATATTCCCTTTATCGCTGCTGGTGCACAATATTTCAAACTAAAGCTGTGCGTTCATCAATTTACAATGAAAAAGATGGTAGTGTACTTTGCTATGTATGGCGCAAAGGAGAGGGGGGCGTCGGTTCAAACGTTTTTGCATTTTGTGTTATTGATTTCTTGGAAGGATTGTCAGATAAAACCAAACCAATAATAATCTTCAATGACGGTTGTTGTTATCAAAATCGTAATGTGACCTTATCAAATGCCTTGCAAAACTTTGCTATACAACAAAATGCTGAGATATATCAAAAATATTTAGCAGTAGGACATACCCAGATGTCATGTGATTCGGTCCACTCTACAATTTAAATTAAAAAGAAAAACAAAAAGCTTTTCGTTCCTGCAGACTTCGTACGTATCATTAAAGAAGCGAGACTGGGAAAACCATATCAAGTAAGCTACCAAAGCCATGAAGCCAGGGAAGAAATCTGGCGATCCTTGTGTGGTTAATCGTAATTAAATACACACAGCTCGGAATATATTACGAGTATAAGATTAACTTCGACAATGATTGGGCATTACCTCAACGCTTTGACAGAAACGCATCATGCGAAGTTGAAAAACTCTATAATCAACCCTTACCAATTACGAAAAGAAAAATGGATCTTCAGGGTTAGAAGGAGCTTTTTCCAAAGGACTATAACTCCTTTTATGTCAACCTCTCTCATGAGAAATTATGCTTTAAAACTATATTTTTGTAACTTATTCTAAAAAATAATAAGGCCTTATAAATAATAAACTTGTTTCTTTACAATAGTAGTTCTAACTCAACAAACTCTTATTTCACATTCTTACCTGGAATGCGTCATTTTAATGTACCGTTGAAACAACTGGAAACCATGCGTGTTGCAAGTTATAATAAAATTGCATTCACACATTTTGAATTAAAGAATTTATCAAATTTAAGATACTTTTTTCTTTCTTATGAAACTTTGCAAAACAGACTTACGAGGTTGAGAAAGAAAGACGACGATATGCTGATCGTGGAATTGTTCACATCACGTAATCCGCGTCAAACATTGGCAGAGTCAACTTACGTAGCGATACCATGCTATTTGCTGCCACCGTTAGTCTTTGGTCTGAACTGGAAGAACAGTCATGATAATCTTGTAATCTGGTCATTATATCGATAGTAAGTTGCTCGATCTGACCTTCCAAATCAAGATATTGCTTTTCGTTATATCTATTGGTGACTGGGTTGTCGCTTAGTTCTTGAACATCGAGATGAGCTTGTTAAAGTTGGGACTCACCATGCTTAACAGCCTCCAGCTTGTACCTCAGTACTATTTTGATTGCTGTATCTGTATCTGCGCTTTGTTGCCTCGGTTGTATCATGTAAGAGAGATAAATATATATGGATGGCGTTTGCTCCACTGCTTAGAAACCTGGTTGAGACCTGCTGCTTGTTTGTCCTCTGTGGACATTTTTAGCTCCATTATTTCAGAATTTAGTTTGGATTGCGCCTCAATTTTTTCCTTGAAATGGATTTTGAACTTCTCGTAGTTCTCATGGACCGTACAAGCCTTGAGTGAAATACTGATGATGGGAAATACATGGGGCAGTTTTGCCCTGATATTCGTTTCTTCAATGATGCTGCCTCTAATTGACGCAGTTTTCCCACGTAGTAACCCTTCTTGGTCTTTTTTGCCACGAAATTCTTTTTGTAGTTATCAATGAGTCGATCGAGCTCATCGATGTTGAGTTTTTATTTCTCAGTCAGATGGTCAATATCCATGTTTTTGTTAATCCACGATACTCCGACTTCGAATGCGACGGACATTACCTGGTAAACGCTTCTGTTTAGTGATGAGCGCTCAAGAGTTTGCCTCTTACTCGAGAAAGCAAATATGAGGATTCGTCAAGGTCACCAAATGTTAAAGTCAGAGGAGTGATCTACAAGGCAAATAAGAGTTTAGACTTTTTACCGGTTTTCAGCATATTAGAAGAGATCTCTTGTTCTACGTGTGATATTATTATCTATGGTGATCTAAATTGCAATTTGCTAAAAGCTCCTCACTTTTCGAATGATTCTCTCACTCTTCTTGATGTGTTATTTATAGGTGGCGCTGATAAAGCTGTTTTTTACAGCGTCAGGTTTCTCGAGGCATGTACTTGACTTGATATTCCTTACATATGACATACAAATGGAAACATCTGAAACTGTTTACCTATAAGGATTATAAAAACACACATTACCAAAATTTACGGACAGACATATTAAAACACAATGGGAAAGCATTTATTATATACCGTAAGTTAATCAGCAGGTAACATTTTAACAAGATAACTTGCTAACACTTTTCGATCAATACCTTCCGATAAGACATAAGTCCTACAGAAGTAGCTTCCCTACCTGGTTTAACAGAGATATTTCAGATCTGACACAAAAAAGCAATATTGCATGTACTCGGTGGAAACGATATTCACTCCATGTGCTCTACGAAATTTATCGTTCACTTCGCAACTAAGTTGTTCTACGAATAAAAACTGCAAAGTGACGTTATTACGAAGACATTTTGAATCCTGACATTCAGACTAGAAAGGATCTATAGAAAAAGCTACGTAAATTAGATAATAGGAAACAGTGACTAGGAGTACCTACTGAAGTAGATTTTGATCTCCTCAACTAGCAGTTTGTATCTGTTGCTGCACCACCAATACAAAATCAGGAATCTATGCGAATCGCAATTTCTTCAAACGAAGGAAGCGATTGTGTGGTACAATTTAATTTAAGTCGTCTAACAGATGAAGATGTGTGTAGTATAGGCTTTGCTGTCTGTCAAATCTAATGCAATAGGTCTGGATGCAATAAATCCCAAATTCATAAAACTTTTTCTTCCTTTTATCTAAAAATATATAACGCGCATATTTAATACTAAAAAATCCACCTGCGAGTACTAGCTGTTCTGATTACCTACAATCTGAACGCACCTTTTTCGTCCATGCCACTGTCTCGTGGAATTCATTACCTACAAAACTTAGAACAACCGTAAACGCAAGCGAATTCGAAACAAATCATTGTAAGCAGTTGGCCAGTAATACAAAACATCTCTAAAGTAAAAATAATTTGTAGGTACTCTAGATACGTATACATACTGTGGTATATATGTGATTAAATCAATTATCCAGGGTTGCATAGTTTTAGGATCATACAAACTCTCCACGTTGGAGAGTTCAGTTATTACCCCAGTTTCAAACCAGAAGTTACCAGAAAGAACTAGAACCCGACAAATGTAGTATAAATACAGGATGAGAAACTGCGGACGATAAGTTGATTTTTGGAAAGCGATGGAAAAGGACCTAAGTCTTACTAAGTGAAAGATAAGAGATTTGAATTGTGAAATAGAAGTGAAATTGTTTGTGAATTAATTAAAAGTTGTATTTAAATAGTAATAAATAGAGTGTTTTTAGAAACAGAATAACGTTTTATCATTTCGAACCCTAGCCGAAATATTACATTGGTGTCAGAAGTGGGATAAAACTTATTCTGAGTGCTGTGAAAAAAAAAAAAAAAAAGAAAATAATAAAAAAAATAAAAATGCCACGTACATTGCTGGAGCTAAGTATACCCCAGTTGAAAATGGAGCTAGAGAAGCGGAATCTCTCCGCAGCTGGAGGGAAAAGTGATTTGATTCTTCGGCTACAAG
Source organism: Volucella inflata (assembly GCA_928272305.1). NCBI lineage: Eukaryota > Metazoa > Arthropoda > Insecta > Diptera > Syrphidae > Volucella > Volucella inflata. The sequence goes on along the minus strand of OV743716.1, from coordinate 88,475,463 downwards.
AAGCGATCGAAAAAGATGGAAAAGATCCTAAATCCATGTCGTTCGACGTAGAAGAGGAGCTTGTAAGCACAGGGGTTGACATGTCTGCCATGATGGAATTGCTCCTTGGATTGAATTCTAAGTTAGAAGAACAAAGGAGAAGTATGGATTCTAAGTTTGAAGAACAGAAGAATTCCGCAGAAGAACAAAGGAGAAGTATGGATTCTAAGTTTGAAGAACAGAAGAATTCTCTAGAAGAACAGAAGAATTCTCTAGAAGAACAGAAGAATTCTCTAGAAGAACAGAAGAATTCCATTATTTCCGCACAAAAAGACACTGTCGAAGAGTTCAAGAATTCTCTAGAAGCGAAATTCGAAATAATCGATCAAAAATTAAATATGCACGAGGCACAATTCGAGAAGGTTGAACACAATATCGAGAATCTTGCGAAAGAACTAGAGAGAGTAAAGAAACAGAAAGTCCGAGAAATTTCTACAGACAGCCCTAGAAGGAAAGAGATGCAACCGCCTGTCTTCGATGGCCAAACATCGTGGCCAATATATAGAAGACAATTTGAAGCAGCTGCCATGACCAACAACTGGGACGACGGAGAAAAGTCGATTGCACTCACGCTGGCACTGAGAGGTACAGCTGCGGAATTGCTGCAAACCATCTCAGAAGATAAACAACTCAACTACGACGCTTTGGTTAAAGCCATAGAAATGCGGTTCGGAGATGACCATATGCAGCAAGTATACAGAGTCCAACTGCGCAGCAGAGTCCAGAAGAGGGGCGAAACACTTCAGCAGTTGCAGGCCGATATCGAACGGTTGGCGCATTTATCTTATCCTAATGCCGGAGAAGACATTATCAGCGAAATGGCTGTAGAGGCGTTTACCCAAGCAATTGAAGATAGGCAGTTGCAAATGGCTGTAAGAATGGCTGGAAAACGAACCCTTCCTGAGGCCCTAGCATTGGCCCTGACGATGAAAGCTGCCGACCAAGCAACCCAAGAAATCCACCGCGTGAGAGAAGTGACAGCCGTGGAATGCTCATGCCAACGAGCAGACGTCGTGGAGCGGAACAGTGTGCGTGGAGGACAAGTCCGTTGCTGGAACTGCAACAAAATAGGACATCTGCAGCGTCAGTGCTGGGCTCCACTTAAAGAACGCAGTTGTTCACAATGCGCTGCTGGGAGGCATAACAAAGAAGCATGTAGCAGGGAAAACATCTATACTGCAAGCAGCGCATCATCAAGTCAACAGGCGGGAATACGTGTAAGGACCAACTTCGAGGGGCAGAAGTCGGTTTCTGGAATTGACGCCCCCAGGATCAAAATCCAAGTTTCCCAAACAAAACGAAGTAACAAGAGTCTTACAGTGGAAGCCCACATTGGCCAGAATAAATGCGTGGCCACCATTGACACCGGTGCCACCGCTTCCATTATAAGAAGGGATATCGCCCATGATTCATGGCTGCACAATACCAGTAGCTACTGCTTGAAAACAGCAACAGGAGCGACGGCAAAGGTGTATGGAGAAGTTGTTCTTACGATCAATCTGGCAGGACTAACATTCACCCACGTATTCCTAGTGGCCGATATATGCGACGAGTGCATCATTGGAGTTGACTTTATGAAGGCGCATAATGTAGTGCTCGACATCGGAACTCAAGTACTTAAGTACAGGAACGTCGAGATTCCAATGGTGTACGGAAATGAGAATGCCGCATGCCTTAGGACAGTAGTCAACAAGGACGAGATCTTACCACCTTCCGCAGAGACACTAATTTGGGCGCAGCTGGAAGGTGATCTTGGGGGCCATCGATTCTATTTGATTGAGCCGGACTCTAAAAATCATTATCAGAATTACGTCGTGGGAAAGATGCTCGTTGAGCCGAAAGGCAAAATGGTCCCAGTAAGAATCTTGAATGTGGGAAATAAGAGCATCAAACTAAAGCAAGGACATTCGATCGGAGCGTGCGTACCGATAACTGCTATCACCAAGTTGTCGAAGGAGAATGCTGCTATATCTTTGCCATCAAGTAGCACAGCCGAGTTGAAAAGAACTATACTCAGGCAAACCGAGCTGAACCAGGAGCAACGAGCGATGGCAGAGGAATTAATCAACGAATTTGCAGACGTATTTGCCTCGCAGGATGGCGAATATGGCAGCACACATTTGGTACAACACCGAATAGACACTGGAGATGCAAGACCCATACGTCAACCTCCTAGGCGTTTACCATTAGCTAAGCAGACGGAGGTTGCAGAAATGGTTTTGACTATGGAAAATGAAGGGTTGATTGAAGGCTCAAAGAGTCCGTGGGCATCACCCGTTGTACTGGTCAAGAAGAAAGACGGCACCAATAGATTCTGCGTGGATTATCGCCAGCTAAATAATGTCACCAAGAAGGATAGCTACCCCTTGCCAAGGATTGACGACACACTGGACACACTGTCAGGAGCGCAATGGTTCTCCACACTTGATTTGAAGAGTGGCTACTGGCAAGTACAGATCCATCCGGAGGACCGTGAGAAGACAGCCTTCACCGCAGGAAACGGGCTTTGGCAATTCACAGTAATGCCATTCGGATTGTGCAATGCTCCGGCAACCTTTGAGCGTCTAATGGAACGAGTTTTGCTGGGACTAACATGGAAAACCTGTTTGGTCTACCTGGACGATGTCATCGTGGTCGGCAAAACTTTTCAAGAACATCGAGATAACTTAAAGGAAGTGTTCCAAAGACTACGAAGTGCACAGCTAAAGCTAAACCCGAAGAAGTGTCATCTCTTTAGGCCAGATGTCAAATACTTGGGACACATCATCTCATCCGAAGGGGTAAGGACAGACCCAGCAAAGATCGAAGCGGTGAAAAATTGGCCAGTCCCAAGAGACAAACACCAACTGAGAAGCTTTCTGGGACTCGCTACCTACTACAGGCGGTTTGTGAAGGATTTTGCTGGGATCGCAAAGAGTTTGCATCAAGTAACAGAAAAGGGAAAACAATTCAAATGGTCAAGTGAATGCGAAAGAAGCTTCAAAACTCTCAAACAACAACTATGTGAGGCCCCTGTACTAGCGTACCCTACTCCAGGAAAAACATTTATTGTGGATGCAGATGCCAGTAACGTCGGAATTGGAGCTGTCCTTTCGCAGATGCATGACGGGCAAGAAAACGTAGTTTCCTACTTTAGTAAGGTGCTCTCTACGCCGGAAAGGAACTACTGTGTTACCAGGCGGGAACTTCTTGCTTTGGTCTTGGCAACAAAGCATTTCCATAAGTACCTGTACGGACGAAAATTCATTCTTCGCACAGACCATGCATCTCTGAAGTGGTTGCTGCAATTTAAAAATCCTGAAGGACAAGTCGCAAGGTGGATTGAACGACTCCAGATGTACGACTTCGAGATACAGCATCGAAAGGGAAGCCTTCACTCTAATGCGGATGCTCTGTCCCGGCGACCTTGCAAATCTGATTGCAAACATTGCGCACGACAAGAAGAAAAAGATGCGGTATCCACTCAACGACTAAGAGCTGAGCCCACTGACGGTTGGAATGAGAGTGAAATGCGAAACACCCAAAAAGAGGATCCGGATATCGAGCCAATACTCGCTTGGAAAGAACACGAAGAAAAACCAGATTGGCAGGAAATATCCAGTAAAAGTCCCGAACTAAAGGCATACTGGGCACAGTGGGACTCCCTTCAAGTTCAAGATGGTGTTTTGAGGCGAAGGTGGGAAAGCTTGGATGGAAAGTCATTTGTGATGCAGCTCGTTGTGCCACGGTCGAGAGTCAGTGACGTGCTAAGGGAACTGCACGATGGAGTATCCGGAGGCCACTTGGGAGTGAATAAGACGTTAGAAAAGGTGCGAGAACGTTTTTATTGGGTGCATGCCAAGGACGATGTCGAAAATTGGTGCAGAAAGTGTGTCACCTGCGCCGCCAGTAAAGGCCCGAGGGTTAAAAATCACGGCAAAATGCAGCAATACAACGTTGGAGCGCCATTCGAGAGAATCGCAGTTGACATTGCAGGACCGTTTCCTGAAACCGAAAATGGAAATCGCTACATTCTTGTTGTTATGGATTACTTCAGCAAGTGGCCTGAGGCTTTTGCTATCCCTAACCAAGAAGCCAAAACCGTGATTGAGCAGATCGTTTACAACTGGGTGAGCAGGTTCGGCGTACCGATGGAATTGCACTCGGACCAAGGGCGCAACTTCGAATCCAAGATTTTCCAAGGGGTGTGCGAGCTACTGGGTATCAAAAAGACGAGAACAACACCGCTCCACCCACAATCGGACGGGATGGTAGAACGCTTCAACAGAACCTTGAATGAACACCTATCAAAGGTCGTTGGCGACAAGCAATGCGATTGGGATAGGCAAATTCCAATGTTTCTATTAGCCTATCGGAGTGCAGTACACAACACCACAGGTCACACTCCATCGGAAATCCTTTTCGGTCGAACAATCCGGTTACCTAGTGAATTGATGTTTGGATCACCGCCGTCTGAAGAGAACAGAAATGAAGACGACTATGTCGCAGACCTCAGACGGATTATTAGGGACGTGCACCAAAGAACAAGGGATAAGATCAAGATAGCCAGTGACCGCATGAAGACGAGGTATGATGTCAAGGCGACCACAACGGGATTCCAGGAAGGAGATCTAGTGTGGCTATATAACCCTCATAGACGGAAAGGCATATCACCCAAATTACAGCAAGACTGGGAAGGACCATATAAAGTCGTAAAACGCATCAACGATGTTGTCTATCGCATTCAACGAGGAAGAGGCAAGATGAAAGTGGTTCATGTGGATCGAATACATCGCTATATTGGGCAGAATGTCGAAGAGTTTGTTCGGGACGAACAAGTTTAAGAGGGGGATATTGTGGTATATATGTGATTAAATCAATTATCCAGGGTTGCATAGTTTTAGGATCATACAAACTCTCCACGTTGGAGAGTTCAGTTATTACCCCAGTTTCAAACCAGAAGTTACCAGAAAGAACTAGAACCCGACAAATGTAGTATAAATACAGGATGAGAAACTGCGGACGATAAGTTGATTTTTGGAAAGCGATGGAAAAGGACCTAAGTCTTACTAAGTGAAAGATAAGAGATTTGAATTGTGAAATAGAAGTGAAATTGTTTGTGAATTAATTAAAAGTTGTATTTAAATAGTAATAAATAGAGTGTTTTTAGAAACAGAATAACGTTGTATCATTTCGAACCCTAGCCGAAATATTACAATACATATACTCGTATATATTCATTTTAATTTTCTTTACATTAATTTTAAATAGAATTGCTTACATCTTTTCCTTAATAATATGAAAGCACTCGAATTCTAATGTTAATTTTGTAAAGCCTTTCACAAAACATAAAATTAATTATAACATTGCTCTGAAAATATTTTCTTTAAATAAATATGAAATAATATATGAAACATGTTCTTAAAACTTGAGCTTATTGTCTATTATAACAGGTATTTTAAAGATTGAATAGTTTCAATAGAACAGTAGGAGGTAGTAGGTCAACATTAAGGAACATACATTTACATTTGTTAACGTTCAGAATTAGAGGATTCACTTAAAGTCACACATTTTTTCAGAAATATCAGTGGCCGCAAACCATAACCACTTAACTCGAGTTATGACGAAATTGAGTAATTATCATAACTGTGTTCAGAATATCAAAATGTACTCCCACTTAATTTTTTACATCAGTATCTTTTTCCAAATAGAAGTTATAAGCAAAGTTCCTTTTTTAAAATTATCAGTTGCCAAAACAACTTCACTCAAAAAAAAACAAAGATTTTTTATAACATTATAAGTTATGGAAAAAACTTAAGTTAAGTTCTTTAAATATCTTTAGTTTGTTTAGTCATATAAACTTATCTTTAGATAGGCTATGAATAGTCTGCATTTTAAAAAAAAAATAATCAGAAATAAAAACATAAGTCAAGTTAAGAAATCGATCGTCTGCCAAGAATCTAAAACTGTCAATTTTTAATTTTTCTTAAGTTCACCTAGGCTGTTATTTCCCAAAATAGAACAAATATTTCATTTTCTTAACTTGAGTTAGGCTGTTATGGAAAATCACAATTATATTTTATGTTAACTTAACTTGACTAATAGTACGTAGCATAATAGAAGAATGTGGCGCGACAAAATGATAGCACACTACGATGAATTTTCATTCAGATTATGGATCCCGAAATTAGGGAAAGACTCAGCGTAGTGGCCGACCGGGGTCTATAATGGCTGGAAAAAACGAGCCATTTTGAGTATGGCATCCAATTCCGACCTTACTGCCAGAAAAATTACAGAAAGGGCTTGCTAAAGTTCGCACAAAGGATTTTAAAAAAATCTGAAACTATAGGTATTAAACGCAAAAAATTGCAGAGAAAGACTTCACTGACAAAAAGAAACAGAGAAGAGAAGCTTAAGTTTCCTGAAGAACACATTTGGTGGACAAAAAGATGGCGTCAGGTCCTTTTATATAATTTGAACAGCCAAAAATAATCGTTTTATGTGTACCTACTCGTATAAACACCCAAATATAAAATTATAAAATTGCATCTTTAGCCGTTTTACCTTTTAGGTTTGGTAAACATTTTAGTCCCTAGAAACTTGAACGCAAAAATGAAAATATAAAAGCAAAAAGAAAATTAAAAGCAAAAACAAAAACAACAATAAAAAAATAGATAGGCAGACAATTTGGAAAGATGTAGTTTAGGTTTAATGCGGGGAAGATGTAGTACGAGTATGTAGCATGGTACACAGGATACAATTTGCCTCGATTATTATGAAAGTGCCGGCACTATTTCTATGTCGCCATGTCATTGAAAGTTTTTTTTTACATTATTGTTTTTCACCCAAACCTTTTTTATTTCAATAATTGAACAATCTCACCATTGATTACTCAAATATTAAATGTAATTTCATGTGGATTTCAGCCAAAATGATATTTTTATCGGATTAAAATCAAGTATAAATAAATTATGAGTTTTACATTGGCATAAAGTAATAAATAGAACTTTCTAAATATCTTAAAATTAGAAGTTACATTTTTTTAATGATGAGATTCAATGATATCCATAACCGACGCCTAAAATTATAGAAATAGCTGCAGACAGTATATATATTTTTTTAAATTTTTTGTTCTCAAAATGAAGTACTAACTTTTAATAACCCTGTTGTTATTATAACAATTTACTCTAGAAAACGTTAATTAATCATTATTTTTATTCAAGTGAACTAAAATTAACTGAACACGTTCAGAGTGATTCCGAATTCGATGGCAGTTTACTTGATAAACCCGAATAGATGAACTCAGATGATCCGATGAAAGATCCGGATTTTAACTTATATAGTAAGTATAGTAATTCAAGCTCTGAGAATGATAATCGAAACGGTGTTAGCAACACCAAAACGCAAGAATAAAAAAAAACTTCGAAAAACTGGCCAATCATATTAATCAGTCAACGCAAAGACTGTCAAGGCTAGAGCTTGCAGCTGTTTGATATTTGTAGAAGTAAATGCAACGAGAGAATAGGAATTGAAAAAATTTAATTGCTGTTCAACCCCTACTGGTCCCTAGGAAACTATGACCAAACAATTTTGTATGTTGGGCCTATGATATAAATAAACAATAAAAAATGTGACACCCTGGTAAATGATATCAATCGGAAGCAAAAACGCGAGCATACTATGAGGTATGCGTAGGAAATCGAGGGGAACGTTTTAAATGTATGTAAAAATCATTTTCTTTAGTGCTTTGATGAAACTGAGAGCTTCTTTAAATCAGTTATTAACGAAAAAAAATTGGATGTCCATTGATTTAATTTAAAAATATGAGAGGAAAACATCCTCCTGCCAATAAGTTTTCCTTGTTTTTTAATAATTAGCGCGCTCAAGGGGTTGTCGCCACAAAACCAAAAGTTAAATTAAAGAACGACTTATTTCAATGTTATTACTGGATTTAAAATTCTTTTTACATGCGCATTACTTCAACAAAAAAATGGCACTCTTAAAATAGTGACAGACCTGAATAACGAGAAAAACGCATCCCCTCTGTCAAAGTTGTCAGGGCGACAAACTGATAAATGAAAATGATAATATTACATGGGCTAGAAAATAAACAGGCCGAATGATAACCATAACATTATAAGGGCTATTACAGTACCCTTAAAATGATTGCACACAGCGTGGGCGAATGAAAGTTATGGAGGAGAGAAAGAGAGATACCGATGTATGTTGGTCTTAAACGTTTGGAGTTTATAATGACTAGGAAATAAAGAGCTTGGCAGGGCATTCCATCTGTAGAGCACAGATGGTGAAAATAGCGATAGAACAAGACGAGACAGGAGACATTACGCCGGTGGTCGAGGGTGTCAATCGACTATGTAATATTGGCATCACCTATAAGATTTATCGCATGGTTTTGAATCTTATCTAGCACTTTTCGGTGAGACATGACATCAAATCACCCGTGGACCTGTTGCTGCCAGTTATTAACATTACGACCAGTTGAAATTCCTAAAGAAGATGTTAAGTCCGCTCCGATTTGTCTTCTCGTATTGCCGTACTGTTCTTTTAGGAACTTGTTATCTAACTGTGGTCAATGTTTGAGAATTTAGCTGATACAACACAATGGTCCGACGAGCCTAGAGGTGAGAGCAAATAAACAGTTTTCCCAGGCTAACTAATTATTCATATTAAGGATGGCCGAGTTGCCGGCAAAATAAAAAAAAACTACTTAAAGCACTAAACCACCGAAATCTCCAAAAAGACCGAACCACGCGGTTGGTGGTTAAAGCTCAAAGTAGCGATCTGTCACTTGAGATTCAGGGGAAAAATTAAATGCCCTTGAGTAATTTGCGATGGCAGCAAATTGTTTGGTGAACCTGCTGGCTGCTCAGCTGGGCTGGGTTCGGGAAAAGATACGCGATATTTTCAAAGTGATTGAAAAAAAGGTAGAAATAATTATATGGTAGGCGCCATGCACTTTTAAGATCGGAAGTGTAAAACCTTGCAACACACGGTTATGGAGGTTATGAAGAGAAACAGAGTTTGTTTTTGCAATACTTTATAACAGGGTATATTTGTAAAAAAAAAAGTGGCAGAAACAATATCAAAGCCGATAGGCGGTGACTAACAAAAGGTGTTATTTTAAAGACTGGGTACTGAGGGTACCATTAAATGTGTAGCATGAACCGCTACTTGGGGTGTTTCTGACAAAGTGCCTAAGCTCGGTCCAACTCTCTCCAAGTTGCCAATAAGGAGCGTTTTCACATTTTAGATACCAATCTTAGTCCGGGTGCAGGAGTCCAAGGCGTTGCATTACTTTCCGTAGCGGGGGATTTCGGAAATGCTTATTGCTTGCTGGCCCAGGTTATCTGGTCTAGACATTGAGAAGACTCTAGACCAGGGATTCCCAAATATTGGGGGTCGACCAGGTCTAAAATCTACCCCTATCAATTAACACAAGCTCTTATTTGAAACTTTCAAGATACTGTAATAGTTGTGTTACGTGTACCAACTTGTTACGAGTATTAGAATGACTAATATTTTAGTATTAAGTATCATTCTTGTACTTTTAAAAAACTCAACAAGTCGATAAGCGTGCAGAAGTTCGAACAAGATAAAAAAACTCGGCAAATCAATATGTGTGGACAAGTTCGTGCAAGATAATATGTTCGAGCGTACAAGTCTCTCAGACAGGTTTTGACTTGCTCGGTATTTGACGCATATACGCGATTTAACATGAACGAAATCATGATCAAGCTCAAGTCCATACAAGCTGTTCGTAATTGAGTTTACCGACCAGAACAAAGGAGAAAAGGTTAGCACTGTTTTCCTCCAACTGCTTAATTCTTCTTAAATCCGTATTAACGCCAAACAAAACTTAACCGCTCGCTTGTACGTTATGAAAGAAAAGCACGTCATTTCGGTTTTTTTTTTTAACTTTCAATACAATATACTCGTACCTTATTGGGACACTCAAAACAAATTTTCCTAAATGGTTGGTACGTTCGCTAATCACCAATGTCATGGTTGGATGCCTTGGATGATAGAAATGATTTGGTGACGTCATCGTCGTCAACATTCTCCCCTACCGAACAGCAGAGTTGATCTTTCATATTCATCGCGTAGTTGTCCATGTTGTATGTACATGGAAAGGGAAAACGATTAATGCATATGTTATTATCATTGATCAATAAAACAGAGAGATAACAACATAAACTACGAGTACTATAATTTTCGTGGTGTGTGCAATTATGCTGTGTTACTCGAAGTAATTCGGTGTAAGGTTTACTGCGTAAGTAGCATATACGTGCAAGTGTTGTGTTGTTTGCAATACCAGTTGACTCATGCCAAAAAAGTGACGTTTTGTTGTGATTAAAGTCGGGTAAGTATTATTGGTGCCGTAAAAAAAAGGCCGAGCGAAATAAGCCCGAACTTAAAAAACAAAAATAAGGGGAAATTAGTTTCATTTCCATTTCCAAATCGAAATAAGGCCAAAGAGAAAGTCTGGTGTATTTAAAGCATGAGGTGAGTGGTTCGCTTTGCTCGCTAGGAGGATTTTAACCCTTTTTTCCGCAGGGTTTAGCCGCTCACGCGACTCGGCTTTATTTCACTTTAGTAAAGTATTTGAATTTGAATGTGTGTGTGCGCGTTTTAACTTAGTTTGGTTGATTTTGATATGCCGAGGAATGGGTGAATGATGAGACGGTTTGATGAATGTGACCTGTGTGTATGAGTGAGTGGACTGTATTTGGTTTTGTTTTGATTTTATTTTATTGCGTGAGTGCAAAATGTATGCAAGTGCCTGCGTGAGTATGTACATACGTATGTATCGACTTATGTACAAAGATGCTCAGGTGGCAGCGGTTTGCTGTTGTGTAGCTATGGATGAAAATATGAAGTGAGTCATTGTGTTCTGAAATATGTATTTGCATGTGTAGTTTAGATTATGTTGTGGTCTATTGATCATTGTTGTGGGTTATCGTTTATTGGGCATAATTTGGTTATTGGTCGTCGAAGTTCCCCTGCCTGTGTTTTTACCTTTACGACTCGTACGATGTTGTCAGCTCCAGAGTATGATTGCAAGATGCGGACTAAGTTCCATTTCGCTGGGGGGAGTCGTTCGTCTTTCACCAGCACCAAGTCTGCGGTCTTGAGTTGAAGCTGAGATTTCAACCACTTCGGTAGCTATTGTAAACGACTCAAGTACTCTGTCTGCCACTGCTTCTAGAACATCTGCAAATGTGCCTGAATCGCTTTCCATGGGTCGGTGTAGTTTTGTTTTGTCGAGTTTGAATCTGGTTCAGGAACTTTGAAAAAGGTTTCTCCTATCTAGAAGTGTGCTGGTGTTAATGCGTTAAAATCTGCTGGGTCTTCTGTTAAGGAGCAAAGAGGCATCGAATTTAGACACGCTTCAATTTGAGCTAGAGGCGTGGTGAGCTCCTCGGAAGTAAGTGTACCATAACCTGCGATTCTTTTTAAGTTGAACTTTACACTCTTGACTTCTGCTTCCCATAAACCTCCCAAGTGGGGAGAAGCTGGGGGAGAGAAATTCCACTAGGTTCCCTAAGTCACTAGCACATTCGAAATTTCCTCCCAGTCCTGAATACCTTCTTTCATCAGGCGACGTAGTTCAGTATTTGCTCCTACAAAATAAGTCCCAGAGTCCGTGTAAACATTCGCGCAAACTCCACGCCTTGCCGCAAATCTACGAAAAGCTGCTAGAAACGATTGAGTTGTGCGGTCGCTTACTACCTCGAGATGTATGACCTTTTTCGCCAAACAGATGAATATTGCCAAATAACCCTTGTGGGACTTAGCTCCTCTACCTATCCAAGCACGAGTATTTATTGGTCGTGCATAATCAATGCCAGTGTTGGTAAAGGGTTTTGGCACCGTTGGGCGGTTTTTTTTGGAAGCCCGTGATACGTGGTACAGCTGTTTATGTGTTTTCCACTGTTCTTTTAAGTTGGAAAATCCAGTATTTTTGCCTGAGGTGTGTCATCATTAACTGAGTCCCTCTCTGTAAGGTTATGATATGTGTTAGTTGTATGATTAATTTTGAAATTTTGTGTTTGGAATCTAATATTGCAGGGTGTTACTGGTCATAGGATATATTGGCGTGTCGAAGTCTCCCACCTATGCGAATGATGCAGTTGCCGTCTACAAAGGGATGTAAGGACCCCATACTCCTCATTTTGGTGATGCCTTCTGGAAACATTTCGATTTGTGGGACTCGGATGACAGCTTTAGTCAGTCTCCTCTTCCCTTTGTTAATGTTGTTGTTGAGACTTAGGATATAGAATTTGGGTGATGTTGTCTGAAGGCTTCGACAAACCTACGACAATATGCAACCGTCCTAATGAGTTTTGGAAGTCTGGGCGCTCTTAAGGTGAGTTGTTTTATTGGATTGTCTTTAAATACAGCTCGGTGTACCTGCGCTTTATGACCCACGTCGCTTGAGAAATCTGTGGGTTGGTTTTGAACCGCGAAATCTCATCTTGTCTGGAAAAACTCTGCTCCGTGCCACGATAACCGTTCGGGGATTAACTATGAGGGCAGTACTCCGCGAGAAGCTAGCCTTTATATTTCCCCCATTCGGTTTCCAACAAATGTTTCCCATCGTGTTCAAGGCAACTTGCTCCAGCAGAGGGTTATGGTGCAGTCTGTCTACCTGTACACTTCCTTCTCCATCATATTTAAAATCCTTGGATATGGTTTAGGAGTTTTGCCAGAATTTTTACCCCTTACAAATCCAGACGTGGAATGCTCCATTGTCTGACTGGAGCTACCCTCGTTTTCGAAAAACCCATGCAGTTCCTTCTTGCACCGTCCTTTTGTGTGTACCCATCAAGGTGAACGGATGTGGTTCACGGCTTCGAGGTCCTCAACAAATGTGTTCCACTCATTTTGGATTTCTTCGTCGATTGGTTCACCCCACGCCAACTTCTTGATCCATAGCACTTGGAGAACGCATTTTGTCCTGATGATGCGTTGCAACATCCATCACTGGATCAAAATGTCTGGCTGCTGTTAATAAAATGGATCTTTTTGTTGGTTTTTGGTGTTGGATGGGTGTGTAGCTGTACAAAAAACTATCTGCCTGGGGGAGCCACTGTATTCCTAAAGTCTTTAATTGGTTTGATCCTCTCGAAGGAAACACAAATCCGACTGCATTGCCGTCTTGATGAGATATCCCATTCACGAGGTCATCTGCGTTACATGTCCACTTATGTTTCGTTTTTTGTATCTGCTCCTGATATAAGGTCGTCCACGCACATCTCTTCGCGTATCATTTGTGCAGCTAGTGGGTACTGGAAACGGACCCTTTCAGCTAACCAATTAAGAGTTCAGATTGCTAGGTAGGGAGCAGATGTTCTGTTCCAAAGGTGACCGTTTTCAGCCGATAGGTCTGGATCCGATCGAAGGAATGTTTTCGCCATAATATCAGTTGATAAAAGGAGTCTGTGTCATTCACCCAAATCTGGCGGTACATTTTTTCGATGTCGGCTGTAAACGTGAACTTGTACAACCTCCACCTCAGAATGACATCGACTAAGTTTTTTTGGAGCGTTGGACCTACCATAAGTGATTCGTTGAGTGATTTGCCGTCTGATGTTTTGTACGAAGCGGCAAAACTACTCTCAGTTTCGTTGAAGAGCTGCTCTCCTAAGTGACCGCGTGGTGTGGCAGGAAACAATGCGATGTTTACTCCAAAACTTGGTCGTTTTCAACTTCGGTCAAATGGCCCAGACGTAGGTACGAGTAGTCTTCTATGCAAGCCGGAGTTCCTTGTTTTTGAAAAGACGTCCTTCTAACTGCTTAAGTCTTCGCAACGCCCCTTCTTTGGAACGACTCAGTACTGGAAGAACATTTTCTTTGAATGGAAGGACGCCTTCGTATCGTCCATCTGACCGAATCTTGATGTTGCTTAAGAAATGTTCTTCACACAATGTATTTTCTGGAGACACCACACTGACAAATAGAGCCGAGAGTTATGGTGCAATAAGGAGACGATTAAGTCCCGGAAACCACACCAAGACTCATAATTACAGAAGGAAACTGCAACGGGAAAATGTTTGAGGCGTATATCTGCGTTGTGAGGAAGTGATGATAATGAACATAAACCGTTGTCGGTAACATCGTCTTCAGTCTCCTTTGTTTTGTCCATTGCGTCGAGAAGATAACCCCTATAGTCGAAGTATAGTTCAAGAATTTGCTCGAAGACAGCTTACACTTCAGAGCATATGTCCTCTTTGGCATCTATATAGCAACCCAAACATTCCTCATACACACGTTCTTCCGATTCCAAAGTTTTCTCCAAAACAGACAAACGGCCCAACAAATATTTTGCTGTCCTAGTACTTGAACCTCTTTTGCCGAAATTGTAAATATCCTTTTCCAATTGCGTAAGTATTCTATTTAACTTATTTGGTTTCATATTGTATTTATATATTTTTACGTTTGCTTATAGAATCACAAGTTAAGATACAGGAATGGTGGTACTCACGGTTGGAATCGTACTGAACGTCGATGCACATACAGCGCACAGCTCACACAAGGTTTCAGCTAATTCCTGACTAGGTTCTGGAATTATTTCGGCTTCTGTTTGCTCTTCAACTGCAGAAACTTGCTGTCCTAGTTCCAGCAATTTGTTTAATAATTTGCCTTCATCACAGCTTTTTTTTTTTTTCAATAGTGTATTTATTTGTTTCAAAGCAGTTGGAGTTTGATGTGAATATCAAATCCGGCTCGAAGGACCAAAAATGTTCGTAATTCAGTTTGCCGAGCAGAATAAAGGAGAAACGGTTAGCACCGTTTTCCTCCGACTGCTTTATTTTTCTCAAATCCGTATTAACGCCAAAGAAAACTAAGCCGCTCGTTTGTACGTTATAAAAGAAAAACACTCTATTTCGGTTTTTTTTTTTGACATTCAATACAATGTACTCGTACCCTAATGAGAAACTCAAAATAAATTTCCCTAAATGGTGGGAACGTTCCGAACTTCCACACTTCGTTGTCTCCGCTAATCATCAATGTCATGGTTGGGTGCCTTTTTCTTTTCTTTTTTTTATATAATTTACGCGCACCAAAAGGGGTTTTATGATATCCTTTTACTGTCGCCAGGGCGCGGGAGGAAAGATAGAAGGAGGAGAAAGGAAAGCTGTTGTGATGTAGTGGTTTGAAACTCAGGTGTGTTTGGTTTCGATATTAACTTTCCAGGGGTGGGAGTCCGAATAGGACGGAGAGCTTTTCTTCACTCGGAATGTCAGGTTGTGAATTTTAACGGTTGTTTTGTGCTTGAAACCCTACAACAGCTAAATCTACATATCAGTGTTATGCCTTCACACGCAGATTTTTCTGACTAAGTTCCAAGTACACAATGAAAAACTTGTCAGGAGTAGGATTCGAACCTTGAATGTCCGAGTGAGAAGCGATAGCTAGTACCACTACACCACGCCCACCCCCTTGGATAATTGAAACGATTTTGTGACGTAATTTTCGTCAACATAAGCCCCTGATATTCTACTAAATATAAAAAGCTTCCACTTAGGTTGAAAGCCCATTCACGTTTTGAATTTCGTTGGATTTGGAACCATTTGCCTCGGGACAAAGCTCAGAACTATCAAACTGTCAATATGACGAGCTACGAAGAACATGTCGATCTCACTTTGACGCATTTCAACGCCACTTGAAGAATATGGTCATAATCTCTGGACAAAGGCAACGAAAATCCAAGATGGCCGAATTGCATGTGAGTGAGATGCAATGCAACACAATGCACTCTAACACCTACTCCGAAAGTATGGTGGTGCTGGGGTGTTGTTCACATATTACACTAAGGTGAATAAGCCAGGGTGATTAACCTTAGAAGAAACAGCTGAGTGGTACATAAGCCATCAGCAGCTTCAAGGGAAGAAGAAATTCATATGTTAAACCACTCTTCAGGCAATAGTCAACCAATAAAGTTTTCAGTTTAAAACTAAAGGTCACGGGTTTTTATTTAATTATTTTTATTTTACTTGCATCAGTTCTTCTTCTTATCCTTTTATTAACCCTTTCCTCGTTATACGAACTTATGCGTAACGAGTTTCCCATTTTTACTGCATCGCTGCTGCTCCGCTTATGGGGTTGGCTAATGTCGCAGACCGCAGAACGCGTCTACATAATGCTCGGTCCTGGATCGCTTCAGTGGTTAACCCCAGACGTTGTTGCGCATTTGCCATCTGAGAAATCCAGGAATTCTTTTTCCGACCTCGTTTTCTTACAGTTGGAGTGACCGTAGTTGATAGTGCCTTTTTAACCGGATTTTCCGCAGATCTTCTTTGAACGTGGCAATACCAACTTATTCTATTCGCCTCAAGCTGTTCGGTTACCGAATTCTTTATATGTAGACTTCCTCTTATACGCGTAGATCTAATGCAATCGCGTTTAGTGACTCCACTAGACATCCTTAACATTTTCATTTCCGCTGCCGTCATTTTGTTTTTAAACGCTTCGTACATTGTCCAGCACTGTGAACCGTTTATAAGAGTTGGTCTAACAACCGTGGTGTAGAGTTTCCCCTTTAATTTAAGTGGAAATTTTCGGTCGCAAAAGATTCCCGAATTTTCCCGCCATTTCATCCATCCCACACTCACTCTGTGGTTTACGTCGTCGTCACATTTCGCTTCCATGTTAACGATTGATCCTAAGTACTTAAAGATAGTGCTTTTCGGAAGAACTATTCCGTCTAACATTATATCCGGAACAGGTCGCAACGGATGCGCAAATGGGCATGTCAAATGCTCCGTCTTTGAACGACTTATTTTAAACCCGTTCCTCTCTAGCGCATTTCTCCATGAATCTAAGGCGTTCTGTAAATCTTCGACGTTATCGCTAAGTATAACTGCGTCGTCAGCGAAGAGAATTGGCGTTACATTTGCTTCGCGCATGCAGTCTTTTAAAAGATAGTCGAATACTACGTTAAAGAGGAAAGGGCTAAGTACGCTTCCTTGATGCACTCCGACATTAACTGGAAATTCTCTCGTTAGTCCAGCAGAGCTTTTAACCGCAGTTTTCACGTTTCCGTACATGTCTTTTATTATTCTAACATACGTTTCCGGTACGTTTTGAGACCTCAGCGCGGCCCATATGAGATCCCTAGGCACTCGATCGAATGCTTTCTCGAGGTCGATAAATACCATGTGTAAATCCTTAGACGAATCTCGGTGCTTTTCCATTATTATTCGTAAGCTTTGGATAGCGTCCACCGTCGATCTGCCTTCAACAAATCCACACTGGCTATTATCGAGCTTTATTATTTGCCGAAGACGTTCGTTTAAGACTCTTTCGACGATTTTCATTGTGTGTGACATAAGCTTGATTGAACGGTAGTTGTTGCATTCTCGAGTGTCGCCTTTTCCTTTGTATAATGGAACCAAGAAGCTACTTCTCCATTGATTCGGCATAGGTTGTCCACATTTTAATTTATTTAAAAGTTTCGATAGCCAAACGCTGCCGATCCCCTCCATCTTCGACCAAAACTCTGATGGAATGCTGTCTGGTCCCGCCGCTTTCCCCCGCTTCATTTTTCCAATTGCTATAGTTATTTCTTCGATTGAAAAGTCCGAAACTTCCTCCTCGAATAGACCAGCTGTCGGCACGATATCACGTGGAAACTGTTTGTTAAGCAACTCCTTGCAGTATTCAAGCCACCGGTCACAAATTTCCTTTTCATTTGTTAATAGGCGACCGTCTGCGTTTTTGATGTATTTCGGCGAGGTTATTTCCATTGAATTTTTTCTCCTCTGTGCAGCGAGCTTAAAAATATTTGGCATTTTAGTACTGTACGACGTTTGAACTTCTTGGATAGCTTGTCTTCTATCCGCCGATCGTGAGGATATTTGTTCCAACTCCTGGTACAGGTTTTCCGCTTCTGCCGCTCGAGTTCGAGCCAGGACTTTCTTTGCGATCTTTTTAAGACGCTCGTATTCAAGAGCCAGTCGAGCTTTTTCGATATCGTCGCTCCGATCGCATTTTGTCCACGCTTGGAATGCATTCTTCTTGTCGGCCACAGCTCGTTTGGTTTCGTCATTCCACCACCATGTTTCTTTGCCGACGTGATGGTATTTCGATATAGTCCCCAGATGGGACTTTGCGAGAGTTATGCATTCCTCGTGCATGCTGTTCCACATTTCTTGCGGGCCAAGTGAGTCTGCTATACCATTTATATTTTGAAGTACTTCTTTAGCCAGTGCGATAAATCTTGCGCTTCGTTCCTTCGATAGATTATACCACTGGATTTTTGGCTTTCCAAACGATGCCCGTGTTTTCGGTGGTTCCGCCGTGAAAAATTCTGTAATGAGCAGACGGTGTTGGCTTACTAGCGATTCTCCAAGTATTACTTTACAATCCTTAACACGGTTTCTCATCGACATTTTGCATAGGTGATAATCTATTTGCGTTTCGTGGCCTCCGCTGCTATAGGTGATAAGATGTCGTTGATGTTTAATAAACATTGTATTTAAGATGGTTAAGCCGTAAGCCCTACATGCTACAAGGATGTCTTCGCCAGCTGAATTTCTGGTTCCAAAGCCTTTACCGCCGTGGCAGTCCTCATAATCAACATTTGTTTCTCCGACGTGGCCATTTAAATCTCCGCCTACGAAGAGCATCTCATCGATAGGTATATTTCTAAGCAAATTACCGAACTCTGACCAAAATCTATCTTTTTCCGATTGGTCGCATCCATTTTGTGGAGCGTACGCGCTAACAATTTTCCACGTTTCATTGTGTATGACGAGTTTTACACTCATTAAGCGGTCGCTTATTTTCAAAATACCAACGATATTGCTTAGAAGATCCGCTGCAACAACGATACCAACACCGTTTCGTCCATTGACCGTTCCATGGTAGAACATCTTAAATGCCTTGCATCAGTTCATCTAACTGAAAGAGTTTAAACGGTTTTTTCATCTCTTCAGTTCATCTAACTGAAAGGGTAGCCACCGCTTGTGAATCGTCAATTCCAAGCCAACCTTTTAAATCCCGCTCAGCTCAGTTAGGGACATGGACCTTCGATTGCCTCCTTTAAATAAAAGGACATAGAGGAAATCATTTCCTTTACAGTGAACTAGTGTCTTAAGTTTTTTAACCAAAAAAAAATCGTTCTTTTCTCAAAGTGTACTGTGGGTTAAGTATAGCTGGATAAAGTATTCAGTGCAAATATACGTTTCCGAGGCCTGACGGACCGTCTATCGGCCACAGTACCCAACTATTCCTTCAACAGAGGAGCACATAGAGTACCGCCTTTCTAGGAAGTGAAGTGGAAAAGCAAGAGTGTGCTGTGGACTAAGTATAGCTGGATAATCTATCCAGTGAAAATATACGTTTCCGATCTACGACGGATAGTCTATCGGCCACAGTACCCAACGGTTCAGATATATTTAATCAACGCTGGAACAAATCCAACGGATTCAGTGTGTCTAGTACAGCAACCTGTGAATATCGGTCATGAAGTAACCACCGGTGAGTGCATGCAGGTCGAAGTGTAGCAAAACAGAAAAACTAAGGTAGGAATTTTTCCTTATTTTCTTGCTTTTATACATAACAAAAATAAATTAAAAACTAATGAAATTATAACACCAATAAAACAAAAATGGGGAATTAAGAACACTTTCAAATAAAAGTGGAAACGAAAAAAAAAATGTCGAAATCATCAAAATCTATCGAATGCCAGGAAGATATTTTAAATGACATAAGTCGGGACTGTGAACAATTTAAAAAAGATGAAGGGTCCTGAAAGTCAAGGGGGTATTTAACCGCGTGTTTATCTGATATCGATGAAATGTTCAAAAGGGCGAAAAAGGCACATTCAAAGATAATCGGAAATCAAGAGAATATATTTCACCTTTAGTGGGTAGCTGCACGATGAGGCCGATCATTTTTTGAAATACAATAATGCATCAGTAGACATGTCTCGATTTAACAACACGAGATCCGCTGGCTCTGATGTACGTCTTCAAAGAATTCAGATAAATTCATTTTCGGGCAAATTCGAAGATTGGTCGGAATTTTTTAATTTATTCGATAGCTTAGTCCCAAATAACACCGAATTATCGGACATACAAAAGCATCAGTATTTGAAAAGGGTCGTTTTAGTTCACTGGAAAACATTTCTGAACCACTTCCAAGGATGGAATTCGCCCAACCTTGGGGAATTCAAAGAAGGCAGCCATGGCGAGATTCTTTCAAATAGAAAGAAAACTTGACTCAAACCAAAAGCTAAAGGAAGCTTATACCAAATGTATCCACAAGTACAACACCTTAGGTCATATGACGGAGGTCTCAGGATCCACGGAACTAGGCGAACACTACTACTTGCCTCATCATGCTGTAGACAAAGAGTCAAGTAGCACCACAAAACTCCGGGTAGTGTTCGATGCATCTTGTAAACATTCTAACGAAGTATTGCTAAACGACTGCTTATTGGTGGGAAGTGGAGGAAGTTCAAGGTAGCGGTTGTGGCAGATATAACATGATGTATCGGCAGATATGGATGGCAGCACAAGATACGTCATATCAACTAATTCTATGGAGGCATAGACAAAATGACCTTATTAAAACATATGCTTTGAATACAGTCACCTTTGGAACTGCATCGGCGCCATATTACATCAGCTAACGTCAGATGTAGAACACAAGTATCCATATGTACAAAAGGTGCTCACTAAAGGATTTTACGTCGACGACCTCATCTATGGTACGAATAACGAAAAGGAAGCCATCGATTTACAAAAACACATTATTGAAGTCCTGAAAACAGCCGGGTTTCCTCTAAGAAAATGGGCCAGCAATTCCACGAGAGCATTAGAGCAGGTTCCTGAAAGCGAAAGGGAAATAAATCTGCCTCTAAACTTTGAATCACCAGATGCCATCAAAACACACTTGGGATTCGTATTCAATATTAACTTGCCTGAGGTTCAACAGTTCACAAAAAGATCCGTACTTGCAGACATCGCTCGTCTGTTTGACCCGCTAGGATGGAACGCCCCTAAGCTAATCCTGCAGCAACTGTGGCTGAAACAACATCCTTGGGACTCACCAATTTCTCAAGAAATTGAAAGTCAGTGGGTAGAGCACTTCATGAACTGGAAATACCTCGGTGAATTGAATTCGCAAAGTCATTAAAGGTACAACTTCACTGGTTCAGCTACGCTTCTGAGAAGTCTCATGCCTCAGTAATATATGCTCTCATTATAAAAGTCGGCCATGAGCATATTCATCTTCTAGCGGCAAAAACAAGAGTTGCTCCAAAAGCAGTAAGATGCGTATCGCTACCAAGGCTAGAGCTATGCCCAGCCTTCCTCTTAGCCACACTGTTATATCGTGTCAAAAGGGCCATGCAATTCGAAAACGTTGAAACTCTTGCATGGTCTAACTCGACGATAACTTTGGCATGGATCAAACGAAGCCCTAAAATTCGCACTACATTTGTAGCCAATCGAGTCAGCGAAATCCAAGCGCTAACAACCACCAATGCTTGGCAACACGTTGGCACCAAAGAAAACCCAGCGAACATAGGCTCACGGGGAATGTTACCACATGATCTCATCAACAGCCACATGTGGTGGCTTGGGCCACAATTTCTAAAGAAGTTTTCCATAAACGAAGGTCCAGGATTGACTTTGTGCGATACGAGGCTGGAAACAAAGAAAGAAAATAAGAAGGGTGAAGTGAAATCATCATTTTAAAAGAACAGAATAGGAAATCTACAAGTCAGCCTCGCCGATGTCATCTGTCACTGTGTAATCATCAACAATGAATACTGTCAACGATTTTCAAACCTTAAGCGCAGTGCAGCTATATGGCGCAGATACTTTGAATACTTAAAATACAAGGCAAATAGAAGACCATTGGAGAGTCACCAACTCGCACCTGGTGAACTAGATGGTGCGCGAAAGCAGCTCATTAGACTTGTTCAAGTAGAACTATTTCACAAGGAGATAAAAGCGCTGAAAGAGAAGGGGAGCATCGAAAAGGGCAGTCATATTCTCCGTTTGAATCCATTTCTTGATGCTGAAGAACTCTTACGCGTAGGAGGGCGCTTAACAAACTCCAAAATACCGTTTAGGCAGAAACACCCCATAATACTCAGGGACTCACGTCACTTTGCCAGGTTAGTCGTCAGCGATGTGCATCAACGCACACTTCATGGTGGACAGCAAATCATGATAGCAGAGATTAGAAGCCAATACTGGATCACTAATCTTAAGCGTAATAATTTCAAGGCCATTTACGAACACTGGGGTAGACTACGCGGGTCCTATAGAAATAAAGATGTGAAAGGGCAGATGCAATAGGATGACGAAAGGATACATAGCTATCTTCATATGCTTATCAACAAAGGCGATACACATTGAAGTTGTAGTAGTCACCTTACTTACGAGGAGGCATCTGATTCAACATGTACAGTGATTGTGTGATGAACTTCAAGGGAGCCATTAACGAATTGAACAAGGAGAGCAAACACATCTCCAGGGAATGTTCAGCAGAAGTTTCGGCAAGTCTGGCAGCACAAAACACCAAATGGCATTTTAATCCACCAGCTTCACCACACTTTGGAGGGCTTTAGGAGGCTGGTGTCAAGTCAATTAAACACGACCTTAAAAGAACAGTCGGAGCAGCCAGGCTTGCATTTGAGGAGTATGCTACACTGCTCGCTTAAATCGAGGCATGCCTAAATTCAAGGCCGTTGTGCCGACTCAAATGATCTGACGGTTCTCACTCCAGGACATTTTTTGATCGGAGCATCAATAACTACTCTGCCGGAAAGAAATTTCATGGAGAAAAACATTAACAATCTCGATAGGTGGAGATATATTCAAAGATTAACACAAGAGTTCTGGCAGCAGTGGAGCACAACTGCATTTGCTACAGCAACGACCAAAATGGCTTCAGCAGCAGCCCAACATCAAACTCGGAGACATAGTTCTGGTCAAGGAGAATAACCTTCCGCCTTCGTTCTGATTAATATGTCATTATAAATTTAATTAATAAACACATGTAAAAAAACAAAGACTTTAATTGAATTAATAACCCTTACCCCCCAAACGTAATAAAATTTCTCACTTATTCGCAAGGTCAACCGACTTGCCACTAAATTATGGATAACCACCTGTACCAGCTAACTACAATATAATTTATTTTATTTTATGCATATGTATTAAAACCCAAACTAATACAATTTTGTATCTTTCTCGGCACTCGCAAACCATCACAATCCGACGGAGGGAAGACACCGAGATCCGTACAACAACAAGAAGGAAAAACGGAGATGAAGCAACAAGAAATTAAAATGAAATTAAATCCACACGATAAGAGACAGAGATCTGGAAGCCTGATCTATACAACACCACACAACATACCACATTCCTGAACTCCCGAACTCCACGTTGCCGGGCCGGGAGCATGTTGCTTCCCAACAAAATCTATCGCGCGCTAAAAGAGTGGGAGATTGTGTGTTTGCAGGAAGCTAATTAATCGCATAAAATAAAAATTGAAAACGTAACGAATAACTAGCTTTGATGCACATAACACAAATTACAAAAAATGAACACAAACGTACGAATTGAATATAAACTCAACCGCACCACAAAACCATTTGCCTCGAGACAAAACTCAGAACTATCAAACTGTCAATATGGCGAGCTACGAAGAACATATCGATCTCACTTTGACGCATTTCAACGCCACTTGAAGAATATGGTCATAATCTCTGGACAAAGGCAACGAAAATCCAAGATGGCCGAATTGCATGTGAGTGAGATGCAATGCAACACAATGCACTCTAACACCTACTCCGAAAGTATGGTGGTGCTGGGGTGTTGTTCACATATTACACTAAGGTGAATAAGCCAGGGTGATTAACCTTAGAAGAAACAGCTGAGTGGTACATAAGCCATCAGCAGCTTCAAGGGAAGAAGAAATTCATATGTTAAACCACTCTTCAGGCAATAGTCAACCAATAAAGTTTTCAGTTTAAAACTAAAGGTCACGAGTTTTTATTTAATTATTTTTATTTTACTTGCATCAGTTCATCTAACTGAAAGAGTTTAAACGGTTTTTTCATCTCTTCAGTTCATCTAACTGAAAGGGTAGCCACCGCTTGTGAATCGTCAATTCCAAGCCAACCTTTTAAATCCCGCTCAGCTCAGTTAGGGACATGGACCTTCGATTGCCTCCTTTAAATAAAAGGACATAGAGGAAATCATTTCCTTTACAGTGAACTAGTGTCTTAAGTTTTTTAACCAAAAAAAAAATCGTTCTTTTCTCAAAGTGTACTGTGGGTTAAGTATAGCTGGATAAAGTATTCAGTGCAAATATACGTTTCCGAGGCCTGACGGACCGTCTATCGGCCACAGTACCCAACTATTCCTTCAACAGAGGAGCACATAGAGTACCGCCTTTCTAGGAAGTGAAGTGGAAAAGCAAGAGTGTGCTGTGGACTAAGTATAGCTGGATAATCTATCCAGTGAAAATATACGTTTCCGATCTACGACGGATAGTCTATCGGCCACAGTACCCAACGGTTCAGATATATTTAATCAACGCTGGAACAAATCCAACGGATTCAGTGTGTCTAGTACAGCAACCTGTGAATATCGGTCACGAAGTAACCACCAATGAATGCATGCAGGTCGAAGTGTAGCAAAACAGAAAAACTAAGGTAGGAATTTTTCCTTATTTTCTTGCTTTTATACATAACAAAAATAAATTAAAAACTATTGAAATTATAACACCAATAAAACAAAAATGGTGAATTAAGAACACTATCAAATAAAAGTGGGAACGAAAAAAAAAATGTCGAAATCATCAAAATCTATCGAATGCCAGGAAGATATTTTAAATGACATAAGTCGGGACTGTGAACAATTTAAAAAAGATGAAGGGTCCTGAAAGTCAAGGGGGTATTTAACCGCGTGTTTATCTGATATCGATGAAATGTTCAAAAGGGCGAAAAAGGCACATTCAAAGATAATCGGAAATCAAGAGAATATATTTCACCTTTAGTGGGCAGCTGCACGATGAGGCCGATCATTTTTTGAAATACAATAATGCATCAGTAGACATGTCTCGATTTAACAACACGAGATCCGCTGGCTCTGATGTACGTCTTCAAAGAATTCAGATAAATTCATTTTCGGGCAAATTCGAAGATTGGTCGGAATTTTTTAATTTATTCGATAGCTTAGTCCCAAATAACACCGAATTATCGGACATACAAAAGCATCAGTATTTGAAAAGGGTCGTTTTAGTTCACTGGAAAACATTTCTGAACCACTTCCAAGGATGGAATTCGCCCAACCTTGGGGAATTCAAAGAAGGCAGCCATGGCGAGATTCTTTCAAATAGAAAGAAAACTTGACTCAAACCAAAAGCTAAAGGAAGCTTATACCAAATGTATCCACAAGTACAACACCTTAGGTCATATGACGGAGGTCTCAGGATCCACGGAACTAGGCGAACACTACTACTTGCCTCATCATGCTGTAGACAAAGAGTCAAGTAGCACCACAAAACTCCGGGTAGTGTTCGATGCATCTTGTAAACATTCTAACGAAGTATTGCTAAACGACTGCTTATTGGTGGGAAGTGGAGGAAGTTCAAGGTAGCGGTTGTGGCAGATATAACATGATGTATCGGCAGATATGGATGGCAGCACAAGATACGTCATATCAACTAATTCTATGGAGGCATAGACAAAATGACCTTATTAAAACATATGCTTTGAATACAGTCACCTTTGGAACTGCATCGGCGCCATATTACATCAGCTAACGTCAGATGTAGAACACAAGTATCCATATGTACAAAAGGTGCTCACTAAAGGATTTTACGTCGACGACCTCATCTATGGTACGAATGACGAAAAGGAAGCCATCGATTTACAAAAACACATTATTGAAGTCCTGAAAACAGCCGGGTTTCCTCTAAGAAAATGGGCCAGCAATTCCACGAGAGCATTAGAGCAGGTTCCTGAAAGCGAAAGGGAAATAAATCTGCCTCTAAACTTTGAATCACCAGATGCCATCAAAACACACTTGGGATTCGTATTCAATATTAACTTGCCTGAGGTTCAACAGTTCACAAAAAGATCCGTACTTGCAGACATCGCTCGTCTGTTTGACCCGCTAGGATGGAACGCCCCTAAGCTAATCCTGCAGCAACTGTGGCTGAAACAACATCCTTGGGACTCACCAATTTCTCAAGAAATTGAAAGTCAGTGGGTAGAGCACTTCATGAACTGGAAATACCTCGGTGAATTGAATTCGCAAAGTCATTAAAGGTACAACTTCACGGGTTCAGCTACGCTTCTGAGAAGTCTCATGCCTCAGTAATATATGCTCTCATTATAAAAGTCGGCCATGAGCATATTCATCTTCTAGCGGCAAAAACAAGAGTTGCTCCAAAAGCAGTAAGATGCGTATCGCTACCAAGGCTAGAGCTATGCCCAGCCTTCCTCTTAGCCACACTGTTATATCGTGTCAAAAGGGCCATGCAATTCGAAAACGTTGAAACTCTTGCATGGTCTAACTCGACGATAACTTTGGCATGGATCAAACGAAGCCCTAAAATTCGCACTACATTTGTAGCCAATCGAGTCAGCGAAATCCAAGCGCTAACAACCACCAATGCTTGGCAACACGTTGGCACCAAAGAAAACCCAGCGAACATAGGCTCACGGGGAATGTTACCACATGATCTCATCAACAGCCACATGTGGTGGCTTGGGCCACAATTTCTAAAGAAGTTTTCCATAAACGAAGGTCCAGGATTGACTTTGTGCGATACGGAGCTGGAAACAAAGAAAGAAAATAAGAAGGGTGAAGTGAAATCATCATTTTAAAAGAACAGAATAGGAAATCTACAAGTCAGCCTCGCCGATGTCATCTGTCACTGTGTAATCATCAACAATGAATACTGTCAACGATTTTCAAACCTTAAGCGCAGTGCAGCTATATGGCGCAGATACTTTGAATACTTAAAATACAAGGCAAATAGAAGACCATTGGAGAGTCACCAACTCGCACCTGGTGAACTAGATGGTGCGCGAAAGCAGCTCATTAGACTTGTTCAATTAGAACTATTTCACAAGGAGATAAAAGCGCTGAAAGAGAAGGGGAGCATCGAAAAGGGCAGTCATATTCTCCGTTTGAATCCATTTCTTGATGCTGAAGAACTCTTACGCGTAGGAGGGCGCTTAACAAACTCCAAAATACCGTTTAGGCAGAAACACCCCATAATACTCAGGGACTCACGTCACTTTGCCAGGTTAGTCGTCAGCGATGTGCATCAACGCACACTTCATGGTGGACAGCAAATCATGATAGCAGAGATTAGAAGCCAATACTGGATCACTAATCTTAAGCGTAATAATTTCAAGGCCATTTACGAACACTGGGGTAGACTACGCGGGTCCTATAGAAATAAAGATGTGAAAGGGCAGATGCAATAGGATGACGAAAGGATACATAGCTATCTTCATATGCTTATCAACAAAGGCGATACACATTGAAGTTGTAGTAGTGACCTTACTTACGAGGAGGCATCTGATTCAACATGTACAGTGATTGTGTGATGAACTTCAAGGGAGCCATTAACGAATTGAACAAGGAGAGCAAACACATCTCCAGGGATTGTTCAGCAGAAGTTTCGGCAAGTCTGGCAGCACAAAACACCAAATGGCATTTTAATCCACCAGCTTCACCACACTTTGGAGGGCTTTAGGAGGCTGGTGTCAAGTCAATTAAACACGACCTTAAAAGAACAGTCGGAGCAGCCAGGCTTGCATTTGAGGAGTATGCTACACTGCTCGCTTAAATCGAGGCATGCCTAAATTCAAGGCCGTTGTGCCGACTCAAATGATCTGACGGTTCTCACTCCAGGACATTTTTTGATCGGAGCATCAATAACTACTCTGCCGGAAAGAAATTTCATGGAGAAAAACATTAACAATCTCGATAGGTGGAGATATATTCAAAGATTAATACAAGAGTTCTGGCAGCAGTGGAGCACAACTGCATTTGCTACAGCAACGACCAAAATGGCTTCAGCAGCAGCCCAACATCAAACTCGGAGACATAGTTCTGGTCAAGGAGAATAACCTTCCGCCTTCGTTCTGATTAATATGTCATTATAAAATTTAATTAATAAACACATGTAAAAAAACAAAGACTTTAATTGAATTAATAACCCTTACCCCCCAAACGTAATAAAATTTCTCACTTATTCGCAAGGTCAACCGACTTGCCACTAAATTATGGATAACCACCTGTACCAGCTAACTACAATATAATTTATTTTATTTTATGCATATGTATTAAAACCCAAACTAATACAATTTTGTATCTTTCTCGGCACTCGCAAACCATCACAATCCGACGGAGGGAAGACACCGAGATCCGTACAACAACAAGAAGGAAAAACGGAGATGAAGCAACAAGAAATTAAAATGAAATTAAATCCACACGATAAGAGACAGAGATCTGGAAGCCTGATCTATACAACACCCCACAACATACCACATTCCTGAATTCCCGAACTCCACGTTGCCGGGCCGGGAGCATGTTGCTTCCCAACAAAATCTATCGCGCGCTAAAAGAGTGGGAGATTGTGTGTTTGCAGGAAGCTAATTAATCGCATAAAATAAAAATTGAAAACGTAACGAATAACTAGCTTTGATGCACATAACACAAATTACAAAAAATG
Source organism: Volucella inflata (assembly GCA_928272305.1). Classification (NCBI taxonomy): domain Eukaryota; kingdom Metazoa; phylum Arthropoda; class Insecta; order Diptera; family Syrphidae; genus Volucella; species Volucella inflata. The sequence continues at coordinate 88,446,696 of OV743716.1, read as the reverse complement.
AACACAAACGTACGAATTGAATATAAACTCAACCGCACCACAAAACCATTTGCCTCGAGACAAGACTCAGAACTATCAAACTGTCAATATGGCGAGCTACGAAGAACATATCGATCTCACTTTGACGCATTTCAACGCCACTTGAAGAATATGGTCATAATCTCTGGACAAAGGCAACGAAAATCCAAGATGGCCGAATTGCATGTGAGTGAGATGCAATGCAACACAATGCACTCTAACACCTACTCCGAAAGTATGGTGGTGCTGGGGTGTTGTTCACATATTACACTAAGGTGAATAAGCCAGGGTGATTAACCTTAGAAGAAACAGCTGAGTGGTACATAAGCCATCAGCAGCTTCAAGGGAAGAAGAAATTCATATGTTAAACCACTCTTCAGGCAATAGTCAACCAATAAAGTTTTCAGTTTAAAACTAAAGGTCACGAGTTTTTATTTAATTATTTTTATTTTACTTGCATCAGTTCATCTAACTGAAAGAGTTTAAACGGTTTTTTCATCTCTTCAGTTCATCTAACTGAAAGGGTAGCCACCGCTTGTGAATCGTCAATTCCAAGCCAACCTTTTAAATCCCGCTCAGCTCAGTTAGGGACATGGACCTTCGATTGCCTCCTTTAAATAAAAGGACATAGAGGAAATCATTTCCTTTACAGTGAACTAGTGTCTTAAGTTTTTTAACCAAAAAAAAATCGTTCTTTTCTCAAAGTGTACTGTGGGTTAAGTATAGCTGGATAAAGTATTCAGTGCAAATATACGTTTCCGAGGCCTGACGGACCGTCTATCGGCCACAGTACCCAACTATTCCTTCAACAGAGGAGCACATAGAGTACCGCCTTTCTAGGAAGTGAAGTGGAAAAGCAAGAGTGTGCTGTGGACTAAGTATAGCTGGATAATCTATCCAGTGAAAATATACGTTTCCGATCTACGACGGATAGTCTATCGGCCACAGTACCCAACGGTTCAGATATATTTAATCAACGCTGGAACAAATCCAACGGATTCAGTGTGTCTAGTACAGCAACCTGTGAATATCGGTCACGAAGTAACCACCAATGAATGCATGCAGGTCGAAGTGTAGCAAAACAGAAAAACTAAGGTAGGAATTTTTCCTTATTTTCTTGCTTTTATACATAACAAAAATAAATTAAAAACTATTGAAATTATAACACCAATAAAACAAAAATGGTGAATTAAGAACACTATCAAATAAAAGTGGAAACGAAAAAAAAAATGTCGAAATCATCAAAATCTATCGAATGCCAGGAAGATATTTTAAATGACATAAGTCGGGACTGTGAACAATTTAAAAAAGATGAAGGGTCCTGAAAGTCAAGGGGGTATTTAACCGCGTGTTTATCTGATATCGATGAAATGTTCAAAAGGGCGAAAAAGGCACATTCAAAGATAATCGGAAATCAAGAGAATATATTTCACCTTTAGTGGGCAGCTGCACGATGAGGCCGATCATTTTTTGAAATACAATAATGCATCAGTAGACATGTCTCGATTTAACAACACGAGATCCGCTGGCTCTGATGTACGTCTTCAAAGAATTCAGATAAATTCATTTTCGGGCAAATTCGAAGATTGGTCGGAATTTTTTAATTTATTCGATAGCTTAGTCCCAAATAACACCGAATTATCGGACTTACAAAAGCATCAGTATTTGAAAAGGGTCGTTTTAGTTCACTGGAAAACATTTCTGAACCACTTCCAAGGATGGAATTCGCCCAACCTTGGGGAATTCAAAGAAGGCAGCCATGGCGAGATTCTTTCAAATAGAAAGAAAACTTGACTCAAACCAAAAGCTAAAGGAAGCTTATACCAAATGTATCCACGAGTACGACACCTTAGGTCATATGACGGAGGTCTCAGGATCCACGGAACTAGGCGAACACTACTACTTGCCTCATCATGCTGTAGACAAAGAGTCAAGTAGCACCACAAAACTCCGGGTAGTGTTCGATGCATCTTGTAAACATTCTAACGAAGTATTGCTAAACGACTGCTTAAGGGTGGGAAGTGGAGGAAGTTCAAGGTAGCGGTTGTGGCAGATATAACATGATGTATCGGCAGATATGGATGGCAGCACAAGATACGTCATATCAACTAATTCTATGGAGGCATAGACAAAATGACCTTATTAAAACATATGCTTTGAATACAGTCACCTTTGGAACTGCATCGGCGCCATATTACATCAGCTAACGTCAGATGTAGAACACAAGTATCCATATGTACAAAAGGTGCTCACTAAAGGATTTTACGTCGACGACCTCATCTATGGTACGAATGACGAAAAGGAAGCCATCGATTTACAAAAACACATTATTGAAGTCCTGAAAACAGCCGGGTTTCCTCTAAGAAAATGGGCCAGCAATTCCACGACAGCATTAGAGCAGGTTCCTGAAAGCGAAAGGGAAATAAATCTGCCTCTAAACTTTGAATCACCAGATGCCATCAAAACACACTTGGGATTCGTATTCAATATTAACTTGCCTGAGGTTCAACAGTTCACAAAAAGATCCGTACTTGCAGACATCGCTCGTCTGTTTGACCCGCTAGGATGGAACGCCCCTAAGCTAATCCTGCAGCAACTGTGGCTGAAACAACATCCTTGGGACTCACCAATTTCTCAAGAAATTGAAAGTCAGTGGGTAGAGCACTTCATGAACTGGAAATACCTCGGTGAATTGAATTCGCAAAGTCATTAAAGGTACAACTTCACGGGTTCAGCTACGCTTCTGAGAAGTCTCATGCCTCAGTAATATATGCTCTCATTATAAAAGTCGGCCATGAGCATATTCATCTTCTAGCGGCAAAAACAAGAGTTGCTCCAAAAGCAGTAAGATGCGTATCGCTACCAAGGCTAGAGCTATGCCCAGCCTTCCTCTTAGCCACACTGTTATATCGTGTCAAAAGGGCCATGCAATTCGAAAACGTTGAAACTCTTGCATGGTCTAACTCGACGATAACTTTGGCATGGATCAAACGAAGCCCTAAAATTCGCACTACATTTGTAGCCAATCGAGTCAGCGAAATCCAAGCGCTAACAACCACCAATGCTTGGCAACACGTTGGCACCAAAGAAAACCCAGCGAACATAGGCTCACGGGGAATGTTACCACATGATCTCATCAACAGCCACATGTGGTGGCTTGGGCCACAATTTCTAAAGAAGTTTTCCATAAACGAAGGTCCAGGATTGACTTTGTGCGATACGGAGCTGGAAACAAAGAAAGAAAATAAGAAGGGTGAAGTGAAATCATCATTTTAAAAGAACAGAATAGGAAATCTACAAGTCAGCCTCGCCGATGTCATCTGTCACTGTGTAATCATCAACAATGAATACTGTCAACGATTTTCAAACCTTAAGCGCAGTGCAGCTATATGGCGCAGATACTTTGAATACTTAAAATACAAGGCAAATAGAAGACCATTGGAGAGTCACCAACTCGCACCTGGTGAACTAGATGGTGCGCGAAAGCAGCTCATTAGACTTGTTCAAGTAGAACTATTTCACAAGGAGATAAAAGCGCTGAAAGAGAAGGGGAGCATCGAAAAGGGCAGTCATATTCTCCGTTTGAATCCATTTCTTGATGCTGAAGAACTCTTACGCGTAGGAGGGCGCTTAACAAACTCCAAAATACCGTTTAGGCAGAAACACCCCATAATACTCAGGGACTCACGTCACTTTGCCAGGTTAGTCGTCAGCGATGTGCATCAACGCACACTTCATGGTGGACAGCAAATCATGATAGCAGAGATTAGAAGCCAATACTGGATCACTAATCTTAAGCGTAATAATTTCAAGGCCATTTACGAACACTGGGGTAGACTACGCGGGTCCTATAGAAATAAAGATGTGAAAGGGCAGATGCAATAGGATGACGAAAGGATACATAGCTATCTTCATATGCTTATCAACAAAGGCGATACACATTGAAGTTGTAGTAGTGACCTTACTTACGAGGAGGCATCTGATTCAACATGTACAGTGATTGTGTGATGAACTTCAAGGGAGCCATTAACGAATTGAACAAGGAGAGCAAACACATCTCCAGGGAATGTTCAGCAGAAGTTTCGGCAAGTCTGGCAGCACAAAACACCAAATGGCATTTTAATCCACCAGCTTCACCACACTTTGGAGGGCTTTAGGAGGCTGGTGTCAAGTCAATTAAACACGACCTTAAAAGAACAGTCGGAGCAGCCAGGCTTGCATTTGAGGAGTATGCTACACTGCTCGCTTAAATCGAGGCATGCCTAAATTCAAGGCCGTTGTGCCGACTCAAATGATCTGACGGTTCTCACTCCAGGACATTTTTTGATCGGAGCATCAATAACTACTCTGCCGGAAAGAAATTTCATGGAGAAAAACATTAACAATCTCGATAGGTGGAGATATATTCAAAGATTAACACAAGAGTTCTGGCAGCAGTGGAGCACAACTGCATTTGCTACAGCAACGACCAAAATGGCTTCAGCAGCAGCCCAACATCAAACTCGGAGACATAGTTCTGGTCAAGGAGAATAACCTTCCGCCTTCGTTCTGATTAATATGTCATTATAAAATTTAATTAATAAACACATGTAAAAAAACAAAGACTTTAATTGAATTAATAACCCTTACCCCCCAAACGTAATAAAATTTCTCACTTATTCGCAAGGTCAACCGACTTGCCACTAAATTATGGATAACCACCTGTACCAGCTAACTACAATATAATTTATTTTATTTTATGCATATGTATTAAAACCCAAACTAATACAATTTTGTATCTTTCTCGGCACTCGCAAACCATCACAATCCGACGGAGGGAAGACACCGAGATCCGTACAACAACAAGAAGGAAAAACGGAGATGAAGCAACAAGAAATTAAAATGAAATTAAATCCACACGATAAGAGACAGAGATCTGGAAGCCTGATCTATACAACACCACACAACATACCACATTCCTGAATTCCCGAACTCCACGTTGCCGGGCCGGGAGCATGTTGCTTCCCAACAAAATCTATCGCGCGCTAAAAGAGTGGGAGATTGTGTGTTTGCAGGAAGCTAATTAATCGCATAAAATAAAAATTGAAAACGTAACGAATAACTAGCTTTGATGCACATAACACAAATTACAAAAAATGAACACAAACGTACGAATTGAATATAAACTCAACCGCACCACAAAACCATTTGCCTCGAGACAAGACTCAGAACTATCAAACTGTCAATATGGCGAGCTACGAAGAACATATCGATCTCACTTTGACGCATTTCAACGCCACTTGAAGAATATGGTCATAATCTCTGGACAAAGGCAACGAAAATCCAAGATGGCCGAATTGCATGTGAGTGAGATGCAATGCAACACAATGCACTCTAACACCTACTCCGAAAGTATGGTGGTGCTGGGGTGTTGTTCACATATTACACTAAGGTGAATAAGCCAGGGTGATTAACCTTAGAAGAAACAGCTGAGTGGTACATAAGCCATCAGCAGCTTCAAGGGAAGAAGAAATTCATATGTTAAACCACTCTTCAGGCAATAGTCAACCAATAAAGTTTTCAGTTTAAAACTAAAGGTCACGAGTTTTTATTTAATTATTTTTATTTTACTTGCATCAGTTCATCTAACTGAAAGAGTTTAAACGGTTTTTTCATCTCTTCAGTTCATCTAACTGAAAGGGTAGCCACCGCTTGTGAATCGTCAATTCCAAGCCAACCTTTTAAATCCCGCTCAGCTCAGTTAGGGACATGGACCTTCGATTGCCTCCTTTAAATAAAAGGACATAGAGGAAATCATTTCCTTTACAGTGAACTAGTGTCTTAAGTTTTTTAACCAAAAAAAAATCGTTCTTTTCTCAAAGTGTACTGTGGGTTAAGTATAGCTGGATAAAGTATTCAGTGCAAATATACGTTTCCGAGGCCTGACGGACCGTCTATCGGCCACAGTACCCAACTATTCCTTCAACAGAGGAGCACATAGAGTACCGCCTTTCTAGGAAGTGAAGTGGAAAAGCAAGAGTGTGCTGTGGACTAAGTATAGCTGGATAATCTATCCAGTGAAAATATACGTTTCCGATCTACGACGGATAGTCTATCGGCCACAGTACCCAACGGTTCAGATATATTTAATCAACGCTGGAACAAATCCAACGGATTCAGTGTGTCTAGTACAGCAACCTGTGAATATCGGTCACTATTGAAATTATAACACCAATAAAACAAAAATGGTGAATTAAGAACACTATCAAATAAAAGTGGAAACGAAAAAAAAAATGTCGAAATCATCAAAATCTATCGAATGCCAGGAAGATATTTTAAATGACATAAGTCGGGACTGTGAACAATTTAAAAAAGATGAAGGGTCCTGAAAGTCAAGGGGGTATTTAACCGCGTGTTTATCTGATATCGATGAAATGTTCAAAAGGGCGAAAAAGGCACATTCAAAGATAATCGGAAATCAAGAGAATATATTTCACCTTTAGTGGGCAGCTGCACGATGAGGCCGATCATTTTTTGAAATACAATAATGCATCAGTAGACATGTCTCGATTTAACAACACGAGATCCGCTGGCTCTGATGTACGTCTTCAAAGAATTCAGATAAATTCATTTTCGGGCAAATTCGAAGATTGGTCGGAATTTTTTAATTTATTCGATAGCTTAGTCCCAAATAACACCGAATTATCGGACTTACAAAAGCATCAGTATTTGAAAAGGGTCGTTTTAGTTCACTGGAAAACATTTCTGAACCACTTCCAAGGATGGAATTCGCCCAACCTTGGGGAATTCAAAGAAGGCAGCCATGGCGAGATTCTTTCAAATAGAAAGAAAACTTGACTCAAACCAAAAGCTAAAGGAAGCTTATACCAAATGTATCCACGAGTACGACACCTTAGGTCATATGACGGAGGTCTCAGGATCCACGGAACTAGGCGAACACTACTACTTGCCTCATCATGCTGTAGACAAAGAGTCAAGTAGCACCACAAAACTCCGGGTAGTGTTCGATGCATCTTGTAAACATTCTAACGAAGTATTGCTAAACGACTGCTTAAGGGTGGGAAGTGGAGGAAGTTCAAGGTAGCGGTTGTGGCAGATATAACATGATGTATCGGCAGATATGGATGGCAGCACAAGATACGTCATATCAACTAATTCTATGGAGGCATAGACAAAATGACCTTATTAAAACATATGCTTTGAATACAGTCACCTTTGGAACTGCATCGGCGCCATATTACATCAGCTAACGTCAGATGTAGAACACAAGTATCCATATGTACAAAAGGTGCTCACTAAAGGATTTTACGTCGACGACCTCATCTATGGTACGAATGACGAAAAGGAAGCCATCGATTTACAAAAACACATTATTGAAGTCCTGAAAACAGCCGGGTTTCCTCTAAGAAAATGGGCCAGCAATTCCACGAGAGCATTAGAGCAGGTTCCTGAAAGCGAAAGGGAAATAAATCTGCCTCTAAACTTTGAATCACCAGATGCCATCAAAACACACTTGGGATTCGTATTCAATATTAACTTGCCTGAGGTTCAACAGTTCACAAAAAGATCCGTACTTGCAGACATCGCTCGTCTGTTTGACCCGCTAGGATGGAACGCCCCTAAGCTAATCCTGCAGCAACTGTGGCTGAAACAACATCCTTGGGACTCACCAATTTCTCAAGAAATTGAAAGTCAGTGGGTAGAGCACTTCATGAACTGGAAATACCTCGGTGAATTGAATTCGCAAAGTCATTAAAGGTACAACTTCACGGGTTCAGCTACGCTTCTGAGAAGTCTCATGCCTCAGTAATATATGCTCTCATTATAAAAGTCGGCCATGAGCATATTCATCTTCTAGCGGCAAAAACAAGAGTTGCTCCAAAAGCAGTAAGATGCGTATCGCTACCAAGGCTAGAGCTATGCCCAGCCTTCCTCTTAGCCACACTGTTATATCGTGTCAAAAGGGCCATGCAATTCGAAAACGTTGAAACTCTTGCATGGTCTAACTCGACGATAACTTTGGCATGGATCAAACGAAGCCCTAAAATTCGCACTACATTTGTAGCCAATCGAGTCAGCGAAATCCAAGCGCTAACAACCACCAATGCTTGGCAACACGTTGGCACCAAAGAAAACCCAGCGAACATAGGCTCACGGGGAATGTTACCACATGATCTCATCAACAGCCACATGTGGTGGCTTGGGCCACAATTTCTAAAGAAGTTTTCCATAAACGAAGGTCCAGGATTGACTTTGTGCGATACGGAGCTGGAAACAAAGAAAGAAAATAAGAAGGGTGAAGTGAAATCATCATTTTAAAAGAACAGAATAGGAAATCTACAAGTCAGCCTCGCCGATGTCATCTGTCACTGTGTAATCATCAACAATGAATACTGTCAACGATTTTCAAACCTTAAGCGCAGTGCAGCTATATGGCGCAGATACTTTGAATACTTAAAATACAAGGCAAATAGAAGACCATTGGAGAGTCACCAACTCGCACCTGGTGAACTAGATGGTGCGCGAAAGCAGCTCATTAGACTTGTTCAATTAGAACTATTTCACAAGGAGATAAAAGCGCTGAAAGAGAAGGGGAGCATCGAAAAGGGCAGTCATATTCTCCGTTTGAATCCATTTCTTGATGCTGAAGAACTCTTACGCGTAGGAGGGCGCTTAACAAACTCCAAAATACCGTTTAGGCAGAAACACCCCATAATACTCAGGGACTCACGTCACTTTGCCAGGTTAGTCGTCAGCGATGTGCATCAACGCACACTTCATGGTGGACAGCAAATCATGATAGCAGAGATTAGAAGCCAATACTGGATCACTAATCTTAAGCGTAATAATTTCAAGGCCATTTACGAACACTGGGGTAGACTACGCGGGTCCTATAGAAATAAAGATGTGAAAGGGCAGATGCAATAGGATGACGAAAGGATACATAGCTATCTTCATATGCTTATCAACAAAGGCGATACACATTGAAGTTGTAGTAGTGACCTTACTTACGAGGAGGCATCTGATTCAACATGTACAGTGATTGTGTGATGAACTTCAAGGGAGCCATTAACGAATTGAACAAGGAGAGCAAACACATCTCCAGGGATTGTTCAGCAGAAGTTTCGGCAAGTCTGGCAGCACAAAACACCAAATGGCATTTTAATCCACCAGCTTCACCACACTTTGGAGGGCTTTAGGAGGCTGGTGTCAAGTCAATTAAACACGACCTTAAAAGAACAGTCGGAGCAGCCAGGCTTGCATTTGAGGAGTATGCTACACTGCTCGCTTAAATCGAGGCATGCCTAAATTCAAGGCCGTTGTGCCGACTCAAATGATCTGACGGTTCTCACTCCAGGACATTTTTTGATCGGAGCATCAATAACTACTCTGCCGGAAAGAAATTTCATGGAGAAAAACATTAACAATCTCGATAGGTGGAGATATATTCAAAGATTAATACAAGAGTTCTGGCAGCAGTGGAGCACAACTGCATTTGCTACAGCAACGACCAAAATGGCTTCAGCAGCAGCCCAACATCAAACTCGGAGACATAGTTCTGGTCAAGGAGAATAACCTTCCGCCTTCGTTCTGATTAATATGTCATTATAAAATTTAATTAATAAACACATGTAAAAAAACAAAGACTTTAATTGAATTAATAACCCTTACCCCCCAAACGTAATAAAATTTCTCACTTATTCGCAAGGTCAACCGACTTGCCACTAAATTATGGATAACCACCTGTACCAGCTAACTACAATATAATTTATTTTATTTTATGCATATGTATTAAAACCCAAACTAATACAATTTTGTATCTTTCTCGGCACTCGCAAACCATCACAATCCGACGGAGGGAAGACACCGAGATCCGTACAACAACAAGAAGGAAAAACGGAGATGAAGCAACAAGAAATTAAAATGAAATTAAATCCACACGATAAGAGACAGAGATCTGGAAGCCTGATCTATACAACACCCCACAACATACCACATTCCTGAATTCCCGAACTCCACGTTGCCGGGCCGGGAGCATGTTGCTTCCCAACAAAATCTATCGCGCGCTAAAAGAGTGGGAGATTGTGTGTTTGCAGGAAGCTAATTAATCGCATAAAATAAAAATTGAAAACGTAACGAATAACTAGCTTTGATGCACATAACACAAATTACAAAAAATGAACACAAACGTACGAATTGAATATAAACTCAACCGCACCACAAAACCATTTGCCTCGAGACAAGACTCAGAACTATCAAACTGTCAATATGGCGAGCTACGAAGAACATATCGATCTCACTTTGACGCATTTCAACGCCACTTGAAGAATATGGTCATAATCTCTGGACAAAGGCAACGAAAATCCAAGATGGCCGAATTGCATGTGAGTGAGATGCAATGCAACACAATGCACTCTAACACCTACTCCGAAAGTATGGTGGTGCTGGGGTGTTGTTCACATATTACACTAAGGTGAATAAGCCAGGGTGATTAACCTTAGAAGAAACAGCTGAGTGGTACATAAGCCATCAGCAGCTTCAAGGGAAGAAGAAATTCATATGTTAAACCACTCTTCAGGCAATAGTCAACCAATAAAGTTTTCAGTTTAAAACTAAAGGTCACGAGTTTTTATTTAATTATTTTTATTTTACTTGCATCAGTTCATCTAACTGAAAGAGTTTAAACGGTTTTTTCATCTCTTCAGTTCATCTAACTGAAAGGGTAGCCACCGCTTGTGAATCGTCAATTCCAAGCCAACCTTTTAAATCCCGCTCAGCTCAGTTAGGGACATGGACCTTCGATTGCCTCCTTTAAATAAAAGGACATAGAGGAAATCATTTCCTTTACAGTGAACTAGTGTCTTAAGTTTTTTAACCAAAAAAAAATCGTTCTTTTCTCAAAGTGTACTGTGGGTTAAGTATAGCTGGATAAAGTATTCAGTGCAAATATACGTTTCCGAGGCCTGACGGACCGTCTATCGGCCACAGTACCCAACTATTCCTTCAACAGAGGAGCACATAGAGTACCGCCTTTCTAGGAAGTGAAGTGGAAAAGCAAGAGTGTGCTGTGGACTAAGTATAGCTGGATAATCTATCCAGTGAAAATATACGTTTCCGATCTACGACGGATAGTCTATCGGCCACAGTACCCAACGGTTCAGATATATTTAATCAACGCTGGAACAAATCCAACGGATTCAGTGTGTCTAGTACAGCAACCTGTGAATATCGGTCACTATTGAAATTATAACACCAATAAAACAAAAATGGTGAATTAAGAACACTATCAAATAAAAGTGGAAACGAAAAAAAAAATGTCGAAATCATCAAAATCTATCGAATGCCAGGAAGATATTTTAAATGACATAAGTCGGGACTGTGAACAATTTAAAAAAGATGAAGGGTCCTGAAAGTCAAGGGGGTATTTAACCGCGTGTTTATCTGATATCGATGAAATGTTCAAAAGGGCGAAAAAGGCACATTCAAAGATAATCGGAAATCAAGAGAATATATTTCACCTTTAGTGGGCAGCTGCACGATGAGGCCGATCATTTTTTGAAATACAATAATGCATCAGTAGACATGTCTCGATTTAACAACACGAGATCCGCTGGCTCTGATGTACGTCTTCAAAGAATTCAGATAAATTCATTTTCGGGCAAATTCGAAGATTGGTCGGAATTTTTTAATTTATTCGATAGCTTAGTCCCAAATAACACCGAATTATCGGACTTACAAAAGCATCAGTATTTGAAAAGGGTCGTTTTAGTTCACTGGAAAACATTTCTGAACCACTTCCAAGGATGGAATTCGCCCAACCTTGGGGAATTCAAAGAAGGCAGCCATGGCGAGATTCTTTCAAATAGAAAGAAAACTTGACTCAAACCAAAAGCTAAAGGAAGCTTATACCAAATGTATCCACGAGTACGACACCTTAGGTCATATGACGGAGGTCTCAGGATCCACGGAACTAGGCGAACACTACTACTTGCCTCATCATGCTGTAGACAAAGAGTCAAGTAGCACCACAAAACTCCGGGTAGTGTTCGATGCATCTTGTAAACATTCTAACGAAGTATTGCTAAACGACTGCTTAAGGGTGGGAAGTGGAGGAAGTTCAAGGTAGCGGTTGTGGCAGATATAACATGATGTATCGGCAGATATGGATGGCAGCACAAGATACGTCATATCAACTAATTCTATGGAGGCATAGACAAAATGACCTTATTAAAACATATGCTTTGAATACAGTCACCTTTGGAACTGCATCGGCGCCATATTACATCAGCTAACGTCAGATGTAGAACACAAGTATCCATATGTACAAAAGGTGCTCACTAAAGGATTTTACGTCGACGACCTCATCTATGGTACGAATGACGAAAAGGAAGCCATCGATTTACAAAAACACATTATTGAAGTCCTGAAAACAGCCGGGTTTCCTCTAAGAAAATGGGCCAGCAATTCCACGAGAGCATTAGAGCAGGTTCCTGAAAGCGAAAGGGAAATAAATCTGCCTCTAAACTTTGAATCACCAGATGCCATCAAAACACACTTGGGATTCGTATTCAATATTAACTTGCCTGAGGTTCAACAGTTCACAAAAAGATCCGTACTTGCAGACATCGCTCGTCTGTTTGACCCGCTAGGATGGAACGCCCCTAAGCTAATCCTGCAGCAACTGTGGCTGAAACAACATCCTTGGGACTCACCAATTTCTCAAGAAATTGAAAGTCAGTGGGTAGAGCACTTCATGAACTGGAAATACCTCGGTGAATTGAATTCGCAAAGTCATTAAAGGTACAACTTCACGGGTTCAGCTACGCTTCTGAGAAGTCTCATGCCTCAGTAATATATGCTCTCATTATAAAAGTCGGCCATGAGCATATTCATCTTCTAGCGGCAAAAACAAGAGTTGCTCCAAAAGCAGTAAGATGCGTATCGCTACCAAGGCTAGAGCTATGCCCAGCCTTCCTCTTAGCCACACTGTTATATCGTGTCAAAAGGGCCATGCAATTCGAAAACGTTGAAACTCTTGCATGGTCTAACTCGACGATAACTTTGGCATGGATCAAACGAAGCCCTAAAATTCGCACTACATTTGTAGCCAATCGAGTCAGCGAAATCCAAGCGCTAACAACCACCAATGCTTGGCAACACGTTGGCACCAAAGAAAACCCAGCGAACATAGGCTCACGGGGAATGTTACCACATGATCTCATCAACAGCCACATGTGGTGGCTTGGGCCACAATTTCTAAAGAAGTTTTCCATAAACGAAGGTCCAGGATTGACTTTGTGCGATACGGAGCTGGAAACAAAGAAAGAAAATAAGAAGGGTGAAGTGAAATCATCATTTTAAAAGAACAGAATAGGAAATCTACAAGTCAGCCTCGCCGATGTCATCTGTCACTGTGTAATCATCAACAATGAATACTGTCAACGATTTTCAAACCTTAAGCGCAGTGCAGCTATATGGCGCAGATACTTTGAATACTTAAAATACAAGGCAAATAGAAGACCATTGGAGAGTCACCAACTCGCACCTGGTGAACTAGATGGTGCGCGAAAGCAGCTCATTAGACTTGTTCAAGTAGAACTATTTCACAAGGAGATAAAAGCGCTGAAAGAGAAGGGGAGCATCGAAAAGGGCAGTCATATTCTCCGTTTGAATCCATTTCTTGATGCTGAAGAACTCTTACGCGTAGGAGGGCGCTTAACAAACTCCAAAATACCGTTTAGGCAGAAACACCCCATAATACTCAGGGACTCACGTCACTTTGCCAGGTTAGTCGTCAGCGATGTGCATCAACGCACACTTCATGGTGGACAGCAAATCATGATAGCAGAGATTAGAAGCCAATACTGGATCACTAATCTTAAGCGTAATAATTTCAAGGCCATTTACGAACACTGGGGTAGACTACGCGGGTCCTATAGAAATAAAGATGTGAAAGGGCAGATGCAATAGGATGACGAAAGGATACATAGCTATCTTCATATGCTTATCAACAAAGGCGATACACATTGAAGTTGTAGTAGTGACCTTACTTACGAGGAGGCATCTGATTCAACATGTACAGTGATTGTGTGATGAACTTCAAGGGAGCCATTAACGAATTGAACAAGGAGAGCAAACACATCTCCAGGGAATGTTCAGCAGAAGTTTCGGCAAGTCTGGCAGCACAAAACACCAAATGGCATTTTAATCCACCAGCTTCACCACACTTTGGAGGGCTTTAGGAGGCTGGTGTCAAGTCAATTAAACACGACCTTAAAAGAACAGTCGGAGCAGCCAGGCTTGCATTTGAGGAGTATGCTACACTGCTCGCTTAAATCGAGGCATGCCTAAATTCAAGGCCGTTGTGCCGACTCAAATGATCTGACGGTTCTCACTCCAGGACATTTTTTGATCGGAGCATCAATAACTACTCTGCCGGAAAGAAATTTCATGGAGAAAAACATTAACAATCTCGATAGGTGGAGATATATTCAAAGATTAACACAAGAGTTCTGGCAGCAGTGGAGCACAACTGCATTTGCTACAGCAACGACCAAAATGGCTTCAGCAGCAGCCCAACATCAAACTCGGAGACATAGTTCTGGTCAAGGAGAATAACCTTCCGCCTTCGTTCTGATTAATATGTCATTATAAAATTTAATTAATAAACACATGTAAAAAAACAAAGACTTTAATTGAATTAATAACCCTTACCCCCCAAACGTAATAAAATTTCTCACTTATTCGCAAGGTCAACCGACTTGCCACTAAATTATGGATAACCACCTGTACCAGCTAACTACAATATAATTTATTTTATTTTATGCATATGTATTAAAACCCAAACTAATACAATTTTGTATCTTTCTCGGCACTCGCAAACCATCACAATCCGACGGAGGGAAGACACCGAGATCCGTACAACAACAAGAAGGAAAAACGGAGATGAAGCAACAAGAAATTAAAATGAAATTAAATCCACACGATAAGAGACAGAGATCTGGAAGCCTGATCTATACAACACCACACAACATACCACATTCCTGAATTCCCGAACTCCACGTTGCCGGGCCGGGAGCATGTTGCTTCCCAACAAAATCTATCGCGCGCTAAAAGAGTGGGAGATTGTGTGTTTGCAGGAAGCTAATTAATCGCATAAAATAAAAATTGAAAACGTAACGAATAACTAGCTTTGATGCACATAACACAAATTACAAAAAATGAACACAAACGTACGAATTGAATATAAACTCAACCGCACCACAAAACCATTTGCCTCGAGACAAGACTCAGAACTATCAAACTGTCAATATGGCGAGCTACGAAGAACATATCGATCTCACTTTGACGCATTTCAACGCCACTTGAAGAATATGGTCATAATCTCTGGACAAAGGCAACGAAAATCCAAGATGGCCGAATTGCATGTGAGTGAGATGCAATGCAACACAATGCACTCTAACACCTACTCCGAAAGTATGGTGGTGCTGGGGTGTTGTTCACATATTACACTAAGGTGAATAAGCCAGGGTGATTAACCTTAGAAGAAACAGCTGAGTGGTACATAAGCCATCAGCAGCTTCAAGGGAAGAAGAAATTCATATGTTAAACCACTCTTCAGGCAATAGTCAACCAATAAAGTTTTCAGTTTAAAACTAAAGGTCACGAGTTTTTATTTAATTATTTTTATTTTACTTGCATCAGTTCATCTAACTGAAAGAGTTTAAACGGTTTTTTCATCTCTTCAGTTCATCTAACTGAAAGGGTAGCCACCGCTTGTGAATCGTCAATTCCAAGCCAACCTTTTAAATCCCGCTCAGCTCAGTTAGGGACATGGACCTTCGATTGCCTCCTTTAAATAAAAGGACATAGAGGAAATCATTTCCTTTACAGTGAACTAGTGTCTTAAGTTTTTTAACCAAAAAAAAATCGTTCTTTTCTCAAAGTGTACTGTGGGTTAAGTATAGCTGGATAAAGTATTCAGTGCAAATATACGTTTCCGAGGCCTGACGGACCGTCTATCGGCCACAGTACCCAACTATTCCTTCAACAGAGGAGCACATAGAGTACCGCCTTTCTAGGAAGTGAAGTGGAAAAGCAAGAGTGTGCTGTGGACTAAGTATAGCTGGATAATCTATCCAGTGAAAATATACGTTTCCGATCTACGACGGATAGTCTATCGGCCACAGTACCCAACGGTTCAGATATATTTAATCAACGCTGGAACAAATCCAACGGATTCAGTGTGTCTAGTACAGCAACCTGTGAATATCGGTCACTATTGAAATTATAACACCAATAAAACAAAAATGGTGAATTAAGAACACTATCAAATAAAAGTGGAAACGAAAAAAAAAATGTCGAAATCATCAAAATCTATCGAATGCCAGGAAGATATTTTAAATGACATAAGTCGGGACTGTGAACAATTTAAAAAAGATGAAGGGTCCTGAAAGTCAAGGGGGTATTTAACCGCGTGTTTATCTGATATCGATGAAATGTTCAAAAGGGCGAAAAAGGCACATTCAAAGATAATCGGAAATCAAGAGAATATATTTCACCTTTAGTGGGCAGCTGCACGATGAGGCCGATCATTTTTTGAAATACAATAATGCATCAGTAGACATGTCTCGATTTAACAACACGAGATCCGCTGGCTCTGATGTACGTCTTCAAAGAATTCAGATAAATTCATTTTCGGGCAAATTCGAAGATTGGTCGGAATTTTTTAATTTATTCGATAGCTTAGTCCCAAATAACACCGAATTATCGGACTTACAAAAGCATCAGTATTTGAAAAGGGTCGTTTTAGTTCACTGGAAAACATTTCTGAACCACTTCCAAGGATGGAATTCGCCCAACCTTGGGGAATTCAAAGAAGGCAGCCATGGCGAGATTCTTTCAAATAGAAAGAAAACTTGACTCAAACCAAAAGCTAAAGGAAGCTTATACCAAATGTATCCACGAGTACGACACCTTAGGTCATATGACGGAGGTCTCAGGATCCACGGAACTAGGCGAACACTACTACTTGCCTCATCATGCTGTAGACAAAGAGTCAAGTAGCACCACAAAACTCCGGGTAGTGTTCGATGCATCTTGTAAACATTCTAACGAAGTATTGCTAAACGACTGCTTAAGGGTGGGAAGTGGAGGAAGTTCAAGGTAGCGGTTGTGGCAGATATAACATGATGTATCGGCAGATATGGATGGCAGCACAAGATACGTCATATCAACTAATTCTATGGAGGCATAGACAAAATGACCTTATTAAAACATATGCTTTGAATACAGTCACCTTTGGAACTGCATCGGCGCCATATTACATCAGCTAACGTCAGATGTAGAACACAAGTATCCATATGTACAAAAGGTGCTCACTAAAGGATTTTACGTCGACGACCTCATCTATGGTACGAATGACGAAAAGGAAGCCATCGATTTACAAAAACACATTATTGAAGTCCTGAAAACAGCCGGGTTTCCTCTAAGAAAATGGGCCAGCAATTCCACGAGAGCATTAGAGCAGGTTCCTGAAAGCGAAAGGGAAATAAATCTGCCTCTAAACTTTGAATCACCAGATGCCATCAAAACACACTTGGGATTCGTATTCAATATTAACTTGCCTGAGGTTCAACAGTTCACAAAAAGATCCGTACTTGCAGACATCGCTCGTCTGTTTGACCCGCTAGGATGGAACGCCCCTAAGCTAATCCTGCAGCAACTGTGGCTGAAACAACATCCTTGGGACTCACCAATTTCTCAAGAAATTGAAAGTCAGTGGGTAGAGCACTTCATGAACTGGAAATACCTCGGTGAATTGAATTCGCAAAGTCATTAAAGGTACAACTTCACGGGTTCAGCTACGCTTCTGAGAAGTCTCATGCCTCAGTAATATATGCTCTCATTATAAAAGTCGGCCATGAGCATATTCATCTTCTAGCGGCAAAAACAAGAGTTGCTCCAAAAGCAGTAAGATGCGTATCGCTACCAAGGCTAGAGCTATGCCCAGCCTTTCTCTTAGCCACACTGTTATATCGTGTCAAAAGGGCCATGCAATTCGAAAACGTTGAAACTCTTGCATGGTCTAACTCGACGATAACTTTGGCATGGATCAAACGAAGCCCTAAAATTCGCACTACATTTGTAGCCAATCGAGTCAGCGAAATCCAAGGGCTAACAACCACCAATGCTTGGCAACACGTTGGCACCAAAGAAAACCCAGCGAACATAGGCTCACGGGGAATGTTACCACATGATCTCATCAACAGCCACATGTGGTGGCTTGGGCCACAATTTCTAAAGAAGTTTTCCATAAACGAAGGTCCAGGATTGACTTTGTGCGATACGGAGCTGGAAACAAAGAAAGAAAATAAGAAGGGTGAAGTGAAATCATCATTTTAAAAGAACAGAATAGGAAATCTACAAGTCAGCCTCGCCGATGTCATCTGTCACTGTGTAATCATCAACAATGAATACTGTCAACGATTTTCAAACCTTAAGCGCAGTGCAGCTATATGGCGCAGATACTTTGAATACTTAAAATACAAGGCAAATAGAAGACCATTGGAGAGTCACCAACTCGCACCTGGTGAACTAGATGGTGCGCGAAAGCAGCTCATTAGACTTGTTCAAGTAGAACTATTTCACAAGGAGATAAAAGCGCTGAAAGAGAAGGGGAGCATCGAAAAGGGCAGTCATATTCTCCGTTTGAATCCATTTCTTGATGCTGAAGAACTCTTACGCGTAGGAGGGCGCTTAACAAACTCCAAAATACCGTTTAGGCAGAAACACCCCATAATACTCAGGGACTCACGTCACTTTGCCAGGTTAGTCGTCAGCGATGTGCATCAACGCACACTTCATGGTGGACAGCAAATCATGATAGCAGAGATTAGAAGCCAATACTGGATCACTAATCTTAAGCGTAATAATTTCAAGGCCATTTACGAACACTGGGGTAGACTACGCGGGTCCTATAGAAATAAAGATGTGAAAGGGCAGATGCAATAGGATGACGAAAGGATACATAGCTATCTTCATATGCTTATCAACAAAGGCGATACACATTGAAGTTGTAGTAGTGACCTTACTTACGAGGAGGCATCTGATTCAACATGTACAGTGATTGTGTGATGAACTTCAAGGGAGCCATTAACGAATTGAACAAGGAGAGCAAACACATCTCCAGGGAATGTTCAGCAGAAGTTTCGGCAAGTCTGGCAGCACAAAACACCAAATGGCATTTTAATCCACCAGCTTCACCACACTTTGGAGGGCTTTAGGAGGCTGGTGTCAAGTCAATTAAACACGACCTTAAAAGAACAGTCGGAGCAGCCAGGCTTGCATTTGAGGAGTATGCTACACTGCTCGCTTAAATCGAGGCATGCCTAAATTCAAGGCCGTTGTGCCGACTCAAATGATCTGACGGTTCTCACTCCAGGACATTTTTTGATCGGAGCATCAATAACTACTCTGCCGGAAAGAAATTTCATGGAGAAAAGCATTAACAATCTCGATAGGTGGAGATATATTCAAAGATTAACACAAGAGTTCTGGCAGCAGTGGAGCACAACTGCATTTGCTACAGCAACGACCAAAATGGCTTCAGCAGCAGCCCAACATCAAACTCGGAGACATAGTTCTGGTCAAGGAGAATAACCTTCCGCCTTCGTTCTGATTAATATGTCATTATAAAATTTAATTAATAAACACATGTAAAAAAACAAAGACTTTAATTGAATTAATAACCCTTACCCCCCAAACGTAATAAAATTTCTCACTTATTCGCAAGGTCAACCGACTTGCCACTAAATTATGGATAACCACCTGTACCAGCTAACTACAATATAATTTATTTTATTTTATGCATATGTATTAAAACCCAAACTAATACAATTTTGTATCTTTCTCGGCACTCGCAAACCATCACAATCCGACGGAGGGAAGACACCGAGATCCGTACAACAACAAGAAGGAAAAACGGAGATGAAGCAACAAGAAATTAAAATGAAATTAAATCCACACGATAAGAGACAGAGATCTGGAAGCCTGATCTATACAACACCACACAACATACCACATTCCTGAATTCCCGAACTCCACGTTGCCGGGCCGGGAGCATGTTGCTTCCCAACAAAATCTATCGCGCGCTAAAAGAGTGGGAGATTGTGTGTTTGCAGGAAGCTAATTAATCGCATAAAATAAAAATTGAAAACGTAACGAATAACTAGCTTTGATGCACATAACACAAATTACAAAAAATGAACACAAACGTACGAATTGAATATAAACTCAACCGCACCACAAAACCATTTGCCTCGAGACAAAACTCAGAACTATCAAACTGTCAATATGGCGAGCTACGAAGAACATATCGATCTCACTTTGACGCATTTCAACGCCACTTGAAGAATATGGTCATAATCTCTGGACAAAGGCAACGAAAATCCAAGATGGCCGAATTGCATGTGAGTGAGATGCAATGCAACACAATGCACTCTAACACCTACTCCGAAAGTATGGTGGTGCTGGGGTGTTGTTCACATATTACACTAAGGTGAATAAGCCAGGGTGATTAACCTTAGAAGAAACAGCTGAGTGGTACATAAGCCATCAGCAGCTTCAAGGGAAGAAGAAATTCATATGTTAAACCACTCTTCAGCCAACAGTCAACCAATAAAGTTTTCAGTTTAAAACCAAGGGTCACGAGTTTTTATTTAATTATTTTTATTTTACTTGCTTCAGTGCATTTAACTGAAAGAGTTTAAACGGTTTTTTCATCTCTTCAGTTCATCTAACTGAAAGGGTAGCCAACGCTTGTGAATCGTCAATTCCTAGCCAACCTTTTAAATCCCGCTCAGCTCAGTTAGGGACAATAATGTTGCACTACTTTTTATAAAAACGAGAAATAATACAAGTCCTAATGTAAGCCCCCTAAACTTATTTCTAAAGGCAAGGAGATATTTTTATTCTCAATGGTGTGTTGAGATATTTTCTTCAAAAAGACCGAAAACAGTTTAGCTCAATTGTTCTTATACCATAAGTATGGTATGGTATGGTTCTTTCAGATCAAGATAAGAATGAGCATACTTTGGTCAATCTTATATTTCCATTCATTTAATATATTGTACTATATATATAATAATATCTCACATGAATGTTTTGCACGGAAATCTGATTGATAGGTTGCTAGGATATTTGAATTGTTCAAGTGCTATTGCAGTTAGGTCATAGAAACTTTTTCAAATCACCCCCGAATTGAGATGCACTGCATTCTTAAATCCGATCGAATCGAATCACTCCATACAAACAGGGCCGCATCAAAATTGTTGCGGATTCGTATAAGTTGAGTAGTTTGCTAGTAAAGATGTAAGTTAAATTTATTGTAATTAGCATTATTTAACAAATAAAATCGTAGGAAGAAAACTTTGAACAGGGAACAATTTAAAGTGCTTGTCGATGAATTGAAGAAATGTCCCGACACAGCACAAAACATGACGAAAAGACCCCCTGAAGAAGTAAGAGATTTTTGGGAACATTTTCGACGAAACTTAAACGAGCTAGGTCCTCCAATAAGGGAAGTGATGGAATGGAAGAAGGTAATTCCAAAAATACTCGATTATTTATCTTATATTATCAATTCCCATGCAAATTAGGTTTAGAGTGACCATAAATCCCACTTAAAAAAGAAGCTAAGTCATAACAAAGAGAATTGAGTGCAACAGGAGGTGGGCCAAATAAACATATTTGCATCACACCTGATGAGGAAGATATGATAAAACTAGTTATCTTGAACGAGTCGGTTGAGAGCATCGACAACGCCTTATCATTTGGTGTTCCAAATGAAGCTATATTTTGCCCTCCGGTTGAGACCCTAGACACAAGTCGTTGTGAAGGAGTCAACAGTGTTGTTAAGTTGGAAATTAACAACGTAGGAACTTCTCGAAAAAAGGCTCTCTCCCAGAGCCAAATGTTGGCAAAGCAGGTTGACATACAGGAAAATTTGGGCAAAACTATATCATCCCTTTCCAGTGCACAGCAGAAGTCCAACTCGCAAAACAATGCTTCTCTAAGAAGTGTGCCGATCCCTGGAAAAAGTAAATGAACAAAATAAAGAAATTCTCTCAGCAATAAGTGCCAGTTCTAATGAAACAAAAAGGCATAATCAACTAATGGAGAAATTTTATTGACCAGAGAATCAAGAACGAGTCCGAAATGCTGAAAAATAACCAGGAAAAGTTGATAGTCAAAAAGAAGTTATTAGAACTCAAAATTGAAAAACTATCAAAAAGAATCGATGAATTTTAGTTGGAGCAATCAATGTACTATCTGTAAATAGGAAAAAAGACTGAATTATTTTTATTTTATTTCTTTTTTTTATTCATTGAAATATGCATCTTTTCTTTTTGTTAAAAAAAAAAATACATTTTTATATATTCATAAACTTTCCATTATTTCGGTTCTTATCCGAAGTGCTTCATATGAGCCAGCTTGCTCACTTTCAGTTCTTGGTTAGTTTTCTTCTTCATTTGCTTCACAGTGTTCCTCAACGGAGTCAACCTTGTAAAACATACAAATGTTGTGGAGAGCGCAGCACACATTCACTATTTGAGATGCTTTTTTAGGCTCATAATGCAGAGTTCTTGTGAACATCATACAGCGAAATCTATTTTTTAAAACTCCTATCATTCTTTCGACGGCGTTTCTACCTTTTGAGTGGTATTTGTTGAACCTGATTTCCCGTGAATGAAAATTTACCGATCGGTATGGAGTTAAGAGCCATGGCTGAAGGGGATACCCAGAGTCACCTGAAAATGATTTACATATCGATTAGGAGTAACAACTAACTGAAAGTAACGATGATACTCTCCTAAGAGCCTAGTATTTCGATCTCCTCTTTCATATTCCCGAGCAAAATATGCGGAGGCACTGCCATTATTCCAAATAAATGAATCGAGATTGGACCCGGGAAATCGTGCGTCTATGCAGCGTACCCATAATTTTTCGTCGCAAATCTGAAAAAAATAAATTTGTATGTAATCACAATGGCATATACTGTGTATATTGCATTTTAATTACACTTACTATCATAGCATTTATACTGTAAAACCCTTTTCTATTATACTGTAGTAAAGATGTGGATTATTTATTGGAACTTTACAGCAATGCGGGTTCCATCAACGTACATCACAACGCCAGGTATTTTACATCGTCCATAGAAATGCCGCTTAGATACTCTTTTTTGTTTTCCAGAACCATTCAGCTTTCTCAAAAATATCCAACACTTGGCCCAATATCTTTGAAAATGTGAACTGTGCAATGCAGATATCAAAATCCTTACCAGCACCATGTTGGTAACTTCCTTTTGCAAAGAATCGGAGACGTACTGCTAATTAATGTTGCGGAGATATTGAAAACGATTTTGCACTCTTCGGTAACTCCATAATACCATAGGAGCGTTAAAGTTACGATGCATCTGGCAAATCCATAATACTATTACCAGCAGTTCTCCTTAAACATGATCGCGCTGCTCTTTTGTTCACGTCTGTATCATCAAAAAAGTGAGAAATACTATCCATTATTGTTATTAAAAAGAATTCGGAAGGAAAACATAAATTTCAAAGTTTTTTATTTCAAATCAAATTTTATCAATCAAACGTCAAACAGCTGATTTCGAAAAACAGAGAAGTAATGTCGATAATGTAGTGCATCAGGCGGATTCAATAGGTGCATTTTATTGGCAGATCAGTAGCCAGCTGAGCATTGAATGCCAATAAAACAATTTAACTCATTCCAAACGTCATTTGACTTGTTGAATACGCTTGCGCGAGGGTTTTTTTAACTCTCATTTAGTTTATAGGGCTGAGCAAGTAGAATTCGGTTCGTAAAAGGCATGCGAAAAATTCTTCAGCGCAAATATATTACAAAAATGTTCTCAATTATATATGTTTCTCTTACTTAAGTCGATTTGTTTTGCTTTGGGAATACGTATTTTGTATAACTGTGCATGTAAATAAATATTTTTGAGCTGAAACTTAAGAATAATGTAACAAAGGCACGAAATCTGTTAAAATTTCACAAAAAGATAAACATAAACATGTACAAATTCAAGATGAAAAGTATTTTCTCTTTATTATTTTTTAGTTCGAGTAAAAACAAACACATAATTAGCGAACGCATCCTTTATAAAACAAAATCATTTCTTATAGCATACATTGTGCCATCTGAATTTCAATTTCTAAAACTTTATCGGCAGCAATGAATGCTGGCTTATTTATCGCCAGCATTCGACTTGTTGTTGTTTGCAATGTTAAATTTTTCTGACCTGCCAATAAAATGCACCTAATGATAGCACGAATCCGTTCACGTGAATCGAACGAGTGAAGGGAATCTCCGATCCGTCGGATTTGAGAATCGGGTTGAGCATCTTTTCACACAGAGAAACCATATTGAATTGTCTATAATCTCCACTAACTTTTGCAATGACTATTTTTTTGGTTGGTACAATTAGGGATTCTTTCCACCAATTCGAGAACATACTAGAACTTAAATTTATATTAATTATGCTAGTAAATACAGAGCCGATTATTGCACTTTTATTTTTTTTTATCATAGAATTCATAAAGTTAAACTAAATTTTGGGATTATATATTTTATTGCAATAGTCGTCTCTGATACCAACTTCAGATCTTACCCGCTGAAATAAATGAACTAACATAGATGTCAAACTTTCCAGATATCGGCCGTTCCAGAAACCGGTTTCTTCCGAGGACCCCTAGCCGTGTGAAAACGGTCCGTGAAAACGTGTGAACGTCAAAATTTGTGATTACGTCATCCATAAGAAAATGGCGAGGTGAATTATTGTTTTGACATTTCTAATGTTTACATCATTAATATCGTGTAAGTTTGAAACCAATTTTAATGTTGGACAATAAATTCCTTTTTTATATTTTTCAGGACAACAGAGAAGGGAATCTGAAGTCATCTACAACAAGAAGAAACGATATTCTACAAAATACTGCTGCCACCAACGGATTGGTTTTTTGTGGATGTGGCAAAAGCATTTGGAATAGTTTGTTTACGTTTCCTTTTCAGTAAGCAAAACTATTTTAATTTGAAACTTCTTATTGCAGAATTATATTACTATTCAACATCTTGGCAAATGCTTTGGAAGAGTGGAAACAACCCTTTACTAACTAAAAACATGTGAGTAACATGCAATTGTTTCGATTAAGTCGTAAATTGAATGCTTTTTTTTCGCAGATTCAACATTTGCAGTTCAAACATCTTGGTGAATCCGTCTGAAGAGTGAAAATCAAAAGAAAAATTGGTGTTTTATGGTTTTAAAACAAAGTATGTATTTTTTGTTTCATTTTCTTTTATTTTCTTAAAATAATTAAAATTCTTTTTAAAAAATTGGTTTATTTATTTCTTTTGATAATGCATTTCCAAACCACCCTTGAAGTATGCATAGTGGTTCGTTAACCGATTTTTTTTTGGTTGGGTGTTCGGTTTCCCCAGGAGGCCTATTGCACCCATTCTACATTTTCACTTTCAGCTTCCCAACAAAACACCGCAAAAAAATGCAAAGAATTGTGTTGATCATCTAGCTTCTGTCAATGAAAAAAAATAATTAATAAATGCAAAAAATATACATATACCACGCAAGTGGAAAAAAAATTGTTTTACTTTTTAGTCCACCCAGGTAAAATGTTAAATATTGTGCAAAGAATTTTTTTTCCCCATTCATAATGCAAA
This sequence comes from Volucella inflata, assembly GCA_928272305.1. NCBI lineage: Eukaryota > Metazoa > Arthropoda > Insecta > Diptera > Syrphidae > Volucella > Volucella inflata. The sequence continues at coordinate 88,420,917 of OV743716.1, read as the reverse complement.
CTTACCTGGATTCCTTGCATCCTGGGCGATATAAGTGGATATGCGTGTTGCATCCTAAACAGCATTTTTTGGGACTCGCCATATTGATTGGTCTATAAAATATAAAATATAAACTTATGAAATTATTGAATACAAGGCAAATAATTATTTACACTTACAGCTTTGCTCCTTTTTCAGTACAATATTGACATTTCTTCATTTCACCCCGGTGTGGGCAAATTTTTTGGTTCACCATGAATGTTTTTATCAGAAGGGTCTGTTCCGAAAAATATTAATTTATAAGCTTAGAATATTCGAAATATGTATAGATTAAAAATACAAAAAATTTGATTATTGTTTTATTATTATTAGGTTATACAATTACAATTTTTTTAATCTATACTATAGCTCCAGCTACCAGGGCTTTCGGCTAGGATTATTGTTTTAATTTCTTATAAATACATGAAAGCAATACTTTACTTTTCTAATTTTTATTTATGCAAATCTAACTCAACGCAAACCTTTTGTGAAATTAATTTTAAAATATTGGTTAAGTAGGAAACAGCAAACAAAACAATAAGCCAACCATATATCTAACTATTTTTTCTAAGTACTCGTATTATAAAGAAGAAACTAATTCTTTAAAAATGTTGTAAATATATACATACGTGACACATTTAACATAAAATAGAGAAATAAAAATGCTATATGGCAAATGGTAGTTCTCTTACTGAATATCTAAATTGAAAAAAAAGTATCTACTTCCAATAAATTGAATTTTAAAATAATACCTAACCTAAAATGTTCCCGATTGATCCCAGATTTTGCAAAATAATGCTTTTCAAATCTGATTGGAATTTTTTTTGTTTAGGGACTCGTTAGTACTCGTAAATACTTTTTAAACAATTTTGTGCCATTCATTTTTCACCAAATTCCCAATTCGTTACTCAGTTTTTGCATTCATTGCAATAAGAAAGAAAAAGAAAGAGAAAAACTAAATCTGTGTAAATTGAAAGCTGTATTTTTCACAAACACCACGCTGTAATGGTAAAATTTTGCGAAAAGGTCAAGAAATCTTATTAGTTCAACAATATTGGTACACGTTTGCTATTCCGGGTGATGAAAACTAACATCAGAAACACCACATTTTTTATTATTTATGGAAAATAAAAATAAATAACATTTTAGGAATTTTTAAATTAAACGAGTCGATAACTATTTTCTCGAAATACTTAAAAACGATAAAAATAATAATTTATAATTTATTGGATCGTATTACTTAATAAAAATACAATGTTTACTTAATGCGTGTCAAACAAGAACAAAAAAATTGTGCAGAGCTCCTAAATATACTTAAAGCTGACACAATTGACTTACAATACCATTTTAAGTTTTCTGATAAGCCGATTTGCAATTCATTTATATCTTGAAATAAATCTTTTAAATTATGATTTCAAGGTCTCTTACTTATTTATTTCTGAAACCATCATTTTTTGGTACCCTTAAAGCAAAACCAAAGTATTTTTTCATATGTTCTACGATATTTACTTTTTCACCACCTTGAAATAAATATTGACCACGTTAAAGTATTTTTTTTTTTATATATGCTTTTTTTATATATACCTAGTGGACATTACGTGAAATTTGCTGTCATTTTAGCTATTTTGACAGGTATCAGACTTGGATTAGTTTGGTGATTCACTTACAGTGCAATTGTGAAAAAGGTCCAGGCTTGCAGCTGTAGTAGTAGAGTTTGCCATCTATGTTAGTTCATTTATGCCCGCTGCTAAAGGTTTCCATCGACTCATATTTTTACTGTATTAATTATATTGGAAGTGTAAGATGCACGTGTCCATTTAATGGAATAAGTATTATAGTAAGCCACCCGTAGTTACATCTAGGCCTGTTAAAAATTGTTTCATTAATGTCATGTAATTTTTAATTTTCGCAATGTAGTGTCATTGTAGGTTTATGCCTAATTCGATTTACAGGGAAAGTGATTAGTCGGATCGAAAAAAGCAAAACGTAAGCTGTTTCCATATATTTATTAAATAGTTTTTGAGAACTGTCACTATAAAACGACAAGCTTAAGTGTTTTAATAAGGAAACCTAGTGTTTGTCGTGGTGGGTTTGCATTATGCGCAGTGAGGAATTTTTTGTTTGTTTTGGTTTTAAAGGGCCTAAGAAACATGAATATACTATATATAATGAAAAAGAAAATTTGATAAAATTTTTAATTATGTTTTTTTTTTTTATTTTGTTTTCGAATAGGCTAAGAAACAAATATAATATTTGTTTGAGGAAATAAGCAACAAATTTTTGTAAAATCTTTTATTAATTTTTTCGGTGGTCACCGTAGTTATACACAACCCCTTCAAGAAGTTAGTCAAACAACGGTTCGAGTAGTCCGTTTCAAAAATACTTCGTTACATTTTCGCAAATTTTTCATTTGTTAATAACAGTGCTGCCAGTTATAGGTGAAAGTTCGTGAAAATCACCAGATTTGTTCCCCCTGCAACCACCCTGCTTTGTATCACTGTTGAATTCTCGGTGTATGCAACGTTTGGGGTATGAAGAGGTATATTTTCGAAAATCATTAAAAAAAATATCGAAAATAGCAATATATGGACTTTTCAAATAAAAATTAAAAACTTTAAAAATAAAAAAAAGGTTTCCTCACTAAAATTCTTTTACAGAACATCTTAGAATAATCCATATTAAATAAAAAATAAATAAAGAAATAAAAATTGCTTCGTGCGCATAATGGAAACCTCAGCCGTAACTTAATCTAGGTTAAGATTTCTTCTAGGGAAGATTTGTTGAAATGTGAAGTTGAGAGCCAGCTTTCAAATAAGGGCAGCTCACAAAAAATGTCTTACTACTCATGTTCTTCACGGGTGTGTAAAACGATGTCAACAAAAAAAAATGCATATTTCGCCGGACCATGTTAACAATACAATTTCTCTGAAATAGACTGAAATCAACGTTTTTTCGAATAATATTTATTTAGTAAATTATGCTTATCATATTACTTAACAATATTATACGAGGGCAGGTCAATAAGTCCGTGACTTTTGGATTAAAACACAGATTTTTTGATAAAAAAATAATTTTATTTTTCAACGTAGTCTCCCTTGAGCTCTATACACTTTGTCCAACGCTTCTCCAATTTTTTTATCCCTTCCAAAAAAAATGATTTGTCGAGGTCCTCAAAATAGGCCGTTGTTTGCGAGATGACTTTATCATTGGAGTCAAATCTTTTTCCACCAAGCCATTTCTTCAGGTTTGGGAACAAGAAGTAGTCGCTCGGAGCCAAATCTGGAGAATAGGGTGGATGAGGAAGCAATTCATAGCCCAATGCATGGATTTTTGCCATGGCAACTGCACATGTGTTTGTGGTCGACTGTGAGCAAACGCGGCACCCATCTTGCGGAAAGCTTTCTCATGCCCAAGTGATCATTCAAAATTGAAACCACTGAGCCATGCGAGATCCCTACGGCTTCCACAATCTCTCGCACTTTCAATCTTCGGTCGGCCAACACCATATCGTGAATTTTTTCGATTGTTTCGGGTGTAGAGACCTCAACTGGGCGTCCAGGACGTTCGGCATCTTCAGTGCTTGTACGGCCACAACGAAATTCAGTAAACCACTTTTTTACCATTGAAATCGATGGTTCAGAGTCCCCATAGTATTTATCAAGCTTAGCCTTGGTCTCGGTAATGGTTTTTTTTCGCAAGAAATAATGCTTAATAAGCACACGAAATTCACTTTTTTCCATTTTCTCCTCAAATTAGTGAGTAGTCTGATAAAAATAGCTGTCGAACACAAACTAACTGACGCAGCAAGTTTAAATTTTGACAGGAGTTAACTGACAGATGCCTGTTGACAGGAGCAGTGTTGCTGTTTCAGTAAAGAGGTCAGAAATTCAAAAAGTCACGGACTTATTGACCCGCCCTCGTATTAAATAAATGTCTAAAAATTTGAAGTAAAAACACAAAAAAAAAAGGAAATATTAAAGCTGTGGTTATCAGGCGAAAAAGCATCGCTCGGATTCATTTTGATGAAGGTTTGTTAAAGTCTATCGTTACTTTTAGATTTACATGTTTAGTTGCGGAGTATAATAATACTTACATTTTACAAAATTTGTTAGCTTAAATTATAAATACGTATGTTAAATTAAAACGGGTGTGATATCACATAAACACGAGGCACCAACACGGGACCGTCACGATCCCTGTGGAACCAGTTGAATTTCTAATCAAAGGGCAAAAAGTTTTTGAGCAAGTATTTCCCTAGAAAATTCTTTCGACTACGCGATATTGCCTCACAGTATGTGTGTTATGTCTTCAACCGTTTGCAGATCACCGCAGAATATGTTTCAACAGGATACAGTGTCCTGTCACTGTCCTAAGCTTATTCCTGTTCTATTTTATTTACTTGATAGATCTTTTACCATCAAATAAGTGGGCATGGATATCCTATGTCCACCTTGGGTTGGCAGTCTTTATGGTATTTTCCTCGATAGTGATGGTTTTATGTTAGCAGCCTCACTATTTTCGAGTAGCCTTCCTCCTTTTGCAAGCTCATCCATGCAAGTTCATTTCCCTCTGTACCGCAGTGTCCTGGCACCCAGCACAGTCTAACCCGGTTCTGAATGCATAATGCTTTGAACATTGAAAGGAAGGAATCTCATTCGTTAAAATTGGATTGCCTGGCATGAGAACGGCAAGGATCGTGCTGTGTCCGAAGCTACTGCTCTTGAAGTGACCCAAATTAGTGAGTCGTATCGCACTATTGCCAGCAAATTTTTTTTTTTTTAAATGTAAGTCAAGCGGTGTTAGATGCAAAAAGGTGTCCAATACTGCCGTAGGGGTGGTACGGAGCGTACCCTTAATGACTATGGAAGTCGTTTTTTGAACCGCCGCTAAATTTCCGTAAACCGTTTTCTTATTTGTTGCTATCCACCATACTAGTGTGCTATATGTAAGTATGAGTTTTACCACCACCGTATATAGCCAGTGCACCATAGCAGGTTTCATACTGTCCTTTTGATTCTTTTCGCCACGTTAAGATTCCAATTCAGATTACACCCAGATACTTCGCGCTGTCCGAGAGGGACACTTCCATTTCGTTAAGTTTTATATCTTGTACTTTCTGGAAAAAAGAACTAGTTCCGTTTTGGGGGGGTTAGCATTGAGATCACAGCTGTATTCCCAAGTGCTGATCGTCTTAAAACTATAACAAGAAACAACATACAGTCGTGGCGAACTAATTAAGAACAATGGTACAAAAGATTATTATTCAATGTCTCTTTTACTTAAAGTTAAAATATATTACAGCTTGTTATATATTCTTTTTAATTTATTACAAAAGTAAGAAAAACAAGAAACAACAAACAAAAAATATACGTTGGAAACAAGAAAAATTATTTTAATTCAATTAAGTGTCTCAAAATGGTTGGCGGACTAATTAGGAACGTTATGCAATTTTGTTCCTATTAGCGGAATTGACATGTCCTGGCTCAATATTTCGTTGGAAATCCTTTATTCATGATCACGGCCTTACATCTCCATTCAAATTCCCAATTTTGTGCTTGGCAATTTCGGTTTTAAGTTGATACCACAGATTTTTTATTGGATTTAAATCCGGACTACATGATGGCCACTCTAAAACGTCGACAGAATTCTTATTAAACCATTGTTTTGTTACCCTTGCCGTGTGCTTTGGGTCATTATCTTGCATAAATCTCCAAGTAACGGGCAGTTCTTCCTCAGTATAGGGTAACAACATTTTCTAATATTTTTGCATAGTGCTCCGAATTCATAATACCTTCTATTCGATTTAAAAGCCCGGTTCCCTTAAACGACATACAACCCCAAAGCATCACAATTCCTCCTCCGTGTTTAAGATCAACCGCTGTGTATTTCGGATTAAACGCCTCTTACCATCTGATCCCACTCTATTAATCTTTGTTTCGTCGCTCCATAATATTTTTTTCCACTCAAAAACCGTCCAGTCTTTATGTTTCTTCGCAAAAGCTAACCTAGCTTTTCGATTTTTTTCGAATCGCTCTTCCAAAAAGTTGGCTTTCATTTAATCGTTCCCGTATGGAACGTGCTAAAAGGGCATTCGAATCTTCACCAAAAACTTCCTTTTGAATTTCTTTAGAGCTCATAAACGGATTTTTTTTGGCAACTCGAACAATTCTTCGATTCTCAGCCTCATTAGTCTTACGCGGTCTTTTGCGTCTTGCTACCTTTTCCGTAGTTTGATGTTTTTCTCTGTATTTTATTGCGTTGAAGACCATTGTTTTTGAGCAATTCAGCCTTTTCCCGATTTCTGAAAACGATAATTTCTCGATAGTTCTCATCTTTACAATATCATCCCTTAACTGTGGTGTGCAACTCCTATTTTTGCCCATTTTTTCTTCAATCAAGCTCTAGATTATCGAAAACTAATTTGTTTTTATTTTAATTTTGATAAAAATTTGTATGTTTACCAATTATTTCTGCTAATATCACAAATTTTTATCGTCCTTAATTAGGCCGCCAATAGCTCAATTGCAAATAAATATATTATTATTAGACAAGAATTGAAAAGAATGGACACTGTTAAATCCTTTCAAAGACGAGCTCTGGCATACATAAAAAGCAATGTTTTACACATATTTGTGTATTTGAGATTTGTCTTGATAAATAACTGTAGATCACCATCCGATCTCTAAATTAAATTAGAGTGTACACAAATTCGAAAAAAGCAGTTTCAGGAAACGAAGGTCGGTGCTAAGCTGCTGCTTTGTTACAAGGACACCAATACTTATACTTCTTTCCATCCAAGGTCTCATTTGTGAAAAGAAATAAAAAACATCTGTCGAGGTCCTTCTACCTGCTAAATACATTCCAGGTAGTAACTGAATGCCTACATGCGTGAACATACATACCTTGCGCTCCGACACTCTAACAAGGGACGATCACAAAATCGCTTATAATTTTAAAACGAATTTGAATCTTGATTTGAATAGTTTTACAAAAGATTTCTGAAATAAAACAAAATGCATTTTTTGAGGCTTCAACACCTATCTCCTCCCTTAGTTTTTTTCTCGACCTAACAAGTTGGGACGTATCATGAAAACTACAGAGTCGAGATGAAATGATCAGAATTTTTTTTGGGTTGTGAAATATTTTATTCAATTAAATATTGTCCATTCTGTTCCAATATCTTTTGCCATCTTTTTGGCAGTAGTATGATCCCACGCTCATAAAATGTTTGTTCTTTGCTTGCAAAAAACTAATCCGAGTGATTTTTTGACCTCAAAATTTTACCGTCTAATAATTTTCTAGAGACCGGAACAAATAATAATCAGAAGGTGCTGGATATGGTTAGTGTGGCAGAGGATCCCACCCAAGCTGAAAAAGCTTTCGGCAAGTAACCAAACTTGCATCATTTTGTTAAAACACTACACCTTTTATTTTTACTTAATACTCTTAACACTCAAGTAAGTATAGAGACACTTGCCTTGCTTATAAACTTTTAAAAATCGCCTTCAACAATTTTTTTAAACTCGAATTCTAACATGGTGAAATTAGTGAAAGTGTTTGCGCTCTTCCAGCAGTTCATACTTGATGACTCAGCCTTAAATGCAAAACAATTTTGTAAACTATTTTGTGCACTGGCGTTCTACCTTTCCTATAGTAAAAAGGTTAAATATATGAAAGGACGCCAACCAAAAAAATTACTCCGTAGAATTAATTAAACTTTTTCACAAGCAAGCCTTTCTATATCAGCTGTAAAAAAATACAATTGAATTGAGATTCGGTACGAAAATTCTGGCGGATATTTTTGGGAACCAATTGGCTGCATTTAATTTTGGCGGTTCGCTGGCCAGAACAAATTTGTATTACCTACTTTACTAAAGGTGGCGCTACAGTCCGGGATGGACGTGAGCCCCCGTCAACAGGAGTCTCTAGCTAGCTCGATCTTTTGCTAGCTGCCTCCAGTTTCGCAAGCTAAGTGGGTCTAGGTCCCCTTCCACTTGCGTGTGTGACCTGAGTCTTGGTCTTCTACTACTGCGCCCATTATTCCTGGAGTGGCATTTCTTAGTTTCCTCGACCATGTGCTTCTCATGCTCTTTCTTTTTCCTCCTATAAACCCGGTGTTCGTCTCTTCTCTACTTCTTATAGAGCTCATGAGCAGCTCTAATCTTTTATTTTTTGCATCGCCGCATTGTGTGCGTTTTGCTTGGCTTCATGCGCTTGCCGGTGTTTGTCATAAAACCGGTGGTTTCGTTGTGGTGGTCGAATGAAACCCAGCACATCAGAAGTGGCATTTGTGATGGCTTTTTGGCAATGTTACCACTGGTCTTCGATGCTTTGTGCTGGCGGCAAGAGACCTCTCAAGTGATTAAGGAAGACTCGATCGGAAAAGGATTTGGCGATTGTAGCGGTCTGACGTCAAAATTTCTCATAATATTAGCTTGTCTTGACATTGATCTGATCCGGATCAGATATTGTTTTATTTCCTTTTGTAAGTGCTCTGTTTATTTCAAAACATGCGGATGTTATCGTCACATATTGATTCAACGCGCGTTTGATAACAAATTCGTTCTATCGCGTGAAGTGTGAAAAATCAATTCAGCCAAAAGGTTATGCAATTTAACCACCAGGGTCACTGAAAACACTTTACCGAGTCTCAATTGGTCTTTTAAACCGAAATCCACTGCGCTTGTTCTTGTGCGAAAAATGCATGCAATTTACAGACTTAAAGTCGACAAATATTGCCAACATTATGAAAGCAGTAAATAAAAGCAGGAGAAAAAGGAGTTATTCAAAGCAATCATTGAAGTGGATAATGAAGAATTAAAAAAAAAGGATAATGGTAAGGTCAATGTGGATTAGAATAAATATTCTGTTTATGAGTGCATGTCGGTGAGGAAATGTTACAATTGTTGGGGTTTTAACCATGTCACTAATAAGTGTAACCATAAAATTGTGTGTGCAAAACGTGTAGACAATTACACATTAGAGGTACTGTAATAGTTCAAATATAAAATGCAATAATTTTATGAAAGTAAATAGGAACCTAGGCTAACATTTATACACTGACCACGACTGCAGAGATAAGCAAAGAAACAAAGTATTCTAGGAAAAAACATCTCTGAAGTTCGCTTACTTAAATTTACAGAGTCTGATAAGTAATTTACCTGAATTGAGAGTTCTAACTAAAGCAACAATTTTGATTTTATAATGTGTTTAGAGACAGACGTCATAGAAGACAACGTGCTAGACATGGACCCTTATAAAATAACTAGATGTGACAGTATATCTAGACATACTAGGGGAGTTGTTTTCTATGCCAAGAATGATTGGACTACCTATGTGTTAACAAAATAGAATATAAATAAAAATATTTGGTGGCTTGCTTCGAATTGTGTAGTTAGTACCTATTTGTGGCTTATAAATCCCCGAGTGAGTCTTATAGGTTCTTCTGTGATAAATTTCGTGATAAATGCATTGAATATTGAAACATATAACTTTTTACTGGTTGGTGACTTTAAAATGATCTGGTTAAAAAACACGACATATATAAAAAAGAAATGGAACACGTATTTACTGTTCCAGTAGTTTACAGTTTCAAATATTTACTCAATCTACTAGAATAAGCAGTGCTTCAAGTATAAAAGCTGAACCCGGTATTAATATGAATATTACGGACCATGAAACAGTTCTTATTGATTTATCCGAGAATAAAAATGTTATTAACACAATGATAAAGATCCCAGTGTTAAGATATCAAAAAGAGTCTTTTATTAGACTCTAAACAATAAGTAAAATTAACTGTGATACAAATGCAAACAACGTAGACAGAATGGCTTACATATTTGAAAAAGAACTGTTGAGTGTAGTGAATAAATTTGTGTCAGAAAAAATAGTGAAATCGGGTGTTATAAAGCGGTTTAATAACAACTTAAGAATAATGAGAAATGAAAAGATACGGTCGTTTAACAGAGCGAAATTGACAAATAACGATGGTGGCTGGGAATATTTTAAGTCCATACACAAATAAAAACAGCAAATTAGTTAAGAAAAAGTGAATACATACAACAAACAATTAATGACTCTGGTGACCAAAGATCTACGTGGAGGGCAATAAAGACTCTTGTTCTGAATGAAGAAAAATATAGTAAACATTTGTTTTAATAATGTTATTTATAACAACAACACAATAGTGGCAGAAAAGTTAAGATTTTTATTATTGAAACCCATGAATTATACCTGACTCCTTTTTTTTATAGGCCGAAAACATAAGTTTCACCATTTAATATTTCCATATACTTGGAACATTATTATGGAAAACCAATCGGGTTCATAATCATTCATGTGAGAGCGCTCTTAACATGATCATTACAACATGTAAACAACATTAGAAGAGTTGTGTGATTTGTGAATTCTTGGATTAAAAGTGAGCATTCGAAACTGAAGACAGAAACAAGTTGATAAAGCTTGATCAATATGGTGTGCGAGACAAGGAATTAAAGTGGTTTTATATATCGATCACAGAAAACAAAAAAAAAAACACTGTGGCGCTGGCAGCCCGGTATGGGCCATGACCTAACTACTTGACACTCATTTGGGTTGCTCATGTTGTCGTTTTTGTCATATCTGAGCGGGGCCTACGGTTTATCGCCGATTTCGAACGGCACTCCTTAGAAGCTTTTTCGTAGGTAATTTTACTTTCGGGAGTTTGCCATTGCCCGCCGAAGGGGTGATGACGATTCGAAAAATTGTTGGTGATGCCGGGGATCGAACCACGGACCCTCTGCGTGATAGTCCAATGAGCTAAACATCTCGCCACCACCCGATCGCAGAAAACAAGGGTAAATAATGTGACATCGAAACCAATAGCTGTAGATATTGGTGTACCTGAACGATTAGTGCTGAGAACATTATTATTTAATATTTATGTTAATGTTATGGTCAATGAAATAAAGTATAGTGAACTATTGTTGTTTGCATATTGTGCTCCTTTGTTTTGTTTATTATATGTATAAATTTGATTAAAGGTTTTCTAAAAATACAAAGAGATTTGGATACTTTGAACTTATGGCCTAGAGCGAATAAACTTGATTTAGATTAAATTTAATAATTCTCTAAACCACGAAGGCTAAGACTCTGGTTATAAATGACGTCATGTTAAATATTGAAATATGGTTAAACGTTTAAAAACCAATCTATACAATATAAATGTCTTAATTATAATCAAAAATAATTGTATGCATTACATGCATAATTGTATGTATACCTTAATAATTATGTTGGTGATGTCCTGCCATATAGACTACGAAATGCAGACTTAAGACTTCCAGACGTATCAACAAAGGATTCCTACTTTTCAACAATCTACCCGTGACTATAGAATATGGAACAAATTTATGCGCTTTCAAAAGACCAGATTATTTTGTTAAACATTATCTACTGTTTATTTATTTTATATTTATTAAGTTAAGAAAAATCAGCGCCAAATGAAAACGAATTAATATTTAAACAATTTTTTTTTATTGGTTTATTTAATGACTACAAATCTTAGAACAACTTATTCGAAATGACTTCCATTGCCTTCCGGCACGACTTAAGACGATTGGGTCACTCATCGATTGCGAGACACACTTCATGCATGCCCTCTAATAGGGACCAAAACTTGTAATCCAACGGGTTGAGGTCTGGACTACCAGCTGGCCAATCATCCGTTAATATGAAGTCCGGAACGTTGTTTTTGAGCCACAGTTGAGTCGTTTTTGCTTTGTGAGCTGGAGCAGAGTCTTGCTGGAAAGTCCATTGTTGTTGAATATTGATTGGTTGAGAGACTTCACAATGGGTTCCAAGACGGTCGATTGATATACTTGGCCGATGTTTGCACTCCTTTCTCGCAAAAATGGAGCTTGGTAACGCCATCGTAGGACACTCCCCGTCATACCATTACAGACGCGGGATGGTGGCCTCTTCGAACCCTTGGGATTAGTTGGGATGCTTCTCTGGATGACGGAGCATACCCACGATCGTTCTGCTTATTGACCGATTCTTCTACGGTGAAGATTTTCTCGTCAGTAAACAGAATTTGTCTGTGAGCGTTCTTCGCGTACCGGTTGAGTAACGTTTTCGGTCTTCGCTTGCGTTTTTCCTTCAATGCGGCCGTAAGCAGGTGTCCAGTGTGTCGCTTGTACGCGCTGAGTCCTATATCTTCTTTGATAATGCGAGACATGGATTTTTGCGAAATTTGCATTTCCCGCGACAAGATTTTCTGTTTTCGCAGCGGTTTTCGGTGGATTCGTTTCTTCACGGCTTTGATCGCTTTCGGAGTTCTCACAGTACGCTGACGGCCGGATCTTTGACGGTATCGTACTCCACCAGTATCCTCAAACAACTTCACAGCACGATACACAAAATTGCGAGTGATTCCAAGCGGTCGTAACGTCCTAAAGATATCGCCTTTTCCCATGTTGCATTTAAGTAGGCCAACTACAAAAATACGATTTTCGATGTCGCCCCATTCCATGATTGTAAGCAATTAATGTCAAAAACTTTTTACGTCACAATGAAGCATAAATATCAACTGTCAAATCGCATTAAATACGAAATGGATGCGCCCAGTGTTACATTCGTAATGAGTGAGTTCAGTTGTGTAACAGTATTTATGACTTGACTAGGTATATTCAAATAATTTATATTGGCAATATTAATCGGTGACGTGAAATAAAGCCCAACGAAATAAGGCCAAAATAGAAAAAAAAAATTGGATAAAACTCGCTTTTCAAAGCGAAGTAAGGGCAATTCCGCTATATATTGTTCGATTTGGCTTTATATATTTCACTTTCAAAAGCGAAATTAAGCCCATTTGGCCTTATTTTACTTTATGCACTTAAGAAGTAAAACATTTGAGCAATTCCAAATTTGTCACAAACGTGTTTGTGTTTGACGCTTTTTTTCTTCCTGTCACAAGATTGCAAGATCTAAACTAAAATTATTTATGGTACGAAAGTTTAAGTAAAGCCCGTAAAATAGAAACATTGTTGTTGGAAATATTCTAAACAAAGCTATAAAAAAAAAAGAAGTGAAACCCTGTACCTGTTGGGCGACATGATCAACGTTTCAATTTTTAAAATTTTATTGGGGTTTTAACAAACTACGCATAAGGAATGGCGTCGCCATTTCAAGAAACACCAAGCTGATAGACCCATAGACTGAGAGAATGGAAGTCGCCGCGTTGAAAAACATTTGAACTCGTCCATTTTGGAAAATTAATCCAACATTATATTTTAACAGACAACAGTAGATCTAACGTCGTATTCGCATCGATGGATCTCAATGAAGTGTCTGATTTCGTGCAGTCCCCACGGAATAATAACAAAAATAATATGTTATCTTGAAAACGCTATAGATATCCAGGTCAACGAAACTATTGATATCCAGACAAAGGAAAATCACATACCCAGCAATTTCGGGGAATTCTTTAAACCTACCACGGAATTCCTCCAAACGCACTAGTCGACATTGCAGACAGAATTATCGATAATACATCCGATCCATCAATTTGATCAACGAAACTCCAGGCTATATACGGTAACGCTTGCATACCATCGAACCAATATTTTCTACCTTAACAGCTTTGGTTCATGACCTAAAAGCTGTTCCGTATAGGCACCACTGACAAATGTCGATTTCCAGATCGAGGTGAAACTCACACCTCCGATTAAAAGTTCGGCTAAAATGTAAAACAAAAAATTAACGAAACGGCTGAGTTCGTAAACGTCAAAAAAATGCGCATCGCGTTAGCATCACTGCTTTTGTGATGCGAAGGAATGAGTTTTTGATGTTGCTATGCATCACGATGCTTTACTTTTGTTGACGTTCTTAAACGGCTTGTTATTTTGTGTGCCGATTGTCTTGTTTTTATAAAAAAAATGTCAATGAAACTAGCAGCGACGATTTTTTTAAATACTTAATAATTTTTATAGAAGTTATAAAAACTTATCCTGATATAGAAAGGCTTGCTTGTGAAAATGTTTGATTGATATTACGGAGTAATTTGTGTAAATTGTATTGGAGTAAATTGTTTGGTGCTCTTTCAAATATGGAAAGTGAAAGCAGCATTTCCGGCATATTTTACCTATTTGCTATCGAAAAGGTAAAAATGTTGTTCATGAAAAAAGAAAATTATCCGATGTGTATGGAGAAGATGTATTGAGAAAATGCCCGAAAAGTAATTTTTCGGAAGGTATGCAAAATACTCCTCCGTGGCGTCGCTGATTTCCTCATGTGAGCTGAATTTTTTATTGATGAGCCATCTTTTGAGGTTTGGGAAGAGATAATAGTCCGAGGGAGCCAAATCGGGCGAATATGGTGGATGCGACAGCAATTGAAGCTGTAAGTCATTGATTTTAGCGGTGGTTGCGATGCTCTTATGCGCCGGCGCACTGTCTTGCAAAAACAAAATTTTTTTTCGCTTCATGTGAGGCCGTTTTGCAGCGATTTCGGCCTTCAATCGCTCCAATAATGCACAGTAATACTCGCTGTTGATGGTTTTTCCTTTTTCGAGGTAGTCCACGAAGAGTATGCCATGACAATCTCAGAAAACCGACGCCATAACCTTCCGACCCATCGAGCCCCCCCCTTGACCGCTTCGGAGCACTCGTGCCGGCTTCAGTCCATTGCCGGGCACTTATTCTATTCTCTAGTGTGTAATAGTGGATCCAGGTTTCATCAACAGTTAACAATCGAAGTACTCTCGCGTTCGTGTTTTTGGGCAGCAGTGAGTGAGAATATTGCCCAAAATATGGCGTGTGCTTAGTTTTAATCTTTGTGGTATCTGCTAGCTCGCGCACCTTCACATTCCGGTCAGTCAACACCATTTCATGTATTTTGACATTTTTGACATTTTCCTCTGTAACCGCATCGGAGGGCCTGCCGCTGCGGACTTGATCGGTAGTGGAGTTGCGGCCACTACGAAACTCTCGAAACCAATGTTTGACGGTGTAATCTGACGGAGCATTAGCCCCATAATCTTTATCCAACTATTCTTTTGTTTCCTTCGCCGTTTTGCCTTCCAAAAAATAATGTTTTATTAGAGAACGAAAATCGTTTTTGTCCATACTCAACATGATGCCAAACACGTCAACAACAATCAGCTGTCAAAACAAAACTAAAGACAGTATCGCACTGAAATTTGGCATGTCTGCCTAAATATGAACGGACTTTAAGGCACCATAACCTTTTTTGCAGTAGCAGTGCATTCTGGCGGTCAAGGAGGTTACTTTTCACCCCACCTAGTAAAGGCGGTAATTGATACAAACTGGCGAATAACATCTCGTGAGATTGCTGAAAGATTACATTTATTGAATTCGGCCATTCATAATCATTCGAAACGCCTTTCAACGTTTAATCTCAAAGCTCGACATATGATCTCCACACATTCTTACATCAAGAAAACGATCCATTTTTGAAGCGCTTCATTATTGGGGACGAGAAATGGTTTGTCTACAACAATGTTGTCTAATTAAAAAATTGAAGCTATTTGTTTGGTAGGATTTCAAAAGAATGGTTTTTTTTTCGCTTCTACCAGGCGTGGAATTTTTTTTTAACAAAACTCGATCTAGAAAAAGCCTTCTACCAGATCCCTATGTCAATCGAAGATATACCCAATACGGCAGTGACAAAAGCTGTTGGCCTCTTCGAGTTCTCCGTTACGCCATTTGGTCTTAAAAATTCCACTCAGATATTTCAAAAACACATAGACTCTGTACTCCGCAGTTAAGAATTCGTCTTCTGTTACATTGATGAAAAACAACATACTGCAACCAATCGGACTGTTCTCCTGTAAACTGTGTCCAGCAGGTATAGTATTTACGATTGCGAGCTACTGGTAATGCATATATCTAGCAGTAAAATTCTTCAAATACTGACTACAAGCTATTAATATATGCAGAATCGGACAAAGCATCACGACGAAGATTACGGAAACTTGATTTTATTTCGCAAAACACAAAAAATATTATTTATTTGCCAGGTGAAGACAACGCAGTGGCGGACACTCTCTCACAAGTAAACGCGATTACAGCTCAGCTTAAAATAGAGCCAGAAGAACTACAGACGGTACGGCAACATGATTTCGAAAAAGCTACAACTTCGTCAACAATACGTGTGGTCCAGCATCAGACGAGATGCACTACATGGACTCAATTTGAATCACCACTTTCGAAGATCTTACCAAAATTTGGAAAAGGACGTCAACATACCATCCATCATTCAATGGCACCGTGAAACAGTGGCACAGGTCATAAAATCAACAGATGTGTCACAAACTGGAGAAATGAATCGCCGCATTTCCTCCAACCTTGCTCCTGAGTTTGCAAACTATATACGAGGGCGGGTCAATAAGTCCGTGACTTTTGGATTAAAACACAGATTTTTTGATAAAAAAATAATTTTATTTTTCAACGTAGTCTCCCCTGAGCTCTATACACTTTGTCCAACGCTTCTCCAATTTTTTTATCCCTTCAAAAAAAAAATGATTTGTCGAGGTCCTCAAAATAGGCCTTTGTTTGCGAGATGACTTCATCATTGGAGTCAAATCTTTTTCCACCAAGCCATTTCTTCAGGTTTGGGAACAAGAAGTGGTCGCTCGGAGCCAAATCTGGAGAATAGGGTGGATGAGGGAGCAATTCATAGCCCAATTCATGGATTTTTGCCATGGCAACTGCACATGTGTTTGTGGTCGACTGTGAGCAAACGCGGCACCCATCTTGCGGAAAGCTTTCTCATGCCCAAGTGATCATTCAAAATTGAAACCACTGAGCCATGCGAGATCCCTACGGCTTCCACAATCTCTCGCACTTTCAATCTTCGGTCGGCCAACACCATATCGTGAATTTTTTCGATTGTTTCGGGTGTAGAGACCTCAACTGGGCGTCCTGGACGTTCGGCATCTTCAGTGCTTGTACGGCCACAACGAAATTCAGTAAACTACTTTTTTACCATTGAAATCGATGGTGCAGAGTCCCCATAGTATTTATCAAGCTTAGCCTTGGTCTCGGTAATGGTTTTTTTTCGCAAGAAATAATGCTTAATAAGCACACGAAATTCACTTTTTTCCATTTTCTCCTCAAATTAGTGAGTAGTCTGATAAAAATAGCTGTCAAACACAAACTGACGCAGCAAGTTTAAATTTTGACAGGAGTCAACTGACAGAT
This sequence comes from Volucella inflata, assembly GCA_928272305.1. NCBI lineage: Eukaryota > Metazoa > Arthropoda > Insecta > Diptera > Syrphidae > Volucella > Volucella inflata. The sequence goes on along the minus strand of OV743716.1, from coordinate 88,403,698 downwards.
GCCTGTTGACAGGAGCAGTGTTGCTGTTTCAGTAAAGAGGTCAGAAATTCAAAAAGTCACGGACTTATTGACCCGCCCTCGTACATCCACATCTAAAATGCTATACGGCACCAACATTAACATTTTTTTGTGAATTTTTTCTTAATGAACAGTTCGCAATCTGAATTTGTAACACGAAGACGTTCTTGAATTCTGTGCGGTGCTACATAATAAAGGGCGAAGAAAAAATGTTTGACTCATGATCTACTAACAGCAAGGTCATTCAAAGTCATGTTGTACATCCCAGGCCTTAAAGTTCAAAACATTACAATTATCAAAAAGAGCTATAATGGATTTACTGATGTTTTCAATCTTGTTTTTCTTCAGTGTGGCTCTACTAAATTAAATGATCAAGGTCATCCAGTGTTACAATTGCCAAATGCTCGGTCAAAAAAATTGTCATATTAAAAACACATGGTGGAATTTTCGCGGAAAATCACAATACTAAAAATTGCCAATCAAAAGATCTTAAATGCGCCAACTGTAACAAAACGCACAAATCTATCGATCTAACTTGTAAAGCCGCAAATCATTTTAAGAAATTCGCAAGCGTTTATGTTTGACAAACTAAAACTTAACCAGCAACAACAACATCAATGTCAAGGGTTTGCTTCAAATCCAAACGATTTTCCCGCTCTCATTTCGCGGCGAAAAAAATTACTGCCGCCAGCCACTCTTGTACCGACCAACACCAACAGGTACACAGCAACTACATCAAAGGAAATAAGCGAGCTTATCTTCTTGGAAATAATTAACCCTTTCACCGCTGAAATGATTACGCTGCTTGAAAAATGTAACGCAAAAGAAGATCACTTTAATACTATTGCTCAATTAACTTTTAAGTATTTATATAACCAAGGTAAATTAATATAAATGTTGGAATGCCAGAGGTATTCGGACTAAGGCGCTCGAATTTTTTTGCTTTTTAAAACTTATTTAACCTTGATGTATACAAAATATACAAAAATTGTCCAATAGGGAATCCAAACGTTACTGCTTAGATAGAAATGAGAGAAGGGGTGGTGGTGTTGCCATCGGAGTTAAAAGAACATTAAAATACGAAGTGCTTCCAATTGTTTAACAAAATTAATTAAGACGTTGGTATTCAAATATTTTTTGCTAATGGACGTTCAATTAAAATTGTTTGTGTTTACTTTCCTGGGGGTCGTGTTTCAGCACAAAAACCAGCCGACCTAAGTCGCGTTATCAAAAACTAGTTAGTTTCGACGACATTTTTCTGGAGGCGATCTTAATTGTCAACATAGGAACTGGAGTTGTTTAAAAACGAATTCGTGGGGAAATGTCATTGCTGACCTTGATTCAAGACACCCGTTTCATATTTTGTATCCTCCTCATCCAAAATACATTCAACACTTGATTTGTTTCTCACCAATATGTATAGGACTTTTTACCCAACCAATCGTTATAGATGATCTATCGAATAACGAATAATCTTGTATTTGATTATGAAAACGCTAATTCGGGCCGATACAGGAGCGAAAGAGTCTGAAATTAAGGAACTATCAAAATATATTAGCTACTGAATTAAACCATAACCAAATCGACGAAGCTGTAGTTTATTTTACAAGTTCGGTACTTGATTGTATTGATCTGTCAGTTCTAGAAAAAGGAATGGTAGGAATAGCTAATATACTTCCGCGTCATATTATAGAACTAATAAAGATAAGGAATCAAGCTAGGTTTTGATGGGTAAGAACCGGAGTTACTTTAATAGCAACAATTAAGTCCGTTATTTCGAATTTCAAAAATAAGTGTTGGAAACGAAATCTACAAGATCTAGATAAATCCAACTAACCGTTCTGGAATAAAGTTATGGTAATTAAAAGAAAAAACTGTATTATCCTCTCATTAAATGAAAGAAACACGGTACTAATATCTAGTGCCGAAAAGTCGAGTGCTTTAGCTAACGTTTTCTTAGTAAACGATTCAACATGTAGAAATATAATCAGCAGTAAAGAGAGTTACGTTCAGCATTCAATGCACTTAATTAACACTCACGCTTTAACATCCGAAAATAGTGAAGTGGTATCACTTGCAGATGTGGAGTTCACCCTAATGCATCTAAAAAAATTTCAAGTCATCAGCCTTCCAAAATGCTGTTTAAACTTTTTACATAAGCTCTTTAACTGCTGCCTTAAACAGGGATATTTTCCTAAGGAATGGAAAATGGGTAAGATTATACCCATTTTAAAGCCTGGTAAGAGCACTTGCCTGCCCGCTAGTTGTAGGCCTGTAAGCTTACTTAGTTCGTTATTTCACAGTTCATCGTATCTAATCACATAAAAAATAATTGGGAAAAGTACCTCGACATTGAAAAAGCGTTTGACACTGTTTAGCACAATGGTTTGCTACAAAAACGGTTATGTCTAAACTTCCCAATGCATTTGATTAAAATTTTCAGTCATTTTTATCCGATCGTACTTTTATAGTGTCAGTAAACAACTGGCTTTCAACTGCCTTCCTAATTAAAGCAGGTATACCCAAGGGCTCAGTGAGTGGCCAACCCTTTTTAATATTTACATTCATGATTTTCCAAGATTAACAACTTGTGAATCTGCTATCTTCGCAGGTGACACATGCATTTATTCTAACATGACACTAACGTTTAGCCTTCATGTCCAAAAAATGATTAAAAAAGTTAATACCTAATGAAAATACTATACCTATTTATAAACCATAATTCAAACTGAGTATTGAAAATAAACTCCTAATTTTCAAAACAATTTTTTCAGGCAGTTACATTTTATAGACCTCCAGTCTGGGGAAAATGTGCGAAAACTCATCTACTTAGGTTACAAGTAGCACAAAATAAGCTATTGAAAGTGATTTTAAACTTACCTTGGCATTTTTCGACTGAAGAGTTACATATGATCTCAAAAATTGAATTAGTATCCGTAAAATTGAAAAAATTATTTTAGCGCTACAGCTGGTCTTGCAGATTGTCTGATAATCACTTGATTTCAGGTTTACTACATCAAACTGACTTACAAACAAATTTAAAAATTCGTTTATTACTTCCTACCTGTCAATTAATTGTTATTTATTTCCTGTTAAATTGATTAATTATTTATTATTTTTTTTGTACATTATTTATTTATTTGGTTAATAAATATATATACCCGTCTACTTATTGTTGAAACCGAAAAAGTTTATCGGAAATCGAGGTCATAATATATATTTATACCACCACTTCTCTCATTTCAATCCTCAATTTTGTATTAAGGTTTTCCTTAAACACTCTATTACGAGGGCGGGTCAATAAGTCCGTGACTTTTTGAATTTCTGACCTCCTTACTGAAACAGCAACACTGCTCTTGTCAATAGGCATCTGTCAGTTGACTCCTGTCAAAATTTAAACTTGCTGCGTCAGTTAGTTTGTGTTTGACAGCTATTTTTATCAGACTACTCACTAATTTGAGGAGAAAATGGAAAAAAGTGAATTTCGTGTGCTTATTAAGCATTATTTCTTGCGAAAAAAAACCATTACCGAGACCAAGGCTAAGCTTGATAAATACTATGGGGACTCTGCACCATCGATTTCAATGGTAAAAAAGTAGTTTACTGAATTTCGTTGTGGCCGTACAAGCACTGAAGATGCCGAACGTCCTGGACGCCCAGTTGAGGTCTCTACACCCGAAACAATCGAAAAAATTCACGATATGGTGTTGGCCGACCGAAGATTGAAAGTGCGAAAGATTGTGGAAGCCGTAGGGATCTCGCATGGCTCAGTGGTTTCAATTTTGAATGATCACTTGGGCATGAGAAAGCTTTCCGCAAGATGGGTGCCGCGTTTGCTCACAGTCGACCACAAACACATGTGCAGTTGCCATGGCAAAAATCCATGAATTGGGCTATGAATTGCTCCCTCATCCACCCTATTCTCCAGATTTGGCTCCGAGAGACTACTTCTTGTTCCCAAACCTGAAGAAATGGCTTGGTGGAAAAAGATTTGACTCCAATGATGAAGTCATCTCGCAAACAAAGGCCTATTTTGAGGACCTCGACAAATCATTTTTTTTGGAAGGGATAAAAAATTGGAGAAGCGTTGGACAAAGTGTATAGAGCTCAAGGGAGACTACGTTGAAAAATAAAATTATTTTTTTTATCAAAAAATCTGTGTTTTAATCCAAAAGTCACGGACTTATTGACCCGCCCTCGTATATACCAATATGCAATAATGTTGTTAATATTATATGAATTTTCAGTAGCAAGGTAACAATAGCCAAATCTCTGTAATTGTGCAGTAGTAGTTTTATAAATGTATATTTTTGCTGAAAATAAATCTTTATCCTTTTCCTTAACGAAGATAAACATCGGAAAGCAATCCGATAGATGCGGCCGATACAGACAACACATTATTCAAAGAAAAGTGTTTTTTTGTCGCCAGACATAGATAAATGTACAACGGTTTCAGAGGTGTTTGATTTGAATGTTGAAACCCACTAAAAAACTTCTGGTTGAGATAAAAGTCAAAAACTTGGGGGTGCTATTTAAACAAACTTACATTTTACAAATTACTAGGCTCGCCCGTTGCCGAAATTCGACGATTCACAAAAGCAACAGTTGTCGTTTACACAAGGAAAGTGTCGTCACTCGTCACTATGTTTCTCTTTTTTTCATTTTGTTTAGTCTCTTTTCCACTTAGAGTAGGGAAACTCGTTTGCAATCGTAGTAGTGACTTTCATAGTCACAAACTTACATAAAAAACAAAACAATACATTTCATTTGTCAAGGCAGTCAAACAAATTCCTTATGTAGAACCACATGCACAAAAACGATTCGACTGTACGCTTATCCCTAGCATCTTTCGTTATTTACTATTGATTTTCAAAGGCAATTAGATTTGAAAATGTTTTTTTTTTCTCTCAGTAAAGCTGGCCATATACGACGACGTTCGTGTTCATGGTCTTGTTCGACGTTTGTGGTGCTCTTGACAAACCGATCCAATGTTTATGAAAAGTTGTAAAATTTGTGGATTTGTTCGCGATCATGTTCACCGTTTGTCTTACATTACAGTCTCTCGTTTGCTGTAATTGCTTCTCGCATTCCTGTGTTTTGTTTTCCAATAACTGGAACCACCAAGCTCAGCAATTCAATATAAGTTTCTGAATCCATTCTAAGAAATTTTTAAAATCTTCTGGTGCACCATTTCTAATTTTCTCAACAATTTAGTATGAGTGCGATCGTTTTTACCATACAGCCACTCTTTCATCCCCTATCGCCTTTTTTGGTTGTTATATTTTTCTTGCTTTCGCTTTTTGTATATATACATTGTTCATAATGCAATTGCATCATCCGCGTGTGCGGTCTCCATATTTTCTTATTGAAAGTTACAGCAAAAGTTATGTTCCGCAAATCGGTTCGTCATGTGTGGCCAAATATCAACGAACAAATCGCACAAACATATTCGTCTTGTATGGCCAGCTTAAGCTACGTAAAACTGTAAATATTGTAAAATTTCGGCTAGGGTTCGAAATTTAAAACGTTATTCTATTTCAAAACACTCAATTTACTATTATTTAAAATAACTTCCAAGTAATTCACAACCGATTTAACTATCTCACAACTCAAATCTCTTAAGACTTAAGGGCTGAACAGAATGTGTATCTCGAAGTTGGGTGTTATTCAACTTCGAGATACAGATTATCCATGTAGTGAATTTTAAAAGTTCGATATCAGATACAGGTTCAAGTTTCAGATTCACATTCTGTTCAGCCCTTAAGCTCCTTTTCTGTCGCTTTCCAAAAATCAACTTAACTCACACTGTTTCTCATCCTGTATTTATACCAAATTTATAGGGTTCTAGCTCTTTCTCGTATCTTCTGGTTTGAAACTGGGGTAATAAATGAACTCACTAGAGAGAGAGAGAGAGAGAGAGAGTTTATTAATGATGTATGATCCTAAGGTTATGCAACACTGGATTCCTGATTTTATCACATCCATATCTTTATCTATATGTAAAATAACCTAATTCTCTACATGTTTTACAAAGGTTCTTCTAAATCGTTTGGTAAAAACATTCTGCACATCTACGCAAAATTACCTTTCCAATGGTGTAAGTATCATGCCATTCGGTTAAGTAGAACGGTGTAAAAGCGTACGACAAAAATAGGCAGCACGTATTTATGTACAGATTCTAACTAAACTATTATTCTATGTATAGATTCATTGCGAAACAAACAATTATAATACGTTTCATCTTTTTTGTTGTTGTTGGGTTGCAAAAGCAAGTGCCCAGTTATAAAGGAACATGGTATATCAACAGTCGTTATCTGGAAAACGCCGCGTATAGACGTGTGAAGAGTGCAACTGATACCGATCGATTAGTTCGAACTGTCAAGTTTTCCCGCCACGTGGCATTCAAAATTATTTGTTTTTTATTTTTTCCCCCTTTGTTTTTTGGAATAAAAACTCCTCTGGTGTATTAAAAACATAAAACAATGCCGGGGGCTAACGACCCCCCAAGAAGAGCTGGTTTAGCGGACTCGATCCCGATACTCCTCTAAACCAGCGCCACAAAGCCAAACGCAAATCTATCGACCCCCACTACCCACCACTTCCAACCACTTGCCAATGATGACAATATACCGCGCTACTTAGTGATTTCAAGTTTAGAGAAATTTGATACGCAAGATAAACTTCGTCCACTATCAACATATAACCTCTTTCAAATCAATAGCGGCTTAGAATTCATTTCTAAGGAAATTTTAGAGGTCAAAGCCATGCGCTCCGGTGATCTTCTAGTGAAATTGACCAATCTTCAAACTGCAAACAAATTCCTAAAAGAAAAACATATTGACTATCCCAGTGAAAATTTCGTCCCACATCACTCTCAACTCAGTCAAAGAAAAAATGTATTTCCCCCATATCCGAGACATTCCAGAAAATGAACTCTTAAGCGAACTTAAAGCACAAAAGATAATACAAGTTAAAAAGTTGTTCAAATATATTAATAAGGAATTGATACCAACAGGAGCTGCCATTCTAACCTTCGATCTGATACGTCATCCCAGTCAAATAAAATTAGGTTGGCTAAACTACAAAGTGGAAGAATATATCCAAAACCCAATGAGATGCGTTAATTGTCAAAAATTAGGGCACACGAAGAACCACTGCAATAACGCTAAAACTTGCAAAGAATGCTGCCTGCCACCACCACACGAGCGATACTCTCGCATATACTGCATTAATTGTAATGCAGATAACCATACCTCTTATGATTCTTCATGTCCGTCTTTCCTACGACACAAGTCAGTCAACAAAATAAAATCTGACCGGCGGTGCACACTTCGGGAAGCCTGGCAGATCTAAAGAGACGACCCAGTATTACACCAGCTACCAGCTCCAAAGAAACATCCCGTAAACAAACCATCTTTAGCAGAAATAATCAAAAATAGAATACTATCAAAAACCATCACTCCAGCACAACACGAAGCTATCGCCACCGATAAGCCAACATCTTCTTCAACCTCAATTTCACCTTCTATCCCCGCTCCAAACCATCCCAATCAACCATCAACAAAAAATAACTCCAACAACCCGACAACAACGACTCAAACAACCACCGCGCCGGCAGCTACCACCAAAACACAAACCAACCACCAAAGCACCTCTTCACCTACAAGCAACAGCGTTTTACCACCTCCTTCCCCGCTATCAAAAGTTACAAACTCACTTCTTAAGGAAAACAATTACTACGTTAATATATGGATACCGATGATGACCAATAACGTCTCTATTAACACCGAAAATAGCAGCTCCTCTGCCAGGGTATTGAAATCCTCCAAGCTCACTTGGGGGCTTGGGAGTTTCAACATCAGGGCAGCGGAGCCACAAAGTGGGCCCAGCTTCACATCCCACAAAACCCCTATTCAAAAGATCATCATTAAAAGTTCTTCAATGGAGCATGGATGGTTATTCAAATAACTACCATGAACTCCAAATCTTGTTAAAAGAATTCCAACCTTCCGTGATTGCTCTTCAAGAAACACACGTTCCTATCGATTCAAGTCCTCATCATCCGAAACAATATGCACCCCATTTTAATAACAACAACTCCGCCGCCAAGCAAGAAATTGGGCTACTTGTTCACAAATCCATTCCACACAAGTTTGTAATCATTCCATCCAATATTTCCGCTGTTGGTGTAGATATAGAACTTTACATTAAATTAACTGTAATCTGTACATACATTCATCCAAAACAAACCTTTACCAGTCATGACTTAGAAAATATTGTTAACAGATTTAACACACCAATATTGATAACAGGCGACTTCAATGCCTGGAACCCTATTTGAGGCTCCCCCAGTCTTAACGCCCGTGGGAAAATTGTTGAACAATTTTCTATTAACTCCAACCTTGCAATTTTGAATAATGGCTCCCCTACTCATTTTTCCACTCATAACAGCTTCACACACATAGATTTAACCTTTTCCTTCCCTTCCCTCGTTCCAAACATAAAGTGGAATATCTTATCTGATCTTTATGGTAGCGACCATTTTCCTATCATCACTGAAATAGCATTCGATGACCATACAAATCATGACAATGTCGTACATAAGTTTCAATTCGACCTTTTGGCCAACAAGGACATCTCCGCTAATATCCGATTTGCAGCTAATGTAGCCAGTCCACAAACAAAAAAACATATCATATAAACGAATTGTGCCCTGGTGGAGTAATGAGTTGGGCAAACTCCGCCAAGCGAAACAAGCAGCCTTCAAAACATTCAAAAAGTACCCCACTACGACCAATCTTATTGTTTTTAAAAAAGCCAATGGTGTTTTCAAGAAGGCGGCAAATGAAGCAAAAACTTGCAGCTTTGAAAAATTCACTTCCAATATCAATCCCAATTCTCCCCCTAAGAAACTTTGATCTGATATCAATTCTCTTACCGGCAACTACAAACCATTTTCCATTAAAACCATAAAAGATCACTCCCAACAAATTATATCAGATCCCATAGTAATAACCGAATGTTTCGCTTCCACATGGTCAACTGCTTCTAATGATACTAACTTCCATTCGGAATTTTTGAATCAAAAAAACTCTATTCCCAATCTTCAAGGTCGATTAGACCCCGTTAGTGATTTAGAAAAACAAATGGAAGAAAACATTAGCTTAACCGAGTTTGAAAGTTGCATTAATTCATGCAAAGGGCATACACCTGGGTATGATAGAATATCATATGCTATGTTAAAAAACAGTCCCATCCTTTTGTAACAGCGCATATTAAATTTGTACAACCAAATTTTAACCCATGGGGTTATACCACAAACATGGAAAATTGCCACAGTGGTCTCTATACCCAAACCAAATAAAGCCATCACCGAGATAGCCAGCTACCGACCAATATCTCTACTACCATGTCCAAGTAAAGTAGTTGAAAAAATTATTTCCCGTAGGCTATCTTGGTTCCTGGATAGGTACAACCTTCTGGACAGGAACCAAGTAGCTTTCAGAAGAGATAGAAGTACGATGGATGCATTGTTGTATATTGATGAATATATTGGTTCAGGTCTTTCATCAAAAAATCACATATCGGTCCTTTCGATCGATTTCGAAAGAGCTTTCGATCGAATTGGGATCCACGTTGTTTTAAATCAATTGATAGAATGGAAAATCGGCCCTAAAATAATCACTTTCATAAAAGCTTTTTTATCAAACAGGAAATTCCGAATAAAAGTTAAGAACACCTTCTCCTCGGTCTATAACCTCGAAAACGGTATTCCCCAAGGATCTCCACTTTCCGTTATCCTCTTTTGTATAGCCTTTAATAAAATAAGCAGCATATTAGCAAAGAACAGCCGAATTAACTATTCTTTATACGCTGATGATCTTGTAATTTTACCTAAATGCAAAGACTTGAATGATGTTGAAGCTGACTTTTCAAATCTTCTTATGGACCTAGAAAAATGGGGTGAATACTCTGGAACAAAAATATCTGCAGAAAAAAGTCTGTAAAAAACACACCTGTTATAAAAATATTTCAGTCAATTTAAATAATACACATATTGTTAATGTAAATAACCTAAAAATATTAGGAATTATATTTGATAACAAAAGAAATTGCGAAGCCACAGGAGGGGGACCATTCAAACAAAAAAATTTTGGACGACATTGATGAGTCGGTGGCAAGGATCCTCTTATTGATCGAGACTATCAATTCCTCTGGAAATGTTTTTGGATGTCATCAAAGTGCTCCAAAACAACCAATTAATGTAGTACTACCATCGGAGGTTTCATTAGATAACATTCCTTTAACATCACAGTGTGCAAGTTGTTCAAATGCAAGAGAAACTTCCTTCTTTTCTGGCGTTGTAGCATTTTCACCATCTCCAGAAAGAGTTCAAGAATTTTGTGGAAACAGTGGAAAAACCTCTTCCAGATCTGCCAAAAGTACAGGATCAAAACAAAAAATGGCAGATTTACTAAGGAAGCAATTAGATGTCCAAGAAAATCTGTACAAAGAATTAAAGCTGGCACTAGGCAATATTGGAGCCGATGCAAAGGAAGCCTGCCGATACCAAAGAAAAATATATTATCATAAAGAAAGAAAACTAAAATTATTGAAATGGAGCGCAGAGAAAAACAAAGAATCGAGGATAATAAAATTAAAATGGTGGGACTAGAAATTAGAAAAAGAAAACTAGATATAGAAGAAAATAGACTGCAACTTGGTGAATGTTCCAAAGAAAATTTAGTCAATAATTAAGATAAACTTTACATATACACATTAGAAATGAATTTACATTTTATTGAATTATTTACATGTTAATTTATAATTTACATTCGTAAGTTACTTTTAAATACATGAATTCCTTTTATTTTTTCAACGCATTGAATTGCTAACATCATTCCTTAGATTTACAGCGATTTCATTATTGTTAATGTTTTCATATGTGCCCATATATATTTCTGCTATGTCCACTTGGTTCTCCGAGTAAAAATTATTGAATTTCACTGGGTCTGTCTTATAGTGAATGCATATGTTGTGTAGAGCAGCACAGAAATTCACAATTCGCGTAGCCTTCTGAGGTGTATAGTGCAATTGCCTAGCCCCGAGGAGACATCGGAATCTGTTTTTCAAAACACCAATTGTTCTCTCGATGATATTCCTGGCCTTAGAGTGACAGTGTTGAAACGACTTTGGTTGGTATTTTCGCCCGCCGATGTGTAAGGAGTCATTCAAAATGGCTCAAGAGAATAGCCAGCATCACCTACAAATTTAAAGTTAAATTTTTTTTACAAGTTAAAGCAAATACTAACCTAACAAGTGTTTCGTTCACCAGCATTGAAATTACGTTGGAGCATTACTCGGACAGTACTCGAATTCCAGACGTGAGAGTCATGGCTCGCACCGGATTGCCTGGCATCAATGAATCTTATGCACATCTTATGATCACAGATCTGAAATTGAATTCAATTAGAAACACATAAAATTATTCATTAATAAAAGGGTTATATTTTTGTAGGTACTTACAATCATAGCGTTAGGACTATAGAACCCTTTTTTATTATAGTATTTATGTTGCTCTGATTTTCTAGGAGCTATAATTTTAATATGCGTCCCGTCAATGCATCCAATAATCCCCGAGATCCTATATTTTTGATCGAAGTACGTTTTTGTTTTGTCCTGTTCTTCTGTACTTTTCTCAAATTGTATCCAAACAGGACAAATAAATTCCTCCAGTATGTCTATCATTTCTTCTATGTTGTTGCTTACGGTGGGCTCTGCTAAGCCCAAACCAAAGTCGTTTCCAACACCAGTTTGGTAGCTCACTTCAGCACTTATCTTAATACCGCTGCAAGTAGTACAACTATCGGCACTGGACACTGTTTAATGTCCGAAACTTTATTTCTGATTTCATCCAGCAAATAAGCAAACGCCGCTTTATTCAGTCTAAAATACTTGTTGAATATTTGAAAAACTGATTAATTTATTCACAATTGTACAAGGAATATCTCTTACTTAGCATCTGGTGAATCAAATGGATTGCATTTTAATCTAATATTTTTTCTTATTTGAAATAATTCCCTTTTCTGTAATTCTTGATCGTCGTTCTTCACTACTCCAATCGATAACCATATTTACTTTAAATTGCATGAGTAATTTCATCAAACAAACACATCAAAACAACAATTTAAAAATGTTAGTTTTTTGTATTTGTATTTTATTTATTCATTATCATGAACTTAAATATTTTTTAACTATTATTATAAATGGAATATTAGTTATCATTCTTTAACTTAGAAGTTAGTGGTGAAAGATACATCTAGATTTACATTTCAGTTGATATCTGATGTGGGGTGACAATCAGTATTAATTTATTCAATTCACATTTTTTAGATTCGATAAAAAAAAGGAAAAACGAAAAAAAAAATTGAGTGATATTCGATCATAAAGACAACAATTCGTCATTAATATAATATGTAATTGTGCTGTTGATGAGAAAAAATAATAATTTAAAAAAAGGATTCAATACATTCATAGCTTAACGTGAACAACCAGTCTTTAATCTTTTTGATGAAACATGAAAAACGAAGTGTATCTCTTAAAAATAAGGGCAATTTATAAAAAAATGTGGAGCCATATATGTATAAAAATGTGTAAAGTGTGTTCTATGTGCAAAAGGTACATTAACTAAGCTCATATTGTTTACACGCAGATTGTACATTTGTATATTTCTACTGGGAATATTTCCGCTTGGTTTGAAGAAGCCTCTTAAAACTTTAAAAACATATAAATGCCTAATTGGCAGAATACGCAAATTTTCGAATAAAGGCAAACTCTCAGCTAAACGATTTTTATTTGAAACAACTCTTATTAAATGTTTCTGAGCGTTCCGAAAGAATTTATGAAAACTCCACCATTTAACAATTTGAACTTCCAAATTGACAGTCAGCTTTTGAATGACAATAAGCTCGAGTTGATTAAGGTTCGTAATACGGATACAAAAAGGCCTATAAAGTGACTCGACTCTCAAAACGCCCTGTGTTGGTTTAGTAAAATGACTTTCGTAATCGGGGTGATTATTAACTCACTTTGAGACTTAAGTTTCTCATCCACTATATCCAACAAGTTATGATCATCCAAGGCTAGGCTTTTGGGCTTTTTGTGTAAAGAGCCAATTGATGTTCGAGGGGAATTTACAATTGACATGTCGATTTTGGAGTTTGACCGAGACCGATTAGAGTTGGGCATACTAACGTGTTGTTAGTTGTGTTATTTTGTATAAAAATATATATATTTCAAAATATTTACATTTTTTATGATAATTATAACTTACTTCCTCAATTTCATCATTTTCGTTATCAGAATCCGCATCAAATGTGTTAAGGTCAAGAAACGTCACGTATAGAGTGCGGGTCGAATGCGTTTTCAATTATGGTTGGTTTTGCATTTCTTTACCGACATTTAATCACTCGCGTTTCCAATAATAGCAAAACACAAAAAGTGACACATTCTCCCGCCACAATCAGCCGGTTTCTGTATCGGCATGATTATATTTACATGAGGTAATACGCAGTTTATTCTTATTACCAAGAATTAAAAAAAAAAGAATTTGAAATGAAAAACCAATGATTTCAGTTAATATGTATAGGAGCACCTTTATATATCTTTCATTTTCAAAATTGATAAAAATATTTATACGGGTGATGATTCTGCTGTTTGGTTTTTCAATGTTTTCTTTTTGACAGCTAACTCGTGACATGTGTCAAAGTTAGACATACTCAGCATTAAAATTTGGTACATATATGTATTTCTGGGACCCAAACACGAACTCATAACGTAAATAAATAAATTTTGAATATGGGGGTCAATTTTAGGCGGCAAATTAGGGAATTAAAAAAAAATACTTTACCAAACTACTATTTTTTTTATAATTTTGAAATAAATAGTTTTAAGGTTATTTAAGAAAATAGATGGAAATTGTAAATTATTTATTTGTGCACAACATATATCTCTCGATAGCATCAACGAATACTTCAAGTCATTTGGAATTATGCCTTTAGCTGTGGTTGGTATCCCTTTCCATGTTCGGCCATTGTCAGATATGTTAATTTCTGGCTGGTTAGATCTCTTTCCTTTTATTTTTAAGGCCATGGGAAGAGGTGCAAACCATGGTAAGTAAATTTTAATATAAATCAGGAAAAGTAATTTAATCCTATTCGGTTTACAGATATAAACCTTTTGAATTTAAACAGAGTTTGAGCGTGCACGTTCTCATTTTTCCCGTTCAAGAATATCTTTATTTCGCGGGGCTGTAATCTGCGCATGACATGCTGAATCGTACACTGCAGCCTCGTCGGAGCCCACGCAACGCATCGACTATTTGCTCTGCCGTTGTTAGTACCGCCGACACCGCAGGAACTTCTGAAATAGCTACACCAGCCATTGCAGCAATAGCAACTCTTGCTCCGATTCCTTCAGCCGCAGTCAGCAACATCGCCATCGATGGGACTCCTGAGTACATTGTACAACCACCATCGCAACTTTTGTGTGCACAGTATCTGCCAATGGATCGTCGATATCTTCAGCCACAAGGGCAACACGAACTATCTCAGCCAGCATAGTTCCAATTTCGATTTTTGTAGCTGCCATTCGTGCACAAGTTGACTGCCAAAGTTTTGTCACAAGCGTTCTTATGTGGTAACTACGAGGGCGGGTCAATAAGTCCGTGACTTTTGGATTAAAACACAGATTTTTTGATAAAAAAAGAGCTCTATACACTTTGTCCAACGCTTCTCCAATTTTTTTATCCCTTCCAAAAAAAATGATTTGTCGAGGTCCTCAAAATAGGCCTTTGTTTGCGAGATGACTTCATCATTTGAGTCAAATCTTTTTCCACCAAGCCATTTCTTCAGGTTTGGGAACAAGAAGTAGTCGCTCGGAGCCAAATCTGGAGAATAGGGTGGATGAGGGAGCAATTCATAGCCCAATTCATGGATTTTTGCCATGGCAACTGCACATGTGTTTGTGGTCGACTGTGAGCAAACGCGGCACCCATCTTGCGGAAAGCTTTCTCATGCCCAAGTGATCATTCAAAATTGAAACCACTGAGCCATGCGAGATCCCTACGGCTTCCACAATCTCTCGCACTTTCAATCTTCGGTCGGCCAACATTTTCTTATTTGAAATAATTCCCTTTTCTGTAATTCTTGATCGTCGTTCTTCACTACTCCAATCGATAACCATAGCAATGCTTTCCATATTTACTTTAAATTGCATGAGTAATTTCATCAAACAAACACATCAAAACAACAATTTAAAAATGTAAGTTTTTTGTATTTGTATTTTATTTATTCATTATCATAAACTTAAATATTTTTTAACTATTATTATAAATGGAATATTAGTTATCATTCTTTAACTTAGAAGTTAGTGGTGAAAGATACATCTAGATTTACATTTCAGTTGATATCTGATGTGGGGTGACAATCAGTATTAATTTATTCAATTCACATTTTTTTAGATTGGATAAAAAAAAGGAAAAACGAAAAAAAAATTGAGTGATATTCGATCATAAAGACAACAATTCGTCATTAATATAATATGTAATTGTGCTGTTGATGAGAAAAAATAATAATTTAAAAAAAGGATTCAATACATTCATAGCTTAACGTGAACAACCAGTCTTTAATCTTTTTGATGAAACATGAAAAACGAAATTAAAAATAAGGGCAATTTATAAAAAAATGTGGAGCCATATATGTATAAAAATGTGTAAAGTGTGTTCTATGTGCAAAAGGTACATTAACTAAGCTCATATTGTTTACACGCAGATTGTACATTTGTATATTTCTACTGGGAATATTTCCGCTTGGTTTGAAGAAGCCTCTTAAAACTTTAAAAACATATAAATGCCTAATTGGCAGAATACGCAAATTTTCGAATAAAGGCAAACTCTCAGCTAAACGATTTTTATTTGAAACAACTCTTATTAAATGTTTCTGAGCGTTCCGAAAGAATTTATGAAAACTCCACCATTTAACAATTTGAACTTCCAAATTGACAGTCAGCTTTTGAATGACAATAAGCTCGAGTTGATTAAGGTTCGTAATACGGATACAAAAAGGCCTATAAAGTGACTCGACTCTCAAAACGCCCTGTGTTGGTTTAGTAAAATGACTTTCGTAATCGGGGTGATTATTAACTCACTTTGAGACTTAAGTTTCTCATCCACTATATCCAACAAGTTATGATCATCCAAGGCTAGGCTTTTGGGCTTTTTGTGTAAAGAGCCAATTGATGTTCGAGGGGAATTTACAATTGACATGTCGATTTTGGAGTTTGACCGAGACCGATTAGAGTTGGGCATACTAACGTGTTGTTAGTTGTGTTATTTTGTATAAAAATATATATATTTCAAAATATTTACATTTTTTATGATAATTATAACTTACTTCCTCAATTTCATCATTTTCGTTATCAGAATCCGCATCAAATGTGTTAAGGTCAAGAAACGTCACAATTTGTATAGAGTGCGGGTCGAATGCGTTTTCAATTATGGTTGGTTTTGCATTTCTTTACCGACATTTAATCACTCGCGTTTCCAATAATAGCAAAACACAAAAAGTGACACATTCTCCCGCCACAATCAGCCGGTTTCTGTATCGGTATGATTATATTTACATGAGGTAATACGCAGTTTATTCTTATTACCAAGAATTAAAAAAAAAAGAATTTGAAATGAAAAACCAATGATTTCAGTTAATATGTATAGGAGCACCTTTATATATCTTTCATTTTCAAAATTGATAAAAATATTTATACGGGTGATGATTCTGCTGTTTGGTTTTTCAATGTTTTCTTTTTGACAGCTAACTCGTGACATGTGTCAAAGTTAGACATACTCAGCATTAAAATTTGGTACATATATGTATTTCTGGGACCCAAACACGAACTCATAACGTAAATAAATAAATTTTGAATATGGGGGTCAATTTTAGGCGGCAAATTAGGGAATTAAAAAAAAATACTTTACCAAACTACTATTTTTTTTATAATTTTGAAATAAATAGTTTTAAGGTTATTTAAGAAAATAGATGGAAATTGTAAATTATTTATTTGTGCACAACATATATCTCTCGATAGCATCAACGAATACTTCAAGTCATTTGGAATTATGCCTTTAGCTGTGGTTGGTATCCCTTTCCATGTTCGGCCATTGTCAGATATGTTAATTTCTGGCTGGTTAGATCTCTTTCCTTTTATTTTTAAGGCCATGGGAAGAGGTGCAAACCATGGTAAGTAAATTTTAATATAAATCAGGAAAAGTAATTTAATCCTATTCGGTTTACAGAAATAAACCTTTTGAATTTAAACAGAGTTTGAGCGTGCACGTTCTCATTTTTCCCGTTCAAGAATATCTTTATTTCGCGGGGCTGTAATCTGCGCATGACATGCTGAATCGTACACTGCAGCCTCGTCGGAGCCCACGCAACGCATCGACTATTTGCTCTGCCGTTGTTAGTACCGCCGACACCGCAGGAACTTCTGAAATAGCTACACCAGCCATTGCAGCAATAGCAACTCTTGCTCCGATTCCTTCAGCCGCAGTCAGCAACATCGCCATCGATGGGACTCCTGAGTACATTGTACAACCACCATCGCAACTTTTGTGTGCACAGTATCTGCCAATGGATCGTCGATATCTTCAGCCACAAGGGCAACACGAACTATCTCAGCCAGCATAGTTCCAATTTCGATTTTTGTAGCTGCCATTCGTGCACAAGTTGACTGCCAAAGTTTTGTCACAAGCGTTCTTATGTGGTAACTACGAGGGCGGGTCAATAAGTCCGTGACTTTTGGATTAAAACACAGATTTTTTGATAAAAAAAGAGCTCTATACACTTTGTCCAACGCTTCTCCAATTTTTTTATCCCTTCCAAAAAAAATGATTTGTCGAGGTCCTCAAAATAGGCCTTTGTTTGCGAGAT
Organism: Volucella inflata; assembly: GCA_928272305.1. Classification (NCBI taxonomy): domain Eukaryota; kingdom Metazoa; phylum Arthropoda; class Insecta; order Diptera; family Syrphidae; genus Volucella; species Volucella inflata. The sequence continues at coordinate 88,385,693 of OV743716.1, read as the reverse complement.
GACTTCATCATTTGAGTCAAATCTTTTTCCACCAAGCCATTTCTTCAGGTTTGGGAACAAGAAGTAGTCGCTCGGAGCCAAATCTGGAGAATAGGGTGGATGAGGGAGCAATTCATAGCCCAATTCATGGATTTTTGCCATGGCAACTGCACATGTGTTTGTGGTCGACTGTGAGCAAACGCGGCACCCATCTTGCGGAAAGCTTTCTCATGCCCAAGTGATCATTCAAAATTGAAACCACTGAGCCATGCGAGATCCCTACGGCTTCCACAATCTCTCGCACTTTCAATCTTCGGTCGGCCAACATTTTCTTATTTGAAATAATTCCCTTTTCTGTAATTCTTGATCGTCGTTCTTCACTACTCCAATCGATAACCATAGCAATGCTTTCCATATTTACTTTAAATTGCATGAGTAATTTCATCAAACAAACACATCAAAACAACAATTTAAAAATGTTAGTTTTTTGTATTTGTATTTTATTTATTCATTATCATAAACTTAAATATTTTTTAACTATTATTATAAATGGAATATTAGTTATCATTCTTTAACTTAGAAGTTAGTGGTGAAAGATACATCTAGATTTACATTTCAGTTGATATCTGATGTGGGGTGACAATCAGTATTAATTTATTCAATTCACATTTTTTTAGATTGGATAAAAAAAAGGAAAAACGAAAAAAAAATTGAGTGATATTCGATCATAAAGACAACAATTCGTCATTAATATAATATGTAATTGTGCTGTTGATGAGAAAAAATAATAATTTAAAAAAAGGATTCAATACATTCATAGCTTAACGTGAACAACCAGTCTTTAATCTTTTTGATGAAACATGAAAAACGAAGTGTATCTCTTAAAAATAAGGGCAATTTATAAAAAAATGTGGAGCCATATATGTATAAAAATGTGTAAAGTGTGTTCTATGTGCAAAAGGTACATTAACTAAGCTCATATTGTTTACACGCAGATTGTACATTTGTATATTTCTACTGGGAATATTTCCGCTTGGTTTGAAGAAGCCTCTTAAAACTTTAAAAACATATAAATGCCTAATTGGCAGAATACGCAAATTTTCGAATAAAGGCAAACTCTCAGCTAAACGATTTTTATTTGAAACAACTCTTATTAAATGTTTCTGAGCGTTCCGAAAGAATTTATGAAAACTCCACCATTTAACAATTTGAACTTCCAAATTGACAGTCAGCTTTTGAATGACAATAAGCTCGAGTTGATTAAGGTTCGTAATACGGATACAAAAAGGCCTATAAAGTGACTCGACTCTCAAAACGCCCTGTGTTGGTTTAGTAAAATGACTTTCGTAATCGGGGTGATTATTAACTCACTTTGAGACTTAAGTTTCTCATCCACTATATCCAACAAGTTATGATCATCCAAGGCTAGGCTTTTGGGCTTTTTGTGTAAAGAGCCAATTGATGTTCGAGGGGAATTTACAATTGACATGTCGATTTTGGAGTTTGACCGAGACCGATTAGAGTTGGGCATACTAACGTGTTGTTAGTTGTGTTATTTTGTATAAAAATATATATATTTCAAAATATTTACATTTTTTATGATAATTATAACTTACTTCCTCAATTTCATCATTTTCGTTATCAGAATCCGCATCAAATGTGTTAAGGTCAAGAAACGTCACGTATAGAGTGCGGGTCGAATGCGTTTTCAATTATGGTTGGTTTTGCATTTCTTTACCGACATTTAATCACTCGCGTTTCCAATAATAGCAAAACACAAAAAGTGACACATTCTCCCGCCACAATCAGCCGGTTTCTGTATCGGCATGATTATATTTACATGAGGTAATACGCAGTTTATTCTTATTACCAAGAATTAAAAAAAAAAGAATTTGAAATGAAAAACCAATGATTTCAGTTAATATGTATAGGAGCACCTTTATATATCTTTCATTTTCAAAATTGATAAAAATATTTATACGGGTGATGATTCTGCTGTTTGGTTTTTCAATGTTTTCTTTTTGACAGCTAACTCGTGACATGTGTCAAAGTTAGACATACTCAGCATTAAAATTTGGTACATATATGTATTTCTGGGACCCAAACACGAACTCATAACGTAAATAAATAAATTTTGAATATGGGGGTCAATTTTAGGCGGCAAATTAGGGAATTAAAAAAAAATACTTTACCAAACTACTATTTTTTTTATAATTTTGAAATAAATAGTTTTAAGGTTATTTAAGAAAATAGATGGAAATTGTAAATTATTTATTTGTGCACAACATATATCTCTCGATAGCATCAACGAATACTTCAAGTCATTTGGAATTATGCCTTTAGCTGTGGTTGGTATCCCTTTCCATGTTCGGCCATTGTCAGATATGTTAATTTCTGGCTGGTTAGATCTCTTTCCTTTTATTTTTAAGGCCATGGGAAGAGGTGCAAACCATGGTAAGTAAATTTTAATATAAATCAGGAAAAGTAATTTAATCATATTCGGTTTACAGAAATAAACCTTTTGAATTTAAACAGAGTTTGAGCGTGCACGTTCTCATTTTTCCCGTTCAAGAATATCTTTATTTCGCGGGGCTGTAATCTGCGCATGACATGCTGAATCGTACACTGCAGCCTCGTCGGAGCCCACGCAACGCATCGACTATTTGCTCTGCCGTTGTTAGTACCGCCGACACCGCAGGAACTTCTGAAATAGCTACACCAGCCATTGCAGCAATAGCAACTCTTGCTCCGATTCCTTCAGCCGCAGTCAGCAACATCGCCATCGATGGGACTCCTGAGTACATTGTACAACCACCATCGCAACTTTTGTGTGCACAGTATCTGCCAATGGATCGTCGATATCTTCAGCCACAAGGGCAACACGAACTATCTCAGCCAGCATAGTTCCAATTTCGATTTTTGTAGCTGCCATTCGTGCACAAGTTGACTGCCAAAGTTTTGTCACAAGCGTTCTTATGTGGTAACTACGAGGGCGGGTCAATAAGTCCGTGACTTTTGGATTAAAACACAGATTTTTTGATAAAAAAAGAGCTCTATACACTTTGTCCAACGCTTCTCCAATTTTTTTATCCCTTCCAAAAAAAATGATTTGTCGAGGTCCTCAAAATAGGCCTTTGTTTGCGAGATGACTTCATCATTTGAGTCAAATCTTTTTCCACCAAGCCATTTCTTCAGGTTTGGGAACAAGAAGTAGTCGCTCGGAGCCAAATCTGGAGAATAGGGTGGATGAGGGAGCAATTCATAGCCCAATTCATGGATTTTTGCCATGGCAACTGCACATGTGTTTGTGGTCGACTGTGAGCAAACGCGGCACCCATCTTGCGGAAAGCTTTCTCATGCCCAAGTGATCATTCAAAATTGAAACCACTGAGCCATGCGAGATCCCTACGGCTTCCACAATCTCTCGCACTTTCAATCTTCGGTCGGCCAACATTTTCTTATTTGAAATAATTCCCTTTTCTGTAATTCTTGATCGTCGTTCTTCACTACTCCAATCGATAACCATAGCAATGCTTTCCATATTTACTTTAAATTGCATGAGTAATTTCATCAAACAAACACATCAAAACAACAATTTAAAAATGTTAGTTTTTTGTATTTGTATTTTATTTATTCATTATCATAAACTTAAATATTTTGTAACTATTATTATAAATGGAATATTAGTTATCATTCTTTAACTTAGAAGTTAGTGGTGAAAGATACATCTAGATTTACATTTCAGTTGATATCTGATGTGGGGTGACAATCAGTATTAATTTATTCAATTCACATTTTTTTAGATTGGATAAAAAAAAGGAAAAACGAAAAAAAAATTGAGTGATATTCGATCATAAAGACAACAATTCGTCATTAATATAATATGTAATTGTGCTGTTGATGAGAAAAAATAATAATTTAAAAAAAGGATTCAATACATTCATAGCTTAACGTGAACAACCAGTCTTTAATCTTTTTGATGAAACATGAAAAACGAAGTGTATCTCTTAAAAATAAGGGCAATTTATAAAAAAATGTGGAGCCATATATGTATAAAAATGTGTAAAGTGTGTTCTATGTGCAAAAGGTACATTAACTAAGCTCATATTGTTTACACGCAGATTGTACATTTGTATATTTCTACTGGGAATATTTCCGCTTGGTTTGAAGAAGCCTCTTAAAACTTTAAAAACATATAAATGCCTAATTGGCAGAATACGCAAATTTTCGAATAAAGGCAAACTCTCAGCTAAACGATTTTTATTTGAAACAACTCTTATTAAATGTTTCTGAGCGTTCCGAAAGAATTTATGAAAACTCCACCATTTAACAATTTGAACTTCCAAATTGACAGTCAGCTTTTGAATGACAATAAGCTCGAGTTGATTAAGGTTCGTAATACGGATACAAAAAGGCCTATAAAGTGACTCGACTCTCAAAACGCCCTGTGTTGGTTTAGTAAAATGACTTTCGTAATCGGGGTGATTATTAACTCACTTTGAGACTTAAGTTTCTCATCCACTATATCCAACAAGTTATGATCATCCAAGGCTAGGCTTTTGGGCTTTTTGTGTAAAGAGCCAATTGATGTTCGAGGGGAATTTACAATTGACATGTCGATTTTGGAGTTTGACCGAGACCGATTAGAGTTGGGCATACTAACGTGTTGTTAGTTGTGTTATTTTGTATAAAAATATATATATTTCAAAATATTTACATTTTTTATGATAATTATAACTTACTTCCTCAATTTCATCATTTTCGTTATCAGAATCCGCATCAAATGTGTTAAGGTCAAGAAACGTCACGTATAGAGTGCGGGTCGAATGCGTTTTCAACTATGGTTGGTTTTGCATTTCTTTACCGACATTTAATCACTCGCGTTTCCAATAATAGCAAAACACAAAAAGTGACACATTCTCCCGCCACAATCAGCCGGTTTCTGTATCGGCATGATTATATTTACATGAGGTAATACGCAGTTTATTCTTATTACCAAGAATTAAAAAAAAAAGAATTTGAAATGAAAAACCAATGATTTCAGTTAATATGTATAGGAGCACCTTTATATATCTTTCATTTTCAAAATTGATAAAAATATTTATACGGGTGATGATTCTGCTGTTTGGTTTTTCAATGTTTTCTTTTTGACAGCTAACTCGTGACATGTGTCAAAGTTAGACATACTCAGCATTAAAATTTGGTACATATATGTATTTCTGGGACCCAAACACGAACTCATAACGTAAATAAATAAATTTTGAATATGGGGGTCAATTTTAGGCGGCAAATTAGGGAATTAAAAAAAAATACTTTACCAAACTACTATTTTTTTTATAATTTTGAAATAAATAGTTTTAAGGTTATTTAAGAAAATAGATGGAAATTGTAAATTATTTATTTGTGCACAACATATATCTCTCGATAGCATCAACGAATACTTCAAGTCATTTGGAATTATGCCTTTAGCTGTGGTTGGTATCCCTTTCCATGTTCGGCCATTGTCAGATATGTTAATTTCTGGCTGGTTAGATCTCTTTCCTTTTATTTTTAAGGCCATGGGAAGAGGTGCAAACCATGGTAAGTAAATTTTAATATAAATCAGGAAAAGTAATTTAATCATATTCGGTTTACAGAAATAAACCTTTTGAATTTAAACAGAGTTTGAGCGTGCACGTTCTCATTTTTCCCGTTCAAGAATATCTTTATTTCGCGGGGCTGTAATCTGCGCATGACATGCTGAATCGTACACTGCAGCCTCGTCGGAGCCCACGCAACGCATCGACTATTTGCTCTGCCGTTGTTAGTACCGCCGACACCGCAGGAACTTCTGAAATAGCTACACCAGCCATTGCAGCAATAGCAACTCTTGCTCCGATTCCTTCAGCCGCAGTCAGCAACATCGCCATCGATGGGACTCCTGAGTACATTGTACAACCACCATCGCAACTTTTGTGTGCACAGTATCTGCCAATGGATCGTCGATATCTTCAGCCACAAGGGCAACACGAACTATCTCAGCCAGCATAGTTCCAATTTCGATTTTTGTAGCTGCCATTCGTGCACAAGTTGACTGCCAAAGTTTTGTCACAAGCGTTCTTATGTGGTAACTACGAGGGCGGGTCAATAAGTCCGTGACTTTTGGATTAAAACACAGATTTTTTGATAAAAAAAGAGCTCTATACACTTTGTCCAACGCTTCTCCAATTTTTTTTATCCCTTCCAAAAAAAATGATTTGTCGAGGTCCTCAAAATAGGCCTTTGTTTGCGAGATGACTTCATCATTTGAGTCAAATCTTTTTCCACCAAGCCATTTCTTCAGGTTTGGGAACAAGAAGTAGTCGCTCGGAGCCAAATCTGGAGAATAGGGTGGATGAGGGAGCAATTCATAGCCCAATTCATGGATTTTTGCCATGGCAACTGCACATGTGTTTGTGGTCGACTGTGAGCAAACGCGGCACCCATCTTGCGGAAAGCTTTCTCATGCCCAAGTGATCATTCAAAATTGAAACCACTGAGCCATGCGAGATCCCTACGGCTTCCACAATCTCTCGCACTTTCAATCTTCGGTCGGCCAACATTTTCTTATTTGAAATAATTCCCTTTTCTGTAATTCTTGATCGTCGTTCTTCACTACTCCAATCGATAACCATAGCAATGCTTTCCATATTTACTTTAAATTGCATGAGTAATTTCATCAAACAAACACATCAAAACAACAATTTAAAAATGTTAGTTTTTTGTATTTGTATTTTATTTATTCATTATCATAAACTTAAATATTTTGTAACTATTATTATAAATGGAATATTAGTTATCATTCTTTAACTTAGAAGTTAGTGGTGAAAGATACATCTAGATTTACATTTCAGTTGATATCTGATGTGGGGTGACAATCAGTATTAATTTATTCAATTCACATTTTTTTAGATTGGATAAAAAAAAGGAAAAACGAAAAAAAAATTGAGTGATATTCGATCATAAAGACAACAATTCGTCATTAATATAATATGTAATTGTGCTGTTGATGAGAAAAAATAATAATTTAAAAAAAGGATTCAATACATTCATAGCTTAACGTGAACAACCAGTCTTTAATCTTTTTGATGAAACATGAAAAACGAAGTGTATCTCTTAAAAATAAGGGCAATTTATAAAAAAATGTGGAGCCATATATGTATAAAAATGTGTAAAGTGTGTTCTATGTGCAAAAGGTACATTAACTAAGCTCATATTGTTTACACGCAGATTGTACATTTGTATATTTCTACTGGGAATATTTCCGCTTGGTTTGAAGAAGCCTCTTAAAACTTTAAAAACATATAAATGCCTAATTGGCAGAATACGCAAATTTTCGAATAAAGGCAAACTCTCAGCTAAACGATTTTTATTTGAAACAACTCTTATTAAATGTTTCTGAGCGTTCCGAAAGAATTTATGAAAACTCCACCATTTAACAATTTGAACTTCCAAATTGACAGTCAGCTTTTGAATGACAATAAGCTCGAGTTGATTAAGGTTCGTAATACGGATACAAAAAGGCCTATAAAGTGACTCGACTCTCAAAACGCCCTGTGTTGGTTTAGTAAAATGACTTTCGTAATCGGGGTGATTATTAACTCACTTTGAGACTTAAGTTTCTCATCCACTATATCCAACAAGTTATGATCATCCAAGGCTAGGCTTTTGGGCTTTTTGTGTAAAGAGCCAATTGATGTTCGAGGGGAATTTACAATTGACATGTCGATTTTGGAGTTTGACCGAGACCGATTAGAGTTGGGCATACTAACGTGTTGTTAGTTGTGTTATTTTGTATAAAAATATATATATTTCAAAATATTTACATTTTTTATGATAATTATAACTTACTTCCTCAATTTCATCATTTTCGTTATCAGAATCCGCATCAAATGTGTTAAGGTCAAGAAACGTCACGTATAGAGTGCGGGTCGAATGCGTTTTCAACTATGGTTGGTTTTGCATTTCTTTACCGACATTTAATCACTCGCGTTTCCAATAATAGCAAAACACAAAAAGTGACACATTCTCCCGCCACAATCAGCCGGTTTCTGTATCGGCATGATTATATTTACATGAGGTAATACGCAGTTTATTCTTATTACCAAGAATTAAAAAAAAAAGAATTTGAAATGAAAAACCAATGATTTCAGTTAATATGTATAGGAGCACCTTTATATATCTTTCATTTTCAAAATTGATAAAAATATTTATACGGGTGATGATTCTGCTGTTTGGTTTTTCAATGTTTTCTTTTTGACAGCTAACTCGTGACATGTGTCAAAGTTAGACATACTCAGCATTAAAATTTGGTACATATATGTATTTCTGGGACCCAAACACGAACTCATAACGTAAATAAATAAATTTTGAATATGGGGGTCAATTTTAGGCGGCAAATTAGGGAATTAAAAAAAAATACTTTACCAAACTACTATTTTTTTTATAATTTTGAAATAAATAGTTTTAAGGTTATTTAAGAAAATAGATGGAAATTGTAAATTATTTATTTGTGCACAACATATATCTCTCGATAGCATCAACGAATACTTCAAGTCATTTGGAATTATGCCTTTAGCTGTGGTTGGTATCCCTTTCCATGTTCGGCCATTGTCAGATATGTTAATTTCTGGCTGGTTAGATCTCTTTCCTTTTATTTTTAAGGCCATGGGAAGAGGTGCAAACCATGGTAAGTAAATTTTAATATAAATCAGGAAAAGTAATTTAATCATATTCGGTTTACAGAAATAAACCTTTTGAATTTAAACAGAGTTTGAGCGTGCACGTTCTCATTTTTCCCGTTCAAGAATATCTTTATTTCGCGGGGCTGTAATCTGCGCATGACATGCTGAATCGTACACTGCAGCCTCGTCGGAGCCCACGCAACGCATCGACTATTTGCTCTGCCGTTGTTAGTACCGCCGACACCGCAGGAACTTCTGAAATAGCTACACCAGCCATTGCAGCAATAGCAACTCTTGCTCCGATTCCTTCAGCCGCAGTCAGCAACATCGCCATCGATGGGACTCCTGAGTACATTGTACAACCACCATCGCAACTTTTGTGTGCACAGTATCTGCCAATGGATCGTCGATATCTTCAGCCACAAGGGCAACACGAACTATCTCAGCCAGCATAGTTCCAATTTCGATTTTTGTAGCTGCCATTCGTGCACAAGTTGACTGCCAAAGTTTTGTCACAAGCGTTCTTATGTGGTAACTACGAGGGCGGGTCAATAAGTCCGTGACTTTTGGATTAAAACACAGATTTTTTGATAAAAAAAGAGCTCTATACACTTTGTCCAACGCTTCTCCAATTTTTTTATCCCTTCCAAAAAAAATGATTTGTCGAGGTCCTCAAAATAGGCCTTTGTTTGCGAGATGACTTCATCATTTGAGTCAAATCTTTTTCCACCAAGCCATTTCTTCAGGTTTGGGAACAAGAAGTAGTCGCTCGGAGCCAAATCTGGAGAATAGGGTGGATGAGGGAGCAATTCATAGCCCAATTCATGGATTTTTGCCATGGCAACTGCACATGTGTTTGTGGTCGACTGTGAGCAAACGCGGCACCCATCTTGCGGAAAGCTTTCTCATGCCCAAGTGATCATTCAAAATTGAAACCACTGAGCCATGCGAGATCCCTACGGCTTCCACAATCTCTCGCACTTTCAATCTTCGGTCGGCCAACATTTTCTTATTTGAAATAATTCCCTTTTCTGTAATTCTTGATCGTCGTTCTTCACTACTCCAATCGATAACCATAGCAATGCTTTCCATATTTACTTTAAATTGCATGAGTAATTTCATCAAACAAACACATCAAAACAACAATTTAAAAATGTTAGTTTTTTGTATTTGTATTTTATTTATTCATTATCATAAACTTAAATATTTTGTAACTATTATTATAAATGGAATATTAGTTATCATTCTTTAACTTAGAAGTTAGTGGTGAAAGATACATCTAGATTTACATTTCAGTTGATATCTGATGTGGGGTGACAATCAGTATTAATTTATTCAATTCACATTTTTTTAGATTGGATAAAAAAAAGGAAAAACGAAAAAAAAATTGAGTGATATTCGATCATAAAGACAACAATTCGTCATTAATATAATATGTAATTGTGCTGTTGATGAGAAAAAATAATAATTTAAAAAAAGGATTCAATACATTCATAGCTTAACGTGAACAACCAGTCTTTAATCTTTTTGATGAAACATGAAAAACGAAGTGTATCTCTTAAAAATAAGGGCAATTTATAAAAAAATGTGGAGCCATATATGTATAAAAATGTGTAAAGTGTGTTCTATGTGCAAAAGGTACATTAACTAAGCTCATATTGTTTACACGCAGATTGTACATTTGTATATTTCTACTGGGAATATTTCCGCTTGGTTTGAAGAAGCCTCTTAAAACTTTAAAAACATATAAATGCCTAATTGGCAGAATACGCAAATTTTCGAATAAAGGCAAACTCTCAGCTAAACGATTTTTATTTGAAACAACTCTTATTAAATGTTTCTGAGCGTTCCGAAAGAATTTATGAAAACTCCACCATTTAACAATTTGAACTTCCAAATTGACAGTCAGCTTTTGAATGACAATAAGCTCGAGTTGATTAAGGTTCGTAATACGGATACAAAAAGGCCTATAAAGTGACTCGACTCTCAAAACGCCCTGTGTTGGTTTAGTAAAATGACTTTCGTAATCGGGGTGATTATTAACTCACTTTGAGACTTAAGTTTCTCATCCACTATATCCAACAAGTTATGATCATCCAAGGCTAGGCTTTTGGGCTTTTTGTGTAAAGAGCCAATTGATGTTCGAGGGGAATTTACAATTGACATGTCGATTTTGGAGTTTGACCGAGACCGATTAGAGTTGGGCATACTAACGTGTTGTTAGTTGTGTTATTTTGTATAAAAATATATATATTTCAAAATATTTACATTTTTTATGATAATTATAACTTACTTCCTCAATTTCATCATTTTCGTTATCAGAATCCGCATCAAATGTGTTAAGGTCAAGAAACGTCACGTATAGAGTGCGGGTCGAATGCGTTTTCAACTATGGTTGGTTTTGCATTTCTTTACCGACATTTAATCACTCGCGTTTCCAATAATAGCAAAACACAAAAAGTGACACATTCTCCCGCCACAATCAGCCGGTTTCTGTATCGGCATGATTATATTTACATGAGGTAATACGCAGTTTATTCTTATTACCAAGAATTAAAAAAAAAAGAATTTGAAATGAAAAACCAATGATTTCAGTTAATATGTATAGGAGCACCTTTATATATCTTTCATTTTCAAAATTGATAAAAATATTTATACGGGTGATGATTCTGCTGTTTGGTTTTTCAATGTTTTCTTTTTGACAGCTAACTCGTGACATGTGTCAAAGTTAGACATACTCAGCATTAAAATTTGGTACATATATGTATTTCTGGGACCCAAACACGAACTCATAACGTAAATAAATAAATTTTGAATATGGGGGTCAATTTTAGGCGGCAAATTAGGGAATTAAAAAAAAATACTTTACCAAACTACTATTTTTTTTATAATTTTGAAATAAATAGTTTTAAGGTTATTTAAGAAAATAGATGGAAATTGTAAATTATTTATTTGTGCACAACATATATCTCTCGATAGCATCAACGAATACTTCAAGTCATTTGGAATTATGCCTTTAGCTGTGGTTGGTATCCCTTTCCATGTTCGGCCATTGTCAGATATGTTAATTTCTGGCTGGTTAGATCTCTTTCCTTTTATTTTTAAGGCCATGGGAAGAGGTGCAAACCATGGTAAGTAAATTTTAATATAAATCAGGAAAAGTAATTTAATCATATTCGGTTTACAGAAATAAACCTTTTGAATTTAAACAGAGTTTGAGCGTGCACGTTCTCATTTTTCCCGTTCAAGAATATCTTTATTTCGCGGGGCTGTAATCTGCGCATGACATGCTGAATCGTACACTGCAGCCTCGTCGGAGCCCACGCAACGCATCGACTATTTGCTCTGCCGTTGTTAGTACCGCCGACACCGCAGGAACTTCTGAAATAGCTACACCAGCCATTGCAGCAATAGCAACTCTTGCTCCGATTCCTTCAGCCGCAGTCAGCAACATCGCCATCGATGGGACTCCTGAGTACATTGTACAACCACCATCGCAACTTTTGTGTGCACAGTATCTGCCAATGGATCGTCGATATCTTCAGCCACAAGGGCAACACGAACTATCTCAGCCAGCATAGTTCCAATTTCGATTTTTGTAGCTGCCATTCGTGCACAAGTTGACTGCCAAAGTTTTGTCACAAGCGTTCTTATGTGGTAACTACGAGGGCGGGTCAATAAGTCCGTGACTTTTGGATTAAAACACAGATTTTTTGATAAAAAAAGAGCTCTATACACTTTGTCCAACGCTTCTCCAATTTTTTTTATCCCTTCCAAAAAAAATGATTTGTCGAGGTCCTCAAAATAGGCCTTTGTTTGCGAGATGACTTCATCATTTGAGTCAAATCTTTTTCCACCAAGCCATTTCTTCAGGTTTGGGAACAAGAAGTAGTCGCTCGGAGCCAAATCTGGAGAATAGGGTGGATGAGGGAGCAATTCATAGCCCAATTCATGGATTTTTGCCATGGCAACTGCACATGTGTTTGTGGTCGACTGTGAGCAAACGCGGCACCCATCTTGCGGAAAGCTTTCTCATGCCCAAGTGATCATTCAAAATTGAAACCACTGAGCCATGCGAGATCCCTACGGCTTCCACAATCTCTCGCACTTTCAATCTTCGGTCGGCCAACATTTTCTTATTTGAAATAATTCCCTTTTCTGTAATTCTTGATCGTCGTTCTTCACTACTCCAATCGATAACCATAGCAATGCTTTCCATATTTACTTTAAATTGCATGAGTAATTTCATCAAACAAACACATCAAAACAACAATTTAAAAATGTTAGTTTTTTGTATTTGTATTTTATTTATTCATTATCATAAACTTAAATATTTTGTAACTATTATTATAAATGGAATATTAGTTATCATTCTTTAACTTAGAAGTTAGTGGTGAAAGATACATCTAGATTTACATTTCAGTTGATATCTGATGTGGGGTGACAATCAGTATTAATTTATTCAATTCACATTTTTTTAGATTGGATAAAAAAAAGGAAAAACGAAAAAAAAATTGAGTGATATTCGATCATAAAGACAACAATTCGTCATTAATATAATATGTAATTGTGCTGTTGATGAGAAAAAATAATAATTTAAAAAAAGGATTCAATACATTCATAGCTTAACGTGAACAACCAGTCTTTAATCTTTTTGATGAAACATGAAAAACGAAGTGTATCTCTTAAAAATAAGGGCAATTTATAAAAAAATGTGGAGCCATATATGTATAAAAATGTGTAAAGTGTGTTCTATGTGCAAAAGGTACATTAACTAAGCTCATATTGTTTACACGCAGATTGTACATTTGTATATTTCTACTGGGAATATTTCCGCTTGGTTTGAAGAAGCCTCTTAAAACTTTAAAAACATATAAATGCCTAATTGGCAGAATACGCAAATTTTCGAATAAAGGCAAACTCTCAGCTAAACGATTTTTATTTGAAACAACTCTTATTAAATGTTTCTGAGCGTTCCGAAAGAATTTATGAAAACTCCACCATTTAACAATTTGAACTTCCAAATTGACAGTCAGCTTTTGAATGACAATAAGCTCGAGTTGATTAAGGTTCGTAATACGGATACAAAAAGGCCTATAAAGTGACTCGACTCTCAAAACGCCCTGTGTTGGTTTAGTAAAATGACTTTCGTAATCGGGGTGATTATTAACTCACTTTGAGACTTAAGTTTCTCATCCACTATATCCAACAAGTTATGATCATCCAAGGCTAGGCTTTTGGGCTTTTTGTGTAAAGAGCCAATTGATGTTCGAGGGGAATTTACAATTGACATGTCGATTTTGGAGTTTGACCGAGACCGATTAGAGTTGGGCATACTAACGTGTTGTTAGTTGTGTTATTTTGTATAAAAATATATATATTTCAAAATATTTACATTTTTTATGATAATTATAACTTACTTCCTCAATTTCATCATTTTCGTTATCAGAATCCGCATCAAATGTGTTAAGGTCAAGAAACGTCACGTATAGAGTGCGGGTCGAATGCGTTTTCAATTATGGTTGGTTTTGCATTTCTTTACCGACATTTAATCACTCGCGTTTCCAATAATAGCAAAACACAAAAAGTGACACATTCTCCCGCCACAATCAGCCGGTTTCTGTATCGGCATGATTATATTTACATGAGGTAATACGCAGTTTATTCTTATTACCAAGAATTAAAAAAAAAAGAATTTGAAATGAAAAACCAATGATTTCAGTTAATATGTATAGGAGCACCTTTATATATCTTTCATTTTCAAAATTGATAAAAATATTTATACGGGTGATGATTCTGCTGTTTGGTTTTTCAATGTTTTCTTTTTGACAGCTAACTCGTGACATGTGTCAAAGTTAGACATACTCAGCATTAAAATTTGGTACATATATGTATTTCTGGGACCCAAACACGAACTCATAACGTAAATAAATAAATTTTGAATATGGGGGTCAATTTTAGGCGGCAAATTAGGGAATTAAAAAAAAATACTTTACCAAACTACTATTTTTTTTATAATTTTGAAATAAATAGTTTTAAGGTTATTTAAGAAAATAGATGGAAATTGTAAATTATTTATTTGTGCACAACATATATCTCTCGATAGCATCAACGAATACTTCAAGTCATTTGGAATTATGCCTTTAGCTGTGGTTGGTATCCCTTTCCATGTTCGGCCATTGTCAGATATGTTAATTTCTGGCTGGTTAGATCTCTTTCCTTTTATTTTTAAGGCCATGGGAAGAGGTGCAAACCATGGTAAGTAAATTTTAATATAAATCAGGAAAAGTAATTTAATCCTATTCGGTTTACAGATATAAACCTTTTGAATTTAAACAGAGTTTGAGCGTGCACGTTCTCATTTTTCCCGTTCAAGAATATCTTTATTTCGCGGGGCTGTAATCTGCGCATGACATGCTGAATCGTACACTGCAGCCTCGTCGGAGCCCACGCAACGCATCGACTATTTGCTCTGCCGTTGTTAGTACCGCCGACACCGCAGGAACTTCTGAAATAGCTACACCAGCCATTGCAGCAATAGCAACTCTTGCTCCGATTCCTTCAGCCGCAGTCAGCAACATCGCCATCGATGGGACTCCTGAGTACATTGTACAACCACCATCGCAACTTTTGTGTGCACAGTATCTGCCAATGGATCGTCGATATCTTCAGCCACAAGGGCAACACGAACTATCTCAGCCAGCATAGTTCCAATTTCGATTTTTGTAGCTGCCATTCGTGCACAAGTTGACTGCCAAAGTTTTGTCACAAGCGTTCTTATGTGGTAACTACGAGGGCGGGTCAATAAGTCCGTGACTTTTGGATTAAAACACAGATTTTTTGATAAAAAAAGAGCTCTATACACTTTGTCCAACGCTTCTCCAATTTTTTTATCCCTTCCAAAAAAAATGATTTGTCGAGGTCCTCAAAATAGGCCTTTGTTTGCGAGATGACTTCATCATTTGAGTCAAATCTTTTTCCACCAAGCCATTTCTTCAGGTTTGGGAACAAGAAGTAGTCGCTCGGAGCCAAATCTGGAGAATAGGGTGGATGAGGGAGCAATTCATAGCCCAATTCATGGATTTTTGCCATGGCAACTGCACATGTGTTTGTGGTCGACTGTGAGCAAACGCGGCACCCATCTTGCGGAAAGCTTTCTCATGCCCAAGTGATCATTCAAAATTGAAACCACTGAGCCATGCGAGATCCCTACGGCTTCCACAATCTCTCGCACTTTCAATCTTCGGTCGGCCAACATTTTCTTATTTGAAATAATTCCCTTTTCTGTAATTCTTGATCGTCGTTCTTCACTACTCCAATCGATAACCATAGCAATGCTTTCCATATTTACTTTAAATTGCATGAGTAATTTCATCAAACAAACACATCAAAACAACAATTTAAAAATGTTAGTTTTTTGTATTTGTATTTTATTTATTCATTATCATAAACTTAAATATTTTTTAACTATTATTGTAAATGGAATATTAGTTATCATTCTTTAACTTAGAAGTTAGTGGTGAAAGATACATCTAGATTTACATTTCAGTTGATATCTGATGTGGGGTGACAATCAGTATTAATTTATTCAATTCACATTTTTTTAGATTGGATAAAAAAAAGGAAAAACGAAAAAAAAATTGAGTGATATTCGATCATAAAGACAACAATTCGTCATTAATATAATATGTAATTGTGCTTGCTGTTGATGAGAAAAAATAATAATTTAAAAAAAGGATTCAATACATTCATAGCTTAACGTGAACAACCAGTCTTTAATCTTTTTGATGAAACATGAAAAACGAAGTGTATCTCTTAAAAATAAGGGCAATTTATAAAAAAATGTGGAGCCATATATGTATAAAAATGTGTAAAGTGTGTTCTATGTGCAAAAGGTACATTAACTAAGCTCATATTGTTTACACGCAGATTGTACATTTGTATATTTCTACTGGGAATATTTCCGCTTGGTTTGAAGAAGCCTCTTAAAACTTTAAAAACATATAAATGCCTAATTGGCAGAATACGCAAATTTTCGAATAAAGGCAAACTCTCAGCTAAACGATTTTTATTTGAAACAACTCTTATTAAATGTTTCTGAGCGTTCCGAAAGAATTTATGAAAACTCCACCATTTAACAATTTGAACTTCCAAATTGACAGTCAGCTTTTGAATGACAATAAGCTCGAGTTGATTAAGGTTCGTAATACGGATACAAAAAGGCCTATAAAGTGACTCGACTCTCAAAACGCCCTGTGTTGGTTTAGTAAAATGACTTTCGTAATCGGGGTGATTATTAACTCACTTTGAGACTTAAGTTTCTCATCCACTATATCCAACAAGTTATGATCATCCAAGGCTAGGCTTTTGGGCTTTTTGTGTAAAGAGCCAATTGATGTTCGAGGGGAATTTACAATTGACATGTCGATTTTGGAGTTTGACCGAGACCGATTAGAGTTGGGCATACTAACGTGTTGTTAGTTGTGTTATTTTGTATAAAAATATATATATTTCAAAATATTTACATTTTTTATGATAATTATAACTTACTTCCTCAATTTCATCATTTTCGTTATCAGAATCCGCATCAAATGTGTTAAGGTCAAGAAACGTCACGTATAGAGTGCGGGTCGAATGCGTTTTCAATTATGGTTGGTTTTGCATTTCTTTACCGACATTTAATCACTCGCGTTTGCAATAATAGCAAAACACAAAAAGTGACACATTCTCCCGCCACAATCAGCCGGTTTCTGTATCGGCATGATTATATTTACATGAGGTAATACGCAGTTTATTCTTATTACCAAGAATTAAAAAAAAAAGAATTTGAAATGAAAAACCAATGATTTCAGTTAATATGTATAGGAGCACCTTTATATATCTTTCATTTTCAAAATTGATAAAAATATTTATACGGGTGATGATTCTGCTGTTTGGTTTTTCAATGTTTTCTTTTTGACAGCTAACTCGTGACATGTGTCAAAGTTAGACATACTCAGCATTAAAATTTGGTACATATATGTATTTCTGGGACCCAAACACGAACTCATAACGTAAATAAATAAATTTTGAATATGGGGGTCAATTTTAGGCGGCAAATTAGGGAATTAAAAAAAAATACTTTACCAAACTACTATTTTTTTTATAATTTTGAAATAAATAGTTTTAAGGTTATTTAAGAAAATAGATGGAAATTGTAAATTATTTATTTGTGCACAACATATATCTCTCGATAGCATCAACGAATACTTCAAGTCATTTGGAATTATGCCTTTAGCTGTGGTTGGTATCCCTTTCCATGTTCGGCCATTGTCAGATATGTTAATTTCTGGCTGGTTAGATCTCTTTCCTTTTATTTTTAAGGCCATGGGAAGAGGTGCAAACCATGGTAAGTAAATTTTAATATAAATCAGGAAAAGTAATTTAATCATATTCGGTTTACAGAAATAAACCTTTTGAATTTAAACAGAGTTTGAGCGTGCACGTTCTCATTTTTCCCGTTCAAGAATATCTTTATTTCGCGGGGCTGTAATCTGCGCATGACATGCTGAATCGTACACTGCAGCCTCGTCGGAGCCCACGCAACGCATCGACTATTTGCTCTGCCGTTGTTAGTACCGCCGACACCGCAGGAACTTCTGAAATAGCTACACCAGCCATTGCAGCAATAGCAACTCTTGCTCCGATTCCTTCAGCCGCAGTCAGCAACATCGCCATCGATGGGACTCCTGAGTACATTGTACAACCACCATCGCAACTTTTGTGTGCACAGTATCTGCCAATGGATCGTCGATATCTTCAGCCACAAGGGCAACACGAACTATCTCAGCCAGCATAGTTCCAATTTCGATTTTTGTAGCTGCCATTCGTGCACAAGTTGACTGCCAAAGTTTTGTCACAAGCGTTCTTATGTGGTAACTACGAGGGCGGGTCAATAAGTCCGTGACTTTTGGATTAAAACACAGATTTTTTGATAAAAAAAGAGCTCTATACACTTTGTCCAACGCTTCTCCAATTTTTTTATCCCTTCCAAAAAAAATGATTTGTCGAGGTCCTCAAAATAGGCCTTTGTTTGCGAGATGACTTCATCATTTGAGTCAAATCTTTTTCCACCAAGCCATTTCTTCAGGTTTGGGAACAAGAAGTAGTCGCTCGGAGCCAAATCTGGAGAATAGGGTGGATGAGGGAGCAATTCATAGCCCAATTCATGGATTTTTGCCATGGCAACTGCACATGTGTTTGTGGTCGACTGTGAGCAAACGCGGCACCCATCTTGCGGAAAGCTTTCTCATGCCCAAGTGATCATTCAAAATTGAAACCACTGAGCCATGCGAGATCCCTACGGCTTCCACAATCTCTCGCACTTTCAATCTTCGGTCGGCCAACATTTTCTTATTTGAAATAATTCCCTTTTCTGTAATTCTTGATCGTCGTTCTTCACTACTCCAATCGATAACCATAGCAATGCTTTCCATATTTACTTTAAATTGCATGAGTAATTTCATCAAACAAACACATCAAAACAACAATTTAAAAATGTTAGTTTTTTGTATTTGTATTTTATTTATTCATTATCATAAACTTAAATATTTTTTAACTATTATTATAAATGGAATATTAGTTATCATTCTTTAACTTAGAAGTTAGTGGTGAAAGATACATCTAGATTTACATTTCAGTTGATATCTGATGTGGGGTGACAATCAGTATTAATTTATTCAATTCACATTTTTTTAGATTGGATAAAAAAAAGGAAAAACGAAAAAAAAATTGAGTGATATTCGATCATAAAGACAACAATTCGTCATTAATATAATATGTAATTGTGCTGTTGATGAGAAAAAATAATAATTTAAAAAAAGGATTCAATACATTCATAGCTTAACGTGAACAACCAGTCTTTAATCTTTTTGATGAAACATGAAAAACGAAGTGTATCTCTTAAAAATAAGGGCAATTTATAAAAAAATGTGGAGCCATATATGTATAAAAATGTGTAAAGTGTGTTCTATGTGCAAAAGGTACATTAACTAAGCTCATATTGTTTACACGCAGATTGTACATTTGTATATTTCTACTGGGAATATTTCCGCTTGGTTTGAAGAAGCCTCTTAAAACTTTAAAAACATATAAATGCCTAATTGGCAGAATACGCAAATTTTCGAATAAAGGCAAACTCTCAGCTAAACGATTTTTATTTGAAACAACTCTTATTAAATGTTTCTGAGCGTTCCGAAAGAATTTATGAAAACTCCACCATTTAACAATTTGAACTTCCAAATTGACAGTCAGCTTTTGAATGACAATAAGCTCGAGTTGATTAAGGTTCGTAATACGGATACAAAAAGGCCTATAAAGTGACTCGACTCTCAAAACGCCCTGTGTTGGTTTAGTAAAATGACTTTCGTAATCGGGGTGATTATTAACTCACTTTGAGACTTAAGTTTCTCATCCACTATATCCAACAAGTTATGATCATCCAAGGCTAGGCTTTTGGGCTTTTTGTGTAAAGAGCCAATTGATGTTCGAGGGGAATTTACAATTGACATGTCGATTTTGGAGTTTGACCGAGACCGATTAGAGTTGGGCATACTAACGTGTTGTTAGTTGTGTTATTTTGTATAAAAATATATATATTTCAAAATATTTACATTTTTTATGATAATTATAACTTACTTCCTCAATTTCATCATTTTCGTTATCAGAATCCGCATCAAATGTGTTAAGGTCAAGAAACGTCACGTATAGAGTGCGGGTCGAATGCGTTTTCAATTATGGTTGGTTTTGCATTTCTTTACCGACATTTAATCACTCGCGTTTCCAATAATAGCAAAACACAAAAAGTGACACATTCTCCCGCCACAATCAGCCGGTTTCTGTATCGGCATGATTATATTTACATGAGGTAATACGCAGTTTATTCTTATTACCAAGAATTAAAAAAAAAAGAATTTGAAATGAAAAACCAATGATTTCAGTTAATATGTATAGGAGCACCTTTATATATCTTTCATTTTCAAAATTGATAAAAATATTTATACGGGTGATGATTCTGCTGTTTGGTTTTTCAATGTTTTCTTTTTGACAGCTAACTCGTGACATGTGTCAAAGTTAGACATACTCAGCATTAAAATTTGGTACATATATGTATTTCTGGGACCCAAACACGAACTCATAACGTAAATAAATAAATTTTGAATATGGGGGTCAATTTTAGGCGGCAAATTAGGGAATTAAAAAAAAATACTTTACCAAACTACTATTTTTTTTATAATTTTGAAATAAATAGTTTTAAGGTTATTTAAGAAAATAGATGGAAATTGTAAATTATTTATTTGTGCACAACATATATCTCTCGATAGCATCAACGAATACTTCAAGTCATTTGGAATTATGCCTTTAGCTGTGGTTGGTATCCCTTTCCATGTTCGGCCATTGTCAGATATGTTAATTTCTGGCTGGTTAGATCTCTTTCCTTTTATTTTTAAGGCCATGGGAAGAGGTGCAAACCATGGTAAGTAAATTTTAATATAAATCAGGAAAAGTAATTTAATCATATTCGGTTTACAGAAATAAACCTTTTGAATTTAAACAGAGTTTGAGCGTGCACGTTCTCATTTTTCCCGTTCAAGAATATCTTTATTTCGCGGGGCTGTAATCTGCGCATGACATGCTGAATCGTACACTGCAGCCTCGTCGGAGCCCACGCAACGCATCGACTATTTGCTCTGCCGTTGTTAGTACCGCCGACACCGCAGGAACTTCTGAAATAGCTACACCAGCCATTGCAGCAATAGCAACTCTTGCTCCGATTCCTTCAGCCGCAGTCAGCAACATCGCCATCGATGGGACTCCTGAGTACATTGTACAACCACCATCGCAACTTTTGTGTGCACAGTATCTGCCAATGGATCGTCGATATCTTCAGCCACAAGGGCAACACGAACTATCTCAGCCAGCATAGTTCCAATTTCGATTTTTGTAGCTGCCATTCGTGCACAAGTTGACTGCCAAAGTTTTGTCACAAGCGTTCTTATGTGGTAACTACGAGGGCGGGTCAATAAGTCCGTGACTTTTGGATTAAAACACAGATTTTTTGATAAAAAAAGAGCTCTATACACTTTGTCCAACGCTTCTCCAATTTTTTTATCCCTTCCAAAAAAAATGATTTGTCGAGGTCCTCAAAATAGGCCTTTGTTTGCGAGATGACTTCATCATTTGAGTCAAATCTTTTTCCACCAAGCCATTTCTTCAGGTTTGGGAACAAGAAGTAGTCGCTCGGAGCCAAATCTGGAGAATAGGGTGGATGAGGGAGCAATTCATAGCCCAATTCATGGATTTTTGCCATGGCAACTGCACATGTGTTTGTGGTCGACTGTGAGCAAACGCGGCACCCATCTTGCGGAAAGCTTTCTCATGCCCAAGTGATCATTCAAAATTGAAACCACTGAGCCATGCGAGATCCCTACGGCTTCCACAATCTCTCGCACTTTCAATCTTCGGTCGGCCAACATTTTCTTATTTGAAATAATTCCCTTTTCTGTAATTCTTGATCGTCGTTCTTCACTACTCCAATCGATAACCATAGCAATGCTTTCCATATTTACTTTAAATTGCATGAGTAATTTCATCAAACAAACACATCAAAACAACAATTTAAAAATGTTAGTTTTTTGTATTTGTATTTTATTTATTCATTATCATAAACTTAAATATTTTTTAACTATTATTATAAATGGAATATTAGTTATCATTCTTTAACTTAGAAGTTAGTGGTGAAAGATACATCTAGATTTACATTTCAGTTGATATCTGATGTGGGGTGACAATCAGTATTAATTTATTCAATTCACATTTTTTTAGATTGGATAAAAAAAAGGAAAAACGAAAAAAAAATTGAGTGATATTCGATCATAAAGACAACAATTCGTCATTAATATAATATGTAATTGTGCTGTTGATGAGAAAAAATAATAATTTAAAAAAAGGATTCAATACATTCATAGCTTAACGTGAACAACCAGTCTTTAATCTTTTTGATGAAACATGAAAAACGAAGTGTATCTCTTAAAAATAAGGGCAATTTATAAAAAAATGTGGAGCCATATATGTATAAAAATGTGTAAAGTGTGTTCTATGTGCAAAAGGTACATTAACTAAGCTCATATTGTTTACACGCAGATTGTACATTTGTATATTTCTACTGGGAATATTTCCGCTTGGTTTGAAGAAGCCTCTTAAAACTTTAAAAACATATAAATGCCTAATTGGCAGAATACGCAAATTTTCGAATAAAGGCAAACTCTCAGCTAAACGATTTTTATTTGAAACAACTCTTATTAAATGTTTCTGAGCGTTCCGAAAGAATTTATGAAAACTCCACCATTTAACAATTTGAACTTCCAAATTGACAGTCAGCTTTTGAATGACAATAAGCTCGAGTTGATTAAGGTTCGTAATACGGATACAAAAAGGCCTATAAAGTGACTCGACTCTCAAAACGCCCTGTGTTGGTTTAGTAAAATGACTTTCGTAATCGGGGTGATTATTAACTCACTTTGAGACTTAAGTTTCTCATCCACTATATCCAACAAGTTATGATCATCCAAGGCTAGGCTTTTGGGCTTTTTGTGTAAAGAGCCAATTGATGTTCGAGGGGAATTTACAATTGACATGTCGATTTTGGAGTTTGACCGAGACCGATTAGAGTTGGGCATACTAACGTGTTGTTAGTTGTGTTATTTTGTATAAAAATATATATATTTCAAAATATTTACATTTTTTATGATAATTATAACTTACTTCCTCAATTTCATCATTTTCGTTATCAGAATCCGCATCAAATGTGTTAAGGTCAAGAAACGTCACGTATAGAGTGCGGGTCGAATGCGTTTTCAATTATGGTTGGTTTTGCATTTCTTTACCGACATTTAATCACTCGCGTTTCCAATAATAGCAAAACACAAAAAGTGACACATTCTCCCGCCACAATCAGCCGGTTTCTGTATCGGCATGATTATATTTACATGAGGTAATACGCAGTTTATTCTTATTACCAAGAATTAAAAAAAAAAGAATTTGAAATGAAAAACCAATGATTTCAGTTAATATGTATAGGAGCACCTTTATATATCTTTCATTTTCAAAATTGATAAAAATATTTATACGGGTGATGATTCTGCTGTTTGGTTTTTCAATGTTTTCTTTTTGACAGCTAACTCGTGACATGTGTCAAAGTTAGACATACTCAGCATTAAAATTTGGTACATATATGTATTTCTGGGACCCAAACACGAACTCATAACGTAAATAAATAAATTTTGAATATGGGGGTCAATTTTAGGCGGCAAATTAGGGAATTAAAAAAAAATACTTTACCAAACTACTATTTTTTTTATAATTTTGAAATAAATAGTTTTAAGGTTATTTAAGAAAATAGATGGAAATTGTAAATTATTTATTTGTGCACAACATATATCTCTCGATAGCATCAACGAATACTTCAAGTCATTTGGAATTATGCCTTTAGCTGTGGTTGGTATCCCTTTCCATGTTCGGCCATTGTCAGATATGTTAATTTCTGGCTGGTTAGATCTCTTTCCTTTTATTTTTAAGGCCATGGGAAGAGGTGCAAACCATGGTAAGTAAATTTTAATATAAATCAGGAAAAGTAATTTAATCCTATTCGGTTTACAGAAATAAACCTTTTGAATTTAAACAGAGTTTGAGCGTGCACGTTCTCATTTTTCCCGTTCAAGAATATCTTTATTTCGCGGGGCTGTAATCTGCGCATGACATGCTGAATCGTACACTGCAGCCTCGTCGGAGCCCACGCAACGCATCGACTATTTGCTCTGCCGTTGTTAGTACCGCCGACACCGCAGGAACTTCTGAAATAGCTACACCAGCCATTGCAGCAATAGCAACTCTTGCTCCGATTCCTTCAGCCGCAGTCAGCAACATCGCCATCGATGGGACTCCTGAGTACATTGTACAACCACCATCGCAACTTTTGTGTGCACAGTATCTGCTAATGGATCGTCGATATCTTCAGCCACAAGGGCAACACGAACTATCTCAGCCAGCATAGTTCCAATTTCGATTTTTGTAGCTGCCATTCGTGCACAAGTTGACTGCCAAAGTTTTGTCACAAGCGTTCTTATGTGGTAACTACGAGGGCGGGTCAATAAGTCCGTGACTTTTGGATTAAAACACAGATTTTTTGATAAAAAAAGAGCTCTATACACTTTGTCCAACGCTTCTCCAATTTTTTTATCCCTTCCAAAAAAAATGATTTGTCGAGGTCCTCAAAATAGGCCTTTGTTTGCGAGATGACTTCATCATTGGAGTCAAATCTTTTTCCACCAAGCCATTTCTTCAGGTTTGGGAACAAGAAGTAGTCGCTCGGAGCCAAATCTGGAGAATAGGGTGGATGAGGGAGCAATTCATAGCCCAATTCATGGATTTTTGCCATGGCAACTGCACATGTGTTTGTGGTCGACTGTGAGCAAACGCGGCACCCATCTTGCGGAAAGCTTTCTCATGCCCAAGTGATCATTCAAAATTGAAACCACTGAGCCATGCGAGATCCCTACGGCTTCCACAATCTCTCGCACTTTCAATCTTCGGTCGGCCAACATTTTCTTATTTGAAATAATTCCCTTTTCTGTAATTCTTGATCGTCGTTCTTCACTACTCCAATCGATAACCATAGCAATGCTTTCCATATTTACTTTAAATTGCATGAGTAATTTCATCAAACAAACACATCAAAACAACAATTTAAAAATGTTAGTTTTTTGTATTTGTATTTTATTTATTCATTATCATAAACTTAAATATTTTTTAACTATTATTGTAAATGGAATATTAGTTATCATTCTTTAACTTAGAAGTTAGTGGTGAAAGATACATCTAGATTTACATTTCAGTTGATATCTGATGTGGGGTGACAATCAGTATTAATTTATTCAATTCACATTTTTTTAGATTGGATAAAAAAAAGGAAAAACGAAAAAAAAATTGAGTGATATTCGATCATAAAGACAACAATTCGTCATTAATATAATATGTAATTGTGCTTGCTGTTGATGAGAAAAAATAATAATTTAAAAAAAGGATTCAATACATTCATAGCTTAACGTGAACAACCAGTCTTTAATCTTTTTGATGAAACATGAAAAACGAAGTGTATCTCTTAAAAATAAGGGCAATTTATAAAAAAATGTGGAGCCATATATGTATAAAAATGTGTAAAGTGTGTTCTATGTGCAAAAGGTACATTAACTAAGCTCATATTGTTTACACGCAGATTGTACATTTGTATATTTCTACTGGGAATATTTCCGCTTGGTTTGAAGAAGCCTCTTAAAACTTTAAAAACATATAAATGCCTAATTGGCAGAATACGCAAATTTTCGAATAAAGGCAAACTCTCAGCTAAACGATTTTTATTTGAAACAACTCTTATTAAATGTTTCTGAGCGTTCCGAAAGAATTTATGAAAACTCCACCATTTAACAATTTGAACTTCCAAATTGACAGTCAGCTTTTGAATGACAATAAGCTCGAGTTGATTAAGGTTCGTAATACGGATACAAAAAGGCCTATAAAGTGACTCGACTCTCAAAACGCCCTGTGTTGGTTTAGTAAAATGACTTTCGTAATCGGGGTGATTATTAACTCACTTTGAGACTTAAGTTTCTCATCCACTATATCCAACAAGTTATGATCATCCAAGGCTAGGCTTTTGGGCTTTTTGTGTAAAGAGCCAATTGATGTTCGAGGGGAATTTACAATTGACATGTCGATTTTGGAGTTTGACCGAGACCGATTAGAGTTGGGCATACTAACGTGTTGTTAGTTGTGTTATTTTGTATAAAAATATATATATTTCAAAATATTTACATTTTTTATGATAATTATAACTTACTTCCTCAATTTCATCATTTTCGTTATCAGAATCCGCATCAAATGTGTTAAGGTCAAGAAACGTCACGTATAGAGTGCGGGTCGAATGCGTTTTCAATTATGGTTGGTTTTGCATTTCTTTACCGACATTTAATCACTCGCGTTTCCAATAATAGCAAAACACAAAAAGTGACACATTCTCCCGCCACAATCAGCCGGTTTCTGTATCGGCATGATTATATTTACATGAGGTAATACGCAGTTTATTCTTATTACCAAGAATTAAAAAAAAAAGAATTTGAAATGAAAAACCAATGATTTCAGTTAATATGTATAGGAGCACCTTTATATATCTTTCATTTTCAAAATTGATAAAAATATTTATACGGGTGATGATTCTGCTGTTTGGTTTTTCAATGTTTTCTTTTTGACAGCTAACTCGTGACATGTGTCAAAGTTAGACATACTCAGCATTAAAATTTGGTACATATATGTATTTCTGGGACCCAAACACGAACTCATAACGTAAATAAATAAATTTTGAATATGGGGGTCAATTTTAGGCGGCAAATTAGGGAATTAAAAAAAAATACTTTACCAAACTACTATTTTTTTTATAATTTTGAAATAAATAGTTTTAAGGTTATTTAAGAAAATAGATGGAAATTGTAAATTATTTATTTGTGCACAACATATATCTCTCGATAGCATCAACGAATACTTCAAGTCATTTGGAATTATGCCTTTAGCTGTGGTTGGTATCCCTTTCCATGTTCGGCCATTGTCAGATATGTTAATTTCTGGCTGGTTAGATCTCTTTCCTTTTATTTTTAAGGCCATGGGAAGAGGTGCAAACCATGGTAAGTAAATTTTAATATAAATCAGGAAAAGTAATTTAATCCTATTCGGTTTACAGAAATAAACCTTTTGAATTTAAACAGAGTTTGAGCGTGCACGTTCTCATTTTTCCCGTTCAAGAATATCTTTATTTCGCGGGGCTGTAATCTGCGCATGACATGCTGAATCGTACACTGCAGCCTCGTCGGAGCCCACGCAACGCATCGACTATTTGCTCTGCCGTTGTTAGTACCGCCGACACCGCAGGAACTTCTGAAATAGCTACACCAGCCATTGCAGCAATAGCAACTCTTGCTCCGATTCCTTCAGCCGCAGTCAGCAACATCGCCATCGATGGGACTCCTGAGTACATTGTACAACCACCATCGCAACTTTTGTGTGCACAGTATCTGCTAATGGATCGTCGATATCTTCAGCCACAAGGGCAACACGAACTATCTCAGCCAGCATAGTTCCAATTTCGATTTTTGTAGCTGCCATTCGTGCACAAGTTGACTGCCAAAGTTTTGTCACAAGCGTTCTTATGTGGTAACTACGAGGGCGGGTCAATAAGTCCGTGACTTTTGGATTAAAACACAGATTTTTTGATAAAAAAAGAGCTCTATACACTTTGTCCAACGCTTCTCCAATTTTTTTATCCCTTCCAAAAAAAATGATTTGTCGAGGTCCTCAAAATAGGCCTTTGTTTGCGAGATGACTTCATCATTGGAGTCAAATCTTTTTCCACCAAGCCATTTCTTCAGGTTTGGGAACAAGAAGTAGTCGCTCGGAGCCAAATCTGGAGAATAGGGTGGATGAGGGAGCAATTCATAGCCCAATTCATGGATTTTTGCCATGGCAACTGCACATGTGTTTGTGGTCGACTGTGAGCAAACGCGGCACCCATCTTGCGGAAAGCTTTCTCATGCCCAAGTGATCATTCAAAATTGAAACCACTGAGCCATGCGAGATCCCTACGGCTTCCACAATCTCTCGCACTTTCAATCTTCGGTCGGCCAACATTTTCTTATTTGAAATAATTCCCTTTTCTGTAATTCTTGATCGTCGTTCTTCACTACTCCAATCGATAACCATAGCAATGCTTTCCATATTTACTTTAAATTGCATGAGTAATTTCATCAAACAAACACATCAAAACAACAATTTAAAAATGTTAGTTTTTTGTATTTGTATTTTATTTATTCATTATCATAAACTTAAATATTTTTTAACTATTATTATAAATGGAATATTAGTTATCATTCTTTAACTTAGAAGTTAGTGGTGAAAGATACATCTAGATTTACATTTCAGTTGATATCTGATGTGGGGTGACAATCAGTATTAATTTATTCAATTCACATTTTTTTAGATTGGATAAAAAAAAGGAAAAACGAAAAAAAAATTGAGTGATATTCGATCATAAAGACAACAATTCGTCATTAATATAATATGTAATTGTGCTGTTGATGAGAAAAAATAATAATTTAAAAAAAGGATTCAATACATTCATAGCTTAACGTGAACAACCAGTCTTTAATCTTTTTGATGAAACATGAAAAACGAAGTGTATCTCTTAAAAATAAGGGCAATTTATAAAAAAATGTGGAGCCATATATGTATAAAAATGTGTAAAGTGTGTTCTATGTGCAAAAGGTACATTAACTAAGCTCATATTGTTTACACGCAGATTGTACATTTGTATATTTCTACTGGGAATATTTCCGCTTGGTTTGAAGAAGCCTCTTAAAACTTTAAAAACATATAAATGCCTAATTGGCAGAATACGCAAATTTTCGAATAAAGGCAAACTCTCAGCTAAACGATTTTTATTTGAAACAACTCTTATTAAATGTTTCTGAGCGTTCCGAAAGAATTTATGAAAACTCCACCATTTAACAATTTGAACTTCCAAATTGACAGTCAGCTTTTGAATGACAATAAGCTCGAGTTGATTAAGGTTCGTAATACGGATACAAAAAGGCCTATAAAGTGACTCGACTCTCAAAACGCCCTGTGTTGGTTTAGTAAAATGACTTTCGTAATCGGGGTGATTATTAACTCACTTTGAGACTTAAGTTTCTCATCCACTATATCCAACAAGTTATGATCATCCAAGGCTAGGCTTTTGGGCTTTTTGTGTAAAGAGCCAATTGATGTTCGAGGGGAATTTACAATTGACATGTCGATTTTGGAGTTTGACCGAGACCGATTAGAGTTGGGCATACTAACGTGTTGTTAGTTGTGTTATTTTGTATAAAAATATATATATTTCAAAATATTTACATTTTTTATGATAATTATAACTTACTTCCTCAATTTCATCATTTTCGTTATCAGAATCCGCATCAAATGTGTTAAGGTCAAGAAACGTCACAATTTGTATAGAGTGCGGGTCGAATGCGTTTTCAATTATGGTTGGTTTTGCATTTCTTTACCGACATTTAATCACTCGCGTTTCCAATAATAGCAAAACACAAAAAGTGACACATTCTCCCGCCACAATCAGCCGGTTTCTGTATCGGCATGATTATATTTACATGAGGTAATACGCAGTTTATTCTTATTACCAAGAGTTAAAAAAAAAAGAATTTGAAATGAAAAACCAATGATTTCAGTTAATATGTATAGGAGCACCTTTATATATCTTTCATTTTCAAAATTGATAAAAATATTTATACGGGTGATGATTCTGCTGTTTGGTTTTTCAATGTTTTCTTTTTGACAGCTAACTCGTGACATGTGTCAAAGTTAGACATACTCAGCATTAAAATTTGGTACATATATGTATTTCTGGGACCCAAACACGAACTCATAACGTAAATAAATAAATTTTGAATATGGGGGTCAATTTTAGGCGGCAAATTAGGGAATTAAAAAAAAATACTTTACCAAACTACTATTTTTTTTATAATTTTGAAATAAATAGTTTTAAGGTTATTTAAGAAAATAGATGGAAATTGTAAATTATTTATTTGTGCACAACATATATCTCTCGATAGCATCAACGAATACTTCAAGTCATTTGGAATTATGCCTTTAGCTGTGGTTGGTATCCCTTTCCATGTTCGGCCATTGTCAGATATGTTAATTTCTGGCTGGTTAGATCTCTTTCCTTTTATTTTTAAGGCCATGGGAAGAGGTGCAAACCATGGTAAGTAAATTTTAATATAAATCAGGAAAAGTAATTTAATCCTATTCGGTTTACAGAAATAAACCT
This sequence comes from Volucella inflata, assembly GCA_928272305.1. Classification (NCBI taxonomy): domain Eukaryota; kingdom Metazoa; phylum Arthropoda; class Insecta; order Diptera; family Syrphidae; genus Volucella; species Volucella inflata. Next base: position 88,355,045 of record OV743716.1, on the reverse strand, counting down.
TTTGAATTTAAACAGAGTTTGAGCGTGCACGTTCTCATTTTTCCCGTTCAAGAATATCTTTATTTCGCGGGGCTGTAATCTGCGCATGACATGCTGAATCGTACACTGCAGCCTCGTCGGAGCCCACGCAACGCATCGACTATTTGCTCTGCCGTTGTTAGTACCGCCGACACCGCAGGAACTTCTGAAATAGCTACACCAGCCATTGCAGCAATAGCAACTCTTGCTCCGATTCCTTCAGCCGCAGTCAGCAACATCGCCATCGATGGGACTCCTGAGTACATTGTACAACCACCATCGCAACTTTTGTGTGCACAGTATCTGCTAATGGATCGTCGATATCTTCAGCCACAAGGGCAACACGAACTATCTCAGCCAGCATAGTTCCAATTTCGATTTTTGTAGCTGCCATTCGTGCACAAGTTGACTGCCAAAGTTTTGTCACAAGCGTTCTTATGTGGTAACTACGAGGGCGGGTCAATAAGTCCGTGACTTTTGGATTAAAACACAGATTTTTTGATAAAAAAAGAGCTCTATACACTTTGTCCAACGCTTCTCCAATTTTTTTATCCCTTCCAAAAAAAATGATTTGTCGAGGTCCTCAAAATAGGCCTTTGTTTGCGAGATGACTTCATCATTGGAGTCAAATCTTTTTCCACCAAGCCATTTCTTCAGGTTTGGGAACAAGAAGTAGTCGCTCGGAGCCAAATCTGGAGAATAGGGTGGATGAGGGAGCAATTCATAGCCCAATTCATGGATTTTTGCCATGGCAACTGCACATGTGTTTGTGGTCGACTGTGAGCAAACGCGGCACCCATCTTGCGGAAAGCTTTCTCATGCCCAAGTGATCATTCAAAATTGAAACCACTGAGCCATGCGAGATCCCTACGGCTTCCACAATCTCTCGCACTTTCAATCTTCGGTCGGCCAACATTTTCTTATTTGAAATAATTCCCTTTTCTGTAATTCTTGATCGTCGTTCTTCACTACTCCAATCGATAACCATAGCAATGCTTTCCATATTTACTTTAAATTGCATGAGTAATTTCATCAAACAAACACATCAAAACAACAATTTAAAAATGTTAGTTTTTTGTATTTGTATTTTATTTATTCATTATCATAAACTTAAATATTTTTTAACTATTATTATAAATGGAATATTAGTTATCATTCTTTAACTTAGAAGTTAGTGGTGAAAGATACATCTAGATTTACATTTCAGTTGATATCTGATGTGGGGTGACAATCAGTATTAATTTATTCAATTCACATTTTTTTAGATTGGATAAAAAAAAGGAAAAACGAAAAAAAAATTGAGTGATATTCGATCATAAAGACAACAATTCGTCATTAATATAATATGTAATTGTGCTGTTGATGAGAAAAAATAATAATTTAAAAAAAGGATTCAATACATTCATAGCTTAACGTGAACAACCAGTCTTTAATCTTTTTGATGAAACATGAAAAACGAAGTGTATCTCTTAAAAATAAGGGCAATTTATAAAAAAATGTGGAGCCATATATGTATAAAAATGTGTAAAGTGTGTTCTATGTGCAAAAGGTACATTAACTAAGCTCATATTGTTTACACGCAGATTGTACATTTGTATATTTCTACTGGGAATATTTCCGCTTGGTTTGAAGAAGCCTCTTAAAACTTTAAAAACATATAAATGCCTAATTGGCAGAATACGCAAATTTTCGAATAAAGGCAAACTCTCAGCTAAACGATTTTTATTTGAAACAACTCTTATTAAATGTTTCTGAGCGTTCCGAAAGAATTTATGAAAACTCCACCATTTAACAATTTGAACTTCCAAATTGACAGTCAGCTTTTGAATGACAATAAGCTCGAGTTGATTAAGGTTCGTAATACGGATACAAAAAGGCCTATAAAGTGACTCGACTCTCAAAACGCCCTGTGTTGGTTTAGTAAAATGACTTTCGTAATCGGGGTGATTATTAACTCACTTTGAGACTTAAGTTTCTCATCCACTATATCCAACAAGTTATGATCATCCAAGGCTAGGCTTTTGGGCTTTTTGTGTAAAGAGCCAATTGATGTTCGAGGGGAATTTACAATTGACATGTCGATTTTGGAGTTTGACCGAGACCGATTAGAGTTGGGCATACTAACGTGTTGTTAGTTGTGTTATTTTGTATAAAAATATATATATTTCAACATATTTACATTTTTTATGATAATTATAACTTACTTCCTCAATTTCATCATTTTCGTTATCAGAATCCGCATCAAATGTGTTAAGGTCAAGAAACGTCACAATTTGTATAGAGTGCGGGTCGAATGCGTTTTCAATTATGGTTGGTTTTGCATTTCTTTACCGACATTTAATCACTCGCGTTTCCAATAATAGCAAAACACAAAAAGTGACACATTCTCCCGCCACAATCAGCCGGTTTCTGTATCGGCATGATTATATTTACATGAGGTAATACGCAGTTTATTCTTATTACCAAGAATTAAAAAAAAAAGAATTTGAAATGAAAAACCAATGATTTCAGTTAATATGTATAGGAGCACCTTTATATATCTTTCATTTTCAAAATTGATAAAAATATTTATACGGGTGATGATTCTGCTGTTTGGTTTTTCAATGTTTTCTTTTTGACAGCTAACTCGTGACATGTGTCAAAGTTAGACATACTCAGCATTAAAATTTGGTACATATATGTATTTCTGGGACCCAAACACGAACTCATAACGTAAATAAATAAATTTTGAATATGGGGGTCAATTTTAGGCGGCAAATTAGGGAATTAAAAAAAAATACTTTACCAAACTACTATTTTTTTTATAATTTTGAAATAAATAGTTTTAAGGTTATTTAAGAAAATAGATGGAAATTGTAAATTATTTATTTGTGCACAACATATATCTCTCGATAGCATCAACGAATACTTCAAGTCATTTGGAATTATGCCTTTAGCTGTGGTTGGTATCCCTTTCCATGTTCGGCCATTGTCAGATATGTTAATTTCTGGCTGGTTAGATCTCTTTCCTTTTATTTTTAAGGCCATGGGAAGAGGTGCAAACCATGGTAAGTAAATTTTAATATAAATCAGGAAAAGTAATTTAATCCTATTCGGTTTACAGAAATAAACCTTTTGAATTTAAACAGAGTTTGAGCGTGCACGTTCTCATTTTTCCCGTTCAAGAATATCTTTATTTCGCGGGGCTGTAATCTGCGCATGACATGCTGAATCGTACACTGCAGCCTCGTCGGAGCCCACGCAACGCATCGACTATTTGCTCTGCCGTTGTTAGTACCGCCGACACCGCAGGAACTTCTGAAATAGCTACACCAGCCATTGCAGCAATAGCAACTCTTGCTCCGATTCCTTCAGCCGCAGTCAGCAACATCGCCATCGATGGGACTCCTGAGTACATTGTACAACCACCATCGCAACTTTTGTGTGCACAGTATCTGCTAATGGATCGTCGATATCTTCAGCCACAAGGGCAACACGAACTATCTCAGCCAGCATAGTTCCAATTTCGATTTTTGTAGCTGCCATTCGTGCACAAGTTGACTGCCAAAGTTTTGTCACAAGCGTTCTTATGTGGTAATTACGAGGGCGGGTCAATAAGTCCGTGACTTTTGGATTAAAACACAGATTTTTTGATAAAAAAAGAGCTCTATACACTTTGTCCAACGCTTCTCCAATTTTTTTATCCCTTCCAAAAAAAATGATTTGTCGAGGTCCTCAAAATAGGCCTTTGTTTGCGAGATGACTTCATCATTGGAGTCAAATCTTTTTCCACCAAGCCATTTCTTCAGGTTTGGGAACAAGAAGTAGTCGCTCGGAGCCAAATCTGGAGAATAGGGTGGATGAGGGAGCAATTCATAGCCCAATTCATGGATTTTTGCCATGGCAACTGCACATGTGTTTGTGGTCGACTGTGAGCAAACGCGGCACCCATCTTGCGGAAAGCTTTCTCATGCCCAAGTGATCATTCAAAATTGAAACCACTGAGCCATGCGAGATCCCTACGGCTTCCACAATCTCTCGCACTTTCAATCTTCGGTCGGCCAACATTTTCTTATTTGAAATAATTCCCTTTTCTGTAATTCTTGATCGTCGTTCTTCACTACTCCAATCGATAACCATAGCAATGCTTTCCATATTTACTTTAAATTGCATGAGTAATTTCATCAAACAAACACATCAAAACAACAATTTAAAAATGTTAGTTTTTTGTATTTGTATTTTATTTATTCATTATCATAAACTTAAATATTTTTTAACTATTATTATAAATGGAATATTAGTTATCATTCTTTAACTTAGAAGTTAGTGGTGAAAGATACATCTAGATTTACATTTCAGTTGATATCTGATGTGGGGTGACAATCAGTATTAATTTATTCAATTCACATTTTTTTAGATTGGATAAAAAAAAGGAAAAACGAAAAAAAAATTGAGTGATATTCGATCATAAAGACAACAATTCGTCATTAATATAATATGTAATTGTGCTGTTGATGAGAAAAAATAATAATTTAAAAAAAGGATTCAATACATTCATAGCTTAACGTGAACAACCAGTCTTTAATCTTTTTGATGAAACATGAAAAACGAAGTGTATCTCTTAAAAATAAGGGCAATTTATAAAAAAATGTGGAGCCATATATGTATAAAAATGTGTAAAGTGTGTTCTATGTGCAAAAGGTACATTAACTAAGCTCATATTGTTTACACGCAGATTGTACATTTGTATATTTCTACTGGGAATATTTCCGCTTGGTTTGAAGAAGCCTCTTAAAACTTTAAAAACATATAAATGCCTAATTGGCAGAATACGCAAATTTTCGAATAAAGGCAAACTCTCAGCTAAACGATTTTTATTTGAAACAACTCTTATTAAATGTTTCTGAGCGTTCCGAAAGAATTTATGAAAACTCCACCATTTAACAATTTGAACTTCCAAATTGACAGTCAGCTTTTGAATGACAATAAGCTCGAGTTGATTAAGGTTCGTAATACGGATACAAAAAGGCCTATAAAGTGACTCGACTCTCAAAACGCCCTGTGTTGGTTTAGTAAAATGACTTTCGTAATCGGGGTGATTATTAACTCACTTTGAGACTTAAGTTTCTCATCCACTATATCCAACAAGTTATGATCATCCAAGGCTAGGCTTTTGGGCTTTTTGTGTAAAGAGCCAATTGATGTTCGAGGGGAATTTACAATTGACATGTCGATTTTGGAGTTTGACCGAGACCGATTAGAGTTGGGCATACTAACGTGTTGTTAGTTGTGTTATTTTGTATAAAAATATATATATTTCAACATATTTACATTTTTTATGATAATTATAACTTACTTCCTCAATTTCATCATTTTCGTTATCAGAATCCGCATCAAATGTGTTAAGGTCAAGAAACGTCACAATTTGTATAGAGTGCGGGTCGAATGCGTTTTCAATTATGGTTGGTTTTGCATTTCTTTACCGACATTTAATCACTCGCGTTTCCAATAATAGCAAAACACAAAAAGTGACACATTCTCCCGCCACAATCAGCCGGTTTCTGTATCGGCATGATTATATTTACATGAGGTAATACGCAGTTTATTCTTATTACCAAGAATTAAAAAAAAAAGAATTTGAAATGAAAAACCAATGATTTCAGTTAATATGTATAGGAGCACCTTTATATATCTTTCATTTTCAAAATTGATAAAAATATTTATACGGGTGATGATTCTGCTGTTTGGTTTTTCAATGTTTTCTTTTTGACAGCTAACTCGTGACATGTGTCAAAGTTAGACATACTCAGCATTAAAATTTGGTACATATATGTATTTCTGGGACCCAAACACGAACTCATAACGTAAATAAATAAATTTTGAATATGGGGGTCAATTTTAGGCGGCAAATTAGGGAATTAAAAAAAAATACTTTACCAAACTACTATTTTTTTTATAATTTTGAAATAAATAGTTTTAAGGTTATTTAAGAAAATAGATGGAAATTGTAAATTATTTATTTGTGCACAACATATATCTCTCGATAGCATCAACGAATACTTCAAGTCATTTGGAATTATGCCTTTAGCTGTGGTTGGTATCCCTTTCCATGTTCGGCCATTGTCAGATATGTTAATTTCTGGCTGGTTAGATCTCTTTCCTTTTATTTTTAAGGCCATGGGAAGAGGTGCAAACCATGGTAAGTAAATTTTAATATAAATCAGGAAAAGTAATTTAATCCTATTCGGTTTACAGAAATAAACCTTTTGAATTTAAACAGAGTTTGAGCGTGCACGTTCTCATTTTTCCCGTTCAAGAATATCTTTATTTCGCGGGGCTGTAATCTGCGCATGACATGCTGAATCGTACACTGCAGCCTCGTCGGAGCCCACGCAACGCATCGACTATTTGCTCTGCCGTTGTTAGTACCGCCGACACCGCAGGAACTTCTGAAATAGCTACACCAGCCATTGCAGCAATAGCAACTCTTGCTCCGATTCCTTCAGCCGCAGTCAGCAACATCGCCATCGATGGGACTCCTGAGTACATTGTACAACCACCATCGCAACTTTTGTGTGCACAGTATCTGCTAATGGATCGTCGATATCTTCAGCCACAAGGGCAACACGAACTATCTCAGCCAGCATAGTTCCAATTTCGATTTTTGTAGCTGCCATTCGTGCACAAGTTGACTGCCAAAGTTTTGTCACAAGCGTTCTTATGTGGTAATTACGAGGGCGGGTCAATAAGTCCGTGACTTTTGGATTAAAACACAGATTTTTTGATAAAAAAAGAGCTCTATACACTTTGTCCAACGCTTCTCCAATTTTTTTATCCCTTCCAAAAAAAATGATTTGTCGAGGTCCTCAAAATAGGCCTTTGTTTGCGAGATGACTTCATCATTGGAGTCAAATCTTTTTCCACCAAGCCATTTCTTCAGGTTTGGGAACAAGAAGTAGTCGCTCGGAGCCAAATCTGGAGAATAGGGTGGATGAGGGAGCAATTCATAGCCCAATTCATGGATTTTTGCCATGGCAACTGCACATGTGTTTGTGGTCGACTGTGAGCAAACGCGGCACCCATCTTGCGGAAAGCTTTCTCATGCCCAAGTGATCATTCAAAATTGAAACCACTGAGCCATGCGAGATCCCTACGGCTTCCACAATCTCTCGCACTTTCAATCTTCGGTCGGCCAACATTTTCTTATTTGAAATAATTCCCTTTTCTGTAATTCTTGATCGTCGTTCTTCACTACTCCAATCGATAACCATATTTACTTTAAATTGCATGAGTAATTTCATCAAACAAACACATCAAAACAACAATTTAAAAATGTTAGTTTTTTGTATTTGTATTTTATTTATTCATTATCATAAACTTAAATATTTTTTAACTATTATTATAAATGGAATATTAGTTATCATTCTTTAACTTAGAAGTTAGTGGTGAAAGATACATCTAGATTTACATTTCAGTTGATATCTGATGTGGGGTGACAATCAGTATTAATTTATTCAATTCACATTTTTTTAGATTGGATAAAAAAAAGGAAAAACGAAAAAAAAATTGAGTGATATTCGATCATAAAGACAACAATTCGTCATTAATATAATATGTAATTGTGCTGTTGATGAGAAAAAATAATAATTTAAAAAAAGGATTCAATACATTCATAGCTTAACGTGAACAACCAGTCTTTAATCTTTTTGATGAAACATGAAAAACGAAGTGTATCTCTTAAAAATAAGGGCAATTTATAAAAAAATGTGGAGCCATATATGTATAAAAATGTGTAAAGTGTGTTCTATGTGCAAAAGGTACATTAACTAAGCTCATATTGTTTACACGCAGATTGTACATTTGTATATTTCTACTGGGAATATTTCCGCTTGGTTTGAAGAAGCCTCTTAAAACTTTAAAAACATATAAATGCCTAATTGGCAGAATACGCAAATTTTCGAATAAAGGCAAACTCTCAGCTCAACGATTTTTATTTGAAACAACTCTTATTAAATGTTTCTGAGCGTTCCGAAAGAATTTATGAAAACTCCACCATTTAACAATTTGAACTTCCAAATTGACAGTCAGCTTTTGAATGACAATAAGCTCGAGTTGATTAAGGTTCGTAATACGGATACAAAAAGGCCTATAAAGTGACTCGACTCTCAAAACGCCCTGTGTTGGTTTAGTAAAATGACTTTCGTAATCGGGGTGATTATTAACTCACTTTGAGACTTAAGTTTCTCATCCACTATATCCAACAAGTTATGATCATCCAAGGCTAGGCTTTTGGGCTTTTTGTGTAAAGAGCCAATTGATGTTCGAGGGGAATTTACAATTGACATGTCGATTTTGGAGTTTGACCGAGACCGATTAGAGTTGGGCATACTAACGTGTTGTTAGTTGTGTTATTTTGTATAAAAATATATATATTTCAAAATATTTACATTTTTTATGATAATTATAACTTACTTCCTCAATTTCATCATTTTCGTTATCAGAATCCGCATCAAATGTGTTAAGGTCAAGAAACGTCACGTATAGAGTGCGGGTCGAATGCGTTTTCAATTATGGTTGGTTTTGCATTTCTTTACCGACATTTAATCACTCGCGTTTGCAATAATAGCAAAACACAAAAAGTGACACATTCTCCCGCCACAATCAGCCGGTTTCTGTATCGGCATGATTATATTTACATGAGGTAATACGCAGTTTATTCTTATTACCAAGAATTAAAAAAAAAAGAATTTGAAATGAAAAACCAATGATTTCAGTTAATATGTATAGGAGCACCTTTATATATCTTTCATTTTCAAAATTGATAAAAATATTTATACGGGTGATGATTCTGCTGTTTGGTTTTTCAATGTTTTCTTTTTGACAGCTAACTCGTGACATGTGTCAAAGTTAGACATACTCAGCATTAAAATTTGGTACATATATGTATTTCTGGGACCCAAACACGAACTCATAACGTAAATAAATAAATTTTGAATATGGGGGTCAATTTTAGGCGGCAAATTAGGGAATTAAAAAAAAATACTTTACCAAACTACTATTTTTTTTATAATTTTGAAATAAATAGTTTTAAGGTTATTTAAGAAAATAGATGGAAATTGTAAATTATTTATTTGTGCACAACATATATCTCTCGATAGCATCAACGAATACTTCAAGTCATTTGGAATTATGCCTTTAGCTGTGGTTGGTATCCCTTTCCATGTTCGGCCATTGTCAGATATGTTAATTTCTGGCTGGTTAGATCTCTTTCCTTTTATTTTAGGCCATGGGAAGAGGTGCAAACCATGGTAAGTAAATTTTAATATAAATCAGGAAAAGTAATTTAATCCTATTCGGTTTACAGAAATAAACCTTTTGAATTTAAACAGAGTTTGAGCGTGCACGTTCTCATTTTTCCCGTTCAAGAATATCTTTATTTCGCGGGGCTGTAATCTGCGCATGACATGCTGAATCGTACACTGCAGCCTCGTCGGAGCCCACGCAACGCATCGACTATTTGCTCTGCCGTTGTTAGTACCGCCGACACCGCAGGAACTTCTGAAATAGCTACACCAGCCATTGCAGCAATAGCAACTCTTGCTCCGATTCCTTCAGCCGCAGTCAGCAACATCGCCATCGATGGGACTCCTGAGTACATTGTACAACCACCATCGCAACTTTTGTGTGCACAGTATCTGCCAATGGATCGTCGATATCTTCAGCCACAAGGGCAACACGAACTATCTCAGCCAGCATAGTTCCAATTTCGATTTTTGTAGCTGCCATTCGTGCACAAGTTGACTGCCAAAGTTTTGTCACAAGCGTTCTTATGTGGTAACTACGAGGGCGGGTCAATAAGTCCGTGACTTTTGGATTAAAACACAGATTTTTTGATAAAAAAAGAGCTCTATACACTTTGTCCAACGCTTCTCCAATTTTTTTATCCCTTCCAAAAAAAATGATTTGTCGAGGTCCTCAAAATAGGCCTTTGTTTGCGAGATGACTTCATCATTGGAGTCAAATCTTTTTCCACCAAGCCATTTCTTCAGGTTTGGGAACAAGAAGTAGTCGCTCGGAGCCAAATCTGGAGAATAGGGTGGATGAGGGAGCAATTCATAGCCCAATTCATGGATTTTTGCCATGGCAACTGCACATGTGTTTGTGGTCGACTGTGAGCAAACGCGGCACCCATCTTGCGGAAAGCTTTCTCATGCCCAAGTGATCATTCAAAATTGAAACCACTGAGCCATGCGAGATCCCTACGGCTTCCACAATCTCTCGCACTTTCAATCTTCGGTCGGCCAACATTTTCTTATTTGAAATAATTCCCTTTTCTGTAATTCTTGATCGTCGTTCTTCACTACTCCAATCGATAACCATAGCAATGCTTTCCATATTTACTTTAAATTGCATGAGTAATTTCATCAAACAAACACATCAAAACAACAATTTAAAAATGTTAGTTTTTTGTATTTGTATTTTATTTATTCATTATCATAAACTTAAATATTTTTTAACTATTATTATAAATGGAATATTAGTTATCATTCTTTAACTTAGAAGTTAGTGGTGAAAGATACATCTAGATTTACATTTCAGTTGATATCTGATGTGGGGTGACAATCAGTATTAATTTATTCAATTCACATTTTTTTAGATTGGATAAAAAAAAGGAAAAACGAAAAAAAAATTGAGTGATATTCGATCATAAAGACAACAATTCGTCATTAATATAATATGTAATTGTGCTGTTGATGAGAAAAAATAATAATTTAAAAAAAGGATTCAATACATTCATAGCTTAACGTGAACAACCAGTCTTTAATCTTTTTGATGAAACATGAAAAACGAAGTGTATCTCTTAAAAATAAGGGCAATTTATAAAAAAATGTGGAGCCATATATGTATAAAAATGTGTAAAGTGTGTTCTATGTGCAAAAGGTACATTAACTAAGCTCATATTGTTTACACGCAGATTGTACATTTGTATATTTCTACTGGGAATATTTCCGCTTGGTTTGAAGAAGCCTCTTAAAACTTTAAAAACATATAAATGCCTAATTGGCAGAATACGCAAATTTTCGAATAAAGGCAAACTCTCAGCTAAACGATTTTTATTTGAAACAACTCTTATTAAATGTTTCTGAGCGTTCCGAAAGAATTTATGAAAACTCCACCATTTAACAATTTGAACTTCCAAATTGACAGTCAGCTTTTGAATGACAATAAGCTCGAGTTGATTAAGGTTCGTAATACGGATACAAAAAGGCCTATAAAGTGACTCGACTCTCAAAACGCCCTGTGTTGGTTTAGTAAAATGACTTTCGTAATCGGGGTGATTATTAACTCACTTTGAGACTTAAGTTTCTCATCCACTATATCCAACAAGTTATGATCATCCAAGGCTAGGCTTTTGGGCTTTTTGTGTAAAGAGCCAATTGATGTTCGAGGGGAATTTACAATTGACATGTCGATTTTGGAGTTTGACCGAGACCGATTAGAGTTGGGCATACTAACGTGTTGTTAGTTGTGTTATTTTGTATAAAAATATATATATTTCAAAATATTTACATTTTTTATGATAATTATAACTTACTTCCTCAATTTCATCATTTTCGTTATCAGAATCCGCATCAAATGTGTTAAGGTCAAGAAACGTCACGTATAGAGTGCGGGTCGAATGCGTTTTCAATTATGGTTGGTTTTGCATTTCTTTACCGACATTTAATCACTCGCGTTTCCAATAATAGCAAAACACAAAAAGTGACACATTCTCCCGCCACAATCAGCCGGTTTCTGTATCGGCATGATTATATTTACATGAGGTAATACGCAGTTTATTCTTATTACCAAGAATTAAAAAAAAAAGAATTTGAAATGAAAAACCAATGATTTCAGTTAATATGTATAGGAGCACCTTTATATATCTTTCATTTTCAAAATTGATAAAAATATTTATACGGGTGATGATTCTGCTGTTTGGTTTTTCAATGTTTTCTTTTTGACAGCTAACTCGTGACATGTGTCAAAGTTAGACATACTCAGCATTAAAATTTGGTACATATATGTATTTCTGGGACCCAAACACGAACTCATAACGTAAATAAATAAATTTTGAATATGGGGGTCAATTTTAGGCGGCAAATTAGGGAATTAAAAAAAAATACTTTACCAAACTACTATTTTTTTTATAATTTTGAAATAAATAGTTTTAAGGTTATTTAAGAAAATAGATGGAAATTGTAAATTATTTATTTGTGCACAACATATATCTCTCGATAGCATCAACGAATACTTCAAGTCATTTGGAATTATGCCTTTAGCTGTGGTTGGTATCCCTTTCCATGTTCGGCCATTGTCAGATATGTTAATTTCTGGCTGGTTAGATCTCTTTCCTTTTATTTTAGGCCATGGGAAGAGGTGCAAACCATGGTAAGTAAATTTTAATATAAATCAGGAAAAGTAATTTAATCCTATTCGGTTTACAGAAATAAACCTTTTGAATTTAAACAGAGTTTGAGCGTGCACGTTCTCATTTTTCCCGTTCAAGAATATCTTTATTTCGCGGGGCTGTAATCTGCGCATGACATGCTGAATCGTACACTGCAGCCTCGTCGGAGCCCACGCAACGCATCGACTATTTGCTCTGCCGTTGTTAGTACCGCCGACACCGCAGGAACTTCTGAAATAGCTACACCAGCCATTGCAGCAATAGCAACTCTTGCTCCGATTCCTTCAGCCGCAGTCAGCAACATCGCCATCGATGGGGCTCCTGAGTACATTGTACAACCACCATCGCAACTTTTGTGTGCACAGTATCTGCCAATGGATCGTCGATATCTTCAGCCACAAGGGCAACACGAACTATCTCAGCCAGCATAGTTCCAATTTCGATTTTTGTAGCTGCCATTCGTGCACAAGTTGACTGCCAAAGTTTTGTCACAAGCGTTCTTATGTGGTAACTACGAGGGCGGGTCAATAAGTCCGTGACTTTTGGATTAAAACACAGATTTTTTGATAAAAAAAAAACTCTATACACTTTGTCCAACGCTTCTCCAATTTTTTTATCCCTTCCAAAAAAAATGATTTGTCGAGGTCCTCAAAATAGGCCTTTGTTTGCGAGATGACTTCATCATTGGAGTCAAATCTTTTTCCACCAAGCCATTTCTTCAGGTTTGGGAACAAGAAGTAGTCGCTCGGAGCCAAATCTGGAGAATAGGGTGGATGAGGGAGCAATTCATAGCCCAATTCATGGATTTTTGCCATGGCAACTGCACATGTGTTTGTGGTCGACTGTGAGCAAACGCGGCACCCATCTTGCGGAAAGCTTTCTCATGCCCAAGTGATCATTCAAAATTGAAACCACTGAGCCATGCGAGATCCCTACGGCTTCCACAATCTCTCGCACTTTCAATCTTCGGTCGGCCAACATTTTCTTATTTGAAATAATTCCCTTTTCTGTAATTCTTGATCGTCGTTCTTCACTACTCCAATCGATAACCATAGCAATGCTTTCCATATTTACTTTAAATTGCATGAGTAATTTCATCAAACAAACACATCAAAACAACAATTTAAAAATGTTAGTTTTTTGTATTTGTATTTTATTTATTTATTATCATAAACTTAAATATTTAGTTATCATTCTTTAACTTAGAAGTTAGTGGTGAAAGATACATCTAGATTTACATTTCAGTTGATATCTGATGTGGGGTGACAATCAGTATTAATTTATTCAATTCACATTTTTTTAGATTGGATAAAAAAAAGGAAAAACGAAAAAAAAATTGAGTGATATTCGATCATAAAGACAACAATTCGTCATTAATATAATATGTAATTGTGCTGTTGATGAGAAAAAATAATAATTTAAAAAAAGGATTCAATACATTCATAGCTTAACGTGAACAACCAGTCTTTAATCTTTTTGATGAAACATGAAAAACGAAGTGTATCTCTTAAAAATAAGGGCAATTTATAAAAAAATGTGGAGCCATATATGTATAAAAATGTGTAAAGTGTGTTCTATGTGCAAAAGGTACATTAACTAAGCTCATATTGTTTACACGCAGATTGTACATTTGTATATTTCTACTGGGAATATTTCCGCTTGGTTTGAAGAAGCCTCTTAAAACTTTAAAAACATATAAATGCCTAATTGGCAGAATACGCAAATTTTCGAATAAAGGCAAACTCTCAGCTAAACGATTTTTATTTGAAACAACTCTTATTAAATGTTTCTGAGCGTTCCGAAAGAATTTATGAAAACTCCACCATTTAACAATTTGAACTTCCAAATTGACAGTCAGCTTTTGAATGACAATAAGCTCGAGTTGATTAAGGTTCGTAATACGGATACAAAAAGGCCTATAAAGTGACTCGACTCTCAAAACGCCCTGTGTTGGTTTAGTAAAATGACTTTCGTAATCGGGGTGATTATTAACTCACTTTGAGACTTAAGTTTCTCATCCACTATATCCAACAAGTTATGATCATCCAAGGCTAGGCTTTTGGGCTTTTTGTGTAAAGAGCCAATTGATGTTCGAGGGGAATTTACAATTGACATGTCGATTTTGGAGTTTGACCGAGACCGATTAGAGTTGGGCATACTAACGTGTTGTTAGTTGTGTTATTTTGTATAAAAATATATATATTTCAAAATATTTACATTTTTTATGATAATTATAACTTACTTCCTCAATTTCATCATTTTCGTTATCAGAATCCGCATCAAATGTGTTAAGGTCAAGAAACGTCACGTATAGAGTGCGGGTCGAATGCGTTTTCAATTATGGTTGGTTTTGCATTTCTTTACCGACATTTAATCACTCGCGTTTCCAATAATAGCAAAACACAAAAAGTGACACATTCTCCCGCCACAATCAGCCGGTTTCTGTATCGGCATGATTATATTTACATGAGGTAATACGCAGTTTATTCTTATTACCAAGAATTAAAAAAAAAAGAATTTGAAATGAAAAACCAATGATTTCAGTTAATATGTATAGGAGCACCTTTATATATCTTTCATTTTCAAAATTGATAAAAATATTTATACGGGTGATGATTCTGCTGTTTGGTTTTTCAATGTTTTCTTTTTGACAGCTAACTCGTGACATGTGTCAAAGTTAGACATACTCAGCATTAAAATTTGGTACATATATGTATTTCTGGGACCCAAACACGAACTCATAACGTAAATAAATAAATTTTGAATATGGGGGTCAATTTTAGGTGGCAAATTAGGGAATTAAAAAAAAATACTTTACCAAACTACTATTTTTTTTATAATTTTGAAATAAATAGTTTTAAGGTTATTTAAGAAAATAGATGGAAATTGTAAATTATTTATTTGTGCACAACATATATCTCTCGATAGCATCAACGAATACTTCAAGTCATTTGGAATTATGCCTTTAGCTGTGGTTGGTATCCCTTTCCATGTTCGGCCATTGTCAGATATGTTAATTTCTGGCTGGTTAGATCTCTTTCCTTTTATTTTTAAGGCCATGGGAAGAGGTGCAAACCATGGTAAGTAAATTTTAATATAAATCAGGAAAAGTAATTTAATCCTATTCGGTTTACAGAAATAAACCTTTTGAATTTAAACAGAGTTTGAGCGTGCACGTTCTCATTTTTCCCGTTCAAGAATATCTTTATTTCGCGGGGCTGTAATCTGCGCATGACATGCTGAATCGTACACTGCAGCCTCGTCGGAGCCCACGCAACGCATCGACTATTTGCTCTGCCGTTGTTAGTACCGCCGACACCGCAGGAACTTCTGAAATAGCTACACCAGCCATTGCAGCAATAGCAACTCTTGCTCCGATTCCTTCAGCCGCAGTCAGCAACATCGCCATCGATGGGACTCCTGAGTACATTGTACAACCACCATCGCAACTTTTGTGTGCACAGTATCTGCTAATGGATCGTCGATATCTTCAGCCACAAGGGCAACACGAACTATCTCAGCCAGCATAGTTCCAATTTCGATTTTTGTAGCTGCCATTCGTGCACAAGTTGACTGCCAAAGTTTTGTCACAAGCGTTCTTATGTGGTAACTACGAGGGCGGGTCAATAAGTCCGTGACTTTTGGATTAAAACACAGATTTTTTGATAAAAAAAGAGCTCTATACACTTTGTCCAACGCTTCTCCAATTTTTTTATCCCTTCCAAAAAAAATGATTTGTCGAGGTCCTCAAAATAGGCCTTTGTTTGCGAGATGACTTCATCATTGGAGTCAAATCTTTTTCCACCAAGCCATTTCTTCAGGTTTGGGAACAAGAAGTAGTCGCTCGGAGCCAAATCTGGAGAATAGGGTGGATGAGGGAGCAATTCATAGCCCAATTCATGGATTTTTGCCATGGCAACTGCACATGTGTTTGTGGTCGACTGTGAGCAAACGCGGCACCCATCTTGCGGAAAGCTTTCTCATGCCCAAGTGATCATTCAAAATTGAAACCACTGAGCCATGCGAGATCCCTACGGCTTCCACAATCTCTCGCACTTTCAATCTTCGGTCGGCCAACATTTTCTTATTTGAAATAATTCCCTTTTCTGTAATTCTTGATCGTCGTTCTTCACTACTCCAATCGATAACCATAGCAATGCTTTCCATATTTACTTTAAATTGCATGAGTAATTTCATCAAACAAACACATCAAAACAACAATTTAAAAATGTTAGTTTTTTGTATTTGTATTTTATTTATTCATTATCATAAACTTAAATATTTTTTAACTATTATTATAAATGGAATATTAGTTATCATTCTTTAACTTAGAAGTTAGTGGTGAAAGATACATCTAGATTTACATTTCAGTTGATATCTGATGTGGGGTGACAATCAGTATTAATTTATTCAATTCACATTTTTTTAGATTGGATAAAAAAAAGGAAAAACGAAAAAAAAATTGAGTGATATTCGATCATAAAGACAACAATTCGTCATTAATATAATATGTAATTGTGCTTGCTGTTGACGAGAAAAAATAATAATTTAAAAAAAGGATTCAATACATTCATAGCTTAACGTGAACAACCAGTCTTTAATCTTTTTGATGAAACATGAAAAACGAAGTGTATCTCTTAAAAATAAGGGCAATTTATAAAAAAATGTGGAGCCATATATGTATAAAAATGTGTAAAGTGTGTTCTATGTGCAAAAGGTACATTAACTAAGCTCATATTGTTTACACGCAGATTGTACATTTGTATATTTCTACTGGGAATATTTCCGCTTGGTTTGAAGAAGCCTCTTAAAACTTTAAAAACATATAAATGCCTAATTGGCAGAATACGCAAATTTTCGAATAAAGGCAAACTCTCAGCTAAACGATTTTTATTTGAAACAACTCTTATTAAATGTTTCTGAGCGTTCCGAAAGAATTTATGAAAACTCCACCATTTAACAATTTGAACTTCCAAATTGACAGTCAGCTTTTGAATGACAATAAGCTCGAGTTGATTAAGGTTCGTAATACGGATACAAAAAGGCCTATAAAGTGACTCGACTCTCAAAACGCCCTGTGTTGGTTTAGTAAAATGACTTTCGTAATCGGGGTGATTATTAACTCACTTTGAGACTTAAGTTTCTCATCCACTATATCCAACAAGTTATGATCATCCAAGGCTAGGCTTTTGGGCTTTTTGTGTAAAGAGCCAATTGATGTTCGAGGGGAATTTACAATTGACATGTCGATTTTGGAGTTTGACCGAGACCGATTAGAGTTGGGCATACTAACGTGTTGTTAGTTGTGTTATTTTGTATAAAAATATATATATTTCAAAATATTTACATTTTTTATGATAATTATAACTTACTTCCTCAATTTCATCATTTTCGTTATCAGAATCCGCATCAAATGTGTTAAGGTCAAGAAACGTCACAATTTGTATAGAGTGCGGGTCGAATGCGTTTTCAATTATGGTTGGTTTTGCATTTCTTTACCGACATTTAATCACTCGCGTTTCCAATAATAGCAAAACACAAAAAGTGACACATTCTCCCGCCACAATCAGCCGGTTTCTGTATCGGCATGATTATATTTAC
Organism: Volucella inflata; assembly: GCA_928272305.1. Classification (NCBI taxonomy): domain Eukaryota; kingdom Metazoa; phylum Arthropoda; class Insecta; order Diptera; family Syrphidae; genus Volucella; species Volucella inflata. The sequence continues at coordinate 88,336,996 of OV743716.1, read as the reverse complement.
ATGAGGTAATACGCAGTTTATTCTTATTACCAAGAATTAAAAATAAATGAATTTGAAATGAAAAACCAATGATTTCAGTTAATATGTATAGGAGCACCTTTATATATCTTTCATTTTCAAAATTGATAAAAATATTTATACGGGTGATGATTCTGCTGTTTGGTTTTTCAATGTTTTCTTTTTGACAGCTAACTCGTGACATGTGTCAAAGTTAGACATACTCAGCATTAAAATTTGGTACACATATGTATTTCTGGGACCCAAACACGAACTCATAACGTAAATAAATAAATTTTGAATATGGGGGTCAATTTTAGGCGGCAAATTAGGGAATTAAAAAAAATACTTTACCAAACTACTATTTTTTTTTATAATTTTGAAATAAATAGTTTTAAGGTTATTTAAGAAAATAGATGGAAATTGTAAATTATTTATTTGTGCACAACATATATCTCTCGATAGCATCAACGAATACTTCAAGTCATTTGGAATTATGCCTTTAGCTGTGGTTGGTATCCCTTTCCATGTTCGGCCATTGTCAGATATGTTAATTTCTGGCTGGTTAGATCTCTTTCCTTTTATTTTTAAGGCCATGGGAAGAGGTGCAAACCATGGTAAGTAAATTTTAATATAAATCAGGAAAAGTAATTTAATCCTATTCGGTTTACAGAAATAAACCTTTTGAATTTAAACAGAGTTTGAGCGTGCACGTTCTCATTTTTCCCGTTCAAGAATATCTTTATTTCGCGGGGCTGTAATCTGCGCATGACATGCTGAATCGTACACTGCAGCCTCGTCGGAGCCCACGCAACGCATCGACTATTTGCTCTGCCGTTGTTAGTACCGCCGACACCGCAGGAACTTCTGAAATAGCTACACCAGCCATTGCAGCAATAGCAACTCTTGCTCCGATTCCTTCAGCCGCAGTCAGCAACATCGCCATCGATGGGACTCCTGAGTACATTGTACAACCACCATCGCAACTTTTGTGTGCACAGTATCTGCTAATGGATCGTCGATATCTTCAGCCACAAGGGCAACACGAACTATCTCAGCCAGCATAGTTCCAATTTCGATTTTTGTAGCTGCCATTCGTGCACAAGTTGACTGCCAAAGTTTTGTCACAAGCGTTCTTATGTGGTAACTACGAGGGCGGGTCAATAAGTCCGTGACTTTTGGATTAAAACACAGATTTTTTGATAAAAAAAGAGCTCTATACACTTTGTCCAACGCTTCTCCAATTTTTTTATCCCTTCCAAAAAAAATGATTTGTCGAGGTCCTCAAAATAGGCCTTTGTTTGCGAGATGACTTCATCATTGGAGTCAAATCTTTTTCCACCAAGCCATTTCTTCAGGTTTGGGAACAAGAAGTAGTCGCTCGGAGCCAAATCTGGAGAATAGGGTGGATGAGGGAGCAATTCATAGCCCAATTCATGGATTTTTGCCATGGCAACTGCACATGTGTTTGTGGTCGACTGTGAGCAAACGCGGCACCCATCTTGCGGAAAGCTTTCTCATGCCCAAGTGATCATTCAAAATTGAAACCACTGAGCCATGCGAGATCCCTACGGCTTCCACAATCTCTCGCACTTTCAATCTTCGGTCGGCCAACATTTTCTTATTTGAAATAATTCCCTTTTCTGTAATTCTTGATCGTCGTTCTTCACTACTCCAATCGATAACCATAGCAATGCTTTCCATATTTACTTTAAATTGCATGAGTAATTTCATCAAACAAACACATCAAAACAACAATTTAAAAATGTTAGTTTTTTGTATTTGTATTTTATTTATTTATTATCATAAACTTAAATATTTAGTTATCATTCTTTAACTTAGAAGTTAGTGGTGAAAGATACATCTAGATTTACATTTCAGTTGATATCTGATGTGGGGTGACAATCAGTATTAATTTATTCAATTCACATTTTTTTAGATTGGATAAAAAAAAGGAAAAACGAAAAAAAAATTGAGTGATATTCGATCATAAAGACAACAATTCGTCATTAATATAATATGTAATTGTGCTGTTGATGAGAAAAAATAATAATTTAAAAAAAGGATTCAATACATTCATAGCTTAACGTGAACAACCAGTCTTTAATCTTTTTGATGAAACATGAAAAACGAAGTGTATCTCTTAAAAATAAGGGCAATTTATAAAAAAATGTGGAGCCATATATGTATAAAAATGTGTAAAGTGTGTTCTATGTGCAAAAGGTACATTAACTAAGCTCATATTGTTTACACGCAGATTGTACATTTGTATATTTCTACTGGGAATATTTTCGCTTGGTTTGAAGAAGCCTCTTAAAACTTTAAAAACATATAAATGCCTAATTGGCAGAATACGCAAATTTTCGAATAAAGGCAAACTCTCAGCTAAACGATTTTTATTTGAAACAACTCTTATTAAATGTTTCTGAGCGTTCCGAAAGAATTTATGAAAACTCCACCATTTAACAATTTGAACTTCCAAATTGACAGTCAGCTTTTGAATGACAATAAGCTCGAGTTGATTAAGGTTCGTAATACGGATACAAAAAGGCCTATAAAGTGACTCGACTCTCAAAACGCCCTGTGTTGGTTTAGTAAAATGACTTTCGTAATCGGGGTGATTATTAACTCACTTTGAGACTTAAGTTTCTCATCCACTATATCCAACAAGTTATGATCATCCAAGGCTAGGCTTTTGGGCTTTTTGTGTAAAGAGCCAATTGATGTTCGAGGGGAATTTACAATTGACATGTCGATTTTGGAGTTTGACCGAGACCGATTAGAGTTGGGCATACTAACGTGTTGTTAGTTGTGTTATTTTGTATAAAAATATATATATTTCAAAATATTTACATTTTTTATGATAATTATAACTTACTTCCTCAATTTCATCATTTTCGTTATCAGAATCCGCATCAAATGTGTTAAGGTCAAGAAACGTCACGTATAGAGTGCGGGTCGAATGCGTTTTCAATTATGGTTGGTTTTGCATTTCTTTACCGACATTTAATCACTCGCGTTTCCAATAATAGCAAAACACAAAAAGTGACACATTCTCCCGCCACAATCAGCCGGTTCCTGTATCGGCATGATTATATTTACATGAGGTAATACGCAGTTTATTCTTATTACCAAGAATTAAAAAAAAAAGAATTTGAAATGAAAAACCAATGATTTCAGTTAATATGTATAGGAGCACCTTTATATATCTTTCATTTTCAAAATTGATAAAAATATTTATACGGGTGATGATTCTGCTGTTTGGTTTTTCAATGTTTTCTTTTTGACAGCTAACTCGTGACATGTGTCAAAGTTAGACATACTCAGCATTAAAATTTGGTACATATATGTATTTCTGGGACCCAAACACGAACTCATAACGTAAATAAATAAATTTTGAATATGGGGGTCAATTTTAGGCGGCAAATTAGGGAATTAAAAAAAAATACTTTACCAAACTACTATTTTTTTTATAATTTTGAAATAAATAGTTTTAAGGTTATTTAAGAAAATAGATGGAAATTGTAAATTATTTATTTGTGCACAACATATATCTCTCGATAGCATCAACGAATTCTTCAAGTCGTTTGGAATTATGCCTTTAGCTGTGGTTGGTATCCCTTTCCATGTTCGGCCATTGTCAGATATGTTAATTTCTGGCTGGTTAGATCTCTTTCCTTTTATTTTTAAGGCCATGGGAAGAGGTGCAAACCATGGTAAGTAAATTTTAATATAAATCAGGAAAAGTAATTTAATCCTATTCGGTTTACAGAAATAAACCTTTTGAATTTAAACAGAGTTTGAGCGTGCACGTTCTCATTTTTCCCGTTCAAGAATATCTTTATTTCGCGGGGCTGTAATCTGCGCATGACATGCTGAATCGTACACTGCAGCCTCGTCGGAGCCCACGCAACGCATCGACTATTTGCTCTGCCGTTGTTAGTACCGCCGACACCGCAGGAACTTCTGAAATAGCTACACCAGCCATTGCAGCAATAGCAACTCTTGCTCCGATTCCTTCAGCCGCAGTCAGCAACATCGCCATCGATGGGACTCCTGAGTACATTGTACAACCACCATCGCAACTTTTGTGTGCACAGTATCTGCTAATGGATCGTCGATATCTTCAGCCACAAGGGCAACACGAACTATCTCAGCCAGCATAGTTCCAATTTCGATTTTTGTAGCTGCCATTCGTGCACAAGTTGACTGCCAAAGTTTTGTCACAAGCGTTCTTATGTGGTAACTACGAGGGCGGGTCAATAAGTCCGTGACTTTTGGATTAAAACACAGATTTTTTGATAAAAAAAGAGCTCTATACACTTTGTCCAACGCTTCTCCAATTTTTTTATCCCTTCCAAAAAAAATGATTTGTCGAGGTCCTCAAAATAGGCCTTTGTTTGCGAGATGACTTCATCATTGGAGTCAAATCTTTTTCCACCAAGCCATTTCTTCAGGTTTGGGAACAAGAAGTAGTCGCTCGGAGCCAAATCTGGAGAATAGGGTGGATGAGGGAGCAATTCATAGCCCAATTCATGGATTTTTGCCATGGCAACTGCACATGTGTTTGTGGTCGACTGTGAGCAAACGCGGCACCCATCTTGCGGAAAGCTTTCTCATGCCCAAGTGATCATTCAAAATTGAAACCACTGAGCCATGCGAGATCCCTACGGCTTCCACAATCTCTCGCACTTTCAATCTTCGGTCGGCCAACATTTTCTTATTTGAAATAATTCCCTTTTCTGTAATTCTTGATCGTCGTTCTTCACTACTCCAATCGATAACCATAGCAATGCTTTCCATATTTACTTTAAATTGCATGAGTAATTTCATCAAACAAACACATCAAAACAACAATTTAAAAATGTTAGTTTTTTGTATTTGTATTTTATTTATTTATTATCATAAACTTAAATATTTAGTTATCATTCTTTAACTTAGAAGTTAGTGGTGAAAGATACATCTAGATTTACATTTCAGTTGATATCTGATGTGGGGTGACAATCAGTATTAATTTATTCAATTCACATTTTTTTAGATTGGATAAAAAAAAGGAAAAACGAAAAAAAAATTGAGTGATATTCGATCATAAAGACAACAATTCGTCATTAATATAATATGTAATTGTGCTGTTGATGAGAAAAAATAATAATTTAAAAAAAGGATTCAATACATTCATAGCTTAACGTGAACAACCAGTCTTTAATCTTTTTGATGAAACATGAAAAACGAAGTGTATCTCTTAAAAATAAGGGCAATTTATAAAAAAATGTGGAGCCATATATGTATAAAAATGTGTAAAGTGTGTTCTATGTGCAAAAGGTACATTAACTAAGCTCATATTGTTTACACGCAGATTGTACATTTGTATATTTCTACTGGGAATATTTTCGCTTGGTTTGAAGAAGCCTCTTAAAACTTTAAAAACATATAAATGCCTAATTGGCAGAATACGCAAATTTTCGAATAAAGGCAAACTCTCAGCTAAACGATTTTTATTTGAAACAACTCTTATTAAATGTTTCTGAGCGTTCCGAAAGAATTTATGAAAACTCCACCATTTAACAATTTGAACTTCCAAATTGACAGTCAGCTTTTGAATGACAATAAGCTCGAGTTGATTAAGGTTCGTAATACGGATACAAAAAGGCCTATAAAGTGACTCGACTCTCAAAACGCCCTGTGTTGGTTTAGTAAAATGACTTTCGTAATCGGGGTGATTATTAACTCACTTTGAGACTTAAGTTTCTCATCCACTATATCCAACAAGTTATGATCATCCAAGGCTAGGCTTTTGGGCTTTTTGTGTAAAGAGCCAATTGATGTTCGAGGGGAATTTACAATTGACATGTCGATTTTGGAGTTTGACCGAGACCGATTAGAGTTGGGCATACTAACGTGTTGTTAGTTGTGTTATTTTGTATAAAAATATATATATTTCAAAATATTTACATTTTTTATGATAATTATAACTTACTTCCTCAATTTCATCATTTTCGTTATCAGAATCCGCATCAAATGTGTTAAGGTCAAGAAACGTCACGTATAGAGTGCGGGTCGAATGCGTTTTCAATTATGGTTGGTTTTGCATTTCTTTACCGACATTTAATCACTCGCGTTTCCAATAATAGCAAAACACAAAAAGTGACACATTCTCCCGCCACAATCAGCCGGTTTCTGTATCGGCATGATTATATTTACATGAGGTAATACGCAGTTTATTCTTATTACCAAGAATTAAAAAAAAAAGAATTTGAAATGAAAAACCAATGATTTCAGTTAATATGTATAGGAGCACCTTTATATATCTTTCATTTTCAAAATTGATAAAAATATTTATACGGGTGATGATTCTGCTGTTTGGTTTTTCAATGTTTTCTTTTTGACAGCTAACTCGTGACATGTGTCAAAGTTAGACATACTCAGCATTAAAATTTGGTACATATATGTATTTCTGGGACCCAAACACGAACTCATAACGTAAATAAATAAATTTTGAATATGGGGGTCAATTTTAGGCGGCAAATTAGGGAATTAAAAAAAAATACTTTACCAAACTACTATTTTTTTTTATAATTTTGAAATAAATAGTTTTAAGGTTATTTAAGAAAATAGATGGAAATTGTAAATTATTTATTTGTGCACAACATATATCTCTCGATAGCATCAACGAATTCTTCAAGTCGTTTGGAATTATGCCTTTAGCTGTGGTTGGTATCCCTTTCCATGTTCGGCCATTGTCAGATATGTTAATTTCTGGCTGGTTAGATCTCTTTCCTTTTATTTTTAAGGCCATGGGAAGAGGTGCAAACCATGGTAAGTAAATTTTAATATAAATCAGGAAAAGTAATTTAATCCTATTCGGTTTACAGAAATAAACCTTTTGAATTTAAACAGAGTTTGAGCGTGCACGTTCTCATTTTTCCCGTTCAAGAATATCTTTATTTCGCGGGGCTGTAATCTGCGCATGACATGCTGAATCGTACACTGCAGCCTCGTCGGAGCCCACGCAACGCATCGACTATTTGCTCTGCCGTTGTTAGTACCGCCGACACCGCAGGAACTTCTGAAATAGCTACACCAGCCATTGCAGCAATAGCAACTCTTGCTCCGATTCCTTCAGCCGCAGTCAGCAACATCGCCATCGATGGGACTCCTGAGTACATTGTACAACCACCATCGCAACTTTTGTGTGCACAGTATCTGCTAATGGATCGTCGATATCTTCAGCCACAAGGGCAACACGAACTATCTCAGCCAGCATAGTTCCAATTTCGATTTTTGTAGCTGCCATTCGTGCACAAGTTGACTGCCAAAGTTTTGTCACAAGCGTTCTTATGTGGTAACTACGAGGGCGGGTCAATAAGTCCGTGACTTTTGGATTAAAACACAGATTTTTTGATAAAAAAAGAGCTCTATACACTTTGTCCAACGCTTCTCCAATTTTTTTATCCCTTCCAAAAAAAATGATTTGTCGAGGTCCTCAAAATAGGCCTTTGTTTGCGAGATGACTTCATCATTTGAGTCAAATCTTTTTCCACCAAGCCATTTCTTCAGGTTTGGGAACAAGAAGTAGTCGCTCGGAGCCAAATCTGGAGAATAGGGTGGATGAGGGAGCAATTCATAGCCCAATTCATGGATTTTTGCCATGGCAACTGCACATGTGTTTGTGGTCGACTGTGAGCAAACGCGGCACCCATCTTGCGGAAAGCTTTCTCATGCCCAAGTGATCATTCAAAATTGAAACCACTGAGCCATGCGAGATCCCTACGGCTTCCACAATCTCTCGCACTTTCAATCTTCGGTCGGCCAACATTTTCTTATTTGAAATAATTCCCTTTTCTGTAATTCTTGATCGTCGTTCTTCACTACTCCAATCGATAACCATAGCAATGCTTTCCATATTTACTTTAAATTGCATGAGTAATTTCATCAAACAAACACATCAAAACAACAATTTAAAAATGTTAGTTTTTTGTATTTGTATTTTATTTATTCATTATCATAAACTTAAATATTTTTTAACTATTATTATAAATGGAATATTAGTTATCATTCTTTAACTTAGAAGTTAGTGGTGAAAGATACATCTAGATTTACATTTCAGTTGATATCTGATGTGGGGTGACAATCAGTATTAATTTATTCAATTCACATTTTTTTAGATTGGATAAAAAAAAGGAAAAACGAAAAAAAAATTGAGTGATATTCGATCATAAAGACAACAATTCGTCATTAATATAATATGTAATTGTGCTGTTGATGAGAAAAAATAATAATTTAAAAAAAGGATTCAATACATTCATAGCTTAACGTGAACAACCAGTCTTTAATCTTTTTGATGAAACATGAAAAACGAAGTGTATCTCTTAAAAATAAGGGCAATTTATAAAAAAATGTGGAGCCATATATGTATAAAAATGTGTAAAGTGTGTTCTATGTGCAAAAGGTACATTAACTAAGCTCATATTGTTTACACGCAGATTGTACATTTGTATATTTCTACTGGGAATATTTCCGCTTGGTTTGAAGAAGCCTCTTAAAACTTTAAAAACATATAAATGCCTAATTGGCAGAATACGCAAATTTTCGAATAAAGGCAAACTCTCAGCTAAACGATTTTTATTTGAAACAACTCTTATTAAATGTTTCTGAGCGTTCCGAAAGAATTTATGAAAACTCCACCATTTAACAATTTGAACTTCCAAATTGACAGTCAGCTTTTGAATGACAATAAGCTCGAGTTGATTAAGGTTCGTAATACGGATACAAAAAGGCCTATAAAGTGACTCGACTCTCAAAACGCCCTGTGTTGGTTTAGTAAAATGACTTTCGTAATCGGGGTGATTATTAACTCACTTTGAGACTTAAGTTTCTCATCCACTATATCCAACAAGTTATGATCATCCAAGGCTAGGCTTTTGGGCTTTTTGTGTAAAGAGCCAATTGATGTTCGAGGGGAATTTACAATTGACATGTCGATTTTGGAGTTTGACCGAGACCGATTAGAGTTGGGCATACTAACGTGTTGTTAGTTGTGTTATTTTGTATAAAAATATATATATTTCAAAATATTTACATTTTTTATGATAATTATAACTTACTTCCTCAATTTCATCATTTTCGTTATCAGAATCCGCATCAAATGTGTTAAGGTCAAGAAACGTCACAATTTGTATAGAGTGCGGGTCGAATGCGTTTTCAATTATGGTTGGTTTTGCATTTCTTTACCGACATTTAATCACTCGCGTTTCCAATAATAGCAAAACACAAAAAGTGACACATTCTCCCGCCACAATCAGCCGGTTTCTGTATCGGCATGATTATATTAACATGAGGTAATACGCAGTTTATTCTTATTACCAAGAATTAAAAATAAATGAATTTGAAATGAAAAACCAATGATTTTCAGTTAATATGTATAGGAGCACCTTTATATATCTTTCATTTTCAAAATTGATAAAAATATTTATACGGGTGATGATTCTGCTGTTTGGTTTTTCAATGTTTTCTTTTTGACAGCTAACTCGTGACATGTGTCAAAGTTAGACATACTCAGCATTAAAATTTGGTACACATATGTATTTCTGGGACCCAAACACGAACTCATAACGTAAATAAATAAATTTTGAATATGGGGGTCAATTTTAGGCGGCAAATTAGGGAATTAAAAAAAATACTTTACCAAACTTCTATTTTTTTTTATAATTTTGAAATAAATAGTTTTAAGGTTATTTAAGAAAATAGATGGAAATTGTAAATTATTTATTTGTGCACAACATATATCTCTCGATAGCATCAACGAATACTTCAAGTCATTTGGAATTATGCCTTTAGCTGTGGTTGGTATCCCTTTCCATGTTCGGCCATTGTCAGATATGTTAATTTCTGGCTGGTTAGATCTCTTTCCTTTTATTTTTAAGGCCATGGGAAGAGGTGCAAACCATGGTAAGTAAATTTTAATATAAATCAGGAAAAGTAATTTAATCCTATTCGGTTTACAGAAATAAACCTTTTGAATTTAAACAGAGTTTGAGCGTGCACGTTCTCATTTTTCCCGTTCAAGAATATCTTTATTTCGCGGGGCTGTAATCTGCGCATGACATGCTGAATCGTACACTGCAGCCTCGTCGGAGCCCACGCAACGCATCGACTATTTGCTCTGCCGTTGTTAGTACCGCCGACACCGCAGGAACTTCTGAAATAGCTACACCAGCCATTGCAGCAATAGCAACTCTTGCTCCGATTCCTTCAGCCGCAGTCAGCAACATCGCCATCGATGGGACTCCTGAGTACATTGTACAACCACCATCGCAACTTTTGTGTGCACAGTATCTGCCAATGGATCGTCGATATCTTCAGCCACAAGGCCAACACGAACTATCTCAGCCAGCATAGTTCCAATTTCGATTTTTGTAGCTGCCATTCGTGCACAAGTTGACTGCCAAAGTTTTGTCACAAGCGTTCTTATGTGGTAACTACGAGGGCGGGTCAATAAGTCCGTGACTTTTGGATTAAAACACAGATTTTTTGATAAAAAAAATAATTTTATTTTTCAACGTAGTCTCCCTTGAGCTCTATACACTTTGTCCAACGCTTCTCCAATTTTTTTATCCCTTCCAAAAAAAAATGATTTGTCGAGGTCCTCAAAATAGGCCTTTGTTTGCGAGATGACTTCATCATTGGAGTCAAATCTTTTTCCACCAAGCCATTTCTTCAGGTTTGGGAACAAGAAGTAGTCGCTCGGAGCCAAATCTGGAGAATAGGGTGGATGAGGGAGCAATTCATAGCCCAATTCATGGATTTTTGCCATGGCAACTGCACATGTGTTTGTGGTCGACTGTGAGCAAACGCGGCACCCATCTTGCGGAAAGCTTTCTCATGCCCAAGTGATCATTCAAAATTAAAACCACTGAGCCATGCGAGATCCCTACGGCTTCCACAATCTCTCGCACTTTCAATCTTCGGTCGGCCAACACCATATCGTGAATTTTTTCGATTGTTTCGGGTGTAGAGACCTCAACTAGGCGTCCAGGACGTTCGGCATCTTCAGTGCTTGTACGGCCACAACGAAATTCAGTAAACCACTTTTTTACCATTGAAATCGATGGTGCAGAGTCGCCATAGTTTTTATCAAGCTTAGCCTTGGTCTCGGTAATGGTTTTTTTTCGCAAGAAATAATGCTTAACAAGCACACGAAATTCAGTTTTTTCCATTTTCTCCTCAAATTAGTGAGTAGTCTGATAAAAATAGCTGTCAAACACAAACTGACGCAGCAAGTTTAAATTTTGACAGGAGTCAACTGACAGATGCCTGTTGACAGGAGCAGTGTTGCTGTTTCAGTAAAGAGGTCAGAAATTCAAAAAGTCACGGACTTATTGACCCGCCCTCGTATTTAAAATTTTAGTCCACGATAACCCCTTAATATTCATAGGTTGAAACATTTTTAATAAAAGTTTCGCATGCGTCATTTTTTTGTAGTTGCATATGGTTCCCTGCAGTAAGAAGGCACTTGGTATCATGCATTTTTATTATTATTATTATTGTTGCTTTTTGGATATGTGGTGGGCGTATGTCCATTATTTTTATTTTCTTTGCGTTGGCGACGTTGGCGATGGCGATGGCGATGGCGCGATAGTTAGCTCACTGGACTATCACGCAGGCAGTCTGGGTTCGATTCCTTGCTGGGTCACCCACAATTTTTCAAATCGCCATCACCCTTTCGGCGGGCAATGGCAAACTCCCGAAAGTAAAATTGCCTACGAAAAAGCTTCTAAGGAGTGCCGTTCGGATTCGGTGGTAAACCGTAGGCCCCGCTCAGATGTGACAAAAATGACAACATGAGCAACAAAAATGAGTGTCAGGAAGTTGGGCTGGGCTGCCAGCGCCACAGTGTTTTTTTTTTTTTTTTTTTTTTTGCGTTGGCGACGAGACCATGATTATGAGACCAAACTGTAACTGCGTTTAATTCCTCTTGCATTGTTTTTACTGCCGTTTCCGCACATTTCTGATTGACAACTATCGCCATATCATCTGCATACGCATATCCCTTACTCTGCCGAAGAGCAGAAAGTAGATCATTCACATATACTATGAAAAGCAATAGCCCGAGTTTTGATCCTTGCGGCACTTCATACAGTGTATTCTCCGTATCGCTATGATGAATAAGTCAACTGTGTTATGGTTTCTGTCTAGGCTGCTGTTTATTTGGTTGTCGAACTCTCCCAATAGTTGATTAATACTTTTGTTTTTCTTAAACCCATACTGTTTTTTTTTCTAAAATGTTGTATCTGTCTAGATATCGGTAAAGCGTATCTGAGAGTACCCCTTCAAGTACTTTATCTACTACTGATAGAATAGAAATGGGTCTATAGTTCGATATGTAATTTTTGTACCACTTTTGTATCTTGGCCGCACTATAGAGACTTAGCAGTTCAGGGATTTGGGATTGTGCTATGCTTTTATTAACCAATTTACAGATTGTTGGTGATAGAAATTCAGCGTATTGTTGGAGGTCTTTTGGTCGTATATCATCTATTCCTGTTGATTTTTTGTCACTTAGTGTACAGATAATATTTTGCACTTCTCTCACGGCCACTTCCTCTAGATACACTGAATGCGTTGTGCTGGACGTTGAGCCTATGAAAGTTTGCTGATTACACTGTTGCACTATATTGCTAGCCTCCAGTGATAGCTGATTTGCAAATTTGTTCCCAAGACCTTGTATATTAGATTCGCTTGGAAAGTTTTTGGATAAGGCGTCATCAAGGTTGAGGGGTATTCTTCTCAATATCTGATTAACGAGCTTCTGTTTCTTTTGGATTCGCTTTTGCATATCGAAATTTCTCCTTGTAATATCCAGATTTTATCGCATTGATCCTTTTCTTTAAGACATTTCGAAAGGTTTCGTAATCCTTTTCATATTCTTGGTTCCGTCTATTATTTTTGTATCTTCTATATAATCCGTCCCTTTTTTTGCAAGCCTGCTTTAATTCCCATGTCACACCCTTTGTTTTTTCTTTTTTCTTCCCTTGTTGTTGTTGCCGGTCCTATTATATCCGTGTACCTTTTTCTAAATTGCTCGTAGAATTCGTTTCCGCAGTCATATTGGTCTAATGCGTCCCAGTTCGTATTTGTTATCCCTTGTGTCACTTTGCGACTGTTGATGTGTTTTTGTATTGTTTTGTGTCTCCTTTCTGTGATATTTTGTACGCCAGGCCTGCAATATATAGCATACTAATCGGATATGTTTAGTTTTATAACGGCTGATTCTATATATTTGCCTAAGACACGTAGTAAGCTGTGATCTATCAACGAACTAGTGTCTCGCACTAGATTGGTCCGAGTGTCGGATTGTATGACATTGCAAGGCCCCTTCGTTGCAATCATTTTTTTGCATAAGACTCATTCTGATCTTTTACATTGAGTTTATATCACCTCGGACAACGAGCGTATTTTTTCTTTCCACTAAGTCAATGTTAGATGCGAGTTCATGAATGAATCCGTTTATATATGTGGATGCGGCGGTCTGTAGACACTGATGATTGTGGCGGCAAATTCACCTCACCTAATATTCAAAACCAACCTCTCATAAAAATCGTTTTTTGGCTAAAATCCACTGAATCTATCCTCGTATCCATATGAAATGTTATCTTTTATAGAGATAGTAATGCCTCCACGCCCTGATTTTCTGTTCGAGTATTCGCTATTAAAACCATTTATTTTATATACGCTGTTTTCTTCCTTATACTATATATATTTTTTTCAGTCAGTATAATTATGTCTAGATCTTGCTGAAAACCATTAATACTTAGCATAAATGCATTCCAATTTGTTCTTACAGATCTAATGTTAAGATATAAGCATGAAAATCCGTTTTTATTCTTGATGTATTGTTCTGCTTCTGTTTCCGTTTCCAAATTAATAAAGTTTAATTTTGCAATTTCACATAACTCATTTTCATCCATGTGTATGAATGAATGTCTTTGGTCACAATTGTTTTAATCTATTTATGTTGTATTGGAAGATTATGCTGTCATTTTTTCTATATCATCAGCATTCGCTATCACCAACTCCGCCGTTGGTTTTTCTAGCCAGAATTTTGTTGTTGGTAAACCAAACATACTTCCAGTTTACCGCCTTTGCTTTTGTCTTCGCAAGCCACAGCATTTTTTATTGTAGGCTGTCAACTGGGTGCTTATGTAAACACTTTGTTTAGCATACACCGGGTTTTGTTCCCTGTTCTTTGCGACGCATACCTGCTCAAATTTAGGTGTCCCCTCAGCTTTCGATTTTTGCAGAAATATTTGGTTTGTTCGTTTTCGCGAAAAACTAACTGCCATTTTAGTCAACTGTTTGTTTTTTGTTTCGGGATATGAGCAAATGTCTTCTATGTCTGGCTCCGTTATTTCGGCATTTATTGCCTTGCCCACTGCAGCGACGAAATCAAGTGCATTATCGCTCCTCTGCATAGGAATATTTTTTAATTCTATACTGTTTTCTATTTGTTTCTGATCTATTTCGTTAATTTTCGTTTTTAGATTTGCGATCATGGCATCTTTAATCTGGTTTTGTCTTTTATATTCGCCGATTTCCCGCGTTTGCATATTCCTTTAAAAGTTCTTTTATTTCTTTTAATTCGCTTTCTATGGATTGAGATGGTTGCTGCTGCGTTGAGCCATATTGTGCACTTGTTCCTATACTGATCGTGGAGACTCCACTGGTCTGGCTCTTTTTGCTAGTTGGGCCTCTTCTTCACTTTTTGCATGGCTTGTCTCGTTGTATTCGCAACAAAGATAAGGAATTTGGCTTTATTTTTGCAATCTGTTAATGGCCAGCAGCATATCGCAAACCCATTCCTGCTTAAAGAACTAGTTTGCAAGCTGCCTATGAATAAGCGAATGGAATGGGCGAAATACGCAACAACGATTCAGCCCTATCCAACGATTGTCAACTTTAGCGACTGGCTCTCTGAAGTAGCCAGGTTAGTTTGTTCTGTCCAGGACACAACGACAAGGAGCCGAAGCGACGCCAGCCGGTGTTGCACACTCAGGAGTCCCAGGAATCGAGATCTCCAAGATGCTTTTTATGTCCAGGGGCACACAATGTCGACGTATGCAGTAAGTTCATCAAAGCAACAGCAGCATATGCGACCCCCGTGCAGTCAAATCCATCACTAATTTTCATTATGTCGACGACTTCGTCGATAGCTTCGAATCTGTCGAGCAAGCAATCAAGATCTCAACGTAAGTTCAAGATATACACAAGGCCGCTGTTTTTGAGTTACGAAACTTCAGCTCTAGCTCGAAAGCCGTCATCAGAGCCTTCGAGTGTTACGCACCAGCCAATGAAGAAACTCTTCTGCAAGCCAAAAAGATTCTGTGCATATTCTGGCACCCGGGAAGCGATTTCAGTACAAGCTACAGTTTCGTCGAGTGAGCAAGGAAGTCATAGATGATAACAGACGTCCATCTGCTCAGCGTAGTCATGTCGGTGTTCGACCCACTAGGATTCCTGCGCACTTTCGTGGTAGCTGCGAAGCTTTTGATGCACGAGGTTTGGCTATGGAACATACTTTGGGGTGAAGAACTTTCTTAAAACATCTGCCCTTTTGGAGCAAATGGCGCCAGCAGTTACCCAACACTATCGATATGGCAATTCCTCGCTTTTACTTCTACGGTGGTATTCCAAAGGATCTCCAGCCCCACGTTTTCGTTGACGGAAGCGAAGATGCCTTCACTGCTGTCAAATATTGAAGGACAGTGTACCAAGACAATGTGGTGCAGATCTCATTCATATGCGCCAAAACAAAGGGTTCGCCACTCAAGTAGATGACAGTGCCTCGTATTGAGCTTCAGGCCGCTGTTCTGGGCTCACAACTCATGAAGGCCATACCTGAAGTGCATTCCGTCGCTGTAAATCGAAAGATTCTCTGGAGTGATTCCTCGAACGTGATTAAATGGATCCATAGTGAAAGCCGGAGATATAAGCCGTTCGTAGCCCATACGATCGCTGAAATTTTGGAGACCAGGGAGCAGAAAAGTTGGGGATGGGTGCCTACAACCAAAAACCCTACAGACGACGCCACGAGAGTCAAAGGCCAGCTTGACTTCTGTCCATTATGTAGGTGGTTAAAGAGTCCAGCTTTTATACGCCATGAAGAGGAAAAATGGCCAGTCAATACTAACGCTCAGGGTAATCATGATGTCAAGGAAGAACTTCTTCCAAAATAAACTCCTGTAGTGGTAAGTAGTAACTTGATCCATTGGAACTGGTTCTCTTCTTTCAAAAGACTTATCAGAACAATGACATGGGTGCTACGTGTTTTTAACCACAATCGAGATGATGCCTTAACAGCTGATAAGTAGAATGTTGCGGAAAGTGAACTTTTTCGACAAGCTCAACTTGAAGTTTTTTGCACAGAAATAAACCTTATTCGCCGTGGCTTACACGTTCCAAAACAAACTCTTCAAGCTAATGCCGTATCTAGGCGAAGAGGACGTCCTCCTCATATGTGATCGAATCGACACTGCCTCTTGGTTGACGTATGCCGCCAGAAGACCTATCATCCCGCCGTCTGCTCATCATCTTAGAACGCTAGTAGTCGCCCGTTACCACGATTAAATGATGCATCAGAATACCGAAGCTGCATTTTGTAAGGTCATTACGAACTGTAGGGTTTGTTGACTTCGTAAGACAATGCCAGCTACACCAGTTATGAGTTGCTTAATAATTGAGGCAGAGAATGTTGTTGATTCCCGGCCGCTAACCCATTTGCCAGTGACCATCGACCAGGAAGAACCGATTACGGCCAACCATTTCTTGTTGGGCTCAGCTAATACCGCGCAGACGCCAGACGAGGAGCCTTGCCGATTGAGGAAGCAATCCGCATTTTACGAGACAGGTTTTGAAAGCGGTGCATACTTGAGCACCTTCCAACTTTGACGTGCCGAGTGAAGAGGTGTCAGAAGACGAAGCCAGTCGAAATCGGAGACATAGTCTTCGTTTGTGATCCGCATATGCCGAGACGTAAGTGGAAGCGAGCCAGAGTACTAAGTTTACCTCAAGGATCAAACGGAGTAGTCAGATGAGCACCGGGGTCTTATGTCGCCCAGTCATAAGATAGGAGTTATTGGATGAATTCAATCCTATTCGTTTTATAGGAACAAACATTTTTAATTCTAACAGAGTTTGAGCGAGCGCTTTCTCACTTTTCCCGTTCAAGAATACTGGTCTTTCTCCTTTTTTATGCGTTCGTTATTGGCTGTGATTCTTGTATTCTTTCAATAAATCCAAAGCAATATAATTTGTTTAATAAATTGAAAATCAGCATATGAAACCCTCTCCATGCGAGGTCAACTCGCACTTATATTTACGCCCGCTTTCGTTAAATGATTTCAAACTTCCAAACGATAAACCAGTGCCAAAAAGTGATTTAAAATTGGGCTCTCCGTATGGACCACCTAAAACGTAGTCATGTTCAACATTTACATGAAATAATTTTTGTAAATGGTAAGCATTGCTTTATCAACTTGAAAAAAAATTCTTACACATATGTAATTTTCAGTGTTTTTTTTTGTTTTTGTTTTTTTGTACAATTATAAACCAAAAGCTAGAAAGAAATCACATTATAGGGTAAACCGCGCTATTGTTAACACCCCCCAATGGCACATTGAGTTCAAATAATGCCCATGCGTTGAATTTTTGAATTTTTTTATATAATGTTTGTCAAAAATAGTTTTTGAGCTATAGCTAATTCTATGTTGTTTGGCATCTTTACGTTTCGAAGTTGACAACAATGAAAAAAAAAACTGTCAAAAAGTCTATCCCAAGTTCGCGCCCTTTTTGAAGTGAATGTTAAAAAAGACATAAGAAAAGTGCTGACCTTAGAGTTTATGAAACGGTAGAGCTAAATCGATTTTGTTTTTTTAAAGTGCAGTTTAAATAAATAAATATATAGTGAATAAGAGGTTCAATTAATTTACTTTAATGTTTCAATAAAATTAAAATATTTATTTGTGTTATCTACTGGATTAGCAAACTATAGGTATATTTCAGCCATACGTTGGCATATGCCAATCATTGGCGAAAATGGCAATTACTGGTTTATTGGCACTATGCTAATTATTGGTAAACATGCCAATCATTGGGTAGATTGCTAATCGGTGGGTTGATTGGCACTGCTTATCGCGGTAAAAATAGATTTTTGTAATTTTTGTTAATTTTATTGGAGTTTACAAATTTTTGAATTAGCAAAATTGTTATTTCTAAGAATTTTTAACTATTAAATTTAACTCTTTTAGATGCCAAAGCCAAAAAAATTTAGCAAATATAGTAAAACATACCACGGAAATGTCATAAACGAAGCTCTTAAAGTAGTCAAAGAAGGAATGTCAAAAAAAGCGGCTTCTGTAAAGTATAATGTTCCTCGATCGACCATCCAATTCCGATTAAGCGACAAGTTTCAAAAAATTCGACCAGGCCCTGAAACTACTCTATTATTTGAAACTCTTGAAATGGATTAAAAAATGTTCACACAAAGGATTTCTGCAGCGAAAGCTTGAACTAAAAATTAGTGTGCAGCAATTTTTAAACAAAGCTGAAAGGCCAAACCCGTTCAAAAACAATCTCCCTGGTGACAAATGGTATAATTCTTTTATTCGTAGACAACCAGAATTGGTTACAAACACCTGAAGCTACTACCAGCCTAGTGCGAATGTCTCTGAGCAAAATGTCAAGTCGTGGTTCGAAAAAATAGAAAACTACCTAAAAGAAAACGGATTCTTTGACATTCTGCAAGATCCTAAAAGAATTTTAAATGGTGACGAGACCAACTTCCAATTGAGTTCAAAAAATGAAAGAGTTATTGCAGAAAAGGGGACCAAAAATGTATACGAAATCGAACATGCTCAAGCTAAAAGTGCTTTACAGAAATGTTTTCTGCTGCTGGCGATGTTACTCCCCCAATGATTGTTTATCCATACAAAAGGATTCCATCAGAAATTCTATTGTCTGTGTCAAAAGATTAGGGTATTGATCGAAGTGACACCGGGTGGATGAAATCTGAGGTGTTCTATGAGTACATTGGAAATGTACTGTATCCTTATTTAGTCAACAGAGAAATTAAACTACCAGTACTTTTATTTGTCGATGGGCACAAAAGTCACTTGACTTATGAAAGAAGCACCATGTGTAACCAATTGCAAATAATTTTAATTGCTTTGTACCCCAACGCCACCAGAATTCTTCAGCCAGCTGATGTCTCACGGTTTAATCCATTGAAAACCGAGGAGAAAAAGGGCTGTTCTAAGATGGCGACAGGAAAATCCAAACGATGTTTTTACTAAATTAAACTTCGCCTCTGTATTAGAAACAACGGTTTCTACGTTAAGCTCAAATGGTATCTCAAGAGGTTTTGCTACATGTGGCTTATATCCATGGAATTGTGAAAAGATCGACTATTCGAAATGTTTGGGAAAGGCCGTTGTAATGTGTAATGATAAAATTCAAGTTCCGAAAAATAATAATATAATAAACATAGAAACTTTTGAAAAGCTTGTCGGGGATAGTGCTATGGAATAGCTTAAAAATAAAACTGCAGACGAGATTATAGAATTAATCAGCCTTCGAAGTGTATGGAATTACATATGTTTCAAATACCAACGAACAAAATGATCATCATATGGAAGTTGAAAATGAAAATTTTATGCTGACAGTAGAACCATTGCCTTCTTTAACACTTGCCGCTAACACCCCTTCGAATTCTGCTGTGATTGAAGTATCAAGCTATCGAAAATAATATCAACGAATATCCTAATGCTGAAAGTCAAATTTTAGACAAATTGGATATTGACGTAATGCCTTTTATATAAGCTGGGATATGCATATTCCCAGAAGATGCTAACACTTTTAATAAAAAGAACCCAATATCTCAATGTTTGCTATGGCCAAAAACACCAGAGCGAAAAGGGAAGCATAATTCAAGCTTAAGCGCACATTTGGTTATAACTTCAAAAGACTGGCAAGACACTTTTACAAAAAAGAAAGAAGATAAGATAAATATTTCAAATCTGTCTTGGTTTGAAGACTTAAAAAAAATATTTCCATTGACTCAAAAACTGAACTTGTTGAAACAACTTCATTTACTATTCCTAGTACAAGTAAAGGTAATCTCGAAGATTTTACAGAAACACCAGTCTGTAAACTCATTAAATATGAGTATTCGTTTGGAGAACCACTTGAAATGAATTTGAAAAAAAAATTGTTTCTTTTTTTTTTTAATTAACTCGTTTACCAATGTTCCTTAGTTTTTATATTTATTTTATTTAAAATAAAGCTTAAAAAGCAATTAAATTAAAATACAAACAATTCATGAAATTTAAAGACTGAAATGTAGAAAAATTAGTGTTAAACTTCTAAATTTCAAATGAAAAATAATATATTAAGTTATTAAAAAACGAATATTCAAACCCGTTTTCTTTTCCCCGGATTTTCTGTAAGACTAAATTGTGGTAAGTATCCTTAAAATGCCAATCATTGAGTGGTTTACCCTATCGACTGGAAAGAAAGGAAAGGCGATGGATTTTACTAATATAAAATGTAATTGTTAAACCAATACAACACAATAATAAGTGACTTAAAGTTAAAATTTTACGCAAGGTCAATTTTAAACTAAATTTTTAATTAGTATTTTCTAATTCTATTTTCTAAAACTGATACTCATTTACAGTGTATTTTATCGCGCTTATAAAACTTTTAATTTGAGAAAGAATATTTTTTGTTTGCTCATTTTCAGTACAACTTTGACAAACCTATTAAATACATGGCAAAATGAACAATAAAGCTGAAAATAATAATGACGGTTTAGTTCCCGCATTTCTATCTATATTGGAAAGTACGTATATTGATATTTTGAAAATATTAGAAATGATATATCAATTTTTTTAATTCTAGAAAATATGACAGATCCGTTTACAGATAAGATTGAGTCTAACTTGAAAAACTTCGATAAGGACATTGAAAAGATATGTAATTTATTTTATCAAGGATTTATTGACTCTATTAATAACTTACTACGTGTTAAATCAGAAGTGAAATTCCTAACAAATGAAGTGTTTTTGGTTGAAGATACTATGGTAAAAATTTCTACTAAATTTATAACTACTGGGGAAAAAATAAGTAAAATTCGTTTGATTGAAAGTAATATATTAAAAGCAATTGAGTGGCTCCAGAAGTGCTTGCCAGTATTTGAGTGTTGTTCAAAATTTTCTTATTATATTTCAAAAAAGCAGTACTACGAGTCTCTTAAAGTTTTAGAAGCTTTGGAAAAGGACTATCTGCCGACTGTGACCACTTATAAATTTAGTTTTCAAATGCTAAGTAATATACCAAAATTAAAGGAAAATATAAAAGCGTATTCTGAAGCCGAATTTAGAGAATTTTTGGAAAATATAAGAAAATTTTCTTCGAAAATTGGTGATGTTTCTATGCGTTATACTAAACAAATGCAAAAGAAAAATGTAGATAACATCATCAGTGACTATACACAATCAAAAATCGCTTTAACTACAAATGAATCCGATATAAGCGCATATGATTTAATTGACTTTTCTCCAATATTTAAAACCTACTGTATTTGTAGTGAATTAGGATGTAAAGATTATTTTGAAAAAGACTATCGCCAACAAAGAAAGGATCAAATTAAACTTATTTTGCACTCACCGCGAAATATGCACAATGATCTGGATGTATATAAAATATACATATTTGGCGTCATTGGTTTCTTTGTTGTAGAAGATCATGTCAGAAATACGGCAGATGAAATCGCTTCAAAACTATATCTTGAAGATTTATGGAGTACATCATTAAGTACATTTGCTTCAAACCTTAATATGAATATTTGTTATTGCACTGATCCAAATATTTTACTTAAATTAAAAACAGTTACATTGTTAGCTATTCATAATTTGAAATCATGTGGCTATGGAGCAAATCACCTTTGGGATTTATTGTATATTACAAGGGACCACTATAATGATGTTTTATTACAAAGATGGGTTTTCATCTTTCGCACTATATTAGAAAAGGAAGATTTTTTACCAATAGAAGTTAATTCTGCTGAGAAATTGGAAGCGCTTGTAGAAGTTGTTCCGTTTAACTTAGAAATAACCGAACAAATTCAGTTTCCAAAAAATTTTCCATTCTCATGGATGGTTCCTAAAATTTATAATGAAGCAAAAGAATTTAATTATGCCATAATGAAATTTTGTGAAGATTTACCACTCATGCCAAACGAAGTAGCCACTATTGTACGGAAAGCCGCAAATTTGCTATTTACAAAAAGTTTCAATAGTTGCATTACAGCACTTTTTCGAAAGCCGGGTTTAACGCTACCACAAATAATTCAAATTATTTTAGATACAAAATATTTAGATATTGCTGCGCCATATTTAAATGATTTCATTTCTGATATGACAGGTGCTCAAGGAAATGTTAACAAAGTGTCTACGCAAGTATATCAAACAAGCTTTGAAGCAGAAAATGAAGTTGGAATAAGAATATGTTCCAAAATAGACGAATTTTTCGACATTTCGGATTATAATTGGCTATTGGTAGAACCTAATGGCAGTGCTTCGGCTTATATGACAGATATGATTTCATATTTAAGAAACACTTTCCAAAGTTTTGCGCATATTTTGCCCGAAATAGCGCAAAAAACATGTATAAGAGCTTGCAGGCACATATCCGAAAATATTCGTATTCTTCTCCTGGACAATGATGTAAAATTAATTACTTCAGCGGCTCTGCAGCAAATAAATTTAGACTTAATGCAATGCGAATTTTTCGCTGCTTCAGAACCTGTGTTTGGTTTAGAAGAAGGGTGCCTTACAAAGCAATTCCAACAAGTTAGACAGTTGCTAGATTTGCTTATAATGGAAGAGTGGAGCTCATATTTGCATGACTATGGGAAAGAAGAAAATCGTTATAATATGGTGGACCCAAATGCTGTATTAATTATTTTAGATAAAATGAAGGAAGCTGACAAAAAAGCGTTGTTTTCTGTATTAAAAAAATCTGAAAGAGATAAAAAGAAACTTCGTGATGCTGTTCAGAAGCAATTAAAGAATTTAGTAGACCGTCTTTAAATTTGTATATGTACATGCAAACAAGTGCTCACTTTTTAAAATCAAAAAACAAATGATTTCAGTTAATTGTAATAGAAGGACCTTTATAGATCTTACATTTTCAAAATTAATAAAGATATTTATACGTGTGATGTTTTTGCTGTTTGGTTTTTCAATGTTCTCTTTTTGACAGCTAACGCGTGACATGTGTCAAAGTCAATACTTACACCTACCTTTATAACTTATTTAAGTTTTTTTTTTTATTAAAATTCGTTCTCTGCAGAAAATGTATTTGACTCACTTCGACCATTTTACGCCCGCTTTCTTTCAATAATTTCGAACTTTTTTTTTTTTTGCCCAAAATGCACAAGCTGAACGTGTCCGACATGAAATTCCAGCAAGACGGCGCTACACACCACACAGCACGCGAATCGACTAATTGAGGATTAAGTTTTTATTGGGGGGATTTGTCAAATCGCTTGTCTATGCCGATAAACCAGTGCCATAAAGTGACTCAAAATTGGGCTTTCCGTATGAACCAATTAAAACGTAGTCATGGTCAACATTTATGTGAAATAAACGTTTAAAAGCAAATGGTAAGCACTGCTTTATCAACTCAAGCAAAAATTTAATACACTTGAAATTTTCATGTTTTTTTTGACAATTAAAAATCAAATGTTACAAAAAAAATCTCCCATTATATCGGCTGGAGAGTAAAGGCGATGGATATCACTAACATATAATGTAATTGTTAAACCAATACAACACAATGATAAGTGACTTAAAATTATTAGAAATAAATAAAAAGTAACAAGTAAATAATAATAGTCATATAGTGCACTTTGTTAATGTAAAAAACAAAAACAAATGCTCAAGTACTTGATTTTTAATTACTTTTGGCACATTGATTATAGAGCAACATTCACATTGAAAAAAATAAAGTGCTCTCAATTCTATTCTGCTATTACATACTATATGTTAGTAGGATTTCATCTTTGAAAATTTTCAGCTGCGTTTCACTACCCCAGATATGTTCTTCATTGATTTGTGTAGCAATATATTATAAAAGTACTTTATATTATTCACTTTTGACTTGATATTGAATTTAAAAATAACACTAATAATTTTTTTGTGTTTTTTAAGTACATGGTTTACGTTTTTTTTTAATCACTATTATATCTGAACTTAGCCTCCTAAATACTTCGCAAGCACGTATTTCAAAACTGACGTTTTTGTTCAACTTGACACGAATTTTATATATGAATTTTTTAAGCAAATTCATTAACCTTATTCCGTACCGAATTTCAACCTCCAATACGAAATTGTTCTAGCAAGAGAGTTCTTCGAACTTATTTCGGACCTCAACAAAGTAAGACCCGTTCCCACAATGGATATCGCTACACAAACCTTTTGATTGAAAGTCCTGACGTAATTTCCAAATGAGCCACCTTTGTCGCTCCAAAACTTCAAGATAATATGCGGCAATAACTGTTTCACACAGATAGAACGAAGTTTCTATCGATAATTTTCTTTGCTATAAAAAAAGTGCGATGAGCATTGTCTTCATTTTTGAAGGAACTTGTCGGGTTTGTTTTAGCTTGTGGTGAATTTTTTTACTTCCATTCTGCACTTTGACGCTTGGTTTCTAGATCGTATTCGAAACACCATGTTTCATTACTTATTTTCATGAAGTTTGAATCATTTCTTAAGTCCACAAATTCTGAATCATTCTCAGTGAAGCATCGCGGTCTTCCGCAACGAAATCATGTACTTTTGAGAACATTTCAAGCGTCCGAACATAAATTGGCCTTCCTGTGTGTTTGTAGTCCTCCAGCGTGTCTCTGCCGCCCAAAAACGATTATGCCAATGCACTCAAACATTCATCACGGTACACTTGTTGCATCAATCGGAGTGTTTCTGATGCATTTTTACCAAATTTTGCGTAGAATTTAATGACCGCTCTTTGTTCTATGTTAAAATATCAACATCAAATAAAAGGAAAATTCGTACGAAAGTTACGAATTTTAGTGCAACTGCGTTCTCGTACACAAAAAATTCGTAAAAGAGAGAGGTCACGAGAGAGTAAAACATTTCCCCTCCGTGTCAAAAGTTACGAGTTTTTACCCAACAAATTTCTGTGGGTAAGAAGACATTCCAACGTATTAAAACAGGTTAGTTGTTATTTAAAACCACTAATAGGAACTGTAAACTTCTGTAAAGTATTTAATAGACGAGGAGTATAGAAATGAAGTGACTCAACAAGATAGATAGAGATAATTTCGTTTATTTCTTGTATCCAGTAATTAACATACATTGAAAAAAGTAAAAAAAATATAATCCAACATTTTAAATATTTTGAGAAATTTGGCATTCTGTATTCGGAATAGTTTTGAATACCATTCTAAAAGAAAAAGTGGTAATATCAAACAATGTTACTGAATCAGAAGGTGGGATGGCCAGGTTTTATATAAGTTACTCTAATAAATAGATAATTCAAACTAATTTTTACAAGAATAATAAAAGTTAAATGATAGTTGTATAAGATTGAATTTACAATTACATTTTGACTATGAAATCATTAGTTTAAAGAAAAGAAAGTATAAACAAGAAATGCTATTTATGAAATACATAACATACATTTTAAACCATACATAAACATACCAGAAGTAATAGATTCAACATTTAAATAGTTTAAGTTGAACAACAGCCAGATTTTCACACTTCTTGCGAACATCACAGGTGAACAAATTGCTCTAATAGACTGCGAAAGATTATTGAATATACAAAAAGGGGATATGGAGTAGAAAATCTTGTACGCTGTTTTGCGATACCCTGGTATTGTAACCAAATTAGCAAAATTGCCACGTACATTAAAATTAGACATTAAACGAAAATTGCGATTACCAGACTTCATAAAGAAAATTTTTAATACTTTAAAACAATAAAGGTGACGTACCGGAAGAATTCTCTGAACAAAGAATAAGGGAAAACGTGGGCTCCTTACAGGTCTTCGACATAATTTGCGTATTACGTGCTTTTGTAAGATCAAAAGGCTTTTTATTTAATCAAAATAAGTACCTCCCCAACAAGCAATTCCATATTGAATTGGAACGGAAGTAAATTTTCAAAGATTCAATATGAGTAGAAAATTTCATATTGGAATCAATGTAAAGGCCAAGATACGAGGGCGGGTCAATAAGTCCGTGACTTTTGGATTAAAACACAGATTTTTTGATAAAAAAATGATTTTATTTTTCAACGTAGTCTCCCTTTAGCTCTATACACTTTGTCCGACGCTTCTCCAATTTTTTTATCCCTTCCAAAAAAAATGATTTGTCGAGGTCCTCAAAATAGGCCTTTGTTTGCGAGATGACTTCATCATTGGAGTCAAATCTTTTTCCACCAAGCCATTTCTTCAGGGTTGGGAACAAGAAGTAGTCGCTCGGAGCCAAATCTGGAGAATAGGGTGGATGAGGGAGCAATTCATAGCCCAATTCATGGATTTTTGCCATGGCAACTGCACATGTGTTTGTGGTCGACTGTGAGCAAACGCGGCACCCATCTTGTGGAAAGCTTTCTCATGCCCAAGTGATCATTCAAAATTGAAACCACTGAGCCATGCGAGATCCCTACGGCTTCCACAATCTTTCGCACTTTCAATCTTCGGTCGGCCAACACCATATCGTGAATTTTTTCGATTGTTTCGGGTGTAGAGACCTCAACTGGGCGTCCAGGACGTTCGGCATCTTCAGTGCTTGTACGGCCACAACGAAATTCAGTAAACCACTTTTTTACCATTGAAATCGATGGTGCAGAGTCGCCATAGTATTTATCAAGCTTAGCCTTGGTCTCGGTAATGGTTTTTTTTCGCAAGAAATAATGCTTAATAAGCACACGAAATTCAGTTTTTTCCATTTTCTCCTCAAATTAGTGAGTAGTCTGATAAAAATAGCTGTCAAACACAAACTAACTGACGCAGCAAGTTTAAATTTTGACAGGAGTCAACTGACAGATGCCTGTTGACAGGAGCAGTGTTGCTGTTTCAGTAAAGAGGTCAGAAATTCAAAAAGTCACGGACTTATTGACCCGCCCTCGTATTTAAAGTCATTAATTTGCTGATAAGATGTGACTGCAATCAGAATTAGTCAGTTTGAATCGTTGGCATTCGGGCGCATGAAAATGAATAAGCGGTTCATAATTCTGCGTAAGCGATAAATTGAAAAACATGATCTTCGTTTTGCAAACCATACTCTCAACTGATTCCAATCCCAGTTAATTTCGGCAACCAGATCTAAAGGATAACTTGCACCGTAGAAAAACCCAATGTCGTCAGCAAGGGCTGTGGGCAAACCTCTAAAGTTTAAGGCAAACAGTGAGTTAATGTAAATAAGAAACAAAATTGGGTCCAAAACAGATCTTTGCGGTGCACCCAAATTGAAGAATTTTATTTCGCTTCTTACCTCTTCTAACTTTACTTTCTGTGACCTGTTTTTTAAATAAGATGTAAGCCATTCAAGCATAAAGCCTTTAAAGCCAGCATTTTCCAGTTTAAGTAAAAGAATTTTATTGTCGACCATATCAAAGGCTTTGGTAATGTCAATAAATAAACCAGCTGTGCTCTTCTTTTCATCTAGGTTAGACATAATTTGGGAACAAAAATGAAGTAAAGCATCTTCTGTTGATTTGCCTCTACGGATGCCATATTGAGATGGACTAAAAAATTCATGTTTATTAAGAAAATTAAAAATTCTATCCTTCATCAGTTTTTCGAATATTTTACTAATGACTGGAAGTAGTGAGATAGGCCTATAGTTGCACATGTCACCATAAGACCCTTTTTTAAATAATGACACAATATCAGCACATTTAAGCTCGTCTTAAGTATCTATTATAAAGAATGCAATTCTCTTTAGCATTATATTGGAGATACCATCGGGGCCACAAGAATTGGTATTCTTTAAACTATGTATAGCTTTCAAAACCTCATGGGAAGTGATAGGTTTAAAAGCAAAAGAGCTTCCTTATCTAGGTTCCACAATACTAAAAGTCGAAGTACAACAACAACCAGTTAAATTGACTAACGAAAGCTTCAAGTTGCTGGCTATGTTAGTGAAATAGTTGTTAAAAGACTTGGCAATGGCAACATTATCGGAGACGTCATAATTTCTGATTCGAATGGAGATAGGTTTTTTTGTAGGTGGATCTTTGCTAAGCAGACTGTTTATTATGTGCCATTCTTTTAATTCTGCACATAGCTTTATGTATTTTCTTTTTAAGCATTGATGTTTTGGGAATCTAAGGCATTTTTTCCAGAGCCAATTCTTAAAGTTAACTTTGCTAGCCAAATGCAATGATATCCAAGGCTTGAGACGTTAAACCACCTTTTTGGGCGAAGAAACTATGGAACAATTCCGGATATGCCTTATGAGACAATAAATAAAAAGAGTGAAGGCAGATGATGAATCCCTACAAAAGAACACATCTTCCCAAAACTCTTAAAAAAGATTGTATTTTATGCCCCTATTCTGATTGTAATGTGGTCACAACTCACGAATGTCTGTGATGTGAAAATTGTGATTCCTGTCTTGTGAGGTTTCTTGTGAGCATTCAGCTATTTGGTATTCTGTCCAATACCTCATAAGAAATAGTTACCACGGTGTAGTGAATTCATTATTCTGTCAAAAAATTCCTCTTTTTTTTTTTTTGACAATCATTATTTAATAGAAGTTTGTGAAATAAATAATAAAATAACGAAAAATGGCGGAAAAATTTGATGACACAGTCATCGATTAATGAGAAAGCATCATCACTTCCCCGCAAATTCCGTCGAATTTTTTTAATCTTTCCTTTTATTTGTTTATTTCACTCACAAGCACTCACTCCTCCATTGTTTTTTCAAAATTAAAAAATTAGCCTTTATTTTTCTCTTGTGACCGGCTTGTGAGCTGCTCAATAGGACATCACAATTTTGATAATTCTTGTGATGCTTACAACTTGTGAAGTTTTGGTTAGAATACGAAAACCTCACAAATTGTGACTCACCTCGCTCTTGTGAGGTTGTTGTGACATATCAGGCATCACAGAGGTATGCCAGAATACGGGCATTAGTCTCCTAAAATTGATTTATAAAATTTTGCTGGGATTAATTTTACTGTCCGAATTTTTGTCATTAGCAAGTTGTATAATAAGGCCCGTCATACAGTGATCAGTAATATTTAGATCAAGAACACAATATTCACAAGAATTTCGTCGTGGATTGCTGAATCGGGTATAAATGTGATCCAAACATCTACCTGAGATAGGCCTAGTGGTCTCATTAATACAACTTGCGAGACCATGAGTAGATAGTAAGGTTAAATAGGTCGAAACCGTTTCACTACAATCTAATGTATTAATGTTAATATCTCCAACAATAATTAAGTATTTTGCTTTTTCTCTTTCTAAAAAATCAGAAAATTCTGCTATAAATATTGAAACATTAAACTTATGCAGCCTGTAGACACAAAGAATAACGAATGCTACTTTGTTAAATTCAAGAGAAATTCTTAATATATCGGCACTTGCAAATTTGACGCACAGAAATTCAGTAACTTCATACCCCTCTTTCACGAAACACCCAACACCACCAGTTGCATAATTTTCGTTCGGGTTAATAAAGAATTCAAAGCCAGGAATATCATAATCTTTTCTTTCGAAATTGTAAATCCAAATTTCAGAGACAAACATTATATCTGGAACGCACAAGAATGAATCTAGCTGAGTGACAAGAGACGAGAAGTTTTCTCTTAAACTTCTGACATTTTGGTGTGCAATAAAAAGTTTGTTATTACAATAGTTACTATTTTCAAAAAGGATTGGAGGGTGGAAAAGTCGTCGGCTAGATCATTATCATCATTCATATTTAATTAAGTGTGCCGCATTAAATATTTACGAGATCATTAAAAGATCTGATCGAAATCACCTTACCACCCTCAACCTTTCTCACTAATATTTGATTATTTTTAAACCATACGTATTTACATATATTTTGTTTCTTCATTTCCTTTGCCTTCATAAAGAGAGCCTGTGTATAATTTGTCAGAGAGTCGTTGATAAAAATATTTCTCTTACTGCTGCCGTCATTTATGCTCCCATCGACGGGTCCAGATGCGAGTGCGTTGAGACTATTTTTGCTATTCTTCTTTGCGCCTAATATTCGTTGTTTCGTTTCAGCATCACCGAATTTCACGCAGACTATTTGTTTTTGCACTTGTGAAGTGGTTGAGTTTCCTTTAGTTTTAATATTTTTTACAAAGCATTTCTCTATTTTATTTATGGGGACTTCGATTGACAAAGCATTTTTAAAGATTTGATTATATTTGTTGTTGGTTTCTTGCTGCTGCTGCTAGCCGGAACATTTACAGGGTGAGATGGTGACCTTGAAGGAACCGCCGTTGCAGGTAGATGTATAGATCGACGTTTAAGCACTCCGCACTTGTTGCATCGAAAATGATTTCCACTTGTTTTCATGAACTCAACATCTTGTGCAGTGATGTTAGCAGAAGAATAATGAAAATAATTATTACAATCTTTGCAATTAATTTTCGTAGCACAGTTTCTATAAACTTTTTGCGAACACACTGAACACTGCATTTTGAATGATATAAAAATAACGTTTAAATAGTTCCTTAGCAATGCGCACCCCACGACAATCCAGAAAGGCGAAGACTTCACGCCCATAGAGGAAATTGTGGTAGCAGAAGTAACCGGTAGTACGCAGAACTTGGAGGATGCGTAGAGCATGACACTCCGAAACAAATGTGGTTGGAGGCGCCATCCAAGTTATTGCTGTCTCTCTTGGAGGACATGACGCCTCAAGTAGGAAAAACAGCAAGATTAAAGAACAAAAAAAAAATGTGGAAGGTCATAACGGAAAAACTATTGGAAGAAAGGTACGAATTTACAAAACTACAAGTGCAGGGAAAAGAACAAAGCTGCACAAGTCTAGAATTGGACGAAATCGTCTAATCTGTCCTTACGAAAGGTAATCACCCCTATCGTAGAATACGCCGGGGGGAACGTTTCACTCAAATTCACAACTTTTGATCGTTAAATACGTTCGAAGTGAATGTTTCACTTGTCGGTAAGGTGAATACATTTTGAGGCCATCGTAGAACACGTTCGAATTAAAACTCCCCGCACAAACTTTGACATTTCTCAAACGCAGCTATTTCATTGCGTATTTGGGTGTCTCTTGTAAGGTCCGATTTTTTTAAAAATGTAAATATACGCATATTTTTATTTTATTTTTAATATGTATTTTTGTAAATGTATCGTATTGCAGCAAAAAAAAAAAACAACAAACCGCGATAAATTTAGAGAATTGATAAATGTAATGAAGCTAAACCCAGATGTAGCAAGGAACGATCGCAAACGACCATCAGAGGTACTAAGCCAATTCTGGAATGACCTTGGCGATAAATTAAATGAAAAATTAATTAACTCTTTTATTAGAATGAATAAAACTTTCAGTTTTAAAATATATATGCCGATGAATTGCAGTATTTTTCT
This sequence comes from Volucella inflata, assembly GCA_928272305.1. Classification (NCBI taxonomy): domain Eukaryota; kingdom Metazoa; phylum Arthropoda; class Insecta; order Diptera; family Syrphidae; genus Volucella; species Volucella inflata. The sequence continues at coordinate 88,305,326 of OV743716.1, read as the reverse complement.
ACTGCAGGGTATTTCGTCCTCATTATTAGATGTATTTAAGTAAAATAGCTATCCACTTTCTATTTCACTATTATTCACTTGCTTAATTTGAATGTGAAATTGTTGTCCTACATTAATTCCCGTCATTTTTCACAAAACAGCTGTTTTGCAGTGCCAACTTCGAATTTGAAATACTTATAGGTAATGTAGTTCGCCCGACGTATTCTACGATGCATATGGAAAGTGGAAGTGAATCGAGGTAGTGAATTAAATCTCAGATACGGCGTATTCTACGATAGGGGTGAATATTTTCCAAAAAGAAACGTATTTGCATTTAACAAAATTATTGAATTATATATTTATTCAAGTGAGCTGGACAAACTTTTAGGAGAAAAGGGGGGTTTGTATCCTGAATTCGTTCTAGATAGGCAAGATAATCATGACATTTCTCGCGAAATGATGTTGGCAAGTGCCGGTATCAATGCTGCTGACTTATAATTGCAGCCATCAACTTCCGGTATTATTAAAAGATTTGCAAAATGTAAATGGTATTGCATCTCAACTCACTTATTTTATGAAGGTACATTTCATGAGACCGAGGAAGAGTCTTCAAGCTCAGCTACTACACCCATAGTAAAAAGACCGAAAGCAACAACTTTTCAAGAGAAAATTCTAAAAAGCGTTGATGCGCTACGGGATGAACGAGCTTAATATCACTTAATAATTCTCAAATTTCTGGGTAACAAAGAAGAAAAAAAAATGTATGATGAACGGGCTCAACGCAAGTTGGCGCTGCTTGAGGCAATAGCAGCAAATCTTGAGAAGATTGATAACTGATCTTTCAACTGCAAATGTTTTTATATTATATTTATTATGTTTTATTTACAAAACTCTTTTGTATGTTTATTAAGTTTTATTTAAAAAAAAAATGTTTTTTTTTGGTTACTAAGTTTTATTAAAAAAAATAATGAATTTTGAAGTTTTATTCGACTTTTTGTTCTGTTTATGTTAGACATTTCCAATTTGGATTTCTTCACATATTGCGTGTTTTACAGTATTTCCTGTATTTCCTCCATACTGCAATGGTTCCGGAACATCGTCGAGAGGAAATTCTGCTGTGAAATCCAAGTCGTCTTTGTTCGCTATGTTATGCAAAACGCAGGATGCTCTTATGCAATGGCATAATTTCTTAGCACCCCTAAGTTTGCAATAATAAAGCTGCCGGAACCGTTGTTTCAATATTTCAAAATAGTGTTCTATGTTGACGCGACAGGAACTCAATTTCATATTAAAGTTTTTCTGAGCAGTTGCCAAGTGGCCATTGTCTCTGTACGGAGTCACCAAGTGATTTGTACAGGGATAGGCAGAATCGCCTAATATGTAATAACCTAAAAAAAAATTTATTTAAGTAATTTCTGTACATTTAGATTTCAAAGTAAACAAACTGATGGCAATTTAGAATATATTGGTGCGTTTTGAAGCACCCAGCTTATCATGCGAGGAACCTGGAAACCCAACAAATATATTTAACAATTTCCTTCGCTCAATTGCAGATTGCTTGCAAACAGAGACTCGTTAGTTCTTTTCTGTCAATGAAGTCATCCTTGCATTTGTCTGGAGGGTCATGTGCAAAAAAGAAGACGTTCAAGCACAAGGTTGAAAGATTACTGACGCCGTGAACATAATCAAGAAGGTAAAGCAAGAAATGGATAGCGACAAAGATACCGTAGTCAAACGTGGACTTCCTATTTTCATGCTTACTTTTGATCGAAAAGAGAAAGTCGATGATATTTATAAAATTAAATCTATCTTAAATATCAGAGTCAAAAAAGAGCCCATTCGTAAGGGCAAGCAAACTATAATCCAATGCAAACGTTGTCAAGATTTTAACCACACGCGGGCGGATTGTCAAAAAGATCCACGATGCGTAAAATGCGCAGGCAAACATTTCTCGGAAGAGTGTAAAACATATAAGCAAATCCCAGCAGTTTGTGCCAATTGCACAGGAAATCACCCAGCTAATTACCGAGGTTGCGAAATCGCCAAAGATATACAAAAGAGGCGAAAAATTCCCACGAAATTTATTAATCCTGACCTAGAGGTGCAATATCCTAAAACCGATGAGCCCAAGACAGCTAAGAGAGTCACAATGAGTTCATACGCTGAGGTCGCGTCAAAAGCCAACTAAATAGATTCGGCCATTACAGATCCACTGCCTCAAATTCTCGCAGTCATCTTAGAAAAACTAGATGAACAAATAAAAATAAATAAGCTCTTGTTTGAAAAACTAAGCAAGCTTAAGTTCGTTGCTCGGAAAAAATCTAATAAAAATGAAAATGAAACAGTTGACTAAGATTTGAACATGGAACGCAAATGGCCTTCTGGAAAAAATCGACGAATTACAAATTTTTCTATGGAAAGACCATATTGACATATGCCTGATTTCGGAAACACACTTAAAAAAGGGAGTTAAACCCAAGATAAGGGATTACTCTGGTTATCATGCCTGCGCATCATCCCTCAGAAAACGCGAGGGGTGGATCCTCACTTTATATTAAAGACTGCATTAAGCATTCCGAGAACGTGACAATAGAACTTGAACCTATGTAAATAAGTTCAGTTTCCGTAAACATAAATCACATAGACTATAATGTAGCATCTTGTTATTTCTCTCCGGGATATAAGATGACAGACGACGACCACGATCACCTTTTTTACCAACTTGGGTCAAAAATTATTCTCGGTGGTGATTTCAACACAAAGCACACATTTTGGGGTTGAAGATTTATTTCGACGAAGGGCAGGCTACTGTACCAAGCAAGTATGAAACGTGGCTACTGGTCCGTCGACACAAATAAAATACCTGACCTGGTCGATTTTTTCATTACAAAAAGGGTCTCCAAATATCTCACGGCTTAAGAAGAATCCTATGATCTCTGCTCAGATTACTCGCCAGTAATCTTTGAAATCGGCAGGAGCATAGCAAGGCCCGAAAGACCGCCCAGATTGACGAATGAGGAAACAAACTGGGATGGTTTCAGAAGAAATTGCAAGGAAAATATTGCTTTAAGTGGAAATCATCTAAAGAGCTGCTTGGAACATTACTTCCTTTTGAACAAGAGGAATAAAACAAATATACGCGCCTGATATAGAAGGCCTCCTACGAGAAAAAAGAAAAGCACGGAGGAGATGGCAACAATCACGTGCGCCCCCGCATCAACCCTATTTGAACCGCCTATCAAATAAGCTAAAGCAAATGCTGCAAGAGTATAAGAACCGTGAGACTTCTAATTACCTCAAAGGCTTGACTGCGGACAAGAGTTCCAATTATTTGCTCTGGAAAGCCGTGAAGTCGAGTAAAAAATCTGTTATGCAATTGCCACCGATAAAAACAGCCAACGGCGAATGGGCAAAAGGAGACAAAGAGAAAGCGAATTTGTTTGCCGATCACTTGGAAGAAACATTCAAACCGTTCGAAGGACGTCAATTGGGCCAAGAACTTAATCTCAGAACAGGATCCGACAACTACAATATAAAATCCGTATCACTGTCCGGGCTAAAGCAAACAATAAGACACCTAAAAAAAGAAATAATTCTCCAGGATGCCATTTGATTACAAGTGAAATTTTAAAGGAGCTACCTAGAAAAGCGTTTGTCAAGCTCCTCCACATTATTACGGCTTCCATGAGACTTTTATACGTTCCAAGCCAATGGAAAGTCGCAGAAGTCATAATGGTTCAAAACCTGGGAAAAGTCCAAATGACAAAAAATAATACAGACCCATTTCGCTCCTGCCGATAATTTCAAAAGTCTTCGAAATTCTTCTGCTTAAACGTTTAAAACCGATAACTGATCCCGGATCACCAGTTCGGCTTTAGGGTCAAACATTCCACAATCGATCAGGTCTATCGGATAAAAAATGTAATTGAAAACGCGCCAGAGGGAAAAAATATTTGTTCAAGCGTTTTAATCAATGTATCGCAAGCCTTTGGCACGAGGGCTGTAAGTATAAGCTACAACAAATTTTACCGAGAGAAATTAATAGAATACTCGAATCTTATCTTGAAAATAGACTGTTTCGGTTTAGATATGGGATTCAATACTCTAAATTCAAGGAAATTCAAGCTGGTGTTCCGCAAGGAAGCGTTCTGGGGCCATACCTATTCTTACTGTACACCAGAGACATACCTCTAGATGAAGAGACTGTGGTAGCCGCGTTCGCGGATGACACTTCGATCCTCGCCACAGGACAAACAGCTGAATCCTCGATTGGACAAAATATTGGAGTGGCAAAAAGCTGGCGAATCGTGCTAAACGAGAATAAGTCAACACACGTCAATTTCACGTACAGAAAGATAAACAAATTACCTTTATTCATCAACTCCGTACAAATACCGTATTCAAATGAGGCAAAATATTTGGGAATGACCCTAGATGCAAATTTTTGTTGGTTTTTTTAAAAGCGAACACTAAGAAGAGCGAGTACATGAATTATTTCTTTGTAAATTCAAACGGTCTTGATTTTTATCAATATAGTTCGTTGTGTGAATATCTCGATTAGTGGTATTAACGATCGTCACTCTTTTTATTACATTTGTGTTGGATTGACTTTCAAAAAACAAAGGCGAACATTTATGAACTGATTTTATTTTGGTGTTTTGGTGACTTACCAATAGAAATCTCAGGCCCCACATACAGTCACTGGCAAAATTATTTACACATTGCTTAGCTTGCACTTTAACCAACCTATAAAGCTGGAGAACTTTTAAAAGTGGTATAATTATTTACACATCCATCAAACACAGGCAAAATTATTTACACAAGTGCAGATAACTGCATTGGGAAAGTAACGGTCCCAAATTTCTTTTGTTTGATGATATTTTGCGTGGTGTCCAAATATTGCCATCAGTTTCACTGGGTCTATAATAGAAAAATGTTGTACGAAGTGGCAAAAACTATTGAGCTTTCCTTTGAAAAAAGACCGGCCATTATTGCAGAATTCCAGGTGAGTGTTTCGGCAGTAGAACTCTCTAAAAAATATGAATGCAGCCGGAAAACAATTTATAATATAATTTCTAAGTTTTACGAAAATAAAATTGGTAGAGGCAGAAAAAGGAAAGGCGCTAAAATTGTTCGCTCCTTCAAAAGTAACCCACGTGAAAGTGTTAAAAGTGTGCTCATGGATATAAACAAAGATCGCGAAAATAATATTGTAAGTAAGAGAACATTGTGACGAAGATTAAAAGAAAACGGAAAAAATGCCTTCGTTATTCAGAAAAATGCGCATATAACACCCAAAAACAAGCAAGTTAGGCTACAATTTGCAAAAGACCCACATCAACATCAATGGAGGAGCATTCTTTGGACAGATTGTTCCATGGACGGTACATATGGGCGGAAACTTTATTATTCCAACCCTAGAATGAAGGCCAAAAAACCCGTCACTCAACCCACACGACATTCCAAAGGAGGCAAGATAATGATATGGGGTTGCATATTAAATAGTGGGGTGGGTCCACTTGAGACGTGCTCCGATTACATGAAACAGTCACATTATTCGAACATTTCAAGTGATGTTGCACTGGTGGCTGGTTCAGGATATATGGATGGCAATTTTATCATTCAACATGACAATGCACCGATACACACAGACTGGAACATTAAGATGTATTCGGCAGAAGAGGGTCAAGAAGTATTTAAATGGCCCCCTCAAAGTCCTGACCTTAATGTTATAGAAAATCGTTGGCACATAGTAAAATCTAAAATTTCTGAAAAAAAAGGCAGAACTGCAGATCAAACTTGGAAGGATTTTATAACGGCTTGGCGTACTCAATGCCAAGACGCCTTGCAGAAGTTATTGCGGCAAAAGGAGGAAACAGAACCTATTAAGTAATGTTACCTTAAATAACCGTTAACTTACAACTTAAAAACTGAAAACACTGGGTTTGTGTGAATAATTTTGCCTGTGTTCGATGGATGTGTAAATAATGTGCCACTTAGTTTTGTATGATTTTAACAGTTGCGAGTACTTGTTGGATTTTGATCATTTTTTTTTATTTAATGTTTGAATAAAACTGCAAATATTAAAAATGAGAAAAGTTAATAAACAATTTGTTCTTATTTCAAAAGTTCTCCAGGTTTATAGGCAGGTTAAAGTACAAGCAATGCAATGTGTAAATTATTTTGCCAGTGACTGAAAGCAAAACTTACAGTTAAAACCCTTTCAGCTATAAGACCAGTCCTTCAAAATGACAATTTGCCCAAACCAGTTCCATCTGCATCCTTTGGCATGCGATTCACAGCGGTCCACTTCAAGCTAATTTGATGAGATAAAGAGAGAAATTACCAAAAATAATTGATGTCAAAATCAAAGAGTATGCTCGTATTTCCATAAAACCTCAAGTTGGGGAATTAATAAGAGTTCCGATAGTTTGAAGAAACATTGAAAGTTTTAGAAAAATTAACATGGACATGCTTCAAAAACGTAATTGCAAATTTTTTGGGAAACCGTTCGAATAACAGCTATTGTTTAACGAGCTTCTTTTGGCTTAAAATTCACTTTTTGGATTGGCATCTGCACTTTTCCTGTGAACTTGAGGACGTAAAGGCTCCGGCCATGGAATCCGTCGATCCGTTGACCGTGGTGGCGTATTACCGAAAAATTTGTCACAATTATATGTAGATATACTACAACCGATGATGTTTTTTTTATTGCTGAGAGTGTTTTCTGGTGCTGGCGATGGCGCGATGGTTAGCTTTTTGGACTATCACGCAGAGGGTCCGTTGTTCGATTCCCGGCATTACCAACAATTTTCCGAATCGTCATCATCCTTTCGGAAGGCAACGACCAACTCCAGAAAGTAAAATTACCTATGAAAAAGCTTCTAAAGAGTGCCGTTCGGATTCGGCGATAACCCGTAGGCCTCGCTCAGATGCGACAAAAAATGTCAATATGGGCAACACAAATGAGTGTCAAGAAGCTAGCCCATGGCCCATACCGGGTTGCCAGCGCCACAGTGTTTTTTTGTTGTTTTGTTTTCTTTTCAAGTTATGATAAATTCTCTTCATTTTCTCAATACCTCTACCAATTATAGCACTTACTCTCCATTTTTGAATGCTTGAACCTAGATATGTGTATGTATGGTCTTCAGTGTGTGGATGTGTGAACTGCCAACGGAGCAATGTATTAAAAATCTAGAAAATAAACCTACCTTATGCATTAAAGTTTATGTATCCGTTGGTTATGGGGCACATTCCATAAGAATGTGGGTATTCAAATTAAGTATCAGCTAAGACCGAAGGAGCAGCGGATGCTTCGGAGTTTATGGGGTGGGGCCTTAAGCCTTACGTTATTTTGGCTTATATTTGGGTAGCTGACAGGTATTAGTGAATTCAGCATTTGACAATTTTCTGGGTTCTAACCACTTACATATTTTATTAGCTTCTACAACACCGTTATATGGAAGCTGAGCCAGCTGACAATTTTCCACGTCCTTTACGACGTACCGATCAGTAGGCAAAACCTTATAAATTACATACGGGCCGCGGTATCTCCGTATAAACTTTTTATTCTGTCCCACAGTTGTGTCAATATGTCTTATGACAACAAAGTCACCAATCGAGTATTTCCTTGCCGGCCGACTATGTTTGAGAAAATACTGTAAGCTGTACTCTTGAGATTTTTCTTTATTGCTTAACGCTTTTAACCTATACAAGTCACGATATTTCATATTACTAAATTTGTCATCCAAGTATTCCGTCAATTCATCGATAACACTACCCCGTTGGTTTACTCCGAACAATAAATGACTAGGTTTCTGTTTTGTAGTACTATGAAGAGTATTGTTCATGGCATATTCAATTTGACCCAACTTTAATGCCCAATCTGCATGTTGAACGGGCTTAGCCAATTTACTAAGCATTGCGCTAAGGACACGATTCACCCGTTCCACCTGACCATTAGCTTGAGGGGAGGCTACTGCAATTTTAACATGGACAATATTATAATATTATTTGCTAACAGGAAATTACTGAACTCATGCGTAGTAAAACAGGAACCCCGGTCGGAGATTATACGTCTAGAGCGACTATAGTAGCTGAAATATTTTTCCAGCGCACAACATACTTCCTTGGTGCTGGTCGAATTGACTGGGGACAGGCGAACAAATTTTGTAAGTGCATCGATAACTTCAAGCACGTGCTTAGATTTTGAAATGATCGAAGGTAGAGGACCGAAGTGATCCACATGAACTGTATCGAACGGAATAGTGAGTGAATTGCAGTCTGTGATTATTTTAAATGGAATCCCTTCCAAGTACACACGAAATCGTTGAAGCGCACAAATAATAGAAAGAGTACCCAATTCAAAACTATGATATTTTGATTCAGCCGTGGAGGTCGACAACTGAGTGGAATTTACCATCATTCTGTCGTTGCATAAAAGCTGCGCCAAACCCATGGCTACTGGCATCGCAATGAAGTTCTATTTCGCATTTTGGACAGTAGATTGCGAGGACCGGTGCAGCCACTATTCGGTTTCGTAGTTCGGTGAATGTCTTCACACAAATTGGATTCCCTACGTAGCAAGTCTAATAGTGGTGTAGCAACTTTTGAATAGGAGGGCAGAAACTTTCTAAAATATGAGAACTAAACCTATACAAGCATGCAGTTGCTTTTAATTTCTTTGGATTGGATAATTTTTTATAGCCTTAATATGTGCATCACTTAACCGAATACCTGAACAGTTGAACAACTAACCTAAGTATTGAATTTCGTCATAGGTAGATTTGCACTTACTCAATTTCACCTCGAGACCCCTTTCACTTATACTCCTCAAAACCTTTTCGACTACCTGTGCATGCGATTCCAAATCGACAGATGCAATCAAAATGTCATCAATGTAAATAATGATCTTGCCAACGTCAATCAAGTCACGAAAAATGTTGTATACAAAATGCTGAAAGGTACTCAAATTGGCCATGAGGTGTAACAAAAGCGGTTAATGGGATTTTCCCGCAACAAAGTTTACCTACTTCCCTGTTCTTGTCCCTTCACTCCCTCTTTTCTTTGAGTGGGAAGACCGAGCTCTGGCGGAGGTGGAGGGCAGCCATGGTCCCATCAGCCAGTGGCCCACCGACCACGGACCTCGGAAAGGACCCACATAGGTTTACGGGTGGTTTTATCCTCAGAGGAGGACGAGGTGGTTTGGTCGGTGAAGCCCTAAGGACGGTAGGGAGACTCACGACGAACCAGGAGCCTAGGGTGCGATAGGAAGTCCACCAAGATCACCGTTGTCGGAGCTCGTAGGCTAAACGGGAGACTCGCAACGGGCAGCATCAGACGGGGCGTCTGAAAGTCATCGACGGGTGGGGACGGACTGTCCTTTTTAGCCAGACACCCCAACACGATGATGACGGGTGGGGGAGGACGATCCCCGGACCATACACCCCAACGAAAGCCAAGTTATACAAAGGCTTTGGAATTACCGGCATCACATCTTGTAATCGATGTGGATGCTTACACCAAAATGTTGAAGGGGGAAGAGATGACGATCTCTTTTATAGCTACACCCCCAACGAGGGAGCTACGGAGGAGCGACGGCGGTGTGCAGGCGGACGGCCAGTATAATATACACATCCCAACGTCGTGTCAACTGTAAGAGTCAGGTTCGACGGGTGAAGGGACGACGACCCCTTTGAAGCCAGCACCCCACCGATGGAGCACCAAGGGAGCAGCAGAGGCTGTAGGCGGACGGCCAAGTTACGAGACAGCCTCCAACGTGCGAACATAAAAACATTAATAAGAATAACAATACACCAATACAATAAATAACAATAAACCACATAAATAATAATAATAACAAACAACATCAATCTACATTCACATCAATATAAACAATACGAGTAACAACAAAATGATAAAAACAATAACGAAACTATTAAAAACAAAAATCATAATATAGCAGGCGGGCAGAAACGCCCGCAGCATACCAATCAAACGAAACAAAAACAAAGCAAAACCAAAACTACGAGTACATAATTGTAAGGAATGACCCGCTATTGGTCAGTCCCCCCATTCCCCCCAAATCTGAACGCCGATCCACCGGAGGAAGTAGGGACCCGAGGTAATATAGGACAGAGGCACATATACTTAGCTTTGTTCGGGGCGGCGGTTTAGAGAATGGCTAAACCGGGGTATAATCAGACTGGGATTATACCCACACAATCTTCCTCCTTCGTTCCAACACTCCATGTACCTTCGATCAGACTTTCTTTCTCTTTCGCGTATGTTGTTGTTTTGCAATTTTGTTTAGTTCGATGGGGGAAAATTAACCGGGGATCAGCAATGAGAGAAACATTGCTTCTCGCAATTTTCATTGTAATTCCATTGTCTAGGGAAATAGCTAGGCATAGCTAGGATCCACAAGCTCTTATAAACTCGCTCAGTGGAGTTCCCAGTTATCACTGGAAGCGGGAGAGAACTCAATGTCTGAGGAGTTTAGAATGAGAGTATACAATTGGAAACAATTGGAATGTGTGAGAGGCCTAGTTGGACATGGGAGCACACACTAGCAAAGTTTGCTAGTCGTGTAGCTGGAAACCCCATTGTTGGGTCCACTAGAGCTAAATGAATGTGTGTGTGAATGGGTGTGAGAATGTGTGTGAGAGTCTGGCGAGAGTTTGTGGAAGAAAAAAAGATCTGGAAGTCACTTTTGTGACGATCAGCAAATTCCGAGGGTCAGCGAGAGCTTCTTTCTTTGTGCGTATATTTAAAAAATAAAAAATAAAAGTAGAGTAAAGTAGATTTTAAGAAAATCGTAAAATAGAATCGCGAGTTGTGAGATAGTTTATCCTGGTGGGAAGAGGAAAAAGCGTGGAAAAAGGGAGGATAAGGAGAAAGGAAGTGGATTGAGATAGGGAAAGGATTTGCAGGACGGAGAAGGGGCAGAACCACCAGGAACTAAGTTAAGTATTGTGCAAATTAAATTATAGTGCAGTGTAGCAATTCGTTTTTCTGTATAAAGTGAAAAGTGGGTGGGCCGCGCGTGCGTACAAATCTCGAGATTAGACGAGACACGCGACCCGTTAATTATTTTCTTTGTGCGTTTCATGATTTAAACCGAAAATCACGTGGCGCTCAACAGTTCTTTCGTTTATACCCAGGTCCAGCTGCCATTAACGTGCTACCTGGAGGTTTCGGGAACCCACAACACAATCAGCAGGCAAGGCACATGCAGAGAAAAAGGGCGTAGACGCAGTCTTCTTTTTAGTAAGTGATAAGGACCCTTGTTTACTAAATTCACTAATGTCTTTTTCTAAATTAATAAATTAATAAAACATATTTCAAATTTATTTGCGTTATCTCTACGAGTATAATGCGATACATTTTTGATTTTAGTTTGTATTACCTATATATGAATATCAAATATTTTCATAAAGACGCGCCCCAGAATTACTGGCATTGTCATCGTTTCATTAGTTGTAACTACAAAGAAATAATTTTGGATTCAGTACGAAATTTTACTAGGCATGTTATCGTACCGTGAGTATTAATTGTTTGCTTTCCAAGACCGCGGAATTTAGTTTTTACTAAAATATCTGACAATCTAACGGACGCTGGAACTCTTGAATGAAGAAAAAAGAAGATATATGAACTCAATGCATCTATAGTATCTTGATAAGAATTACAACAATTAATAAAAGCCACACTTACTATTTATATTACCCGCACGGCTTCTATAATATCATCTTTGGCATCGGGGTTGGAAGTCATCTCTGATAATCTCATGGCAGCATTTGTCTGGTTACGTCTCGATTTCGGTTAATCCCTGTGCTGATGACCTATCTGATGACAGGTGAAGCAGGATCCAGGAGGCGTAGGTGGTTTCGGTCAGGCGCTGCCCGAACCGCAAACAATTATAACATCTTATTACTTCTTCCCCAACGATACCGGTGATAGTGGTGGTCCTCGGTTTAGAAATGTTAATATATGTGCTTGTCTTGATAATATTCTTTATTCAACGTTGCTGTTATTGATCCACTCGGTGAACTAGATCGTCTATAGTTTTAGCTCCATATAAAATGGCGACACGTTAGTATTCGTAAAATGCTCAGCTCCTCCTTCAGTTGGCGTGCCTCATCGTTCGATGTGCTATCCACTGAATCGGGTCCACTAATGGATATGACAGTGGGCTTAACAGCGGTCATAGCAGCAGCTATAGCATCGGGTACAGCCAAAGCAGGGGCCAAAGCAGACACAAAAACTGCCAAAGCAGCAGGTATAGCATCGGGTACAGCAGCAGATGTACCATCGGATACAGCGGCAGGTATAGCGTGGTATTCAGCGGAAACTCGATTTTCGCTGCTGAAAGATCGTCGATAATAACTTGCCGGGTTACTCGTCGGTTCATTTCTGTATTTTATTTTAATAATTTTTAGAATTTTAGTGGTATCACCCCACACCTGAATTGTTATCCTGTGTAAGAGATCAACAACGTGGTTCCTTCTTTCTTACTTTCACAAACAGAATACAAAAAGCAAAGCAAAAGAGAGAGGCCGGAAATTCCTTTTCCTCAGTACATAAATTAATGTCAAATTAGCTCGTAAATTGAGTTGGTAACGCCACCCCCTAGAATGGCAAGGAGCTTTCGTTTCCCTACTCCGTTCCGGCACCTATTTCTAATCTCGCCGATGCGGTGCTATTTTCAAGAGGCACATAAGCCAGTGGTATGGAATTAATAACATTTTTCACTTCCGCCATCATGCTACGAAGCAGTTCTTCGCTAGGAGAACTGGACGGAGAGATTTTGTACAGCACTTTTTTTGCGGATCGAATTAGCGCCCCCGTGCTTCTCCCATTTGAAGTGCCGCGGGCGGATTGAAATTCCATTTTGTATTAAGTGTGGTGAAGTAACGCAAAAATGCATTCCCATCGATTTCTGTCTCTACAGAGGTGGTTCCGTAATCTCTACAGTGCTTTGCTATGAAGTTTCTAATTGCCAGGATGAATGAGGAAGTGTTCAGTGAATGTAGGGTTTCAATATGAATAGTCCTTATGGTCAAACATGTGAACAACGCACCATACCTTTTTTCTTTCTGACGACTTACAGCGACCATGAGGATTCCGATAAAAATGAATGGTGCTACGAATGAAGCAAGTCTTGCTCTGTAGCCATTTGTGGCACCGCTTTGTCTATTTTGCAACGCTGGCAGTGTTGATCTCTTTTTGTAGGTGGTACGTAAGCGAGGTATAAGACATTTTTGACGTACGAGTAACTCGTTTATCACTCTCTCGTAGTTTGAATGATGATACAATTCACGGTAATGCATGAGGGCTAAACGTGTTATATTATTTTTCTTTGAGAGTTTTATAGGTCGCTTTTGATCCTTCAGATAAAAAGCATTATCGATCCTTCCGTCGACGCGAAGCACGTTTTTTGATCTAGAAAAATTTATACAACAAACTAGACCTCTTCAATTTTTTGCCAGCCAATGTTGCCAATGTAGAAGTATCTCTGCCCGCTGAAGCTCGTTCTAAGTTATTTCTGCTTTAATACCTTTTGCTTGCAGTTTGCTGGGAATAGGACAACATAGGTGGCAGTTCTTAACATTCTACATTCTAACCCAGTTAGAGAAACGTTGAATACTCAATAAATGATTTACTTCGGATATATGGAACAGTTGTTGCTTTTGCTCGACATCGGTCGGCGTACAGTCACCTTCTTCTCTAGGTTAATTATGCCTCGGTTGCAGCAAAAATTGAGGCCCGCAGAATGCGTAGGTGATCTTAGACCCAAAAATATATCATTTTGCTGTGAACCCTTTAAATACCAAGCATATTTCCAATACCACTTCCTTGTTCAACTCTATGATTTCGTTTACTACCTGCTGATCCTTGTTGATATATTCGACATCGGCAACTAGTTTCCTTACTTCTTCTATGGTGTCTACCGACATCAGAAAGTCGTCGACATAATGATCTTCTTTAATTGCCTTTACAGCCACAGGAAGAGCTTTCTCGAACTAAGATGCATTGAGTTTTTGGACGAATTAAGATGTGCTTGGAGCACAGGATGCACCAAAAATCATAGCATACATAACGTAAGTGGCAGGGGGCTTGCTTTCGTCAGATTTCCCGCAGAGAAATCGCTGCACATGTTAGTCTTCTGGTAATATTTTGTGGAACATCTGTTCTATATCACCGCGAATCGCATCGATTCCTCTCGGAACGGGAAGCATAGCCGGAAGCGATTCCAGTTAGTTAGGCTCTTTCAACAATAGAAAATTTAATGACACGCCGTATGATTTCTCTGCCGCATCCCATACAACACGAGCTTTGCCTGGTTTGTTTTTATTGAAAACTGCCAAAATTGGCAAATATTGGTATTTTTGTTTTAACTTTGTTTCGCTTGCGGGCAATTTACGTATATAACCCTTCGAAAGATATTCCCTTATGGTATTCGTAAATACCAGACATAGCTCTGGCTGTGATTTAAGTTTCCTTTCCAAGCATATAAGTCTGTTCTTTGCCAACGAGTAACTATCCGGTAGCTCGAATTCGTCAAAACGCCACAATAGAACGCTCTCGAAGTGCATGTCTGCTCTTCTCTTCGTCAATTCATTCAAACGTTTCAGTGCACGGGTTTCCTCATTTCTCTTTTTTTTGAAGTAACATCCAAACTTTTAATAGAAAAAGAATCCTTAACTAGATTATACAAATTCACACCGTTATCTTATAAATGTAGTAGCTATGAGATTCCCCGTAATTTTACCACCCCCATATATAACCCACCCCAGGTAAGTTCGGACAGCTTACGGTTTGTTTTCCCGTATTTCCTTTGATGTTCCTGGGCTCCAGTTATTAACGCCTATAAGTAATCGCGGAGTAGCATTATTTTAGCTGTAAATTGGGAGGTTTTCCAGATGTTAGAAACGTTAGCTAAGTATTTTGTACAATAGTTCAGCGTTTTCATAGGAAGGGACAACTTACGAACTACGAGTATGTTCACCTCTAGAGATGCAGTTTTGTCATTTGGAACCTTGTTGGTAACTACCAGTCGCTGGATGCATTTTCTGTACGGTATATTTGACCTGTCCATTTTAAACATAGCGGACGAAAATCTCCTTTTAATTCGAGTTCGGAGGCCAGTTCCTCATCAAGCGAACTGACTAACGAACCTTCGTCCATGAAAGCAAATGCATTTATTATTTTATTCTCTCCGCGAATAGATACTGGCAGAACTTTGAACAATGTTCTGCAGTCTGCCTCGCTATGTGCACTGACATTTCCCTGTTCTTCTGGTATCCCGTCCCTTTCTTCACAATTTCGTTTTTGTGAAATTAAGGGATTTTAGAGCCTGAACTAGGATATTGTGGTATAGAGAGAAAAAAATCAAAAATCCAGTGTTGCATAACTTTAGGATCATACATCATTAATAAACTCTCCACGTTGGAGAGTTCAGTTACTACCCCAGATTCAAACCAGGAGTTAGGAGAAAGAACAGAACAATAATTTCTCATGGGATAAAAATTGCATTGTTTAACAAATTAACATAAAAGCAAGACATTTACAAAGAATAAAATCATCATTTTTATAACGTTGAAGTGAACAGTTTTGTTTTATTAAAAGTTAATTTATCTACATAGTTTTCTGAAATAGTTTAACAGCACTGTTTTTATCCCCAACTACATTTTATTAACACAGTTAAAATAAAGACAATTAATAACCAGCGCCGAACATTTTGGTCCATTCAAACCGCATATACAATTAAATTGCTGCAATAATATCAATCAAATACATTTAATATGGGGCATTTAAAGTTGACCCATATGGTAACCCTGTAACTTTTGACAGTGCTGACAGATCGGCAGATGTCATACCGCGTTGGAAGCGTCATTCGAAGGCAGTTTATACTATCGAACAGTACACTCCATCGAAATGACTGAAAACGAGCTTGACTTTTGGCGAAAAATCATCATGTCAGACGAGACACATTTCTCGTTAAATGGAGGCGTAAAAAAGCAAAATTGAACAAACTCGAGAAACTTGAGTACAGGTGTGAATCGCTTTATGGACTAGATGAGTATTCTAGTACCCAAAGTTCTCTTTCAGACACAACGTTGGCTACAAGTTTTCCTCAAAACAAAGATATCCGTGTTCCAAAAACCAACAATCCTGAGTTCTCAGGCTGCTACACAAGATGGCGCTCGTTCCACGATCTTTTTTGTATCGCTTATTCATAGCAACACGTCTCTCGGAGGTATCCAGAAGCTCCACTACCTAAAGTCAAGTCTCTCAGGAGAAGTAGCGAGACTTCTGCGACATATGGCACTAGACGCAGGGAATTATGAGAAGGCATGGAAACTTTGATGGCAAGGTACGACCACAACCGTGTTATAGTGATCTCACAGCTATAAATCAAAGGACACAAACGAAGGAAAAAGCGGAAGGCGTTAAATCCCTCATGAACACTTCTTTTGAAAGTATCTACGCATTCGTGGGACGTCATCATTATTTATGTCATGATAAAAAAGCTGACGGCCTCAACGCAACAATTATGGGAGGATAAACTGGGCACCAGCAAAGATCTTCCCACATTGAAGGTCTTCACTGGCTTTCAGACACTAGAAGCTGTAGTACAAAAAGGGACATCTGGGTCTATAGCCAAGCCATGTCCAAAATCGCAACCACCTGCTAAGATATACCATGCTCTAACAAATTTTAATCAATTCCGGTGCAAGGTATGCAACAACCGGCAACACTCGTTACGAGGATTTAAGCTATTTCTGTGCATGAACGTGACGGGGAGGCAACAGACTGTTCGACAAACAAAGGTCTGCGACAACTGTCTGGCCTACTTCTGTCATCAACGGCACCACTCTTAAATGTACATCAATTTTTCAAACAACACAGAAACAATTCCAGAGTTTCAACAACATAACATAAATAAACAACACAAAGAGTCGCAAATGAACCCAAATGCAAATTCCATGCAAGAAGACCATCCAGTTGGTACGAAGTGGTTTTTAGCTAAAGATTGTTTCTCATTTCAGAAAACACAGTCAACTAAAGACGAGATGACCAAAAGAACCATTCTTTCAGCAATAGCCAAGTTGTTTGATCCGTCTAGTTGGATTTCTCCATACGTGATCAAGGCCAAGTTAATCATGCAACAACTGTGAGGAAGAGGAACACAATGGGACCAACCAGTGCCTGAGGACATACGATGAAAATGAAAGATTCTACGGAACGACCTCTTAGTACTGGAGCAATTAGAGATCCCTAAGTAGATCCACAGTCACAGAAGCTGCAGAATCACCGGACTCAGCGACGCATCAATCAAGACGTATACATCTTCGTATGGGATCAACAAGAACTGACACATATGCATCTTCTGGACTTCAACGTACCATGGATTCGAGCTCTATCTTCGAGCTGGACTATGTTCGTGAGCAACAGAGTTTCCGAAATCCAACGTCTAACAAATTCGCAGATGTGGAGACACATACAAACAAAACATAACCCAGCTGATCTGCCATCGCGATTTTGCCATCGGAGCTAAGGGGCAGTGACTTTTGGTGGAGTGGCCCATCTTTCATGATAGACCAATGGCGCTTCCAAATCCCAGAGCAACCTACAAATATTAACACTGAGGAGAAAAGACGAACAATAAAAACGCATGTTGCCAAAACACAAACACAGATACAACAAAGAATAGTTGGACAAATTATCGGAAAATTTTGCAGACTGCACACGATATTACACGAGTTGGCGTACTGCCAACGATTTGTTTCCAACTGCAGATTAGGATGCAAAAAATTTGGGCCTTTGCAAACAGAAGAGTTAAACAAAGCATCAAAGACGACAATAAGATAAGTGCAAAATGACATTGTAAAACCGCACGGCAGTTTTATTAACTATAGAATGCATTTATTTATGCATTCATTAATGAAAAACACTTATTATTTTGTACAATACTTGAATTTATGTAATTCTCTTTATGTTAAACTTTAGTTTGTTAATTGAAATCCACTCATAAAATTCCTTTCTAAAAATTTAAGTGCGTATGTATCTGTTATGAAAATTGTAAAATGGATTTAAATTGAATGAATGAATAAAAAAAAAAGCGGATAATGATCAGGTCATATAAACGCGAGTAGGCCATATATTGTTTGGCAAATTATATCTTTCCTTTTTTTATCTTTTGAGAAGGACTGGTGTTGCATTGGGACTGAATGCAACCACGCAAGGGAAATATTAGCTCGGACCAAAGGGAAATCCCAATCTTGCGGAAATTTTCCCCAGGTGTGGGAAATAAGAATGAGACCTTCATAGTTGTATGTGTGAGAATGGAAGCAACGGAGGTCCATAGCATGGTGGCACACTTCAGCAAAAGTGCGAAGTGTTGCACACAAAGCCCCAAATATAACACGTTTTGTTGGTCGCCGGGTATCGGCTTTGATATTGTTTCTGCCACTTTTTTACAAATAAACCCTATTATAAAGTATTGCAAAAAAAAACTCTGTTTCTCTTCACAGCCTTTGTTACAGCATACGGTTTTGTACTTCCGATTTCAAAAGGGCATGGCGCCTACGATTTAATTATTCCGACCTTTTTCTCAATCAATTTGAAAATTTCGCGAATCTTTTCCTGAACCCAGCCCAGCTGAGCAGCCAGCAGGTTCAGCAAACAATTTGCTGCCATTGCACATTTCCCAAGGACATTTTATTTTTCACCCTGAATCTCAAGTGACAGATCGCCACTTGCAGCTTTAACCACCAACCACGTGATTCGTTTTTTTTTGTAGATTTCGACAGTTTAGTTCTTTGATTAGTTTTTTTTATTTTGAGGGCAACCCGGCCATCATAAATATTAATAATTAGTTAGCCCGGGAAAATTGTGCAACAAGTGTTCTGAATGTAGAAAAATATGTGGGAAAGCTACTCCAAGCATTGACATCCCCTTCTGTTAGAATATTTTCCAAATTAAACCTCGTGATGGTTTGGCCTGGTGGAAGATAGAGATTTATGTATGTAAATTTTACCTTAAGATGGTTAACACTAAGATATTCGAATTAATATTTACCGAGTGTGTGCAATGTTGTTCTTAATCATGATGCCGCTCCTGCATTAAAAAAAGACAATCACACTCAAACAACCACACTTACGTCCAACGCAAGTTTATCACAAACTCCTCCCATAAAACATATGAACCAGACAGAAATAAATAGTTCCAGCACCCACACTAAAGTATCTACCTCGGCAAGCATTTTATCCTTTATCTAAAACCACTCAAGCTCTTATAAAGAACAACAAGTACTCTATTCCCATAAAAGATAATGACAGCACATATTACAATAAAACTAACCTCAAAAACAATGACTCCGTTGATCAGGTATTGAGTTAATGGTTCAACTTCTGCGCAACGGAGACGAAGCTTGAACACCTCAAACTTACCAAATAACATTTTACATCATAAAATTATTCATAACCACACACCACATGACCCACCAAACAAACACACTTTCAATGTTGCCAGACAATAAAAGAATTCGAAATCTTGGTGGTTAAAATAAAGTTTTCCTAACCTTGCAACAGATTTTGGAAGCCATCATTTTCGATATTTCGATTCCTAGCCACAATCCATATGTTGTCAGTCTTCAAGAAACTCATTGTCCCCATTGTTAGGTATCCCAAAAACTTTCGCGGGTTACTTTTTAAATTTAGCCATAAACACATTCTCCAAACAAGGTATTGGCATCTTGTTTATTTACTTTAGGTGGCGCTAAAGTCCGGGATGGACCTGGGCCTCAATAAAAATGCGTCTCCAGCTACCTCCAGTCTTGCACGCTAAGTTGGCTGAGGTCCTCTTGCATGCCCTACCTCAGTCTCGGCCTTCCTCTCCTGCGCTGTCCCTCGGAAGCGGATTCGAAGACTTTTCGGACCGGAGCATTGGTGTTCATACGATCTACATGACCCAGCCATCCTAGTCGTTGGATCTTCACAATTCTGGCTAGGTCGATGTCGCTGTACAGTCCATACAGTTCGTTGTTGTATCTCCTCCTCCACTCACCGCCATTGCAGACGGGACCGAAAATAACTCTCGAAGCAGCCAAGAGCACCCTCATCCATTTTTGATCATGTCCATGCCTCTGCACCATAGAGCAGAACTGGGGTTATCAAGGTCTTATAAACGGTAACTTTATTTGTTCGAGAGATGGCTTTACAAGTCAATTGCCCTCTCAGCTCAAACAAGCAGCGATTGGCAAGAGTTATACTTCGTTTGATCTCAGCGCTGGTGTCGTTGTCTGATTTTATAGCGGAGTCTAGGTAGACAAAATCCTTAACTACCTCAAAGTTATACCTGTCGACGGTGACGTTCTGTCCAAAACGTCTGTCATCAGTGTCCTTTTTGCTTGGCAACATATACTAAATCTTGCCCTCATCGACCGCTAATCCCATTTTCTCCTCTTCCATCTCAATACTTGCACAAACGCCACTGACATCATGCCGGTTTCTTCCAATATGTCATATCAATATCATCGGCATATGCATGTAATTGGGCGGACTTTTGAAAGATTGTACTTCTTCTAATTGCGCGTGAATTTTATACATCAAGTATTATGTTAAAGAAATCGCATGACAGCGCATCGTCTTGTCTAAATCCTTTTTTGACATCAGAGGTCTCGGTGAAATATTTAGCGACCTTAACGGAGCAGCGTGCATTCTCCATCGTCATCCGGCACAGACTGACGAGTTTGGCAGGGATGACAAAACTAGACATTGCTCTGTATAGCTCGTCCCTATAGATGCTGTCATACGCTGCATTAAAATCAATAAATAGGTGGTGTGCATCGATCTGAAGCTTATAAGTTTTCTCCAATATCTGCCCTAGTGTGAATATTTGATCGATGGTGGACTTTCCTGACCTGAAGTCACACTGATATATACGTATCATGTTGTTGACGAGCGGCTTCAGGCTTTCACACAAAACGGCAGATAAGATCTTGCATGCGATGTTAAGGAGACTGATGCCTCTGTAGTTGGGGCAGTTCAGAGGGTCTCCTTTCTGGAGGATCGGACAATGCAATTTCTGTTTTCTCCTGAGGAGCCGGTGTTCATCTCTACCCTTCTGCTCATAGAGCTCATGAGCAGCTCAAGTCCTCCTCTGCAACGCCGCTTTGTAGGCATCTTGCGAAGCTGTGTGTCTGCTGGCATGTTTCGTTTCATTGTGGTTGTGGAATGAAACCCAGTACATAAGTAGCAGCGTCTCTGATGGCTGTTTGGCAGTGTTACCAGTGGTCGTCGTTGCTTGATGCTGGCGGCAAGGGACCACTTAAGACACTAAAAGAGACTCGATTGAAAAAGGATTTGGCGATCCCTTGCGATTGTATCTGTCTGAGGTAGGCTCAGTAAGCGTCAGCAAAGAGTAAGCACCTACAGAAAGATAAAGAAGATACAATATCTTTTATAAAAATAATGTACAAGAGAGGTCCGAGGTGACTTCCTTGAGGAACTCCCGACTTGATGTCGAAGTATCTAGAGTAAAAACCATTAATTGCGATACATTGTTTCCTATTACCAAGGTACGAATCAAGCCAGTACAGCGTCTGCGAGTGAAAACCATAGTTTTAGAAGCAGTAAACGAATATTTACTTTATCAAAAGCCTTGGAAAAGTCTGTATATATCGTGTCAATTTGATACATAGCTTCGATATTGCAGTATTTTCTACTTAACAAGGCATGTTGTTCAGGTTTTCCTTCACTAGAAAGAAAAGTTTGTTTTTGACTATGGATTCAAATAATTTAGGGATTTTTAAGATCTTAGAGATGCCTCTGTAATTTTCAACAGCACTTTTGGATCCAGTTATGTGAATGGGTGAAACATGCGATAATTTCCATCTATCAAGAAAATTACCTTCATGTAAAGAGGCGTTAAATAAGATTGCAAAAGGAAGAGAAAGCGTAGAAGAGCAATTCTTTAAAATAAAGATAGAAAGATTATTTAGAGCATTGAAAACATCAAATTCATCTAGTTGAAGGGAATTAATGTTAACTCTGTTTGGGATACTGCTAGTAGGATAATTCAAGACATCGAAGCAATAAGAGCTGTAAACAGATTCGAAAAAACTTGCAGACAATTTCAGGTTCCCTTCTAAAGTTTTGGATTCAAGGTTTTTAAATTTCATGCAATTGGGAAAACCTGAGGTCTTCTTCTTAGTGTTTAAATACACCCAAAACATTTTACTATTGCATTTGATCTGACATTCCGTGTCAAAATTGTATCGGTTGTACAACAATTCTGAAGAGAAGAGTTTCAAAATCCTTCCTTAGCTTTTCAAATTTAAGTCTATTATCATGTGATTTAGATTTAAGAAACGTCTTATGAGCCTTATTTCTGGCACTTTTTAGATTGAGAAAGTGTTTATTATACCAGTGAAGATGTTTTCTCATTGATTTCTTTAGTGGTACATAAAGTTTTAATGAGCCATGGATGATGGCTAAAAGAGATGCATACATCATCTCAGTATTTAAATTATTAAACATATTGATCCAATCAAATTGAGCCAAATAATCTATAATAGCAGGAAAATGAGCTTTCTTTGATGACGCAATATTTATAGCAATTAATATTAAGTAATAAAGTTTTGTGGTGAGAATCGCAATTGCTAATAGAGAGTAAACTTTTAGATACATCCGCAAGCAAATCAACATCTAAAAAGATTAAATCTAACAATTTTAAAGGTTCATTAAATATTTTATTTAGTTGGACCAAGTTTAATCCAAATAAGCTAGATGTGTTAACTGGAATCAACATTTTGTCGTCATCAAAGAACATCCATTTAAGGTTAGTTAAATTAAAGTCCCCAAGGACACACATAAATTCGTTATTCTTGGATGAAGATGATAAGGACAGTATTTTATCAATATGCATTTTATAATTCTCAAAAGGGCTCTGTGGTGGAATATAGCTTGCACAGCGAATTATATCAAACATATCTGTGGAGTTATAATAACAAGAAAAACAAAGAAAAACCTGATCAATTAATTTGTCGTGACCATTAATCTTGACATCACTCTAATTCAGATTAGGTTTAATTGCAATAAGTACACCACCACTTAATAAATGATCAGTCAATTCTGGACTTCTGTCTTTCCTAAAAACTTCATATTTCTCAATATTAACAAATTCACAATTTTTTATAGCCTTATGCAACCAAGTTTCAGTAATAACTAGAACATCGAAATTACAATCACAGGTAAACAAATAGAACTCTTTTAGCTTTGTTCTCATACCTCCAATATTTTGGTAATAAAGGGAACAATGATTACAATAATTAATATTAGACCTTAAATCGGGTTTATTAGTTAGATTAATTACACCATTATTGTCCGCAACAACAGCAACCGCATTCAGCGTAAAAGCATCTTCATCAATAGCAGCATAATCTGCAACAACAGCAACAGCATTCTCTGAGACGACAGCTTCAACAATATTAACAGCAACAACTTCATTAACAATAGCATCAGTCACCTTAGATTAACGTATGCCCCGGCAGACGCAACGTCATCAAGCACTACGTTTGATTGACTTCTATTACAGGTGACGAGTTTTTTTGTTCGAATGAGAACTGTCTGACTCTAACTCCAGCAGGTCAGAAGTTTGCATCAAATACGATGCCAGCACATTCAGAAGGAACTCCAAGTTTAAAATTCACAGAACGAAGATTATCAACAATATCACCAGATCGAGTTAAACTGAAGCAAGATAATCTAGATGCATCAATATTTAATTTAGAAGCAGAAATTCGAGGATTGCTTGATGAGAAGTCGATGAACGGAAACTAGATACATCAACCCATTTGAGCCCCCTCACCACCTCTATATTGGTAAAATTGTCACTATTATTAACCACGACATCTTTCCGATTCTTATTCGTAGATCTACCCGCTGTATTCACATTAAGTTCCGGTACAGAGTTAATTTTTAATAGAGATGGATTGTTAGAATTATAATTCAATTCATCAGAACTCAAACAATTCTCGGTGGCATCAGCGACAACAGCATTGGCGGCAATTGTATTAATGGGAGCATCAGAAATCGAATTATTTAGCGCACAGTTGTCGATTTGAGCCGCAGATGAGGTAGCAGACACACCACCAACGGCAACATCAACGGTTTTTAGGGCAATGCCCTTTTCAGTGACGTAATTACGAATATTTTTCACACTTTTAATAACAGCTGCAGTCACAGCGGCGGGGGACACACTTTAAGCTCTGTTGGCAACACACGCTTGCACCTCATGATGAGTAGGAAATGGACAGTTTATATAAGCAGACCTTACACTTGTTCTAGCAATTGCAGTAGAGGAAGTTTTATTGCTTCTCTTCTTAGAAAGGGATACCCCTGAAGGTTCATTCACCTGAAGCTTTAACCGAGAGCGAGTAATTACATGAGATTTGGTTTTGGTATCATTACTTTTATTATTAAAATTAATGTTCTGAGCATAATGTTTGTTTTTAAAATCAATAAATTCCGATTTAAGCTCAAGAAGGAAGTTTAAAACACTATTGATTCTGGTTAAGCATACTCCAATTGGATTTTTTACACAATCTTCACAATCTTCAATTATCACAAATATTAGTGCAATGGAGAAGAAAATTTAATCCACAAAGGGATTAAGCTTTAATCTGAGCTTCACACTTGAAGCAGAATAGTACCATTATAAACAGAGCAGAAAAAAAGTTCGTCTTGACTGAACAATTTTGTGCATAAGGTTGTCTTAGTACTGTTTGGGATAACTGCAATCGTACCTTGGCTGCAACAAGGTAATGGTCTGAGTCGAAGTTAGCTCCTCAGACATAACCGCCATTCAAGAAATGCGTTGGGATGGGCCAGACAAAAAGAAGATGAAAAACTGCGACACCTACTATGGCAATTGCTATCGACGGCAAAAGCAGCGCTTATTTGGATGCGCATTTGTTGTCGGGGGCAGATTAAGACAAGAAGTCCTGAGCATCCGGCATGTGAGCGAGCGCCTCGTAGCAATCCGCATCAAAGCTAAATTCGCCAACATTAGCCTTATATGCGCGCATGCCCCCGCAGAGGATAAAGATGACGATACCAAGGAAACATTGTCGTAGCTAGTGGTAGCTACGCGGTTCCCACATCTCGACATACACAAGGGGACTTGGAGAACTCCTGATCAATCAACAGTCCAAATTGATCACATTGCGATCGACGCAAGACACTCCTCCAGTATTATGGATGTCTGTACGTTCCGAGGAGCCAACATCGACTCGGACCATTACCTTTTTGTAGCCAAGGTGCGGTTGCGGATTCGACATCAGACGGCTACAACCGCAAGAGATCGCCAAGTCCTTTTCCGATCGAGAGTCTCTTAATCTCTTAAGAGGTCCAATGTCGCCAGAATTAAGGATCAAAGACCATTGGAAACACTGCCAAAA
Organism: Volucella inflata; assembly: GCA_928272305.1. NCBI lineage: Eukaryota > Metazoa > Arthropoda > Insecta > Diptera > Syrphidae > Volucella > Volucella inflata. The sequence continues at coordinate 88,279,882 of OV743716.1, read as the reverse complement.
CGCCATCAGAGATGCCGCTTCTGATGTGCTGGGTTTCACTCGTCCACCACAACGAAACCTTTGGTTCGATGGTGAATGCCGGCAAGCACATGCAGCTAAGCAAAAAGCACGCAATGCGGCACTGTAAAAAAAAAAACAGAGCTGGTCATGAGCAGTATGAGCAGAAGAGGGGAGACGAACACCGACTTCTCAGGAGGAAGGCGAAAGAGCATGCGAAGCGTGCGATCGAGGAAATTAAGAGATCCTACTCCAGGAATGAGGTTCGGAAGTTTTACCAAAAATAACTTGCCACGGAAACAAACCCCGAACCGAAGCCTGTAGAGATGAACAAAGGAACATCGTAGTAGAATCGCAGTCGATGCTGAGGATTTGGAAATACCATTTCTGCAGACTGTATAACGGCGATAACGGACCAAATACCGCTGTCAGGCAGAATCAACCTTTCAATCTGGATGATGATGACCAACAATTCCGTCCACCCGACCTGGATGAAGTGAAGATAGTTATATCGAAGCTTAAGTCCAACAAAGCTGCTGGAGCGGATGGCTTGACTGCCGAGCTCTTCAGAGCGGCAGGCGATGACTTGGTTAGGAGTATACAGCAACTCATCTGTAAAATTTTGTCGAGCGAAAGTATGCCCGATGAATGGAACCTCAGGATTGTTTGTCCGATTCTCAAGGAAGGAGACCCTCTGAACTGCGCCAACTACAGAGGCATCAGTCTCCTTAACATCGCATATAAGATCTTATCCGCCGTATTGTGTGAACGCCAGAAGCCGTTCGTCAACAACCTGATAAGTCCACATCAGTGTGGCTTCAGGCCAGGAAAGTCCACCATCGACCAGATATTCACACTACGGCGTATCTTGGAGAAGACCAATGGGCTTCAGATCGATACCTACCACCTATTCATCGATTTTAAGGCCGCGTATGACAGCATCTATAGAGACGAGCTATATAGAGCAATGTCTAGTTTTTGCATTCTTGCCAAACTTGTCCGTCTGTGCAGGATGACGATGGAGAATGCACGTTGCTCCATCAAGGTCGGTAAAGATCTCACCGATGTCCAGAAAGGATTTAGACAAGGCGATGCGCTGTCATGCGATTTTTTCAACATCGTACTTGAAAGAATAGTGCAAAACTCACGAGCAAGTACAAGAGGCACTATCTTTCAAAAGTCCGTCCAACTACTCACATACGGCGACGATATTGACTTAATCAGGAGAAAGCCGCGTGATATCAGTTGCGCTTTCGCGAGTACTGAGACGGATGCGGCGAAAATGGGTTTAGCGGTCAATGAGGGCAAGACCAAGTATATGCTGTCAAGCAAAACGGACAACCAACACCGACGTCTCGGGCAGAACGTCACCCTCAACAAATGTAACTTTGAGGTAGTTAAGGACTTTGTCTTCCTAGGCTCTGCTATAAATACAGATGACGACACCAACCGCTCTTTCCTTGAGTAAAGAATGCAATTGAGTAGCAAAGCCCTCTCTCGGACAACGAAAGTCACCCTTATAAGACCTTAATAATCCCTGTCCTGCTCTATGGCGCTGAATCATGGACATTATCAAATATGGATGAGGGTGTTCTTGGTTGCTTCGAGAGAAAAATTCTTCTGGCGATCTTCGGTTCGTCTGCATGGACGGTGAGTGGAGGAGGAGATACAACGACGAACGGTATGGACTGTAAAGCGACATGGACCTAGCCAGAAGAGTGAAGATCCAAAGACAGATGGCTGGTTCATGTAGAGCGCATGGACACCAATGCTCCGGTCCGAAAAGTCTTCGAATCCGCCCCCGAGGGACAGCACAGTAGAGGAAGGCCAAGACTCAGGTGGCGCGCAAGTGGAAGAGGACCTCAGCCAACTTAGCGTGCCAAACTGGAGGCAGCTAGCCAGGGATCGAGCTGGCTGGAGAAGCTGGTTGACTGAGGCCCAGGTCCACTCCGGACTGTAGCGCCACTTAAAGTAAGTAAGTGAGTCTTGCTTCGATCGCAATATGGGCAATCTGGTTGAAGGTTGATTGATCAGGAGTTCTCTAAGTCCCCTTGTGAATATCGAGTTCGCGACCACTGTATGGACCGCAAGTTTTATGTATATTCGTATAACTGTACAAAGAAAAACAAAAAATCCAACTGTCTCTAATAAACGCTATAAAACAAATTCTTTATTTTGCTTAAGATGTTCATGTCTTATATGTATACATGCCATCTTATTCGTTCATTCATTCATTCATTTTAAACGCATTTTTATTTAGGAAATTCAATAAATCTTACATGCTATACAAAAAAACGCTTAAAAATTAGCTTAATTGACTTAAAATTATCTTATTCTACTTACTGGCCCCATGCGGACACTCTAAGTTAAACCTAACAATTAAATAATTTTATGACAAAAACTTATTTTTATTATTTTTTTTTAAAAACTAAGTCTTAAAAACTACGAGTACCTTAACATTATTCTTAATTTACTTAAGCTACTTAAGCTACTTAAAATTATCTTATCATTAAGGTATTATTTTTTTGTTGAGAAGTAGTTAACCGCAGGTTACCCATCCCTTTGTTGTTTTTATAATTTTTTTTTGTATTTTTATTTTTTGTATATATATATATATACATTATTTTTCCCCCTTAAAACTATCCTAATCCTACCTTAATCTATGTAAGTCGGCCACGGCTAGAAAATTAGGCTGAGGACACTGCTCCTTAACGAAGCTAACTAGTGCTAAAAGAATTCGTCGACGTAGATTCCGCTCCTTCAACAAGCCACCAAAATTGTTAGTGCTGCCGAGCAACATCCATCATGTCGCAATTCCCTACCGCCCTAATGAACCGGAGACGCTCCGCACTGCCGTGTGCGACGTCTCTATCGTAGTTAAGTCGCCTCTCCGCAGCTGTTCGAGCGACATGGAAGATTAACGGCACCGCTAATCTATCCTGGATCAGCCCTTTCATGTCGACGTAGGGGAATGCTTCTGGAGGAATAAAGCCGTCAAAGCGAACTCTCTCGCGATACATATAATTGGGGTAGTAAGCCTCAGAGATCAGGTTATTCGACGAGGTCATTGCCCTTGCAATGTGCCTTCGAGTCAACTTAATAACAAAATTGTCCACTCTTATTAGGTTAGCCCTATTGTAAAAGACCTCATTGCGATAGAATTTTATGTACTCAGACTTTGGTGTTCTGTATAGGCGAAGACAAGCCCTAAGGCAAGCCCTCTCAAAAACCCGAATCTTTTCCAAAAGACTTGCTCTCACGTTGAACCACACGGGACAACCAAATGCAAGCATAGGCCGGATAAGGGCCATGTAGCAGATCACCTTTACCCTCGCATCGAGTTGCCTGTTATAAAACAGTCCCTTTGTAAGGGCAAAAGCAACTTTGGCTCTGGCCAGAGCAACATCTATATGTTTGTTAAAATATAGATATTGATCTAACCAAATCCCAAGGTATCTGACTACATTTCGACAAGCAAGTGGCTGCCCGTGTTGTCCCACGATCTGAAACTTTCGCCAATTTTTTCTTGTATCCGCAGAGGCCCCAGACAAAGGCGTCCTAAACAGCATTGTTTTCGACTTCTGAAAGTTGATCTTCAACTTCCAGTCGTCGCAATATTGTTTAATTTTATCGAAGTCACGTTGCAAAAGAATGTTTATAACCTCGATCTTTGGACCTGATCTGTACGCGACTAAGTCGTCTGCGTACGCTATGGCATGGTGAAGTGAACCTATCAGATGACTTGTGTAAATGTTGAAAAGGATTGGCGAATTGACCGCACCTTGTTGCAGATCGTGTTTATTGTTGAATGTACCAGTAGAAGTCACATCGCCATTCTTCACGATGAACTGTCTTTCGGTGAGCATATTGAAAAGAATATACAGCAGTGGCTTACTAATGCCCAGTCTGTTCAACTTGTAGAAGAGTCCCTCTAACCATACGGTATCGAAGGCCTTCTCCAAGTCAATCAGGCAGGCACCTGTGCACTGTTTCTTGGCTTTGTTCCATCGGATATCAGAAACCAGTTTAGACGCGGCATGAATGACATCATGCCCCGCCTTGAAACCGAATTGATTATCCGGAACTATATTTTTGTCCTCAACCCACTTAGTCATGACTCTATTGATAACCTTTTCGAAAACCTTACTGATATTTGGAGACTGATCGACCGGAGATTCGCCGGGTTGGAGGTGTCTTTATCCCTTTTGGGGATGGGATGTACCAGCGAAGTTTTCCAATGCGGTGGATAATGTGCATTATTCATTGCATTGTCAAACAGGGTGGTATAAATGTCCACCGCTTCTAGTGGGAGATGTCGAAGCACAATGTTCGGTATTCCATCGGTTCCCACTGATTTTTTACTTTTAATTGTGTCGAAGATCGTTTGGAGTTCTTCCTTCGAGATGAACGGGGGTAGTGCCCGTTCATTGGCGATGACATTATTTGCCATATTCTCGTCCTTGTGCCCAACTCACTCTACTGTAGTTGTAATGATGCCTTTGGACAAGCTCATCAAATTCCGCATTTTCGTTCGGAACGGTTATTTCGGTACTAAGACCGCAATGGTCATTGTAATACACAAAAGTGCGAAGACAATTTACAGTTTGTTGGTTCGTACCTGTCAGTTGTATTCGTGTGTCGAACAACAGGAGATCCAAATAGGAGCCGTGTCTTGGAAACGACGGACTATCCGTCGCCTTAAGACCGAGTCGGTACATCACACTGTGCTGACCCCACCAATTGAATAGCAGGTTCCCTCTAGTGTTTGGTGTATTGTTTCCCCAATCTCTATATTTGGCGTTGAAATCTCCGCCGATAATGAAATAGTTTTCCTCCAATTTCAGTCTCAGAAATCGAGAAAGTGTTTCGAGCTCTGAGATGAATAGGATGGATTGAGTAGCCTTAGGTGCATAAACCGACACCATCTATAACCGTTTTCCACTACGGAGAGGGATATACACGATGCATGCTTCAAGCACCTGAAACCTACGCATTACACGACTATATATTCTTTTAAAACGTATACCTGTTCTCACGAAGATTGCAACGCCTTCTCCTTGTATGGAGTTGGGTCGATTTCTTCGCATGATTTTATACCTCCTGTGCCTCACTTAGTGTCTTTTGGTTAGCTTAGTTTCGCTAACCAAAAGCACATCAGGGGCTTGGTCTATAAGCAACTTAAACAGTGTGGCTCCTCTCTCAATTCTTATCACTGAATTAACATTCACTGCAAGGACCTTCAGGGTTTGCTCCGCCATGTACGTACCCATTACGACTGAAGGTGCGTTAGGCTCGGCAGCAGCGCGTAGATTTGATCCACGCGCGCAGCTTGTTCAGTAATCTGACGTTGAAACTGAGCCATCTGCCTTTGGATGGAGAGCAAGATAGCTAGAATGTCAGTTGCCGGTTCCGGTGCTCTAGGCGCTGGGGCCTGAGAAGCAACCTTCGCTTGCTGTGCTGTATTCCCCTTACCTTCCGCCATTTGGGCGTAGGTGACTTGGGTAGTAACGGCTGGTGTTTGTATTTGAACCGGTGGACGCTTAACTTCCACCTTTTGCTGCTGAGCCAGATTTACTCTTTTTATGTGCTGGAATTTAGGACAACCCCGATAATTTGCGGTGTGTCCCTTGCATAAAAAGCTGTTGTTGTTGTTGTTGTTTCTGTTGTTGTTGGTGTTGTTTGTTATTTTGGTCAAACTGACTTTTTTGTATTGGCTGCATTTGTTTGCTCGTTTGAATTTGTGCTGTTTTTTGTAGTTTTTGTTGTTGGTGTACAGTATGACTCCTTTGTTGTTGTTTAGTCTCGCTGGTATTTTGTTGTTGCTGAGAGCTAAAGAGCTGCTGATGTTGCTCCTTCTCTCTTCTTGCCATTTGTTTGGCCTTTATTGTTTGTACTTTTTGTTGAAGCTCTTTAATGCTGTTGTTAAGAGCTTCAACCTCCTCCTCTTCGTCATCTGACTCAGAAGCAGCCAGAGATGCGAAGGTATTTTTATTCATAACGTGGCCTTCTCCACCAACAGCACCGTATGGGTAATCATCTTTACCAGCTGCTGCCCTCTTTGTCGTTGTTGGCGCCTCTTCCCTCCTCTACCAGGCAGCTTTTTGATAGAGGTTGAAAGGGAAGGGCGCTTTGTTGTGTTTGGAGTTGGTTTCAACACCCTCCTCCTCTTAATCGTCATTACCGATGTTGCTGTTTTTGTTGTTGTTGTTGACGTTGTCTTCTTTTGAGCTGGCTTAACGGCCTGATTATCCGATGATATCGCGCCATCATCTAATCCCGCTATTGACATAGCGGACCCCTGCCACTCATCGTTCGATCACACTTTATTCTTTTTTTTTATTTATATTATAATGTTCTATTGTCTTTTTTAAAAACACTTGTAAAAAATAAAAAGGGGTTTTTTGGGGCGTCGAACCCACGACCACAGCTTCCTGAGTTCACTGCCACTACCACCAGGCTACCGAATGACTTGCGAAATTTGTCTCTAATACGGTTGTAGACTTAATGTTTGGTTCACTATTTGAAACAAAACAAGCCGAAACACGTCAATTCTCCGCGGAGATCGATGAACGACTGTCATCTTATTCGTTGATATTTGTTGCATGCTAGTTAACATCGAATTTTTTAAAAATGTTTGATTTGACAATTTCAACATTTACATAACGTGTATGAATTCATTTAAGTAATAATAATAAATATTTTAATGTAATTGCAACATTCTCCCCGGCTGTGAACGAAGTTTGCAATGCAATTAACTTCTCATTCTTTTCATAATACTGGAACAGCCTGTGCTTCATAGGTTTGTATTACAGTGGAGATGTGTTGTGGTTACATGTAAATAGATTGAAAATTATTAATCATATTTGAAGAAGAAAAACAAATAGATAGACAACATGAAGCGACATGAGTAACACAACTACATTATCATACGAGTATCTTCCCATAGATGATCATGTCAGCTAAATCCTGTCACAAAAAGCCTGTCGGCTATCTCCTGTCTTATTTGGTGTTGGGTGGAATTTTTGCAGGTAAGTGGTTTTTTTTTGTTAAATAGTTTTATTCCGACAACGTGACGTAGATGCATGTACGAGTATTTATATCTTTTTGGCTTGGTGCTGTATGTAATTGTGAGTGGTTGCTTATTATTGGAAATGGTGCTGAAAAAAATTATTTATTTTTTATTATTATTTATTATGTTCGTGTGATTATTTTAATGCGAGTGATATTGTTGGTTTTACTGAGGCGTATGTGTGAATGGATTGTTTTTGAGTGTTGAGTGAATGGGCAATGAGTTATTTGTAATGAGTGATTTAGACTTTTGTGCTGTCCGGTATGGGCCATGGCCGAGCTTCTTGACACTCATTTGTGTTGCTCATGTTGTCATATTTGTCACATCTGAGCGGGGCCTACGGTTTATCGCCGAATCCGAACGGCACTCTTTAGAAGCTTTTTCGTAGGCAATTTTACTTTCGGGAGTTTGCCATTGCCCGCCGAAAGGGTAATGGCGATTTGAAAAATTGTTGGTGACCAAGCCACATAAATGAACTAACATAGGTGGCAAACTCTACTACTACAATTGCAAGCCTGGGGTTTTTCAACAAATACACTGTAAGTAAATCACCAACACTAATCCAAGCCTGATACCTGTAAAAATAGCTTAAATAATAGCAAATTTCACGTAACGTCCACTAGATACATATAAAAAAAAGCATACTTAAAAGAAAAAGTATTTTAGCGTGGTCAATACATATTACAAGGTGGTGAAAAAGTAGATACAGTAGAACATATGAAAAAAGATCTTTGTTTTGCTTTAAATGTACCAAAAGATGATGGTTTTAGAACTAAATTAATAAGAGACCTTGAAATCATAGTTTAAAATTTTTATTTGAAGACATAAATGAATTGCAAATCAGCTTATCAGAAAACTTAAACTAGTATTGTAGGTCAACTGTGTAAGCTTTATGTATATTTAGGAACTCTGGACATGTTATTCATGAAAAGAGTTGTTAATTAAGGACATCAATTTTTTTTGTTGTTGTTTGATACGTATAAGGTAAACATTTGTTTTCTCGTTCCATTTAAAAACTTCAACAATGTCTTTTGTTTTTATTTACTATAAATAATAAAAAGGGTGGGGTTTCCGATGTTAGTTTTCTTATCCCTGAATAGCCAACATGTACCACTATTGCTAAACTAATAAGATTTCTTGACCTTGTTTTTCGCGACAAATCATTTAATAATCGCGAATTTTATTTAGGAATCAGAACATGAACAGTGGTAGTAATTTTAAAATGTTTACTTCAAAATCGGTCAAACGAGAATGTCAGGCAGTGTTCAATTGGGAACTTTTTAGGTTAGGTATTATTTTAAAATTCAATTTATTGGAAGAAAATATTTTCTTTGAATTTAGAAATTCAAGTAAGAAAAATACCATTTGCCATATTATATTTTTTTGGCTCTGTTTTCAGTTACATGTTTCCAATTACACGTATGTATATATTTATAATATTTTTTAAGAATTAGTTTATTCTTAGTGGTATTTAGAAATAACAAATTCTGGATAGTTTGCTTATTGTTTTGTTTGCTGTTGTTACTTAACCAATATAATAAAATCAATTTTGCAAATGATTTACGTTGAGTTATATTTGCACAAATGAAAATATTTAAAATAATCGTTAATCCTTTTCGTTTCTTTATAAAAAGAAAAGCAATAATCAAATTGTATATATTCTTAATCCATGCATATTTCAGATTTCTAGTTTATTCTTAGATTATATTTATCATAACATACCCTTCTGAAAAAATATTTATGGTGAAGCAAAAAATTTGCCCACACGCACCGGGGTGAAATTATGACATGTCAAACTGTAAGTGAAAAAAAATTATTTACTTTTTATTTAATAAATAAAAAAGTTTTTATTTTATAGACCGACTAATATGGCAAACTGGGAGAAATGCAGTTAAGGATGCAATACGCATGTGCATTTGTACCGCCCAGGATGCGAGGAATCCAGGTAAGTTTGCATAATGCACGGGATAAAAAAAATTGTACGCACAATATTTAATATACTCGTATTACCGGGGCAGACTCTGTCATTGACAGAAGCAGATGATCAACACAAATTTTTGTATTTTTTTGCCGGGAACCTGAGCCTCAAATATAAATTTAATGGTTCGTGAAAAAAAATTTACTATATGAACAGGTTTTGTTCTTTTTACTTTTGTACTTTGTTCAAAAGAATTTAATTTATGTTATCTTAATTTATGTAATGTGAATGTATCTGTAAAGTAAAATTCCAGAATGGGTGCAATAGGCCTCCTGGGGAAACCGAACACTCAACAAAAAAAAAAAACAAAATCGGTTAACGAACTACTATGCATACTTCAGGCGTGGTTTGGAAATGCATTATCAAAAGTAATAAATAAACAGAAATATATTTTATTTATGAAATAAGAAAATCAGACAATATATTCATACTTTGTCTTCAAACCGTAAAACACCAATTTTGCTTTTGATTTCCACTCTTCAGACGGATTTGCCAAGATGTTGGAACTGCAAATGTTAAATCTGCGAAAAAAAGCATTAAATTCACGGTTAAATCGAAAAAATTGTATTTTACTCACATGTCTTTTGTTTGATTCCGATGTTTCCACTCCTCAGACGGATTCGCCAATATGTTGGAACTGCAAATGTTGAATTTGTGAAAAAAAGCATTAAATTCACGGTTAAATCGAAACAATTGTATTTTACTCACATGTCTTTTGTTTTATTCCGATGTTTCCACTCTTCAGACGGATTCGCCAATATGTTGGAACTGCAAATGTTGAATCTGCGAAAAAAAGCATTAAATTCACGGCTAAATCGAAACAACTGCATTTTACTCACATGTGTTTACTTAGTTAGGGATGTTTCCACTCTTCCAAAGCATTTGCAAAGATGTTAAATACTAAAATTATTTTACAAAATAAGAAGTTTTATTAATTATTTTCAAATTAAAATAATTTTGCTTACTAAAAAGGATACATTGAAAGGCATTGTTAAAGAAATTAAACTGAAAATTTTGTTCGTCGTGTGCAGAGAAAAGTGAAAGTGAAATATCTGAAATATTTTAAATAAAATGGAACGTAATATCCAGCTTGCTACCATTTGAACTGCCTAAGTGTTGGAAGAATTGCCACAAAAACGACCGCGACGTAGTGTTTGGACCAAGGATTATGTGGCCCGTCGCCAGGAAGAGGGATTCTATGCTAAATTGCTCATCGAATCGCGGTGAGCAGCCGGCATTGTATCACAATTTTTTGCAGATGGACTCGAAACAATTTGATAATCTTCTTGCTTTGGTTACTCCAATTATTAAAAAGCAAGACACGAATATGCGCGGAAGCATTTCAGCGGGTGAACGGCTTACATTGACTCTACGCTACATAGCCACGGGAGATTCTTTTTGGTCTCTGCATTACCTGTTCCGCTGTTCCTGTTCATTCCAGAACTTCTGGATGCCATTTATAAAGAGCTGCTGGACGAATATCTACAGGTAAAATTATTTTACTAATTAGTTCAATGTACACACTATTGAACAGAAAATATCCTTTAATTCTAGACACCAAAAACACCACAGGCTTGGGATGATGTTGCCAGCAAATTCAACGATCTGTGGCAGTTTCAAAACTGCATTGGAGCAGTCGACGGAAAACATGTGGTGATGGTCGCACCGTCAAATGCTGGCAGCATCTTCTATAGTTATAAGGGCACACGCAGCATTATACTGATGGGCATTGCAGATGCCGAATACAAAATGCTTTTTATTGACGTTGGTCGCAATGGGCGATTTTCTGATTGTGGTGTTTTTAATCGCTGCACATTTGGACAAGCGCTTGATAATGATCAGCTAAGCTTACCACCACACTTACCACTAAAACCACTACCAGGTAGAAATTTGCCTGTGCCTTATGTTCTGGTCACAGATGATGCGTTCGCTTTGCGGCCGAATATATTGAAACCATTTATCCAACGCGGTCTTTCTACGGTCCAGCGTGTTTTTAATTACCGCTTGAGTCGAGCTCGCCGAATAATAGAAAATGTTTTTAGAATCATGTCGGCACGTTTCCGAGTGTTTCGCAAACCCATCAATTTAAATGCCGAGAATGTAAAGAAAGTCACGCTTGCATGTTGCTCCACAATGACTTGATGACAAAAAATAAAAAGAAATATGCCCCGAGCAATTCGCTCGATCATTACAATGATAACAATGAATTAATCTGTGGTAATTGGCGCTGAAGCAACTGAAGACAGAACTTTGCATTCTTTGGAAAGGTCACGCGATGATACTCAGATCGAAGCTACAGATGTACGAAACGAGTTTAAGACATACTTTGTCGAAGAAGGTGAATTAGAGTGGCAGTAGAGGCTTCTTTAATTTAAAAAACAACACCTGCTCTCCAAAAACAACATCGAAACACCAACAAAATAACACACAAACAAAATAAGTAAACTCAATTCAATTTATTTTCACTCATTCAAGAGAATTTTTTTACAGGCCTATGGAATGGTGATGGTTGGAATTATCAATAATTCGTTGGAGTCGCTACACTCTTGTACCAGCACATCTTGCGGCAGCACCTCATGAGACGAAGACTAGAAAGAAAAATCTAATTAAAGATATATATCTAATGAAGTAATAAATATGTACGCACCATCAAAGAAACCTCGTCAATAAAATCATTAAATGCAGGCCTGCGGGGTTAAATTTTGTTTCAGACTTAACCTGACTTTTTTTTCGAACTTTTCCTAGATTAGCCTTGGGCAGCTTATACTCTGCGCATCCAACATCCCACAAGCTGCGTCGCGTCTCAATCTCCTGGATTAATTTCAAATTGTTTTCGTGCGTCCACTCACTTTCGACTTTCTTCCTATACCTTTTTTCTTTTGGTTTTTGTTTTTTTTTGGAGATGGAGACTGGCGATTTCTCTACATCGTTTTCAACTTTTTGTTCTTCACATAAACCCATTTTTTTTTTATGAAATTTGCACAAAAATCAAACTCTAACTTTGAATGTATCGCTTTCGCCTCTATAATTATTATCTGACAATTGAGAAATTTTCAGAAATTGTTAGATATCATTAACAACACCTTCTTACAATTTCTAATGAGTCTGACAATTTTCCAATCCCTGAAAATTAATAGAAATTGTGTGTTCAGATGGTTGTCAGATACCTGACAATTTTATTGTCAGGTGGTGATCTGACAATGACGTTTCCTTCAATATTGTCAGAGAAAATTGTAATCTTACACGGTTGTAAGACACTTCAGACAATTTTTTCACTGACAGATCTGACAATATTGTCAGACCTGACAATCGTCTAAACTTAGCTTAACTATCGCGTCATCACCATCGATACATCGACTACAAATCAAGGAGTGTAGTTCTTAAATTAATCTTATTTTAAGTTCAGTGTGTAGATAATATTTTAAAATATTTTTCAATTTATTTCATTATTGTATCATAGATAATTTACTTATGTGTTGATTTATTTTGTTTGAATGTTGATGATAATGGTAGCATTAAAGACTCGACTCCGTTTTTTTCTGTTTTTGGTAGAAATTATAGTTGTGGTCCTTGTGGAAGAGATTGCTTCTCCAAGCTGCTGAAATACCTGTTGGACAAGTACTGTCGCTGAGAAGCCATTTGTCGGGACAATCGATATTCCGGTGTTATTGGCGTTAAAGATCTTTGCTGAACATGTCATGCTTGGGTTGGTGCGTACTAGAGATCTCATATTGAATGTTGCCTTTGTCTATGGACGCTTCGTTTGATGGCAATGGACAAACCTTTGTTATAGGTCATCTGAACTTCCCAACTGGGGTTTCAGATCAACCACGCGAATAATTCCATCTGCTCCAGAATGAGTATTGAGTATCCGTGCAAGGCTCAATTTGGATGGCGGTAAGCGCTCGTCCTTTAATATGACCAAATCGCCAATTTTAGGGTGTGGTTCGGTCTTCAACTACTTCGGTCAATGCTGCAAGCGAGTGAGATATTCTCCACTCCACTTCTTCCAAAAGGTCTGCTTGGCTAACTGGATACGTACTCATCTGCATACGTAACTTTTCTCTTCTATGTCATCATTAAGCGGACAAAGCGGCCTCGAGTTTAGGCAAGCCTCTAATTGATCTAATAGTGTACTGAGCTCCTCGTACGTCAGGGCTTCATTTCTGGTTATCTTTTTAAAGTGATATTTCGCCGATTTTACGGCTGCCACCCAAAGTCCTCCGAAATGAAGGGAGACAAGAGGAATGAAATTCCTTGTTGTACCGCTGTTGCTTACGATTTCAGCCACCTCCTTCCAATCTGTTTTCCCAGCCTTCAGTATCCTTAGTAGTTTAGAATTTGCACCCACGAAGTTCTTCTCGCAATCGCTATATATGTGCGCACACATCCCTCGTCTTGACGTAAATCTACGGAATGCTGACAAGAAAGCCTTAGTCGTCATGTCACTTACTGCTTCTAGGTAGAGGGCCTTTGTCGCAAGGCATACAAAAATGGCGAAATATCCTTTCAGGACCTTAGCTCCACGATCCTTTCAAGCTTTTATTTCAGTGAGTCCCGCATAATCCACTCTGGTGTGTGTGAATGATCTAGAAACTGTGACTTTTTTATGCTACGCTTAACATTTAAAACCCAATATTTAAGACGAAGCTGTGCGAGCGTCTGCTAAGCTCCACCATGGAGGATTGATTCGTGTGCCTCTCTTATTAATAAGGCCGGGAATCGGTGCTGCAAATTTTAAATGATTGGATATCACTGCTTGTACTGCAGGTCTGAGTCTTGCAGTCTACTGCGCACTCTAAGTATCCCATGGTCATCAAAAAAAGGGCAAAGTGTCTTAAAATGTGCAATGGCTGCTCGTTATTTATGAAGGTTGAACAATCCTTACAATAGTGAGCTCTGCTGCATATAGTTCTATCGCCGAAAGAATATCCCTTATCTTAGTTTTTGATAGACAAATCTTTTGCAATATGCAATGATTCGAAAAATGGTTTTTGTTTTCGAATGGTTGCCTAATAATTTATCTATTATACGAGGGCTATTCCAAAATAAACCTCCGAAGTGAAAAATATTTTTTAAAAAAACCAAAAACATTACTTTTTTTTGCACAAAATAGTTTTATTAACATCTAAGTTATTTTTCTACGTAGTATGCATTTTTGGTAACGTGGGACGAACTTTTGTATACGCTCCTTAAAAAATGGCACTGCCAGTGCGTTGAGGCATTGATTCACACCGTTCATAAGTTCCTCATTACTTCCAAAATGTTGAGATGCAATGGAGGATTTCAATTTTGGGAAAAGGTGATAATCACTTTTTGCCAAATCAGGACTCTAGGGAGGGTGATCAAAGATATCATGCAGAAGCACCATACCTCTGGTGAGCATTCCTCGTCTTTTGATCTGGATTGCTGTTCTCAACTTACGTAGAGTTTCACAGTAAACCGCTGCTTTTATTGTGTTTCCAGGTAACTCGTTTAACAATATGCCTTTAAATTCCCAAAAAACTGTGGCCATCATTTTTCGATAGGAAAAAGTTTGTTTGAATTTTTTTGCCTTGTTTGAGGAATGAGTGTGCATCCATTGCTTTGACTGTTATTTGCTTTCTAAGTTTTCATACTGGACCAAAGTCTCATCCCCAGTCACAATTTGCTATAAAAATTCTTCACCTTCCATTTCTAAACGTTCGAGAAGTGCAAAAAACGAATTACACTTCGTACCTCACAGGCTTCGGGAGATAAAATTGTATTCTCCATGTTACAACGGCAACTATTGGAAAAATACTGAACGAAAACGGTCGAAACTTGGCATACTATTAGAGAATAATGTACTGGTTGCGACATGCAGAAACATGTTACCGAAGTGCACGTATGTAATGAATTGTAACACATCGAAGGTTGATTTTGGAATAACCCTTGTATTATTACAGGTGGCAATGCAATGTACTCGTACCTTAATCGGTTGTGTTTGTTCATCGGTCTCCAAATCCAACGGTTGTGTGTGGCAATCTCCTTGAAGAAATTCGGGTCCTTTCCACCACATACGGTTATATTCCAGTGCTGATGGTAGAATTTCTCTGGAGGCCAGATCTGCTGGGTTATGCTTGGGTGGAACATGTCTCCAAATTTTAAGGCTAGTTCACCTCTGAACCTCTGCTACCCTGTTGGCTACGGATGTTATCATTTTGAAGCTGAGGTTATGGTCGAGTCAGTCCATGCATGTGTTCTGATGTTCTTCAAATAGTGCGATCTAAAAGTTTCGCCAATATAACAGCTCCGCAGAGTTCCCGTCCTAAAAGGGTTACGGTTTTAAGCAGGGCTACTCTTGTCTTCGACATCAACAGGGTTTTTTTTTTTTTGGGGGGTACGTGTGAAAATCTTCATAGACACTATGAACCCGTTACTATGTAGTGTGAGATTCTTACTCACTAAAAACACACCTCCCTTCTTATCGACTACAACTAAGTTACCTTTCAAGTAGTTTCCGTTTCAAATAACGTTCGCCTGGAGCAGGTAGCTTTCCAGCAAAAGCACCTGCTAGTACCGCTATTTTATGCGGATAGTCCTTATCGCGCCAGATCGAATGGTCTCATTCTTTGTAATCGACGCACTTAGTTTGTCTCGTCCAGAATTTGGAGTATTTTATTATTACAATGACCATGAAGACGAATACGGAGTTTGCGAGCAAAGTTCATTATTTCGTCACCGACGGTAACTATTCCTAAGTCTCTGTGGATATCACTGTTTCTGATATACCATGTAACTTTCACGATTTGTCTTAGAACTTTGTTTTGATAGCTTTGGAGAATATTTAGGTTGCTTGGTTTAGTACAGCCCCAAAGTTGTATAGCGTACGTCCAAACAGGTTTAAGCACTTGCTTATAGATGAGCAGTTTGTTATGCATGCTTAACTTGGAATGTGTTCCCAGTAGTCAGTACATTTGTCTGTCATCACGTTTCTTCTTAATATGCGGCTTCCATTTCAGTTTTATATCTAGTGTCATTCCTAGATACGTTGCTTCATTTGCATATGGTATTTGTACCGAGTTAATGAAAATGGGAAGGTTGCTTATTTTCCGATAAGTAAAATTAACATGAGTATTTTTAATCTCATTGAGAACAATTCGCCATATCTTTGTCCATTCGTAGATTTTATCCAAAGCCGTTTGTAGCTTTCCAGTAGCTAACTCGACTGAAGTATCTGTAGATAGTATCGCCGTGTCGTCCGCGAACGTGGCTACTATGGTACCAGATTCTTCCGGTATGTCTCGAGTATAGAGTAAAAACAATAGCGGTCGAAGTACACTTCCTTGCGGAACTCCAGCAGCTATCTCTTTAAATTCCGAGTATTCGGTTCCATGTTTAACACGAAAAATTCTGCTTTCCAGGTACGATTTCAGAATCGTATGCAGCTCTCTCGGAAGAACCTGGCTTAGCTTAAAATTTAAGCCTTCATGCCATACCTTATCGAAGGCTTAAGACAAGTCAAGAAACACGCTAGAACATATCTTTTTCAACTCTAAGGCTTTCTCAATTTCATCCGTAATTGTAAAAACCTGGTCAATTGTGGAGTGCTTAGTTCTAAAACCGAATTGATGTTCAGGAATTAGACGTCTCTCTTCAATGATCGGTTGCAAGCGCTTCAATAGGAGTTTTTCAAATATTTTAGATATTATCGGCAGAAGCGATATGGGTCTGTAGGACCTTTTTTCATTTAGAGATTTGCCTTGTTTCGGGACCATTATAACTTCGGTAACTTTCCATCGGCTTGGAATGTTTAATAGTTTTAGCGCGGCATTTATAAATTGGAGCAGTTTGATCAGGGCTTTCTTTGGCAGCTCGTTGAGAATTTGAGCAGTTATTAAATTATAACCAGAGGCTTTGTTATTTTTCAATTTTTTAATTGCTTGGTTAAGTTCTCGTAGCGACACTGTTTTTATTCTAAAATTGTCCGGTGCCGTAATTATATAATTAGAACCTCCTGTTAACGTCTGTCCATCAAAAGGCTTAAACGTTTCTTTTAGGTGCTCGGCAAATTGATCCGCCTTCTCTTTACCTCCTTTTGCTCATTCGTCATTTTTTTTTTCTTATGGGAGGAAATTCCATTTGAGGCTTTTTGATTCCCTTCATGGCTTTCCAGAGGGAGTAATTTGAACTTCTTTCGGCAGTCAGACCTTCGAGATATGTAGAGATATTCCGATTTTTGTAATCTCGTATTGCTTCTTTCAATTTGTTGCATAAGTGGTTTAAGTATGTTTTATGCTGGGGAGCACGGGATTGTTGCCATCTTTTTCGCGCTCTCCTCTTTTCTCTTACCAGTTCTATTATTTCCGGCGGATATTTTATTTCACTACTTACTTTCTCTTTTCTTGTTGGAGTTGGAGTGTTGTTCCAGGCAGCGTTCTGCAGGACTTTGATGAATTTGTCGACTTGGTCTTCTATTTCGTTTTGTGTTTTTAGCGACACGTTCAGAACAATATGTTCATTTTAGTAATTTCTAAAACCGTTCCATTAAGTCTTGTTATTAGTTAATCTAGGCGCCACTTCTTTCTTAATTAAGAGTATGCTTAGTGTTAAAATGACTGGTGAGTGATCTGAGGAGAGATCATAACTTTCCTCGATGTTTGTAGAAATTTTGGCTGCTCCCTTTGTGACAAAGAAGTCTACAAGATCGGGGGTCTTTGTTATGTCCGAAGGCCAATATGTTGGTTTTCCTGTCGAGAAAAAGTCAACTTTACATTGCATACCGGTTTCATAGAGTTGTCTGCCTTTCGTTGAATTACATCTTGAGCCCCAGAAGGTATGTTTCGAATTAAAATCACCACCAATTATAAAATTCGGTCCGAGTGAATCAAATATACCTTTAAAGTCATTCTTTTCTAGCTTGCATCGCGGAGGACAATAAACGGATGCAATGTTGTAGTGCAGGTGGTTATATTTAACGCGAACTGAACTAAACTGCATTTCATCGCATTCAATCTTCATATTTATAGAGTGCTCACTACAATCTTAAATGAGAAATGAGGATCCGCTTCTGGCATTTTTTGATGGGTGGTATGCATGCAAATGTCGATATTGGCATTTTGTAAGAACACTTCCAGTTCGTCGAGTTTTTTAATAAGGCCGTTTGCGTTCCACATCAATATTTTAGCACTTGTTTCATATTCATGCTTGAAATCGAGTTTTTCGTATTTCTTTCTCGAGATTGCTCAATTTTTCAACTATAAGTTTATTTGTTCTGCTTTGCTCCTCAAGAGTCGTGAGAATTAGGGAGAAAACGTGAGCCACTGGATCAGGCGTAACACCGCTTTTTTTATTTCCTTGCGACGCAGCTTGTGCATACGTTAGCGCGTCAATCGTTGGCGGATTTTCCTTTGCGATCTTTTTTTGTATATATTTCGACTTTACCGTGACGGATTTTCTTTCTTTCACTGCCTGTTCTTTAGCAATATTAGGTTTATTTGCAGTTGCAATAAGTAAAGGCTTGGACGTAAAGTTTTTTTTACGCGTCGCGCCTTTTTTGGAGTTCCTTCGCCACTTCACATCCGCGATTGTTTGCTGGGTGCTTTCCTTGGCAATTTATGCAAGACGGTGGAAGTTCTTTATTTAAGTTGCACTCTTCTGAGAGATGTTTACCGGCAAATTCTACGCAACGCGGTTCTTTTTGGCAGTAAATCTGCGTATGATTGAAGCCTTGGCAACGCTTGCATTGCGGGATCGATGTTGTGTTCTTTCACACCGCTTCGAATTTGACTACGATATTTAGAATAGTTTTGATACTATAGATATCTTCTTTATTTTCGGACTTATCGAAACTAAGCATAAACAGTGGAAGTCCCCGCTTAACCAAGA
The DNA here is from genome assembly GCA_928272305.1 of Volucella inflata. NCBI lineage: Eukaryota > Metazoa > Arthropoda > Insecta > Diptera > Syrphidae > Volucella > Volucella inflata. The sequence continues at coordinate 88,260,989 of OV743716.1, read as the reverse complement.
TTTCCTCGCCTTCCTCTGTTTTTCTCTTTTCTTTTTTAATAATATTTACGACGTCTAGAACTTTAAAGCCCTTTGCATGGAGGTCGCTTACAATATCGTTTTTAGTACACGAAGGATGAAGTCCTATCGCAATTACACTTAATGGTCTTTCTGACTTGTTTTCGAAAGTGTACCATTGGATATACTCGGTGTTTAATTTTTCGGACAATGCTCGGTAGTCATCGGAGTTGTAGACGTTAACTTTCCACACATTGTTGCGCAGTGATGTAACCTTATACTTACATTTAAGCGTATCTTTGAGAAAGCAATGCAACTTGCTATAGTCTGAAACCCCAACAACGTTGATTGGAGGTGGAAGACGTAATTTTGTTGGGAGTTGCATTTTTTGTGACTCTTGGCTCTTATCTGGAATGACTTCAGGTGAAGAACCAGCTTTACGTTTCTAAGACGGTCTTTTCTTTAGGGTCCAATTTATTTTGCGCGTAAGCTCTTCTTCGTCCGTATGGTATTCGCGACTAGTTGAGCGTAGTGGGCTGCTTTATTGGGCTTCATTTGCAGACTTTTTTTTTCATAGTCTTGTTTTCCTCTCGGAGTATGTCTACTTCTTTTTTAAGCTCTTGAAAAAGTAGCTCCATTTGCTTAAGCTTCGTACGGAGTGTCTTGTTTTCGTCCTCCAAGCTTTTTTTTGTCACTGAATCCGTTTTTTCGCGCGTAGGCGCTTCGGGCGAACTTCTTTTCCCGGAGAAATTCGATCTTGGTGTTGGTGAGAAGAAATCAAACGACTACGGTAAATTCTTTGAATTTATATTATTTGCGTTGTTTGTATTATTTGTTTTGTTTTTGTCTAATTTCATATTTAGAACCCACGAGTATGGGGGAAAGGAGGTCCACCGCATCAGAGACCCCTGTAATGCGGTAAGGCTACGTTACAACCAGAGGACGCCAGGTATCCGGAGGGCTCCGTTCGCAGTGCTCTATTGATTTTACATCCCGAGCACCATTCAGGCCTTGGCACGGGTCGCATAACACCTTGCCTTGAGGATGGGATACTTATTTGAGTGGCGGCGCCCTCTCACGGAGTGCTCGCCTTTCGGGTACTGATCCATCATGGAATTCGAATACGCTCAAGAACTTGTAGCTCATCACAAAATTGTTGTCATTCCTGATGAAGGGTTTGTGGAACAGCTTCGTCCCGTGACAGCCCTCTCCACCATAACTGCTGCATCGATAATTTAGTCCTGATGATATGTACATGGCGAAATCCATCCATGAGAGTCAAACATTTTTACAATCGTCGAGAGAACAGATCGCTTGCTGACGTTGGTTTGTATGGGTATCTTCTGAAACGAAAAACTGTCGCTTGAAGGGAGCCATGTTATGCCTGATGTTCTGATATGTTCTATCGATCCGAACTTTAATGGAACGTTGACTTCACGATCTTTAGGTGGGATTAATTTTAAAAATTGTTCAGCATTTCTGGCCCATTTTCTTAAATCATAGCCAGCAGATGATAATAAAGCTGTCACTTGTTTTAACTTTTCCTGAGCATTTTCAAGAGAATCTTCCCCCGAAACTAGGTCGCCAGCATACATCTCCTCCCGTGCGAATTGCTTAGAATGGAGCTGATGCGGTACCAAAGGTGACTGTTTTCAAACGATACAGTCTTTATTCTCACGCAAAAAGATAAGCTGATAAAGAGAGTCATCGTAAGGCACCTCAATCTGTCGATACATCTTTTCGATATCAGACGAAAGGGTGAGTTTATATTTTCTCCATTTTATAATTATGTCGACTACATTTGGTTGTGTTTTAGGTCCTACCATGCGATGATCGTTTAAGGATGTAGTAGCTGGTTTGTAAAATATGGGATCAGCTAATATTAATCCATAAATGCGCTTTCATTTGTTGAATTTAAGACGATTGGCTGGACAAAGACCCGTAAGAGATTTAAATACAAAGGCTCGTGCGTTGGTTTCAAAGGTAGAATGCAATATATCTTTTGTATGACCCGCTGCCTGCTTTCCCAAGCCCTGATACTTCAACAAATGTACTACGTCCTTTGAGGTTGAGAACTTTTGCAGCTGATTCCGTAATGAATTTGGCCTCGGAACTAGGGTCAATAAGTACACGTAAATAAAGGTATTCACCTTTAGAGGATCATGGTTATGTGCGACGACTGCGACAATTAGTTTAATTTTTCCTGTGTTGGAGTAACCAATGACATCGAAAAACACGACTGGATTGCGAAAATTGTAACGCTAAGTTCCCCAATCAAGTCGAAGACACTGCAATAAATGCGACCACTACAAGTGTGAGTGTAAGAACACTCGCCAAGAAAATGCCTGCCCCCTTTGCAGTACCTTCGATAGCTTATTCTCGTCCTAGGTCTTCATCGCCAAAAGTTTCATCTTCTTGCCGACTTCAAATTGAACTTCAAAGACTGTAGGAAGAACGTGCTCTACAAGGCAAACGCGACAAAGAAGAACCGCAGCAGCAAGAGAGACGTCAAGAAAAGCGGAAGCAGTTTGACCAGCAGTACCTTGAAAGAAAGTTTTCGCTGCTACAACAACTACAAGGAAGAAACCTCCTCTGTCGACGGCGACGAAGCAGAAGTCGTAGATATCCAAAAGAACGCAGTAGTGCGTACTTGGTTGTTTTAACTCACATCAACCTACAACGTTCTTTGCAGGGCAATCTGGATCAAACACAAAATATTGACAAGTGGAAGCTCGTTGAAACTGTTTCAGGAACATTCTCACCATAAATGCAACAAAAACCTGCGATTGCAAACGCATCTACCGCAGCCGCAAGCCCAATCCATACCCCCGAGATCCTCATACCCTTTTCAACATCACCTATTCGAGCAACCATTGGAACACAATAACACATTCACATGTCACAAGCCACGAAATACAGCTTTACCAACAGGACCTGAACAAGATTTCAACATCACACCGCAGTTTCACACGTCTACTTTATTCAGCAAAAGCCAACTAGCTGCTCTTTATAGTATTTCACTAGATCTTCGTCCCTTCAGTGGTAACCCAGCAGAAATGCCGAGTGTAATATGTGATTACGAGTGGACAAACAAATTATGTGGTTTTTCTGAGGAAGAAAATGTCTCGCGGTTACAAAGGGCGATGAAAGGGGAAGCACTGGATGCTGTGCGTAGCATGTTGTTGCAACCCTCGTGTATCAAGCGAATAATTTCTGCGTTGAAGATGCTGTACGGCCGGCCGGAACTTGTTATCCATTCTATGTTGCAGAAAATTCTCTCTACGGTCTCGCCGAAGGAAGGAAGGTTATAAAGCATTGTAAAGTTTTCACTAGCCGTGTAAAATCTCTGCGCTACAATAGAGGCTTCGGGACTTATGTCACACATGTGTAATCTAACACTGCTCCAAGAATTCGTCGAGAAGCTGCCTCCTACCATTCGACTGAACTGGGGACTCGATTGGTGCAACAAATTGTGTGACGATTCCAACAGTGTCAACAGGAAAAACGAGCGCACGCCACTCAAGGGACAGAGGTCATCAGCATTTCCACGCACACTGAGGGATATCCAGAAGACCACAAACTTCAAAACCCCGCTACAAGCACTCACAATAGAATGCTGACACACAAACAGAGTCACGGAACCTTTCAAACCAAAGGCAATAAGTGCTGCGTATGCTCGCGAGGTTGTCGGACAGTTGCAGACTGCCATGCGTTTTCAGAGCAAAGTTACAGCTCCAGATGGGCGACGGTAAAGGAATATCGTCTTTGTCACAAATGCCTCAAGTCACCTTCCAATCTGGCTGTCGATCAAAGACATGTTGTGGAATTAATGGACGTAGCTTCAATCATCATAGACTGCTGCACAATCCATCGAAACCGTCACCTCTTACGAAACCAGACCCGCAGCTATCGGAAGTCAGTAGGAAGTCAGGTCAGTAATCCCACTGTTCTATATCGCTACGTTCTAGTCCTACCTAATGGGAAGAACGCAGCAGTGCATACCTACACGTTTCTCGATGACGTTGATGGACCAGGAAGTTGCCGATGAGCTTAACCTTGACAGTGTACTACATCCTTTATGCTTGAAGTGGACAGCTAACACCCTTTGTTTTCAAGATAACTCCAAACAGCTCAATGCTTACATATCTGGGATTGGTAATCAGGCAAAAAAGTACTGTTTAGACAACGTTCGAACCGTAGAATCTCTCCAGCTACTGACGCAGTCATTGATGATAGACGACATGATAAACTTGTTTCCACATTTGAAGAATATTCCAGCGACGTCCTATGGCGCAATCCGACCCCGGATCCTAATTGGGCTTGATAATATGAGGCTCTGTTTTGACACGAAATCTATTGAGGACCTAATCACCAGCCGTTTGCATCAAAGGCTCGTTTAAGATGGATGATGGCTTTGCAAAGGATGTCAAAGAGATTCACTCAAGAGCAGGATTCGAAAAAAGAAACTGGATGTCCAACTCAATGGCCGTTATCAGCGCTATGGAAGAGACCGCCAAGGACGAGGATAATTTGAACATCGGTGCAGAATCTGAGGCTGGGAAGGTACTGGGTATGGGGTGGTGTACACCCACCGACAAATTTACATACAAAATAAAAGTGAACGCCCAAAATAAGGAGTTGCTGTCCGGAGTTAGACGTCCAACGAAGCGAGAACTACTTCGTACTCTGATGACAATTTTTGACCCTTTGGGACTACTCCCGAAATTCTTCATTTACGTGAAAATTATTCTACAAAACGTATGGCAAACGGGTGTTGACTGGGAGACAGTATTGGCGATACGGAGTTTCAGAAATGGCTTACTTCGCTGAACGTTCTTCCGAGTATAGAGACTGTCCAGATACCGAAGTGTTACCTAAGGATCACTTCCGTCGGAGACTCTAGTGAGGTTGAACTGCATATGTTTTTCGATGCTAGCGAGAGTAGCTTTGCTGCAGTTGCGTACTTCCGATTCGGGGATGGAAGCCAAATCAACTGTGCCCTGGTAGCCTCTAAAGCAGCTCTTTATATCGCCGTTCTTGGAACAAGGCTGGCTAACTGTATTATGAAGGAACACTCGATTAAGGTCAATAGGCGCTGCTTCTGGACTGACTCAGTACTTCGCTGGATTCGGTCTGATCACCGGAAATGTAGTCAATCCGATTTCAGAATGAAAATGGAATCCATCAAAATCCAATGTAGCCGACGAGGGAACAAGGTGGCATCCGCGTCCTGATTTTTCCACCACCAGTCGATGGCTGAACGGACCAGTATTTCTGCGGGAAAAACAAGAGAATTGGCTAATATTCGATGATCCTTCTCTCGGAAAAAATACTTCAGAGGAGATCAAGGTAAACCATTCATGTCACCAAACCGAAATGCACTCTGAAGTGGATACGCGTCGAGGCCAATTACTACATCCAGACCACTATTCAGATTGGATACGGCTAGTTCAGACTACAGCTTGGATTTTGAGGGCTCAAAATAATATCATCAAGCACAACAGGACGTATACTCCGATAAGCTAACTGCCATTGAAGCGAATCAACAACGCATAAAAAAGAGCAGCCCACCTTACAAATTCTCACCGTATATTGAAGAAAACTGAGTCCTACGAATCAAAGGCAGAATCGATGCTTGCAAAGCACTTTGCCAATCTGATGTGAAACGACCAGTCATTCCAACAAGAAACCATCATATCACATCACTTTTAATCCGAGAGGTACACACCAGGTATCATCACTGTCATAACGAGATAGCTGCCAACGAGCTGCGACAGAAGTATCACATTTCACGACTACGAGTAGCGCTTAATGAAAAGCTTAAGAAATGGCAGCAATGCAAGAATCAGCAGACTCCACCGCAACCTCCAATAATGGGAGAACTCCCGGCCGCTCGACCCGCTGCATATTCCGGACCCTTCTCGTACGTGGGTATTGATTACTTTGGACCAATCATCGTTCCTGTGGGAAGACGAGCTGAAAAAAGATGGGGTGTTTTAATCACATGTCTGACTGTTCGCGCCGTTCACATCAAAGCAGCCCACTCGCTTACGGCTGACTCGTGTATAATGGCTATTCGCAACTTCATCGCCCAGCGAGGCATTCCAACTGAGATATTCAGCGATCAAGAAACTAACTTCAAGGGAGCAAGTAAGGAGCGGCGAAATGCGTTAGAGTATGGACCAACATAAAATTGCCAAGGAGTTTACTATCAAATGGACATTTATACCACCACTGTCTCCGCACATAGGCGGAGGCTGGGAGAGAGACAGAGTTCAATCTGTGACGGAGGTTGAATACGTGCTAAACTGTAGATCGTAAACCTATGTCCCAGTCAGTGATGACAATTGTGAAGCGATTACTCCCAATCATATACTCCTTGGATCTTCAAATGAATCGAAGTGACCTGCGCCATTTAACGACGATGTAGCTACGATTCGATGCGATATGATACGATACGATACTCCAGGAATGAGGTTCGGAACTGAACTGAACTGCGCCAACTACAGAGGCATCAGTCTCCTTAACATCGCATATAAGATCTTATCCGCCGTATTGTGTGAACGCCAGAATCCGTTCGTCAACAACCTGATAAGTCCATAACAGTGTGGCTTCAGGCCAGGAAAGTCCACCATCGACCAGATATTCACACTACGGCATATCTTGGAGAAGACCAATGGGCTTCAGATCGATACCCACCACCTATTCATCGATTTTAAGGCCACGTATGACAGCATCTATAGAGACGAGCTATATAGAGCAACGTCTAGTTTCGGCACCCCTGCCAAACTCGTCCGTCTTTGCAGGATGACGATGGAGAATGCACGCTGCTCCATCAAGGTCGGTAAAGATCTCACCGAGACCTTTGATGTCCAGAAAGGATTTAGACAAGGCGATGCGCTGTCATGCGATTTTTTCAACATCGTACTTGAAAGAATAGAGCAAAACTCACGAGCAAGCACAAGAGGCCTTTCTTTCAAAAGTCCGTCCAACTACTCGCATTCGCCGACGCTATTGACATAATCGGGAGAAAGCAGCGTGATGTCAGTGGCGCTTTCACGAGTACTGAGACGGAAGCGGCGAAAATGGGTTTAGCGGTCAATGAGGGCAAGACCAAGTATATGCTGTCAAGCAAAAAGGACAACCAACACCGACGTCTCGGGCAGAACGTCACCTTAGACAGATATAACTTTGAGGTAGTTAAGGACTTTGTCTACCTAGGCTCTGCTATAAACACAGACAACGACACCAGCGCTGAGATCAAGCGAAGAAAAACTCTTGCCAACCGCTTTTTCTTTGGGCTAAGAAGGCAATTGAGTAGCAAGCCCCTCTCTCGGACAACAAAAGTCACCCTTTATAAGACCTTAATAATCCCGGTCCTGCTCTATGGCGCAGAGGCATGGGCATTATCAAAAATGGATGAGGATGGATGAGCATAGTAAAGAATGCAATGAGTAGTGAGTTAGGATCAGTCTGAACCATGCGTTGTATGAATGCTGTGAGCTAAGCGAACTCTTTGCATTCACATTCATATGTATTCATAATTCCCTTTACTTTGCTCATTAATTGCATCTTCATTATGTGTGAATTTGATGAATAAGGTTCGTTAGTTTCTATGGGTCTCTCTTGGCTAACTTTTTTGCATTCATGCAGATCTCTTTTTTGGAATGAAATTACAAAAAAAAAAAACGAGAATGAAAAAGCATGATGAGAGGGATTAAAAGGGTGTACAGCGATATTAAACGGTATGGAGAATGAGAGCAACAACGAACTTGTATTAAATTTTGCGTAAGAAATGGATTTAATGGTGCGCGAACGTTGGAAGTGTTGGAAAAGTGTCATGAGTCAATCCAAGATGATGAGCGCAGTGGCGGACCATCGACATCGAAACATTGATGAAGTAAAAGAAATGTTGGTCAATAACCGCAAATTAACCATCAGAGAGATAGCGGAGGACTTCCGCATTGCGACACCACAATTGTGCCATCATTATTCGTAATTTTTTGACGAAAAATGCAACAAATACCATCCAAAATCCACCGAATTCACCTGACTTTTCTCTGTTAAAAACAAAAAAAAACAAAAAAAGTAATGGAAAAGCAGGAAGCAGGAAGCACTGCGGACATACCGAAAACCGAATCAAAAAATGTTTCGAGGATTGAATCGAGTGCTGGCATAAGTGTGTTGCAGTCGATGGGGATTACTTTGAAGGGGACAATATAGATTTATAGTAGATGAATAAACTTGTATTTTACATTTTCTGAATAAATTTCATTTTGATCAAGGTGATATTAAGGAAAAAGTAAAGAAAAATGAGAGGAGATTAAAGTATTGAAATGAAATAAGTAAAAAGAAATGAAAGAAAAGAGAATTTACAAAAACGATTTTCGTTCGCCCATAAAACATTATTTTTTAAGAGGCAAAACGGCGAAGAAAACAAAAGAAAAGTTGGATAAATATTATGGGGCCAATGCTCCGTCAGATTACACCGTCAAATATTGGTTTCGAGAGTTTCGTGGTGCCTGCAACTCCACTACCGCAGGCCCTCCGATGCGGTTACAGAGGACAATACCAAAAAAATACATGAAATGGTGATGGCTGACTGGAAAGTGAAGGTGCGCGAGCTAGCAGGTACCACAAAAATTAGTACTGAGTGCACACGCCATATTTTGGGCAATATTCTGCATATGAAAAAGTTATCCTCCGCTGGGTGCCGCGCATACTCACTCCTGACCAAAAACACAAACGCGAGAGCACTTCGAAATATTGTTTGGACTTGATGATGCCCCACATGAAGCGAAAAAAAATTTTATTCTTGCAAGGCAATGTGCCGGCGCATAAGAGCATCGCAACCACGGCTAAAATCAATGACTTACGGCTCCAATTGCTGTCGCATCCACCGAATTCGCCCGATTTGGCACCCTCGGACTATTATCTCTTCCCAAACCACAAAAGATGGCTCATCAATAAAAAATTCAGCTCACGCGAGGAAATTATCGACGACACAGAGGAGTATTTCGTCCAATTACTTTTTAGACGGGATCAAGAAGTTGGAAAATCGCTGGAATAAGTGTATCAAGCTTAGAGGGGACTATATTGAATAAAATAAAAAAAAACGTTTAAACAATTTTTGTTTCATTCCCAAGGAGGGAAGGAGGGGTTCCACTTTGTGTGGAACATGAAGAAATTGTTGTTTTGTTTTTTTTCCTTCCAATATTTATTGAAAAGGGTAAAATAGAAAGTTTTGTTTTGATATATAGTTAAACAAGACAATATCCAAGACATTGAAATGCGACTGAAAATTTCATTAGATTGAATCCTACTTTTTGCTTACATTTTTTAAAGCCCGACACTTCTAAACACTTTACAGGCACTTATTTCACAACTTACATATATGTTTCGACATTTTAATTCAACAAATATAAGAAACAACAATTACTTGAACAAATTTTCCAACTTTAGTCCGGACCGAATTAAAAGTTTTCAGAAATGCAAAACACAACAACAAAACCAATGACAACATGACCTGACAGATTGATAAGTTTTCAAACTCCTATTATGGGCAACTTGTTCATTTGAAGTAACGTAAAGAAACTTTTCTTCCAGTTCTGACAGTAGCTTCAGTTTACTTTCGCCTATTATAGTTGAGCTTTACAGAAAACGAGAGTGTTCTTGCATAAGCACGAAAATAGCAAATATACATATATACAGTCGACTACAAATCGCACTGCATTTTCTTGTTCTATGAAAGAGGATAGATACAAATAAAATTAAATATGTTTATAGTTTAAAACAAAAAAAAATATCAGCTTCCATGGCAACTTCGCGCTAAAAAAAAAAACATAAACTCAGATCACAGATAATAAATCTATACAGATGTCTCATGCCTGTAGAGAAAAATGGTTCACTTTTGGTCGGCTAGCCGACACGAGCTTTCGGAGTAATACAAAGCTTTTTTAGTTTCTCTCTTTTTTGCTTTATTTACTGAAAGATTTTTTTTCTCTCCCCACAAGTTTGTCTGCTGTTACACGATGAAACTGGATGCATGCGACACTTCGAACGCCATAAGTGCAGAAGAGAAAAAAAATTCGAAAACAAGAGACGGAAAAAAATTGACCTCTGTCGCATGGGTAAAATTTTCCGTACATCAGTTTGACGTTTCTCTCTGTTCCTTGTCCGTTTTTCGGCTATTCTCTTTCATAACGGTTTCGTTGTGCGAGTAGGAAAATTCGATGCGCTGTAGTTTGAATTAAATTTAAAAAAAAAAAATTGAGAAAAATTTAATTTGGATCAAAGAGTTAACTCTTGAGCTTTTATCCTTGTACGAGATGAACCAGAACCTCTATGTCGTTAAACATCCCGAATATATTAATAGGATTAAGAGGGCCGATTCATTCCATTTAGTGGATTCTCGTAAGCATTTGGCTCCAAATGTTACAATTGAATCCATTAAACGGAAAATTCATTCATTGCGGAATCAATTCACAAGGGATTTACGTGAAGTTGAAAAATCGAGAAAAAGTGCTGGAGTGGAAACATTTTTGAGCCCAAGTTGTGGTGCTTCACCGAAATGCTTTTTTTAAAAAATCATTGCAAAACGAGGGATTCCATTTCGAGTTACGAAGAAAATGCAAGTCATATATTTTGTATGTACATATCTTTACTATTTTAATGAATCTATTTTTTATTAAATAGGCAGAGCAACCAATTATTGAAGTAATTGAAATTGAAAAACTAGGATTCGATAGTTTAGTTGAAGAAGATGACACTCCCAGAAGAAAGGTATGTTTCATATTTTTAGTCGAAATGTTGCCAGTCCACTTTTACTTCATTAACAAAATAATCTGTGAAGGCCTGGCGTATTCGCTTCGCAGCGATATGGGTTCTCATTTTTTTGTACCGTCTTTGAAGATGTTATTTTGAAACTCGGTTGATCAAAATTATTGTGGTGTAATAAAAAGTTGTGTAGAACACAACAAGCTTGTGTAGCAATCTCTACATTTTCAACACGAAGATCAATTGTCGTTTGAAATATCCTAAACCTTTGTGATAGTATACCAAACGGGTGTTCAATAACATGCCTTGCTCTGGATAAACGTATGTTAAATATCCGTTTTTTCCTACATGATGTTGCGTAAGGATAGGGTTTCATTAAATGTTTTTGTAATGGAAATGCATCATCTCCCACTATCACATAGGGGAGTTTTGTTTCATTTCCAATTACTTTATTATCTGGAAAATGTTTCGATGCATCATCAATTACTTTTTTTAATGTACTCGTACTTTGAAGCAAAACACTTGCATCCTATGTCCACGCATATAAAGGCACAATTTGTGTCAGCTTATGCCAGCAAAACTATACTGTTTGAACTCTTATAATTATGGTAGAATGCACTATCTTTACGCAGGCTTTTAAATTGTATATGTTTTACCCAGGCAGTTTGGAAACTGCCAACGAATGGCAAATTCATGCGCTATTTTCACCCATTCTGATTTCGAACTCGGAAACTAAAAAAAAACACAAATTATTAGTCATTTTAATCATAAAACAAAAAACAGTGCAACATTCAGTAGGCTAATCAAAACCTAATCAATATGAACTAAGTATCATTTTTTATTTTTATTTTATTTTATTTTTGTTGTTATATCAGGTAAAATCATCTCTCGGAGAGTACAACAAACATCTGAAGATAATTTCTGCCCGCCTTGAGCAAAAAAATGCCAGTAAATCTCAATACTTGGCTTGGCTAGGAAAACAGGTTGTCTTTGAAATAGACCAAATGGTAGACAACAACATAAAAAGAAAAGCTGCTTGAGAGATTCAAAAAATTTGAAGGTCTTTGGTGAAGACGATTTGCCAAAAAGAACCCAAAGTGAGTCTCTTCCATCTACATCACAAACACGTAGGGAGGAAAACCTCAAAATGCAGCTTGAGTCACAAAGTACTTCAACATCTGAAGAATTTATGCAAAAAAAGAACTTATTGCATATCACCAGTGTTCAGATGATAAGACCAGCATCTGCAAATTCTGATGCTGCCAGAAGTCCATTCGCTGTAGACATACTAGAGCAGTCCATGGAGGGTGTCTTGGATGAATGTGACTTCTTATAAATGAAATAAATTTAATAAATTAAAATAAATTAAAAATAACTTACCTTCAAGTACGAACTTTTCAAAATTTTCCAAATGACTTGGCAAACTTCCGGCACGGCGTTTGTTAAAAAAGCTGTGAAAGGTAAGTTTGGTAGTCTATGCTCTTTAAAGATTCGCCTGTCGCTAGCTATCTTAAAGTTGTAGCTAATTTTCTGCGGGTGAAATTGCATCCCTCATTAAAATGCCTTTTTTTACAATATCACTTTGTATTAAAGATAATGTGGTATATATGTGATCAAATCAATTATCCAGTGTTGCATAACTTTAGGATCATACAAACTCTCCACGTTGGAGAGTTCAGTTATTACCCCAGTTTCAAACCAGAAGTTATCAGAAAGAACTAGAACCCGACAAATGTGGTATAAATACAGGATGAGAAACTGCGGACGATAAGTTGATTTTTGGAAAGCGATGGAAAAGGACCTAAGTCTTACTAAGTGAAAGATAAGAGATTTGAATTGTGAAATAGAAGTGAAATTGTTTGTGAATTAATTGAAAGTTGTATTTAAATAATAATAAATAGAGTGTTTTGAAACAGAATAACGTTTTATCATTTCGAACACTAAAGTCGATTGCGCTAACGCTGGCAGTGAGACTAACAGGTGCGGAATCGCTGCAAACCATCTCAGAAGATAAACAACTCAACTACGACGCTTTGGTTAAAGCCATAGAAATGCGCTTCGGAGATGACCATATGCAGTAAGTATACAGAGTCCAACTGCGCAGCAGAGTCCAGGAGAGGGGCGAAACACTTCAGCAGTTGCAGACCGATATCGAGCGGTTGGAGCATCTATCTTATCCTAATGCCGGAGAAGACCTTATCAACGAAATGGCTGTACAGGCGTTTACCCAAGCAATTGAAGATAGGCAGTTGCAAATGGCTGTAAGAATGACTGGAAAACGAACCCTCCTTGAGGTTCTAGCATTTGTCCTGACGATGAAAGCTGCCGACCAACCATCTCAAGGAACCCACCGCGTGAGAGAAGTGACAACCGCGGCATGCTCATGCCAACGAACAGACGTCGTGGAGCGGAACAGTGCGCGTGCAGGACAAGTCCGTTGCTGGTACTGCAACAAAATAGGACATCTGCAGCGTCAGTGCTGGGCTGCTGGGAGGCGTAACAAAGAAGCATGTAGCAGGGAAAACATCTATACTGCAAGCAGCGTATCATCAAGTCAACAGGCGGGAATACGTGTAAGGACCAACTTCAAGGGGCAAAAGTTGGTTTTTGGAATTGACGCCCCTAAGATGAAAATCCAAGTTTCCCAAACAAAACGAAGTAACAAGAGTCTTACAGTGCAAGCCCACATTGGCCAGAATAAATGCGTGGTCACCATTGACACCGGTGCCACCGCTTCCATTATAAGAAGGGACATCGCTACTGATTCATGGCTGCACAATACCAGTTGCTACTGTCTGAAAACAGCAACAGGAGCGACGGCGGAGGTGTATGGAGATGTTCTTCTTACGATAAATCTGGCAGGACTAACATTCACCCACGTGTTCCTAGTGGCCGCTATATGCGACGAGTGCATCATTGGTGTTGACTTTATGATGGCGCATAATGTAGTGCTCGACATCGGAACTCAAGTACTTAAGTACAGGAACGTCGAGATTCCAATGGTGTACGGGAATGAGAATGCCGCATGCCTTAGGACAGTAGTCAGCAAGGACGAGATCTTACCACCTTCCGCAGAGACACTAATGTGGGCGAAGCTGGAAGGTGATCTTGGCGGCCATCGATTCTATTTGATTGAGCCGGACTCTAAAAATCATTATCAGAATTACGTCGTGGGAAAGATGCTCGTTGAGCCGAAAGGCAAAATGGCCCCAGTAAGAATCTTGAATGTGGGAAATAAGAGCATCAAACTAAAGCAAGGACAATCGATCGGAGCGTGCGTACCGATAACTGCTGTCACCAAGTTGTCGAAGGAGAATGCTGCTATATCTTTGCCATCAAGTAGCACAGCCGATTTGAAAAGAACTATACTCAGGCAAACCGAGCTGAACCAATAGTAATGAGCGATGGCAGAGGAACTAATCAACGAATTTGCAGACGTATTTGCCTCGCGGGATGGCGAATATGGCAGCACACATTTGGTACAACACCGAATAGACACTGGGGATGCAAGACCAATACGTCAACCACCTTGGCGTTTACCATTAGCTAAGCAGACGGAGGTTGCAGAAATTGTTTCGACTATGGAGAAGGAAGGGTTGATTGGCTCTAAGAGTTCGTGGGCATCACCCGTCGTACTGGTCAAGAAGAAAGACGGCACCAATAGATTTTGCGTGGATTATCGCCAGCTAAATAATGTTACCAAGAAGGATAGCTACCCCTTGCCAAGGATTGACGACACACTGGACACACTGTCAGGAGCGCAATGGTTCTCCACACTTGATCTGAAGAGTGGCTACTGGCAAGTACAGATCCACCCGGAGGACCGTGAGAAGCCACCCTTCACCGCACGAAACGGGCTTTGGCAATTCACAGTAATGCCATTCGGATTGTGCAATGCTCCGGCAACCTTTGAGCGCCTAATGAAACGCGTTTTGCTGGGACTAACATGGAAAACCTGTTTGGTCTACCTGGACGATGTCATCGTGGTCGGCAAAACTTTTCAAGGACATCGAGATAACTTAAAGGAAGTATTCCAAAGACTACGAAGTGCACAGCTAAAACTAACCCCGAAGAAGTGTCATCTCTTTAGGCCAGATGTCAAATACTTGGGACACATCATCTCATCCGAAAGGGTAAGGACAGACCCAGAAAAGATCGAAGCGGTGAAAAATTGGCCAGACCCAAGAGACAAACACCAACTGAGAAGCTTTCTGGGACTCGCTACCTACTACAGGCGGTTTGTGAAGAATTTTACTGGGATCGCAAAGAGTTTGCATCAACTAACAGTAAAGGGAAAACAATTCAAATGGTCAAGTGAATGCGAAAGAAGTTTCAAAACTCTCAAACAACAACTATGTGAGGCCCTCATATTAGCGTACCCTACTCCAGGAAAAATATTTACTGTGGATGCAGATGCCAGTAACGTCGGAATTGGAGCTGTCCTTCTGCAGATACATGACGGGCAAGAGAAGTAGTTTTCTACTTTAGTAAGGTGCTCTCTAAGCCGGAAAGAAACTAATATATCACCAGGCGGGAACTTCTTGCTTTGGTCTTGGCAACAAAGCATTTCCATAAGTACTTGTATGGACGAGAATTCATTCTTCGCACAGACCATGCGTCTCTGAAGTGGTTGCTGCAATTAAAAAATCCTGAAGGACAAGTCGCAAGGTGGATTGAACGATTCCAGATGTACGACTAGGAGATACAGCATCGAAATGGAAACCTTCACTCTAATGCGGATGCTCTGTCTCGCCGACCTTGCAAATCTGATTGCAAACATTGCGCACGACAAGAAGAAAAAGATGCGGTATCCACTCAACGGCTAAGAGCTGAGCCCACCGACGGTTAGAATGAAAGTGAAATGCGAAACGCCCAAAAAGAGGATCCGGATATCGAGCCAATACTCGCGTGGAAAGAACATGAAGAAAAACCAGATTGGCAGGAAATATCCAATAAAAGTCCCGAACTAAAGGCATACTGGGCACAGTGGGACTCGCTTCATGTTCAAGATGGTGTTTTGAGGCGAAGGTGGGAAAGCTCGGATGGAAAGTCGTTTGTGATGCAGCTCTTTGTGCCAAAGTCGAGGGTCAGTGACGTGCTAAGGGAACTGCACGATGGAGTATCTGGAGGCCACTTGGGAGTGAATAAGACGTTAGAAAAGGTGTGAGAACGTTTTTATTGGGTGCACGCTAGGGGCGATGTGGAAAATTGGTGCAGAAAGTGTGTCACCTGCGCCGCCAGTAAAGGCCCGATGGTTAAAACTCTTAAAAGACGAGAACAACACCACTCCACCCACAATTGGACGGGATGGTAGAACGCTTCAACAGAACCTTGAATGAACACCTATCAAAGGTCGTTGGCGACAAGCAATGCGGTTGGGATAGGCAAATTCCAATGTTTCTATTAGCCTATCGGAGTGCAGTACACAACACCACACTCTCCACACTCCATCGGAAATCCTTTTCAGTCGAACAGTCCGGTTACCTAGTGAATTGATGTTTGGATCACCACCGTCTGAAGAGAACAGAAATGAAGACGACTATGTCGCAGACCTCAGACAGTTTATTAGGGACGTGCACCAAAGAACCAGGGATAAGATCAAGATAATCAGTGACCGCATGAAAACGAGGTATATCAAGGCGACAACAGGATTCTAGGAAGGAGATCTAGTGTGGCTATATAACCCTCATAAACGGAAAGGCGTATCACCCAAATTACAGCAAGACTGGGAAGGACCCTATAAAGTGGTAAAGCGCATCAACGATGTTGTCTATCGCATTCAACGAGGAAGAGGCAAGATGAAAGTGGTTCATGCGGATCGAATTCATCGCTATATTGGGCAGAATGCCAAAAAGTTTGTTCGGGAGGAACAAGTTTAAGAGGGGGGTTATTGTGGTATACATGTAATTAAATCAAGTATCCAGTGTTACATAACTTAAGGATCATACAAACTCTCCACGTTGGAGAGTTCAGTTATTACCCCAGTTTCAAACCAGAAGTTACCAGAAAGAACTAGAACCCGACAAATGTGGTATAAATACAGGATGAGAAACTGCGGATGATAAGTTGATTTTTGGAAAGCGTTGGAAAAGGACCCAAGTCTTACTAAGTGAAAGATAAGAGATTTGAATTGTGAAATAGAAGTGAAATTGTTTGTGAATTAATTGAAAGTTGTATTTAAATAGTAATAAATAGTGTGTTTTGAAACAGAATAACGTTTTATCTTTTCGAACCCTAGCCGAAATATTACAATAACAACAACTCAAAAGATGTTTCGTTCACCCTTAAATAATTGCAGAACGATGGCTTATCATTTTGTCTGAGCTCTCTTGTTAGAAAGCTAAAAGAACCTTGTTGCGATCTTTCTTTCCTCCATGGTTTAACCCACATCCCTTTCTTTTGTCTTTTGGTTTCCAGCTCTTTTGAAACATCATTACAAAGGCTACGTAATTGCCGTACAATTTCTTCGTCATCGCTGCTATCGGTATCCATTTGATCGATACACTTTTTTGTGCACTCAAATAAGTTTTCCAACAATAAGAAACTCATCTTAGAAAATAAAACTAGTCCTTTTCTTTATTTACAGATTCTACGTACCCGAAATGAAAATAAAAGAGAACTGTCAAACTAGATTCACGAATCTGGTTTCAACGTTAGTGATCAACAAACAAGATGGAATAACAAAGCAGAATTCGAAAATGATGCATGCATCTAGTTTCATCGTGTAATAGCAGACTTTTGGGCAGTGGCACAGGGAATATGAGAAACATGTGCAAGGGGCTTGCAGGAAGGGGTATGGAGACTTGGCTGTTTGTTTTCATTCGACTGCAACAGGAAATTACATAATTTTTCATGAATTGGTATTTTATTTGAGTGTATGGGTATGTATGAAAGAAAGAACAATTAATAGCCGGGAAAAGTGGAATATTTCGTTGCATTTTGTAATTGAAATTTGACAAGCAAAATATTTTTTGTGTTATTACTCTGCAGTGCATATAAATAATAAGTATTTAATTGAATAGTAATTGTATTGAATTGGAGTGATAATTAAAGTGCACAGGTTAAACTATTACTTTACGTTTCTTTGATATTTACATACATATTTTTATTTTAATATATTTTATCCACATATGTATGTATGTACATACGAGTATATCTACTAAATTTGTATATATAGTAACTAGCGTTTAGGTGCTGAAAAGGTAATGGAGCTGAAAAGAAGGTAAGCACATTTATATTTGAACAACAATCTACTAAGAAAAATGTCCTGGAAGAGAACTAAGCGCGCAATAGCACATTGCTGTGCAACCGAAAATGCGTTTTCGGATAGGAAATTATTTCGTTTCCCTAAAAATGGCACTGTTAAATATGATGAATGGTTAGCTTTGACGGACGAGTCTCGTGAACATATAAAATGCCTTAAAAAACTTTACATTTGCAGCAAATATTTTGAAAATGGCTTATTAAGAAAAAAATATTTAAAAACAAATGCTTATCCCTCTCGCTTTTTAAAACGAAGCAATCTTTTTACATTAGGAGAATTGAAAAGGTCAATTAATTGAACAATGTCTTGAGAATAACTATTAAAGAAAATAGAAAATCGAAACTAAATATATTGTGGTATATATGTGATTAAATCAATTATCCAGTGTTGCATAAGTTTAGGATCATACAAACTCTTCGCGGCGGAGAGTTCAGTTATTACCCCAGTTTCAAACCAGAAGTTACCAGAAAGATCTAGAACCCGACAAATGTGGTATAAATACAGGATGAGAAACTGCGGACGAGAAGTTGATTTTTGGAAAGCGATGGAAAAGGACCTAAGTCTTACTAAGTGAAAGATAAGAGATTTGAATTGTGAAATAGAAGTGAAATTGTTTGTGAATTGATTTAAAATTGTATTAAAATAATAATAAATAGAGTGTTTTGAAACAGAATAACGTTTTATCATTTCGAACCCTAGCCGAAATATTACAATATTAAAGAAAATTCGTCATTTAAAAGAGGACAAGAAAAGGCTACAGGCGCGTGAAAAGCAAAACATTCAAGAGAAAATCGATTCATTGCTTGATATTCATTAAAATGCTATGACATTTTCGAAGCTCATCTTATCACTGGGTAAAAATGAATACACCAAAGAGGAGAAATGGATTTCGCAGTGCATCTTTTTTCGTTCAACTGCCGGATACAACTTTTTGCGGGATCAACTTGAGATGCACTTGCCGCATCTATCTTCATTGCATAGGTGGATTAAAATTAAAAGTCTGTCACCTGGCTTATAATGAAATGTTATGCAAGAAATTAAGGAAATAACCTCGAAATTACCACCAAAAGAAAAAGAGGTTGTGGTTATATTTGACGAGATGAGCCTTCAGACGGATCTAACCTATACAAAATTTAAAGATTAAATTTAAGGTTTTGTTGATTACGGAAGAAATCAAAAATATAATTCATACGCTAAGTCTGCATGCGTCTTTATGACTCGGAGCATATGTGAAAATTTTGAGCAAGTTTTATATCACGTCGTTTGTTAGAGCAATATACCCACCAAAGAACTTGAAGCTGAGGTATATAACTGCCTTGATATATGCGCAGATCTGGAATTAAATGTAAGAGCTATTTGCTGCGATCAAGGACCCACTAATCGTAGTTTATATAGTAAGCTTAGTATAAATGAGAAAACCTTAAGCTTTATTTACAAAAACAAATCCATATTTGGAATGTATGATATCCCGCATCTTTTGAAAAATATTCAAAACAACTTAATAAAATACAATTTAACCACTTTTGATGGAATTGTTAGTTGGAAGGTAGTTGAATACCTTTATAATACAGAAAAAAAGTAATACTACCAAAATATGCCCAAAACTGACAGCGGCAAATATTGACCCTACTAATTTCAAAAGATGAACTTGAGGCTGGCTGCACAGGTTCTAAGCAGATCTATATCCTGTGGAATTGAAGCTTTAATAAAACTGACCAAATTCCTAGGCCATATAGCCAAATTTGCGAAATCGACAGCTGAATTTATTAAAAAAATAGATCGCCTCTTCGATCTTTTAAATGGAAAACCAGCTTTTGTACGGAACGATAAAAATATCCATTTTATAATAGAAATGAGAGATTATATATTAAATATTAAACCCATTAACACAACAAATAGATCATTCTGTTTCAAAGATTTGGCTCTAACTATAGGGAGCCTTTTAAGAATAAGGGAAACGTTATTCATGAATCATGATGATTTATATTACATTTATGTAAATAAATTTAATCAAGATCCATTAGAAAACTTATTGATAGCCAAAGTTATATCGATTAAATTTCTATTTAAATCGGAATGTTCCAATTGCGAGGAAGATGATTCGGAATACTTGCAGGTGGATTGGAATGCCGTTTTGAGGAATGATACAGAGGAGCAAACTCCGCTTAAGGAGAATATTCTTCAGAATGAAAACTGTTTTGAAAATAACATGAAACCTAACAATATAATTAACCCATTAGATTAAAACGCAGTATCAGTTAAGGTACCGCAAGCCAACGACCTTGCTATAAGATATTTTGCAGGGTACTGCTATTTCAAAACAATAAAAAAGATAAATAAAATCTGTGAAAATTGTGCGGGAGAAATGTTAAAGGACAAGCACGATTTCAGTCTAACAGAAGTACTGATAAAATTAACAGAATATGAGAATTCGAAAGAAAATACAGTTCTCTTGTGGCCGTCCGAAAAATATTTTCAAGTTTGCCGTCTTCATACAGAAATATTTTTCGCATACTTTGAAAAACTATCTTTTGCATCTAATTTAAGAGAAAACATAATCAAAGAATGTATAAAGACAACAAATATGAATTTTCTGAAATGGTTTGATACCTCTAGTGTATGTTACGAGCACAAGATTAATTTAATAAATTTTCTAATAATTTTATTGCTTTGGAAAAATTATAAATGGAGCCTTGATAAGAACAGAAATAAAAACAGGATTCCCAAAAATAAAATAAAAAAATTGCAAAATGTAATGAACGCTTAAAAATGTAAGTAAGCTGACATGATAAATTGACATCGATTATTGTAGGGTTGGGAGGGTGGGGGTCGATGTCCTGCCACGTCCTCGCTCGTGTCCCCTGGAAACTACTTAAGTAAGGGTGCTTTAATTATAATTTGTCAAAACATGTGATTTCTTAGAATTAGTTTTTCAATTTTGTACTTAAGCCGCCTTTACTTAAGTAGGCCAAGAGCAGTGATCAATTATTATACAGGTATATATATAGATAAAACTGTGTACATATATTTGAATATATACGTGGTATGTCCCAAAATTTTCTACCGTGCCGAACCCTTACTCTTAAAGTACGTTTTGAGTTTGGGCAATAAAAAAACTCGCACGGGGCCAAGCCCGGACTCATTTGACAAAACCACTGATGAAAACACGTTTCTTCTGGGATTGATTTGATTGAACCCGTCGTTAACGACCTGATTGATTCCTCTCAGTGCGGTTTCACGCCAGGAAAGTCCACAATCGATCAGAACTCCGGCAGATCCGGCAGAAAATCCAAGAAATCCAGATCGATTCCCACTACCTGCTGATCGATTTTAAGGCTGCCTATGACAGCATTTATAGAGACGAGCTATATAGAGCGATGTTTAGTCTTGACATCCCTGCCAAACTCGTCCGTCTGTTTGCCTAATGTCGGCTATATGATTCTATTCAGTGTACTGTGTGGACGTGTAAAACCTCTTTGGTCCACAAAAGTACAAAACCTCAGTATTTTTTCAAACCTCCACCCGATTTCGGCAAATAGATACGCTCTCATAATATAATTTTTCAACCTCTTTCGCTAGCTGTTTCCAGCAGTGCTGCACTCCAAGTTGGTTTAGATCCCATTCCACTTGTTCGCACTCCATACTATATTCGGCCGTCCAAATATTTTGCGTATAGTTTTAAAAACTCTATTTTACATAACTTGAGAGAAAAGGGAGCAAATACGTACTCGTAAATATACATTTTCCGAATAAGTTCGGTCTTGCTCAATGCTTGGATATTTATCAAATTTTGTGCTCCGGACTACAAAAATCCTGTAATGTGTCATAACATAAAAGACAAGTTCACATCTTGTATTGTTACACATTTTATTTCTTGTTTAATTGAGATGCGAATTAGAGAGATGGTGCGAACCACACTGCCGATAGTTTATCATGCTCTCTAATATTCGGTCTTGTTCTTACTCAGTGCAAGTGTGTAATTATACGTAATCACTAGTACATCACAAATCCAAATAGGGAAATCGCTCTTGCGTTTATGTACATATTATATATCTTCAACCCCATAACATGTATTAGCCCTTAACACCTCGTGCTTCAAATACCAATCACTTTTATAGTGTGGTGCAACGTCATACCCACTCCCTCCAGCACTTCCACATTTACGGACCTTCGATTTCATGATCTTAAAAATTATATTCCTACCCCCATTTAATTTACATTGCATAACAAGTTACAAACAAAATAACAAGCACACGTACATAAACCCAAGCAAGCCGGTTATACTGGGCAACGTCAACGTATAATGCTTTTGCAAATCGTAGTCCATTCAAGTACAGATGGGCGAATGGTTTTTTTTTATTTATTTCTTTCGTTACGTATTGTTTTTGCATATGAGGTAAACGAATTTTCATGGGTGGGTGACAAGTGGCAACAGCAAAAAGCGAAAAGAAATAAAAAGATCTTTCTGCTCTTTGAGAGAACATGCAGCTTTTTAAAAAGCTATTTTTTTGGCTTGATTTCATTTTCATATGACAGAACTTCCCATATGAATGAGACATCTGTATAGACTTATTATCTGTGCTCAGATGTTTAATTGCAATGGCCAAGGAAATATGTAAGTGTCAAACTTACTACCACAACCCAGAACATAGATTTTTCATTGATCTGTACTGTTTTATTTCCATTGCGTGATCTATGTACATAGATCTTAAGTGATAATAAAACACAGCTAGTGTTGCAGTACAATCCTTAGTCAAGTGTTCAAACAATACTGAAATCATGAAACAATAGTCGAAACAAGAAAAATATAAAAAAAAATGAATAATAAAATATAATGCGAATACAGAGCGGGGATTGAAGAAAGAGATTCGATTCGTATTACGCATCGATTCCATAATATTCATTCGGTGCAATGTTTGCTTTCTTTCTAAAGAACTGAAATTTTCAATATTCAAAATGTGGTTGTTTGTGATGATATATCCCGCTATACCGCTCCAGTATGCTTCCTTGGTTTTTTATATAACTTAAATGTTCCATTGCTCTCATTCTAATTTGATTTATTGAAACGAGGTTTGAAATTGTATGTACTTTCTTCACAACAAACTCCTGTGCGTTTTGGTGGAGCCATGAGCAGCAGCAACGAAATACGATTGGATTTTACCTTCTTTCGTCGGTGTTTTTTAATAGAATGTCGATGCTCTTCCGTCCAACTACTCGCATACGCCGACGATATTGACATAATCGGGAGAAAGCAGGATGATGTCAGTGGCGCTTTCGCGAGTATTGAGACGGAAGCGGCGAAAATGGGCTTAGCGGTCAATGAAGCCAAGACCAAGTATATGCTGTCAAGCAAAGAAGACAACCAACACCGACGTCTCGGGCAGAACGTCACCCTCGACAGATGTAACTTTGAGGTAGTTAAGGACTTTGTCTACCTAGGCTCCGCTATAAATACAGACAACGACACCAGCGCTGAGATCAAGCGAAGAATAACTCTTGCCAACCGCTGTTTCTTTGGGTTAAGAAGGCAATTGAGTAGCAAAGCCCTCTCTCGGACAACAAAAGTCACCCTTTATAAGACTTTAATAATCCCGGTCCTGCTCTATGGCGCAGAGTCATGGACATTATCAAAAATGGATGAGGGTGTTCTTGGTTGCTTCGAGAGAAAAATTCTTCGGGCGATCTTCGGTCCCATCTGCATTGACGGTGAGTGGAGGACGAGATACAACGACGAACTGTATGGACTGTAGAGCGACATGGACCTAGCCAGAAGAGTGAAGATCCAAAAACTGAGATGGCTGGGTCATGTAGAGCGCATGGACACCAATGCGCAGTAGAGGAAGGCCAACTTAGCGTGCGAAACTGGAGGCAGCTAGCCAGTGATCGAGCTGGCTGGAGAAGCTTGTTGACTGAGGCCCAGGTCCACCCCGGACTGCAGCGCCAGCTAAAGTAAGTAAGTAAGTCGATGCTCTTTTTGTTAGAATTCTGTTGGAATGTGGTGGTAGCGAATTTATACGAATTGAATGCGGCGTATATATGCTGATTATTTGAATCAGCTGTGATGTATCGTTATGTGCTTGTTGGCTTTCGATACACATTCAAACATATTCCCACTGTTTAGCTAATGCACTGACTATATAGAACGTATTTCTTTTCTCTTTTGTTTGTTTACAATCCCCGCTCTGGCATATTGTTTTAAGCCAGAGGAAGTAAAAATGAAAATACAGAACCTCACGAATCGGTACAGGTGTAATTGCCTGGCTTATTATATTGTAGTCTAGATGTAATGAAATCAGAAATTCATTGATCATATAGTACATCATTAATAAACTCTTCACATCGGAGAGTTCGGTTATTACTCCAGTTTCAAAGAAGAATGAACTAGAACCCGACAAATGTGGTATAAATACAGGATGAAAAATAGCGCACGATAAGTTAATTTTTGGAAAGCGACAGAAAAGGAATTACGACGGATAGTAAACGATAAGAGTTTTGAATTATGAGATAGTGGTGAAATCTGTTTTGAATTACTTGGAAGTTATTTTAAATACTATTTAATAAAGTGTTTTGAAACAGAACAAAGTTTTATCATTTCGAACGCTAGTCGAAAGATAACATTGGTGTCAAAAGTGGGATAAAACTCGGCTTCGGCTACAAGAAGCGGTCGAAAAGGAAGGAGAATACCTGAAATACATTTCGTTCGACGTAAAGAGCATGTGAGCACAAAAGCTGACATATGCTATGATGAAATTTATCCTTGGATTGGATTATATTAAGTTTGAAGAACTAAGTATGAAGAACAGAACAATTCCGTTGTTGCCGCACAGAATGACACTGTTGAAGAGATCAAGAATTCACTGGAAGCGAAATTCGAAATAATGGATAACAAATTACTCGTAAATATGAGAAGGTCGAAAACAATATTGAGAATCTTGCTAAGGAGCTAGAGAAAGTGAAGAAACAGAAAGCCCGAGAAAATTATACAGACAGCCCTAGAAGGAAAGAGGTGCAACTGCCTGTTTTTGATGGCCAAACATCGTGGCCAATATACAGAAGACAGTTTGAAGCAGCTGCCATGGCCAGCAACTGGGATGACGAGGAAAAGTCGATTGCGCTAACGCTGGCACTGAGAGGTACAGCTGCGGAATTGCTGCAAACCATCTCAGAAGATAAACAACGCACCTATGACGCTTTGGTAAAGGCCATAGAAATGCGCTTGGAAGATGACCATATGCAGCAAGTGTACAGAGTGCAACTATGCAGCAGAGTCCAGAAGGGGAGACAAACACTTCAGCAGTTGCAGGCCGATATCGAACGGTTGGCTTATTTATTTTATCCTAATGTTGGTGAACACCTTATTCAACGAAACGGCAATGGAGGCGTTTACCGAAGCAATTGAACATTGGTAGTTGCAAATGGCTGTAAGAATGGCTGGAAAACGAACCCTCCCTGAGGACCTAGAATTTGCCCTGGCGATCAAAGCTGCCGACCAAGCATCTCGAGGAGTCCACCACATGAGAGAGGTGACAACCGTAGAATGCTCATGTCAGCGAACAGACGTCAGGGAGTGGAACAGTGTGCGTACAAGACAAGTCCGTTGCTGGAACTTCAACAACAGGAGACATCTGCAGCGTCAGTGCAGGGCTCCACTTAAACAACACAGTTGTCCAGAATGCGCTGCTAAGAGGCAAAACGAAGACACATCTGGCAGGGATAACATCTATCCTGCAAGCAGCGCCTCATCAAGTCAGCAGGCGGGGAAACGTGTAAGGACAAACTTCGAGAAAATTTCTGGAATAAACGCCCCCAGGGTCAAAATCCAAGTCTCCCAAACAAAACGAAGAAAAAAGAATCTTACAATGGAAGCCCACATTGGTCAGAATAAGTGCGTGGCTACCATTGACACCGGTGCCACCGCCTGCATTATAAGAAGGGACATCACTCATGATCCATGGATGCACAATACCAGCAGCTACTGTCTGAAAAGAGTAGCAGAAGCGACAGGCTCAGGCTCAGCCAAGGTGTACGGAGAAGTTCTTCTTACGATCAATATGGTTGGACTAACATTCACCCACGTATTCTTAGTGGCGGATATACGAGTATGCAACGATTGCATGACTGGATTTGACTTTATGAAGGCGTATAATGTAGTGCTCGACACCGGAACGCATGTACTTAAGTACGTTGAGATTCCGATGGAGTACGGGAATGAGAATGCCGCATGCCTTAGGACAGTAGTGAGTAAAGACGAGATACAGCATTGAAAGGGAACCCTCCACTCTAAGGCGGGTGCTCTATCCCGGCGACCTTGCAAATTAGATGGCAAACATTGCGTACGACAGGAAGAAAAAGATGCAGTATCCACCCAACGGCTATGAGCTGAGACCACTGAGGATTGAAATGTAGGTGAAATCTGCAACGCCCAAGAAGAGGATCGGTATATCGGAAGATATGGAAAGAACATGAAGAAAAACCAGATTGGCAGGAAATATCGGATAAGAATTCCGAATTAAAGGCATACTGGGCACAATGAGACTCGCTGTATGTTCAAGATGGTGTTTTGAGGCGAAGGTGGGAAAGCTCGGATGTAAAGTCGTTTGTGATGCAGCTCGTTTTGCAAAGGTCGAAAGTCAGTAACGTGCTAAGGAAACTGCTGGAGTATCCGGAGGCCCCCTGGAGTGAATAAGAGTGAATAGAAAAGGTGCGAGAGCGTTTTTATTGGGTGCAGCCAACGACGATATCGAAAATTGGTGTAGAACGTGTGTCACCTGCGCCGCCAGTAAAGGCCCGAGGGTTAAACCTCACGGCAGAATGCAGCAACAGCAACATTGGAGGATCCTTCGAGAGAATAGCAGCTGATATTGCAGGATCTTTTTCTGAAACCGAAAATGGAAATCATTTCAGTAAGTGACCTGAGGCTTTCGCTATCCCTAACTAAGAAGCTAAAACCGTGATTGAGCAGATCGTTTACAACGGATCATGGGCGCAACTTCGAGTCGAAGATTTTCCAAGGAATGTGCGAGCTATTAGGGACTGAAAAGACCAGAGCAATGCCGCTATACACACAATCGGATGGGATGGTAGAACGCTTCAACATAATCTTGAATCTTGAGCACCAATTAAGGATCGTTGGTGGCAATCAACGCGATAGGGAAAGGCCGATTCCCATGATCGAATTAGCCTATCGGAGTGCAGTACACAACACCACATTCCAACGGAAACCTTTTCAGTCGAACAGACCGGTTACCTAGTGAATTGATATTTGGATCACAGCCGTCTGAAAAGAAAAGAAATAAAGATGCCTATGTTGCAGACCTCAGACAGATTATTAGGGACGTGCACCAAAGAACCAGGGATGCGATCAAGAAAGCCAGTGACCGCATGACGACGAGGTATGGAGGTATGGTGTCAACCCAACGGAATTTAGTATGGCTATATAACCCTCATATACCGAAAGATGTATCTCCCAAATTACAACAAGACTAAGCAGGACCTTTTAGTAATAAAACGGATCAACATCTATCGCATTTAACGAGGAAGACATAAGATGAAAGTGGTTCATGTGGATCGGATATATCGCTATGTTGGGGAGAATATCGAAGAATTTGTTCGAGACGAACGAGTTTAAGAGAAGTATTGTTTTTTTTTTTTTAATTCGCGCGCGTTGGTGCTGTTGCATAACTTAAGGATCAGACATTATTAATAATCTTTGCACTTCGGAGAGTTCGGCGTTTACTCCAGTTTCAAACCAGAAGTTACGAGAAAGAACAAGAGTCCGACAAATGTGGTAAAAATACAGCATGAGAAACAGCGGATTGATTTTTGGAAAGCGACAGAAAAGTAATTACGACGTATAGTAAACGATAAGAGATTTGAATTGTGAAATGGATTTTGAATTAGTTGGAAATTATTTTAAATAATAATTAATAAAGTGTTTTGAAACAGAATAACGTTTTATCATTTCTAAATAAAGTTTGGTGAGTTCTGATCTAATATATACGCATTTTATTTTTAGAAACGAGATGATAGCATTGTCGGGAGTAAGAACAATTTTAACATTCTTTTACTTGTTTATTAATTTACATATGTATTTATTTTATTCTATAGGTGATGAAGTTATTGCTCCATCGCTTTCATGCGATCCGGCGCCAAGCACCTCCGTCACAGCCCCATCGACTCCAAACATTTCGGCAGCAAGCACATCGGGCACAACTCCATCGACTCCAAACCCTTCGGCAGCAGGCACAGGGTCATCGTCTCCAAATACTTTGTCAGCAGGCACCTCCAGCATGGGGCATTGTCTCCAAACACGACAACACCGCGAGCCGCGAAAAGAGGAAAGTGGATTATCTCGGTGAGGAGATAAAGAAAACGTTGAAAGTAATTCAAGATTCCAGGAGAGAAGTTTTACACAAACATATAGAAATTAAAAAAGAATGGACTGAACATTTAAAAAAATTAATAAAAATATTGAAAAATTAAAAAAAAAAATAAACTTTGTTTTCTCCCTGATACGTAGTTGCTGATATCTTTTCTAATATTTTCAGCGGAAAGGTTTCTGTCGGTTATATGTGAAACACGCTCTGGTTGCTCGTAATTGTAGGTTCCTCTTCGTCTAGTAGACAATGATTATTTATTTTGTCGTTGCGCACATCTAAAAAATTGTACAAAACAAAGGAGGATTCATATTAGGATCTTAACATATTTATTTATTTATACAAACCGATAGTCCACTGCAGCTAGAAGAACTGTTATAATTGAAGTAATCTGTAGCATCTTTGACAGGCGGTTTAACCTCATTTTGGCAACCATCTAAAGAATGGAAGAATGATTGCATGTACGTACAACATTTTACTTATTGTATTTACCAATGGTGGTGAGATACTGTGGAAATCCTTATTTCGAAGCCATGGACATTTTCGTCTATTATGTAGTTCCCTGGTAAGCGGATAATAATTTAAATACTTCGGCTGTAGGTCATTCAACAATTCTTCACAAAACGATTTTGCAAACTGAAGTTTTTCCAACTCCAAACAGATTTGCAATGCTTCGATATTCCGCTAATGATCCTAGAGCGTTTAAGCCGATGTCCACTCTCTTTTGCAATGGAATACATTTTCTGAAATTTGTATCTGGCCCATAATTTGAGATCATTGCATTGCAAGTTAAATACTTCTCGTGTCATCCCGAAGTTTTTTTAAAGAAATTATTGTCATTTTCATAATGACTTCTCCCAAAAAGTGCATGAACGTGACTGCAAATGAAATTAGTTCAAGAAAGTATTTAAAATCATAGCATGTTACAAGACTTACTTTTGTCCAGACTTTTTGAGATTTCTTGCGATTCTGAGCTTTCTTCCGTCTTCTCAATAATTGTAGGAGTTTAGTAGCTTGTACATTTATTTATAACAAAATTGACGGACGTCTTAGATAGAACGTCACCCTCGACAGATATAACTTTGAGGTAGTTAAAGACAACGACATAAGGGCTGAGCTTATACAACTCCTGCAAATCGCTGCTCCTTTGGATTAAGAACTCAATTGAATAGCCAAGTCCTTTTCTGACCAACAAAAGTGACCCTATATAAACCTTAATAATTCCAGTCCTGTTCTATGGCGCAGGACATGAATACTATCAAAAATACTTTTGACTGCGTTGAAAGGAAAATTCTCTCAGAGGGTCCCAGGTCACTGCGGACTGTAACGACACCTATGGTAAGTAATTATATTTTTTTTATATCTACCTCGTACAAAATATGTTTGCCTGTGCACGTTTAGTCAAAAAAGAAGAAAAAAAACCAACATTTGCTATTATTTATATTTACAATAATTAAAAGTTATATTTAAAAAAAAAAAGAACCTTTATTCCATTAAAACACTAAGATAGACGTTCAAATATCCAAAAGTTAAACTATACCATATTCACCTGTGTGGAAAGAGCAACTCAACTTCTCGTAACGTCCTTAAACAATAGTCTGTGATTGTGTGTTTTGGGTTCTTCTTCTTGGAAGATGATAAGCACCATCTGGCGTTTATAAATAGTATTTTTCGTTGTGTTGTTTATAGCCAGTGTCTGGCATCTTGTCATTCCGTTGATGCTGAACAGATGAGATACTTAGATCAGGTGGATCATGTGGATTATGTGTGTTTTATGAAAAATATTATTGAACGATAAGAAAGTTCAGGGGAACTGCTGTGATAACTTATATGTATTAGACTCTAAACGAGCTAGTTATTAGCTTAGACAACGTCCAGGTACACCAGAGGTATTAGTGCTGCCAACTTTTCTGTGCTTTTCAGAGTTCTACTTATCTTTTCATATTGTCAAAGATTTTCTACAGTAAATGAGCTGTCTGCTTTTCAAATATAGATGTGATTGTTCAGATTTAAGTTTCGGCAACTATCAGATATTGTATGTATATCTCATATTGTTGATTTGTCATCATTTAGATCGACGAAGAAAACTTGGTTTCATTGATCCTTGATGAAATAAACTTCCTGTTTTGTATTATGGCTAACTTAGTAAGCGTGTTTTTATTTTCTATTAGATTTCAATCCTTTTAAATCTACGGCATCTAACAGCTTATGGGCCCAGAAATAAAGTAAAACAAGAGTTAAATAAAGGAAGTGTACGAATTTATAATTTTATTTTGGTTTTTTTTTCTGTATAAACCATTGTAAAAAATGACGAGTAATTTACCGGCAATAGAACGTCTCAAAGGTCGTGAAAACTACGACGGCTGGAAATTTGCGGTGGAGAATTATCTCATTTTGGATGATTTATGGAAGACGGTCCAAGGGAGCGAAGAAAAACCCGAAAAGATTGCGATGGCGAAAGCAAAACTGGTGTTGCTGATTGATCCGTCGCTGTACGTACACATAAAGGAAGCTACTACAGCGCAGGAGGTTTGGAATAAATTGGCGGCTGCCTTCGATGACTCGGGGCTCACCAGAAGGGTTGGACTTTTGCGAGAACTGACCACCACACGGTTGGACGACTGTTCTTCTATTTTCGAATATGTGAACAAAATCATCGGAACTGCTCACAAACTTAATTCCATTAATATGAAAGTGGATGATGAATGCCATGATTATGGCAATCGAAAGCAACGGAATTAAAATAACAGCTGATTCCATCAAATCCAAATTGTTGCAGGATTTCGAATGCTATAATAAAACCATCTGCGAGTGCTAGTGACAGTCAAGCCATGATGGCGTTCAAAGGTAAGCCTAACAATAAATCCAAAGTTTTCAAATGTTTTGGCTGTGGTGCTGTTGGGCACATTAAAAGAAACTGTCCTAAGAAATCGGAGCATCAAAGCCAATTTTCTTTGTTTGCGTCGTATTCTGTACAAGAAGGCAGTCAATCTTGATTTGTGGACTCAGGGGCATCATCACACATGTAAAGAAGTGCAGAAATATTCGACAACTACGTTCAGTGTTCTAAAAAGGAGTTTGTTCCTTTGGCAGACGGATCCAAGTTGGATGTTCTCGGGAAAGGCGATATCACAATGTTGATGTATGGCGGAGGAGCTATTAATGAGATACTTATGTTCCTTTATGTTTCTTCAACAACTACAACAACAGATTTTTTGCAGCTGATTCATTCGGATGTTGCTGGTCCTATGGGGAAAGCATCGCTTGGAGGAGCAAGGTACTACGTTTTATTTTTGGATGATTTCTCCAAAAAGGTTTTCGTGTATGCAATGAAAAATAAAAATGAAGTTGCAAAACATTTTTTAGTTTTCAAAAATATGGTGGAAAATCAGACAAACAAAAAAATAAAAGTCTTTCATTCAGATAATGGTACGGAGTTCCTAAATAGCGAAATGCGAAAATGTTTTGAGTCATCAGGAATAATTCATCAAACATCAACTCCATATTGTCCAGAGAAAAATGGTAAGTCCGAAAAGATGAATCGGTCGTTGGTAGAAAAAGCGCGTTGTCTTCTGTTTGACGCTGGCTTGAATAAGCATTATTGGGGTGAGGCAAACACGGCGGCTTATTTAATAAACAGAACTCCAATAAAAAGTTTGGGAAATCGTTGTCCTGAGGAGGTGTGGACTGGGGCAAAGCCCGATTTATTACACTTGCGAGTCTTTGGTGCGCTGGGAATGGTGTTAGTTCCAAAGCAGAAGAGATCGAAGTTTGATGCTAAGACAATTAAATGCATCATGGTCGGCTATGCTGACAACTCTAAAGGCTACAGGATGTACAACCCGTTAGACAAAAAGATGCACATTACTAGAGAAGTGACATTTTTGTTGGATCGGCGCTTTTATGAGGTAATTGTTCCAAAAAGCAATACTAATTATTTTGATTTAACTGCAGATCAGAATTTAGTGGGGAATTTAAGAAGAAATCCTGAACCAGTTATCGAAGGTGCTAAACCTGCTGCCAAGAGTTCTGCATCTGCTGAAGAAAGCTCATTTGCTAATGATGTTATAGAGAAGACTGCAGCCGATCCTCAGAACGACGACTCTGATAATTTTGAAGGCTTCGAGATTGATGATGATATTGAGGAAGCTTATAGAGAGAAAGGTCCTTATTTTATCCCATCAAAAACCAGTGGGGATGCCATAGTTGGACCTGTACGGCGCTCAAATAGAAAACCAACGCCCAAAAAGTTTGAAAATTTTGTCACTTTTGCTAACCAGGCGGACAAGGCCGATGATCCTCACACATATAATGAAGCAATTTCTGCATCCGAAGCAACAAATTGGAAGAAGGCGATAGCTGAAGAGTACGACTCGTTGATAAGAAATGACAGTTAGGAAGTAGTTGATCTTCCTGCTGGCAAAAAAGAGCTGCCATCTAAGTGCGTCTTTAAAACAAAGAGAGGCGCTAAAGATGAAGTTCTTCGTTATAAAGCAAGATTAGTTGCGAAAGGTTGCGCTCAGCGAAGGGGCATTGATTTTGATGAGATGTATTCGCCGGTCATAAGATACAGTTCACTACGTTACCTTCTATCACTTGCGGCGAAAATGGAACTTCACATGCAGTAATAGTAATAGCGGTCCTTCAGGTTGAGTTATCGCAGGAAGTGTATATTGTTCCTCCTGCAGGCTTAGATATTCTTAGAACTAAAGTGCTAAGATTAAAGAAATCTATTTATGGATTGAAGCAATCTTCAAGAACTTGGAATCTCAAGTTAACTAAGGTTCTTAAGGCATTTAAATAAAAGCAATCACGGTATGATCCGTGCATTTTTTACAATAATGAGAAAACTTTTTCATTTTTAATATTGGCTGTCTATGCAGGCAATTTTTTAATATTTTCAAAAGACCTTAAGACATCTGGAAAATTAAAAACTTATTTGAAATCGAAATTTAGTATGAAGGAGCTTCCAGAAGTTAATTTTTAGGAATGAATTTAGAACACGATAGAGTATCTGGAAACATATACAAAAATCAAGAACAATATATTTTGAAGATGTTAAATCGTTTCGGTATGAATAATTGTAATCCAGTATCAAGCCCAATGGATACTAACGTTAAACTTAGCAAGGATAATGGTCCAAAGACAGAAAACAAAAAATTGGAAATGGCTAAAATATCTTATCAGGAGTTAATTGGCAGTGTACTTTTTGCAGCTCAAATTAGTCGCCCAGATATTTGCTTCGCGGTTAACTTCTTAAGCAGATTTAACAATAACCCAGGTAAGGAACATTGGTTAGCGGCTAAGAGAGTTCTTAGATATTGAAAGGCACATCAAGTATGAAACTGTGTTATAGCCGAAACGGAAAAGGTGAAATAATAGGGTATTGCGATGCTGACTATGCCAACGATTTAGATGAAAGAAAATCGATAAGCGGGTATGTATTTTTGTCACAAGGTGGTGCAATATCATGGGGCTCCATAAAGCAGGCAACCGTTGCTTTATGTACTACCAAAGCTGAATATGTTTCAATGGGAACAGCAGTTCAAGAGGCAATGTGGCTAAAAGGTGTCTAGAAAGAACTCACGGAAACTGATTCAACTATGAAGCTATTTAGCGACAGTCAATGTGCTATTCATCTTGCGTCCAATGAAAGTTATCGTCCACGGACAAAACATATCGACATTCGCCATCAATTCATTCGAGATATAATAGCAGAGGGCAAAATGAAATTGGAACAAATTCCTTCTGAAGTAATGGCGGCGAATATAATGACAAAGTCTCTACCATCTACTATGATTAAGAATTACATCAAAACAATGGGATTGCAATGAACTAAGTTTTAGTGGGGATGTTGATTTGGCATCATCATCAGATTGACGTAGAAAACTTGGTTTCAGTGATCCTTGATAAAATAAACTTCCTGTTTTGTATTATGTCAAACTGAGTAAGCGTGGTTTTATTTTCTCTTAGATTTCAATCCTTTTAAATCTACGGCATCCAACACATATCCGTAAGTATAAAAATTGTCAGTGCACAAAATGGACAGTATTCGATACGAAAAGATGTGGGAATACTATAATGCCCTCCTTAGATATACGTGTTCTCTTTTCATTTGTGTATAGTGTCCTTTAAACCAGTAGAATAAATTGATTAATTTAAAAACGTGTCTTATTTTGTGAGACAAATATACTGAAAATGACGGGTCACCAACTGAGCTGGACGTGATTTGATATAGAATCACAAATCAAAAGATGATCGTACGTGTAAACCAAAAAACAAACACATATATGGTAACGACTGCCATGACGCCATAAAAACTGCGCAACCAAAAAGGACGCAAACCGAATGTTACGGATTCTAAGGTATTTGACAAAGAAGACAACAATTCCGTCTAATTGAATTGAAAGCGTGAATAATACATAATAATAACATGTCAATAATAAAAAGATGTCAAACCCTGGAACTGAACCAGGTATATATATCCAAGTTATTCAATTTTAGATGCTAGCAATAACAAATTCCGGAAACAGTAGCAAACAACTTTGGACTGCACCGAACAACAATGCAGCATAAACTATTCCAAAAATGTAAACCTCTGTAGTCTCACATGTAGCCTCAGCGACTGAAAACTCTATGTCAATTTGATGGTTTGTATGGAAGGAAACGACTTAAAGCTGTGGGTGACATGGAAATGAATTCACCAGAACTCAACAAATTCTCCGCACTCGAAGAAGAGAGGACGACTTGGACAATTTACTCATGTCGGGAATAATTTTTATTATCGATATATCTAGCGCACACCACCTCGTTGCCAATAAAATCACAACTAGATTCGGTCCAGGCAAAGAGGTTCACCATCCAACCTAGCAGCAGGTCGACATCTCGTAACAGATCGAAAAATAGGTGCTACTACCTCAAGCGAAGTATCAAGACTTTACTTTCATCAAAAGTTTGGTGGTGAGGCACGCGCATGCAAACCTCGTTGTCCAAAGTGGACGCCAACAAGGTTTGAAACAAAGTTAAAAAGTACATATTCTGCCAAACGGCAAAGTTTTATAAAGAAAAACTTAATCAAGCTAGAAACGAAACTTGGAGTCTAATAAATGATATAATGGGGGAAAAAAACAAAACTCGTACGAGGGAGCTGTGAAGAGCTTCCAATCGGAATCTCTAATAGTACTTTTAAGCACATGTGCGAGATATTTCTTCGAGCATCATATCATCCACGACTACACAACAGCAATACATAATAATAAAAATCTTTCTAAATCTATATTTATAGGGGAAACCTGTATTGAAGAGGTCTATAATATCATTAAATCAATGGATCAAAATAAATCACTAGAGATCGCCGGCATTCGAGCGAGGGATGTTAAACTGCATGCTGGGTTATTCGTACCAATCATCGCAAGTATCATTAACCTGAGCCTAAACGATGGTAATGTACCAAAAATATCAACAAAGTTTATATTAAGACCAATTTACTACTACGGTACTAAAAACACTATTCAAAATTATAGGCCGGTTTCAATTTATTGACAAATTCTTAGAAGAAGTGGTAGTTAAGCGACTGCTAAACTTTATTAACAAACGTACAATAGCCCACAAAAATTAGTACGGGTTCCTAAAAGGAAAAAGTATAAGCCAACTCCTCAGTGAATTTGCGAATACCATCCACATCTTTATCATGCTTATAAACTTTACCAAAACATAAGACACCTTGAAACATCCAAGGCTGATAGAAACATTAAGACGAAATGGAATCAGGGGTACATTAGCCGCCTTGCTTCAAAATTATTTAAGTGGAAGAATGTTTAAAGTTAAAATTAAAAATGCTTTTAGTGAAGAAACCACCGCGCATTTTGGAGTTCCTCAAGGATCGAAGCTAAGACTTTTATTATTATTAATCTTCACAAGAGGGTTGATGTGTGTTATTATAAAACAAATATAATTATCGACAGCCATCTTCTCTAGAATGTGCATAGAGCGGAACTCCGATTCAATCTCAAACAAACTCTCTATGCCATTGTACTACGACCTTGTAGATTCCAAACTGAGATACGGCTTAATAGCATGTTGTTGTTGGAATAGTTGTTTTGTTTTTCGCAATATATTTTCTTTTTTGTTCTTGAATTCCTAACCGAACATTTGGGCCTTCTACGCCATAAAATTTAACTTGTATTGTAATTTGAGTTGCATTTGCTAGATTTTTTTTTGGTGTTTATTGCACCTGTTATGTTCTTTCGGTGGATAATAATAACACACAAAATTCTTCGTCGATTGGAAAATTCAACCCCACGCATTTTCATCTGCTAGTCGACACGCGACTAGGAAATGTTCCAAGTTCCTTAACTTAAGTAGTGCTGATCGGCGTAAACAGGTAAATAGAATAGGAGTTTGTCGAAATTGTTTACCACACAGCCGTAGTTCTAAGCATTGTCCGAGCAGCCAGCGATGTTGTTACTGCCAACGATCACACCACTCTCTTCTTCATTTTAAAGGGAATGCCGAGAGGTCAAACGAATTCGTTTATAGCACAAGGACACTCTTAAGGTGGTCCATCCACGTCGTGGATGAATATTGCGGCTCCTACTTTTTAACCCTCGGAAACTAAAGTGTCTCAGCTGAACATCAACACATTCTATTCGACAAATCCAAGAACACAGTTTTTACTACAAACTGCCTTTAATAACGTTCGCTCGGTGACAGGAGAACCAATTTCATTATGAGCTTTGTTAGATTCGAAATTTCTGGGTTAGGTTTGGTCAGCAGTAGCGTATAGCTTAAAGGTGGTGGCTATTTCTTTCATTTCTCACCACCCATCTTTTAGAGCGTCTACTCAAGCTCTTGTCCTCAAGTCGGTGTCTGGGCATCTTCCGAATCAAACTCTTTGAAGTACAGGTTTGGGACACCTGAATGGGTTGAATTTGGCGGGTCCTAATTTTAATCTTTTAACCAAAGCTGATATATTGCTTGGCAGTGATGTTTTAGCTGATATTTTGTTGCCAGCCATCGTCAGACCGAAACAAAAGTATGTACCAATCGTCTACAAGACCAAATTAGAAGGTGCTGTTTGGTAAATCTCCTGTAATAGCCCAAAGGATCAACACTTTTATGCAAAAATGCCGTCGATTCTGCAAGAGATTGCTCACCAGCAGTGTCAAAGTCCTGAAGACATCGAATGTGAAACCCATTTTGTGAGAAGAGTGTTAAGCGTCTAGCTGGCGGTCGTTTTCAAGTGGCGCTTCCATTTAAAGCGGATGTTGGTCCAGGTCTTCAATGCAACATCACGGTCGTCATTCTCAGATAGAGACTCTACCGCTATACGTTTACAGGAGATATTGAAAAGATGTACCGGAAAATTAAAGTACCACAAGTGATGCAAGTTACCAGCATATCCTTTGGCCAAAGCAACCGAGAGGAATTTTAAAAGTTTTCGTCTTAACACTATGACCTTTGGCACAGCTCCCCATCACACTCTTCAGGCATTAGCAAAGGAAGTTGAAGTACTACTATATCAGAAACTAAGGAGAAAGTGGAAGAAATTAAGAAGACCTTTATATCAGCTGAATTTCGTCTACGAAAATTGGCTGCTAACCATGACGAAATTCTAGATGCAGTACCCATTCAGGATCACGAGGAATCTTTCCCATTCCCTATTGATGGATCGGATAGGGTAACGACTTTGGTCTACAGTGGCTTCCTCGTCATGATGTATTTGCGTTTTATTACACACCGTCCGATCTTTAGAAACCAACGTAGCGGTCAATAGTTCCATCGAAAGCCAAGGCGAAGCTCATCATTCAGCTGCTGTGGGTCCAAAAACAGTCCTTGGACGATCTCGTGGATTGTGATATCCTGGAGATTGGAAGACTTTATATAATGATTTTACAGCCATTAACAGCCTAAGAATACACGTTTCAGGTACGACCAACCGCCTTCAACTACACGGGTTCTGCGATGTATCGTATATGCACAAGTGAGTCCAGTTACCCTTCCTCGCTTGGAATTGTGCGGAGCCGTTATACTCTCCAAAATTATACACAACACTGCACAAACTTGGTGGGGAGGGGCATTCCCACCTTCGCATGGACAGGTTCATAGATAACATTGGATACGCGCGGATCCAGCAAGGTGGGAAACCTTTGCCCAAAATAGAGTAGACGATATGCAACGGCTGACGAAAGTCGAGATATGGAACCATATACCTACCCATCACAATCCAGTCGATTTGATCTCACGTTCCAGAAACCGGTTTCTTCTGAGGGCCCCTACCGTGTGAAACCTGTCCGTGAATACGTGTGAACATCAAAATTTGAGATTACGTCATCCATAAGAAAATGGCGAGGTGAATTATTGTTTTGACATTTCTAATGTTTACATCATTAATTTCGTTTAAGTTTGAAACAAATTTTAATGTTGGACAATAATTGCTTTTTTATATTTTTCAGGACAACAAAAAAGGGAATCTGAAGACATCTACAACAAGAAAAAACAATATTCTACAAAATACTGCTGCCACCAACGGATTGGTTTTTTGTGGATTTGACAAAAGCAGTTGGAATAGTTTGTTTACGTTTCCTTTTGAGTTAGCAAAACTATTTTAATTTGAAATTAATTAATCAAACTTCTTATTTTGCAGAATAATATTACTATTCAACATCTTGGCAAATGCTTTGGAAGAGTGGAAACAACCCTAACTAACTAAAAACATGTGAGTAGAATGCAATTGTATCGATTAAGCCGTGAATTTAATGCTTTTCTTTCGCAGATTCAACATTTGCAGTTCTAACATCTTGGTGAATGCGTCTGAAGAGTGAAAATCAAGTGGAATCAAACAGAAAACATGTGAGTAAAATGCAATTGTATCGATTAAGCCGTGAATTTAATACTTTCTTTCGCAGATTCAACATTTGCCGTTCCAACATTTTGGTGAATCCGTCTGAAAAGTGAAAATCAAAAGAAAAATTGGTGTTTTACGGTTTTAAAACAAAGTACTCGTATGTATTTTTTGTTTGATTTTCTTATATCATAAATAAAATAAATAAATTTCTTTAAATAAAAAATGTGTTTATTTATTTCTTTTGATAATGCAATTCCTCATCACCTTTGAGGTATGCATAGCGGCGCGTTAACCGATTTTTTTTGGTTGGGTGTTCGGTTTCCCCAGGAGGCCTATTGCACCCATTCTACATTTTCACTTTCAGCTTCCCGGCAAAAAACCGCAAAAAAATGCAAAAAATTGTGTTGATCATCTAGCTTCTGTCAATGAGGAAAAATAATTAATAAATGCAAATATATACACATACCACGCAAGTGGAAAAAAAATTGTTTTGCTTTTTAGTCCACCCAGGTAAAATATTAAATATTGTGCAAACAATTTTTTTTCCCCATGCATAATGCAAACTTACCTGGATTCCTTGCATCCTGGGCGGTATAAGTGGATATGCGTTTTGCATCCTAAACGGCATTTTTTGGGATTCGCCATATTTATTGGTCTATAAAATATAAGATAAAAACTTATTAAATTATTGAATACAAAGCAAATTATTATTTTCACTTACAGCTTTGCTCCTTTTTCGGTACAATATTGACATTTCTTCATTTCACCCCGGTGTGGGCAAATTTTTTGGTTCACCATAAATGTTTTTATCAGAAGGGTCTGTTCCGAAAAATATTAATTTATAAGCTTAGAATATTCGAAATATGTATAGATTAAAAATACATAAAATTTGATTATTGTTTTAATTTCTTATAAATACATGAAAAGGATTAATGATCACTTTAAATATTTTTATTTGTGCAAATCTAACTCAACGCAAACCATTTGTGAAATTGATTTTAAAATATTGTTTAAGTTGCATACAGCAAACAAAACAATAAGCAAACTATCTGTCTAACTATAATTTCTAAGTATTATAAAGAATAAACTAATTCTTCAAAGTGTTGTAAATATATACATACTTGTAACTGGACACATTTAACTTAAAATAAAGAAATAAAAATGCTATATGGCAAATGGTAGTTTTCTTACTGAATATCGAAATTGAAAAAAAATATATACTTCCAATAAATTGGAATAATAATTAAATAATAATAATAATAATATAATACCAATTAAAATAATACCTAACCTAAAAAGTTCCCGATTGATCACTGCCTGACATTCTCGTTTGACCGATTTTGAAGTAAACTATTAAAAGCTACCATTTTTCATGCTCTGATTCCAAATAAAATGCGCGATTATTGAATGAATTGTCGGGGAGTCAGAACTCGAGCGACGAAATTATTACAAAAGAGTAAGAAAAAGTTAAAGATGCACTTTAATTATATTAGTACTTATTTATTTTCAAATAAACAACTAAAAAACCAACTATTTATTGGTGTTTTATTTCAAACAGCAATTTATTTCTATTCCAAGATCCATTGCCATTGGACAAAAAGACATAGATTTTGCAAAATAATGCTTTTCAAATCTGATTGGTATTTTTTTTGTTTAGGGACTCGTTAGTAAATACTTTTTTAACAATTTTGTGCCATTCATTTTTCACCAAATTCCCAATTCGTTACTCAGTTTTGCATTCATTGCAATAAGAAAGAAAAAGAAATCTAAATCCGTTTAAATTGAACGCTGTATTTTCCACAAACACCACGCTATAATAGTAAAATTTTGCGAAAATGTCAAGAAATCTTATTAGTTCAACAATATTGGTACACGTTTGCTATTCCGGGTGATGAAAACTAACATCAAAAACACCACCCTTTTTGTTATTTATGGTAAATAAAAATAAATAACATTCCTGAAATTTTTAAATTAAACGAGTTGACAAATATTTTCTTGAAATACTTAAAAACGATAAAAATAATAATTTATTGGATCGTATTACTTAATAAAATTACAATGTTTACTTAATGCGTGTCAAACAACAACAAAAAATCGTTCAGAGCTCCTAACTGTACTTAAAGCTTACACAATTGACTTACAATACCATTTTAAGTTTTCTGATAAGCTGATTTGCAATTCATTTATATCTTGAAATAAATCTTTTAAATTATGATTTCAAGGTCTCTTACTAATTTAGTTCTGAAACCATCATTTTTTGGTACACTTAAAGCAAAACAAAAGTATTTTTTCATATGTTCTACTATATTTACTTTTTCACCACTTGAAATATATATTGACCACGTTAAAATACTTTTTCTTTTATGTTTGCTTTTTTTATATATACCTAGTGGACGTAACGTGAAATTTGCTGTCATTTTAGCTATTTTGACAGGTATCAGGCTTGGATTAGTGTTGGTGATTCACTTACAGTGTAATTGTGTAAAAGGTCCAGGCTTGCAGCTGTATTAGTAGAGTTTGCCATCTATGTTAGTTCATTTATGGTTTCAACTGAACGTACTCGTATGTAGCTACTATGAAGGAATTTGGACAAAAATACAAACTGCTTTCTGAGACGAGAAAAATGTATATAGTTGTCAACAGATTTTGTACAAATAAACCTTATATGTACATTATTCTTTGCGTTTTTAAGATTAAATTATCTTGAATTGTACCATGCAGGATGAGAAATCACTTTTACACATTTAGTACATTTGTAAATGTATTAAATTTTATCAGATAATTCTTTGTTTAAAAGTATAATATTCCAATTAGTATTATTAAAAACTTCATTCATAAGAGACATATTATCAAATGTGAATAAATATGAATTAAAAACATTATGAAATTTTTTTATGATTATTATTTTTTATATATATGTGTATAGCTGTGTGGTGAACAGAGTTTCTAAAAAATGGGCAACAGTTTGAAACATTAACATTTAACATTATTATTACATCATTATTTTGATCTCTTTCCTGCTCTGAATGATTAGGCATATACGAGTTTGGTTCGATGACCAACTGCACTCCTCCCACAGTACACTTTTATATTCGTTTAAAATTTGAATAAACTTTTAAACACTAAGCACTGGTTCCTTTTAAATACTAACGGCTATGAACGACCATGTTCTGGGCTAGATGAGCTAGATGAGATGAGAATTAA
Organism: Volucella inflata; assembly: GCA_928272305.1. Taxonomy (NCBI): domain Eukaryota; kingdom Metazoa; phylum Arthropoda; class Insecta; order Diptera; family Syrphidae; genus Volucella; species Volucella inflata. Next base: position 88,218,526 of record OV743716.1, on the reverse strand, counting down.
TTTACAATGGTTAGAGAAGAATTCTCCGAACGTTTCGAATATAATTACACAACAACTTAATTTCTTTTCTTTTTATTGGTCTATATTTGATGACGAGGTGGATTCAACTGTGCTCTACGCACTAACCTCGAAATCTGTGTACCGTGTAAAACAGCTGGTTTTCTTTATATGGTCATTAACCCTGCCATGCCATATCGTTCATTTATAATGCACTAATCTTGTTACATTTGTAAACAATGTCCCCTACTTTACATTGTGGGAACGGGATGGCTCTATCGCTGATTGCTCTCTCACTTCATGTGTTGCCAGCACTCCCATTTGATTGAAGGTGGTTGGAGTGACCCCTTCCCAGTCCCTTGTGGATTTAGCGAAGGTGTGAGTGAATCGGCATTTTTTTTTTTGTCTGCTGCCTATCGTTCTTGTGACAGTTCGGCAGATCATTTCGCGGTTTTTTGTTATTTTGCTAGCCCTGCAGGATTTTTCGTGGCGGCGCGTATATTTCGCTCGCGCTGCAGCAAACAATATGCGAAGCATACAAGTGGAAGTGCATGCTGACAACCCAGGATGACGTTTGTGTTGGGGTGAACCACAGTGATCCAAATATTGCTGGGAAGCAACACCTACGAAACAAGCTTATATTGTGATGAAAAAACTGCTTGACAAGTTTTACTATGTTGCGGTGTCAAACATAAATATCAAGGGAGGTGTTTTTAGTGAGTAAGAATCTCACACTACTATGAGCACGCGCTCCTGATCCTGGATGGATGATTTTTACCTGCCTTTGCCTGGAAAAAAAAAATATTTTTTAACAAGGTTGTGGGAGAAATTTTAGACAGGCCGGTGGTGAGAACAAATTCTTGTGAAAAGTTCAAAGTCGGTGCGGAATAGAATTAAAAAATTTCTTACACTAATGATGTTTTCAATACGTGTTGAGTTCATATGTTCAGTATGTCGGGAATGAAAAGTTACATTTTGAAATAGGTGCTTGTGAAGTGTGTAGAAATGTTGATTTGAACAGAATCATGCTCTTAAAAATTGAAAACAAAACACTTGTAGAACACAAAGAAATTGGTTTTAATAACTCCATGTGGTAGTCTTCGGGTACTGGTCACCTGCAAAACTTATAAGCGGAAGTGCTGCGTATGACAGCATCTTCAGAGTCGATCTGAAATGGATGGATCATGTAGAGCGGATGGACACAAACGCTCCGATCCAAAAAGTCTTTGAATAGCTTTTTGATGATTTTGAAGTTCAATCTCGTCGTGGCTTCGAAGAAGGACTCCTCGATAGCCATATTTACTTGCATCATTATGCAACTTCGTATGTTTTTTGAAATCTAAAGTTGTGAAAATAAGTTCTTTGTATAATTGGTCTAAAATATATTCAAAGACTGGAAGTGGATAGCGGATATAATTTTGCTATTCAGTTTCCAACAATCGATACGACGACGTGAAATAAGGCCAAAATTAAAAAATTTGGCTTAATTTCCTTTTTCGAAGCGAAATAAGGTCAAATCGGAGTTTTTTTTTTTGATTTTCGACGCGAAGTAGGGTCAACTCGGCTATGTTTTACGATTTGGCTTTATTTCACTTTGAGCACTTGAGAAGGAAAAGGTTTAAGCAGAAATATGACAATAGGTCAAGTTCCAAAATTTGCCACTATAATGAATGTGGCCTTATTCTTTCCGCCACAAATGATTACGCGATTTGAAATAATTTATGGGGCCCAATGTACGAACATACTCGTATATACCAAAAGTATGTAATAGAGTTGGATTTGGAGTAGGTGCGAGGTTTGGTATATTCAAATTTTTTGTTATATCGTCGGCCCATAGATCCTTAACTTATATTTTAGAGTTTGTGTTCAAAATATCAGATATATACATTAAATTCCCAAGGGCACAAGGAGAAACAATTAATGTTTCACAGAAATTTGAACGGGTATTAATTGCTTGCATATACATCTGTATGTATGTAGTTATTCATTACGATTTATGTTTTTGTTTCTAGGTCAATTTTCCCAACGTGCTAGGTTGCATCAATGGCTAGTTGTATTCTAAGAGATAAACTTCTTCATTGGGGTGTGATGCACGACAATATTTCAATTGATCAATCGATGGTTAATTATTTTGGCCATCATGATGCTTAGCAATTCATTCGAGGTAAACCCGTACGTTTTGGGTATAAGAACTAGGTAGCAGCAAGTTCTACAGGATATTGCTATTCCTTAGATTTTTATTCTGGAAAAACCCTACAAGTTTCTTCCGATCCTTTAGAATAAAGAGTAGTGAAAACTATGCTTCAGAAATTGGGGACTGATGATGATTTACAAATTATGATCTCTTGGTAGAGTTTATAAAAGAAGGCATCGTGCTTTTGGAGCAATTAGGGAAAATAGAACAAAGAAGTGTCCATTGAGAAGCACTCAAGAGATGAAGAAACAAAACCGTGCTTCATACGATTAAAGGTTTGATAAGAAAAATAAAATACTATTAGTGAGATGGAGGATAACAGTGTTTGCAAAATAGCAACAAATTATGACACCATTGAACCTTTGAGAGTTGTAAAACGGCGGTCACATGTACAACGTGAAAATTCTGATTTCAATATACCAAAACTATTTAAGACTTATAATAAAAATATGGGCGGCGTACATGGACCTGATCAATCTACTTTACTTTATAGGATTGCAATTTACGGAAAGAAGTGGTGGTGGGTGTTGTTCACCTCATATGCGTATTGCAAATTCTTGGTATTGTTATAAGTCACAGTGATAGCATTGATTAGTTTCAGTTTCGACGCGCAATTACAAGGTACTACTTACCCCAGAAAACACAAAATAAAACTGGACCTTTGTCCTCTACGGTTCCGGGCTAACCTCAATATGACAATATCCTCAAAAACCAAAACAACCGTCACGATGTGTTATATGTCACGCAAGAATTCGCTGGCAATACAAAAAGTGTCTAAAAACATAATGTGTATAAAAAAAAAATCTTTGAAAAATCTTACCTCTAATACGCCGCTGAACCCAATCGAGTACACCCCCCCACCAAAGTTAACTGCAGAGGTAAAGAATTTTTTACAAACAGATAGAATCGCTTTACGAAAAAATAATTTCCATTGAAGAGTCGCACGAAGAAGCCGTATATCAGCAAGAAAAATCGTATAAAAAGACAAGACTTTGCTAGACATCAGCAAAACAAAGATTTTTCGTTTTGGAAGCGTGTTTTGTTCTCAGACGAGAGTGAATAAAACATGGTGGCGCCTCAGTTATAGCTGCTGAACCAGTAAATCTTTTTCTTATAAATGGTAGCATAAAGCAAAATAGATATATAAAAATTTTGAAAGTTAATTTCACCCAACATGCTCAAAAATTGAGAATCAGCGATGAATATTATTTTTACTCATTACACTCGACTATGGCTCTTGTATAACTGTCGAAATGTGCTCGAAATGTGCTCGAAATGTGCTCGAAACCCCTGAACAATCACTAGTTTAAATGTTTCAAGCAAAAGGGAGCAAGGTTCAAAATCTGAATGGGGCAAAATTCCAACTTCTCAGTGCTTAACATGGTCAAACAAAGCCAGATAGATTATATGCGGTGAAAGGTCTAACATTCTGGGTTTCTCAGATGGCAAATGCGCAGCAACGCCTGGGGAAAACCAGTGAAGCGAGCCAGGACCGAGGAGTATGTAGACGCGTTCTGCGTCATTAGCTAACCACATAAGGGGAGCAGCAACGATGCAGTAAAAATGAGAAACTCGTTACGCATAAGTTCGTATAACAAGGAAAGGGTTAATAAATGGAGAAGAAGACTATTACAACTCTTGATGTGTCTCTCTAGTTTCATTGTCAACTGTTCGATTTCTTCTTTAAGATGTAACTTAATTGAGTTTTATTTTTTAAACTACTGCAAGTTCAGAAAAATATGTAACGGTGGATTCAAATATTTTTCCTTTAATTTGCGAGCCCATAATTTAAGCTATCACAAGATACAATAACCTTAATTTTTGTATTTTTGTATTTCCCTTCCATTGTGACCTTCTGGAACCTAAATGGCTTAACCGATTTTGAAGGGTGTCATCAGCTTGGTATTCTTCCCCGGAGTGTCATAGCCAATATGACGTCAGCATAAAACCGGTATGTCCGCTGTAAAGCATTGAAAAATTAATTACTGTGGATCCGTTCTGATCTCCGAAATTTACATTATTATTTTTTTGGCCCATATCTTTCTTTGTTTGTATTATTTTTTTAGATCAATCCGTACCTAAGGAACGAAGGAAAACAAAACCAAAAAGCCTGAAAAAAACTTTCACGCTTAAAGAGTCTTAACGCTACTAACGAACTTACAACGTTATAATCTTACCTATTTGGCATCTACTTGCTCTCCGACTACATATTAAATAAACTAAAAAGCTGTACTTGTGTTGTTCTAGTAGTACGCTGGTAGTGAGTGCACCAAAAGGTATATTATATTACTAACATAAGTTCTGATGTACCTAGGTATCTAACTGGTCATTATTTGTAATAAACTGGCAAAGTATATGTATAACTATAATTCGCAGTCGGAGGCTACATACACAGACAAACAAAAGTATGCGCATCCCCGACTGCTACACCTCTTAAGGTGCTATTTAATTGATTTCACTCCAGCTTGTCAAAGTCCGCCGAAGTGAGGTGAAGCAGGAGGAATAAAATGCCACCGTATACCGTCTTTGGAGATTGTTTCGGCAACGTCCTTACACTTGAACTTGGCTGCTTTAAATTATTTTTTTAATTCGTTGTTAGCCCCCACGAAGTTCTTCCCATCGCTGAAGATATGTGAAAAATGTCCTCTTCTGGCCGCAAATCCGCGTGAGGCTGCAATAAAAGCTTGGCTGGAACAAACATATTTGATTGCGCCAGCTTCACTTAAAAAAAAGTACCAGAATGTAGTTCGGCTGGAGAAAATAAATCAAAATCTCGAGAACAATGTTAATTTCATGCATTTGGTATCTATCTATCTATCTATCTATCTATCTATCTATCTATCTATCTATCTATCTATCTATCTATCTATCTATCTATCTATCTATCTATCTATCTATCTATCTATCTATCTATCTATCTATCTATCTATCTATCTATCTATCTATCCATCTATCTATCTATCTATCTATCTATCTATCTATCTATCTATCTATCTATCTATCTATCTATCTATCTATCTATCTATCTATCTATCTATCTATCTATCTATCTATCTATCTATCTATCTATCTATCTATCTATCTATCTATCTATCTATCTATCTATCTATCTATCTATCTATCTATCTATCTATCTATCTATCTATCTATCTATCTATTTATCTATCTATCTATCTATCTATCTATCTATCTATCTATCTATCTATCTATCTATCTATCTATCTATCTATCTATCTATCAATTTTCGATTGTGACATCAGTGTGAGTGGACGTGTTTTTAAAAGCGACTTGAGATGTTTGATCTACTTTTCCTAGTATAAAAGTTTCAGCTTACCCCAGTGAAATTAAACCAAGTTGAAAGAGAGTGACTTTAATAAACAGGATTCTAAAAGTATAATAGTGCAATATCTCATCTGTTCATTACATTTTATTTTTTTATTTGCTGTCCATTATCAATCCCCTCTCCCGTTTCAATGTATGTGTGCAGTCATTGTGGCGACAATCTTCCTGCTGAAGGAAATTTCGCAGTATGCATGAGATGCAACCGTAAACTTCACTTTGAGTGCACTACGGTCACTGAGAAATCGTGGAGAACAATGGGTGCAAGAAGGAAGGCATGGAAATGCCAAGTCTGCAGAAGTAGTGGAGATGGTCAAAGTACTGCGGCTACAAACAATGTGGTACTGGCTTTATCACCAACACTAGTAGCACAATCTTCTAAAAGAGTGCGTGCTGCCAACAGTCCCGATAACATATACCAAGGATGATAGCAACTCAGCTGTCTTAGCGGAGATTAAACTGTTAAGAGCTGAAATAAGAGATATTACAGCAAGTTTTGATTTCTTATGTGCAAAATACGATGAACTTAGCACAAACATGATAACAAACAACAACCTAATGGAAAGCATCACTAACGAAATGAACGAATTAAGAGATAACAACAGGAAAAAAGACGAGATAATAGAAAACATGCAATCACAGATCAACTCTATGGAACAACAAATGATTAAAAACAATGTCGATATTAGACATATACCTTCCACAACACACGAAAACCTAGTGGAAATTGTAAAAGGAGTAGGCAGAACTATCAATTACGAAATACGGGACAATGACATAACCGATATATATATAGAACAAAAGCAAAAAACCCGGATAAATCAATAATAATTGCGGTCATGATTTAAATATATTTTTGAATTATATAAAATCACTTGCATTACTTTGTAATATTACCTAATTGTTTTCTCTATTTGTTGAAACTTACCAAACATTGTATACTTACCCTATTTGATTTTAACTTGTCCACTCGAACCAAATTACTAATGGCTGCTAAGGCAATGAACACTATAAAAAAAAAACGTGGTCGTGCTAAGGGTTGTATCACGCGGACGGTAGCTTTTGCGGAATCAATTGATCAATCGGTCGCTCTTTCTATGATCGAAAATCGGTTAATAAAACTTGGTGAAGCGTGGACTGATTTCGGATCCCTTCAAAATGATCTTTACGAATTTTCCGGAGAAGCTGATTACTCTGACCCTGAGCCTGAGTACATTGAATATGAAACAAAGTACTTTGCGGCTCATTCAGTATTAACTGAAGCTATTCGAAAGTTCAAAACCGCACAAAATTCAAAGTTATTGGGGTTCGATATGAGCATAAGTCATCTCGGTGCAAGCGCTACGCAAACACCCCAGCCAAATTTAATAAAATTGCCAAAGTTATCAGTACTAGTTTTTCAGGCGATTACAAGGACTGGCCGGCTTTTAGGGACTTGTTTCTCGGATCCGTAGAAAGTAATCCATCGTTGAGTTGTTATCAAAAATTTCATTATTTCAGGTCGTTTTTATGCGGTGATGCTTTTAATTTAATTAAACACATGTGCAGTTCGGAAACCAACTACGTAGAGGCGTGGGATAGGCTCGAAAAGCGGTATGATAGGAAACATTTGGTCGTCCAAACTTTGGTTCAGTCATATCTTTCTCTTCCAACATCTTCGGGAAACAATCAGACACTTCGAAAAATAACTGACGGAGCTGATGAAGTAATTCGGGGTTTAAAGGCGCTAAATTCGACAAGTCGTGACCCATGGCTCATTTATCTTTTGGTACAAAAAATCGATCATGATTTTAAACAGGCATGGGCAGAAGAAGAAGGCACTAGAGACGATTCAATTATTGACGAACTGATTGATTTTCTTCATACTCGGTGTGATTCCTTGGAATCCTGTTCTTCCCTGTCTCGTTCTGTGCACACATGTACTAAAAATCAAGGAGTAATAAAAACGCATTTCGTCGAACAGAACTCGGTCTGTCCAAAGTGCAATTCAAATCACATGCCACACAATTGTGAAGCTTTCAGTCTTCTTAACGTTGACGATAGACGCAAATTCGTTAAAGAAAGATCTTTGTACTTGAATTGCCTTCGGCAAGGTCATGTGGCAAATAAATGTAAATCGCTTTTTCGCTGTAGGAGCTGTAAATCAAAACATCATTCGCTAGTGCATCCAATTGATTTCAGGTCAATCGTGGGTGGCTCAAATGAGAGCAACGTTATTCCCTCAACTACCTCGTCGTCATTGCAGGACTCTTCAATTCAGTCCTTTATTGCTAATCACTCTCTTGAATCTACTCATCATTCGGTGGCTATTCTTCCTACTTCTATCGCTCGTATTCAAGACAAGCAGGGGGCTTACCAAACTGTAAGACTTTTACTAGAACGGGATCCCAAGTCTCGTTCATAACCGAACACACTGTTCAACGCTTGAGACTTCTACGTAAACCAGGTCGGGTTTTGAGTTAAGGGAATCTCATCCACGTCTGCAGGAACTACAAACTGAGTAGTATCAATTCAATTGTTATCTTGTTACTCATCGGAGTTCATTCAAGTTGATTGTTTTGTTCTATAGAGGTTAACTTCACTGTTACCATCACATTCCTTGGAAACCATTCCCAACTGCAAATATCTTCATTCATTTCAACTCGCTGATCCTTATTTTAATGAACCAGGTCCAATCGATATCCTAATAGGTGTTGAAATGGTATTCAATATTATTCGAGGACCTGTTAAGGATAATACACAAGGCATTCCCAGTATGGTTCCAACAATATTTGGTTGGATCGTGGTTGGAAATTCGGTTCGTATTACCTCAGAACATGAAGTAAAATCCCATTGTACCAACTTAGACTTCGATCAACAGTTTAATCTTGAACGCTTTTGGCATGTGGAAGAAGTTCACACAGAACCCAGTTTAACCATAGCTGAGCAGAAGGCTGAGGATCATTTTTCGACAACTCATTTCAGACGCTCTGATAGTCGATACGTGGTGGAGCTTCCTTTCAAAGATGCTGACAGGGTTGTTGATTTCGGTAATTCTTTCCACGTAGCTGTCTACCGTTTCTTATCGATCGAACGCAGATTCAAATCTGCTCCAGAAATGCGTCAACAATACTCAGCATTCATTAAGGAATATCTGTCCTTAGGACATATGGAAGAAATTCCAGAACTGGATGTTACTCGTATTCGACCCACAACGCAGTGTTTTTATCTTCCTCATCACGCTGTTTATAAAATGGATAGTAGTACAACTAAAATTCGTGTCGTATTCAACGGGTCTGCTAATGCTACCAATTCAATATCATTGAATGCTTTTTTACTTGTTGGTCTTTTTTCAAAATCTTTGGCGCGCTAAACTAAAATGGGATGATGAACTTCCCAAAGAATTCACTGACTCTTGGCTAAAGATTCAGAGTGAATTGCATCTTCTTGAAAACATTAGCGTTCCTAGAATCGTATGGACTAATAAGGAATATTTTGAATTTCACGCGTTTTGTGATGCCTCGTTTGATGCCTACGCAACTGTGGTGTATTGCAAAAGTGTAGACGTCGGTGGTATAGTAAACGTTTCGTTAGTGGCTTCGTAAAGCAAGGTTTCCCTTTTTAAAAGTATTATCCTTGCCGAGATTAGAACTCTGTGGTGCTCTTCTCTTAGTTCAACTAATAAACAAACTCCATTATCAATGGTTGAGATGTGGTGGAAGAGCCCGTCATGGCCATGGCACCATAAGGTGCAGTGTAAAGAACTCAAAGAGAGAAGTATATCTAAACTCCAGGTACTTGTATGTAACACCTCAAATGAACACATTTTAGAAAATCTTGTAGTTAACTCTTCAAGCTGGTTAAAAACTATTTGGGTGGTAGCATACCTATATCGCTTTATATCAAATTCGCGGTCGGTAATAAACTGTCGTACTCTTAATGAACTTACCACAAATGAAATTTCAAATGCTATAACACACTTAATAATATCCGCTCAGTCTACAATGCTCCGTATCGAATACGAAAATCTTAAAAACAAAAATGAACTACGGAAGGGACAAAAGCTGAATTCTTTAGTCCCATTCCTTGACTCGGTTGGTGTTCTTCGCGTTGGTGGACGTTTGCAGGAATCGGACCTCTCATACTGTGCAAAACATCCAATAATCTTAGAGAAATCGCACCCGATATCCCGTTTGATCGCGTTACATATTCATGTGAAGTATTTTCATGCCGGAGAAACACAAATGCCAGCGTTGCTCAAACAGAGTTATTACATACTTTGTCTCAGAAACTGGGTACGTAGTATAGTACACAAATGTGTTGTTTGTTTTCGCCAACGTAAAAGTGCGTCATCGCAGCTTATGCGATGTTTATCGCGCGATAGGAGTCCTCGATTTGTTAAGGCCTACATCGCCGTGTTTATCTGCTTTGTCACTAAAGGCATTCACTTAGAACTCGTCGGTGAATTGTCTTCGAACGCCTTTTTGATGGCTCTGGATCAGTTCGTGGCAAGCCATCAGAAATTTTGAGTGACAATGGCACCAACTTCCATGGAGCAAAGAGGTTACTCGAGGAAATGCACGACTGTCTTCATAGTCGTGAACACCACGATATCGTTGCTGATCTTCTGTCGAAAGACAAAATAGCTTAACGGTTTATTCCCCCCTCGGCACCTTATTTTGGAGGGTTATGGGAAGCCGGGGTGAAATCCGTCAAGAAGAACCTACGACGGGTTATTGGGGAGAACAAATTAACCTATGAAGAAATGTATACGCTCCTGTCTAAAATCGAAGCCTTGCTCAATTCACGGCCAATGTGGTCTACACCCGATAGTGAGCCCACTGCCTTGACTCCAACTCATTTCATGATAGGGGAACCATACACAGCTGTTCCTCAACCTGATTTTTTCAATACTTCTTCTTTAAAAACTAATTGGTATCTTTTGCAGACACTCATGAAGGGTTTTTGGAAGCGATGGCACCAAGAATACTTAACAGCTCTTCAGCAGCGTCCAAAATGGCAAAATTCCCAGTCAAACATCAAAAAAGACGATATCGTTCTCCTTAAAGAAGCTAATACACCTCCGTCAAAATGGATTCTTGGTCGTGTTATTCATACCCATCCCGGCAAAGACAACAAGATCCAAGTCGTCACCATCAAAACTCAATTCGGCGACTATATTCCACCCATCGTTAAAATTGCTCCACTACCACTAGCTGAAAGTCCGTGCGGTCTTTCAGGGGGGGCTGAATGTTCATGATTTATACATATTTTTGATTTATATAAAATCACTTGCATTACTTTGTAATATTACCTAATTGTTTTCTCTATTTGTTGAAACTTACCAAACATTGTATACTTACCCTATATGATTTTAAATAGTAAACAGTTAATTAATTGTACAGTCCACTTGAACTCATGAAGTACATACATATGTACATGTAACGTAACATATTTTTTGCTATGCCTCAGTCTCTTTCGCTGATGGATCGTCAAGGTGACAACACGCATTGTAAAATAGTCTATGAAATAAATTCTTATATTTTGTCGTTGATATCTTGGTTTGCTTTGAGATGCAAATTTATTTTTTTATTCGTCGTTGTAGAATTAATAAACTCACGTTTGAGCAAACAAATTGCATCCTTTGCTTCTAATATCTGCAAAACACAATTTGTCAAGCAAGCGCGCGCCTCTCGATCTAAGACTGAAATCAATACTCCAAAACACCACCAATAACAGAGATGCGGTTGCATCAATGCCCGATGCCGCCGTGTATGTCAATAATCAGCTGGCGAAACAAAACAAACACTTACTGTGGTTGGCAAAAGAAAAAGCAAAATCCGAAAACTGGAGATTTGTTTGGGAGAGTGCAAGAAAAGTGTTGGCAAGGAGAAATGACAGCACGATGCCAATTCTGATAAGCAATGTAAATGATGTAAACAAAATAACACACATACAATAATTTCACTTTGTGTGTATTGAAGCGAAATGCAAAATATTTTGTCAAAATGGAAAACAGAAATGAAAACAATCATTTATATGTTGACTTAGATTGTAAGGTAGTACATGGTTGTAGCGGCATCAATTTAAATGAAGTAAAAAAAACAAATTTTTGCTGTCTACACCATAATATTAGATCAATGAGAAAAAATTGGAATGCGTTCTGTATAAATATAAAAGATCTACTTAACTTTTTAAAAATTATTATCCTTGTTGAAATAAACATTAAAAAAGATTAAAACAAATTTTATAAGCTTGAGGGCTTCACACCTGAATTTAAAAATAGAAATCAGCAAAGAGGTGGTGGAGTTGTCATATTTATAAAAGAGGGAATAAAATATGATCCTATAGAGTTTCATAGTGTATCTTACGAATGCCTGCAAATAAGAATACCGAGCGAAAATAAGTAAGTCTGTGGAATTTATAGAACTCCTGGTTCTAGTGTGGCAAATTTTAACAAGGAGTTTGAATATACTCTTTCCCTAATTGATAAGAAGGACAATATCGTTATCATGGGTGACATTAATATAAACGTTCACGATTATGACAAAAATCATGTTAAAGACTATCTTGAAATCCTGGCTCTGAATGGTTTGATTAAAGTAATTAATGTGAACACAAGAGTAGATCTAAATAGAGGAGTATCCACTCTACTGGATCATATTTTAATACGCAATTTGAAAACTCCAATACACACGCGCTCCGCAGTAATTGAAAGCAGTCTATCAGTCCATTACCCTCTTTTATATTATGTATGTTGTCATAGTTCAAACATCGAGAAAGGAAATGAAAACAAAACATCATATATCTGCAAGAAAAAAGTCAACGAGTACATTATCTCAACTAACTGGGACTCTCTATTGACTGAATTGGATGTTGATACTTTGTATGAAAAATTTTCTACACAAACACAAGATATCTACAAGAAATCAATGCTACATAAAATTATTAAGTCCAAATACAAACTAAATTCTTGGATGTCATACGAAATAATTGAAGGATGCAAGAAAAGAGATCTCCTCTATCGTAAGTGGAAAAATAATCGTTTAAACAAGACCTTCGAATTAGAATACAAAAGTTTTAGAAACTATTTAAATAAAAGAATACAACAGCAAGAATCAAGCTTTTATAAAAACAAATTCAACAATACACGGTTAGACCCACGCAAAACATGGAATCTGATCAACGAGATTATGGGTAGGAAAAAAGCCGGCGCTGATTAAGTCATTATTAAAAATTTTCCTGCTAATAAATGTTTAAGTACATTAACAAATGAATTTGCTGGACATTTCGCAGAACAAACTATTCGGATTTTGCATAACTGTGACGCAACTACCTCAGATCATATTGGCGCTACAAATCTTAACTCTATTTACGTAGAGGATGCAAACTCTGAGGAGGTACACAAGTTTTTGAGACATCTTGATATTAATCAATCTGCAGGATTTGATGGCATCAGAACAGTTGAGTTGAAAACCCACGCCAACAAGTTTGCTCCAATAATTTCAAAAATTATAAACCTGAGCTTACATCAAGGGAAGATTCCTGTAGGTCTTAAGACAGCTGTAGTGCGTCCTATTTACAAATGTGGTTCAAAAAAGGATATAGGCAACTACAGGCCAATTTCGATCTTGCCTGCAATTGAAAAATGTATGGAGGAAGTAATAACAAGACGTCTGGTAAGCTTTATACAACGTAGCACCATTATACATGACAAACAATACGGCTTTCAAAAAAACAAAAGTACAGGGAAGCTTCTTGGTGAATTCGCTAATACAATTCATGAAAGCCTAAGCAAAAATCACCATGTACTGGTGTTATTCATGGACTTTAGTAAAGCCTTTGATACGCTTAATCATCAAAAACTCATAGCAGCCCTGGAGAAAATTGGTATTCGAGGTAAATTGAGTACCTGGCTAATAGACTACCTAAGCGTAAGAACTTTTCACGTGAAAATTGAAAATAAGTACAGCAGTAAAAAAGAAGTCAAATACGGAGTTCCCCAAGGATCGAAATTGGGCCCGATACTTTTTTTTCTCTACTCAAATGAACTACTTCGTGTATTTAAGAACGCTATTGTTGTACGACACAGATGTTTGAAGACGGCGACGCATATAATGCAAAGGGAGTTTTCGAAAGTGCAATGGTGCCACGACAACGGATTAATAATAAATTCATCGAAAACCGAAATGATGCATATTCGTGGATCACATTATGCTGTTACTTCCGATAATATTGTCCTTAGTAAGTGCCCCAGCAGCTCGGGTCTTGGACACAAGCAAATTAACATGGATGTGGTTGTTGGAATCGAAAACTTGAAGATAAATCGCCGCACCATACGCATTCTCGGACGTGTCACTGAACCGTTATAACTCCAGATCCTAATGTGTGTCGACTGTGTGGAACCACCGAGGACCGCGAAGTTTTTTTAGCTGCGGCAATTCTTCACGGACGGCGTTCCACTACTCCTTCATTTCCAAAGAAACAGGATCGTCCTGCTTCAGCTCGCTATGCCACAGTTGCTACATCAAGATTTTGCCATTGATTATAAAGGGTGAAATCCAACCGAGAAGATCGAAGATATTATATAGAATGGTCCTTTTCGATGGTTCAGTAGCGTCCAATTAAGTATTCTGCCAATATGCGTAGATTAAATCCTACCCCCGCACGACAGCAAACTATTGACTTGATGAAGCATTATCAATATTTTTTCAACAGTACAAGCTCCAGCAAACAGTCACCAACATAAGTATCTTCTCTCACCATTCGTGCGCCCAGAGGATACTTATGTGATTCATCATCAGCCAATTGAACGTGATGGTTTGAAGACGGTACACCTTGATCGGTTTGGGTTGAAACGCGCACCAGACTATCAGCTGGTAGAAATAATCCTCGGGTTAATACGTTTTAATTTTCTGCATACCTGCTGTGAATGTATGGCGATGGCGATGGCGCGATAGTTAGCGCATTGGACTGTCACGCAGACAGTCTGGGTTCAATTCCTGGCTGGGTCACCATCAATTTTTCAAATCGCCATCACCCTTTCAACGGGCAATGGCAAACTCCCGAAAGTAAAACATTGCCTACGAAAAAGCTTCTAAGGAGTGCCGTTCGGACTCGGCGATAAACCGTAGGCCCCGCTCAGATGTGACAAAAATGAAAACATGAGCAACACAAATGAGTGTCAAGAAGCTAGACCACGGCCCATACTGGGCTGCCAGCGCCAGTGTTTTTTTTTTTTTTTCGCTGTGAATGTATATTTATGTCTTCTCTACCTTAAAACAATATCCATAATATTGGTTTGCGTTTTAGACCCTACTGTCAAATGATGATTCAGAGAGGTTCCGTCCGTTGTTTTGGCTGCAGCATCAAAGACGACCCAGAGTTTTGTGATTGGGCTGGACTCCTTGAATACAGCAGCGTGTTGTATGAAGTAGTGATAAGGAGTTCGAAGTTCTTCATTCTTGCTGGAATCGATCTCTTCCATGTGCTTCAGTAGTAGCTACTCGTTCATACATTTTTTTTATTCCCTGTGTAGTATTTGATTGACCTGAAATCGTCGTTCCAGCTGAGCAAACTTACACGAGAAGCCTTCCTTCGGCAATCCAAACGCTGGTTTGCTCCCTTATTTTAATGCCAACGATACCTCGTATCGTCCGTTCTGCAACCTTTTCATGGTTGCCTTGAAATACTTCTCACAGGCTTTGTCTTCGTGTGTGTGGATGGACTTCAGCGGGCTCGTACAATTTTTAGCCACAGATAAGTCATTGATATGGTTCCAACGCTTTTATACCAGTTCGTTGGCCGGAAGAAGTCCGGTCAGCGGGTGAAAAATTAGAGCTCGGGTTTTGGTCTCGTAGCTCGAATGTAAAGACCCAATGTTAAGTTCAGCGTAGCTGTGACACGTTCCACTGCTGACCTTCCCCAGCTATGACACCTGGACAAAACTGCATTTGACTTTTATATCCAAATGCGTGGCTGCTTTGCTCGCAAAAAAGTGGCTTCTGATCCTGTATCTATTAAACTTCGAAGTTCGACATACAGTCCCGGGGAGGCTCTTACCTTTACTAAGGCTGTTGCCAACGAAATCTGCATGTTGGGGCCTTGTGTCCTGTTGCCATGCAATGAGTGAGTTTTAGTTTAGTTATACATTTATCATTGTTTATGCAGCAAGAGACTGTTTTTGGAAGCTAGCATTATTTATGAGGAGAAGTGCAATCGTTTGCCACCAAAAAATGCTGAAAAAGTGGTTTTCATTCACCAGAATTTACCGTGGTTTGTTTTTAAGTATTAAAATAAAAAATTTCATGAACTGATATTGATATTCGGCCGAATAGTAACCGAATAGTAACCAGTATTCGGCCGAATACCGAATATTGAAATAAGTGGCCGAATAGCAGCCGAATATTCGTGGCTCCTCTAATTTTCAAAGCGTGGACAGTGACGATCGATGGAATATTCTCGT
Organism: Volucella inflata; assembly: GCA_928272305.1. Classification (NCBI taxonomy): domain Eukaryota; kingdom Metazoa; phylum Arthropoda; class Insecta; order Diptera; family Syrphidae; genus Volucella; species Volucella inflata. The sequence goes on along the minus strand of OV743716.1, from coordinate 88,202,552 downwards.
ACTTCGTTTAAAGAGGTACTCTCTGTAACAGCCATTACCCGTTTAAAATTGCTTCCGATCAATCCAGTTGCTGACCCTTGGTATCAGATGATGCATCCATCTTCCTTAAAACGATTTATCCCATTGCTGTTTCCAGACCGCTTAGCTGTGGTTTCTATTGTCATTTCTGTTCGTCGGCGGGGATGTCGTTGGGCGGCATTGAAGACACGATGAGTATGTAGTTTTGAAGAAAAGTGACAATTGGGGATTTATGTGACCGATTCGGATCAGCAATCGGGAGGAAGGAAGAACGCTTCACAACCACCATGAAAGTTGCAACTGACGACAGTGACGAGTTGTTTATGAAAACTGCTTTGTCGATGATGAAAGATCAGCGACTAGCTGCCAAAGAAAATTTAAAGGAGCACATATTTTTAAAAGTCATTGAAATAAGTAGGGAAAACCAAGAATAGTTTAAGTTTTTTTTATTATTATCTTTTTCGTACTATTTATTATTACTATTATGAGCAAAAAAGGAAGTGCAAATATATAAAAAAAAAAAAGTTATGAAAATGTTGTTTTTAATTTTGGTTTAAAACTTCCGTGAGAATATTTCGTATGGTTGTTGATGACCTTCCCTTATAATGATGAATATTGCCTGATGGCGCAATTGACATATTGCTTCGAACTTCACTTCGCCATAATCCATTGTGATGTTGGGCATCCGAGTCCTCCCAATCCACATAGTCGTTCGGACAATAAGATGAATCATTGCCCTTGTTTAGCATTATAAAATTGTGTAACACCACACAAGCTGAACTATTTTTTCGGCATTTTCCAGGAACATGTGTAGCGTTGTGAGCAATATGCGCCAACGGGAGACAAGGATTCCAAAACTGTTCTCAATGGTACGACGAGCTCTCGACAGCCGTTCGTTAAAATTATCTTTATCTGGTGACAACAGCACGCCTGAATGTGGTCGCATTAAATTTAGACCCAGGGGAAAGGCAGCATCAGCAACAAAGTAGTGAGGAATTTTCGTTCGGCTATTTGGCAAGTTTCTGGTGGCAGGAATTGGAAGATCATTGCTCAAAAGCCTCTTTCCAAATCGACTTACTTGAAGAATACCTGCACACGATTTGAAAAGTATCGCCAATATCTACGTATGTGAACTGATATTTAGCGTCACATACTGCCATCAGGACTATGCTGAAATGCTTCTTATAGCAATAGAACTGGCTGCCACTTTTTGGAGGACACCTTATTGCAATGTGCTTGCCATCAACTGCGCCAATACTGTTGGGCATACCCCACATATTCCAAAAGTCGGAGGAAATTTGCCTGTGATCGTCGGTATTTGGCTCGGACATATAAATGGGGAAAAGAGTTTTCCACAGTATTTCTGCTGTCTCCAATATCATACATCGGACAGTGTCTTTCCCCAGCTTAAAGGACCAAGCCAGCGACTGTATCGATGTACCTTGTGATAAATAACTGGTGAAAGAAAACGAAATTACTTATCTTTATTGGTGGCGATGGCACGATAGTTAGCTCATTGGACTATCGCGCAGAGAGTCTGGGTTCGATTCCTGGCTAGGTCACCAACAATTTTTCAAATCGCCATCACCCTTTCGGCGGGCAAAGACGAACTCCCGAAACTAAAAAATTGCCTATGATAAAGCTTCTAAGGAGTGCCGTTCGGATTCAGTGATAAACCGTAGGCCCCGCTTAGATGTGATAAAAATGAAAACATGAGTAACACAAATGAGTGTCAAGAAGCTAGGCCATGGCCTATTCCGGGCTGCCAGCGCAGCGCAGGCCATGTGTATTATTCACTTTTTTAAGTTCAATAATTTTACAAAATAACGCACACAAATGACAGGCAAAACGACTTTCATTCTGACAACCGCTTCCATACACAAAAGCCTATTATGGGCAACTTGAGTAATTGGCAGTACTGAAGAAAACTTAATGTAGAATTTTGATATTCGCTTTCGATTGCTTCCATCTATTAAAATTCAGCCTTTAAGGTCGCAATTTGAGCTCTCCCGTTGATTTTGCTATTTCAAAACCTGCCTCAAGGTTGTCCATGAAGGCGGCGCAGTTTTCTTCTTTCGACGTTACTTCGTCTAGGTGTTTGCACTCAAGCATGATCTCGTGGGTTAAGGTTGAAAAATTAGCGTTTCCACCTAGCAACTCTTCTATGCGGTCGTGGCATCAGCAGATTTCTTTAACGAAAGCAAGAGATCTCCGCTTGCGGTTTCCGGTGTTTTTTGACTTTTTAAATTTCTGATTAGGCAACTGCGAGACAGACACTTCGACCTGAAAGATCTTCTGTACCAGTTTGTGAGAACTGTGATTAGGCTAGTAGGTTTTCTACCTTCCGAATGAAGTTAGTAACTCTAATAGCAGAGGAATCCCTTGATTCAGCTGTGTCAAGTTGTTGCCTGTATGAGGTATTCCTTCTGATTCCGTTAAGGGCTGGACAGTCACACAGAATGTGCTCAGCTGTTTCGTCTTCTTCAAGACAATGTCGGCACTCCGGAGAGTAATATCTTGAACCGCGATGTCCTGTAAGGTACCCTACTAGGTTTCTGATATCATGTCGACTTAGATTTAGACATCTATTAACATTTTTATTGAAGGGCCGGACTACTCGTTTGGCCTGTCTTAAACCTGAAGTATCCTCTCAATATGAGCTGCGCTTCGTGTGCTCCCAGCTATTTATAGCTAGATTGACTGATTCAGGTCCGTTGAAGGGAGTGTCTGAGCCCTTTCTGACCAGTTCGTCAACCTTTTCATTACCATCAATTCCCTTATGCCCAGAAACCCACCATAGTTCGGTCTTGTTCCGTGAGCTCAGTTTTTGGACGGTTTTGAAGCAGTGCATGACGGATTTCGAGTCAAAGATTTGCGAGCTAAGGGCATTTATAGCTGCTTGACTATCCGTTAACATATGGATGTTTACGTCTTTGATACCAGAGTTATAGATGAGGTACGCACATTCTTGGATCTGTAAAGAGCGCGTATCCCGACTTCTCACTCGACTAAGAAAGAAAAGAAAAAATGAGCAAGAGAAGAGCGCGATCTAGGATATTGAGAGATGGTACTCTAGGAACAATGTACGGAAGTTTTACCAAAAAGTAAAGAGAACGCGTCAGGGGATGTACAGGGACCTGTATAGATAGCGATGAAAATCTCGTATTAGAGTCACAGTCGGTGCTGAAAATATGCCAGAACTACTTCTGCAGACTGTATAACGGCGAGCTGGCCCAACATCTCGCTATCGGGCAGAATGGTCCATTCATCCCAGACGATGATAGCCAACATTTCCGTCGCCTGACCAAAACGAAGTGAGGATAGCAATATCCAAACTCAAGTTCAACAAGGCTGCTGGCCCAGATGGTCAACCCGTCGAGCCTTTTAAAGCAGCTGGAGATGACTTTGTAGAGAGCATACACAAACAAAGATGAATGTATGTCTGACGAATAGAATCACAGCATCGTTCTCCAACTACAGAGGAATTAGTCTCGTTAATATCGCGTACAAAATCCTATCTGCCATTTTGTGTGATCGCCTAAAACACTTCGTCAACAACCTGATGGTCCACATCAGAGTGGTTTTAGGCTAGGGAAGTCTACAATTGATCAAGTATTCACACTACGGTAGATCCTGGAAAAACCCCAATAAGTCCAAATCGACACCCACCACCTTTTCATCGATTTTAAGGTCGCCTATGACAGCATCTGTAGAGGCGAGCTATATAGAGTCATGTCTAGTTTTGACATCCCTGCCAAACTCGTCCACCTATGCAGGATGACAATGGAGAATTCTCGCTGCTCCATTAAGGTCGGTTATGACTTCACCGACACCTTTGATGTCAAAAAAGGATTTAGACAAGGTGTCAACAAAAGGACACACTTTACCGAAAACTTGGACAAAACGTCACAATAGACAGCTATAGCTTTGAAGTGGTAAGTGACTTTACCTACCTCGGCCTCTGCTATATATTCTGATAACAACATCTCATCGGAGATCAAACGAAGGATTACTCTTGCCAATCGCTGTTTCTTTGGGTTTGGGAGGCAATAGAGTAGTAAAGTCCTCTTCCGAGCATATAAGAAGACACTCTATAATACTGAGGCATATATGTGATAAAATCAAGAATCCAGTGTTGCATAGCTTTACGAAACCCGACAAATGTGGTATTAATACAGGATGAGAAGTTGATATTTGGAAAGCGATAGAGAAGGAGCTAAGTCTTAGTAGTGAAAGATAAGAGATTTGAATTGTGAAATAGTAGTGAAATCGGTTGTCAATTAATTAAAAGTTGTTTTTAAATAATAATAAATAGAGTGTTTTGAAACAGAATAACGTTTTATCATTTCGAACCCTAGCCGAAATATTACAATACAAGTTATGATGCTATAACCCACTAACAACATTTATATCCGGAAACGCACCTAAAGATAACACTCGGCTGCAAGCCCAGCGTACGCTGGAAACAGCTAAATGCAAACCTAGCCACGCGTAATGGTTTGATGTTGCGTTTGCTTCTATGGAGTCGTGTCCGGTCAGTGTTAGCGAATTCCTCATAGAAAAATTAAATAAATAGTTGTTAAAAGTTTATTTGAAACTAGTGTTTTATTTATTATTAATTGGCGCCCAACGTGGGGCAACGTAAATAGTTCAAAATTTCCTTGTAAAGGTAATAAATTTGCGTTGTCAAGTAGAGCGTGATCTTTTCAATAAAACGAACAAAAACAATTTTTAATCTAAGAATAATATTTGCAAATCAGTTACAACAACAAATGCAAAGCGCAAAAAGACGCTTTACTCCAACAAATTAACCGGTACATGAAGAAGACAAGAAGAAAAACCCAAGCCAGTTGATTAACCGCTTACGCTGTTGCTGAGCGTCTAATTTTCATCGATAAGAAGCAAGTAGAGAGAAAGAAAAGAAAAGCAACAACCAATTGCTGTAAGCACAAATCGTTTGCATTTACAGCATCGGACAAAACATTTGCAACTAGAAGTGAAACTAAACAATTTCTTCAAATTCATAAAAGTTTTATTCAAAAACATAACATTCTTCTTAAATTATGAAAGCTCCGTATTTCAGTTATATAAAAATAAGTAATTTTCAAAATCAAAAAAAAAAAAAGAATAATCTACGTTGAATTGTATCGAGTAACTTCACAGAACTGCGCGACAAAACAATTGCAACTTTCAATTCAAATACAAAAAAACTAAAAAATAATCAATATTTAGTGGCAAACCCATTGTTTTGGATTACTGCCTTGCACTGACGTGGTATGAATTTAATTAAATTCTGTATAATATTTAATGGAACTGCATTCCAGGCCATTTCTATTCTTCTAAAAAATTCGTCTTCACTTCTAACATTTTCCCGATTGATTTTCCTCTTGACGATCTCCCAAAGATTTTCTATTGAGTTCAAATCGGGTGACTGCGGTGGCCAATTCATAACCGTAACATTGTGATCCCTGAGTCACGTTTTGACTAGCCTAGACGTGTGCTGTGGGTCATTGTCCTGCTGGAAGACCCATCGCAATGGCATTTCCTACTCCGCATACGGCAACATAACATCTCCTAAGATGCTTTTGTTTGCGTATTGGTCCATTATTCCATTAATGCGATGCAATGGCCCCAAACCAGCAGCAGAAAAACTACCCCACACCATCACATTTCCTACGCCATGCTTAACAGTTTTTACACAATAACGTGATTAAAGTCGCTTGCCAAGTGGTCTTCTAACGTAAGATATTCCATCACTACCGATGATATTAAACTTCGATTTACCACTAAAAAGGACTCCACTCCATTTCCGTATGTCCCAAGAAAGATGTTCCTTTGCAAACTGTATTCGTTTTTTCTGGTTTCGGATCGAAATTAGGGGCTTGTTAGCAGAGCGATAAGTGCATAAATCAGCAACGGCCAGCTGACGAGATACACTTCTATCACTTACGGTTAGTTGGAACTCTTGAACCAATTTCGGCGCAGTTATGAAGGGATTTGTTTTAACTTTTCTTACCAACGTAGCGTCCCTTCAAGAGTTTGTTTTACGTGGTCGACTGCCGCGATGCACAACAGCTACTTCTTTTGTTTTGCGATATTGACCTATAATTCGCGAAACCGACGATTCATGTTCATTATATTTTTTTAAATATCTTTTTGTGAAATGCCCGAAGTAAAATCATCTACAATACGCTGCCTTAAAGCATCACCAAATTTATTAGGTGCCATTATTAACTTTTTTTTTCTTGTTACTGATATCACCGGACATCTGCTCTCAGTAAATATATTTACACAAGTGAGCCTTCAGATCACGGGCTTCAGGCATATGCTCAATACAACTCAAAAATTATGGAAAACTAGGCGTTATGTCACATCAGTTGCAATTGTTTTGTCGCTTAATTACTTGAAGTAACTCGATACAATTCAACGTAGATTATTAAATGTTTTTTTTGATTTTGAAAATTATTCATTTTTGTATAGCTGAAATATAGAGCTTTCATAATTTACGAGTATGAAGAATGTTATGTTTTTGAATAAAACTTTTATGAATTTGAAGAAATTGTTTAGTTTCACTTCTAGTTGCAAATGTTTTGTCCGATACTGTATACGTACATATACTTATAATATAAAAGTTATAACAGTATCATATAAGAATAGTTCGTAGTATTACTTAGATTGTTGTTTTTTTTTGTATAAGCTAGTATTTGTTTTCTAAATTTATTGTAGAGAGTTCTTATTTTTCTTTATTCTTTGTAAATATTGTTGATTCAATGGACGCGGAACCATAGACAGTGGTAGTTGCCGCTGCAGTTCGAGTTGCAACCGAACAATCTCGACAAGCGTTCGATGTGACAGTTAATGAACTTAAAACACGACTTAGGGTATTAGAGACTCCTACACGCGTTGAGGAATACGGCGAAATTTCAATTGATCCCAATAAAAGTTGAAACATATCGTTGGACTTGCTAAAATCCATACCTGGATTTAGTGGGGAACAGATTCGTTATGTTTCATGGCGACAAGCTGCATTTACTGCCTATAAACTTTTTGAGTGTTATGAAGGAAGCTCCAGTCATTATCAAGCGGTGGCCAAAATAAGGAACAAAATCGTTAGTTCTGCGGATCAAGTGCTGGCATCCTTTAACACTGTAATAAATTTCAAAGCGATAATCGAGAGGTTAGATTTAACCTACGCAGATAAGCGACCTGTTTACCTATTGGAACAAGAAATATACACATTACTTCAGGGGAAAATGTCAATAGTGGAGTTTTACGAGTATGATGAGGTAGAAAAAAAGTTGACCTTAGTTGTAAACAAAACAATAATGCAACATGAGGGTAACAAACCACTGTGTGTTTCCTTAAGTCAGAAGTATCGACAAGATGCTCTAAGGATTTTCATTTCAGGCCTTCGAAACCTATGTGTGACATTTTGTCTTCATCCCGTCCTACCGATATGCCAAGTGCCCTCGCTCTTGCTCAAGAACTGGAGGCAAATCAAGCAGGGTATGCTTTTGCAAACTCATTTTCCAATAGAACTGAACATTTCGGAGTTAACAACGTAGTGCCTAGACAGCCCTAAAATCCCTACAATTCCAGCGTTAATCATTCTCCCCATTACAGACCAGTTTCTTCAAAACAAATAAAGCAGGCTCCAAATACAATATCACTAGGGTAGCTTAATTTTTGTTTACCAATCCCTAGCTCACGAAGGTTACTCCATAATTTGTGGCCATCTAACTTGGTATTCAGGCGATTTGAATAAAACTGTGACTTGGCAGCTCTCATTTCTAGATCAACACTATTTCTTAAGTGTTTGTAGACTTGACGGAGCTCGTCAGTTGGTATGGAATTATTTACAGCTCTTTTTCTCCCTGTTGGGGTAGAGTATTGCTTCGGTGTTAGTGCAGACTCTTTAGCCATGCTAGGTGTAGCCCACACAGCTGCCTTCAGTGTTGACGTTGATTGCTTCTCTTTATCCAAGGTACTTGTAGATAGCCTTTTCCCGCCATTATACTTGTGGAACTAGGAAAAGAAAAGAAAAGAAATGGTCGACCCAAGAGCGCGTTTGCAAGAAACGGATAATCAAACTTATTCAATTGACTTTAAGGAAAATGCCGAGAGGAATGATATTTTATTTTATAGAACGTTTTGTTCTTGCACTGATTTATTTATAAATGTGGAAATACGACAGAATTACAAAAGTTTCGCCGGACGAGTTGTTCAACACGTCTATTCACTACAACTCATATCGATCAAGTCGATGACGATGAAAAAACTGAATTTGAATGTAAAAGCGCAAATAATGTACTCTCAGAAATATCAGATGAGATCCATTTTTTAGGGGTAGGTCCCTCCTGCCATACATTACCAGAACACTAGTAGGAGAGAAAATAAAACTCTTAGTTGATACTGGTGCTGCTAGGAACTATATTTGAAATTTAAAATCAATTAGAGTGACTAGGCTAGTAAACGAGCCGTTCTCTGTTAAGTCTATTCATGGAACTACCCAGATAACATCAGAATGCACTATGAACATTTTTGATAAGAACGTTATATTTTTCCTAATTCCAACACTTACTGCTTTCGATGGTATTATTGGATCTGATCTTTTGAGAGAAATAGCGGCCAATTTAGATCTTAGAAATGGAATTTTATCGTACAATGGTGTTGGAGAGAAATTACTTTACTTTTACTGTAGAGATATAAACAGCATCTCTTCAATGAACGATCCAGCACTATCGGATTCAAATGAACTACTACCATTCAATACGAAAGTTGTTGCTTCCATAAGGACGACAATCTCCCTGTTTTTTCGAGAGCATATCCGTATCCTATGGCTGCCACCGAGTTTGTTAACAATGAAATTGCAGATTTGCTCCGCAATGAGATAATAAGACCATCTACGTACAACAATCCAATTTGGGTTGTTGACAAAAAAGGTGTTGATGAACTAGGAAATCGTAAATCCGTCTAGTCATAGACTTTCGTAAGCTTAATAGACGATAAGTATCCAATTCCAGATTCCGGGGTTATCATAGTTAATCTTGGTAAGGCGTCGTTGTTTACAAAGGCCGGTTTCCACCAAATTAAACTTTCTGAGCGTGACAAAGAAAACACGGCATTTGCCGTCAACAACGGAAATTATGAGTTTTGCAGGCTTCCGTTTGGGCTAAAAAATGCACCTAGCATATTTCAAAGGGCAATAGATGATGTTTTGAGAGAAGAGATAGAAAAAACTTGTCTAGTCTACATTGATGATGTTGTCGTTTTCCCAAAAAGAGAGGAAGACCATATATAAGACGTTGAGCGAATCCTTGTTAAGCTGAAAGAAGCAAATATGAGAGTTTCGTTTGAAAAATCACGATTTTTGAAGAAAGAGGTTGAGTTCTTAGGGTTTGTTGTGTCTGATAAGGGCTAAAAACGTGCCCTCAGAAAATAAAGGATATTGTAGGATATGAGGTTCCAAGGACGCTACGAGGTCTGCGATCTTTTCTTGGATAATCGGGGAACTACCGTCGATTCGTCAAGGACTATGCTCAAATCTCAAAGCCTCTTACAAAGTACATGCGCGGTGATAACGGAAATGTAGGAAACAAACAGTCCAAAAACACCAAAATAGAGTTTGACGACGAGGCATTGCAAGCCTTCGATAAGATTAAAAAGATTTATGCTTCAGATGATGTACTGCTTCTCTAACCTGACTTTGACTTGACAACAGATTCTTCATTACAAGCGCTTGGTGCTGTCCTTTCTCAAGGAGGTAGACCCATAACAATGATATCCCGAACGTTATCCTTTGCGGAGGAAAACTACGAAACGAATGAGAGAGAGCTTCTTCCCATAGAGTGATCACTGCAAAACTTCGGAACTATCTTTATGGAGTGAAACAACTTAACATCTATACAGACCACCAGCCACTCACTTTTTCCATTTCCGACAAAAACACTAATGCGAAAATGAAGAGATGGAGGCCATTTGTTGAACAATTCTCACCAACGTTTTTCTACAAGCCTGGGAAAGAGAATCTTGTTGCTGACGCCTTATCGCGATAACATATAAACGCTTTAGATCTTACAATAAGCTCAGATTCTTCAGCTCTTCACAGCGAAGAATCTCGGACTCAAACAATTATAAATGTTCCGAACCCAGTCAACTGCTTTAGAAATCAGTTTATTTTAAGTAAGGGATCTGAGACTGCCAAATCCACAGAAATTATTTTTAAAATCCTAATTAGACATACATTGAATGTAAAGTAGCCCAGAAAATTTAATTCAATTGTTTAAAGAGACTATCAATCCAAATGTTGTTAACGCAATTCTTTGTGACTTACCCACCTTAGCTCAAATTCAAGATAAATTATTAACCTTATTTCCTTAAGTAAAGTTCCTTCACACCGAAAAAATGGTTACAGATATTTTTAATCCAACTGACCAAATTGAAATTTTGACAACCGAGCATAATCGCGCTCATCGGTCTGCGAGAGAAAATACCGTACAAATTTTCAAAATTTGCTATAATCAAATCGAATTCGCTAGATAGAATTAAATAAATATAATAAATAAATAGCTGTTAAAAGTTTATTTGAAACTAGTGTTTTATTTATTATTAATTTACATTTATAGTCCCAGTCCTGCTGTATGGAGCGGAAGCATGGACCTTATCAAAAGCAGTAACAAACAATATTATAATGAAAAATTTGTTTGTTTAAGATTTCTTGGAAAAAGATATTGTGAAAAGGGTTTCATTTACTTAAGATTTAGTGATAAGGATTTTGTGCATCTGCGGAGGGATGATTGGATGCGATGTCTCAGTTTTCGATCAGATTATGTTTGGTATGTATCTGTGGTAGGTGGCCTCGAAATCAGTTTCTTGTTTCTGTGCTGTTTCACCAACAGATGGCTTGGTGTTGTATGAAGTTCACCACAGCTACTCCCCCGTGAGTAACTTCCAAGTGTAAGTTTAAAAGTAACCTGTCGATTTTTAGCCTCCGGAACAGGAACTGTTGCTGGAACTGGAGTTTGAATTGTAGTGGGAGATGGTGCTTTTGGCTGTGACTGTAGCTGTTGTCAGGATTCTGAATGCGTATGTCAAGTTTTACTTTGTTGATTAGAACTGCTTTGCGGTGTATTATTTGTTGCTACTGATGTAGTATGAGATGATGGTTGGTCAGATGGATCAGTTTTGTTAATATATGCCGGTTTCAACGCTTTCGCTAAAAGCACAAGGTCGTAGACAAAGGATAGGCGCCACCCAATTTCTGTACCGAAAATTGGGATAACAGATGAAGCAAAAAAATTAACAAATTATTTTTTTCCCTGATAGGGAATTAATGCGTGTATTTGGTTATAGAGTGGGATACAGGGTATGCCGAAAAGGAAATGATGCGCAAAATTTCTGCTTTTTTCTTTTAAAAAAATGACTCTTTAACTGTTGCTTCGGCCAACGGAAGGCCCAAAATTCCGCACTGTCGAAACGTTAAACATGAACGGGTCACGCACTTTAACTACTAACCGTCTCGCTACGGTAAAATTCAAAATGGTAAGCTGCTTTACAGTTACGGTTATGTCAGTATAGACGCGGCAAAAATACGTATATTAATATCGAAATGCAGAAGGGGGTACTAAGCTATTTCGAGTTTTCCTGCTTATGCGGGGTCGCTCTGTATCTGGGGTTTCTGTTGGTGGAATAGGGTAAGCTTTCTCCGCCGCAATTACTTCATTCGTTCTGTCGTCTTCTTAAGTGTCGTTGGTTTTCTTGGTTTGTACGTTTGTGTCCTTTTTTTTCTCGAGTGATCTGCGTTTTGTTCTTGTAGTTCGTGTTCTTATTCTTGTTCGTGTTCTTATTCTTGTTCTTGTTCTCGTTCTCGTTCTCGTTTTTATCCTCGGTGTTGTTATCCTTTTTGTTATTTTTTTTCTTTTGCATTCGTTTTTTTGTTGCTTTTGTACTTTTGTTCTCTTGTTTTTTTTGTGGGTATTTGCCGCTAATAGGATAAGCTATCGAATAAGCTTACCGTGGTTTGTGGCCATCACCACCACTCATTTACACATGAACATACATCCACATGGGGTTCTGCCAATTCAGTTGTAAGAGCAAAGGGAATCACATCCAGAGCTTTAACAGCCTCTCATCAAATCCCCAGCTAATCACACTTGTTGATGTTTGTGGGTCGTATTTGTGTTTTTTTTTTTATAATTTACGCATGCCTCAAGGGGTTTTTTATGATACCTTTTAACTGTCGCCAAGGCGTGGGCGGAAAGATAGAAGGAGGAGAAAGGAAAGCATTGTTGTGATGTAGTGGTTTGAAACTCAGGTATATTTGGTTTCGATATTGACTCTCCAAGGGTACGAGTGCTAATTGGACAGAGTTGTTTATTCACTCGGAATGATTCAGGTTATCAGCTTTAACGGTTGTTTTGTGCTTGCAACTCTACAACAGCCAAATCTACATGCCAGTGTTATGCCTTCACACAAACATTTTTCTGACTGAGTTCCAATTACACAAATAAAAAACTTGTCACGAGTAGGATTCGAACCTTGACCTTCCGAGTGAGAAGCGATGGCTAGTACCACTACACCACGGCCACCACCATGTCTGTAAGTTGTTTGTTTTATCGTCTAAGTGATTGCTTTGGTTCCAACCAAACCTCTGACCCGAAACCAAAGCTAAAACGTTAGGAGCTAAAATTTGAGACCGCCGAATAGATAGGAAAACTATTTTAAAAACCCATTAGAGGTACGTGATGGGGGACCGTAAACCTTCTTTCAGACATAGGGGCAGAAAACGACCGCAGGGAGTTTTGGGCTTTCATTTACAATTGCTTTGAGTTATTTCTTTTTAGGGACAGGGGTTCTTACAAATCTTCTTTTTTTTTTGCAAACAGTTCGTGTTTAGGTTGGGCTCGCGGCCATTGCTGGGTATATAGCATCTCGGGGCATTACAGGGGGCAAACCGTCCGTCCGCTAGAGCCTCCAGGCCGTCAACCTCGCTCTCTCTTAGGGGTACCTAGAGTCACCTCTGGAGCGGTAGGCAGAGCGAAGGAACTGAATCCAAAGGATCCAGTGAATCCAGCCTGTGCCATGGCTACCAGAGAGTGATAGGGGAAGAAAAGAGAAGAGACAACACCAAAAAGGTAAGGAGAAGAAAGAAGGCCAAAAGACAACAAGGGGGATTGGAACTGGAGGATTTTTGGGGCGTGATTTGCACGCAACAGACACCTTACCTCCGAGGAAATGTGCCCTCACATTTCTGCTTACGGGCTTACTACTAGATTTAGAGTGGCCCGCAGCAAAAACAAAGAATAGGTAAAGCAACACAAAAGAGGAGATTGCCGTCTAACTACGGGTGAACATTCATCTCTACCATCAACGGTCCATGTTCGTTACACGACTAAGGTCATCTTTGGGATCCTCGGGGTCGTCGCGGTATGGTCTTTAACGTGCCATACCCCTCTGTCCTTTCATCGTACTTTGGTGCTAATTTTGCCGCATCGGAAACCATGAAGTTCCTACGCCATACAACCTCGTTGGGGAGATATTGAACATCCCTTCGCCGTAAGTTATATGATTTAGAAACCTCCAAGGTCGCTGCCGCCAGCTTTGTACTTATATCTTCCCTAAGCTGTCTAAACCTACGCTCTAGCTCGAACATTTCTGTTCCCTGCAGTCTAGGTCCCAGTTCCCTAACTTCTATTGTTTCATTTCTATCTAATTGCCCTGATTCCCTATCGCTTTCCCTATCTTCCCTAGCTATGTTTCCCCTATTTATCCCAACATTTGGAGATTTGTTAGCGGGGGTATCCGTACCCGTACAAGATCGACCGGACGCGTGCGTTATCATGTCTCTTCCGAAGTTCGCGAAATATGGTGAGACTCATAAAACGTCTTGTTGGGCTGTCCGATTACAGCATCCAACTTTTGTAACTGGGTATCCCAAGACCGATGGTTTTCCGTAACGTAAGAACGAAAGGTAGTTTTGATAATTTGGTTAATCTCTTCCGCAGAATTAGCCTGAGGGTAATAATAGACAGTGAATTTTATTTGTGAACCGTAAGCTTTGGCAAGCGCAGCCAGTTCCTTACTGCGGAACTGGGGACCGTTGTCACAGACGATCCATCGCGGTACTCAGAACAGAAGGAAGACGTTTTCTTACAGATCCTTGCAAAGTCCCCTAGCAGTCGCCGACCTAAGGGAGAAAAGTAAAGCGAACTTAGCGAAATAATCTACAATAGTCAAGATATAACAGAAACCCCTACTCGATTTTGTGAGTGGACCAACGAAATCAACGCAAATCATTTCCCACGGAACGGAAATTCCTCTCCTTTCGACCATCAAACTAGCTGGTTTATCGTTTACCGGTTTCACACTTTGACATACCTTACAGTTCCTAATATGCTTGGTCACATCTGACCTCATTTTCGGCCAGTAGTACTTCGCTTCTACTCTAGCAAAAGTTTTCCTAACCCCCATGTGTCCTGTTAACTCGTTGTCGTGACATTCCCTCAAAACCCCATCTGTATCTACCTTCGGCACTACTTCTTTCCATTCTAAACTGTTGTCATGAACAACCACGTGTCAAGCCCTAACAAACTTAAATAAAACTCCCTTTTCTACCTTCCAACACGGATAGGCTACGGGATTCGACTCGACTTTCGCAATCATCTTGGTGATCCATGGGTCCGTACTTTGCTCCAATAGTTCTGCTACTTCCGCAACATTCATAGAGAGCATATCCGGAACCGCGTGATCTTTCCCTTTGCGATGTACAATTTCGAAATCGAATTGCTGTAGTCTAACCGCCCATCTAGCTAACCTACCATCTTTGAGATTACTCAACCATACCAGGGAATGGTATGTACTGGACGGCGCAGGAATCTTAATCATATTTTCTACTATAACGGGTCCACGTGCAACCCGTTCCTATCCACTTCTTACCCTAAAAAGTTGAGTGAAGACCTTCAGAAATTACACTTCTCCTTACTGATCTTCAGCCCTGCCGTACTCAATCGTTTGCAGACTTTTTTCAGAATTTCCATGTGTTGTTGGAAGTTATTCGTGATGATAATAATATCGTCTAGGTAAACAAACACGTGAGACAAAAGATAAAGAAATTTATAAATAATTGTGGAACATATGCCAAAAATAAGCAAACAAGACACACAAAAGAGGTAATGGTTACAACGGACACACCATGTACCAGTTTTGAAACAGTACAAATAGACACGTTTGGACCTATTAGAATATCAAATGGTTACAGATATATACTAAAGATGCAATGTGAGTTAACCAAATATGTTATTGTTCACATTATCGAAAGGAAAGACGCAAAAGACAATTGCTAAACCACATGTGGAACAATTATTTCAAAATATCCTTGTTTCAAAATACTCAAGTCGGATAATGGAACTGAATTCAAAAATGATGAAGATTAATGAAGAATATATGCGAAATGTTGAAAATCAGAACAATTTACTCAGCTTCATATCATTATCGATGGCCCTATCATTAGAAAGAAACCATAGAATTCTAAATGAATTTTTTTTAAATTTAACTGAAGACTACGAATGGGACATTTGGGTACCATATTATGCATTTGCATACAATACAATACCACACGTAAATACTGGTGATACCCCGTATCAACTAATTTTTGGAAAATTGTCATACTTACTGAACGATGTAATAAATGACAATGAGAATGTATATAATTTAGATAACTATGTAAATGAAATAAAAACTAGACTTAAGCATGCATTAGAAAAAAAACACTAAATATCATTAAAAATGTTAAAAATAAAAAAAATTAGAATACGATAAAAACAAAAATATTACACTCGGAAATTTAGTGTCTGTTAAATTAGAAAATAAGTAAAAATTACAAAGTCCTTATCACCGACCATACAAAATAATTGAAACAGACAATGCAAATTCAATAATAGACATAAATGGAGAATTCAAGAAGATTCACAACAATAGCCTTGAGAAATAAATTACACATATACAATACATTCTAACTACTTAAACCGGTAATACATGGTCAAAAATAATAATCAAATAGGTTATTATAAATTTTACATTATAAATTACTCAAGATTTATTAAAATACAAGCATAATACATAATACGGACAAGATGCAAGCAATAATGTAATCAGCAACTTAAGAACCCCTGATGTAAATCATTTCCAAAGCATATCAATACAAAGAAGTCTTGTAAAAGTATTCTTCAAATAATTTTCCGCTCAAGGGAGAGGGTGTAGTGTACCCACCAAAACAAAGAACCCAAGAACATTGTATAAATTACCGATGTATTCGATAGAAGTCATAAATGGTGCACAATGTCGCAGTGCATAAAGCTGACCTCCTAACGTGCCATTTGAGGGGTGTCTGATTCTTTGTGTGATCGATACAATGTGAAGTATTCTGTTTGGGGAATAGAAATATATCATATGTCATGACTTATAAAAAAAAAACACGTTGCATCAATCAGCACTCAATAAAATTTGTTTTATTAAAAAAAAATGTTTTTTTGATAGATAGTCATCTTATAAACTAAGGTACAAAATAAAACTTTGCCAGGTGGCGGTGCAAACAATTAAATGAAAAAACAGAGTTGGCATAATATGCATAAATTGCAACACCCCCACTATGGCAAAAATATTACAATTCGGAAATTTCCAATTTCTCGATAAAAAAATAATGCTTAACAGAACTTAAACTTTTTTTTTACCAAATCTGCCGGCATATCAGCTGTCCCCAAATATTCAATTTTGTTTGTTTTATTTGACACAAAAGAGAAAAAGAAAACACTGTGGCGCTGGCAGCCCGGTATGGGCCATGGCCTAGCTTCTTCACACTCATTTGTGTTGCTCATGTTGTCATATTTTTGTAACATCTGAGCGGGGCCTACGGTTTATCGCCGAGTCCGAACTCCATATAAGCTTTTTTGTAGGCAATTTTACTTTCGGGAGCTTGCCATTACCCGTCGAAAGGGTGATGGCGATTTGAAAAATTGTTGGTGACCCAGCCAGGAATCGAACCTAGACTCTCTGCGTGATAGTTCAATGAGCTAACCATCGCGCCATCGCCATCGCCATTTGGCACAGCTTTTCTTATAAAATGACTCCGAACATCTACCTATATGTGTTTCGACCTTTTAGCCAACACGGGATTTGGAGACAACTTTTGTGTACTTTGATTATCATTATATAATTTTACAATGTATACGCCTTTTTTAAATATATGGCTTCCTTACAGGCTTCAGAAATAGCCATATATTCGGCTTCTGTATTAGACAGAGCTACTGTTTTTTGTTTTTTACTTTCCCACGAGATAGCAGAACCAGCCATTTTAAAACAAAATCCAGTATATGAATTTCTATCTATGACATTACTTGCCCAATCGGCAGCAACAAAACCCTCCAATTCTGCATTCTTTGTAGTTTTTAAATATTGTATCTTAAAATTCTTTTAGCACATTTCCAATGAACTTAGAATGCGATATCCGGTTTTGTAAAGATAACTAGATACATCAGGCTACCAATGAGTTGTTGGTATGGAAGTTGCGATTCACAAACGTCTCCCTTAACAAAATTTGCTTTAACCTCCATAAGAGTTTCAGCGTTTCTACGATATGACATATTGAATTAACTTAACAACTCATTGACATACTGTTCTTGATCCAGAGTAACAACACCTCGTTTTTTATCTACATGCACTCTCATACCAAAACATTACTTTACCTGACCTAAATCTTTAATCTCAAATTTTGAACTTAATATAATTTTTAAATTTTTCGTTTCCATTTCAGTATTAGAAAAAATAAAAAAAAACATCTACTTACAATGCTACTACAGTTTTGAATTTTTCTTTAGTTTTAGTAAACAAACAAGGCTCTAATTGAGATTTTTTAAAGCCCAATTCTGTCAAACAATCATCTACCCTTTTGTACCGCGCTTTTGAGGATTGTTTTAAAAACTTTATGATTATCACAAGCGTCAATTTGAAGACCTTTGGGCTTGGACATGGAAACATCTTTTTCAAGAATACCGTTCAAAAAAGCAGTTGTGACATCTGAATGAGTAACGACTAATTAATTTTAACCGACAATGCAAATAAAAGTCTTACCACTGGGAAAAAGTATTCATCATAATCGATACCTGGTTGCTGCGTGAAGCCCCTAAAACTAATCTTGCGCGGTAACGGATGTTATTCATTTCGCCATATTTGTTTTTGAAAACTCATTTGCTCCTTCATCGCATGGTTCCAATTGTCTTTTTCTGCTCCATTCAATGACTCACTTAATGTAATCGAACCCATAGTCAAATAAGTGGGCATGACACATAGGTATGACATACCGTATCGTTTAGGTTTTTGTATCTGCCTTACTGGTCTTGACGACTTCTTTGTGGTTTCATGAACAGTTAGCGAATCATCTGGGATGTCAACACTGTCAGGGGAGTCATAATCGCTGGATGTTCCCATTGACACATTTTCCTTCTTCACATCATCCATGCTCTCTTCGTGCATGCAATCGTTCACGCACTTGTCGATGCTCATTTTTTCAACCATATCCATGCTCATTTTTCCCCCCACTGAATCCAAGTTCTCCATTTTCGTATTGTTGTCATCTATGACAACATTTACTTCTGCACAAGCGTCCTTCTGTTGCTTTAGGTCTTCCATCAAGATGATATCTCTACTTGTTGTGACTGCATTGTTGTTAGGATTATAAACTCTGTACCTTTTCACATTTTCCGAGTAAGCAACTAGTATGTGCTTCTTAGGTTGTTTGTCCCATTTTAATCGTTTTTCTTTAGGTACGTGCACCATTACCAAACTACCGAATATCCGAAAATTACTAACGTCTGGCCTAAGACCTGTCCACAACTCATATGGAGTTTTGTCTTCTGAAGCGGATACATCGGATCTGTTCCGTAAGTAAACCGACGTGTTTACGGCTTCTGCCCAAAATCTCTTTCCTAGATTGGCATCAAATAACAAACACCTTGCCTTTTCAACTTTGGTGCGATTAAGTCTTTCACATAAACCATTTTGTTCTGGCGTATAAGGATTGATTTTCTGGTGCAAAATTCCAACCTTCTTCAGAAATCCTTCAAATTCACTGCCACAAAATTCGCCGCCATTATGCGTCCACAAACTGTCATATATACGCTCGCCCCGGAGTCGATGTACCAGTCTTTTTAATTGAAATTCCCATTTACGAAGACTGCACTGAAGGCATTTGATTGTTTTCGTTTTTCATGTTGCACGGTACTGGGGCATTGGTTTTTGTAGTGACCGGGTTGCTTGCACTTGTAGCATTTAAGATTCTTCGCATTGGAATTAACCGATTGATGAGTACTCGAACTATGTCCGCCTTTGGTTTTTCGCTGCCATTCTTTAGTGGCAAACGCACTATTGGTATCAACACCGCTGGCATCTAGTTCCATATCCAATAATTTTGTCTGATTGTGTCAGTGGTTATGTTAATTCCAGAATGCTCGATCGCCATTATCATCGGCGCAAATTTCTCGGGCAAACCGGCGGCAATAATGATCCAATCCATTCATCGCTGATGTTGAAACCCGTGCCGCTCAGCTTTTGCCCAGTTTCTACTATTTGTCATGTAATTTGTTATCGAATCACAATTTTCAAGACGAATTGAGATCAAGTTGCGAAGCAATGATATTTTTCTTGTAAAACCGCTGTCGTCGAACAATGTTGATAATTTTGTCCATAGTGCCTGTGGAGTTTGTACTGTTTTAATATGAACATATAAAGATGCATCAAGTGTTAAAATCAATTTGGCCTTAGCTTTTGCATCCTCTGCTGCTTCTACATCCTTTCCTGGACTCGGTTTGATGCAATAAAGCATGCCCTCCAGGATGAGAAAATTCTCTACAGCAAAAGCCCACTCGCTGTAATTTTCTCTCCCTTTCAACTTGGGAACGTTGACAACGTAACTTGAAGACATCTTGTGCGACACAAAACAATAACTTTATTTTTGTAAAAAAAAACTTAATCTGGTTATTTTGTAACTGGGCCCATAAGCTTATTAAAAAAAACTTCAAGATTGTTTTATTAAAAAAAAAGACCTTAGGAGTGAGTTTCACTAAGTAAAAGTCTCTTCCAACTCAGCACATTTCACTGCTTTCGTTACACCAGATGGCCAATACGAGTTTTTGAGAACGGCTTTTGGGTTTTGCTCCTAGCGAAGCAAATTGTTGTATATATGGATAACGTATTAAAAGCAAGTGTTGCTAATTCTGAACATATTAACACACTGCTCGAAATTTTGCATTGCCTTGCAGAAAATTGACTTGAACTTAAGCTCTCCAAATGCAATTTTGCGTCTACATAAATCGAGTAACTAGGATATAATGTAAACAACCTGGACATTCTGTCCATCTATTCGCACATAAGAGCTATAAGAAAATATTTTATTCCGAAAAATACTAAAGAGCTACATTCTTTTCTGGGTTTAAGCTCATACTCAAGGCGGTTCGTAAACTCATTTTCCCGTATAGCTAGGCCGCTGTAGAACCTCATGAAAAAAGGGGATAGATATTTTGATTTTTCCGCAGAGTGCGAAGATACTTCCAGACAGCAGCAACGCTTCTTGATGTCATCCCCAGTGTAGCCGATTTATGACCCAAGACTTGAAACCGAACTTTACTGTGACGCAAGCTCACTGGTATATGGAGCTGTTCTCCTTCAGATGCAGGATTTAACCCAGTTTCTTATTTTTCGAAAAGCACCGCGGCACAACAGACTAGGTATATAGCTTTGAGCTTAAAACGTTAGCGCTGTTTTAGAGTTTATCTGATGGGGTTCCGTTTACCATAGTTACGGATTGCAGCTCCCTTACACCCTCATTGAATACCGCCTCAAGGGGGTTATGATACCATTTTACTGTTGCCAGGGTGCGGGCAGAAGGAGGAAAAAGGAAAGCATTGTTGTGATGTAGTGGTTTGAAACTCAGGTTTATTTGGTTTCGATATTGATTCTCCAGGGGTGGGAGTCCGAATAGGGCGAAGAATTTTTTCTTCACTCGGAATGATTTAGATTATAAATTTTAACGGTTGTTTTGTGATTGGACACTCTACAACAGCCAAATCTACATGCCAGTGTTATGCCTTTATACGCAGATTTTTCTGACTGAGTTCCAATTACACAAATGAAAAATTGTCATCAGTAGGATTCGATCCTTTAACCCTCCGAGTGAGAAGCGATGGCTAGTACCACTACACCACGGCTGCCTGCAGATTGGGTGCAAACACTGTCTCAAGTCGAATACGCCTTGAGTGATAAAGTAAATAGGTCGTAATAATAGGCACCATCCGTAGCAAGCTTATATCTTGTGTTAATCAGCGAGGTGTCATAGTTGACAAACTTACAGAATTCCTTGAAGAAAAGGGGTTAGATAACACGGAGATAAATCTTGTTAAACTAAAACAGACTGCAGCTAAAACTATAATCTAGGTTCAAGAGTATAATTAAAAAAAGTTTAAGGAACAATGCCGCCAAAGGCAAACTTATGAAGTGGAAGACTACGTAGTAATAAAGAATGTTGATACCACCACTGGGATGAACAACGAAATTAGTTCCGAAATTTAGAGGCCTTTACGTTATCCACGTTATGTAGACTGCGATATAGAAAACTGTCAGATCACTTAGATACATACAATATGATGGTGTGGTTGAATCCAAGCACATCCACATGTGGAGAAGTCAAAAAGGTAAGAGCTGGGTCAAGGCAATGTTTGTCATTGTATGACGAAGCATATTATATTTGAAGTTTTTAATAGAGCTCTTTTAAAGTTATGTTTGTAAAATGATACTAATTGATCAGAGTCGATTATTTCGAAAGAAAAAATATTCTCTGTTCGTACTGTCAACAATGTGGAAGAGATTTAACTTCAAATTATAAGACGCAACCGCAGCCGACTTGAAGTAAGTGTCGGCCATCATTTCTTTTATATTGGCCACGTAAACGCCTTTCCTTTTCGTGTATACAAGAACTGTCAGCGGCGAGTCAAGTTAGAAGTTGTAAAAGTATAAAATAGAAGTAAAACAATTAAATTTCGAAATAAAAAATTTGTAATTTAAAATATTGATAACTACCACAATTGTTTTCCTGTACACAATCGGGAACAGAGGCGCCAAAGGGGTTAAGTTGCTTTACAATCCAATGCTCATCAGTTTATTTCTTTGGTCTTCAAGATTTAGGTAAATTTTCAATGATTTTGAAGGTGTTTTGTCGTGTTGAATGAGTTGATATGTAGCATGAACTCAATGAGTGTATTGCGGTTAATGTGCTGAAAAAACTGGGTCAGATTGGAGGGGACTCTTTTCTGATCAGGTGCTGGTGAGTGTATATGGCCCAGAGGGAGTCAAATGAACATTGCAATATCAAACTTGCAAATTTTTGGGTATTTTAGTGGAATTCTTTCGGGGTTGACTGTCGAATAGTGGTATTTATAATATTCCCACTTATGAATGTGTGTCTTTGCATCAAGGCGAGAGAGCTCGTTGTTGGTAAAGGTGGGAGCCTTAAGGGCGGAGTTTGCAGCAGAGCCTGCGAACTCATTCCCCTTTATTCCTACATAACCCGGTGTCCACATGAGTTTGATCTTAAATCTTGATTTGATTAGAATATCACTGACTTTGGCACTATAACAGTGTCACTTCAAACGTTATGGTATCTTAGCGTGAAAAGAGGGCAACAACTGGAGCCCGATTGCTTTTTCAACCAACTGTATTACAATTTAATATTACTCACCTCAATTTCTTTCTCCATATTATAGACTATTTTGAACTTAATTTGCAAAAAAAAAACATAGCGCTCGATCAAAAGCACCCGGCACAACACAACACTGGAAATAACAATAATGCATTGTACAAACGAGAGAGAACAATGGACAGCCATTGCTGGCAAACTGACAACATAAAAATGACGAAAGTTCTAATCGAACTTTTGACTTTGTTCACAGCTGGCGAAAATTTTCGACAAGTAAAGACAAAAAAAAAAAAAAAAAAAACACTGTGGCGCTGACAGCCCGGTATGGGCCATGGCCTAGCTTCTTGACACTCATTTGTGTTGCTCATGTTGTCATTTTAGTCACATCTGAGCGGGGCCTACGGTTTACCGCCGAGTCCGAACGGCACTCCTTAGAAGCTTTTTCGTAGGCAATATTACTTTCGGGAGTTTACCATTGCCCGCCGAAACGGTGATGGCGATTTGAAAAACTGTTGGTGACCCAGCCAGGAATCGAACCCAGACTGTCTGCGTGATAGTCCAATGAGCTAACTATCGCGCCATCGCCATCGCCGACAAGTAAAGACATCAATGCAAAAATTATAGAATTGTAAACAATTTATATTGATCATTTTAAGTTACATAAACACACTGCATTAGATGACAACGATAAGAATTAGGCCTTGTAGAAGTAGCATTTTCCGGCAGATGCTAGTTCTTTAAACAACGAGAATGAGCCTCTGCAGCCGAACATCTTGCAGCTCTGCTAAAAAGCCCTACCTCCCCGTGGCGCGCCATCTAGGAATCTCATTGGAGATTGCGAAATGAAGCGGACGAATGGCGGGTTTCCTATGCCATAAATTATGATTAGTGTCGGACAAACAAAACCAGACCTTATCCGGGCTACTCCGACATATGTGGAGCTCAGGTCGGTAAGCATTTCCAAGACATAGTCAGGGTCTTGGAAAAGAGATGGTGGTGGACGAGCCCTATGTGGGCCAACGGCAGCGCTTACATCCCTGAACGGGATACTGGCTTCGGTGTAACAACACCTCGTCCTAGGGACATTAAAAATAGAACTGGTTCTCCAGGTTGTTGGTTGTGCCGCCGAGGTCACTGCCCGACCATTTAAAAAAAAATGACGTTAAGAAACATCAACAAGGCTCGGATATGGACGGATATACTGTTGACGACCCACTCAAACGATTTAAGAACAATGAGCTTCGGATATGCACGTGGAATGATAGGTCTCTTTATAGGCCACGTTCAGCCGAACAACTAGCGGAGGCCCTAGACGACTGCAAAACAGACACAACCGCCATCCAAGAAATGCGATGGGAATGAAATCCACATAAAAAAAACAAGCAGTGCTTATTTGGATGCGGATTTGTCGGGGGCAGACTAAGACAAGAAGTCCTGAGCTTCCGGCATGTGAGTGTGCGCGTGTTCCAAAAATGCAACCACTGATGTTTTCTCTCTTTCTACAAATGAAAAAGGTAACCGGCAACTCCCAACAGTTAAACATAAGTCTACAGACAAATGGAAAAAGCTGTGAACTCGTAGTTTACGGGAAAGAGACAAGATAATACTGACTAAACTTGGTAAATATTAAAAGGAGTGCTGTTGCCAGCACATTGATTCTATTCTTATACTAAGTAATCTAATCCAATTCTTATTTCTTTTAAAAACTACAATAAAAAAAATTCAAAAAAATAAAAAATAAAAATTCATTTGATTTAGCTCGATGACACCTTGTTGTAGCCAAGGTACGGTTGCGGATATCCGAAACTACGCCATGACAAACTAATTATGTGAAGAAATTCGACGTCAGAGGGCTACAATCGCAGAGACCGCCAAGTTTTTTTCCTATTGCGTGTCTATAAACCTCTCAAGAGGTCCAATACCACCAGCATCAAGCATCGAAGATCATTGGAAACACTGTCAAAACGCCATCAGAGATGCCGCTTATGATGTGCTGGGTTCCACTCGTCCACCACAACGAAAGCCCTAGTTCGATGATGAATGCCGGCAAGTACATGCAGCTAAGTAAGATGCGTATAAAGCGGCGTTGCATAGAAGGACCAGAGCAGCTAATGAGCTCTATGAGCGGAAGAGGAGAATCAAGCACCGGCTTCTCGGGACTTCTTCTTGGGACACATCATCTCATCCGAAGGGGTAAGGACAGACCCAGAAAAGATCGAAGCGGTGAAAAATTGGCCAGTTCCAAGAGACAAACACCAACTGAGAAGCTTTCTGGGACTCGCTACCTACAAGAGGCGGTTTGTGAAGGATTTTGCTGGAATCGCATCATCAACTAACAGAAAAGGGAAAACAATTCACATGGTCAAGTGAATGCGAAAGAAGCTTCAAAACTCTCAAACAACAATTATGTGAGGCCCCCATACTAGCGTACCCTACTCCAGGAAAAACATTTATTGGGGATGCAGAAGCCAGTAACGTCGGAATTGCAGCTGTCCTTTCGCAAATGCATGACGGGCAAGAGAAAGTAGTTTCCTACTTTAGTAAGGTGCTCTCTAGGCCAGGAAGGAACTACTGTGTTATCAGGCTTCTTGCTTTGGTCTTGGCAACAAAGCATTTCCATAAGTATCTGTACGGACGAAAATTCATTCTTCGCACAGGCCATGCGTCTGTGAAGTGGTTGCTGCAATTTAAAAATCCTGTAGGACAAGTCGCAAGGTGGATTGAACGAATCCAGATGTACGACTACTAGATACAGCATAGAAAGGGAAGCCTTCACTCTAATGCGGATGCTCTGTCCCGGCGACCTTGCAAATCTGATTGCAAACATTGCGCACAACAAGAAGAAAAAGATGTGGTATCCACCCAACGGCTAAGAGCTGAGCCCACTGATGGTTGGAATGAAAGTGAAATGCGAAATGCCCTAAGAGAGGATCCGGATATCGAGCCAATACTCGCCTGGAAACAACAGGAAGAAAAACAAGATTGGCAAGAAATATCCAATAAAAGTTCCGAACTAAAGGCATACTGGGCACAGTGGGACTTGCTTCATGTTCAAGATGGTGTTTTGTCGTCGTCGTTTGTGATGCAACTCGTTGAAGACGACTATGTCGCAGACCTCAGACAGTTTATTAGGGACGTGCACCAAAGAACCAGGGATAAGATCAAGATAATCAGTGACCGCATGAAAACGAGGTAAATCAAGGCGATAACAGGGTTCTAGGAAGGAGATCTAGTGTGGCTATATAACCCTCATAGACGGAAAGGCGTATCACCCAAATTACAGCAAGACTGGGAAGGACCATATAAAGTCGTAAAACGCATCAACGATGTTGTCTATCGCATTCAACGAGGAAGAGGCAAGATGAAAGTGGTTCATGTAGATCGAACACATCGCTATATTGGGAACATTGTCGAAGAGTTTGTTCGGGACGAACAAGTTTAAGAGGGGGATATTATGGTATATATGTGATTAAATCAAGAATTCTGTGTTGCATAACTTTAGGATCATACAAACTCTCCACGTTGTATGCTAATGCTAAACACACTTTTTGGGGCTCAAGATGTGTTTCCCAAAAAGGTTTATGAAGGTGGTATAGAACACAACTGCTACTTCTTGGTATGTTAATTCCAGAATGCTCGATCGCCATTATCATCGGCGCAAATTTTTCGGGCAAACCGGCGGCAATAATGATCCAATCCATTCATCGCTGATGTTGAAACCCGTGCCGCTCAGCTTTTGCCCAGTTTCTACTATTTGCCTCATGTAATTTGTTATCGAATCGCAATTTTCAAGACGAATTGAGATCAAGTTGCGAAGCAATGATATTTTTCTTGTAAAACCGCTGTCGTCGAACAATGTTGATAATTTTGTCCATAGTGCCTGTGGAGTTTGTACTGTTTTAATATGAACATATAAAGATGGATCAAGTGTCAAAATCAATTTGGCCTTAGCTTTTGCATCCTCTGCTGCTTCTACATCCTTTCCTGGACTCGGTTTGATGCAATAAAGCATGCCCTCCAGGATGAGAAAATTCTCTACAGCAAAAGCCCACTCGCTGTAATTTTCTCTCCCTTTCAACTTGGGAACGTTGACAACGTAACTTGAAGACATCTTGTGCGACACAAAACAATAACTTTATTTTTGTAAAAAAAAACTTAATCTGGTTATTTTGTAACTGGGCCCATAAGCTTATTAAAAAAAACTTCAAGATTGTTTTATTAAAAAAAAAGACCTTAGGAGTGAGTTTCACTAAGTAAAAGTCTCTTCCAACTCAGCACATTTCACTGCTTTCGTTACACCAGATGGCCAATACGAGTTTTTGAGAACGGCTTTTGGGTTTTGCTCCTAGCGAAGCAAATTGTTGTATATATGGATAACGTATTAAAAGCAAGTGTTGCTAATTCTGAACATATTAACACACTGCTCGAAATTTTGCATTGCCTTGCAGAAAATTGACTTGAACTTAAGCTCTCCAAATGCCATTTTGCGTCTACATAAATCGAGTAACTAGGATATAATGTAAACAACCTGGACATTCTGTCCATCTATTCGCACATAAGAGCTATAAGAAAATATTTTATTCCGAAAAATACTAAAGAGCTACATTCTTTTCTGGGTTTAAGCTCATACTCAAGGCGGTTCGTAAACTCGTTTTCCCGTATAGCTAGGCCGCTGTAGAACCTCATGAAAAAAGGGGATAGATATTTTGATTTTTCCGAACTTTACTGTGACGCAAGCTCACTGGTATATGGAGCTGTTCTCCTTCAGATGCAGGATTAAACCCAGTTTCTTATTTTTCGAAAAGCACCGCGGCACAACAGACTAGGTATATAGCTTTGAGCTTAAAACGTTAGCGCTGTTTTAGAGTTTATCTGATGGGGTTCCGTTAACCATAGTTACGGATTGCAGCTCCCTTACACTTACATTGAATACAAACTATGTCAAACCACGATTTGCCAGGTGGGCTCTCGAGCTTGAAAACTAAAATTACAAGGTCAAACATAGGAGTGGCAGTAATATGGGCCACGCTGACGTCCTTAGTCGGTGTCACTTGATATCTTTTGTAAACTCTGAGGATATCGATTTTCAGTTAAGTGCCTCGCAAAACCGTGATCCAATCATTTCAGCCCTCAAGGATAAATTATATTCGGAAAACTCAAAGTTATATGTACTCCAAGATGGTATTGTCTTTAGAAAACTGAAGAGTGGTCGACTTTATTTGTATGTTCCTTCCGATATGGAGTCAAACCTTTTTAGACACATTCATGAGAATATTGGGCTCACTAAGTGCTGTGAACAAATCCGTATGCATTTTTCTTTTCCAAAACTACAATTGATGGCAGAAAAATTTCTGGAAAATTGTATTCGATGCATCATGCACTCCTCTCCTCTACACGCTCGCTGACATAACTTGTTCAGCATCCCTTAAGACCCGCTTCCATTCCACACAATTCACCTTGATCACTTCGGACAACTGCCAGCTATCCAATCTAAACGGAAGCATATCCTCCTGGTTGTTGACGTCTTCACAAAATATCTGAAACTATACCCGGTGAAATCGACAAGTACTAAGGAGGTATGTGCAGCCCTCGAGAAGTACTTTGAGTACTACAGCCGACCTTTCCGAGTGATTTCCGATAGGTGTACGTGCTTCACGTCGTCAGAGGTTAGTTCATTCATTCTGGACTTAAACATCTCTCATGTTAAAGTGACCGTTCATTCGCCTCAGGCCAATGGCCAAGTAGAAAGGGTTAATCGAGTCCTAACCCCGATAGAGGTTCATGCAACCTTTACTTTACGCGCGCCTCAAGGGGGTTATGATACCCTTTTACTGTTGCCAGGGTGCGGGCAGAAGGAGGAAAAAGGAAAGCATTGTTGTGATGTAGTGGCTTGAAACTCAGGTTTATTTGGTTTCGATATTGATTCTCCAGGGGTGGGAGTCCGAATAGGGCGAAGAATTTTTTCTTCACTCGGAATGATTTAGATTATAAATTTTAACGGTTGTTTTGTGATTGGACACTCTACAACAGCCAAATCTACATGTCAGTGTTATGCCTTTATACGCAGATTTTTCTGACTGAGTTCCAATTACACAAATGAAAAACTTGTCATCAGTAGGATTCGATCCTTTAACCCTCCGAGTGAGAAGCGATGGCTAGTACCACTACACCACGGCTGCCTGCAGATTGGGTGCAAACACTGTCTCAAGTCGAATACGCCTTGAGTGATAAAGTAAATAGGTCGTAATAATAGGCACCATCCGTAGCAAGCTTATATCTTGTGTTAATCAGCGAGGTGTCATAGTTGACAAACTTACAGAATTCCTTGAAGAAAAGGGGTTAGATAACACGGAGATAAATCTTGTTAAACTAAAACAGACTGCAGCTAAAACTATAATCTAGGTTCAAGAGTATAATTAAAAAAAGTTTAAGGAACAATGCCGCCAAAGGCAAACTTATGAAGTGGAAGACTACGTAGTAATAAAGAATGTTGATACCACCACTGGGATGAACAACGAAATTAGTTCCGAAATTTAGAGGCCTTTACGTTATCCACGTTATGTAGACTGCGATATAGAAAACTGTCAGATCACTCAGATACATACAATATGATGGTGTGGTTGAATCCAAGCACATCCACATGTGAAGAAGTCAAAAAGGTAAGAGCTGTGTCAAGGCAATGTTTGTCATTGTATGACGAAGCATATTATATATGAAGTTTTTAATAGAGCTCTTTTAAAGTTATGTTTGTAAAATGATACTAATTGATCAGAGTCGATTATTTCGAAAGAAAAAATATTCTCTGTTCGTACTGTCAACAATGTGGCCGAGATTTAACTTTAAATTATAAGACGCAACCGCAGCCGACTTGAAGTAAGTGTCGGCCATCATTTCTTTAATATTGGCCACGTAAACGCCTTTCCTTTTCGTGTATACAAGAACTGTCAGCGGCGAGTCACACTAAAAAAGTTAGAAGTTGTAAAGGTATAAAATAGAAGTAAAACAATTCAATTTCGAAATAAAAAATTTGTAATTTAAAAAATTGATAACTACCTCAATTGTTTTCCTGTACACAATCGGGAACAGAGGCGCCAAAGGGGTTAAGTTGCTTTACAATCCAATGCTCATCAGTCTATTTCTTTGGTCTTCAAGATTTAGGTAAATTTTCAATGATTTTATGTTTTTTATTTTATTTATTTATTTATTAAAATATCAATATACAATTATTGTAAATTGTTACTAACATAAAAATTGTAAGAGCAATAAGCAGCATAGGCTTTCGGCTCTTAGAATAGTTAACATTACTAAATAGGAATTTTAAGCTTTACAAGTATATTTTTGATTATATTTATATTGCTTCGAGTGTGATCCTTGAGGAGCTCCAGTAGATTTTGACTTAAACTAAAGGTGTTTTGTCGTGTTGAATGAGTTGATATGTAGCATGAACTCAATGAGTGTATTGCGGTTAATGTGCTGAAGAAACTGGGTCAGATTGGAGGGGACTCTTTTCTGATTAGGTGCTGGTGAGTGTATATGGCCCAGAGGGAGTCAAATGAACATTGCAATATCAAACTTGCAAATGTTTTTTTTTGGGTATTTTAGTGGAATTCTTTCGGGGTTGACTGTCGAATAGTGGTATTTATAATATTCCCACTTATGAATGTGTGTCTTTGCATCAAGGCGAGAGAGCTCGTTGTTGGTAAAGGTGGGAGCCTTAAGGGCGGAGTTTGCAGCAGAGCCTGCGAACTCATTCCCCTTTATTCCTACATAACCCGGTGTCCACATGAGTTTGATCTTAAATCTTGATTTGATTAGAATATCACCGACTTTGGCACTACAACAGTGTCACTTCAAACGTTATGGTATCTTAGCGTGAAAAGAGGGCAACAACTGGAGCCCGATTGCTTTTTCAACCAACTGTATTACAATTTATTATTACTCACCTCAATTTCTTTCTCCATATTATAGACTATTTTGAACTTAATTTGCAAAAAAAAAAAACATAGCGCTCGATCAAAAGCACCCGGCACAACACAACACTGGAAATAATAATAATGCATTGTACAAACGAGAGAGAACAATGGACAGCCATTGCTGGCAAACTGACAACATAAAAATGACGAAAGTTCTAATCGAACTTTTGACGTTGTTCACAGCTGGCGAAAATTTTCGACAAGTAAAGACAAAAAAAAAAGAAAAAACACTGTGGCGCTGACAGCCCGGTATGGGCCATGGCCTAGCTTCTTGACACTCATTTGTGTTGCTCATGTTGTCATTTTAGTCACATCTGAGCGGGGCCTACGGTTTATCGCCGAGTCCGAACGGCACTCCTTGGAAGCTTTTTCGTAGGCAATATTACTTTCGGGAGTTTGCCATTGCCCGCCGAAAGGGTGATGGCGATTTGAAAAACTGTTGGCGACCCAGCCAGGAATCGAACCCAGACTGTCTGCGTGATAGTCCAATGAGCTAACTATCGCGCCATCGCCATCGCCAACAAGTAAAGACATCAATGCAAAATTATAGAATTGTGAACAGTTTATATTGATCATTTTAAGTTACATAAACACACTGCATTAGATGACAACGATAAGAATTAGGCCTCGTAGAAGTAGCATTTTCCGGCAGATGCTAGTTCTTTAAACAACGAGAATGAGCCTCTGCAGCCGAACATCTTGCGGCTCTGCTAAAAAGCCCTACCTCCCCGTGGCGCGCCATCTAGGAATCTCATTGGAGATTGCGAAATGAAGCGGACGAATGGCGAGTTTCCTACGCCATAAATTATGATTAGTGTCGGACAAACAAACCCAGACCTTATCCGGGCTACTCCGAAATATGTGGAGCTCAGGTCGGTAAGCATTTCCAAGACATAGTCAGGGTCTTGGAAAAGAGATGGTGGTGGACGAGCCCTATGTGGGCCAACGGCAGCGCTTACATCCCTGAACGGGATACTGGCTTCGGTGTAACAACACCTCGTCCTAATAGAACTGGTTCTCCAGGTTGTTGGTTGTGCCGCCGAGGTCACTGCCCGACCATTTAAAAAAAAATGACGTTAAGAAACATCAACAAGGCTCGGATATGGACGGATATACTGTTGACGACCCACTCAAACGATTTAAGAACAATGAGCTTCGGATATGCACGTGGAATGATAGGTCTCTTTATAGGCCACGTTCAGCCGAACAACTAGCGGAGGCCCTAGACGACTGCAAAACAGACACAACCGCCATCCAAGAAATGCGATGTAAATGAAATCCACATCAAAAAAACAAGCAGTGCTTATTTGGATGCGGATTTGTCGGGGGCAGACTAAGACAAGAAGTCCTGAGCTTCCGGCATGTGAGTGTGCGCCTGTTCCAAAAATGCAACCACTGATGTTTTCTCTCTTTCTACAAATGAAAAAGGTAACCGGCAACTCCCAACAGTTAAACATAAGTCCACAGACAAACGGAAAAAGCTGTGAGCTCGTAGTTTACGGGAAAGAGACAAGATAATACTGACTAAACTTGGTAAATATTAAAAGGAGTGCTGTTGCCAGCACATTGATTCTATTCTTATACTAAGTAATCTAATCCAATTCTTATTTCTTTTAAAAACTACAATAAAAAAATTCAAAAAATAAAAAATAAAAATTCATTTGATTTAGCTCGATGACACCTTGTTGTAGCCAAGGTACGGTTGCGGATATCCGAAACTACGCCATGACAAACTAATTCTGTGAAGAAATTCGACGTCAGAGGGGGTTTTTCCTATTGCGTGTCTATAAACCTCTCAAGAGGTCCAATACCACCAGCATCAAGCATCGAAGACCATTGGAAACACTGTCAAAACGCCATCAGAGATGCCGCTTATGATGTGCTGGGTTCCACTCGTCCACCACAACGAAAGCCCTAGTTCGATGATGAATGCCGGCAAGTACATGCAGCTAAGTAAGATGCGTATAAAGCGGCGTTGCATAGAAGGACCAGAGCAGCTAATGAGCTCTATGAGCGGAAGAGGAGAATCAAGCACCGGCTTCTCGGGACTTCTTCTTGGGACACATCATCTCATCCGAAGGGGTAAGGACAGACCCAGAAAAGATCGAAGCGGTGAAAAATTGGCCAGTTCCAAGAGACAAACACCAACTGAAAAGCTTTCTGGGACTCGCTACCTACAAGAGGCGGTTTGTGAAGGATTTTGCTGGAATCGCATCATCAACTAACAGAAAAGGGAAAACAATTCACATGGTCAAGTGAATGCGAAAGAAGCTTCAAAACTCTCAAACAACAATTATGTGAGGCCCCCATACTAGCGTACCCTACTCCAGGAAAAACATTTATTGGGGATGCAGAAGCCAGTAACGTCGGAATTGCAGCTGTCCTTTCGCAAATACATGACGGGCAAGAGAAAGTAGTTTCCTACTTTAGTAAGGTGCTCTCTAGGCCAGGAAGGAACTACTGTGTTATCAGGCTTCTTGCTTTGGTCTTGGCAACAAAGCATTTCCATAAGTATCTGTACGGACGAAAATTCATTCTTCGCACAGGCCATGCGTCTGTGAAGTAGTTGCTGCAATTTAAAAATCCTGTAGGACAAGTCGCAAGGTGGATTGAACGAATCCAGATGTACGACTACTAGATACAGCATCGAAAGGGAAGCCTTCACTCTAATGCGGATGCTCTGTCCCGGCGACCTTGCAAATCTGATTGCAAACATTGCGCACAACAAGAAGAAAAAGATGTGGTATCCACCCAACGGCTAAGAGCTGAGCCCACTGATGGTTGGAATGAAAGTGAAATGCGAAATGCCCTAAGAGAGGATCCGGATATCGAGCCAATACTCGCCTGGAAAGAACATGAAGAAAAACAAGATTGGCAAGAAATATCCAATAAAAGTTCCGAACTAAAGGCATACTGGGCACAGTGGGACTCGCTTCATGTTCAAGATGGTGTTTTGTCGTCGTCGTTTGTGATGCAACTCGTTGAAGACGACTATGTCGCAGACCTCAGACAGTTTATTAGGGACGTGCACCAAAGAACCAGGGATAAGATCAAGATAATCAGTGACCGCATGAAAACGAGGTAAATCAAGGCGACAACAGGATTCTAGGAAGGAGATCTAGTGTGGCTATATAACCCTCATAGACGGAAAGGCGTATCACCCAAATTACAGCAAGACTGGGAAGGACCATATAAAGTCGTAAAACGCATCAACGATGTTGTCTATCGCATTCAACGAGGAAGAGGCAAGATGAAAGTGGTTGATGTAGATCGAACACATCGCTATATTGGGCACATTGTCGAAGAGTTTGTTCGGAACGAACAAGTTTAAGAGGGGGATATTATGGTATATATGTGATTAAATCAAGAATTCTGTGTTGCATAACTTTAGGATCATACAAACTCTCCACGTTGTATGCTAATGCTAAACACACTTTTTGGGGCTCAAGATGTGTTTCCCGAAAAGGTTTATGAAGGTGGTATAGAACACAACTACGACTTCTTGGTATGTTAATTCCAGAATGCTCGATCGCCATTATCATCGGCGCAAATTTTTCGGGCAAACCGGCGGCAATAATGATCCAATCCATTCATCGCTGATGTTGAAACCCGTGCCGCTCAGCTTTTGCCCAGTTTCTACTATTTGCCTCATGTAATTTGTTATCGAATCGCAATTTTCAAGACGAATTGAGATCAAGTTGCGAAGCAATGATATTTTTCTTGTAAAACCGCTGTCGTCGAACAATGTTGATAATTTTGTCCATAGTGCCTGTGGAGTTTGTACTGTTTTAATATGAACATATAAAGATGGATCAAGTGTTAAAATCAATTTGGCCTTAGCTTTTGCATCCTCTGCTGCTTCTACATCCTTTCCTGGACTCGGTTTGATGCAATAAAGCATGCCCTCCAGGATGAGAAAATTCTCTACAGCAAAAGCCCACTCGCTGTAATTTTCTCTCCCTTTCAAATTGGGAACGTTGACAACGTAACTTGAAGACATCTTGTGCGACACAAAACAATAACTTTATTTTTGTAAAAAAAAACTTAATCTGGTTATTTTGTAACTGGGCCCATAAGCTTATTAAAAAAAACTTCAAGATTGTTTTATTAAAAAAAAAGACCTTAGGAGTGAGTTTCACTAAGTAAAAGTCTCTTCCAACTCAGCACATTTCACTGCTTTCGTTACACCAGATGGCCAATACGAGTTTTTGAGAACGGCTTTTGGGTTTTGCTCCTAGCGAAGCAAATTGTTGTATATATGGATAACGTATTAAAAGCAAGTGTTGCTAATTCTGAACATATTAACACACTGCTCGAAATTTTGCATTGCCTTGCAGAAAATTGACTTGAACTTAAGCTCTCCAAATGCCATTTTGCGTCTACATAAATCGAGTAACTAGGATATAATGTAAACAACCTGGACATTCTGTCCATCTATTCGCACATAAGAGCTATAAGAAAATATTTTATTCCGAAAAATACTAAAGAGCTACATTCTTTTCTGGGTTTAAGCTCATACTCAAGGCGGTTCGTAAACTCGTTTTCCCGTATAGCTAGGCCGCTGTAGAACCTCATGAAAAAAGGGGATAGATATTTTGATTTTTCCGCAGAGTGCGAAGATACTTCCAGACAGCAGCAACGCTTCTTGATGTCATCCCCAGTGTAGCCGATTTATGACCCAAGACTTGAAACCGAACTTTACTGTGACGCAAGCTCACTGGTATATGGAGCTGTTCTCCTTCAGATGCAGGATTTAACCCAGTTTCTTATTTTTCGAAAAGCACCGCGGCACAACAGACTAGGTATATAGCTTTGAGCTTAAAACGTTAGCGCCGTTTTAGAGTTTAGCTGATGGGGTTCCGTTTACCATAGTTACGGATTGCAGCTCCCTTACACTTACATTGAATACAAACTATGTCAAACCACGATTTGCCAGGTGGGCTCTCGAGCTTGAAAACTAAAATTACAAGGTCAAACATAGGAGTGGCAGTAATATGGGCCACGCTGACGTCCTTAGTCGGTGTCACTTGATATCTTTTGTAAACTCTGAGGATATCGATTTTCAGTTAAGTGCCTCGCAAAACCGTGATCCAATCATTTCAGCCCTCAAGGATAAATTATATTCGGAAAACTCAAAGTTATATGTACTCCAAGATGGTATTGTCTTTAGAAAACTCAAGAGTGGTCGACTTTATTTGTATGTTCCTTCCGATATGGAGTCAAACCTTTTTAGACACATTCATGAGAATATTGGGCTCACTAAGTGCTGTGAACAAATCCGTATGCATTTTTCTTTTCCAAAACTACAATTGATGGCAGAAAAATTTCTGGAAAATTGTATTCGATGCATCATGCACTCCTCTCCTCTACACGCTCGCTGACATAACTTGTTCAGCATCCCTTAAGACCCGCTTCCATTCCACACAATTCACCTTGATCACTTCGGACAACTGCCAGCTATCCAATCTAAACGGAAGCATATCCTCCTGGTTGTTGACGTCTTCACAAAATATCTGAAACTATACCCGGTGAAATCGACAAGTACTAAGGAGGTATGTGCAGCCCTCGAGAAGTACTTTGAGTACTACAGCCGACCTTTCCGAGTGATTTCCGATAGGTGTACGTGCTTCACGTCGTTAGAGGTTAGTTCATTCATTCTGGACTTAAACATCTCTCATGTTAAAGTGACCGTTCATTCGCCTCAGGCCAATGGCCAAGTAGAAAGGGTTAATCGAGTCCTAACCCCGATAGAGGTTCATGCAACCTTTTTTTTATACTTTACGCGCGCCTCAAGGGGGTTATGATACCCTTTTACTGTTGCCAGGGTGCGGGCAGAAGGAGGAACAAGGAAAGCATTGTTGTGATGTAGTGGCTTGAAACTCAGGTTTATTTGGTTTCGATATTGATTCTCCAGGGGTGGGAGTCCGAATAGGGCGAAGAATTTTTTCTTCACTCGGAATGATTTAGATTATAAATTTTAACGGTTGTTTTGTGATTGGACACTCTACAACAGCCAAATCTACATGTCAGTGTTATGCCTTTATACGCAGATTTTTCTGACTGAGTTCCAATTACACAAATGAAAAACTTGTCATCAGTAGGATTCGATCCTTTAACCCTCCGAGTGAGAAGCGATGGCTAGTACCACTACACCACGGCTGCCTGCAGATTGGGTGCAAACACTGTCTCAAGTCGAATACGCCTTGAGTGATAAAGTAAATAGGTCGTAATAATAGGCACCATCCGTAGCAAGCTTATATCTTGTGTTAATCAGCGAGGTGTCATAGTTGACAAACTTACAGAATTCCTTGAAGAAAAGGGGTTAGATAACACGGTGATAAATCTTGTTAAACTAAAACAGACTGCAGCTAAAACTATAATCTAGGTTCAACAGTATAAGGAACAATGCCGCCAAAGGCAAACTTATGAAGTGGAAGACTACGTAGTAATAAAGAATGTTGATACCACCACTGGGATGAACAACGAAATTAGTTCCGAAATTTAGAGGCCTTTACGTTATCCACGTTATGTAGACTGCGATATAGAAAACTGTCAGATCACTCAGATACATACAATATGATGGTGTGGTTGAATCCAAGCACATCCACATGTGGAGAAGTCAAAAAGGTAAGAGCTGTGTCAAGGCAATGTTTGTCATTGTATGACGAAGCATATTATATTTGAAGTTTTTAATAGAGCTCTTTTAAAGTTATGTTTGTAAAATGATACTAATTGATCAGAGTCGGTTATTTCGAAAGAAAAAATATTCTCTGTTCGTACTGTCAACAATGTGGCCGAGATTTAACTTTAAATTATAAGACGCAACCGCAGCCGACTTGAAGTAAAAAACAATTAAATTTCGAAATAAAAAATTTGTAATTTAAAAAATTGATAACTACCTCAATTGTTTTCCTGTACACAATCGGGAACAGAGGCGCCAAAGGGGTTAAGTTGCTTTACAATCCAATGCTCATCAGTCTATTTCTTTGGTCTTCAAGATTTAGGTAAATTTTCATTGATTTTATTTTTTTTATTTTATTTATTTATTTATTAAAATAACAATATACAATTATTGTAAATTGTTACTAACATAAAAATTGTAAGAGCAATAAGCAGCATAGGCTTTCGGCTCTTAGAATAGTTAACATTACTAAATAGGAATTTTAAGCTTTACAAGTATATTTTTGATTATATTTATATTGCTTCGAGTGTGATCCTTGAGGAGCTCCAGTAGATTTTGACTTAAACTAAAGGTGTTTTGTCGTGTTGAATGAGTTGATATGTAGCATGAACTCAATGAGTGTATTGCGGTTAATGTGCTGAAAAAACTGGGTCAGATTGGAGGGGACTCTTTTCTGATCAGGTGCTGGTGAGTGTATATGGCCCAGAGGGAGTCAAATGAACATTGCAATATCAAACTTGCAAATGTTTTTTTTGGGTATTTTAGTGGAATTCTTTCGGGGTTGACTGTCGAATAGTGGTATTTATAGTATTCTCACTTATGAATGTGTGTCTTTGCATCAAGGCGAGAGAGGTCGTTGTTGGTAAAGGTGGGAGCCTTAAGGGCGGAGTTTGCAGCAGAGCCTGCGAACTCATTCCCCTTTATTCCTACATAACCCGGTGTCCACATGAGTTTGATCTTAAATCTTGATTTGATAAGAATATCACTGACTTTGGCACTATAACAGTGTCACTTCAAACGTAATGGTATCTTAGCGTGAAAAGAGGGCAACAACTGGAGCCCGATTGCTTTTTCAACCAACTGTATTACAATTTAATATTACTCACCTCAATTTCTTTCTCCATATTATAGACTATTTTGAACTTAATTTGCAAAAAAAAGAAAACATAGCGCTCGATCAAAAGCACCCGGCACAACACAACACTGGAAATAACAATAATGCATTGTACAAACGAGAGAGAACAATGGACAGCCATTGCTGGCAAACTGACAACATAAAAATGACGAAAGTTCTAATCGAACTTTTGACGTTGTTCACAGCTGGCGAAAATTTTCGACAAGTAAAGACAAAAAAAAAAAAAAAAAACACTGTGGCGCTGACAGCCCGGTATGGGCCATGGCCTAGCTTCTTGACACTCATTTGTGTTGCTCATGTTGTCATTTTAGTCACATCTGAGCGGGGCCTACGGTTTATCGCCGAGT
Organism: Volucella inflata; assembly: GCA_928272305.1. Classification (NCBI taxonomy): domain Eukaryota; kingdom Metazoa; phylum Arthropoda; class Insecta; order Diptera; family Syrphidae; genus Volucella; species Volucella inflata. The sequence continues at coordinate 88,163,659 of OV743716.1, read as the reverse complement.
CCGAACGGCACTCCTTAGAAGCTTTTTCGTAGGCAATATTACTTTCGGGAGTTTGCCATTGCCCGCCGAAAGGGTGATGGCGATTTGAAAAACTGTTGGTGACCCAGCCAGGAATCGAACCCAGACTGTCTGCGTGATAGTCCAATGAGCTAACTATCGCGCCATCGCCATCGCCGACAACTAAAGACATCAATGCAAAAATTATAGAATTGTAAACAATTTATATTGATCATTTTAAGTTACATAAACACACTGCATTAGATGACAACGATAAGAATTAGGCCTCGTAGAAGTAGCATTTTCCGGCAGATGCTAGTTCTTTAAACAACGAGAATGAGCCTCTGCAGCCGAACATCTTGCAGCTCTGCTAAAAAGCCCTACCTCCCCGTGGCGCGCCATCTAGGAATCTCATTGGAGATTGCGAAATGAAGCGGACGAATGGCGGGTTTCCTATGCCATAAATTATGATTAGTGTCGGACAAACAAAACCAGACCTTATCCGGGCTACTCCGACATATGTGGAGCTCAGGTCGGTAAGCATTTCCAAGACATAGTCAGGGTCTTGGAAAAGAGATGGTGGTGGACGAGCCCTATGTGGGCCAACGGCAGCGCTTACATCCCTGAACGGGATACTGGCTTCGGTGTAACAACACCTCGTCCTAGGGACATTAAAAATAGAACTGGTTCTCCAGGTTGTTGGTTGTGCCGCCGAGGTCACTGCCCGACCATTTAAAAAAAAATGACGTTAAGAAACATCAACAAGGCTCGGATATGGACGGATATACTGTTGACGACCCACTCAAACGATTTAAGAACAATGAGCTTCGGATATGCACGTGGAATGATAGGTCTCTTTATAGGCCACGTTCAGCCGAACAACTAGCGGAGGCCCTAGACGACTGCAAAACAGACACAACCGCCATCCAAGAAATGCGATGGGAATGAAATCCACATCAAAAAAACAAGCAGTGCTTATTTGGATGCGGATTTGTCGGGGGCAGACTAAGACAAGAAGTCCTGAGCTTCCGGCATGTGAGTGTGCGCCTGTTCCAAAAATGCAACCACTGATGTTTTCTCTCTTTCTACAAATGAAAAAGGTAACCGGCAACTCCCAACAGTTAAACATAAGTCTACAGACAAATGGCAAAAGCTGTGAACTCGTAGTTTACGGGAAAGAGACAAGATAATACTGACTAAACTTGGTAAATATTAAAAGGAGTGCTGTTGCCAGCACATTGATTCTATTCTTATACTAAGTAATCTAATCCAATTCTTATTTCTTTTAAAAACTACAATAAAAAAATTCAAAAAATAAAAAATAAAAATTCATTTGATTTAGCTCGATGACACCTTGTTGTAGCCAAGGTACGGTTGCGGATATCCGAAACTACGCCATGACAATCTAATTCTGTGAAGAAATTCAACGTCAGAGGGCTACAATCGCAGAGATCGCCAAGTTTTTTTCCTATTGCGTGTCTATAAACCTCTCAAGAGGTCCAATACCACCAGCATCAAGCATCGAAGACCATTGGAAACACTGTCAAAACGCCATCAGAGATGCCGCTTATGATGTGCTGGGTTCCACTCGTCCCCCACAACGAAAGCCCTAGTTCGATGATGAATGCCGGCAAGTACATGCAGCTAAGTAAGATGCGTATAAAGCGGCGTTGAATAGAAGGACCAGAGCAGCTAATGAGCTCTATGAGCGGAAGAGGAGAATCAAGCACCGGCTACTCGGGACTTCTTCTTGGGACACATCATCTCATCCGAAGGGGTAAGGACAGACCCAGAAAAGATCGAAGCGGTGAAAAATTGGCCAGTTCCAAGAGACAAACACCAACTGAGAAGCTTTCTGGGACTCGCTACCTACAAGAGGCGGTTTGTGAAGGATTTTGCTGGAATCGCATCATCAACTAACAGAAAAGGGAAAACAATTCACATGGTCAAGTGAATGCGAAAGAAGCTTCAAAACTCTCAAACAACAATTATGTGAGGCCCCCATACTAGCGTACCCTACTCCAGGAAAAACATTTATTGGGGATGCAGAAGCCAGTAACGTCGGAATTGTAGCTGTCCTTTCGCAAATGCATGACGGGCAAGAGAAAGTAGTTTCCTACTTTAGTAAGGTGCTCTCTAGGCCAGGAAGGAACTACTGTGTTATCAGGCTTCTTGCTTTGGTCTTGGCAACAAAGCATTTCCATAAGTATCTGTACGGACGAAAATTCATTCTTCGCACAGGCCATGCGTCTGTGAAGTGGTTGCTGCAATTTAAAAATCCTGTAGGACAAGTCGCAAGGTGGATTGAACGAATCCAGATGTACGACTACTAGATACAGCATCGAAAGGGAAGCCTTCACTCTAATGCGGATGCTCTGTCCCGGCGACCTTGCAAATCTGATTGCAAACATTGCGCACAACAAGAAGAAAAAGATGTGGTATCCACCCAACGGCTAAGAGCTGAGCCCACTGATGGTTGGAATGAAAGTGAAATGCGAAACGCCCAAAGAGAGGATCCGGATATCGAGCCAATACTCGCCTGGAAAGAACATGAAGAAAAACAAGATTGGCAAGAAATATCCAATAAAAGTTCCGAACTAAAGGCATACTGGGCACAGTGGGACTCGCTTCATGTTCAAGATGGTGTTTTGTCGTCGTCGTTTGTGATGCAACTCGTTGAAGACGACTATGTCGCAGACCTCAGACAGTTTATTAGGGACGTGCACCAAAGAACCAGGGATAAGATCAAGATAATCAGTGACCGCATGAAAACGAGGTAAATCAAGGCGACAACAGGATTCTAGGAAGGAGATCTAGTGTGGCTATATAACCCTCATAGACGGAAAGGCGTATCACCCAAATTACAGCAAGACTGGGAAGGACCATATAAAGTCGTAAAACGCATCAACGATGTTGTCTATCGCATTCAACGAGGAAGAGGCAAGATGAAAGTGGTTGATGTAGATCGAACACATCGCTATATTGGGCACATTGTCGAAGAGTTTGTTCGGAACGAACAAGTTTAAGAGGGGGATATTATGGTATATATGTGATTAAATCAAGAATTCTGTGTTGCATAACTTTAGGATCATACAAACTCTCCACGTTGTATGCTAATGCTAAACACACTTTTTGGGGCTCAAGATGTGTTTCCCGAAAAGGTTTATGAAGGTGGTATAGAACACAACTACGACTTCTTGGTATGTTAATTCCAGAATGCTCGATCGCCATTATCATCGGCGCAAATTTTTCGGGCAAACCGGCGGCAATAATGATCCAATCCATTCATCGCTGATGTTGAAACCCGTGCCGCTCAGCTTTTGCCCAGTTTCTACTATTTGCCTCATGTAATTTGTTATCGAATCACAATTTTCAAGACGAATTGAGATCAAGTTGCGAAGCAATGATATTTTTCTTGTAAAACCGCTGTCGTCGAAAAATGTTGATAATTTTGTCCATAGTGCCTGTGGAGTTTGTACTGTTTTAATATGAACATATAAAGATGGATCAAGTGTTAAAATCAATTTGGCCTTTGCTTTTACATCCTCTGCTGCTTCTACATCCTTTCCTGGACTCGGTTTGATGCAATAAAGCATGCCCTCCAGGATGAGAAAATTCTCAACTTCAAGATTGTTTTATTAAAAAAAAAGACCTTAGGAGTGAGTTTCACCAAGTAAAAGTCTCTTCCAGCTCAGCACATTTCACTGCTTTCGTTACACCAGATGGCCAATACGAGTTTTTGAGAACGGCTTTTGGGTTTTGCTCCTAGCGAAGCAAATTGTTGTATATATGGATAACGTATTAATAGCAAGTGTTGCTAATTCTGAACATATTAACACACTGCTCGAAATTTTGCATTGCCTTGCAGAAAATTGACTTGAACTTAAGCTCTCCAAATGCCATTTTGCGTCTACATAAATCGAGTAACTAGGATATAACGTAAACAACCTGGACATTCTGTCCATCTATTCGCACATAAGAGCTATAAGAAAATATTTTATTCCGAAAAATACTAAAGAGCTACATTCTTTTCTGGGTTTAAGCTCATACTCAAGGCGGTTCGTAAACTCGTTTTCCCGTATAGCTAGGCCGCTGTAGAACCTCATGAAAAAAGGGGATAGATGTTTTGATTTTTCCGCAGAGTGCGAAGGTGCTTCCAGACAGCAGCAACGCTTCTTGATGTCATCCCCAGTGTAGCCGATTTATGACCCAAGACTTGAAACCGAACTTTACTGTGACGCAAGCTCACTGGTATATGGAGCTGTTCTCTTTCAGATGCAGGATTTCACCCAGTTTCTTATTTTTCGAAAAGCACCGCGGCACAACAGACTAGGTATATAGCTTTGAGCCTAAAACGTTAGCGCCGTTTTAGAGTTTAGCTGATGGGGTTCCGTTTACCATAGTTACGGATTGCAGCTCCCTTACACTTACATTGAATACAAACTATGTCAAACCACGATTTGCCAGGTGGGCTCTCGAGCTTGAAAACTAAAATTACAAGGTCAAACATAGGAGTGGCAGTAATATGGGCCACGCTGACGTCCTTAGTCGGTGTCACTTGATATCTTTTGTAAACTCTGAGGATATCGATTTTCAGTTAAGCGCCTCGCAAAACCGTGATCCAATCATTTCAGCCCTCAAGGATAAATTATATTCGGAAAACTCAAAGTTATATGTACTCCAAGATGGTATTGTCTTTAGAAAACTCAAGAGTGGTCGACTTTATTTGTATGTTCCTTCCGATATGGAGTCAAACCTTTTTAGACACATTCATGAGAATATTGGGCTCACTAAGTGCTGTGAACAAATCCGTATGCATTTTTCTTTTCCAAAACTACAATTGATGGCAGAAAAATTTCTGGAAAATTGTATTCGATGCATCATGCACTCCTCTCCTCTACACGCTCGCTGACATAACTTGTTCAGCATCCCTTAAGACCCGCTTCCATTCCACACAATTCACCTTGATCACTTCGGACAACTGCCAGCTATCCAATCTAAACGGAAGCATATCCTCCTGGTTGTTGACGTCTTCACAAAATATCTGAAACTATACCCGGTGAAATCGACAAGTACTAAGGAGGTATGTGCAGCCCTCGAGAAGTACTTTGAGTACTACAGCCGACCTTTCCGAGTGATTTCCGATAGGTGTACGTGCTTCACGTCGTTAGAGGTTAGTTCATTCATTCTGGACTTAAACATCTCTCATGTTAAAGTGACCGTTCATTCGCCTCAGGCCAATGGCCAAGTAGAAAGGGTTAATCGAGTCCTAACCCCGATAGAGGTTCATGCAACCTTTTTTTTATACTTTACGCGCGCCTCAAGGGGGTTATGATACCCTTTTACTGTTGCCAGGGTGCGGGCAGAAGGAGGAAAAAGGAAAGCATTGTTGTGATGTAGTGGCTTGAAACTCAGGTTTATTTGGTTTCGATATTGATTCTCCAGGGGTGGGAGTCCGAATAGGGCGAAGAATTTTTTCTTCACTCGGAATGATTTAGATTATAAATTTTAACGGTTGTTTTGTGATTGGACACTCTACAACAGCCAAATCTACATGTCAGTGTTATGCCTTTATACGCAGATTTTTCTGACTGAGTTCCAATTACACAAATGAAAAACTTGTCATCAGTAGGATTCGATCCTTTAACCCTCCGAGTGAGAAGCGATGGCTAGTACCACTACACCACGGCTGCCTGCAGATTGGGTGCAAACACTGTCTCAAGTCGAATACGCCTTGAGTGATAAAGTAAATAGGTCGTAATAATAGGCACCATCCGTAGCAAGCTTATATCTTGTGTTAATCAGCGAGGTGTCATAGTTGACAAACTTACAGAATTCCTTGAAGAAAAGGGGTTAGATAACACGGTGATAAATCTTGTTAAACTAAAACAGACTGCAGCTAAAACTATAATCTAGGTTCAACAGTATAAGGAACAATGCCGCCAAAGGCAAACTTATGAAGTGGAAGACTACGTAGTAATAAAGAATGTTGATACCACCACTGGGATGAACAACGAAATTAGTTCCGAAATTTAGAGGCCTTTACGTTATCCACGTTATGTAGACTGCGATATAGAAAACTGTCAGATCACTCAGATACATACAATATGATGGTGTGGTTGAATCCAAGCACATCCACATGTGGAGAAGTCAAAAAGGTAAGAGCTGTGTCAAGGCAATGTTTGTCATTGTATGACGAAGCATATTATATTTGAAGTTTTTAATAGAGCTCTTTTAAAGTTATGTTTGTAAAATGATACTAATTGATCAGAGTCGGTTATTTCGAAAGAAAAAATATTCTCTGTTCGTACTGTCAACAATGTGGCCGAGATTTAACTTTAAATTATAAGACGCAACCGCAGCCGACTTGAAGTAAAAAACAATTAAATTTCGAAATAAAAAATTTGTAATTTAAAAAATTGATAACTACCTCAATTGTTTTCCTGTACACAATCGGGAACAGAGGCGCCAAAGGGGTTAAGTTGCTTTACAATCCAATGCTCATCAGTCTATTTCTTTGGTCTTCAAGATTTAGGTAAATTTTCATTGATTTTATTTTTTTTATTTTATTTATTTATTTATTAAAATATCAATATACAATTATTGTAAATTGTTACTAACATAAAAATTGTAAGAGCAATAAGCAGCATAGGCTTTCGGCTCTTAGAATAGTTAACATTACTAAATAGGAATTTTAAGCTTTACAAGTATATTTTTGATTATATTTATATTGCTTCGAGTGTGATCCTTGAGGAGCTCCAGTAGATTTTGACTTAAACTAAAGGTGTTTTGTCGTGTTGAATGAGTTGATATGTAGCATGAACTCAATGAGTGTATTGCGGTTAATGTGCTGAAAAAACTGGGTCAGATTGGAGGGGACTCTTTTCTGATCAGGTGCTGGTGAGTGTATATGGCCCAGAGGGAGTCAAATGAACATTGCAATATCAAACTTGCAAATGTTTTTTTTGGGTATTTTAGTGGAATTCTTTCGGGGTTGACTGTCGAATAGTGGTATTTATAGTATTCTCACTTATGAATGTGTGTCTTTGCATCAAGGCGAGAGAGGTCGTTGTTGGTAAAGGTGGGAGCCTTAAGGGCGGAGTTTGCAGCAGAGCCTGCGAACTCATTCCCCTTTATTCCTACATAACCCGGTGTCCACATGAGTTTGATCTTAAATCTTGATTTGATAAGAATATCACTGACTTTGGCACTATAACAGTGTCACTTCAAACGTAATAGTATCTTAGCGTGAAAAGAGGGCAACAACTGGAGCCCGATTGCTTTTTCAACCAACTGTATTACAATTTAATATTACTCACCTCAATTTCTTTCTCCATATTATAGACTATTTTGAACTTAATTTGCAAAAAAAAGAAAACATAGCGCTCGATCAAAAGCACCCGGCACAACACAACACTGGAAATAACAATAATGCATTGTACAAACGAGAGAGAACAATGGACAGCCATTGCTGACAAACTGACAACATAAAAATGACGAAAGTTCTAATCGAACTTTTGACAGCTGGCGAAAATTTTCGACAAGTAAAGACAAAAAAAAAAAAAAAACACTGTGGCGCTGACAGCCCGGTATGGGCCATGGCCTAGCTTCTTGACACTCATTTGTGTTGCTCATGTTGTCATTTTAGTCACATCTGAGCGGGGCCTACGGTTTATCGCCGAGTCCGAACGGCACTCCTTAGAAGCTTTTTCGTAGGCAATATTACTTTCGGGAGTTTGCCATTGCCCGCCGAAAGGGTGATGGCGATTTGAAAAACTGTTGGTGACCCAGCCAGGAATCGAACCCAGACTGTCTGCGTGATAGTCCAATGAGCTAACTATCGCGCCATCGCCATCGCCGACAACTAAAGACATCAATGCAAAAATTATAGAATTGTAAACAATTTATATTGATCATTTTAAGTTACATAAACACACTGCATTAGATGACAACGATAAGAATTAGGCCTCGTAGAAGTAGCATTTTCCGGCAGATGCTAGTTCTTTAAACAACGAGAATGAGCCTCTGCAGCCGAACATCTTGCAGCTCTGCTAAAAAGCCCTACCTCCCCGTGGCGCGCCATCTAGGAATCTCATTGGAGATTGCGAAATGAAGCGGACGAATGGCGGGTTTCCTATGCCATAAATTATGATTAGTGTCGGACAAACAAAACCAGACCTTATCCGGGCTACTCCGACATATGTGGAGCTCAGGTCGGTAAGCATTTCCAAGACATAGTCAGGGTCTTGGAAAAGAGATGGTGGTGGACGAGCCCTATGTGGGCCAACGGCAGCGCTTACATCCCTGAACGGGATACTGGCTTCGGTGTAACAACACCTCGTCCTAGGGACATTAAAAATAGAACTGGTTCTCCAGGTTGTTGGTTGTGCCGCCGAGGTCACTGCCCGACCATTTAAAAAAAAATGACGTTAAGAAACATCAACAAGGCTCGGATATGGACGGATATACTGTTGACGACCCACTCAAACGATTTAAGAACAATGAGCTTCGGATATGCACGTGGAATGATAGGTCTCTTTATAGGCCACGTTCAGCCGAACAACTAGCGGAGGCCCTAGACGACTGCAAAACAGACACAACCGCCATCCAAGAAATGCGATGGGAATGAAATCCACATCAAAAAAACAAGCAGTGCTTATTTGGATGCGGATTTATCGGGGGCAGACTAAGACAAGAAGTCCTGAGCTTCCGGCATGTGAGTGTGCGCCTGTTCCAAAAATGCAACCACTGATGTTTTCTCTCTTTCTACAAATGAAAAAGGTAACCGGCAACTCCCAACAGTTAAACATAAGTCTACAGACAAATGGCAAAAGCTGTGAACTCGTAGTTTACGGGAAAGAGACAAGATAATACTGACTAAACTTGGTAAATATTAAAAGGAGTGCTGTTGCCAGCACATTGATTCTATTCTTATACTAAGTAATCTAATCCAATTCTTATTTCTTTTAAAAACTACAATAAAAAAATTCAAAAAATAAAAAATAAAAATTCATTTGATTTAGCTCGATGACACCTTGTTGTAGCCAAGGTACGGTTGCGGATATCCGAAACTACGCCATGACAATCTAATTCTGTGAAGAAATTCAACGTCAGAGGGCTACAATCGCAGAGATCGCCAAGTTTTTTTCCTATTGCGTGTCTATAAACCTCTCAAGAGGTCCAATACCACCAGCATCAAGCATCGAAGACCATTGGAAACACTGTCAAAACGCCATCAGAGATGCCGCTTATGATGTGCTGGGTTCCACTCGTCCCCCACAACGAAAGCCCTAGTTCGATGATGAATGCCGGCAAGTACATGCAGCTAAGTAAGATGCGTATAAAGCGGCGTTGAATAGAAGGACCAGAGCAGCTAATGAGCTCTATGAGCGGAAGAGGAGAATCAAGCACCGGCTACTCGGGACTTCTTCTTGGGACACATCATCTCATCCGAAGGGGTAAGGACAGACCCAGAAAAGATCGAAGCGGTGAAAAATTGGCCAGTTCCAAGAGACAAACACCAACTGAGAAGCTTTCTGGGACTCGCTACCTACAAGAGGCGGTTTGTGAAGGATTTTGCTGGAATCGCATCATCAACTAACAGAAAAGGGAAAACAATTCACATGGTCAAGTGAATGCGAAAGAAGCTTCAAAACTCTCAAACAACAATTATGTGAGGCCCCCATACTAGCGTACCCTACTCCAGGAAAAACATTTATTGGGGATGCAGAAGCCAGTAACGTCGGAATTGTAGCTGTCCTTTCGCAAATGCATGACGGGCAAGAGAAAGTAGTTTCCTACTTTAGTAAGGTGCTCTCTAGGCCAGGAAGGAACTACTGTGTTATCAGGCTTCTTGCTTTGGTCTTGGCAACAAAGCATTTCCATAAGTATCTGTACGGACGAAAATTCATTCTTCGCACAGGCCATGCGTCTGTGAAGTGGTTGCTGCAATTTAAAAATCCTGTAGGACAAGTCGCAAGGTGGATTGAACGAATCCAGATGTACGACTACTAGATACAGCATCGAAAGGGAAGCCTTCACTCTAATGCGGATGCTCTGTCCCGGCGACCTTGCAAATCTGATTGCAAACATTGCGCACAACAAGAAGAAAAAGATGTGGTATCCACCCAACGGCTAAGAGCTGAGCCCACTGATGGTTGGAATGAAAGTGAAATGCGAAACGCCCAAAGAGAGGATCCGGATATCGAGCCAATACTCGCCTGGAAAGAACATGAAGAAAAACAAGATTGGCAAGAAATATCCAATAAAAGTTCCGAACTAAAGGCATACTGGGCACAGTGGGACTCGCTTCATGTTCAAGATGGTGTTTTGTCGTCGTCGTTTGTGATGCAACTCGTTGAAGACGACTATGTCGCAGACCTCAGACAGTTTATTAGGGACGTGCACCAAAGAACCAGGGATAAGATCAAGATAATCAGTGACCGCATGAAAACGAGGTAAATCAAGGCGACAACAGGATTCTAGGAAGGAGATCTAGTGTGGCTATATAACCCTCATAGACGGAAAGGCGTATCACCCAAATTACAGCAAGACTGGGAAGGACCATATAAAGTCGTAAAACGCATCAACGATGTTGTCTATCGCATTCAACGAGGAAGAGGCAAGATGAAAGTGGTTGATGTAGATCGAACACATCGCTATATTGGGCACATTGTCGAAGAGTTTGTTCGGAACGAACAAGTTTAAGAGGGGGATATTATGGTATATATGTGATTAAATCAAGAATTCTGTGTTGCATAACTTTAGGATCATACAAACTCTCCACGTTGTATGCTAATGCTAAACACACTTTTTGGGGCTCAAGATGTGTTTCCCGAAAAGGTTTATGAAGGTGGTATAGAACACAACTACGACTTCTTGGTATGTTAATTCCAGAATGCTCGATCGCCATTATCATCGGCGCAAATTTTTCGGGCAAACCGGCGGCAATAATGATCCAATCCATTCATCGCTGATGTTGAAACCCGTGCCGCTCAGCTTTTGCCCAGTTTCTACTATTTGCCTCATGTAATTTGTTATCGAATCACAATTTTCAAGACGAATTGAGATCAAGTTGCGAAGCAATGATATTTTTCTTGTAAAACCGCTGTCGTCGAAAAATGTTGATAATTTTGTCCATAGTGCCTGTGGAGTTTGTACTGTTTTAATATGAACATATAAAGATGGATCAAGTGTTAAAATCAATTTGGCCTTTGCTTTTACATCCTCTGCTGCTTCTACATCCTTTCCTGGACTCGGTTTGATGCAATAAAGCATGCCCTCCAGGATGAGAAAATTCTCAACTTCAAGATTGTTTTATTAAAAAAAAAGACCTTAGGAGTGAGTTTCACCAAGTAAAAGTCTCTTCCAGCTCAGCACATTTCACTGCTTTCGTTACACCAGATGGCCAATACGAGTTTTTGAGAACGGCTTTTGGGTTTTGCTCCTAGCGAAGCAAATTGTTGTATATATGGATAACGTATTAATAGCAAGTGTTGCTAATTCTGAACATATTAACACACTGCTCGAAATTTTGCATTGCCTTGCAGAAAATTGACTTGAACTTAAGCTCTCCAAATGCCATTTTGCGTCTACATAAATCGAGTAACTAGGATATAACGTAAACAACCTGGACATTCTGTCCATCTATTCGCACATAAGAGCTATAAGAAAATATTTTATTCCGAAAAATACTAAAGAGCTACATTCTTTTCTGGGTTTAAGCTCATACTCAAGGCGGTTCGTAAACTCGTTTTCCCGTATAGCTAGGCCGCTGTAGAACCTCATGAAAAAAGGGGATAGATGTTTTGATTTTTCCGTAGAGTGCGAAGGTGCTTCCAGACAGCAGCAACGCTTCTTGATGTCATCCCCAGTGTAGCCGATTTATGACCCAAGACTTGAAACCGAACTTTACTGTGACGCAAGCTCACTGGTATATGGAGCTGTTCTCTTTCAGATGCAGGATTTCACCCAGTTTCTTATTTTTCGAAAAGCACCGCGGCACAACAGACTAGGTATATAGCTTTGAGCCTAAAACGTTAGCGCCGTTTTAGAGTTTAGCTGATGGGGTTCCGTTTACCATAGTTACGGATTGCAGCTCCCTTACACTTACATTGAATACAAACTATGTCAAACCACGATTTGCCAGGTGGGCTCTCGAGCTTGAAAACTAAAATTACAAGGTCAAACATAGGAGTGGCAGTAATATGGGCCACGCTGACGTCCTTAGTCGGTGTCACTTGATATCTTTTGTAAACTCTGAGGATATCGATTTTCAGTTAAGCGCCTCGCAAAACCGTGATCCAATCATTTCAGCCCTCAAGGATAAATTATATTCGGAAAACTCAAAGTTATATGTACTCCAAGATGGTATTGTCTTTAGAAAACTCAAGAGTGGTCGACTTTATTTGTATGTTCCTTCCGATATGGAGTCAAACCTTTTTAGACACATTCATGAGAATATTGGGCTCACTAAGTGCTGTGAACAAATCCGTATGCATTTTTCTTTTCCAAAACTACAATTGATGGCAGAAAAATTTCTGGAAAATTGTATTCGATGCATCATGCACTCCTCTCCTCTACACGCTCGCTGACATAACTTGTTCAGCATCCCTTAAGACCCGCTTCCATTCCACACAATTCACCTTGATCACTTCGGACAACTGCCAGCTATCCAATCTAAACGGAAGCATATCCTCCTGGTTGTTGACGTCTTCACAAAATATCTGAAACTATACCCGGTGAAATCGACAAGTACTAAGGAGGTATGTGCAGCCCTCGAGAAGTACTTTGAGTACTACAGCCGACCTTTCCGAGTGATTTCCGATAGGTGTACGTGCTTCACGTCGTTAGAGGTTAGTTCATTCATTCTGGACTTAAACATCTCTCATGTTAAAGTGACCGTTCATTCGCCTCAGGCCAATGGCCAAGTAGAAAGGGTTAATCGAGTCCTAACCCCGATAGAGGTTCATGCAACCTTTTTTTTATACTTTACGCGCGCCTCAAGGGGGTTATGATACCCTTTTACTGTTGCCAGGGTGCGGGCAGAAGGAGGAAAAAGGAAAGCATTGTTGTGATGTAGTGGCTTGAAACTCAGGTTTATTTGGTTTCGATATTGATTCTCCAGGGGTGGGAGTCCGAATAGGGCGAAGAATTTTTTCTTCACTCGGAATGATTTAGATTATAAATTTTAACGGTTGTTTTGTGATTGGACACTCTACAACAGCCAAATCTACATGCCAGTGTTATGCCTTTATACGCAGATTTTTCTGACTGAGTTCCAATTACACAGATGAAAAACTTGTCATCAGTAGGATTCGATCCTTTAACCCTCCGAGTGAGAAGCGATGGCTAGTGCCACTACACCACGGCTGCCTGCAGATTGGGTGCAAACACTGTCTCAAGTCGAATACGCCTTGAGTGATAAAGTAAATAGGTCGTAATAATAGGCACCATCCGTAGCAAGCTTATATCTTGTGTTAATCAGCGAGGTGTCATAGTTGACAAACTTACAGAATTCCTTGAAGAAAAGGGGTTAGATAACACGGTGATAAATCTTGTTAAACTAAAACAGACTGCAGCTAAAACTATAATCTAGGTTCAAGAGTATAAGGAACAATGCCGCCAAAGGCAAACTTATGAAGTGGAAGACTACGTAGTAATAAAGAATGTTGATACCACCACTGGGATGAACAACGAAATTAGTTCCGAAATTTAGAGGCCTTTACGTTATCGACGTTATGTAGACTGCGATATAGAAAACTGTCAGATCACTCAGATACATACAATATGATGGTGTGGTTGAATCCAAGCACATCCACATGTGGAGAAGTCAAAAAGGTAAGAGCTGTGTCAAGGCAATGTTTGTCATTGTATGACGAAGCATATTATATTTGAAGTTTTTAATAGAGCTCTTTTAAAGTTATGTTTGTAAAATGATACTAATTGATCAGAGTCGATTATTTCGAAAGAAAAAATATTCTCTGTTCGTACTGTCAACAATGTGGCCGAGATTTAACTTTAAATTATAAGACGCAACCGCAGCCGACTTGAAGTAAAAAACAATTAAATTTCGAAATAAAAAATTTGTAATTTAAAAAAATTGATAACTACCTCAATTGTTTTCCTGTACACAATCGGGAACAGAGGCGCCAAAGGGGTTAAGTTGCTTTACAATCCAATGCTCATCAGTCTATTTCTTTGGTCTTCAAGATTTAGGTAAATTTTCATTGATTTTATTTTTTTTATTTTATTTATTTATTTATTAAAATATCAATATACAATTATTGTAAATTGTTACTAACATAAAAATTGTAAGAGCAATAAGCAGCATAGGCTTTCGGCTCTTAGAATAGTTAACATTACTAAATAGGAATTTTAAGCTTTACAAGTATATTTTTGATTATATTTATATTGCTTCGAGTGTGATCCTTGAGGAGCACCAGTAGATTTTGACTTAAACTAAAGGTGTTTTGTCGTGTTGAATGAGTTGATATGTAGCATGAACTCAATGAGTGTATTGCGGTTAATGTGCTGAAAAAACTGGGTCAGATTGGAGGGGACTCTTTTCTGATCAGGTGCTGGTGAGTGTATATGGCCCAGAGGGAGTCAAATGAACATTGCAATATCAAACTTGCAAATGTTTTTTTTGGGTATTTTAGTGGAATTCTTTCGGGGTTGACTGTCGAATAGTGGTATTTATAATATTCTCACTTATGAATGTGTGTCTTTGCATCAAGGCGAGAGAGGTCGTTGTTGGTAAAGGTGGGAGCCTTAAGGGCGGAGTTTGCAGCAGAGCCTGCGAACTCATTCCCCTTTATTCCTACATAACCCGGTGTCCACATGAGTTTGATCTTAAATCTTGATTTGATAAGAATATCACTGACTTTGGCACTATAACAATGTCACTTCAAACGTAATGGTATCTTAGCGTGAAAAGAGGGCAACAACTGGAGCCCGATTGCTTTTTCAACCAACTGTATTACAATTTAATATTACTCACCTCAATTTCTTTCTCCATATTATAGACTATTTTGAACTTAATTTGCAAAAAAAAGAAAACATAGCGCTCGATCAAAAGCACCCGGCACAACACAACACTGGAAATAACAATAATGCATTGTACAAACGAGAGAGAACAATGGACAGCCATTGCTGGCAAACTGACAACATAAAAATGACGAAAGTTCTAATCGAACTTTTGACAGCTGGCGAAAATTTTCGACAAGTAAAGACAAAAAAAAAAAAAAAACACTGTGGCGCTGACAGCCCGGTATGGGCCATGGCCTAGCTTCTTGACACTCATTTGTGTTGCTCATGTTGTCATTTTAGTCACATCTGAGCGGGGCCTACGGTTTATCGCCGAGTCCGAACGGCACTCCTTAGAAGCTTTTTCGTAGGCAATATTACTTTCGGGAGTTTGCCATTGCCCGCCGAAAGGGTGATGGCGATTTGAAAAACTGTTGGTGACCCAGCCAGGAATCGAACCCAGACTGTCTGCGTGATAGTCCTATGAGCTAACTATCGCGCCATCGCCATCGCCGACAACTAAAGACATCAATGCAAAAATTATAGAATTGTAAACAATTTATATTGATCATTTTAAGTTACATAAACACACTGCATTAGATGACAACGATAAGAATTAGGCCTCGTAGAAGTAGCATTTTCCGGCAGATGCTAGTTCTTTAAACAACGAGAATGAGCCTCTGCAGCCGAACATCTTGCAGCTCTGCTAAAAAGCCCTACCTCCCCGTGGCGCGCCATCTAGGAATCTCATTGGAGATTGCGAAATGAAGCGGACGAATGGCGGGTTTCCTATGCCATAAATTATGATTAGTGTCGGACAAACAAAACCAGACCTTATCCGGGCTACTCCGACATATGTGGAGCTCAGGTCGGTAAGCATTTCCAAGACATAGTCAGGGTCTTGGAAAAGAGATGGTGGTGGACGAGCCCTATGTGGGCCAACGGCAGCGCTTACATCCCTGAACGGGATACTGGCTTCGGTGTAACAACACCTCGTCCTAGGGACATTAAAAATAGAACTGGTTCTCCAGGTTGTTGGTTGTGCCGCCGAGGTCACTGCCCGACCATTTAAAAAAAAATGACGTTAAGAAACATCAACAAGGCTCGGATATGGACGGATATACTGTTGACGACCCACTCAAACGATTTAAGAACAATGAGCTTCGGATATGCACGTGGAATGATAGGTCTCTTTATAGGCCACGTTCAGCCGAACAACTAGCGGAGGCCCTAGACGACTGCAAAACAGACACAACCGCCATCCAAGAAATGCGATGGGAATGAAATCCACATCAAAAAAACAAGCAGTGCTTATTTGGATGCGGATTTGTCGGGGGCAGACTAAGACAAGAAGTCCTGAGCTTCCGGCATGTGAGTGTGCGCCTGTTCCAAAAATGCAACCACTGATGTTTTCTCTCTTTCTACAAATGAAAAAGGTAACCGGCAACTCCCAACAGTTAAACATAAGTCTACAGACAAATGGCAAAAGCTGTGAACTCGTAGTTTACGGGAAAGAGACAAGATAATACTGACTAAACTTGGTAAATATTAAAAGGAGTGCTGTTGCCAGCACATTGATTCTATTCTTATACTAAGTAATCTAATCCAATTCTTATTTCTTTTAAAAACTACAAAAAAAAATCCAAAAAATAAAAAATAAAAATTCATTTGATTTAGCTCGATGACACCTTGTTGTAGCCAAGGTACGGTTGCGGATATCCGAAACTACGCCATGACAATCTAATTCTGTGAAGAAATTCAACGTCAGAGGGCTACAATCGCAGAGATCGCCAAGTTTTTTTCCTATTGCGTGTCTATAAACCTCTCAAGAGGTCCAATACCACCAGCATCAAGCATCGAAGACCATTGGAAACACTGTCAAAACGCCATCAGAGATGCCGCTTATGATGTGCTGGGTTCCACTCGTCCCCCACAACGAAAGCCCTAGTTCGATGATGAATGCCGGCAAGTACATTCAGCTAAGTAAGATGCGTATAAAGCGGCGTTGCATAGAAGGACCAGAGCAGCTAATGAGCTCTATGAGCGGAAGAGGAGAATCAAGCACCGGCTTCTCGGGACTTCTTCTTGGGACACATCATCTCATCCGAAGGGGTAAGGACAGACCCAGAAAAGATCGAAGCGGTGAAAAATTGGCCAGTTCCAAGAGACAAACACCAACTGAGAAGCTTTCTGGGACTCGCTACCTACAAGAGGCGGTTTGTGAAGGATTTTGATGGAATCGCATCATCAACTAACAGAAAAGGGAAAACAATTCACATGGTCAATTGAATGCGAAAGAAGCTTCAAAACTCTCAAACAACAATTATGTGAGGCCCCCATACTAGCGTACCCTACTCCAGGAAAAACATTTATTGGGGATGCAGAAGCCAGTAACGTCGGAATTGCAGCTGTCCTTTCGCAAATGCATGACGGGCAAGAGAAAGTAGTTTCCTACTTTAGTAAGGTGCTCTCTAGGCCAGGAAGGAACTACTGTGTTATCAGGCTTCTTGCTTTGGTCTTGGCAACAAAGCATTTCCATAAGTATCTGTACGGACGAAAATTCATTCTTCGCACAGGCCATGCGTCTGTGAAGTGGTTGCTGCAATTTAAAAATCCTGTAGGACAAGTCGCAAGGTGGATTGAACGAATCCAGATGTACGACTACTAGATACAGCATAGAAAGGGAAGCCTTCACTCTAATGCGGATGCTCTGTCCCGGCGACCTTGCAAAACTGATTGCAAACATTGCGCACAACAAGAAGAAAAAGATGTGGTATCCACCCAACGGCTAAGAGCTGAGCCCACTGATGGTTGGAATGAAAGTGAAATGCGAAACGCCCAAAGAGAGGATCCGGATATCGAGCCAATACTCGCCTGGAAAGAACATGAAGAAAAACAAGATTGGCAAGAAATATCCAATAAAAGTTCCGAACTAAAGGCATACTGGGCACAGTGGGGCTCGCTTCATGTTCAAGATGGTGTTTTGTCGTCGTCGTTTGTGATGCAACTCGTTGAAGACGACTATGTCGCAGACCTCAGACAGTTTATTAGGGACGTGCACCAAAGATCCAGGGATAAGATCAAGATAATCAGTGACCGCATGAAAACGAGGTAAATCAAGGCGACAACAGGATTCTAGGAAGGAGATCTAGTGTGGCTATATAACCCTCATAGACGGAAAGGCGTATCACCCAAATTACAGCAAGACTGGGAAGGACCATATAAAGTCGTAAAACGCATCAACGATGTTGTCTATCGCATTCAACGAGGAAGAGGCAAGATGAAAGTGGTTCGTGTAGATCGAACACATCGCTATATTGGGCACATTGTCGAAGAGTTTGTTCGGAACGAACAAGTTTAAGAGGGGGATATTATGGTATATATGTGATTAAAACAAGAATTCTGTGTTGCATAACTTTAGGATCATACAAACTCTCCACGTTGTATGCTAATGCTAAACACACTTTTTGGGGCTCAAGATGTGTTTCCCAAAAAGGTTTATGAAGGTGGTATAGAACACAACTGCGACTTCTTGGTATGTTAATTCCAGAATGCTCGATCGCCATTATCATCGGCGCAAATTTCTCGGGCAAACCGGCGGCAATAATGATCCAATCCATTCATCGCTGATGTTGAAACCCGTGCCGCTCAGCTTTTGCCCAGTTTCTACTATTTGCCTCATGTAATTTGTTATCGAATCGCAATTTTCAAGACGAATTGAGATCAAGTTGCGAAGCAATGATATTTTTCTTGTAAAACCGCTGTCGTCGAACAATGTTGATAATTTTGTCCATAGTGCCTGTGGAGTTTGTACTATTTTAATATGAACATATAAAGATGGATCAAGTGTTAAAATCAATTTGGCCTTAGCTTTTGCATCCTCTGCTGCTTCTACATCCTTTCCTGGACTCGGTTTGATGCAATAAAGCATGCCCTCCAGGATGAGAAAATTCTCTACAGCAAAAGCCGACTCGCTGTAATTTTCTCTCCCTTTCAACTTGGGAACGTTGACAACGTAACTTGAAGACATCTTGTGCGACACAAAACAATAACTTTATTTTTGTAAAAAAAACTTAATCTGGTTATTTTGTAACTGGGCCCATAAGCTTATAAAAAAAAACTTCAAGATTGTTTTATTAAAAAAAAAGACCTTAGGAGTGAGTTTCACCAAGTAAAAGTCTCTTCCAGCTCAGCACATTTCACTGCTTTCGTTACACCAGATGGCCAATACGAGTTTTTGAGAACGGCTTTTGGGTTTTGCTCCTAGCGAAGCAAATTGTTGTATATATGGATAACGTATTAATAGCAAGTGTTGCTAATTCTGAACATATTAACACACTGCTTGAAATTTTGCATTGCCTTGCAGAAAATTGACTTGAACTTAAGCTCTCCAAATGCCATTTTGCGTCTACATAAATCGAGTAACTAGGATATAACGTAAACAACCTGGACATTCTGTCCATCTATTCGCACATAAGAGCTATAAGAAAATATTTTATTCCGAAAAATACTAAAGAGCTACATTCTTTTCTGGGTTTAAGCTCATACTCAAGGCGGTTCGTAAACTCGTTTTCCCGTATAGCTAGGCCGCTGTAGAACCTCATGAAAAAAGGGGATAGATATTTTGATTTTTCCGCAGAGTGCGAAGATGCTTCCAGACAGCAGCAACGCTTCTTGATGTCATCCCCAGTGTAGCCGATTTATGACCCAAGACTTGAAACCGAACTTTACTGTGACGCAAGCTCACTGGTATATGGAGCTGTTCTCCTTCAGATGCAGGATTTAACCCAGTTTCTTATTTTTCGAAAAGCACCGCGGCACAACAGACTAGGTATATAGCTTTGAGCTTAAAACGTTAGCGCCGTTTTAGAGTTTATCTGATGGGGTTCCGTTTACCATAGTTACGGATTGCAGCTCCCTTACACTTACATTGAATACAAACTATGTCAAACCACGATTTGCCAGGTGGGCTCTCGAGCTTGAAAACTAAAATTACAAGGTCAAACATAGGAGTGGCAGTAATATGGGCCACGCTGACGTCCTTAGTCGGTGTCACTTGATATCTTTTGTAAACTCTGAGAATATCGATTTTCAGTTAAGCGCCTCGCAAAACCGTGATCCAATCATTTCAGCCCTCAAGGATAAATTATATTCGGAAAACTCAAAGTTATATGTACTCCAAGATGGTATTGTCTTTAGAAAACTCAAGAGTGGTCGACTTTATTTGTATGTTCCTTCCGATATGGAGTCAAACCTTTTTAGACACATTCATGAGAATATTGGGCTCACTAAGTGCTGTGAACAAATCCGTATGCATTTTTCTTTTCCAAAACTACAATTGATGGCAGAAAAATTTCTGGAAAATTGTATTCGATGCATCATGCACTCCTCTCCTCTACACGCTCGCTGACATAACTTGTTCAGCATCCCTAAAGACCCGCTTCCATTCCACACAATTCACCTTGATCACTTCGGACAACTGCCAGCTATCCAATCTAAACGGAAGCATATCCTCCTGGTTGTTGACGTCTTCACAAACTATCTGAAACTATACCCGGTGAAATCGACAAGTACTAAGGAGGTATGTGCAGCCCTCGAGAAGTACTTTGAGTACTACAGCCGACCTTTCCGAGTGATTTCCGATAGGTGTACGTGCTTCACGTCGTTAGAGGTTAGTTCATTCATTCTGGACTTAAACATCTCTCATGTTAAGGTGACCGTTCATTCGCCTCAGGCCAATGGCCAAGTAGAAAGGGTTAATCGAGTCCTAACCCCGATAGAGGTTCATGCAACCTTTTTTTTATACTTTACGCGCGCCTCAAGGGGGTTATGATACCCTTTTACTGTTGCCAGGGTGCGGGCAGAAGGAGGAAAAAGGAAAGCATTGTTGTGATGTAGTGGTTTGAAACTCAGGTTTATTTGGTTTCGATATTGATTCTCCAGGGGTGGGAGTCTGAATAGGGCGAAGAATTTTTTCTTCACTCGGAATGATTTAGATTATAAATTTTAACGGTTGTTTTGTGATTGGACACTCTACAACAGCCAAATCTACATGCCAGTGTTATGCCTTCATACGCAGATTTTTCTGACTGAGTTCCAATTACACAAATGAAAAACTTGTCATCAGTAGGATTCGATCCTTTAACCCTCCGAGTGAGAAGCGATGGCTAGTACCACTACACCACGGCTGCCTGCAGATTGGGTGCAAACACTGTCTCAAGTCGAATACGCCTTGAGTGATAAAGTAAATAGGTCGTAATAATAGGCACCATCCGTAGCAAGCTTATATCTTGTGTTAATCAGCGAGGTGTCATAGTTGACAAACTTACAGAATTCCTTGAAGAAAAGGGGTTAGATAACACGGTGATAAATCTTGTTAAACTAAAACAGACTGCAGCTAAAACTATAATCTAGGTTCAAGAGTATAATTAAAAAAAGTTTAAGGAACAATGCCGCCAAAGGCAAACTTATGAAGTGGAAGACTACGTAGTAATAAAGAATGTTAATACCACCACTGGGATGAACAACGAAATTAGTTCCGAAATTTAGAGGCCTTTACGTTATCCACGTTATGTAGACTGCGATATAGAAAACTGTCAGATCACTCAGATACATACAATATGATGGTGTGGTTGAATCCAAGCACATCCACATGTGGAGAAGTCAAAAAGGTAAGAGCTGTGTCAAGGCAATGTTTGTCATTGTATGACGAAGCATATTATATTTGAAGTTTTTAATAGAGCTCTTTTAAAGTTATGTTTGTAAAATGATACTAATTGATCAGAGTCGATTATTTCGAAAGAAAAAATATTCTCTGTTCGTACTGTCAACAATGTGGCCGAGATTTAACTTTAAATTATAAGACGCAACCGCAGCCGACTTGAAGTAAGTGTCGGCCATCATTTCTTTAATATTGGCCACGTAAACGCCTTTCCTTTTCGTGTATACAAGAACTGTCAGCGGCGAGTCAAGTTAGAAGTTGTAAAAGTATAAAATAGAAGTAAAACAATTAAATTTCGAAATAAAAAATTTGTAATTTAAATAATTGATAACTACCTCAATTGTTTTCCTGTACACAATCGGGAACAGAGGCGCCAAAGGGGTTAAGTTGCTTTACAATCCAATGCTCATCAGTCTATTTCTTTGGTCTTCAAGATTTAGGTAAATTTTCAATGATTTTATGTTTTTTATTTTATTTATTTATTTATTAAAATATCAATATACAATTATTGTAAATTGTTACTAACATAAAAATTGTAAGAGCAATAAGCAGCATAGGCTTTCGGCTCTTAGAATAGTTAACATTACTAAATAGGAATTTTAAGCTTTACAAGTATATTTTTGATTATATTTATATTGCTTCGAGTGTGATCCTTGAGGAGCTCCAGTAGATTTTGACTTAGACTAAAGGTGTTTTGTCGTGTTGAATGAGTTGATATGTAGCATGAACTCAATGAGTGTATTGCGGTTAATGTGCTGAAAAAACTGGGTCAGATTGGAGGGGACTCTTTTCTGATCAGGTGCTGGTGAGTGTATATGGCCCAGAGGGAGTCAAATGAACATTGCAATATCAAACTTGCAAATGTTTTTTTTTGGGTATTTTAGTGGAATTCTTTCGGGGTTGACTGTCGAATAGTGGTATTTATAATATTCCCACTTATGAATGTGTGTCTTTGCATCAAGGCGAGAGAGCTCGTTGTTGGTAAAGGTGGGAGCCTTAAGGGCGGAGTTTGCAGCAGAGCCTGCGAACTCATTCGCCTTTATTCCTACATAACCCGGTGTCCACATGAGTTTGATCTTAAATCTTGATTTGATTAGAATATCACTGACTTTGGCACTATAACAGTGTCACTTCAAACGTTATGGTATCTTAGCGTGAAAAGAGGGCAACAACTGGAGCCCGATTGCTTTTTCAACCAACTGTATTACAATTTAATATTACTCACCTCAATTTCTTTCTCCATATTATAGACTATTTTGAACTTAATTTGCAAAAAAAAAACATAGCGCTCGATCAAAAGCACCCGGCACAACACAACACTGGAAATAACAATAATGCATTGTACAAACGAGAGAGAACAATGGACAGCCATTGCTGGCAAACTGACAACATAAAAATGACGAAAGTTCTAATCGAACTTTTGACTTTGTTCACAGCTGGCGAAAATTTTCGACAAGTAAAGACAAAAAAAAAAAACAAAAACACTGTGGCGCTGACAGCCCGGTATGGGCGCGTGGGGCGCCATCTAGGAATCTCATTGGAGATTGTGAAATGAAGCGGACGAATGGCGAGTTTCCTACGCCATAAATTATGATTAGTGTCGGACAAACAAAACCAGACCTTATCCGGGCTACTCCGACATATGTGGAGCTCAGGTCGGTAAGCATTTCCAAGACATAGTCAGGGTCTTGGAAAGAGATGGTGGTGGACGAGCCCTATGTGGGCCAACGGCAGCGCTTACATCCCTGAAAGGGATACTGGCTTCGGTGTAACAACACCTCGTCCTAAGGACATTAAAAATAGAACTGGTTCTCCAGGTTGTTGGTTGTGCCGCCGAGGTCACTGCCCGACCATTTAAAAAAAAATTACGTTAAGAAACATCAACAAGGCTCGGATATGGACGGATATACTGTTGACGACCCACTCAAACGATTTAAGAACAATGAGCTTCGGATATGCACGTGGAATGATAGGTCTCTTTATAGGCCACGTTCAGCCGAACAACTAGCGGAGGCCCTAGACGACTGCAAAACAGACACAACCGCCATCCAAGAAATGCGATGGGAATGAAATCCACATCAAAAAAACAAGCAGTGCTTATTTGGATGCGGATTTATCGGGGGCAGACTAAGACATGAAGTCCTGAGCTTCCGGCATGTGAGTGTGCGCCTGTTCCAAAAATGCAACCACTGATGTTTTCTCTCTTTCTACAAATGAAAAAGGTAACCGGCAACTCCCAAAAGTTAAACATAAGTCTACAGACAAATGGAAAAAGCTGTGAACTCGTAGTTTACGGGAAAGAGACAAGATAATACTGACTAAACTTGGTAAATATTAAAAGGAGTGCTGTTACCAGCACATTGATTCTATTCTTATACTAAGTAATCTAATCCAATTCTTATTTCTTTTAAAAACTACAATAAAAAAAATTCAAAAAATAAAAAATAAAAATTCATTTGATTTAGCTCGATGACACCTTGTTGTAGCCAAGGTACGGTTGTGGATATCCGAAACTACGCCATGACAAACTAATTCTGTGAAGAAATTCGACGTCAGAGGGCTACAATCGCAGAGATCGCCAAGTTTTTTTCCTATTGCGTGTCTATAAACCTCTCAAGAGGTCCAATACCACCAGCATCAAGCATCGAAGACCATTGGAAACACTGTCAAAACGCCATCAGAGATGCCGCTTATGATGTGCTGGGTTCCACTCGTCCACCACAACGAAAGCCCTAGTTCGATGATGAATGCCGGCAAGTACATGCAGCTAAGTAAGATGCGTATAAAGCGGCGTTGCATAGAAGGACCAGAGCAGCTAATGAGCTCTATGAGCGGAAGAGGAGAATCAAGCACCGGCTTCTCGGGACTTCTTCTTGGGACACATCATCTCATCCGAAGGGGTAAGGACAGACCCAGAAAAGATCGAAGCGGTGAAAAATTGGCCAGTTCCAAGAGACAAACACCAACTGAGAAGCTTTCTGGGACTCGCTACCTACAAGAGGCGGTTTGTGAAGGATTTTGATGGAATCGCATCATCAACTAACAGAAAAGGGAAAACAATTCACATGGTCAATTGAATGCGAAAGAAGCTTCAAAACTCTCAAACAACAATTATGTGAGGCCCCCATACTAGCGTACCCTACTCCAGGAAAAACATTTATTGGGGATGCAGAAGCCAGTAACGTCGGAATTGCAGCTGTCCTTTCGCAAATGCATGACGGGCAAGAGAAAGTAGTTTCCTACTTTAGTAAGGTGCTCTCTAGGCCAGGAAGGAACTACTGTGTTATCAGGCTTCTTGCTTTGGTCTTGGCAACAAAGCATTTCCATAAGTATCTGTACGGACGAAAATTCATTCTTCGCACAGGCCATGCGTCTGTGAAGTGGTTGCTGCAATTTAAAAATCCTGTAGGACAAGTCGCAAGGTGGATTGAACGAATCCAGATGTACGACTACTAGATACAGCATAGAAAGGGAAGCCTTCACTCTAATGCGGATGCTCTGTCCCGGCGACCTTGCAAAACTGATTGCAAACATTGCGCACAACAAGAAGAAAAAGATGTGGTATCCACCCAACGGCTAAGAGCTGAGCCCACTGATGGTTGGAATGAAAGTGAAATGCGAAACGCCCAAAGAGAGGATCCGGATATCGAGCCAATACTCGCCTGGAAAGAACATGAAGAAAAACAAGATTGGCAAGAAATATCCAATAAAAGTTCCGAACTAAAGGCATACTGGGCACAGTGGGACTCGCTTCATGTTCAAGATGGTGTTTTGTCGTCGTCGTTTGTGATGCAACTCGTTGAAGACGACTATGTCGCAGACCTCAGACAGTTTATTAGGGACGTGCACCAAAGAACCAGGGATAAGATCAAGATAATCAGTGACCGCATGAAAACGAGGTAAATCAAGGCGACAACAGGATTCTAGGAAGGAGATCTAGTGTGGCTATATAACCCTCATAGACGGAAAGGCGTATCACCCAAATTACAGCAAGACTGGGAAGGACCATATAAAGTCGTAAAACGCATCAACGATGTTGTCTATCGCATTCAACGAGGAAGAGGCAAGATGAAAGTGGTTGATGTAGATCGAACACATCGCTATATTGGGCACATTGTCGAAGAGTTTGTTCGGAACGAACAAGTTTAAGAGGGGGATATTATGGTATATATGTGATTAAAACAAGAATTCTGTGTTGCATAACTTTAGGATCATACAAACTCTCCACGTTGTATGCTAATGCTAAACACACTTTTTGGGGCTCAAGATGTGTTTCCCAAAAAGGTTTATGAAGGTGGTATAGAACACAACTGCGACTTCTTGGTATGTTAATTCCAGAATGCTCGATCGCCATTATCATCGGCGCAAATTTCTCGGGCAAACCGGCGGCAATAATGATCCAATCCATTCATCGCTGATGTTGAAACCCGTGCCGCTTAGCTTTTGCCCAGTTTCTACTATTTGCCTCATGTAATTTGTTATCGAATCGCAATTTTCAAGACGAATTGAGATCAAGTTGCGAAGCAATGATATTTTTCTTGTAAAACCGCTGTCGTCGAACAATGTTGATAATTTTGTCCATAGTGCCTGTGGAGTTTGTACTATTTTAATATGAACATATAAAGATGGATCAAGTGTTAAAATCAATTTGGCCTTAGCTTTTGCATCCTCTGCTGCTTCTACATCCTTTCCTGGACTCGGTTTGATGCAATAAAGCATGCCCTCCAGGATGAGAAAATTCTCTACAGCAAAAGCCGACTCGCTGTAATTTTCTCTCCCTTTCAACTTGGGAACGTTGACAACGTAACTTGAAGACATCTTGTGCGACACAAAACAATAACTTTATTTTTGTAAAAAAAACTTAATCTGGTTATTTTGTAACTGGGCCCATAAGCTTATAAAAAAAAACTTCAAGATTGTTTTATTAAAAAAAAAGACCTTAGGAGTGAGTTTCACCAAGTAAAAGTCTCTTCCAGCTCAGCACATTTCACTGCTTTCGTTACACCAGATGGCCAATACGAGTTTTTGAGAACGGCTTTTGGGTTTTGCTCCTAGCGAAGCAAATTGTTGTATATATGGATAACGTATTAATAGCAAGTGTTGCTAATTCTGAACATATTAACACACTGCTTGAAATTTTGCATTGCCTTGCAGAAAATTGACTTGAACTTAAGCTCTCCAAATGCCATTTTGCGTCTACATAAATCGAGTAACTAGGATATAACGTAAACAACCTGGACATTCTGTCCATCTATTCGCACATAAGAGAGAAAAATACTAAAGAGCTACATTCTTTTCTGGGTTTAAGCTCATACTCAAGGCGGTTCGTAAACTCGTTTTCCCGTATAGCTAGGCCGCTGTAGAACCTCATGAAAAAAGGGGATAGATATTTTGATTTTTCCGCAGAGTGCGAAGATGCTTCCAGACAGCAGCAACGCTTCTTGATGTCATCCCCAGTGTAGCCGATTTATGACCCAAGACTTGAAACCGAACTTTACTGTGACGCAAGCTCACTGGTATATGGAGCTGTTCTCCTTCAGATGCAGGATTTCACCCAGTTTCTTATTTTTCGAAAAGCACCGCGGCACAACAGACTAGGTATATAGCTTTGAGCTTAAAACGTTAGCGCCGTTTTAGAGTTTATCTGATGGGGTTCCGTTTACCATAGTTACAGATTGCAGCTCCCTTACACTTACATTGAATACAAACTATGTCAAACCACGATTTGCCAGGTGGGCTCTCGAGCTTGAAAACTAAAATTACAAGGTCAAACATAGGAGTGGCAGTAATATGGGCCACGCTGACGTCCTTAGTCGGTGTCACTTGATATCTTTTGTAAACTCTGAGGATATCGATTTTCAGTTAAGCGCCTCGCAAAACCATGATCCAATCATTTCAGCCCTCAAGGATAAATTATATTCGGAAAACTCAAAGTTATATGTACTCCAAGATGGTATTGTCTTTAGAAAACTCAAGAGTGGTCGACTTTATTTGTATGTTCCTTCCGATATGGAGTCAAACCTTTTTAGACACATTCATGAGAATATTGGGCTCACTAAGTGCTGTGAACAAATCCGTATGCATTTTTCTTTTCCCAAACTACAATTGATGGCAGAAAAATTTCTGGAAAATTGTATTCGATGCATCATGCACTCCTCTCCTCTACACGCTCGCTGACATAACTTGTTCAGCATCCCTAAAGACCCGCTTCCATTCCACACAATTCACCTTGATCACTTCGGACAACTGCCAGCTATCCAATCTAAACGGAAGCATATCCTCCTGGTTGTTGACGTCTTCACAAAATATCTGAAACTATACCCGGTGAAATCGACAAGTACTAAGGAGGTATGTGCAGCCCTCGAGAAGTACTTTGAGTACTACAGCCGACCTTTCCGAGTGATTTCCGATAGGTGTACGTGCTTCACGTCGTTAGAGGTTAGTTCATTCATTCTGGACTTAAACATCTCTCATGTTAAGGTGACCGTTCATTCGCCTCAGGCCAATGGCCAAGTAGAAAGGGTTAATCGAGTCCTAACCCCGATAGAGGTTCATGCAACCTTTTTTTTATACTTTACGCGCGCCTCAAGGGGGTTATGATACCCTTTTACTGTTGCCAGGGTGCGGGCAGAAGGAGGAAAAAGGAAAGCATTGTTGTGATGTAGTGGTTTGAAACTCAGGTTTATTTGGTTTCGATATTGATTCTCCAGGGGTGGGAGTCTGAATAGGGCGAAGAATTTTTTCTTCACTCGGAATGATTTAGATTATAAATTTTAACGGTTGTTTTGTGATTGGACACTCTACAACAGCCAAATCTACATGCCAGTGTTATGCCTTCATACGCAGATTTTTCTGACTGAGTTCCAATTACACAAATGAAAAACTTGTCATCAGTAGGATTCGATCCTTTAACCCTCCGAGTGAGAAGCGATGGCTAGTACCACTACACCACGGCTGCCTGCAGATTGGGTGCAAACACTGTCTCAAGTCGAATACGCCTTGAGTGATAAAGTAAATAGGTCGTAATAATAGGCACCATCCGTAGCAAGCTTATATCTTGTGTTAATCAGCGAGGTGTCATAGTTGACAAACTTACAGAATTCCTTGAAGAAAAGGGGTTAGATAACACGGTGATAAATCTTGTTAAACTAAAACAGACTGCAGCTAAAACTATAATCTAGGTTCAAGAGTATAATTAAAAAAAGTTTAAGGAACAATGCCGC
The DNA here is from genome assembly GCA_928272305.1 of Volucella inflata. Taxonomy (NCBI): domain Eukaryota; kingdom Metazoa; phylum Arthropoda; class Insecta; order Diptera; family Syrphidae; genus Volucella; species Volucella inflata. Next base: position 88,134,691 of record OV743716.1, on the reverse strand, counting down.
CAAAGGCAAACTTATGAAGTGGAAGACTACGTAGTAATAAAGAATGTTAATACCACCACTGGGATGAACAACGAAATTAGTTCCGAAATTTAGAGGCCTTTACGTTATCCACGTTATGTAGACTGCGATATAGAAAACTGTCAGATCACTCAGATACATACAATATGATGGTGTGGTTGAATCCAAGCACATCCACATGTGGAGAAGTCAAAAAGGTAAGAGCTGTGTCAAGGCAATGTTTGTCATTGTATGACGAAGCATATTATATTTGAAGTTTTTAATAGAGCTCTTTTAAAGTTATGTTTGTAAAATGATACTAATTGATCAGAGTCGATTATTTAGAAAGAAAAAATATTCTCTGTTCGTACTGTCAACAATGTGGCCGAGATTTAACTTTAAATTATAAGACGCAACCGCAGCCGACTTGAAGTAAGTGTCGGCCATCATTTCTTTAATATTGGCCACGTAAACGCCTTTCCTTTTCGTGTATACAAGAACTGTCAGCGGCGAGTCAAGTTAGAAGTTGTAAAAGTATAAAATAGAAGTAAAACAATTAAATTTCGAAATAAAAAATTTGTAATTTAAAAAATTGATAACTACCTCAATTGTTTTCCTGTACACAATCGGGAACAGAGGCGCCAAAGGGGTTAAGTTGCTTTACAATCCAATGCTCATCAGTCTATTTCTTTGGTCTTCAAGATTTAGGTAAATTTTCAATGATTTTATGTTTTTTATTTTATTTATTTATTTATTAAAATATCAATATACAATTATTGTAAATTGTTACTAACATAAAAATTGTAAGAGCAATAAGCAGCATAGGCTTTCGGCTCTTAGAATAGTTAACATTACTAAATAGGAATTTTAAGCTTTACAAGTATATTTTTGATTATATTTATATTGCTTCGAGTGTGATCCTTGAGGAGCTCCAGTAGATTTTGACTTAGACTAAAGGTGTTTTGTCGTGTTGAATGAGTTGATATGTAGCATGAACTCAATGAGTGTATTGCGGTTAATGTGCTGAAAAAACTGGGTCAGATTGGAGGGGACTCTTTTCTGATCAGGTGCTGATGAGTGTATATGGCCCAGAGGGAGTCAAATGAACATTGCAATATCAAACTTGCAAATGTTTTTTTTTGGGTATTTTAGTGGAATTCTTTCGGGGTTGACTGTCGAATAGTGGTATTTATAATATTCCCACTTATGAATGTGTGTCTTTGCATCAAGGCGAGAGAGCTCGTTGTTGGTAAAGGTGGGAGCCTTAAGGGCGGAGTTTGCAGCAGAGCCTGCGAACTCATTCCCCTTTATTCCTACATAACCCGGTGTCCACATGAGTTTGATCTTAAATCTTGATTTGATTAGAATATCACTGACTTTGGCACTATAACAGTGTCACTTCAAACGTTATGGTATCTTAGCGTGAAAAGAGGGCAACAACTGGAGCCCGATTGCTTTTTCAACCAACTGTATTACAATTTAATATTACTCACCTCAATTTCTTTCTCCATATTATAGACTATTTTGAACTTAATTTGCAAAAAAAAAACATAGCGTTCGATCAAAAGCACCCGGCACAACACAACACTGGAAATAACAATAATGCATTGTACAAACGAGAGAGAACAATGGACAGCCATTGCTGGCAAACTGACAACATAAAAATGACGAAAGTTCTAATCGAACTTTTGACTTTGTTCACAGCTGGCGAAAATTTTCGACAAGTAAAGACAAAAAAAAAAAACAAAAACACTGTGGCGCTGACAGCCCGGTATGGGCGCGTGGGGCGCCATCTAGGAATCTCATTGGAGATTGTGAAATGAAGCGGACGAATGGCGAGTTTCCTACGCCATAAATTATGATTAGTGTCGGACAAACAAAACCAGACCTTATCCGGGCTACTACGACATATGTGGAGCTCAGGTCGGTAAGCATTTCCAAGACATAGTCAGGGTCTTGGAAAGAGATGGTGGTGGACGAGCCCTATGTGGGCCAACGGCAGCGCTTACATCCCTGAACGGGATACTGGCTTCGGTGTAACAACACCTCGTCCTAAGGACATTAAAAATAGAACTGGTTCTCCAGGTTGTTGGTTGTGCCGCCGAGGTCACTGCCCGACCATTTAAAAAAAAATTACGTTAAGAAACATCAACAAGGCTCGGATATGGACGGATATACTGTTGACGACCCACTCAAACGATTTAAGAACAATGAGCTTCGGATATGCACGTGGAATGATAGGTCTCTTTATAGGCCACGTTCAGCCGAACAACTAGCGGGGGCCCTAGACGACTGCAAAACAGACACAACCGCCATCCAAGAAATGCGATGGGAATGAAATCCACATCAAAAAAACAAGCAGTGCTTATTTGGATGCGGATTTGTCGGGGGCAGACTAAGACATGAAGTCCTGAGCTTCCGGCATGTGAGTGTGCGCCTGTTCCAAAAATGCAACCACTGATGTTTTCTCTCTTTCTACAAATGAAAAAGGTAACCGGCAACTCCCAAAAGTTAAACATAAGTCTACAGACAAATGGAAAAAGCTGTGAACTCGTAGTTTACGGGAAAGAGACAAGATAATACTGACTAAACTTGGTAAATATTAAAAGGAGTGCTGTTGCCAGCACATTGATTCTATTCTTATACTAAGTAATCTAATCCAATTCTTATTTCTTTTAAAAACTACAATAAAAAAAAATTCAAAAAATAAAAAATAAAAATTCATTTGATTTAGCTCGATGACACCTTGTTGTAGCCAAGGTACGGTTGTGGATATCCGAAACTACGCCATGACAAACTAATTCTGTGAAGAAATTCGACGTCAGAGGGCTACAATCGCAGAGATCGCCAAGTTTTTTTCCTATTGCGTGTCTATAAACCTCTCAAGAGGTCCAATACCACCAGCATCAAGCATCGAAGACCATTGGAAACACTGTCAAAACGCCATCAGAGATGCCGCTTATGATGTGCTGGGTTCCACTCGTCCACCACAACGAAAGCCCTAGTTCGATGATGAATGCCGGCAAGTACATGCAGCTAAGTAAGACGCGTATAAAGCGGCGTTGCATAGAAGGACCAGAGCAGCTAATGAGCTCTATGAGCGGAAGAGGAGAATCAAGCACCGGCTTCTCGGGACTTCTTCTTGGGACACATCATCTCATCCGAAGGGGTAAGGACAGACCCAGAAAAGATCGAAGCGGTGAAGCTTTCTGGGACTCGCTACCTACAAGAGGCGGTTTGTGAAGGATTTTGATGGAATCGCATCATCAACTAACAGAAAAGGGAAAACAATTCACATGGTCAATTGAATGCGAAAGAAGCTTCAAAACTCTCAAACAACAATTATGTGAGGCCCCCATACTAGCGTACCCTACTCCAGGAAAAACATTTATTGGGGATGCAGAAGCCAGTAACGTCGGAATTGCAGCTGTCCTTTCGCAAATGCATGACGGGCAAGAGAAAGTAGTTTCCTACTTTAGTAAGGTGCTCTCTAGGCCAGGAAGGAACTACTGTGTTATCAGGCTTCTTGCTTTGGTCTTGGCAACAAAGCATTTCCATAAGTATCTGTACGGACGAAAATTCATTCTTCGCACAGGCCATGCGTCTGTGAAGTGGTTGCTGCAATTTAAAAATCCTGTAGGACAAGTCGCAAGGTGGATTGAACGAATCCAGATCTACGACTACTAGATACAGCATCGAAAGGGAAGCCTTCACTCTAATGCGGATGCTCTGTCCCGGCGACCTTGCAAAACTGATTGCAAACATTGCGCACAACAAGAAGAAAAAGATGTGGTATCCACCCAACGGCTAAGAGCTGAGCCCACTGATGGTTGGAATGAAAGTGAAATGCGAAACGCCCAAAGAGAGGATCCGGATATCGAGCCAATACTCGCCTGGAAAGAACATGAAGAAAAACAAGATTGGCAAGAAATATCCAATAAAAGTTCCGAACTAAAGGCATACTGGGCACAGTGGGACTCGCTTCATGTTCAAGATGGTGTTTTGTCGTCGTCGTTTGTGATGCAACTCGTTGAAGACGACTATGTCGCAGACCTCAGACAGTTTATTAGGGACGTGCACCAAAGATCCAGGGATAAGATCAAGATAATCAGTGACCGCATGAAAACGAGGTAAATCAAGGCGACAACAGGATTCTAGGAAGGAGATCTAGTGTGGCTATATAACCCTCATAGACGGAAAGGCGTATCACCCAAATTACAGCAAGACTGGGAAGGACCATATAAAGTCGTAAAACGCATCAACGATGTTGTCTATCGCATTCAACGAGGAAGAGGCAAGATGAAAGTGGTTCATGTAGATCGAACACATCGCTATATTGGGCACATTGTCGAAGAGTTTGTTCGGAACGAACAAGTTTAAGAGGGGGATATTATGGTATATATGTGATTAAAACAAGAATTCTGTGTTGCATAACTTTAGGATCATACAAACTCTCCACGTTGTATGCTAATGCTAAACACACTTTTTGGGGCTCAAGATGTGTTTCCCAAAAAGGTTTATGAAGGTGGTATAGAACACAACTGCGACTTCTTGGTATGTTAATTCCAGAATGCTCGATCGCCATTATCATCGGCGCAAATTTCTCGGGCAAACCGGCGGCAATAATGATCCAATCCATTCATCGCTGATGTTGAAACCCGTGCCGCTTAGCTTTTGCCCAGTTTCTACTATTTGCCTCATGTAATTTGTTATCGAATCGCAATTTTCAAGACGAATTGAGATCAAGTTGCGAAGCAATGATATTTTTCTTGTAAAACCGCTGTCGTCGAACAATGTTGATAATTTTGTCCATAGTGCCTGTGGAGTTTGTACTATTTTAATATGAACATATAAAGATGGATCAAGTGTTAAAATCAATTTGGCCTTAGCTTTTGCATCCTCTGCTGCTTCTACATCCTTTCCTGGACTCGGTTTGATGCAATAAAGCATGCCCTCCAGGATGAGAAAATTCTCTACAGCAAAAGCCGACTCGCTGTAATTTTCTCTCCCTTTCAACTTGGGAACGTTGACAACGTAACTTGAAGACATCTTGTGCGACACAAAACAATAACTTTATTTTTGTAAAAAAAACTTAATCTGGTTATTTTGTAACTGGGCCCATAAGCTTATAAAAAAAAACTTCAAGATTGTTTTATTAAAAAAAAAGACCTTAGGAGTGAGTTTCACCAAGTAAAAGTCTCTTCCAGCTCAGCACATTTCACTGCTTTCGTTACACCAGATGGCCAATACGAGTTTTTGAGAACGGCTTTTGGGTTTTGCTCCTAGCGAAGCAAATTGTTGTATATATGGATAACGTATTAATAGCAAGTGTTGCTAATTCTGAACATATTAACACACTGCTTGAAATTTTGCATTGCCTTGCAGAAAATTGACTTGAACTTAAGCTCTCCAAATGCCATTTTGCGTCTACATAAATCGAGTAACTAGGATATAACGTAAACAACCTGGACATTCTGTCCATCTATTCGCACATAAGAGAGAAAAATACTAAAGAGCTACATTCTTTTCTGGGTTTAAGCTCATACTCAAGGCGGTTCGTAAACTCGTTTTCCCGTATAGCTAGGCCGCTGTAGAACCTCATGAAAAAAGGGGATAGATATTTTGATTTTTCCGCAGAGTGCGAAGATGCTTCCAGACAGCAGCAACGCTTCTTGATGTCATCCCCAGTGTAGCCGATTTATGACCCAAGACTTGAAACCGAACTTTACTGTGACGCAAGCTCACTGGTATATGGAGCTGTTCTCCTTCAGATGCAGGATTTCACCCAGTTTCTTATTTTTCGAAAAGCACCGCGGCACAACAGACTAGGTATATAGCTTTGAGCTTAAAACGTTAGCGCCGTTTTAGAGTTTATCTGATGGGGTTCCGTTTACCATAGTTACAGATTGCAGCTCCCTTACACTTACATTGAATACAAACTATGTCAAACCACGATTTGCCAGGTGGGCTCTCGAGCTTGAAAACTAAAATTACAAGGTCAAACATAGGAGTGGCAGTAATATGGGCCACGCTGACGTCCTTAGTCGGTGTCACTTGATATCTTTTGTAAACTCTGAGGATATCGATTTTCAGTTAAGCGCCTCGCAAAACCGTGATCCAATCATTTCAGCCCTCAAGGAGAAATTATATTCGGAAAACTCAAAGTTATATGTACTCCAAGATGGTATTGTCTTTAGAAAACTCAAGAGTGGTCGACTTTATTTGTATGTTCCTTCCGATATGGAGTCAAACCTTTTTAGACACATTCATGAGAATATTGGGCTCACTAAGTGCTGTGAACAAATCCGTATGCATTTTTCTTTTCCCAAACTACAATTGATGGCAGAAAAATTTCTGGAAAATTGTATTCGATGCATCATGCACTCCTCTCCTCTACACGCTCGCTGACATAACTTGTTCAGCATCCCTAAAGACCCGCTTCCATTCCACACAATTCACCTTGATCACTTCGGACAACTGCCAGCTATCCAATCTAAACGGAAGCATATCCTCCTGGTTGTTGACGTCTTCACAAAATATCTGAAACTATACCCGGTGAAATCGACAAGTACTAAGGAGGTATGTGCAGCCCTCGAGAAGTACTTTGAGTACTACAGCCGACCTTTCCGAGTGATTTCCGATAGGTGTACGTGCTTCACGTCGTTAGAGGTTAGTTCATTCATTCTGGACTTAAACATCTCTCATGTTAAGGTGACCGTTCATTCGCCTCAGGCCAATGGCCAAGTAGAAAGGGTTAATCGAGTCCTAACCCCGATAGAGGTTCATGCAACCTTTTTTTTATACTTTACGCGCGCCTCAAGGGGGTTATGATACCCTTTTACTGTTGCCAGGGTGCGGGCAGAAGGAGGAAAAAGGAAAGCATTGTTGTGATGTAGTGGTTTGAAACTCAGGTTTATTTGGTTTCGATATTGATTCTCCAGGGGTGGGAGTCTGAATAGGGCGAAGAATTTTTTCTTCACTCGGAATGATTTAGATTATAAATTTTAACGGTTGTTTTGTGATTGGACACTCTACAACAGCCAAATCTACATGCCAGTGTTATGCCTTCATACGCAGATTTTTCTGACTGAGTTCCAATTACACAAATGAAAAACTTGTCATCAGTAGGATTCGATCCTTTAACCCTCCGAGTGAGAAGCGATGGCTAGTACCACTACACCACGGCCGCCTGCAGATTGGGTGCAAACACTGTCTCAAGTCGAATACGCCTTGAGTGATAAAGTAAATAGGTCGTAATAATAGGCACCATCCGTAGCAAGCTTATATCTTGTGTTAATCAGCGAGGTGTCATAGTTGACAAACTTACAGAATTCCTTGAAGAAAAGGGGTTAGATAACACGGTGATAAATCTTGTTAAACTAAAACAGACTGCAGCTAAAACTATAATCTAGGTTCAAGAGTATAATTAAAAAAAGTTTAAGGAACAATGCCGCCAAAGGCAAACTTATGAAGTGGAAGACTACGTAGTAATAAAGAATGTTAATACCACCACTGGGATGAACAACGAAATTAGTTCCGAAATTTAGAGGCCTTTACGTTATCCACGTTATGTAGACTGCGATATAGAAAACTGTCAGATCACTCAGTTACATACAATATGATGGTGTGGTTGAATCCAAGCACATCCACATGTGGAGAAGTCAAAAAGGTAAGAGCTGTGTCAAGGCAATGTTTGTCATTGTATGACGAAGCATATTATATTTGAAGTTTTTAATAGAGCTCTTTTAAAGTTATGTTTGTAAAATGATACTAATTGATCAGAGTCGATTATTTCGAAAGAAAAAATATTCTCTGTTCGTACTGTCAACAATGTGGCCGAGATTTAACTTTAAATTATAAGACGCAACCGCAGCCGACTTGAAGTAAGTGTCGGCCATCATTTCTTTAATATTGGCCACGTAAACGCCTTTCCTTTTCGTGTATACAAGAACTGTCAGCGGCGAGTCACACTAAAAAAGTTAGAAGTTGTAAAAGTATAAAATAGAAGTAAAACAATTAAATTTCGAAATAAAAAATTTGTAATTTAAAAAATTGATAACTACCTCAATTGTTTTCCTGTACACAATCGGGAACAGAGGCGCCAAAGGGGTTAAGTTGCTTTACAATCCAATGCTCATCAGTCTATTTTTTTGGTCTTCAAGATTTAGGTAAATTTTCAATGATTTTATGTTTTTTATTTTATTTATTTATTTATTAAAATATCAATATACAATTATTGTAAATTGTTACTAACATAAAAATTGTAAGAGCAATAAGCAGCATAGGCTTTCGGCTCTTAGAATAGTTAACATTACTAAATAGGAATTTTAAGCTTTACAAGTATATTTTTGATTATATTTATATTGCTTCGAGTGTGATCCTTGAGGAGCTCCAGTAGATTTTGACTTAGACTAAAGGTGTTTTGTCGTGTTGAATGAGTTGATATGTAGCATGAACTCAATGAGTGTATTGCGGTTAATGTGCTGAAAAAACTGGGTCAGATTGGAGGGGACTCTTTTCTGATCAGGTGCTGGTGAGTGTATATGGCCCAGAGGGAGTCAAATGAACATTGCAATATCAAACTTGCAAATGTTTTTTTTTGGGTATTTTAGTGGAATTCTTTCGGGGTTGACTGTCGAATAGTGGTATTTATAATATTCCCACTTATGAATGTGTGTCTTTGCATCAAGGCGAGAGAGCTCGTTGTTGGTAAAGGTGGGAGCCTTAAGGGCGGAGTTTGCAGCAGAGCCTGCGAACTCATTCCCCTTTATTCCTACATAACCCGGTGTCCACATGAGTTTGATCTTAAATCTTGATTTGATTAGAATATCACTGACTTTGGCACTACAACAGTGTCACTTCAAACGTTATGGTATCTTAGCGTGAAAAGAGGGCAACAACTGGAGCCCGATTGCTTTTTCAACCAACTGTATTACAATTTATTATTACTCACCTCAATTTCTTTCTCCATATTATAGACTATTTTGAACTTAATTTGCAAAAAAAAAAAAACATAGCGCTCGATCAAAAGCACCCGGCACAACACAACACTGGAAATAACAATAATGCATTGTACAAACGAGAGAGAACAATGGACAGCCATTGCTGGCAAACTGACAACATAAAAATGACGAAAGTTCTAATCGAACTTTTGACTTTGTTCACAGCTGGCGAAAATTTTCGACAAGTAAAGACAAAAAAAAAAAACAAAAACACTGTGGCGCTGACAGCCCGGTATGGGCGCGTGGGGCGCCATCTAGGAATCTCATTGGAGATTGTGAAATGAAGCGGACGAATGGCGAGTTTCCTACGCCATAAATTAAGATTAGTGTCGGACAAACAAAACCAGACCTTATCCGGGCTACTCCGACATATGTGGAGCTCAGGTCGGTAAGCATTTCCAAGACATAGTCAGGGTCTTGGAAAAGAGATGGTGGTGGACGAGCCCTATGTGGGCCAACGGCAGCGCTTACATCCCTGAACGGGATACTGGCTTCGGTGTAACAACACCTCGTCCTAAGGACATTAAAAATAGAACTGGTTCTCCAGGTTGTTGGTTGTGCCGCCGAGGTCACTGCCCGACCATTTAAAAAAAAATTACGTTAAGAAACATCAACAAGGCTCGGATATGGACGGATATACTGTTGACGACCCACTCAAACGATTTAAGAACAATGAGCTTCGGATATGCACGTGGAATGATAGGTCTCTTTATAGGCCACGTTCAGCCGAACAACTAGCGGAGGCCCTAGACGACTGCAAAACAGACACAACCGCCATCCAAGAAATGCGATGGGAATGAAATCCACATCAAAAAAACAAGCAGTGCTTATTTGGATGCGGATTTGTCGGGGGCAGACTAAGACATGAAGTCCTGAGCTTCCGGCATGTGAGTGTGCGCCTGTTCCAAAAATGCAACCACTGATGTTTTCTCTCTTTCTACAAATGAAAAAGGTAACCGGCAACTCCCAAAAGTTAAACATAAGTCTACAGACAAATGGAAAAAGCTGTGAACTCGTAGTTTACGGGAAAGAGACAAGATAATACTGACTAAACTTGGTAAATATTAAAAGGAGTGCTGTTGCCAGCACATTGATTCTATTCTTATACTAAGTAATCTAATCCAATTCTTATTTCTTTTAAAAACTACAATAAAAAAAATTCAAAAAATTAAAAATAAAAATTCATTTGATTTAGCTCGATGACACCTTGTTGTAGAAAAGGTACGGTTGTGGATATCCGAAACTACGCCATGACAAACTAATTCTGTGAAGAAATTCGACGTCAGAGGGCTACAATCGCAGAGATCGCCAAGTTTTTTTCCTATTGCGTGTCTATAAACCTCTCAAGAGGTCCAATACCACCAGCATCAAGCATCGAAGACCATTGGAAACACTGTCAAAACGCCATCAGAGATGCCGCTTATGATGTGCTGGGTTCCACTCGTCCACCACAACGAAAGCCCTAGTTCGATGATGAATGCCGGCAAGTACATGCAGCTAAGTAAGATGCGTATAAAGCGGCGTTGCATAGAAGGACCAGAGCAGCTAATGAGCTCTATGAGCGGAAGAGGAGAATCAAGCACCGGCTTCTCGGGACTTCTTCTTGGGACACATCATCTCATCCGAAGGGGTAAGGACAGGCCCAGAAAAGATCGAAGCGGTGAAAAATTGGCCAGTTCCAAGAGACAAACACCAACTGAGAAGCTTTCTGGGACTCGCTACCTACAAGAGGCGGTTTGTGAAGGATTTTGATGGAATCGCATCATCAACTAACAGAAAAGGGAAAACAATTCACATGGTCAAGTGAATGCGAAAGAAGCTTCAAAACTCTCAAACAACAATTATGTGAGGCCCCCATACTAGCGTACCCTACTCCAGGAAAAACATTTATTGGGGATGCAGAAGCCAGTAACGTCGGAATTGCAGCTGTCCTTTCGCAAATGCATGACGGGCAAGAGAAAGTAGTTTCCTACTTTAGTAAGGTGCTCTCTAGGCCAGGAAGGAACTACTGTGTTATCAGGCTTCTTGCTTTGGTCTTGGCAACAAAGCATTTCCATAAGTATCTGTACGGACGAAAATTCATTCTTCGCACAGGCCATGCGTCTGTGAAGTGGTTGCTGCAATTTAAAAATCCTGTAGGACAAGTCGCAAGGTGGATTGAACGAATCCAGATGTACGACTACTAGATACAGCATCGAAAGGGAAGCCTTCACTCTAATGCGGATGCTCTGTCCCGGCGACCTTGCAAAACTGATTGCAAACATTGCGCACAACAAGAAGAAAAAGATGTGGTATCCACCCAACGGCTAAGAGCTGAGCCCACTGATGGTTGGAATGAAAGTGAAATGCGAAACGCCCAAAGAGAGGATCCGGATATCGAGCCAATACTCGCCTGGAAAGAACATGAAGAAAAACAAGATTGGCAAGAAATATCCAATAAAAGTTCCGAACTAAAGGCATACTGGGCACAGTGGGACTCGCTTCATGTTCCAGATGGTGTTTTGTCGTCGTCGTTTGTGATGCAACTCGTTGAAGACGACTATGTCGCAGACCTCAGACAGTTTATTAGGGACGTGCACCAAAGAACCAGGGATAAGATCAAGATAATCAGTGACCGCATGAAAACGAGGTAAATCAAGGCGACAACAGGATTCTAGGAAGGAGATCTAGTGTGGCTATATAACCCTCATAGACGGAAAGGCGTATCACCCAAATTACAGCAAGATAGGGAAGGACCATATAAAGTCGTAAAACGCATCAACGATGTTGTCTATCGCATTCAACGAGGAAGAGGCAAGATGAAAGTGGTTCATGTAGATTGAACACATCGCTATATTGGGCACATTGTCGAAGAGTTTGTTCGGGACGAACAAGTTTAAGAGGGGGATATTATGGTATATATGTGATTAAATCAAGAATTCTGTGTTGCATAACTTTAGGATCATACAAACTCTCCACGTTGTATGCTAATGATAAACACACTTTTTGGGGCTCAAGATGTGTTTCCCAAAAGGTTTATGAAGGTGGTATAGAACACAACTGCGACTTCTTGGTATGTTAATTCCAGAATGCTCGATCGCCATTATCATCGGCGCAAATTTCTCGGGCAAACCGGTGGCAATAATGATCCAATCCATTCATCGCTTATGTTGAAACCCGTGCCGCTCAGCTTTTGCCCAGTTTCTACTATTTGCCTCAACGAATTGAGATCAAGTTGCGAAGCAATGATATTTTTCTTGTAAAACCGCTGTCGTCGAACAATGTTGATAATTTTGTCCATAGTGCCTGTGGAGTTTGTACTGTTTTAATATGAACATATAAAGATGGATCAAGTGTTAAAATCAATTTGGCCTTAGCTTTTGCATCCTCTGCTGCTTCTACATCCTTTCCTGGACTCGGTTTGATGCAATAAAGCATGCCCTCCAGGATGAGAAAATTCTCTACAGCAAAAGCCCACTCGCTGTAATTTTCTCTCCCTTTCAACTTGTGCGACACAAAACAATAACTTTATTTTTGTAAAAAAAAACTTAATCTGGTTATTTTGTAACTGGGCCCATAAGCTTATAAAAAAAAACTTCAAGATTGTTTTATTTAAAAAAAAGACCTTAGGAGTGAGTTTCACCAAGTAAAAGTCTCTTCCAGCTCAGCACATTTCACTGCTTTCGTTACACCAGATGGCCAATACGAGTTTTTGAGAACGGCTTTTGGATTTTGCTCCTAGCGAAGCAAATTGTTGTATATATGGATAACGTATTAATAGCAAGTGTTGCTAATTCTGAACATATTAACACACTGTTCGAAATTTTGCATTGCCTTGCAGAAAATTGACTTGAACTTAAGCTCTCCAAATGCCATTTTGCGTCTACATAAATCGAGTAACTAGGATATAACGTAAACAACCTGGACATTCTGTCCATCTATTCGCACATAAGAGCTATAAGAAAATATTTTATTCCGAAAAATACTAAAGAGCTACATTCTTTTCTGGGTTTAAGCTCATACTCAAGGCGGTTCGTAAACTCGTTTTCCCGTATAGCTAGGCCGCTGTAGAACCTCATGAAAAAAGGGGATAGATATTTTGATTTTTCCGCAGAGTGCGAAGATGCTTCCAGACAGCAGCAACGCTTCTTGATGTCATCCCCAGTGTAGCCGATTTATGACCCAAGACTTGACACCGAACTTTACTGTGACGCAAGCTCACTGGTATATGGAGCTGTTCTCCTTCAGATGCAGGATTTCACCCAGTTTCTTATTTTTCAAAAAGCACCGTTTTAGAGTTTATCTGATGGGGTTCCGTTTACCATAGTTACGGATTGCAGCTCCGTTACACTTACATTGAATACAAACTATGTCAAACCACGATTTGCCAGGTGGGCTCTCGAGCTTGAAAACTAAAATTACAAGGTCAAACATAGGAGTGGCAGTAATATGGGCCACGCTGACGTCCTTAGTCGGTGTCACTTGATATCTGTTGTAAACTCTGAGGATATCGATTTTCAGTTAAGCGCCTCGCAAAACCATGATCCAATCATTTCAGCCCTCAAGGAGAAATTATATTCGGAAAACTCAAAGTTATATGTACTCCAAGATGGTATTGTCTTTAGAAAACTCAAGAGTGATCGACTTTATTTGTATGTTCCTTCCGATATGGAGTCAAACCTTTTTAGACACGTTCATGAGAATATTGGGCTCACTAAGTGCTGTGAACAAATCCGTATGCATTTTTCTTTTCCAAAACTACAATTGATGGCAGAAAAATTTCTGGAAAATTGTATTCGATGCATCATGCACTCCTCTCCTCTACACGCTCGCTGACATAACTTGTTCAGCATCCCTAAAGACCCGCTTCCATTCCACACAATTCACCTTGATCACTTCGGACAACTGCCAGCTATCCAATCTAAACGGAAGCATATCCTCCTGGTTGTTGACGTCTTCACAAAATATCTGAAACTATACCCGGTGAAATCGACAAGTACTAAGGAGGTATGTGCAGCCCTCGAGAAGTACTTTGAGTACTACAGCCGACCTTTCCGAGTGATTTCCGATAGGGGTACGTGCTTCACGTCGTTAGAGGTTAGTTCATTCATTCTGGACTTAAACATCTCTCATGTTAAGGTGACCGTTCATTCGCCTCAGGCCAATGGCCAAGTAGAAAGGGTTAATCGAGTCCTAACCCCGATAGATGCATGCAACCTTTTTTTTATACTTTACGCGCGCCTCAAGGAGGTTATGATACCCTTTTACTGTTGCCAGGGTGCGGGCAGAAGGAGGAAAAAGGAAAGCATTGTTGTGATGTAGTGGTTTGAAAATCAGGTTTATTTGGTTTCGATATTGATTCTCCAGGGGTGGGAGTCCGAATAGGGCGAAGAATTTTTTCTTCACTCGGAATGATTTAGATTATAAATTTTAACGGTTGTTTTGTGATTGGACACTCTACAACAGCCAAATCTACATGCCAGTGTTATGCCTTCATACGCAGATTTTTCTGACTGAGTTCCAATTACACAAATTATTATTATTATTATGGATTTTATTTGCACAAAAGAAGTTTTTCATTTACATGTATTACCTGCAAAGCAGAGTGCTTATCTGCAGGTGGTTGGACATAAATTGACTAAATTAACTTTTGAAATGATTTAAATTGAAAAAAGTTTGTTTACAATTAGGTTACATTCAATATAGTGCCGTTAAAGTCTTCTTTAACGGTCTACTTCACAAAATAAAGTTCAATTAAATGCTTTTTTAACTCTTTTTTTCTTTTTTTAAAATTCGGAATCACTTTTAGAAATTGTGGTAGCGAATTAACTAAATTAGGAACGGTGCATCGCAGTTCTCTATCACCATGCGTATTGTAAGCTTCCGGAACTTCTAGCATCCCTTGGGCTCGTCTTCGGGTGTTTTGTGGGTGGTTTATGGGACGGAGAAACCGTTGGTCGTTCATATAGGTAAGCAATGTTGTCATCTGGAAAAGTGCCTTTACATCTAAAACTTTAAAAGTTGAATTAATAGGTCTAATTATTTTGACAAGACGATGTTGTAATTTAGATATCTTATCCAGATGGGATTTCGCTGCGTTTCCCCAGGCCATAATTCCGTATCTAATGCGTGACTCTGCCATCGAGTAGTACACTTGCTTTTGTACCTCCATATGAGAGTAACGCTTAAGATGCACCATTGCAAATATCGTGCTCTTAAGTTGAAGACGCAGGATGTTGATGTGTTCACGCCACAGAAAATGCTCGTCGATGGTAACTCCAAGATATTTGTTGGCTTTGACTACCTCAATTGTGTTGCTGCTTCTTAGTAATGGACAGTGATCATTACGATGAACAATTTCTATAGCTTCAGTTGACTTAGAAGGGGTCCTAATGTGCATCACCTTGGTTTTGTCTGCGTTTATCACCAGACCGTTATCATGACACCATTCAGATACAGCGTCAAATTCATCTTGCAATATCTTCATGGCTAAATGCAAGTCCTTGTGTCTTACAACGATTGCAATATCATCAGCATAAGCATAGGCAATCGATTTCTTAAATGTCCTTAACAGTTCATTTGTGAACAGAATGAATAAAATGGGCCCCAATTTGGAACCTTGTGGTACACCGTATTTGCTAGATTTTTTTAGACTTAATGTGTCAGATACCTTGACTTGGATTACTCTATCAGTCAGATAGCTTTTGAGCCAGCTTGCCAGCAATCCTCTTAATCCCAATTTGTTGACACTTTCCATGAGTTTTTCGGGTGTCAAGGTATCGAAGGCTTTGCTGAAGTCTATAAAAAGAACAAGTACGTGATGATTTTTATTTAGCCCTGCATTAACCACATTGGTAAACTCTCCCAGTAGCAATTGGGTGCTCTTGTATTTTTGAAATCCAAACTGGTTTGGGTGAATCACTCTATACTTCAACATAAAACAATTTACACGTTTAACGACTATCTCTTCCAAACATTTTTCAACCGCTGGCAGAATTGAAATTGGCCTATAATTTGCCATGTCTTGTTTTATTCCTCCCTTGTATATTGGGCGAATTATAGACGTTTTCATGAACTTAGGTACACATGACTGACACAAACTAAGGTTTATAATCTTCGTGATTATAGGGGTGAGACTCATGGCATTAACTTTGAGATCGACTGGTCTTATGTTGTCTGCTCCAGGACCTTTTGTGCTACTTAGTTGACACAATATCTCGTAAACTTCAGGTTCCGTTGCTTCTTCTAAGTAGATACTTTGTTGAAGTTGCCGGTTGTCATGGTTTGAGGTTTTGGTGTCACACATATGCATAATGTTCGCTGCTTGATTCGAAAACAGCTCCGCGAAGTCCTCAACAATGTCTTTTAAGCCTTCGGATTCAGACGCCTTTGGAAAATTGATTTTTATAATTTCGTCTACTGAACATCTCTTTCTTCCAAGCAGTTCATTCACAATTCTCCACGTTTTCCTCGGGTCGTTATTAGCATTTATGAATTTTCGTTTGTAAAAATTGGCTTTTATTAATTGAATATTCTTGTTAACTGTGTTTCGAAATTTCTTGTATTCACCCTCAAAAGTCTTGCATCTGGGGCTGTTTTTCCACCTCCTATATAGCTCATCCCTTTGTTTGCACATTGGTATTATTTCTGGCGTGATCCATGGCTTATGTTTACGTGTTCTTTTTGTTGTGGTCGTTTTGAATGCTTCAGCGTATATTTTATTCATTTCTCGTACAAAATTGTTGTATAGTACCTCGACGTCATTTTCTTGGATTAGATGTTGCCAGTCTGTTTGCTCTATAAGCTCATTAACTTTCTGCTGATTAATGTGTTTAACTTCCGTTTCCCGAGAGGTTTCTGTTCTATCCAAGTCTTCTGTTGCATATAAGACGGCGTAATGATCAGATAGATCGGTTACAATAATTGCAGAGAATATGTTGAGCTTGGTAATGCTAACATATATATGATCAATTAACGTCGCCGTATTATTTGATATGTCAACACGTGTCGGTTGTTTAATAACACTTATCAACCCTTTCGACGCCATCATCTCCATGTATTTAAGAACAAGTGAGTTATTCTCATCTATGATATTAATATTGACATCCCCTAGTACAATGTTTTCTTTTCTTTCTTTTATAATTTCATCTAATTCGTCAATGAACCTTCCAACACTAGAGCTAGGTCGCCTGTATATTGCATGTATATGCTTTTGACCACCTTGATGATTGATTTCCAGGTGCATGCCCTCGTAGTTGATTGGATTCGCTGGTATTATTGTGTAAGAAATATTACCTTTTATATATATTGCAACTCCTCCACCTTTCGTCGCGTCACGGTTTATAAATTCAGTATTAAAGCCGTCAATGCGATAAAAGTCATTTTTTTTCTTCGGTATATTAATTTCATTCAGTACTAATATATCGATGTAAGAAAGCACATTTTCAATTTCTGCTAAAAAGATATCCCAATTTTTTGTAATGGATCTTATATTAAAACTTACGCAACAAAAATTCATTTTTTCCAAATATTTTTTTTCGATGCCGCCAACACCATGTATTACCCTAAAGTCAAAATCAACATCAGCTTCACTGCATGTGTTTTCCATTTTATTTTCTTCTATTTCGAATCTCTCAATTAGAATTACGTACAACAACAATGCTTAGTTGTTCATTTTGTTTACATCGTTGCAAGACCCGATGTGTATGGTCTCGCCGTTTTCGTTTTTTTTCGCAAGTACCTTACCGGTCGACTCCCACACAAATCTCCAATTGCACTCTCTGGCTCTGTTTTTTGCTAGCCAGAGAAGGTGTTTATTGGTAGGTGTGAGCTGGTTGTTGACATATATGATTGCATCAGTTTCGGGAGTTACACTTGAAGCAGAGCCATTAGAAATATTTTCTCTAATTCTCTTAAGGGGAATATTACGGATGGCTCTTGCCTTTTTAATTACATTTGTTTTGCACGCGTGACTTGCAAACGAAACTATTATTGTTGTTTTATTTGGATTTTTTATGTTCGTTCTGTAAACGTCAGTGATGTCTGAATTTAGTATATCGTGATCTATTGTTTTTCCTAGTGCTTGGACAATATCCATTAAGTTTTCATTTTGTGTCTGCGGAATGTTTTTTATTTCAATGTTGTTTTTTAGTAATTGTTGTTCGAGAGTATTGATTTTGGTTTCCATTGCATGTATTTGTTGATCTTTTTTCTGGTTGCTCTCTTTGAGCTCTTTTATTTCGTTTGTAAGTTTTTGTAGTGTTACGTTGCTTAATGTCATGTGTTGCTTTATGTCTTCGTATTTGTTCGCCATAAATTCACAACTTGTGTTTATATCTGTCATCTCTTTTCTCATCTTGCGCATTTCATTTAATATTATTTCATGATTATTACTGTCTGTTGCTGATTTAGTGAATGGTGTTGGTATTGGAGTTTGTTGCGGGAGTGCTTCTGGAGAACTTACACTTCTCATTCGCTTGGATATAGGCTGAACTGATGCTAATTCAGCAGGGGTCCTGGGTGCGGAGAGCGCTGCAAGTTCTTTTCTACAGGTGGAACATCTCCATTCCTCCTTTCGGGCAATATTCATTTTTCGGTAGGATTTTTCGGAAATGGTGGTACATCCATAATGCATTTTCCTTTCACATCTATAACATGTTACAAAGTCTCCATCGGCGGGGAGGTCAGAGAAGCACTCATTGCACGTATCCATATTATACATATGGGAATAGTGGTGTGGGTGTATAGTTTAGCGGGAAATAAAATTTGTAAAAGGGAAGGAAATTACTTATGGTTTATTTCGAATTTATTGATAAATAAATACGTTTTTCGCAAGAAATTGAATCACAACTCAGGAGAAAATTAAAAACACAGCCGAACACTTCAAAAGTCACTTCACTTCGTGAAAAACTTGTCATCAGTAGGATTCGATCCTTTAACCCTCCGAGTGAGAAGCGATGGCTAGTACCACTACACCACGGCTGCCTGCAGATTGGGTGCAAACACTGTCTCAAGTCGAATACGCCTTGAGTGATAAAGTAAATAGGTCGTAATAATAGGCACCATCCGTAGCAAGCTTATATCTTGTGTTAATCAGCGAGCAGTCATAGTTGACAAACTTACAGAATTCCTTGAAGAAAAGGGGTTAGATAACACGGAGATAAATCTTGTTAAACTAAAACAGACTGCAGCTAAAACTATAATCTAGGTTCAAGAGTATAATTAAAAAAAGTTTAAGGAACAATGCCGCCAAAGGCAAACTTATGAAGTGGAAGACTACGTAGTAATAAAGAATGTTGATACCACCACTGGGATGAACAACGAAATTAGTTCCGAAATTTAGAGGCCTTTACGTTATCCACGTTATGTAGACTGCGATATAGAAAACTGTCAGATCACTCAGATACATACAATATGATGGTGTGGTTGAATCCAAGCACATCCACATGTGGAGAAGTCAAAAAGGTAAGAGCTGTGTCAAGGCAATGTTTGTCATTGTATGACGAAGCATATTATATTTGAAGTTTTTAATAGAGCTCTTTTAAAGTTATGTTTGTAAAATGATACTAATTGATCAGAGTCGATTATTTCGAAGGAAAAAATATTCTCTGTTCGTACTGTCAACAATGTGGCCGAGATTTAACTTTAAATTATAAGACGCAACCGCAGCCGACTTGAAGTAAGTGTCGGCCATCATTTCTTTAATATTGGCCACGTAAACGCCTTTCCTTTTCGTGTATACAAGAACTGTCAGCGGCGAGTCACACTAAAAAAGTTAGAAGTTGTAAAAGTATAAAATAGAAGTAAAACAATTAAATTTCGATATAAAAAATTTGTAATTTAAAAAATTGATAACTACCTCAATTGTTTTCCTGTACACAATCGGGAACAGAGGCGCCAAAGGGGTTAAGTTGCTTTACAATCCAATGCTCATCAGTCTATTTCTTTGGTCTTCAAGATTTAGGTAAATTTTCAATGATTTTATTTTTTTTATTTTATTTATTTATTTATTAAAATATCAATATACAATTATTGTAAATTGTTACTAACATAAAAATTGTAAGAGCAATAAGCAGCATAGGCTTTCGGCTCTTAGAATAGTTAATATTACTAAATAGGAATTTTAAGCTTTACAAGTATATTTTTGATTATATTTATATTGCTTCGAGTGTGATCCTTGAGGAGCTCCAGTAGATTTTGACTTAAACTAAAGGTGTTTTGTAGTGTTGAATGAGTTGATATGTAGCATGAACTCAATGAGTGTATTGCGGTTAATGTGCTGAAAAAACTGGGTCAGATTGGAGGGGACTCTTTTCTGATCAGGTGCTGGTGAGTGTATATGGCCCAGAGGGAGTCAAATGAACATTGCAATATCAAACTTGCAAATGTTTTTTTTGGTTATTTTAGTGGAATTCTTTCGGGGTTGACTGTCGAATAGTGGTATTTATAATATTCCCACTTATGAATGTGTGTCTTTGCATCAAGGCGAGAGAGGTCGTTGTTGGTAAAGGTGGGAGCCTTAAGGGTGGAGTTTGCAGCAGAGCCTGCGAACTCATTCCCCTTTATTCCTACATAACCCGGTGTCCACATGAGTTTGATCTTAAATCTTGATTTGATTAGAATATCACTGACTTTGGCACTATAACAGTGTCACTTCAAACGTTATGGTATCTTAGCGTGAAAAGAGGGCAACAACTGGAGCCCGATTGCTTTTTCAACCAACTGTATTACAATTTAATATTACTCACCTCAATTTCTTTCTCCATATTATAGACTATTTTGAACTTAATTTGCAAAAAAAAAAAACATAGCGCTCAATCAAAAGCACCCGGCACAACACAACACTGGAAATAACAATAATGCATTGTACAAACGAGAGAGAACAATGGACAGCCATTGCTGGCAAACTGACAACATAAAAATGACGAAAGTTCTAATCGAACTTTTGACGTTGTTCACAGCTGGCGAAAATTTTCGACAAGTAAAGACAAAAAAAAAAAAAAAAAACAAAAACACTGTGGCGCTGACAGCCCGGTATGGGCCATGGCCTAGCTTCTTGACACTCATTTGTGTTGCTCATGTTGTCATTTTAGTCACATCTGAGCGGGGCCTACGGTTTATCGCCGAGTCCGAACGGCACTCCTTAGAAGCTTTTTCGTAGGCAATATTACTTTCGGGAGTTTGCCATTGCCCGCCGAAAGGGTGATGGCGATTTGAAAAACTGTTGGTGACCCAGCCAGGAATCGAACCCAGACTGTCTGCGTGATAGTCCAATGAGCTAACTATCGCGCCATCGCCATTGCCGACAAGTAAAGACATCAATGCAAAAATTATAGAATTGTAAACAATTTATATTGATCATTTTAAGTTACATAAACACACTGCATTAGATGACAACGATAAGAATTAGGCCTCGTAGAAGTTGCATTTTCCGGCAGATGCTAGTTCTTTAAACAACGAGAATGAGCCTCTGCAGCCGAACATCTTGCAGCTCTGCTAAAAAGCCCTACCTCCCCGTGGCGCGCCATCTAGGAATCTCATTGGAGATTGCGAAATGAAGCGGACGAATGGCGAGTTTCCTACGCCATAAATTATGATTGGAGTCGGACAAACAAAACAGACCTTATCCGGGCTACTCCGACATATGTGGAGCTCAGGTCGGTAAGCATTTCCAAGACATAGTCAGGGTCTTGGAAAAGAGATGGTGGTGGACGAGCCCTATGTGGGCCAACGGCAGCGCTTACATCCCTGAACGGGATACTGGCTTCGGTGTAACAACACCTCGTCCTAAGGACATTAAAAATAGAACTGGTTCTCCAGGTTGTTGGTTGTGCCGCCGAGGTCACTGCCCGACCATTTAAAAAAAAATTACGTTAAGAAACATCAACAAAGCTCGGATATGGACGGATATACTGTTGACGACCCACTCAAACGATTTAAGAACAATGAGCTTCGGATATGCACGTGGAATGATAGGTCTCTTTATAGGCCACGTTCAGCCGAACAACTAGCGGAGGCCCTAGACGACTGCAAAACAGACACAACCGCCATCCAAGAAATGCGATGGGAATGAAATCCACATCAAAAAAACAAGCAGTGCTTATTTGGATGCGGATTTGTCGGGGGCAGACTAAGACAAGAAGTCCTGAGCTTCCGGCATGTGAGTGTGCGCCTGTTCCAAAAATGCAACCACTGATGTTTTCTCTCTTTCTACAAATGAAAAAGGTAACCGGCAACTCCCAACAGTTAAACATAAGTCCACAGACAAATGGAAAAAGCTGTGAACTCGTAGTTTACGGGAAAGAGACAAGATAATACTGACTAAACTTGGTAAATATTAAAAGGAGTGCTGTTGCCAGCACATTGATTCTATTCTTATACTAAGTAATCTAATCCAATTCTTATTTCTTTTAAAAACTACAATAAAAAAAATTCAAATAATAACAAATAAAAATTCATTTGATTTAGCTCGATGACACCTTGTTGTAGCCAAGGTACGGTTGCGGATATCCGAAACTACGCCATGACAAACTAATTCTGTGAAGAAATTCGACGTCAGAGGGCTACAATCGCAGAGACCGCCAAGTTTTTTTCCTATTGCGTGTCTATAAACCTCTCAAGAGGTCCAATACCACCAGCATCGAAGACCATTGGAAACACTGTCAAAACGCCATCAGAGATGCCGCTTATGATGTGCTGGGTTCCACTCGTCATGATGAATGCCGGCAAGTACATGCAGCTAAGTAAGATGCGTATAAAGCGGCGTTGAATAGAAGGACCAGAGCAGCTAATGAGCTCTATGAGCGGAAGAGGAGAATCAAGCACCGGCTTCTCAGGACTTCTTCTTGGGACACATCATCTCATCCGAAGGGGTAAGGACAGACCCAGAAAAGATCGAAGCGGTGAAAAATTGGCCAGTTCCAAGAGACAAACACCAACTGAGAAGCTTTCTGGGACTCGCTACCTACAAGAGGCGGTTTGTGAAGGATTTTGCTGGAATCGCATCATCAACTAACAGAAAAGGGAAAACAATTCACATGGTCAAGTGAATGCGAAAGAAGCTTCAAAACTCTCAAACAACAATTATGTGAGGCCCCCATACTAGCGTACCCTACTCCAGGAAAAACATTTATTGGGGATGCAGAAGCCAGTAACGTCGGAATTGCAGCTGTCCTTTCGCAAATGCATGACGGGCAAGAGAAAGTAGTTTCCTACTTTAGTAAGGTGCTCTCTAGGCCAGGAAGGAACTACTGTGTTATCAGGCTTCTTGCTTTGGTCTTGGCAACAAAGCATTTCCATAAGTATCTGTACGGACGAAAATTCATTCTTCGCACAGGCCATGCGTCTGTGAAGTGGTTGCTGCAATTTAAAAATCCTGTAGGACAAGTCGCAAGGTGGATTGAACGAATCCAGATGTACGACTACTAGATACAGCATCGAAAGGGAAGCCTTCACTCTAATGCGGATGCTCTGTCCCGGCGACCTTGCAAATTTGATTGCAAACATTGCGCACAACAAGAAGAAAAAGATGTGGTATAACTTTAGGATCATACAAACTCTCCACGTTGTATGCTAATGCTAAACACACTTTTTGGGGCTCAAGATGTGTTTCCCAAAAAGGTTTATGAAGGTGTTATAGAACACAACTGCGACTTCTTGGTATGTTAATTCCAGAATGCTCGATCGCCATTATCATCGGCGCAAATTTCTCGGGCAAACCGGCGGCAATAATGATCCAATCCATTCATCGCTGATGTTGAAACCCGTGCCGCTCAGCTTTTGCCCAGTTTCTACTATTTGCCTCATGTAATTTGTTATCGAATCGCAATTTTCAAGACGAATTGAGATCAAGTTGCGAAGCAATGATATTTTTCTTGTAAAACCGCTGGCGTCGAACAATGTTGATAATTTTGTCCATAGTGCTTGTGGAGTTTGTACTGTTTTAATATGAACATATAAAGATGGATCATGTGTTAAAATCTATTTGGCCTTAGCTTTTGCATCCTCTGCTGCTTCTACATCCTTTCCTGAACTCGGTTTGATGCAATAAAGCATGCCCTCCAGGATGAGAAAATTCTCTACAGCAAAAGCCCACTCGCTGTAATTTTCTCTCCCTTTCAACTTGGGAACGTTGACAACGTAACTTGAAGACATCTTGTGCGACACAAAACAATAACTTTATTTTTGTAATCTGGTTATTTTGTAACTGGGCCCATAAGCTTATAAAAAAAAACTTCAAGATTGTTTTATTAAAAAAAAAGACCTTAGGAGTGAGTTTCACCAAGTAAAAGTCTCTTCCAGCTCAGCACATTTCACTGCTTTCGTTACACCAGATGGCCAATACGAGTTTTTGAGAACGGCTTTTGGGTTTTGCTCCTAGCGAAGCAAATTGTTGTATATATGGATAACGTATTAATAGCAAGTGTTGCTAATTCTGAACATATTAACACACTGCTTGAAATTTTGCATTGCCTTGCAGAAAATTGACTTGAACTTAAGCTCTCCAAATGCCATTTTGCGTCTACATAAATCGAGTAACTAGGATATAACGTAAACAACCTGGACATTCTGTCCATCTATTCGCACATAAGAGAGAAAAATACTAAAGAGCTACATTCTTTTCTGGGTTTAAGCTCATACTCAAGGCGGTTCGTAAACTCGTTTTCCCGTATAGCTAGGCCGCTGTAGAACCTCATGAAAAAAGGGGATAGATATTTTGATTTTTCCGCAGAGTGCGAAGATGCTTCCAGACAGCAGCAACGCTTCTTGATGTCATCCCCAGTGTAGCCGATTTATGACCCAAGACTTGAAACCGAACTTTACTGTGACGCAAGCTCACTGGTATATGGAGCTGTTCTCCTTCAGATGCAGGATTTCACCCAGTTTCTTATTTTTCGAAAAGCACCGCGGCACAACAGACTAGGTATATAGCTTTGAGCTTAAAACGTTAGCGCCGTTTTAGAGTTTATCTGATGGGGTTCCGTTTACCATAGTTACGGATTGCAGCTCCCTTACACTTACATTGAATACAAACTATGTCAAACAACGATTTGCCAGGTGGGCTCTCGAGCTTGAAAACTAAAATTACAAGGTCAAACATAGGAGTGGCAGTAATATGGGCCACGCTGACGTCCTTAGTCGGTGTCACTTGATATCTGTTGTAAACTCTGAGGATATTGATTTTCAGTTAAGCGCCTCGCAAAACCGTGATCCAATCATTTCAGCCCTCAAGGATAAATTATATTCGGAAAACTCAAAGTTATATGTACTCCAAGATGGTATTGTCTTTAGAAAACTCAAGAGTGGTCGACTTTATTTGTATGTTCCTTCCTATATGGAGTCAAACCTTTTTAGACACATTTATGAGAATATTGGGCTCACTAAGTGCTGTGAACAAATCCGTATGCATTTTTCTTTTCCAAAACTACAATTGATGGCAGAAAAATTCCTGGAAAATTGTATTCGATGCATCATGCACTCCTCTCCTCTACACGCTCGCTGACATAACTTGTTCAGCATCCCTAAAGACCCGCTTCCATTCCACACAATTCACCTTGATCACTTCGGACAACTGCCAGCTATCCAATCTAAACGGTTGTTGACGTCTTCACAAAATATCTGAAACTATACCCGGTGAAATCGACAAGTACTAAGGAGGTATGTGCAGCCCTCGAGAAGTACTTTGAGTACTACAGCCGACCTTTCCGAGTGATTTCCGATAGGGGTACGTGCTTCACGTCGTTAGAGGTTAGTTCATTCATTCTGGACTTAAACATCTCTCATGTTAAAGTGACCGTTCATTCGCCTCAGGCCAATGGCCAAGTAGAAAGGGTAAATCGAGTCCTAACCCCGATAGAGGTTCATGCAACCTTTTTTTTATACTTTACGCTCGCCTCAAGGGGGTTATGATACCCTTTTACTGTTGCCAGGGTGCGGGCAGAAGGAGGAAAAAGGAAAGCATTGTTGTGATGTAGTGGTTTGAAACTCAGGTTTATTTGGTTTCGATATTGATTCTCCAGGGGTGGGAGTCTGAATAGGGCGAAGAATTTTTTCTTCACTCGGAATGATTTAGATTATAAATTTTAACGGTTGTTTTGTGATTGGACACTCTACAACAGCCAAATCTACATGCCAGTGTTATGCCTTCATACGCAGATTTTTCTGACTGAGTTCCAATTACACAAATGAAAAACTTGTCATCAGTAGGATTCGATCCTTTAACCCTCCGAGTGAGAAGCGATGGCTAGTACCACTACACCACGGCTGCCTGCAGATTGGGTGCAAACACTGTCTCAAGTCGAATACGCCTTGAGTGATAAAGTAAATAGGTCGTAATTATAGGCACCATCCGTAGCAAGCTTATATCTTGTGTTAATCAGCGAGGTGTCATAGTTGACAAACTTACAGAATGCCTTGAAGAAAAGGGGTTAGATAACACGGTGATAAATCTTATTAAACTAAAACAGACTGAAGCTAAAACTATAATCTAGTTTCAAGAGTATAATTAAAAAAAGTTTAACGAACAATGCCGCCAGAGGCAAACTTATGAAGTGGGAGACTACGTAGTAATAAAGAATGTTGATACCACCACTGGGATGAACAACGAAATTAGTTCCGAAATTTAGAGTCCTTTACGTTATCCACGTTATGTAGACTGCGATATAGAAAACTGTCAGATCACTCAGATACATACAATATGATGGTGTGGTTGATTCCAAGCACATCCACATGTGGAGAAGTCAAAAAGGTAAGAGCTGTGTCAATGTTTGTCATTGTATGACGAAGAATATTATATTTGAAGTTTTTAATAGAGCTCTTTTAAAGTTATGTTTGTAAAATGATACTAATTCATCAGAGTCGATTATTTCGAAAGAAAAAATATTCTCTGTTCGTACTGTCAACAATGTGACCGAGATTTAACTTTAAATTATAAGACGCAACCGCAGCCGACTTGAAGTAATTGTCGGCCATCATTTCTTTAATATTGGCCACGTAAACGCCTTTCCTTTTCGTGTATACAAGAACTGTCAGCGGCGAGTCACACTAAAAAAGTTAGAAGTTTGTTACAGCTCCCTGCAAAAGAAAAATTTAAGAAAACAAAACATCTAATAACAAAAATAAACCTACAAAATAATTTTCCTTTTTTCAAAATAAACAACTGTCAGACACAAAAACAAGATGGTGGGGAAAGAAATTTGATCCTCGAAAGAATTTCGATCTTCGAAGATGGATGAAAAAAGGTGGTGCCAAGCCAGCGAAGCTTAGAACCAATTTTTTTTTATAGGGTAAGGTAGGGAACGGGTAGCTTAAAACAGCTACTTAGCTATTCAGCGTGAGAACGACAAATAGCGGGGTTACCAATCGGCAAAAAAATTAAGAGCAAAACAAAACAAAACAAAAAAACCGCAGCCAAGTAATCACGCCAGAAGTAAACTGGACAGTGGCGTGACAAAGTGTGTGCGTACACAGAAAAAAAAATATAAAAAATAAAACTTAGAGATAAAGGAAAAGAAGATAGCAGTGTCCAAGTGCCAAAAAAAAAAAAAACAAATAAAACAAAGAAAAACGAAAAACAAAAAGGTGAAAAGATAAAAAAAGAGGAAAATAAATTTTTGTTTTCATTAATATTTAGTAGCATACCCCAAAGGCGCTAAAATGCCTTGTTAAGGAATTATCAGGAGGTGTAGAAAGCAGAGCTCGGTTGGAGATGAGGTAAGCTGGTGATCGTTATCCACTCTTAGGGGAAATCCTAAAAACGGCCACCGGATTTCCAGGTTGGGAGGGGAAAGGCCAGCGCTGATCAACACCACAGCGCCCCTCAGCATCGTAAGTTCCGTCCGATTTATTATGTTATTTGGTTATGGTTCGTAAAGTTTAGTCGGCATGATATATGTTTTTTTGTAGTAATAGGTCCCGTCAAAGAGTGAGGACAAGAACCAGCCCCATCCGGCGAGCATAGCCGTGCCTCGCAAGCATGCCACGTTCCTCACTCGGAGACATCCCTTCCTTTCCTTTCCCAGTCCAGTCCACATCCTGGTTTCCGGTCCTCTTCTCAACTCCAACGCCCTCTATAATCCTCCAATCCTTTCTAGTACTTTTTACCTTCCTTACCTGTCCTATCCTACACACACTAACTACCCCCTGGTTATTACAAAAAATGGCGCCCAACGTATGTGCTTGTCAAATGTCCGTCCTAGTCGTCCGCCGCAGATGTTCCTATGGCCATCATCAAAGGATCCGTAAGTCTTCAAGTGGGAGTCAGTTGACATACCAACTTGAATTGCGACGGGTGACATTGATGATGACCACAGAAGCAACTCAAATTTTTAGTCTTACGTCTTTTTCTACTCTTCTCTTTTAAATGTAAATTTTACTTTTCTATCTTAAACTTTAATTTTCCTTTTCTTTCTTATTGTGATATTACACGGTTTCAGTGACCTCGTTTATGTATTGTTATAGCATGCACTTGTAGCACTGTTCCGTCCTTATATATTAGCTTTCTTATATGTATACCAATTAAATTGCTCCAAGTCTTCCAGCAAAGGCCCCAGGCTGGTCTGGAATTGCGGGAGCAATAAGAGAAGTATTTTGTGTCTCGTTTTGTGTCTGGTTTTAAATTTTTGTTTACCTATTTACTTTGCTGAGAGATAACATCACGTCCGTCCGCAGTCAAACGTCCAAAATCATTAGCTTAATCATCATCGCATCCGCCGAGAAAAACTTGCTGTTACACCTCCTATGCTAAAAAAGAAAAAAAAAAAACTCCAAATACATTTTCCTCTTTATTACATAAAATATATACATATATTACATACATAAGTTTACACACATTAAAACATATATATACAAGCAGGGATTTTTGGAGTTTTTCTTTTTGTCATTCGTGATTAGTATTTACTTGTATACTATTTTTTTTATTAGTCATAATCAAATTGATCGTTAACTATTTGTTTATTTGTTATTGATTTATTTATTTGGTATTTATTCATTTATTTGTTATTTATTTATTCATAATTTATTTACCTATTTATAACTCATTTATTTACTTATCTGTCTGATTGAATTAATTGTTTAGTCATACATTAGTAGTACTATAGATACGAGGGCGGGTCAATAAGTCCGTGACTTTTGGATTAAAACACAGATTTTTTGATAAAAAAATAATTTTATTTTTCAACGTAGTCTCCCTTGAGCTCTATACACTTTGTCCAACGCTTCTCCAATTTTTTTATCCCTTCCAAAAAACATGATTTGTCGAGGTCCTCAAAATAGGCATTTGTTTGCGAGATGACTTCATCATTGGAGTCAAATCTTTTCCCACCAAGCCATTTCTTCAGGTTTGGGAACAAGAAGTAGTCGCTCGGAGCCAAATCTGGAGAATAGAGTGGATGAGGGAGCAATTCATAGCCCAATTCATGGATTTTTGCCATGGCAACTGCACATGTGTTTGTGGTCGACTGTGAGCAAACGCGGCACCCATCTTGCGGAAAGCTTTCTCATGCCCAAGTGATCATTCAAAATTGAAACCACTGAGCCATGCGAGATCCCTACGGCTTCCACAATCTCTCGCACTTTCAATCTTCGGTCGGCCAACACCATATCGTGAATTTTTTCGATTGTTTCGAATGTAGAGACCTCAACTGGGCGTCCAGGACGTTCGGCATCTTCAGTGCTTGTACGGCCACAACGAAATTCAGTAAACCACTTTTTTACCATTGAAATCGATGGTGCAGAGTCCCCATAGTATTTATCAAGCTTAGCCTTGGTCTCGGTAATGATTTTTTTTCGCAAGAAATAATGCTTAAATTCACTTTTTTCCATTTTCTCCTCAAATTAGTGAGTAGTCTGATAAAAATAGCTGTCAAACACAAACTAACTGACGCAGCAAGTTTAAATTTTGACAGGAGTCAACTGACAGATGCCTGTTGACAGGAGCAGTGTTGCTGTTTCAGTAAAGAGGTCAGAAATTCAAAAAGTCACGGACTTATTGACCCGCCCTCGTATATGCATATATACACATTTTTTTTGTTGCTTACTATTTACAACCCACATAATACATCCTTTTGAAGCACAATACTTAAAATTTTAGTCGCAAGGCATCTGCTACTTATTACTTTATTATTATTTACAATTTACATGTTAGTATATAAGTATATATTGGTTTTGGTTTTCTTCATTTACATAGGAGAATATAGTATAGTTACATAAGTTCCTTCTTCCTTCCTTCTTGTTAATTATAAAATTGGCTCATACAGCACTCTTCATATTTGATTTATCTTGTGTTGCGTTACACTTCCTAGGCACGTTGAGAATTTCGACCTAAAACCAAAAAAAAAATAAACATTCTTTATACCTTTATATACATATATATCTGTGTCCCAAAAAATATAGTTTCAAGTTCCTAGTTTTGTAGCACCTTTTCAAAATGAATGAGTGTGAAAAAGAGAGACAAAAACTTAGGAGAAGCAGCGAATTTGAAGAAAATCGCAGACTTACCAGAGCACAAGTTTCTCACATGATGACAGGTGCGATACCAAAAGTCCAGCACAGTCCACCAGCAGATAAAGTACCACCTGCAACATCAACTGCACCACCGAGAAATAATGAAAATGCTACACATGCTGTACCACTGCAACAAATTCCAGCTGTTACTTCTAATTATCCACCGTCTAGTAGTTCGTTCTCACAGTTCTCACCTCCTTCCAACCCTCTTAGCCGTAGTGGTTCGAGAGACTCCATAGACCCACCATCTTTTAGTAGTCTTAGTCAGCAGGGAGCCGTAGGGGTACAATCACTCAATCCAAGCAATCGGTCCAGCGTTACTATTGTAGAAAAACAAAAATACATGAACAACACACAGAATAACATCGAAGACAGAAATAATATTCCGTCAGACATAAGAACTTATGTTAACCTGGCAGTGGTGAATGCATATTCTTCCTACAACGAGGCTCTAAAAGAAGAAATCGCAAACCCGCTAAAAGAAGAAATGCGAAGAAGCTTCCTCGAATTTACGAGAAGCATAAACGAACTCATTCAACCACTGCTAAGGCAAACCAATAAAGAGTCATCACAGGAGCCATGTCAAGCCTCGCAACAAATGGAGGAACAACACCTAACACACCATCAAGAACCAGTGATGAATCATCCTGAAAAGAAATGTCCACAAACAAATTTTAATTCCCATTTAAACCCATCATCACAACCATTTCTGCCAAGGGAATCTCATTTTCCAAGCTCGAATTACCATGGGATAAACCAGCAGAAACATCAAACACATCAGATGCCACAAAGACAAACTCTGGGGATGGCCCAGAGCCCGCCACAATATGCACCAAATCCGAGGTACCACACAAACATAAAAGGCCCAATTAAAATCGACAAGTGGGGCATTTACTTCGAAGGTAAACCGGATTCTCTAACCGTGGAAGATTTTATTTTCCGATTAGAAACTCTCCAACGATTTCCACATTCTCCTCTCTGGTACCGCATACGAATGGTATTGGCAATTTAAAAGAGCTAATTATTATTCAGATTGGCCATCTCTGCGTGATGCACTTATGCGTCAATTCCGCAATTCAAATAATGAGAGACCTTATGGACCGCAGACAGGGTGCCGGAGAATCGATCGATGAGTTCTTCGCTGAGATCGCCAAGCTCAGATCACAAATGACCATCCAAGCCCCAGAGTTTGAAATTGTCAAAATAATTAAAAGAAATTTAAATACAAGAATTGGAAAGTTGGTTTATCCCATGGCAATTTTCACTTTGGACCAACTAAGGTACGCCTGCAAAGATGCAGAGAACGCTTTTCCGATAAGGGAAAGACATCAAGGTAAGTATAACCTTAGTCCACTAGACTATGAAGACTTGGAGGAAGACGTTATGCAGGCAAGGGAGATGGCAGCCATGCAGTATGGTGATCCGCGGCCAAAACCTACAAAAAATTCTGCAGAGTCACGAAAATTGTGTTGCTGGAACTGCAGGGCTGAGGGTCACACCTTCATGGATTGCCCCTCTAGTAGCAGAAATATATTTTGCTATAGGTGTGGAAAAGAGGGAGTGATAACCCCCAAATGTCGCCGGTGCAACCCGGGAAACATTCAAGGGAACGTGATGTCGACGGGGAAGTCGCGTTCGACGCAAATCCCCGAATAAACAATAATGGTTTTGTCATAATTCAAATAGAAGAAGATAACAATAGTAATGATGGACACCTAAAAATATTAAAGAGGACGGAAGAAGAAAAAAAAATAAAAAAGCCGGAAATTCCAGAAATAAAACCTCTACATGTAAGATTGCAGGAATATGAAAGAGCTAGATATAGAATCATAGGTAGAAAAAACATGGTAACTAAGAAAATTCTAAAAGCTAGGGAAAGGTATAAAATAAGAAAAGAAATCAGAAGAGCGATAGCGTCAACTATAGTCGACACATCCTCTGACCCAAGGCCCTACGCCAAAATAAAAATTAGAGAATGTGAAGTATTGGGGTTACTAGATAGTGGAGCCACTATAAGTATATTAGGGAAAAATTGTGAAAAGTTAGTAAAAATACTAAACTTACCCTTTAATTATTTAAGAAATACTGGCGTTAAAACAGCCGACGAAAAAAACCAGGCTATAATCGGCAAAGTTACAGCACCGGTAGAGTACAAAGGTGTGTCCAAGCCGATTACATTTTTCTTAGTGCCAAGTCTTGAACAGGAGTTATATCTGGGAATCAATTTCTGGAAGGCTTTCCAAATAGCGCCTGAAATAATTAGTTCAATTACACTACCAGTTAATACATATGATGCAAATACTCACCATTTATCAGCACGATATCAGTCCAGACTAGAGGCAGTCAAAACAAAATTTCGCTGTTTCACCCAGCATGGTCTCGGAAAAACATCCTTGGAGGAGCATGTCATCAACACCGGGGATGCGGAACCTGTCAAGCAACGTCACTACCCTGTTTCCCCAGCCATACAAGATCTTTTATACGCAGAGATAGACCGAATGATAGGCCTTGGCGTTATCGAGGAGAGTGAGAGCCCGTGGTGTTCGCCCGTTGTACTCATACGAAAACCAGGTAAAAATCGACTTTGCCTGGATTCTCGTAAAGTCAACGAGCTTACTAAAAAGGACGCTTACCCTCTCCCCCATATCGACGGACTTCTCAGTCGGCTACAGGACACGTATTTTATCAGCAGTGTCGATTTAAAGGATGCCTTCTGGCAGATACCGCTGGAGAAACAGAGTAGGGAGAAAACTGCTTTTACTGTTCCGGGGAGACCCTTATACCAGTTTACCGTCATGCCCTTTGGGTTGTGTAATGCTGCCCAAAGGATGTGTAGGTTAATGGATAAGGTCATCCCATCCCGTTTAAGAGAAAGAGTTTTCGTATATCTCGATGACTTGCTCATCGTGTCTCCAGACTTCGAAACCCATCTCGCTTTGCTCGAGGAGGTCGCGTTGTGCTTGCGGAAAGCGGACCTCACCATCAACTTAACCAAGTCGAAGTTTTGCTTCAGAGAGCTTCGGTACTTAGGTTATATAGTTGGTGGTGGAATGCTAAAGACCGATCCGGCCAAAGTCGAAGCGGTTGTCGACCTACCAGTTCCGAAAAACCGCAAGCAAGTACGCAGTCTACTCGGCCTCGCTGGGTGGTACAGACGATTCATCAGGGACTTTTCAAGCCTGACTGCCCCTCTAACTGAAACCCTGAAGAAAAATAAGGAACCTTTTTGCATGACTGATGAGGCGCGGGAAGCCTTCGAATCACTAAAACAGGCCTTAACAACTGCCCCGGTACTCATCCACCCTGATTTTTCTAAAAGATTCTTCATCCAGTGCGACGCTTCTGATTTGGGAATAGGAGCAGTTCTATTCCAATTCAACGAAGCTAAAGAAGAATGTCCCATCGCGTACTTCTCCCAAAAATTAAATTCATGTAGACGAAATTATAGTGTGACAGAGAAAGAATGTCTAGCAGCGGTACTGGCCGTCCAGAAATTCAGACCTTACGTGGAAGGCATGGCGTTTACCATCATCACCGACCATTCCAGTCTACGGTGGTTGATGGGCCTCAAGAACCTGTCCGGTAGGCTTGGAAGATGGAGTCTGGAGCTCCAGAAATACACATTCCAAATTGAGCACCGAAAGGGATCGCTTAACATAGTACCTGATACTCTGTCCCGTGCACACATTGACAGTCTTGAATTGAAAGACATCGCTCCGCTCGTCGATCTTGATGCCGACGCCTTCAAGTCTGAAGAATACGTAGAGCTGGTGGAAACGGTCCGACAACACCAAGATGAATTGCCAGACCTTAAAATTAAAGAAGACTATGTGTATAAGCGGTCGCTACCACCGTACGGAGATGAGTCCACGGTTGAACATAACTGGAAGTTATGGATTCCGTCGGATCTCACAGAGGAGTTGATTTCGCGAGCACATAATCCTCCGAAAGCTTCACATGGTGGTATTGCGAAAACTATACACAGGATAAGGCAATTCTTCTATTGGCCAAATATGACTGTTCAAATCCGTCAATATGTGTCCAATTGCGTTACATGTAAACTTTGTAAACCGTCTAATATCATACAACGTCCGCCAATGTCATCAAATTTTTGTACAGATCGTCCATTCCAGAAACTATATATAGATTTCTTGGGACCGTACCCCAGATCAAAATCTGGAAAAAAATATGTATTTGTAGTCCTTGACCATCTGTCAAAATTTGTGTTGTTAAAAGCGCTTAAAAATGCAAGTTCATCCAGTGTTGTCCAGTATTTACAAGATGTGTTTAATTTATTCGGTGTACCACAAATAATACATTCGGACAATGGTAAGTAGTTCTTGGCAAAAGATTTCCAAAATCTTCTGACAAAACTGCAAATACGACACCTGAGAGCTGCAAATTACTCGCCTCAATAGAATGCGTCTGAGAGAGTTAATAGATCAATTATCACGGCCATAAGATCCTACATCACGGATGACCATCGTGATTGGGATCTTCACTAAGTGACATAGCTGGGTCGTTGAGGAGTTCTGTGCATAGTTCAATCGGTGTGTCACCATACTTTGCCTTGTTTGGTACGAATATGATGACACATGGAAGCTGCTACGAACTGGCTCAACGACTTAATGCTGTGGAGGACGGAGAACTATTGACCCTCTCAAGACAAAATCGATTGCAGTGCTTGAGAAACAGGATAAAGCAGAACATAAAGAGTTCTTACAAAAGAAGCGCAAACACATACAACACAAGAACACGACTGGTTCGATTTATACCTGGCCAAGAGGTTTGTAGAAAAAATTTCGTTTTAAGTGACACGTCCAAGTACTTAACGTCCAAGCTGTGTCCTAAATATGTTAAATATCGTGTTGTCAGACCAATTGGTCGGAACATGTATGAATTAGAAAATCTGGTCGGAAAAGAAATCGGAGTCTACCACGCGAAGGACATAAAACAGTGATAGCAACGTAAAATCACAAAAGTACGTGCGTATGTAATCATAGAGCTATTTATCTTGTTAATTATGATAATTTATTTATTTATTTACTGATTAATTTATTTATTTATTTATATAGGTATAAGTAGAGAATATAGACTGAAGTAGGATAAGGCATTAATTTATGTATGTAAGTGTATAAAGAATAATTTATTTATTTATATATTTATATGTATTTATTTATTTATTTATTTATTTATTGATTTATTGTCATTTATTATTACCTATTTAGTATTTATCTATGTATATATATTTATTTATATGTATATTTGTTTACGTATATCTTATTTATTTATCGTGAAGTTTATTTATGTTCGTAGTTTAGTTACACTTATTTATATACATATATATTTATTTATAGATTCAGTTAGTTATCCTCGAAAGAATTTCGATATTCGAAGATGGATGAAAAAAGGTGGTGCCAAGCCAGTGAAGCTTAGAACCAACAAATTTTTTTATAGGGTAAGGTAGGGAACGGGTAGCTTAAGACAGCTACTTAGCTATTCAGCGTGAGAACGACAAATAGCGGGGTTACCAATCGGCAAAAAAATTAAGAGCAAAACAAAACAAAACAAAAAAACCGCAGCCAAGTAATCACGCCAGAAGTAAACTGGACAGTGGCATGACAAAGTGTGTGCGTACACAGAAAAAAATATATAAAAATTAAAACTTAGAGATAAAGAAAAAGAAGATAGCAGTGTCCAAGTGCCAAAAAAAAAAAAAATAAAACAAAGAAAAACAAAAAACAAAAAGGTGAAAAGATAAAAAAAAGAGGAAAATAAATTTTTGTTTTCATTAATATTTAGTAGCATACCCCAAAGGCGCTAAAATGCCTTGTTAAGGAATTTTCAGGAGGTGTAGAAAGCAGAGCTCGGTTGGAGATGAGGTAAGCTGGTGATCGTTATCCACTCTTAGGGGAAATCCTAAAAACGGCCACCGGATTTCCAGGTTGGGAGGGGAAATGCCAGCACTGATCAACACCACAGCGCCCCTCAGCATCGTAAGTTCCGTCCGATTTATTATGTTATTTGGTTATGGTTCGTAAAGTTTAGTCGGCATGATATATGTTTTTTTGTAGTAATAGGTCCCGTCAAAGAGTGAGGACAAGAACCAGCCCCATCCGGCGAGCATAGCCGTGCCTCGCAAGCATGCCACGTTCCTCACTCGGAGACATCCCTTCCTTTCCTTTCCCAGTCCAGTCCACATCCTGGTTTCCGGTCCTCTTCTCAACTCCAACGCCCTCTATAATCCTCCAATCCTTTCTAGTACTTTTTACCTTCCTTACCTGTCCTATCCTACACACACTAACTACCCCCTGGTTATTACAAAAAATGGCGCCCAACGTATGTGCTTGTCAAATGTCCGTCCTAGTCGTCCGTCCGCAGATGTTCCTATGGCCATCATCAAAGGATCCGAAAGTCTTCAAGTGGGAGTCAGTTGACATACCAACTTGAATTGCGACGGGTGACATTGATGATGACCACAGAAGCAACTCAAATTTTTAGTCTTACGTCTTTTTCTACTCTTCTCTTTTAAATGTAAATTTTACTTTTCTATCTTAAACTTTAATTTTCCTTTTCTTTCTTATTGTGATATTACACGGTTTCAGTGACCTCGTTTATGTATTGTTATAGCATGCACTTGTAGCACTGTTCCGTCCTTATATATTAGCTTTCTTATATGTTTACCAATTGAATTGCTCCAAGTCTTCCAGCAAAGGCCCCAGGCTGGTCTGGAATTGCGGGAGCAATAAGAGAAGTATTTTGTGTCTCGTTTTGTGTCTGGTTTTAAATTTTTGTTTACCTATTTACTTTGCTGAGAGATAACATCACGTCCGTCCGCAGTCAAACGTCCAAGATCATTAGCTTAATCATCATCGCATCCGCCGAGAAAAACTTGCTGTTACACCTCCTATGCTAAAAAAGAAAAAAAAAAAAACACCAAATACATTTTCCTCTTTATTACATAAAATATATACATATATTACATACATAAGTTTACACACATTAAAACATATATATACAAGCAGGGATTTTTGGAGTTTTTCTTTTTGTCATTCGTGATTAGTATTTACTTGTATACTATTTTTTTTATTAGTCATAATCAAATTGATCGTTAACTATTTGTTTATTTGTTATTGATTTATTTATTTGGTATTTATTCATTTATTTGTTATCTATTTATTCACAATTTATTTACCTATTTATAACTCATTTATTTACTTATCTGTCTGATTGAATTAATTGTTTAGTCATACATTAGTAGTACTATAGGTATATACATATATACACATTTTTTTTGTTGCTTACTATTTACAACCCACATAATACATCCTTTTGAAGCACAATACTTAAAATTTTAGTCGCAAGGCATCTGCTACTTATTACTTTATTATTATTTAAAATTTACATGTTAGTATATAAGTATATATTGGTTTTGGTTTTCTTCATTTACATAGGAGAATATAGTATAGTTACATAAGTTCCTTCTTCCTTCCTTCTTGTTAATTATAAAATTGGCTCATACAGCACTCTTCATATTTGATTTATCTTGTGTTGCGTTACACTCCCTAGGCACGTTGAGAATTTCGACCTAAAACCAAAAAAAAAATAAACATTCTTTATACCTTTATATACATATATATCTGTGTCCCAAAAAATATAGTTTCAAGTTCCTAGTTTTGTAGCACCTTTTCAAAATGAATGAGTGTGAAAAAGAGAGACAAAAACTTAGGAGAAGCAGCGAATTTGAAGAAAATCGCAGACTTACCAGAGCACAAGTTTCTCACATGATGACAGGTGCGATACCAAAAGTCCAGCACAGTCCACCAGCAGGTAAAGTACCACCTGCAACATCAACTGCACCACCGAGAAATAATGAAAATGCTACTCACGCTGTACCACTGCAACAAATTCCAGCTGTTACTTCTAATTATCCACCGTCTAGTAGTTCGTTCTCACAGTTCCCACCTCCTTCCAACCCTCTTAGCCGTAGTGGTTCGAGCGACTCCATAGACCCACCATCTTTTAGTAGTCTTAGTCAGCAGGGAGCCGTAGGGGTACAATCACTCAATCCAAGCAATCGGTCCAGCGTTACTATTGTAGAAAAACAAAAATACATGAACAACACACAGAATAACATCGAAGACAGAAATAATATACCGTCAGACATAAGAACTTATGTTAACCTGGCAGTGGTGAATGCATATTCTTCCTACAACGAGGCTCTAAAAGAAGAAATCGCAAACCCGCTAAAAGAAGAAATGCGAAGAAGCTTCCTCGAATTTACGAGAAGCATAAACGAACTCATTCAACCACTGCTAAGGCAAACCAATAAAGAGTCATCACAGGAGCCATGTCAAGCCTCGCAACAAATGGAGGAACAACACCTAACACACCATCAAGAACCAGTGATGAATCATCCTGAAAAGAAATGTCCACAAACAAATTTTAATTCCCATTTAAACCCATCATCACAACCATTTCTGCCTAGGGAATCTCATTTTCCAAGCTCGAATTACCATGGGATAAACCAGCAGAAACATCAAACACATCAGATGCCACAAAGACAAACTCTGGGGATGGTCCAGAGCCCGCCACAATATGCACCAAATCCGAGGTACCACACAAACATAAAAGGCCCAATTAAAATCGACAAGTGGGGCATTTACCTCGAAGGTAAACCGGATTCTCTAACCGTGGAAGATTTTATTTTCCGATTAGAAACTCTCCAACGATTTCCACATTCTCCTCTCTGGTACCGCATACGAATGGTATTGGCAATTTAAAAGAGCTAATTATTATTCAGATTGGCCATCTCTGCGTGATGCACTTATGCGTCAATTCCGCAATTCAAATAATGAGAGACCTTATGGACCGCAGACAGGGTGCCGGAGAATCGATCGATGAGTTCTTCGCTGAGACCGCCAAGCTCAGATCACAAATGACCATCCAAGCCCCAGAGTTTGAAATTGTCAAAATAATTAAAAGAAATTTAAATACAAGAATTGGAAAGTTGGTTTATCCCATGGCAATTTTCACTTTGGACCAACTAAGGAACGCCTGCAAAGATGCAGAGAACGCTTTTCCGATAAGGGAAAGACATCAAGGTAAGTATAACCTTAGTCCACTAGACTATGAAGACTTGGAGGAAGACGTTATGCAGGCAAGGGAGATGGCAGCCATGCAGTATGGTGATCCGCGGCCAAAACCTACAAAAAATTCTGCAGAGCCACGAAAATTGTGTTGCTGGAACTGCAGGGCTGAGGGTCACACCTTCATGGATTGCCCCTCTAGTAGCAGAAATATATTTTGCTATAGGTGTGGAAAAGAGGGAGTGATAACCCCCAAATGTCGCCGGTGCAACCCGGGAAACATTCAAGGGAATGTGATGTCGACGGGGAAGTCGCGTTCGACGCAAATCCCCGAATAAACAATAATGGTTTTGTCATAATTCAAATAGAAGAAGATAACAATAGTAATGATGGACACCTAAAAATATTAAAGAGGACGGAAGAAGAAAAAAAAATAAAAAAGCCGGAAATTCCAGAAATAAAACCTCTACATGTAAGATTGCAGGAATATGAAAGAGCTAGATATAGAATCATAGGTAGAAAAAACATGGTAACTAAGAAAATTCTAAAAGCTAGGGAAAGGTATAAAATAAGAAAAGAAATCAGAAGAGCGATAGCGTCAACTATAGTCGACACATCCTCTGACCCAAGGCCCTACGCCAAAATAAAAATTAGAGAATGTGAAGTATTGGGGTTACTAGATAGTGGAGCCACTATAAGTATATTAGGGAAAAATTGTGAAAAGTTAGTAAAAATACTAAACTTACCCTTTAATTATTTAAGAAATACTGGCGTTAAAACAGCCGACGAAAAAAACCAGGCTATAATCGGCAAAGTTACAGCACCGGTAGAGTAAAAAGGTGTGTCCAAGCCGATTACATTTTTCTTAGTGCCAAGTCTTGAACAGGAGTTATATCTGGGAATCAATTTCTGGAAGGCTTTCCAAATAGCGCCTGAAATAATTAGTTCAATTACACTACCAGTTAATACATATGATGCAAATACTCACCATTTATCAGCACGATATCAGTCCAGACTAGAGGCAGTCAAAACAAAATTTCGCTGTTTCACCCAGCATGGTCTCGGAAAAACATCCTTGGAGGAGCATGTCATCAACACCGGGGATGCGGAACCTGTCAAGCAACGTCACTACCCTGTTTCCCCAGCCATACAAGATCTTTTATACGCAGAGATAGACCGAATGATAGGCCTTGGCGTTATCGAGGAGAGTGAGAGCCCGTGGTGTTCGCCCGTTGTACTCATACGAAAACCAGGTAAAAATCGACTTTGCCTGGATTCTCGTAAAGTCAACGAGCTTACTAAAAAGGACGCTTACCCTCTCCCCCATATCGACGGACTTCTCAGTCGGCTACAGGACACGTATTTTATCAGCAGTGTCGATTTAAAGGATGCCTTCTGGCAGATACCGCTGGAGAAACAGAGTAGGGAGAAAACTGCTTTTACTGTTCCGGGGAGACCCTTATACCAGTTTACCGTCATGCCCTTTGGGTTGTGTAATGCTGCCCAAAGGATGTGTAGGTTAATGGATAAGGTCATCCCATCCCGTTTAAGAGAAAGAGTTTTCGTATATCTCGATGACTTGCTCATCGTGTCTCCAGACTTCGAAACCCATCTCGCTTTGCTCGAGGAGGTCGCGTTGTGCTTGCGGAAAGCGGACCTCACCATCAACTTAACCAAGTCGAAGTTTTGCTTCAGAGAGCTTCGGTACTTAGGTTATATAGTTGGTGGTGGAATGCTAAAGACCGATCCGGCCAAAGTCGAAGCGGTTGTCGACCTACCAGTTCCGAAAAACCGCAAGCAAGTACGCAGTCTACTCGGCCTCGCTGGGTGGTACAGACGATTCATCAGGGACTTTTCAAGCCTGACTGCCCCTCTAACTGAAACCCTGAAGAAAAATAAGGAACCTTTTTGCATGACTGATGAGGCGCGGGAAGCCTTCGAATCACTAAAACAGGCCTTAACAACTGCCCCGGTACTCATCCACCCTGATTTTTCTAAAAGATTCTTCATCCAGTGCGACGCTTCTGATTTGGGAATAGGAGCAGTTCTATTCCAATTCAACGAAGCTAAAGAAGAATGTCCCATCGCGTACTTCTCCCAAAAATTAAATTCATGTAGACGAAATTATAGTGTGACAGAGAAAGAATGTCTAGCAGCGGTACTGGCCGTCCAGAAATTCAGACCTTACGTGGAAGGCATGGCGTTTACCATCATCACCGACCATTCCAGTCTACGGTGGTTGATGGGCCTCAAGAACCTGTCCGGTAGGCTTGGAAGATGGAGTCTGGAGCTCCAGAAATACACATTCCAAATTGAGCACCGAAAGGGATCGCTTAACATAGTACCTGATACTCTGTCCCGTGCACACATTGACAGCCTTGAATTGAAAGACATCGCTCCGCTCGTCGATCTTGATGCCGACGCCTTCAAGTCTGAAGAATACGTAGAGCT
The DNA here is from genome assembly GCA_928272305.1 of Volucella inflata. Classification (NCBI taxonomy): domain Eukaryota; kingdom Metazoa; phylum Arthropoda; class Insecta; order Diptera; family Syrphidae; genus Volucella; species Volucella inflata. The sequence continues at coordinate 88,092,672 of OV743716.1, read as the reverse complement.
GGTGGAAACGGTCCGACAACACCAAGATGAATTGCCAGACCTTAAAATTAAAGAAGACTATGTGTATAAGCGGTCGCTACCACCGTACGGAGATGAGTCCACGGTTGAACATAACTGGAAGTTATGGATTCCGTCGGATCTCACAGAGGAGTTGATTTCGCGAGCACATAATCCTCCGAAAGCTTCACATGGTGGTATTGCGAAAACTATACACAGGATAAGGCAATTCTTCTATTGGCCAAATATGACTGTTCAAATCCGTCAATATGTGTCCAATTGCGTTACATGTAAACTTTGTAAACCGTCTAATATCATACAACGTCCGCCAATGTCATCAAATTTTTGTACAGATCGTCCATTCCAGAAACTATATATAGATTTCTTGGGACCGTACCCCAGATCAAAATCTGGAAAAAAATATGTATTTGTAGTCCTTGACCATCTGTCAAAATTTGTGTTGTTAAAAGCGCTTAAAAATGCAAGTTCATCCAGTGTTGTCCAGTATTTACAAGATGTGTTTAATTTATTCGGTGTACCACAAATAATACATTCGGACAATGGTAAGTAGTTCTTGGCAAAAGATTTCCAAAATCTTCTGACAAAACTGCAAATACGACACCTGAGAGCTGCAAATTACTCGCCTCAATAGAATGCGTCTGAGAGAGTTAATAGATCAATTATCACGGCCATAAGATCCTACATCACGGATGACCATCGTGATTGGGATCTTCACTAAGTGACATAGCTGGGTCGTTGAGGAGTTCTGTGCATAGTTCAATCGGTGTGTCACCATACTTTGCCTTGTTTGGTACGAATATGATGACACATGGAAGCTGCTACGAACTGGCTCAACGACTTAATGCTGTGGAGGACGGAGAACTATTGACCCTCTCAAGACAAAATCGATTGCAGTGCTTGAGAAACAGGATAAAGCAGAACATAAAGGGTTCTTACAAAAGAAGCGCAAACACATACAACACAAGAACACGACTGGTTCGATTTATACCTGGCCAAGAGGTTTGTAGAAAAAATTTCGTTTTAAGTGACACGTCCAAGTACTTAACGTCCAAGCTGTGTCCTAAATATGTTAAATATCGTGTTGTCAGACCAATTGGTCGGAACATGTATGAATTAGAAAATCTGGTCGGAAAAGAAATCGGAGTCTACCACGCGAAGGACATAAAACAGTGATAGCAACGTAAAATCACAAAAGTACGTGCGTATGTAATCATAGAGCTATTTGTCTTGTTAATTATGATAATTTATTTATTTATTTACTGATTAATTTATTTATTTATTTATATAGGTATAAGTAGAGAATATAGACTGAAGTAGGATAAGGCATTAATTTATGTATGTAAGTGTATAAAGAATAATTTATTTATTTATATATTTATATGTATTTATTTATTTATTTATTTATTTATTGATTTATTGTCATTTATTATTACCTATTTAGTATTTATCTATGTATATATATTTATTTATATGTATATTTGTTTACGTATATCTTATTTATTTATCGTGTAGTTTATTTATGTTCGTAGTTTAGTTACACTTATTTATATACATATATATTTATTTATAGATTCAGTTAGTTATGTGCAATATCCACTATCGTGATATGCGTGTATGTATTTATTTAGTTATTTTTTTTTTTGCTTTTATATATCGTATCGTACTTAAATAGCTAGTTATGTATTTGCATATGCACTTACGTTGCTACAGAACAGAAACTCACACAGCTGTTTGGAGGTCATTGCCCCAATGTATACAGGCAGAATTGCACATACTTTCGTATCCATATGTTTATGCTAAATCTCCTCTATGCCCGGCTAAACAGATCGTGGGGTTCTTCACCACGTCTAAACATATCAAATACAGGAAGCTGTCCTTTGTCCTTTCCGCCATAGGACTCTGGAAAGCCCCGAGTGTTGTTACAGCTCCCTGCAAAAGAAAAATTTAAGAAAACAAAACATCTAATAACAAAAATAAACCTACAAAATAATTTTCCTTTTTTCAAAATAAACAACTGTCAGACACAAAAACAAGATGGTGGGGAAAGAAATTCGATCCTCGAAAGAATTTCGATCTTCGAAGATGGATGAAAAAAGGTGGTGCCAAGCCAGTGAAGCTTAGAACCAACAAATTTTTTTATAGGGTAAGGTAGGGAACGGGTAGCTTAAAACAGCTACTTAGCTAGCGTGAGAACGACAAATAGCGGGGTTACCAATCGGCAAAAAAATTAAGAGCAAAACAAAACAAAACAAAAAAACCGCAGCCAAGTAATCACGCCAGAAGTAAACTGGACAGTGGCGTGACAAAGTGTGTGCGTACACAGAAAAAAAAATATAAAAAATAAAACTTAGAGATAAAGGAAAAGAAGATAGCAGTGTCCAAGTGCCAAAAAAAAAAAAACAAATAAAACAAAGAAAAACGAAAAACAAAAAGGTGAAAAGATAAAAAAAGAGGAAAATAAATTGTTGTTTTCATTAATATTTAGTAGCATACCCCAAAGGCGCTAAAATGCCTTGTTAAGGAATTATCAGGAGGTGTAGAAAGCAGAGCTCGGTTGGAGATGAGGTAAGCTGGTGATCGTTATCCACTCTTAGGGGAAATCCTAAAAACGGCCACCGGATTTCCAGGTTGGGAGGGGAAAGGCCAGCGCTGATCAACACCACAGCGCCCCTCAGCATCGTAAGTTCCGTCCGATTTATTATGTTATTTGGTTATGGTTCGTAAAGTTTAGTCGGCATGATATATGTTTTTTTGTAGTAATAGGTCCCGTCAAAGAGTGAGGACAAGAACCAGCCCCATCCGGCGAGCATAGCCGTGCCTCGCAAGCATGCCACGTTCCTCACTCGGAGACATCCCTTCCTTTCCTTTCCCAGTCCAGTCCACATCCTGGTTTCCGGTCCTCTTCTCAACTCCAACGCCCTCTATAATCCTCCAATCCTTTCTAGTACTTTTTACCTTCCTTACCTGTCCTATCCTACACACACTAACTACCCCCTGGTTATTACAAAAAATGGCGCCCAACGTATGTGCTTGTCAAATGTCCGTCCTAGTCGTCCGCCGCAGATGTTCCTATGGCCATCATCAAAGGATCCGTAAGTCTTCAAGTGGGAGTCAGTTGACATACCAACTTGAATTGCGACGGGTGACATTGATGATGACCACAGAAGCAACTCAAATTTTTAGTCTTACGTCTTTTTCTACTCTTCTCTTTTAAATGTAAATTTTACTTTTCTATCTTAAACTTTAATTTTCCTTTTCTTTCTTATTGTGATATTACACGGTTTCAGTGACCTCGTTTATGTATTGTTATAGCATGCACTTGTAGCACTGTTCCGTCCTTATATATTAGCTTTCTTATATGTTTACCAATTGAATTGCTCCAAGTCTTCCAGCAAAGGCCCCAGGCTGGTCTGGAATTGCGGGAGCAATAAGAGAAGTATTTTGTGTCTCGTTTTGTGTCTGGTTTTAAATTTTTGTTTACCTATTTACTTTGCTGAGAGATAACATCACGTCCGTCCGCAGTCAAACGTCCAAGATCATTAGCTTTATCATCATCGCATCCGCCGAGAAAAACTTGCTGTTACACCTCCTATGCTAAAAAAGAAAAAAAAAAAAACCCCAAATACATTTTCCTCTTTATTACATAAAATATATACATATATTACATACATAAGTTTACACACATTAAAACATATATATACAAGCAGGGATTTTTGGAGTTTTTCTTTTTGTCATTCGTGATTAGTATTTACTTGTATACTATTTTTTTTATTAGTCATAATCAAATTGATCGTTAACTATTTGTTTATTTGTTATTGATTTATTTATTTGGTATTTATTCATTTATTTGTTATCTATTTATTCACAATTTATTTACCTATTTATAACTCATTTATTTACTTATCTGTCTGATTGAATTAATTGTTTAGTCATACATTAGTAGTACTATAGGTATATACATATATACACATTTTTTTTGTTGCTTACTATTTACAACCCACATAATACATCCTTTTGAAGCACAATACTTAAAATTTTAGTCGCAAGGCATCTGCTACTTATTACTTTATTATTATTTAAAATTTACATGTTAGTATATAAGTATATATTGGTTTTGGTTTTCTTCATTTACATAGGAGAATATAGTATAGTTACATAAGTTCCTTCTTCCTTCCTTCTTGTTAATTATAAAATTGGCTCATACAGCACTCTTCATATTTGATTTATCTTGTGTTGCGTTACACTCCCTAGGCACGTTGAGAATTTCGACCTAAAACCAAAAAAAAAATAAACATTCTTTATACCTTTATATACATATATATCTGTGTCCCAAAAAATATAGTTTCAAGTTCCTAGTTTTGTAGCACCTTTTCAAAATGAATGAGTGTGAAAAAGAGAGACAAAAACTTAGGAGAAGCAGCGAATTTGAAGAAAATCGCAGACTTACCAGAGCACAAGTTTCTCACATGATGACAGGTGCGATACCAAAAGTCCAGCACAGTCCACCAGCAGGTAAAGTACCACCTGCAACATCAACTGCACCACCGAGAAATAATGAAAATGCTACTCACGCTGTACCACTGCAACAAATTCCAGCTGTTACTTCTAATTATCCACCGTCTAGTAGTTCGTTCTCACAGTTCCCACCTCCTTCCAACCCTCTTAGCCGTAGTGGTTCGAGCGACTCCATAGACCCACCATCTTTTAGTAGTCTTAGTCAGCAGGGAGCCGTAGGGGTACAATCACTCAATCCAAGCAATCGGTCCAGCGTTACTATTGTAGAAAAACAAAAATACATGAACAACACACAGAATAACATCGAAGACAGAAATAATATACCGTCAGACATAAGAACTTATGTTAACCTGGCAGTGGTGAATGCATATTCTTCCTACAACGAGGCTCTAAAAGAAGAAATCGCAAACCCGCTAAAAGAAGAAATGCGAAGAAGCTTCCTCGAATTTACGAGAAGCATAAACGAACTCATTCAACCACTGCTAAGGCAAACCAATAAAGAGTCATCACAGGAGCCATGTCAAGCCTCGCAACAAATGGAGGAACAACACCTAACACACCATCAAGAACCAGTGATGAATCATCCTGAAAAGAAATGTCCACAAACAAATTTTAATTCCCATTTAAACCCATCATCACAACCATTTCTGCCTAGGGAATCTCATTTTCCAAGCTCGAATTACCATGGGATAAACCAGCAGAAACATCAAACACATCAGATGCCACAAAGACAAACTCTGGGGATGGTCCAGAGCCCGCCACAATATGCACCAAATCCGAGGTACCACACAAACATAAAAGGCCCAATTAAAATCGACAAGTGGGGCATTTACCTCGAAGGTAAACCGGATTCTCTAACCGTGGAAGATTTTATTTTCCGATTAGAAACTCTCCAACGATTTCCACATTCTCCTCTCTGGTACCGCATACGAATGGTATTGGCAATTTAAAAGAGCTAATTATTATTCAGATTGGCCATCTCTGCGTGATGCACTTATGCGTCAATTCCGCAATTCAAATAATGAGAGACCTTATGGACCGCAGACAGGGTGCCGGAGAATCGATCGATGAGTTCTTCGCTGAGACCGCCAAGCTCAGATCACAAATGACCATCCAAGCCCCAGAGTTTGAAATTGTCAAAATAATTAAAAGAAATTTAAATACAAGAATTGGAAAGTTGGTTTATCCCATGGCAATTTTCACTTTGGACCAACTAAGGAACGCCTGCAAAGATGCAGAGAACGCTTTTCCGATAAGGGAAAGACATCAAGGTAAGTATAACCTTAGTCCACTAGACTATGAAGACTTGGAGGAAGACGTTATGCAGGCAAGGGAGATGGCAGCCATGCAGTATGGTGATCCGCGGCCAAAACCTACAAAAAATTCTGCAGAGCCACGAAAATTGTGTTGCTGGAACTGCAGGGCTGAGGGTCACACCTTCATGGATTGCCCCTCTAGTAGCAGAAATATATTTTGCTATAGGTGTGGAAAAGAGGGAGTGATAACCCCCAAATGTCGCCGGTGCAACCCGGGAAACATTCAAGGGAACGTGATGTCGACGGGGAAGTCGCGTTCGACGCAAATCCCCGAATAAACAATAATGGTTTTGTCATAATTCAAATAGAAGAAGATAACAATAGTAATGATGGACACCTAAAAATATTAAAGAGGACGGAAGAAGAAAAAAAAATAAAAAAGCCGGAAATTCCAGAAATAAAACCTCTACATGTAAGATTGCAGGAATATGAAAGAGCTAGATATAGAATCATAGGTAGAAAAAACATGGTAACTAAGAAAATTCTAAAAGCTAGGGAAAGGTATAAAATAAGAAAAGAAATCAGAAGAGCGATAGCGTCAACTATAGTCGACACATCCTCTGACCCAAGGCCCTACGCCAAAATAAAAATTAGAGAATGTGAAGTATTGGGGTTACTAGATAGTGGAGCCACTATAAGTATATTAGGGAAAAATTGTGAAAAGTTAGTAAAAATACTAAACTTACCCTTTAATTATTTAAGAAATACTGGCGTTAAAACAGCCGACGAAAAAAACCAGGCTATAATCGGCAAAGTTACAGCACCGGTAGAGTAAAAAGGTGTGTCCAAGCCGATTACATTTTTCTTAGTGCCAAGTCTTGAACAGGAGTTATATCTGGGAATCAATTTCTGGAAGGCTTTCCAAATAGCGCCTGAAATAATTAGTTCAATTACACTACCAGTTAATACATATGATGCAAATACTCACCATTTATCAGCACGATATCAGTCCAGACTAGAGGCAGTCAAAACAAAATTTCGCTGTTTCACCCAGCATGGTCTCGGAAAAACATCCTTGGAGGAGCATGTCATCAACACCGGGGATGCGGAACCTGTCAAGCAACGTCACTACCCTGTTTCCCCAGCCATACAAGATCTTTTATACGCAGAGATAGACCGAATGATAGGCCTTGGCGTTATCGAGGAGAGTGAGAGCCCGTGGTGTTCGCCCGTTGTACTCATACGAAAACCAGGTAAAAATCGACTTTGCCTGGATTCTCGTAAAGTCAACGAGCTTACTAAAAAGGACGCTTACCCTCTCCCCCATATCGACGGACTTCTCAGTCGGCTACAGGACACGTATTTTATCAGCAGTGTCGATTTAAAGGATGCCTTCTGGCAGATACCGCTGGAGAAACAGAGTAGGGAGAAAACTGCTTTTACTGTTCCGGGGAGACCCTTATACCAGTTTACCGTCATGCCCTTTGGGTTGTGTAATGCTGCCCAAAGGATGTGTAGGTTAATGGATAAGGTCATCCCATCCCGTTTAAGAGAAAGAGTTTTCGTATATCTCGATGACTTGCTCATCGTGTCTCCAGACTTCGAAACCCATCTCGCTTTGCTCGAGGAGGTCGCGTTGTGCTTGCGGAAAGCGGACCTCACCATCAACTTAACCAAGTCGAAGTTTTGCTTCAGAGAGCTTCGGTACTTAGGTTATATAGTTGGTGGTGGAATGCTAAAGACCGATCCGGCCAAAGTCGAAGCGGTTGTCGACCTACCAGTTCCGAAAAACCGCAAGCAAGTATGCAGTCTACTCGGCCTCGCTGGGTGATACAGACGATTCATCAGGGACTTTTCAAGCCTGACTGCCCCTCTAACTGAAACCCTGAAGAAAAATAAGGAACCTTTTTGCATGACTGATGAGGCGCGGGAAGCCTTCGAATCACTAAAACAGGCCTTAACAACTGCCCCGGTACTCATCCACCCTGATTTTTCTAAAAGATTCTTCATCCAGTGCGACGCTTCTGATTTGGGAATAGGAGCAGTTCTATTCCAATTCAACGAAGCTAAAGAAGAATGTCCCATCGCGTACTTCTCCCAAAAATTAAATTCATGTAGACGAAATTATAGTGTGACAGAGAAAGAATGTCTAGCAGCGGTACTGGCCGTCCAGAAATTCAGACCTTACGTGGAAGGCATGGCGTTTACCATCATCACCGACCATTCAAGTATACGGTGGTTGATGGGCCTCAAGAACCTGTCCGGTAGGCTTGGAAGATGGAGTCTGGAGCTCCAGAAATACACATTCCAAATTGAGCACCGAAAGGGATCGCTTAACATAGTACCTGATACTCTGTCCCGTGCACACATTGACAGCCTTGAATTGAAAGACATCGCTCCGCTCGTCGATCTTGATGCCGACGCCTTCAAGTCTGAAGAATACGTAGAGCTGGTGGAAACGGTCCGACAACACCAAGATGAATTGCCAGACCTTAAAATTAAAGAAGACTATGTGTATAAGCGGTCGCTACCACCGTACGGAGATGAGTCCACGGTTGAACATAACTGGAAGTTATGGATTCCGTCGGATCTCACAGAGGAGTTGATTTCGCGAGCACATAATCCTCCGAAAGCTTCACATGGTGGTATTGCGAAAACTATACACAGGATAAGGCAATTCTTCTATTGGCCAAATATGACTGTTCAAATCCGTCAATATGTGTCCAATTGCGTTACATGTAAACTTTGTAAACCGTCTAATATCATACAACGTCCGCCAATGTCATCAAATTTTTGTACAGATCGTCCATTCCAAAACTATATATAGATTTCTTGGGACCGTACCCCAGATCAAAATCTGGAAAAAAATATGTATTTGTAGTCCTTGACCATCTGTCAAAATTTGTGTTGTTAAAAGCGCTTAAAAATGCAAGTTCATCCAGTGTTGTCCAGTATTTACAAGATGTGTTTAATTTATTCGGTGTACCACAAATAATACATTCGGACAATGGTAAGTAGTTCTTGGCAAAAGATTTCCAAAATCTTCTGACAAACCTGCAAATACGACACCTGAGAACTGCAAATTACTCGCCTCAATCGAATGCGTCTGAGAGAGTTAATAGATCAATTATCACGGCCATAAGATCCTACATCACGGATGACCATCGTGATTGGGATCTTCACCTAAGTGACATAGCTGGGTCGTTGAGGAGTTCTGTGCATAGTTCAATCGGTGTGTCACCATACTTTGCCTTGTTTGGTACGAATATGATGACACATGGAAGCTGCTACGAACTGGCTCAACGACTTAATGCTGTGGAGGACGGAGAACTATTGACCCTCTCAAGACAAAATCGATTGCAGTGCTTGAGAAACAGGATAAAGCAGAACATAAAGAGTTCTTACAAAAGAAGCGCAAACACATACAACACAAGAACACGACTGGTTCGATTTATACCTGGCCAAGAGGTTTGTAGAAAAAATTTCGTTTTAAGTGACACGTCCAAGTACTTAACGTCCAAGCTGTGTCCTAAATATGTTAAATATCGTGTTGTCAGACCAATTGGTCGGAACATGTATGAATTAGAAAATCTGGTCGGAAAGGAAATCGGAGTCTACCACGCGAAGGACATAAAACAGTGATAGCAACGTAAAATCACAAAAGTACGTGCGTATGTAATCATAGAGCTATTTGTCTTGTTAATTATGATAATTTATTTATTTATTTACTGATTAATTTATTTATTTATTTATATGGGTATAAGTAGAGAATATAGACTGAAGTAGGATAAGGCATTAATTTATGTATGTAAGTGTATAAAGAATAATTTATTTATTTATATATTTATATGTATTTATTTATTTATTTATTTATTTATTGATTTATTGTCATTTATTATTACCTATTTAGTATTTATCTATGTATATATATTTATTTACATGTATATTTGTTTACGTATATCTTATTTATTTATCGTGTAGTTTATTTATGTTCGTAGTTTAGTTACACTTATTTATATACATATATATTTATTTATAGATTCAGTTAGTTATGTGCAATATCCACTATCGTGATATGCGTGTATGTATTTATTTAGTTATTTTTTTTGCTTTTATATATCGTATCGTACTTAAATAGCTAGTTATGTATTTGCATATGCACTTACGTTGCTACAGAACAGAAACTCACACAGCTGTTTGGAGGTCATTGCCCCAATGTATACAGGCAGAATTGCACATACTTTCGTATCCATATGTTTATGCTAAATCTCCTCTATGCCCGGCTAAACAGATCGTGGGGTTCTTCACCACGTCTAAACATATCAAATACAGGAAGCTGTCCTTTGTCCTTTCCGCCATAAGACTCTGGAAAGCCCCGAGTGTTGTTACAGCTCCCTGCAAAAGAAAAATTTAAGAAAACAAAACATCTAATAACAAAAATAAACCTACAAAATAATTTTCCTTTTTTCAAAATAAACAACTGTCAGACACAAAAACAAGATGGTGGGGAAAGAAATTCGATCCTCGAAAGAATTTCGATCTTCGAAGATGGATGAAAAAAGGTGGTGCCAAGCCAGTGAAGCTTAGAACCAACAAATTTTTTTATAGGGTAAGGTAGGGAACGGGTAGCTTAAAACAGCTACTTAGCTATTCAGCGTGAGAACGACAAATAGCGGGGTTACCAATCGGCAAAAAAATTAAGAGCAAAACAAAACAAAACAAAAAAACCGCAGCCAAGTAATCACGCCAGAAGTAAACTGGACAGTGGCGTGACAAAGTGTGTGCGTACACAGAAAAAAATATATAAAAAATAAAACTTAGAGATAAAGGAAAAGAAGATAGCAGTGTCCAAGTGCCAAAAAAAAAAAAAATAAAACAAAGAAAAACAAAAAACAAAAAGGTGAAAAGGTAAAAAAAAAAGGAGGAAAATAAATTTTTGTTTTCATTAATATTTAGTAGCATACCCCAAAGGCGCTAAAATGCCTTGTTAAGGAATTTTCAGGAGGTGTAGAAAGCAGAGCTCGGTTGGAGATGAGGTAAGCTGGTGATCGTTATCCACTCTTAGGGGAAATCCTAAAAACGGCCACCGGATTTCCAGGTTGGGAGGGGAAAGGCCAGCACTGATCAACACCACAGCGCCCCTCAGCATCGTAAGTTCCGTCCGATTTATTATGTTATTTGGTTATGGTTCGTAAAGTTTAGTCGGCATGATATATGTTTTTTTGTAGTAATAGGTCCCGTCAAAGAGTGAGGACAAGAACCAGCCCCATCCGGCGAACATAGCCGTGCCTCGCAAGCATGCCACGTTCCTCACTCGGAGACATCCCTTCCTTTCCTTTTCCAGTCCAGTCCACATCCTGGTTTCCGGTCCTCTTCTCAACTCCAACGCCCTCTATAATCCTCCAATCCTTTCTAGTACTTTTTACCTTCCTTACCTGTCCTATCCTATACATACTAACTACCCCCTGGTTATTACAAGTTGTAAAAGTATAAAATAGAAGTAAAACAATTAAATTTCGAAATAAAAAATTTGTAATTTAAAAAATTGATAACTACCTCAATTGTTTTCCTGTACACAATCGGGAACAGAGGCGCCAAAGGGGTTAAGTTGCTTTACAATCCAATGCTCATCAGTCTATTTCTTTGGTCTTCAAGATTTAGGTAAATTTTCAATGATTTTATTTTTTTTATTTTATTTATTTATTTATTAAAATATCAATATACAATTATTGTAAATTGTTACTAACATAAAAATTGTAAGAGCAATTAGCAGCATAGGCTTTCGGCTCTTAGAATAGTTAACATTACTAAATAGGAATTTTAAGCTTTACAAGTATATTTTTGATTATATTTATATTGCTTCGAGTGTGATCCTTGAGGAGCTTCAGTAGATTTTGACTTAAACTAAAGGTGTTTTGTAGTGTTGAATGAGTTGATATGTAGCATGAACTCAATGAGTGTATTGCGGTTAATGTGCTGAAAAAACTGGGTCAGATTGGAGGGGACTCTTTTCTGATCAGGTGCTGGTGAGTGTATATGGCCCAGAGGGAGTCAAATGAACATGTAATATCAAACTTGCAAATGTTTTTTTTGGGTATTTTAGTAGAATTCTTTCGGGGTTGACTGTCGAATAGTGGTATTTATAATATTCCCACTTATGAATGTGTGTCTTTGCATCAAGGCGAGAGAGCTCGTTGTTGGTAAAGGTGGGAGCCTTAAGGGCGGAGTTTGCAGCAGAGCCTGCGAACTCATTCCCCTTTATTCCTACATAACCCGGTGTCCACATGAGTTTGATCTTAAATCTTGATTTGATTAGAATATCACTGACTTTGGCACTATAACAGTGTCACTTCAAACGTTATGGTATCTTAGCGTGAAAAGAGGGCAACAACTGGAGCCCGATTGCTTTTTCAACCAACTGTATTACAATTTAATATTACTCACCTCAATTTCTTTCTCCATATTATAGACTATTTTGAACTTAATTTGCAAAAAAAAAACATAGCGCTCGATCAAAAGCACCCGGCACAACACAACACTGGAAATAACAATAATGCATTGTACAAACGAGAGAGAACAATGGACAGCCATTGCTGGCAAACTGACAACATAAAAATGACGAAAGTTCTAATCGAATCGAAAATTTTCGACAAGTAAAGAAAAAAAAAAAAAAAAAAAAAAAAAAAAAAAAAACACTGTGGCGCTGACAGCCCGGTATGGGCCATGGCCTAGCTTCTTGACACTCATTTGTGTTGCTCATGTTGTCATTTTAGTCACATCTGAGCGGGGCCTACGGTTTATCGCCGAGTCCGAACGGCACTCCTTAGAAGCTTTTTCGTAGGCAATATTACTTTCGGGAGTTTGCCATTGCCCGCCGAAAGGGTGATGGCGATTTGAAAAACTGTTGATGACCCAGCCAGGAATCGAACCCAGACTGTCTGCGTGATAGTCCAATGAGCTAACTATCGCGCCATCGCCATCGCCGACAAGTGAAGACATCAATGAAAAAATTATAGAATTGTAAACAATTTATATTGATCATTTTAAGTTACATAAACACACTGCATTAGATGACAACGATAAGAATTAGGCCTCGTAGAAGTAGCATTTTCCGGCAGGTGCTAGTTCTTTAAACAACGAGAATGAGCCTATGCAGCCGAACATCTTGCAGCTCTGCTAAAAAGCCCTACCTCCCCGTGGCGCGCCATCTAGGAATCTCATTGGAGATTGCGAAATGAAGCGGACGAATGGCGAGTTTCCTACGCCATAAATTATGATTGGAGTCGGACAAACAAAACCAGACCTTATCCGGGCTACTCCGACATATGTGGAGCTCAGGTCAGTGGGCATTTCCAAGACATAGTCAGGGTCTTGGAAAAGAGATGGTGGTGGACGAGCCCTATGTGGGCCAACGGCAGCGCTTACATCCCTGAACGGGATACTGGCTTCGGTGTAACAACACCTCGTCCTAAGGACATTAAAAATAGAACTGGTTCTCCAGGTTGTTGGTTGTGCCGCCGAGGTCACTGCCCGACCATTTAAAAAAAAATTACGTTAAGAAACATCAACAAGGCTCGGATATGGACGGATATACTGTTGACGACCCACTCAAACGATTTAAGAACAATGAGCTTCGGATATGCACGTGGAATGATAGGTCTCTTAATAGGCCACGTTCAGCCGAACAACTAGCGGAGGCCCTAGACGCCATCCAAGAAATGCGATGGGAATGAAATCCACATCAAAAAAACAAGCAGGGCTTATTTGGATGCGGATTTGTCGGGGGCAGACTAAGACAAGAAGTCCTGAGCTTCCGGCATGTGAGTGTGTGCCTGTTCCAAAAATGCAACCACTGATGTTTTCTCTCTTTCTACAAATGAAAAAGGTAACCGGCAACTCCCAACAGTTAAACATAAGTCCACAGACAAATGCAAAAAGCTGTGAACTCGTAGTTTACGGGAAAGAGACAAGATAATACTGACTAAACTTGGTAAATATTAAAAGGAGTGCTGTTGCCAGCACATTGATTCTATTCTTATACTAAGTAATCTAATCCAATTCTTATTTCTTTTAAAAACTACAATAAAAAAAATTCAAAAAATAAAAAATAAAAATTCATTTGATTTAGCTCGATGACACCTTGTTGTAGCCAAGGTACGGTTGCGGATATCCGAAACTACGCCATGACAAACTAATTCTGTGAAGAAATTCGACGTCAGAGGGCTACAATCGCAGAGACCGCCAAGTTTTTTTCCTATTGCGTGTCTATAAACCTCTCAAGAGGTCCAATACCACCAGCATCAAGCATCGAAGATCATTGGAAACAATGTCAAAACGCCATCAGAGATGCCGCTTATGATGTGCTGGGTTCCACTCGTCCACCACAACGAAAGCCCTAGTTCGATGATGAATGCCGGCAAGTACATGCAGCTAAGTAAGATGCGTATAAAGCGGCGTTGCATAGAAGGACCAGAGCAGCTAATGAGCTCTATGAGCGGAAGAGGAGAATCAAGCACCGGCTTCTCGGGACTTCTTCTTGGGACACATCATCTCATCCGAAGGGGTAAGGACAGACCCAGAAAAGATCGAAGCGGTGAAAAATTGGCCAGTTCCAAGAGACAAACACCAACTGAGAAGCTTTCTGGGACTCGCTACCTACAAGAGGCGGTTTGTGAAGGATTTTGCTGGAATCGCATCATCAACTAACAGAAAAGGGAAAACAATTCACATGGTCAAGTGAATGCGAAAGAAGCTTCAAAACTCTCAAACAACAATTATGTGAGGCCCCCATACTAGCGTACCCTACTCCAGGAAAAACATTTATTGGGGATGCAGAAGCCAGTAACGTCGGAATTGCAGCTGTCCTTTCGCAAATGCATGACGGGCAAGAGAAAGTAGTTTCCTACTTTAGTAAGGTGCTCTCTAGGCCAGGAAGGAACTACTGTGTTATCAGGCTTCTTGCTTTGGTCTTGGCAACAAAGCATTTCCATAAGTATCTGTACGGACGAAAATTCATTCTTCGCACAGGCCATGCGTCTGTGAAGTGGTTGCTGCAATTTAAAAATCCTGTAGGACAAGTCGCAAGGTGGATTGAACGAATCCAGATGTACGACTACTAGATACAGCATCGAAAGGGAAGCCTTCACTCTAATGCGGATGCTCTGTCCCGGCGACCTTGCAAATTTGATTGCAAACATTGCGCACAACAAGAAGAAAAAGATGTGGTATCCACCCAACGGCTAAGAGCTGAGCCCACTGATGGTTGGAATGAAAGTGAAATCTGAAACGCCCAAAGAGAGGATCCGGATATCGAGCCAATACTCGCCTGGAAAGAACATGAAGAAAAACAAGATTGGCAAGAAATATCCAATAAAAGTTCCGAACTAAAGGCATACTGGGCACAGTGGGACTCGCTTCATGTTCAAGATGGTGTTTTGAGAAGAATGTGGAAAAGCTCGGATGGAAAGTCGTTTGTGATGCAACTCGTTGAAGACGACTATGTCGCAGACCTCAGACAGTTTATTAGGGACGTGCACCAAAGAACCAGGGATAAGATTAAGATAATCAGTGACCGAATGAAAACGAGGTATATCAAGGCGACAACAGGATTCTAGGAAGGAGATCTAGTGTGGCTATATAACCCTCATAGACGGAAAGGCGTATCACCCAAATTACAGCAAGACTGGGAAGGACCATATAAAGTCGTAAAACGCATCAACGATGTTGTCTATCGCATTCAACGAGGAAGAGGCAAGATGAAAGTGGTTCATGTAGATCGAACACATCGCTATATTGGGCACATTGTCGAAGAGTTTGTTCGGGACGAACAAGTTTAAGAGGGGGATATTATGGTATATATGTGATTAAATCAAGAATTCTGTGTTGCATAACTTTAGGATCATACAAACTCTCCACGTTGTATTCTAATGCTAAACACACTTTTTGGGGCTCAAGATATGTTTCCCAAAAAGGTTTGTGAAGGTGGTATAGAACACAACTGCGACTTCCATTCGACGGGTAAGCTGACTTATTGGCCGACAGACACAATGAAAATATCCGATCTTGTCAATTTTTTTCGTTTTAAAGGAAAAGAAACGTAAAGAACTAGAAACTTAATACAGAGAAATGTACTGGCTACTTCGTAAATATTCAAAGCCAAGCGTAGAAAACAAGCTGCTTTTATACAAGCAGGTGCTAAGACCGATGTGGACTTATGGTATACTGGTATACAACTCGGGGGTTGTAGCAAGAAAACAATTATTAGTATTTTACAAACTTTTGAAAATAAAGTCCTACGAGAAATTGTACATGCACCATGGTTTACAAGAAATAATGACCTGCATCGTGACCTTGAAGTTACTTCTGTCGAAGATGAAGCAAGAAACTTCGCAAGAAAACATAAGATCTGGTTAAACGGGCATATTAATAATGCAGTCCTAGAAATTCGGGAAGAACAAAATTGATTGGGCCGTCTTCAAAAAACTAAACCTCTGGATCTGGCACGAAAAAAACGGAACATGTAGGATCTTTCAATGGAAAATAACCCTCTGTTATCGGCTAGATGAGCCTAGAACTAATTTATAATGGTTGGAGAAGAAGTTTCCGAGCGCTTGCAATATAATTAAACAATAACTTAATTTCTTATGTTTTTATTTGTCTATATTTGATGACGAGGTGGATTCAACTGTGCTCTAAGTACTAACCTCGTAATCTGTGTACCTTGTAATAGCTGTTTTTTCTTTGCATTGGTACGTATATGGTCATTGACCCTGCCTTGCATCTTATGTGCCATACCGTTAATTTATAATGCACTTATTAAGAGTGTTTTACTTCGATTCTATCGACGAGTTAGCTACCGGCAAGGGGGATAGTTTCGGGATTGGATGTTTCAATATTGAGTTTAGGGTTTTTATGGTCATCACGCGCGTAAGACCATCAGAGCCCGGATGTATTTCGATAACTCGCGCTAGCAGCCACGCGGATGGTGGGCGATTGTCTTCTGTGACTAAAACAATATCGCCAATTTTGCTGTTGGTATGAGTTTGCAGCTGTTTTGGTCGATGTTGAAGCATGTGGAGATATGTTGAACTCCACTGTTTACAAAAGTCTTGTATAAAACGCTGCATGAACTTCCATCTGTCCAAATTGTGGAGTTTCTTTTCCTTTAAATTTCCTTCTGGAAGTGCTGGCAGTGGTGCCCCGACTAAGAAATGGCCTGGTGTTAGGACATTTGAGTCATCTGGATCTGTTGGCATCGGACACAGCGGGCGGGATCTGGGGCAAGCTTCAAGTAAGAAGTGTTACATACTCTTAGAATGTGAGTTTGGCTGCCCCAATGGTTCTCTTCAGGTGGTGTTTTATTGACTTTACTCCCGCCTCCAACAGCCCCCCGAAGTGTGGTGACAATGGAGGGTTTAAGTGTCATGATGTACCTTGTGTTGTCAAATTTTCTGCGGATGCGAACTTGGCTTCGTTTCTGAGCTCATTGTTTGCTCCCTTAAAATTTGTTCCGCAGTTGCTGAACATGTTGCTGCAGCTTCCTCGTCTTGCGACAAATCTTCTGAATGCTGCAGCACTTAGGTCGCTAACGAGTTCGATGTATGGCCTTTCTGACCAGATACACAAACATGGCTATGTATCCCTTTGTCGATCTGTTGCACCTCTCTTTCCATAATTTTATTTCAATTGGGCCAGCGACTAGACACCCGTATTTGTAAAAGGTCGGCTAACCCTTATCCGTTGTGCTGGTAGGTTTTCCATTAGCTGTTGTTGCATTTGGGTATTGTAGCGATGGCATCGGATATATCCGTGGATCGTTGATTTGATCATTCCTTTCAAGTTTGGAATCCAATAGCTCATTCGAATTTCAGCCATCATCATCGGTTGTCCACCATGCATGGTTCGTTGATGAACGTTGGTTACGTAAGAAAAGTCATGTCTTTGGTGAAGGATGATTGGATGCCGTTGGTGGAATTGTAAAACTGAGTTGAGCCACCATCCTTAACAGTTCCTCTTCATCCAGAAATGGATTCAGATTGCGAATCATACTTCCTTTCGGTATTGCCTACTTCTGCTGAAGTGCCTTGATTTCTTCCTGGAACATATCCCTTTGAACGAGTTTCACAAGTTGATCATGTGGTGACCTTCGTTCATTTGCTGTAAGGGGAGTTGTGTTTAGCATTATTTGTTTTTTCGGGTTTTTTAAATTGGTCAAATAACGCCGCCGTGTTGAAAATTTTTGAAAAAATGCATTGTTGAGCAAAATGCTGAGGAGACTAGTGACTGGTCTTTTCTTTCCTTACTTTCCATTTGTGGAATTGTGGATCCAATGTCAGATGGGTTGCCCTTACTGCCTACATGTCTCCACGTTGCCTTGCTGGTTAACCTTTGGATTTCGGTTAATCTGTTGGCTACAAAGGTGTTCCTTTATCCAAGCTAAGGTGATCATGGAATCCCACCAAGCAAAGATCTCTGCCTCTTCCAGTTGCATAGCGGTGGTGATTTCGTGCAGAAGTCTTGCCAAAATGATCTTGGCCTTGATGACGCATAGGGCTTTCTATCCCAATGGACCAAAGAGGCGTGCGATGTCGGCCAAAAAGGATCATTTAGTGTAATGTTCGACCTTGGTACGTCGATTTTAAAACTAAAGGTATCTCTGG
Organism: Volucella inflata; assembly: GCA_928272305.1. Taxonomy (NCBI): domain Eukaryota; kingdom Metazoa; phylum Arthropoda; class Insecta; order Diptera; family Syrphidae; genus Volucella; species Volucella inflata. The sequence goes on along the minus strand of OV743716.1, from coordinate 88,074,224 downwards.
CTGGATGCCATTGGATACCCACCATTGGGTATCCACCTCAAAAGCAGGCCTTTCATCAAAAGCACCCCCGTGAACGCGGATCACGAAATTCTTCGCGGACAAATACGGCATCACCATCAGCAATTGTAAAATGTTCCTGCCATCTCACCACATAAGTAATCGAAGCTTTAAACTCGACCTCCCTATTAGATATTAGAACGACACACCTATCAACAAACAGGATAAAACGAAGCTTAATTCTAAGTTACCTAATCCCGATTCCAACTCCCGTTCCAAATCTGACTCTAATTGGAGATTTTAAACTAACATATTCCCCAATTTCGGCCCTCCCATTCACATCCCGAACTGATTTCAACATTCCTCCAATTATGTTGCACCTGCAGCCTCCGTTCCACGCATCTCTTTCAAATTAACACCAATCGCTCACACTTACTCCTCTGAAATACCATAACCCTCTGCACATGCTCCCACTAGCACTTCTTTCCCTAAATTCGATCTTAAAACCGGAGCCAAATATCCCAATTTCATTAGGTCCCATATTATAAATCCCTCCCCTGAAAATGGGTCTTATACCCCTTCAATTACCACTGCATCGCCCTCAAAATCTTCGTCCACCTGGCCCATATTTGACCCCCTTCCGCCTCCCACAGTTAACATTACCCAACAAACTCTTGACACAACTTTTGACTTTACAAGTCTGAGGAACTTATATATCAAGTTTCACGAAACTTTCAATATGTCTCCCCAAAAAGTCTCAGACGACCTTGCTACTTTCGGTAACTATTTTTTCGTCCCTAACGTGCTATCATTGCCAGTGTTTCGACCATTCGCTCCTAGCCCTCTCGAAATAACCCTACTCTTACCTTCTAATATCAAAACGTAAGAGGACTGCGAACTAAGACGCGTGCCGTCTTGCGCCAATCTCACGTTCTCCCATTTGAGGTCTACGCTCTGACCGAAATTAATCTAATTCCTGATATAAAGAATCATCTATCTATCAGCTATCAGCAATCGAATGCTACCAACATTTGTTCAAATAATAAACTTATTTGATTCTCTCGATGATATCATCATATTCGGCGATTACAATCTACCTCAGCTGCACTAGACTCAGTCAGATGATGAATGTTTTTTTATCGCTTATCCTAACTCGAGTAAAGAATGTCTCTTCCTGGATGAGCTCATAGACTCTAGCTTATGCTAAGTTAGTGGTGTCTCCAACTATATGGGTAGGCACTTAGACCTCATTTTCCTCACTGATCCCATATATTCCTCTGTCTCGCTCTGTCCCATTTCTCGGTTCATTCGGATATGTAAGTATTCTTCAATAACACCTATACACAAAATGGGATTAAAGAGCAAAGTCACTAATTACAGCCCTATAGCTAAACTTTCTCATATACCCAAACTAATCGAGAGCATTTTGTATGAAGCTTTAAGCTTCCAGTGCAAATCTTTTATTTCCCCAAATCAACTACCACTAACCTCGTAGAATTCGTGTCCTCAGTTCTCTTAGAAAGTGGTTAAGAAGTTGACGTTAGTCCGGTTTTTTTGTGAATTCGCTATCCGCTTAAAAAGTAATTTGCATGTTAATTATAACAATAACATAGCGATGAACGCTCAGTCAATTTATCCCCGCTATCTACTCGTATTAAGTGGATATAAAACAGTGCTTCCAAATCATATTTTCTTCTTTTCGGATGAATTTTTTTGACGAATAAGCAGAAATTTCAACCATTCGCCTACAAATTTTCTTCAAAAACAATTTAAATTTGTTCACCAACCGACAAATGAACCACCACTAAATGCCATGGAGATGTCTGTGCTACCAAGTTTTCATGATGAACTTTTAAATGGGGATGGATCGTTTTTTTGAGAACTTAGCTAACATGCGTGCAAAAACACACCTGTTATAACAACTGATTTCAGTAAGGCTTTTGACAAGATATCTCATAAACTACGAGTAATCCTGTTCAAATTGTCCGTCCTGGATTTTGAACCCATTCTGCTTCAATGGGTTTCAGGTCTGTCCCATCGGCCACTTTCTTGGACACTTCCGATGTTCCTCCAGGTAGTCACCTAGGTGTACTTCTCTTCATCCTTACCATTAACGATCTTGAAAGGGTCCTTCTCTACTCAGCACTTTCTGTCTATGCTGACGATACCAAATTTCTTAAACCCATCTCCTCACAACACGACTCCAGCCTCCTTCAAATAGACCCAAGTAGTTTTTCCACCTGGTGCATCAAGAACTGTTTACAACTCAGTGTCACCAAATGTCAATTGATTTCCTTCTCACGTAAGTGCAATTAGTCTCCTCCCCCAATTTACGTTCTCCACGGTCAGACTATTCGCGACCTTGGCATATTATGTGACAGGGAGCTTAATTTGCGCTCGCATATTGATGAGTATGCGAGCCAAGCTTGGTGTCCCTTTCAACGAGTTCATATATCTCGAATTGAATGGATCCAGCGTCGTTTTCTTCGATTTGCTCTTCGAGGTCTACCTTGGAGCGATCCTCTAATCTTACCTCCCTACCAAGACCGTCTCAAACTCATTAACCTGATACCCTTGAGGAACGAAGGGACGCAGCAGACATTATTTTCATTCACCGACTACTCTCAGGCTCCGTCGATTGCATGTCTCTTTACAATTCCATTTTCTTTAACACTAACCCTCGAAATCTACTTTGCCCTACCAAACCACCGCACCACATATGGCTCTAGCGAACCAATCTTCCGTATGCTGCGTAAGGTAAACTCCAACCTTTCCGTTTCCGATTTTAATCGCAGCACACTTTCCCTCAAACTCGATCTCCTTCACCATCCCTAGCTTTAAGACCTAGTGATAAGTTTTACATATCACTTGTCCTTATTATTTATTATTATAATAAGTTTTAAGTCATAGTTGTCAAGCTTGTATTAAGCAAAATAAATGGGTGCGTCAGCCCCCACCAAAAATTACCCAACGTTTTAATGGCATCCGATGAATCAAATGTTAAAGGGAGATTCAGTTTTAGGTATCTGGACCAACAATTTTGATAAATTGCTAGCCCGTTAACGCAGAGGGAATCCACCTTCCATTAACACAGCTAGAACATCTCTTTGTAACATGATGGCCGCTTCTATATTATCCGCCCCGTAGAGCAAATTAACCACATAGAAGCTACGTATGAGTGACTCTTTGTTGGCTCATTAAAATTCTAAGCTTTGAGTTAACAGCAATAGGGGTTCCCATTAAAAAAAATCAAAAATGAACTTTGTTTGACCTTGAAAATGGGGCTCAAGGTCAAACTCGTGGTCACCATCTTATGTCCTTTTGTCTGAAACATTTTTCGCGATATCGCGTATTTGTCGAGTAATTTGGATGTCTCAAGTTAAAAAAACCACACTGTATAACCCTCATAGACGGAAAGGCGTATCACTCAAATTACAGCAAGACTGGGAAGGACCATAAAAAGTCGTAAAACGCATCGGCGATGTTGTCTATCGCATTCAACGAGGAAGAGGCAAAACGAAAGTCGTTCATGTGGACGGAATACGTCGCATTATTGAGCAGAATGTCGAAGAGTTTGTTCGGGACGAACAAGTTTAGGATGGGGATATTGTGGTATATATGTGATTAAATCAAGAATTCTGTGCTGCATAACTTTAGGATCATACAAACTCTCCAGTTATTACCCCAGTTTCAAACCAGAAGTTACGAGAAAGAACAGGAACCCGACAAATGTGGTATAAATACAACATGAGAAACTGCGTACAATAAGTTAACTTTTGGAAAGCGATAGAAAAGGAGCTAAGTCTTAATCAGTGAAAGATAAGAGATTTGAATTGTGAAATAGTAGTGAAATTGGTTGTGAATTAATTGAAAGTTATTTTTAAATAATAATAAATACAGTGTTTTGAAACATTATAACGTTTTATCATTTCGAACCCTAGCAGAAATATTACAATAGCTATATCGAAGCTAAAGTCCAGCAAAGCTACTGGAGCGGATGGCCTGACTGCTGAGCTCTTCAAAGCGGCAGGCGACGACTTGGTAAGGAACATACACCAACTCATTTGTGAAATATGGTCGTACGAAAGTATGCCCGATGAATGGAACATCAGGATCGTTTGTTCGATTCTCAAGAAAGGAGACCCTCTGAACTACGCCAACTACAGAGGCATCAGTCTCCTTAACATCGCATACAAGATTTTATCTGCCATATTGTGGGAAAGCCGGAAGCCGTTCGTCAACAACCTGATAGGTTCATATCAGTGTGGTTTCAGGCCACGAAAGTTCACTATCGACCAAATATTCACACTACGGCAGATCTTGGAAAAGACCCATGAGCTTCAGATCGATACACACCACCTATTCATCGATTATAAGGCGGGGTGTGACACCATCTATAGAGAGCAATGCCCAGTTTCGGTATCTCTGCCAAACTCATCCGTATGTGCAGGGTGACGATTGTGAATGCTCCATCAAGGTTGGTAAAGATCTCACCGAGACCTTTGATGTCCAGAAAGGATTTAGACAAGGCGATGCGCTGTCATGCAATTTTTTCAACATCGTACTTAAAAGAATAGTGCAAAACTCACGAGCAAACACAAGAAGCTCGATCCGTGGCTAGCTGCCTCCAGTTTCGCACGCTAAGTTGGCTGAAGTCCCCTTCCACTTGCCCCTTCCTGAGCCTTGGCCTTCCTCTACTGCACTGTCCCTCGGGAGCGGATTCGAAGACTTTTCGGACCGCAGCATTGGTGTCATTACGGTCTACATGACCCAGCCATCTCAGTCTCTGGATCTTCACTCTTCTGGCTAGGTCCATGTTGCTGTACAGTCGTTGTATCTCGTCCTCCACTCACCGTCAATGCAGACGGGACCGAAGATCGCCCGACGAATTTTTCTCTCGAAGCAACCAAGAACACCCTTATCCATTTTTGATAATGTCCATCCTCTGCGCCATAGAGATTATTAGGGCCTTATAAAGGGTGACTTGTTGTCCGAGAGAGGGGTTTGCTACTTAATTGCCTTGTTAACCCAAAGGAACAGCGTTTGGACAGAGTTAATCTCCGCTTGCTCTCAGCTTCGCTGTTGTTGTCTGAATTTATAGCGGGTTCTAGGTAGACAAAGTCCTGAAGCACCTTAAAGTTATATCCGTCGAGGGTAACGTTCTGCCCGGAGGTCGGTGTTCAGTGCCCCGTTTGCTTAACAGCATATACTTTGTCTTTGCCTCATTGACCGCTAAACCCATTTTCGCCACTTCCGTCTCAATACTTGCGAAGGCGCCACTGACTTACTTCACACTGCTTTCTTCCAATTATGTCAATATCGTCGGCGAATGCGAATAATTGGACGGACTGTGCCTCTCGTGTTTGCACTATTCTTTTAAGTATGATGTTAAAGAAATTGCATGACAGCGCATCGCCTTGTCTAAATCCTTTTTTGACATCAAAGATCCCGGTGAGATGTTTACCTACCTTAATGGAACAGCGTGCATTCTCCATCGCCATCCTGCACAGACGAACGAGTTTGGCAGGGATGCCGAAACTACACATTGCTCTGTATAGCTCATCTCTATAGATGGTGTGATACGCGGCCTTAAAATCGATGAATAGGTGGTGGGTATCGATCTGAAGCTCATGGGTCTTCTCCAAGATCTGGCCTAAACCCACACTGATATGGACCTATTAGGTTCTTGACGAACGGCTTCAGGCGTTCACACAATACGGCAGATAAGATCTTGATATTAAGGAGACTGATGCCTCTGTAATTGGCGCAGTTCAGAGGGTCTCCTTTCTTGAGAATCGGACAAACAATGCTGAGGTTCCATTCATCGGGCATATTTTCGTCAGACAATATTTTACAGATGAGTTGGTGTATGCTCCTTACCAAGTCATCGCCTACCGCTTTGAAGAGCTCGGCAGTCAGGACGTCCGCTCCAGAAGCTTTGTTGGACTTAAGCTTCAATATAGCTATCTTCACTTCATCCAGGTCCGGTGGACGTAATTGTTGGTCATCATCGTCCAGGTTGAAAGGTTGATCAATTTCCTGCAAGCGATATTTGGTTCGTCATCGCCGTTATACAGTCTACAGAAATGGTCTTTCCAAATTCTCTGCGATTCTACCACGATGTTCCCCTGTTCATCTCTACAGGCTTCGACTCGGGGTTTGTTTCCGTGGCATGTTATTTTTACCTTTTGGTAAAACTTCCGAACCTCATTCCTTTCTTCTTCCTCCTGAGAAGCCGGTGTTCGTCTCTCCTCTTCCACACATAGAGCTCATGAGCAGCTCTGGTCCTTCTAAACAGCGCCGCTTTATATGCATCTTGCTTAGCTGCATGTGCTTGTCGGCATTAATCATCAAACCAGGTGTTTCGTTGCGGCATCTCTGATGGCTTTTTGGCAGTGTTTCCAATGGTCTTCGATGCTTAATGCTGGCGGTATTGGACCTCTTAAGGGATTAAGAAATAATCGATCGGAAAAGGACTTGGCGATCTCTTGCGATTGTAGCCGTCTGACGTCGAATTTCCGCACAGCATTAGTTTGGGATATCCACAATCGTAGCTTGGCTACAACTAGGTAATGGTCCGAGTCGATGTTAGCTCCTCGGAACGTACGGACATCCATAATACTGGAGGAGTGTCATGCGTCGATCGCAATGTGATCAATCTGGTTGACTGTTGATTGATCAGGAGTTCTCCAAGTCCCCTTGTGTATGTCGAGATGTGGGAACCGCGTACTAGCTACGACAATGTCTCGCCCTGCCGCCACAAAGTCGATTAGCCTTAATCGGTTATCGGAGGTTGTGCCGTGCGGGCTTTTTCCGATCGATCCACCAAGATACCCTCTCTACTTTCATTCTGCCTTCTATGAGCTTTGCATTAAAATCACCGAGGACAATTTTAGTGTCCTAGCTAGAGCATTGCTCGTAGGTCTTGTTAAGGAGCTCATAGAAGGCATCCTTGGTGTCGTCATCTTTTTCCTCTGTGGGGGCATGCGCGCACACAAGGCTAGTGTTGGCGAATTAAGCTTTGATGCGGATTGCTACGAGGCGCTCGCTCACATGCCGGAAGCTCAGGACTTTTTGTCTTAATCTGCCCCCGACAACAAATCCGCATCCAAAAAAGCACTGCTTTTGCCGTCGATAGCAATCGCCGTAGTAGATGTCGCAGTTTGCCATCCTCTTTTTGTCCGACCCATCCCATCACATTTCTTGGATGGCGGTTATGTCTGCTTTGCAGCAGTCTAGGGCCTCCGCTAGTTATTCGGCTGCACGTGGCCTATTAAGCGACCTAGCATTCCACGTGCATATCCGAAGCTCATTGTTCTTAAATCGTTTGAGTGGGTCGTCAACAGTAGATCCGTCCATATCCGAGCCTTGTTGATGTTTCTTAACGTAATTTTTTTTTTAAATGGTCGGGCAGTGACCTCGGCGGCACATCCAACAACCTGGAGAACCAGTTCTATTTTTAATGTCCTTAGGACGAGGTGTTGTTACACCGAAGCCAGTATCCCGTTCAGGGATGTAAGCGCTGCCGTTGGCCCACATAGGGCTCGCCCACCACCATTTTTTTTTTTCCAAGACCCTGACTATATCTTGGAAATGCTTACCGACCTGAGCTCCAAATATGTTGGAGTATCCCGGATAAGGTCTGGTTTTGTTTTTCCGACACTAATCATAATTTATGGCGCAGAAAGCTCGCCATTCGTCCCCTTCATTTCGCAATCTCCAATGAGATTCCCAGATGGCGCGCCACGGGGAGGTAGGGCTTTTTAGCAGAGCTGCAAGATGTTTGGCTGTAGAGGCTCATTCTCGTTATTTAAAGAACCAGCACCTGTCGGAAGATGCTACTTCTACAAAGCCTAATACTAATCGTTGCCATAGTGTTGAAAATACTAATATGATTTTACTCATTTTCAATCGCCCGTTTCCGCAACCGTAGGCTTATACGATATTTACACCGCATCGAAAACCGAAACTTCGATAAAAAAGTTTACAAAATCTCATAAGGGCACCGAATATCGACTAGGTTTTGTTTGACATTTGTACAGTGGTAGACATTCGTTTATGATTGGTAATTGAAATAACCAAAGTCAATGTAGAGTGGCACGAAGTTTTGGGTTCGGAACTGTGATTTTTTTTTAGTAAATAGGAAATTAATCAACTATCAGCTGTTTTGCAGAAATGCTGAAAGTTTGAAATGGTGTGTCTATCTTAACAAACTCACAATTGCAATTAGATTTTGAGGAATTTTCATCAAAAACTGGTGTTCCAAAACTAAATAGTATATAAAAAAAATCTTTTGTTTTCAATTGAAATTTCGAGAGTTATCGCAATATGTCGATTTTCGATGGGGTGTGAATACCGTATAACATATATTTTTGATATGATTTCATGTGGCATTAAGTAATTTATTTTATATTTACTTGAATTAAACCTTACTATTAGGTTATTTAGCTTATACATATCGAAAGGCGAAAGTTTCGTATTTTTGCACATTCGAATATTTTATGCAATGTAAGAGAGGGCGATAAATACAAATTATGTAACTTATTCTTTTCGAAATCGCTGGTTTTAAATTTTAAAGCTAATTGCGTAAGGTGCGTATGAATCGGTCGCGCAAAATTGCACCGGAAATTTTCATTTGCTCATTTAGACGTGTTGAAAATTACAAAGTTTGCTAGGGTCTAACGAGTATGTCCATTTGAACTTTAAGTCAGTAAAACGTTAAATGCACAAATTAAGACCCTAGTCCATGTTCTTTTTACCCTCGCTATTAAAATATGATGTCACCATTTGTATAAAATATAACATAATTCTATATATAACTATACACTTATTTTAAAATAATATTTTTTAATATATTTTTTTATGAATTAAATCGCCAACCACCCATTATTTTTGATCGAAAAACTAAGACAATAGTAATAAAATCTGCATTCATATTTTAAAATCAGATAGCTCATAGATCCAAAGGGCGATGTAAAGAAGAACTATGTAATTTACTTGTTATAGTTGGTATCAATTGAGACTCCTCGTCCTCCTGCAATATCTTCTTTTTTTCGTTGCTTTTCTCTCATTAACTCAGCATCTCTAAAAATATAGGCAATCAAAGTATTTTGCGTTCAAATTAAATTCTATATTACCTAAGTTTACGTTGCTCTACAGTAAGATTATCGGTTCTTTTTCCCTTGCATTGCTCTTCTTTTTTCTTCATGTTTTTGGCACGAGCAAGATCTCTTTGATTTCCACCTTTAAAACAATATGATAAAAACGTATTTAAAAAGCCAGCAAAAACTTTAATAATTTTCATGACCGAAGAACCAAAATACTGATTAAAAATAAGTCTGGATTTAAAGTTAGTGGATATAATAACTCGCATAAAAAGACTAGTTTGAATAAGATTCTTTGCCGTTAAATAAAATTAAACAAAGTGGCGGCTACGTTAACACGCAAAATTACCATATTTGGTGCCCGAAAAATTCACACGTGTTCATACAGCCAATGCATCCTTGACTTGTGACTGTTCGGTGTCGTTTTGGAGTGGCGGAATAATTGACCCATTTTTCTTCCAAGACGGCAATGGAAGAAACATTTAACAATGAAAGGGGCTGCCAATGCATAATAACCGATAACCAGGATGTGAGGATTAAGATTTGGGTTCCCAGAAAGATGGGGCTACGTGCCATACCAGCCGTGCAACAATCGATTTATTGCACATTAAGTTTAATATTCGTGTTGTGGTGACCCACCCTTTCCATCTGCTGGTATCTTTTTGAAAAGGCTTTTTAAAAAAAAAACACTGTTGACAAGCAAGCCTTCCCTAATTATAAAGTAATAATTTATTTAAATAACTTGACAGACCTCTGCACACCAATTGCAGTTAATGCATTATTTCGACCAAACTTTTTTTTCCAAAATTCGCACTGCTTGGTCAACACGGCATCCTCTTTGGGAATAATTTTGCAGTATTTCTCAATAATTTCCAAGAGTTAATCGATTCACTTCGTATCGCGAAAATACAATACTGAGTTTGTTGAATGCAGATGGCCTACGCTTTATATGCATTAGCTGCTAATAAGCAATATCATGTGAAAATCAGGTTTGATCATTTATATAGTGGTTTTTTAGTGACTCATCCTATACAGGACAGCGCATATGCAGTTATGGTTTATGTATATACATATGTATGTATATATGTAGGTATACTTTTTCAGACTTGGCTTTAACAGACTTGGCAAATTTACAATGCAGATACTCAGCACAAAGCAAAGAACAAAGTTTGTCAATTTTCATTTTAAGAGCTAGTTATCATAATTCTGGCACAAATATCATATCGTAATGTCTTTAATGTTCGAAATGGGCTTAGTGCTCCAACAAATTAACGTTTTTGGCAACAAGAGCTGTTTGTGATCTTCCGTGTGCCGGAACACCTCATGCATTTCGAAATTAAGTAAACTTTACTAAGATGCCAGCAAGTATTGAAATGAACCCCGAAACTTCCATCAAGCGATGTTCTCAATAATGTTGCGATGTTGTAAATAATTTTACGGCAGCTACTCCTTTTTTTCTTAAAGACAATTGTGGTTTAAAATTATACACAAATACGCTCGGTGAAGAATGGGTGAATTCAAAAACGTCAAAATAATTTACAGTGATACAACAACAGAACAACAGAACTGTATTTATCTTACATTATGGAAGCTAGGTAAGAAAGTAAGCCTTCGGGAGATTTCGAACCGATTTGGAGTTGCAAAGGGAACGGCTTTCAATGTTTTCATGAAGACAGTTGCCGCAATTTGTAGCCTTAAATCAGAAATTCAATGGCCTTTTGCTGTAAATGAGCAGAGATAAATAATGGAAGACTTTCAAAATTTAAGGTCTAATCCCTTTCCATTCCTCCTTGGCTGCATTGATGGCACGCACACTAAAATTGTGAGCCCTAATATTGATGCGAGTAGTTATTACGATCGTTAAGGGAATATATCCATTACTGTGCAGGTATTTAAACTACATAAATACATATGCATATATGGGTAATTCAGTTTATTTTAATAGAAATTCAATCTATTAATTAAGTTAAACTTATGACAGTAAAAATATATGAAGGTTGGGTACCGGGCTGTGTGCTGCTTCGTCATCGACTGAGTCGTACGATTTCTATTTATCTACCACTGTGGTGGAAATTGCGACCACCAGAGAGATGGAGAATGAGAGAACGAAGGAAAAAGAGATTATGCTCGGTTAGACTTAGAGCGCAACCATCTCTCCGATCCCACATTCGGCCATTCTGACTCGACATCCACCCCGGATGTCTGACTCCACGGTTTCAGGCGGTCTGCTGCTGCGGTCATCTTCTTCGGTTCGTCGTGGTCTCCCAACTTTTCAACCTCATAGCGGTCATGTTTATGTTTCTGCGACACCTTATATGGGCCAATCCAGGGCCAAACTGAGTCCTCCCCGCAGCCACTAACTCTCTGCAATTCCATAATGCTGTCCCTTGCCTCTCGTCGGGATTCTTCACGTTCGGAGCATCTCACGGAGTTAGCAGCCTGTTGATCCGTTCATTTCCATGGGGTACCCCCGTCATTATCACCAGATGGATAATTTCTTCGTTTTCACAATACTCTTGGAATGCGTTAGACGTAAGTCCCGTGCCTCGATCGTAAATGATTCGCTTTGGGTTCCCGAACCTCTCCGCATATTTTCTTAAGCGGTCGATAACCTCCTCGCTGGTCTTACCCTTAGCAAGGTAAAGCCAAACGAATTTTTCAAAAGCATCTACGACTACCAGGATATGATCGTAAAACTTTTTCGTTTCTTGCATTGGTCCTACGTGATCGATGTGGTGTGTCTGGAACGGCGTTAGGAACCCTTCTTGTCTGCCAGCCTTCTTCTCTGCCTGAATGCATTCTGTGCAGTTCCTAATGACTGCTTTAGCCTTCTTCGCTGCATCCTGAATGGAATAACTTTCGAAAACGAGGTCCCCCGTTTTCTTCGTTCCGAAGTGTCCCTGTCGGTGTACCATCTCGATCACCCCTTTCTCCATGGCGGCTGGTATAGCGACCAACTTCTTGGCATCGTTCTTGTACAACACACCATTCTTTTAGAAATAGTCGCTGTATGTAGTTGCTCCAATACTTTTTTACTGCACTCAGCAGCGGATCCTGCGCTTCTCTAATGCCTGCTTTCCTCTTTTAAGGATTCTTCATTAGGAAACTCCAGAACTTAGTTGCTACTTAATTTCCTTCTCTTCAACGGTGTGTTTCGTTCCTCATCGCTTCTATTTGAATTAGAAGTGGATGAAATATTTGCGATGGGTTCAGAAGTATGTTCATCTTCCAGGAGAAATGACGACTGCAAATTTTGGTACGGTGGTTCTACAGAGTGCTTTGTATCTATTTCCTTAATTTCCTGCAAAACCAGGTTCCATTAAGACGATTTTTTTTTCCAGAGTTGAAATCAGCTTCATATTTCAACCTGGTTTGGAGCAATAATTTAGTTCTCTCCTCTGTCCACAAATTGCGATTACTTCAAATGCACAAATGATATGTAGTAAAAATAAATACAAAACATGTTACCTTTTTCCATTCTTAATGCTAAAAAACAAACCTGTTGACATCACCATAACAGCAAGAGAACTGTTGCGCAGATTGCTTTGTTTTGACGTTTAGTTGCGGCAGTGTTGCATACAAAAATTTTGTTTTGAGCAGTGCTGCCAGTGCACCAGATTTTTTTTGAGGGCTACCTAAAGCGTAAGATGTATGTAAATAAGACAAGTACATACACAACTTCTCGAGGACAATAGACGAGTAGAAGCGATCGCACTGGTACCTGAAAGTCTAAAAAGAATTATGGAATATGCTCTGGAAAGAGTACATCAGATCGATTCTAATAAGAGGCATTGTTTCCGCCTTAAACGTTAACTTACTTAATAAAATAAAAAAGGAAAAAAATTAATAGTTAATCTACTACCAGCTCCCAAATGTAACAGTCTACCAATGGCTACACTACCGTGTGTCCTCATTTTGGAAGCGCATGTGAAGCGAAGGTCTGCAAAATACTCCTCCGTGGCATCGATGATTTCCTCGCGTGACCTGAATTTTTTATTGATGAGTCATCTCTTGAGGTTTGGGAGAGATAATAGTCCGAGGGAGACAAATTGGGCGAATACGGTGGATGCGACAGCAATTGGAGCCGTAAGTAATTGATTTTAGCGGTGGTTGCGATGCTCTTATGCGCCGGCGCATTGTCTTGCAAAAACAAAATTTTTTTTGTTTCATATGAGGCCGTTTTGCAGCGATTTCGGCCTTCAATCGCTCCAATAATGCACAATAATACTCGCTGTTGATGGTTTTTCCTTTTTCGAGGTAGTCCACGCAGAGTGTGCCATGACAATCCTAGAAAACCGACGACATAACCTTTCCGACCCATTAAGGCTCCCTCGGCCGCTTCGAAGCACTCGTGCCGGCTTCAGTCCATTGCCGGGCACTCATTCTGTTCTCTGGTGTGTAATAGTGGATCCAGATTTCATCAACAGTTACCGATCGACGCCAAAAGTCCGCCCGATTCCGCATCAGCAAATCCAAACACTCTTTCGAAGTGCTCTCGCGGACTTGATTGGTAGTGGAGTTGCGGCCACCACGAAACTCTCGAAACCAATATTTGACGGTGTAATCTGACGGAGCATTAGCATTAGCCCCATAATATTTATCCAACTTTTCTTTTGTGTCCTCAAAAAATAATGTTTTATGAGAGAACGAAAATCGTTTTTGTCCATACTCAACATAATGCCAAACACGTCAACAACAATCAGCTGTCAAAACAAAACTAGACAGTATCCCACTAAAATTTGGCATGTCTACCTAAATATGAACGGACTTCAAGGCACCATAACTTTTTTTGCAGAAGAAGCGCATTCTGGCGGTCAAGGAGGTTACTTTTCACCCCACATATTATGTATTATTATATCTATTTATATTCAGGAAATTAAAACTTTCACACAAGAAAACCAAAGCGTTTGAGAAATGTTACATTCAAAACATAATGGGTCGTATTGTTGATTCCGTACCGCACTCGGTTCGCACTCTTTCCTTGCGGGAAAAAATTTTTGCATTGCCGTTTCCTACACGGGAAACTACCTTACCTACTCATGTTCCGCACATAAATCTGTATTGTTGATTCCGCATTATCTATATTTTTATTAACTTTCTTTCCGTGAGAGTTTCGCTGTGGAAATTTTTTCGAAATGTATTTGTGATTTACTTGCTTTGCAGAAATAAAAATTTAGGTTTTTACAGGAAGAAAAGGGAAAAATGTACCAATAAAGCACAGTTGAACTTAATGGTAGCGAGCTTAAAAAAAATTCTGACTCGCACAAGGCTTCAGTCAACGGAATCCGCCGGTGCGAGACTTTTGGTGCTAACTGAGACAAAAGTTGAATGTACATATGTGGTCATCCTGTAAAAGACGTTGCAGGATGGAAAAAGGTAAAAGCAGACATTTGATATCCATTTGGTGCAAAGAATGTTTTCTAATGATTCTAACACCTCGGACAGCACTAGCGAAAATGTGGATTGCGCAATGTTAACGTTAAAGTCTTTTCCAACGTCGTGCTGATAGCTGCCTTCAGCGCGAAAGCGTAAACAGTCAGCCAACTTTTCTTTGGTGGAAAGTGAGCCTTGTCTTTTTCTTTGGCTGAGCGAATGCTCCAGTTCCATAAGCACGTATTGGAACGCAATTTTGTTAAGGCGAAAATTGCGCTGAAAACTTAAACTGAGCTTAGACCAGTGGAAATACATTTTTTGTATTAAATTGTCGTTCAATTGCAAAATATCAGCTGAACTGCATCACAAAACCCTTCGCTCACGTCTTAAGGCATATTCACCAGTATCACTATCACTGTCTGAATCGCGGAAAGCCTTTCCGCGCGGAATCAAAAATAGAACACAACGTAAACATATGCCCAAACTGTAAGCTGAAGGTTATTGAATGTAAAAATTATATAAAATAAAAATGCTAAGCAAAAATGAGCAACGAGGTCTAATAATGAGGCTAAGAAAAGAAGGAAAGGCCTACATAGACATTATAGCAACTTTTATCCCACTGCGCAAAAATGTTGTCAAATGCTATCAAGTTTGGGGTATCTAATGTCGACAACACCAACGCCTAAGATTGTGCTTTACAAAAATTTTCCAAGGGTATATGTGCAGATATATCTACGGACCACATCGATAATTGTTATGTTACGAAAATCAAGAAAAATCAAAAGGAACAGCATCTTCAAAGATTTTAATAGTTAAATTTATTTTCACCTTTAAGAAACGTGAAATAATGAAGAAGAAATTTAATAATAAGAATAATTTAATTTGTAACATATTTGGTTGTAAAGAAGTAAATCAAATCTATATAAGCGATAGCCTAAATAGTTCGACAAGACTGTTATTAAAAGCCGCGAAACTAGCTAGAAAAGAAAAATTGTTTAAAAATGCATGGGTTGGAAATGGTAGAGTACTTATGCACAGAAGGAATAATGATGATTATATTGTTATTAACTTGTTAGAGGATTGTGTAAGCACTTGTATTGCTTAAATATTTTCAATGTTACTTATGTATGTCAAATGATTTTGATGATTCTCAAGTAAATTCAATGAATATTCCGTTTAGCAACTGTGCAGATATTAACTCTTACGATCTCTTTCACCACCAAAAGTATTTATACAATATTCCTATTTTTCGCCAAAACATTAAAAGTATACGTTCGAACTTTGATAACTTCCTTGTTCATCTGAACACTTTTGTTATAAGCCTGACTTAATTTTTTTAGTTTGAAATATGGATTTATTTATAGAATTTCTATATCCGGAGGAAAAGATTTTTACTGTGTTGCAATAATGATTATGCTGCTGGAGGAGTTGCTGCGTTTATAAAAAAAAACTCTATAAGTTTTGATGAAGATAGTTACAATTTGCAAAGCGGTGATGTTCTAAATGTCAAGTGTTTAGTTAATGGTCGTAGGTTAATTTTTTACTGTATTTACAGATCTCATTAATCCTCCACTGGCAATAACGTGTTTGTAGAGGAATAAGAACATCTACTATCGACTGAATCATCTAATGATTTATTATTAGTGGGGGACACTTATATAAATATTTTAAAAAATTCAGTTTTTGTAGATAACTATTTATTTTTACTATCATCTTATGGCGTAGAGTCTTGTTTTAATAAACCAACTCGATTGATCAACTCCTCAAATTCTTACACTGACCCCATATTCGTGCGTTTTTTAAACTCCCAACAGTTGTCAATAAGTAGCTCTGTAATAGAATTGCAGATATCAGATCACTCTATGCCGAGTTTGAGTTTAAAAAAGATCTCTAAAAATTATTGCAGAACTATGGCAACCTTCGAATTTCCTTACCAAAAGTAATTTGTATGCACTTAATTATAAATTACGATTTGAGTGCTGAAAGTGATCTTTCCAAGGCTTATTCCTTTTTTATAGGAACTTTACGTAAGCATGTTGAGCGACGTTCAAAGGTTGTAGTTAAAAGCAGTTCTAAACCAAGAAGCTTAAGCGCTGGATAACAAATGAGATAATAAAACAAGTTAAAAACAAACCTAAGCTTTATGAAAATAAAAAAAGTTAAGATATCCTTATAATCTTAATTTAAGCAATATGTATTAAAAAAATGAGTAAGGAAATATCTAAGGATATTTTGTACTGCAAAATCGGTTTTTAAGAGTATATTAACAATTTTCAAAACGCCAAAGATGATCCTAAAAAAGAATGGAAATTAGTAAACGAAATTCTGAATGAATCAAATCGGAATGAATGTGGTCAACTCTAAAAAGTTAGATGATACTCGTAGGTTCAAAAAATATTTTAGCTCTGTCGGTAATAATGTGGTTTTAAGTACTTGGCTGATATTAATACATGCTCCTGTTTTTTTTTTTCATGCATTTTTATTGAAATTCATTTTTTAATACTTAAGTGCTTAACAAAAAAACGCTTAAAAACTAGCTTTTTTTATTTCAATTCGTCTTATTTTTACGTACTGCCCCTATAAGAGCGCTCTAAGCTAAACATAAATCTTAACTATGTCTTTTGACGTAACCTAACTGATTTTTTTTTATATAATTATTATTTTATGTACATTATACTTAGAACTAAGAAAATATAAATGCTCCTGTATGGGGAATGAAGTGTCTTACTCTCATAGTTTCTTTTTCGACCCATTCACATCTTTCGAATTATGTGTCTTAAGAAATCGTATACCGTCAGTACAAACTCGTTCTCCAATACCTTTTTGAAGGAAATTGTTGTTTACTTAAGTGATATTCTTTGTCATTTTTGTAATAAAAGCATTTAAAATGGTATTTTTCCAGATGATTTAAAATTCGCTCAAGTTATACATTTTTGCAAAAAAGGAGATAATAATTTATTAAAGAATTATAGACCAATTTGTATTGCTGTCAGTTTTTTCGAAGATTTTTGAAAAAGCCATAAAGAATAGAATGGTTTCTTTCTCCGAAAAAAATAATTTTGTTGGTCAATGTCAGTTCAGCTTTCGTTCTGGTCGATAATGCCGTTTTGAATCTCTGTTCTAATATTTATAACAGCTTTAATGATAGAAATTTATCTGCGGAATTCTTTCTCGATATACGAGTAACTAAAACAATTGATACCGCCGATCACACAATACTTTCGGATAAGCTTTGTAAATGTGGGTTTAGATATTCTTTTTATAAATGGTTATCTTTTTATTTATTCTTTAGAAAGGAAAAAGTTAAAATTAATGGCGTATTGAGTCCTTTCAGTACTATCTCATTAGGAGTACCCCAGGGATCAGTACTTGGGCCACATTTGTTTATAATCTTCATAAAATCGTGTTTTCTACAAAATTTTCGAAGCACAATTAATGCTGATGATATAGCCGACACTTTCCAAAATGCTTCTGCTCCGATTCTCTGCGCTGAGATAAATCATGACTTAGAAATTCTAAGTCATTGGTTAAAAATGCATAAATTGTCAATAAGCCATGAAACTCAAATCATGTTTTCTAATGCGGCTGGGAAAACGGTTGATTACGATCCATTCTATTTTAATTATGCAAACTGTAATAGGTACAAAAATCATATGGAGATACGTGACTCAACAACAATCTCACAAATATATTCTGAGTTCAGAATATGTTCAGACAAATGTTTTGCTACTGAAAGTCTCAAGTCATACAAATATTTGGATGTATTGATATTGGCCCTAAAAAAGTGTCTGATCATAGCTACAAAACATATGCGCTTATTAAAATCTTTTCGTTCTAAAGATCTTCTTAAGTGCGCTATTATGCGCTAATACATTTTAAGCTGCAATATGGCATAGTTTTTTTTTGGGGTGCTACACACAATAACAAAAATTGCACCCTTCTGCTGTCTCAGAAACATGCTATTCGTTTGTATTACCACTAAAACTCTTATACTTTTTGAAGGTATTAGAAGCATCTTAAGTGTAGATGCTCTAACAACTATCAATTTTGATCAGATAACCTTATTCTTGTTGAGATACCTCATTTCACAACTCACAATTTATTTCTAATTTCTTTAGATCCGTCACCCTAAAGATATTTAATATCTGGCAAAATAACATAACAAAAATCAAATATAAATCCATTTTTCTTAAAAACATTAAATTTGATAAATTTAAATTATAAAGATATTGATGTTTTTCTGTCTGTCACTACGTAGCTTCTTCTAGGCTTTTGCGATGTATTATGATGTGTACAATATTGTTGTATGTAAATCCTCAATTGTATCTATGTTTCCTTAAGCTTTTGAAAAATTATGATCTCCGCTTTCGATTCTAGTTCCTCGAGAATTATAGATTGCAAGTTATTCATAACATTATGATAAATTATGTTTTGTTAACCTTATTATACATATGTAAATGAATAAGTAAAGAATGGATGCATGAATAAGCCGAACAGCAGCTACGAATCTTCAGTCGATATATCTTCTCCCGAATATTAGTAAGGTTTTCCTAAAACTAATCAATAGAGTCCTACTAGTTCGGTTGAGGACAAAATTGTAGTTCCAAATAATCAATTCGGTTTCAAGGCGGGACATGATATATCACATGCAGCGTCTAAATTGGAACCTGACATCCAGTGAAAAAGAGCAAGCACTGCTTGATTGACTTGGAGAAGACTTTTCACACCGTATGATAAGAAGGCGGTTTCTTCAAGCTGAATAGGGCTGGTGATAACTAAGCCATTGCTGTGTATTCTTTTTGTTATGCTCTCCGGTAGAAACTTCATGGTGAAGAATGGCGATGCGACTTCTGCTAGAACTTTCACATTAAAAATGGTCTGCAACAAAGTGCGGTTAATTCGCCGATCCTTTTTAATATTTACACAAGCGACCTTGTGAATTCACTTCACCATGCAATAGTGTATGCAGACAACATGATTGCGTACAGTTAAGTTCCAAAAATCGAGGTTATTAATAAGCTCTTGCAAAGTGACTTTGATAATATTAAACAATATTGCGATGAGTGGAAGTTGAAGATGAACTTAAAGAAGTCGGAAACCATTCTTTTAAGGACACCTTTGTCCTGCGAATACCAGAAAGAATTGGCGAAAGTTTTAGATCGTGAATCCTCGTTACTATCTCCTTTTCCTCACTTTGATTCTTCTCTTACTGCCTTTTGCTAAGCATGAGTAGAGTTCGTATAAAACAACGCTCGCAAAGCTTAATGTTCACTCTAATTGGTTTGCTGGATGATTTTAAAATTTGTATTATTAACCTTCATAGATTGGATTATTTAAAATATTTGTTTACACATTCTGGAGTTCATTTTGTTTACTTGTGTGAAACTTGGTTTAAGCCTGATATATCTGATATACAATATCTTCTTCTTATCCTTTTATTAACCCTTTCCTCGTTATACGAACTTATGCGTAACGAGTTTCCCATTTTTACTGCATCGCTGCTGCTCCGCTTATGGGGTTGGCTAATGTCGCAGACTGATATACAATATACAATACCGAATTATGTAATATCAAGAAATGATAGTATCACATGTACTTGCGGAGGTGGGATTGCAATCTACTGTAGATCCTTAAATGTAAAATTATTAGCAAATCGGTTGGTTTAGATACTGAGTTTTTGAATGTTGAGGACCACTATGATTGCAGTAGGTGTTTGATTGCTTGTGCCTATGTTCCTCACAGAAGTACGTACAATATTAACAAGTGACTGACACTTTCCTGCTCGTTTGACTTTTTCATTTAAGGATTTTAAGTCAATAAATATGGAAGACGCCGCATTTTAGCACATTCGGATGGCTGTCGCTCAATTGCTAATCCTGATGCCAAGCTAAACTGTTTTTAAGAAATGGGTAATGTGTTATGTAACCAATTTGTACCAGTCAAAACACTAAGAGTTCGTAATAGCACCTGTACCTGGCTTACAACTGAAGTTGTCGCGACCATCAAAGCTCGTAATAAGCTTTACAGCAAAGGAAACAAAGCCCATGTAATTGCTCGCTTAAAAAGCGATACGAAATCATTCAGCTAATTGGTGATTTCAGTAATTTAAAATGTGAAATTGATCTCGATAAGAATACTGACAAAATCAATTGTAATCTCTCAGATAACCCTAATCCGCTCTTGCATTCAGAGCGAGGTTTTGAGATCGAATCGGTTAACGAAAATGATGTCAAAAACTGTGTTGCAACTATTAAATTAAATGCTATCGGCTAAGATAGGATGCCAATACGATTTTTAAAACTGATTTTACTCTATACTTTTTCTAACCTGACCCATAACATCAACCATTGCATTACCACGGCAACTTTCCCAAAATCTTGGAAAATAGCTCGACCTGTTGCAAAAAAAAAACACCCCAATATCTGCTGGTGATTTCAGACCATTCAGTATTTTACAGTGCTTGTCAAGTCTTTGCGAAACTCAAAGCAAGGCAGGTTTGAACACTTATCTCTCAACAGCCTTCTGTATGCGGGGGCAATCGGGTTTTAGGTCTAACCACAGTCGTTCTTCTGCAATGGTTAATATTTTAGAAGACATAAAAAAAGAGTTTGATAACGAATATGTAACGCTTCTTTGTCTGCTTGATTTCTCAAAGGCTTTTGACGGGGTTAACCGTAAAATTCTTTGCTGGAAATTACAACATCTCTTTTGTTTTGGTAACAGTGCAGTGAAGCTTTTTGAAAACTTTCTTTCAAATAGATTAAAGAAAGTTATAACTTCCGACTCTTTGGCCAGTTAAGGAGGGTGTGCTACAAGGATCAATACTTGGTCCCATTATCTTTTGTAAGTTGTTCATACTGTTACAAGCCTGGGATTTGTTATCGACTCAAACTTATCAAGATACGACCATATAAACTGTGTAATAAGAAGGATTTATGAATACATGTGGAAACTGTGGCTAAGTGCAGATCTTACTCCTACTGCCACTAGACGGAAATTTGTAATAAGTCTCATCCTAACCTTAATTACATGGCGATGGCGATGGTGCGACAGTTAGCTCATTGGACTATCACGCAGAGAGTCTGGGTTCGATTCCTGGCTGGGTCACCAACAATTTTTCAAATCGCCATCACCTTTCGGCGGGCAATGGCAAACTCCCGGAAGTAAAATTGCCTATGAAAAAGCGCCAGCTTCAAATTGCATTCAACGATACGTTAAGATATATTCATGTGCTACGAAGATATGACCATATTTTACTGCAGGCAAACAGCTCATTGGGTACAACCCCCCCCCCCCCCCCCCCCCAGTTTTTCTACATTTCTCAAACCTATTCTAATATCTTCCTTCTTATCTCTCTCCTACCTTCAACTGTCCTCTACCTATCCTTTTTGCTTATATTTAGCGTATCTTTCTATTCTCTCCTTTCTTCTTTTTCGTACCCTTTACCTTATTATTGTAAACTTAATTGTAAGATTAACATATTGTACTATTGAAATTTTTTTTCTTATTGTCTATGTACTATAAAAGATACTTATTTTAATGTACCTTAATATTGTACAATAATAATAAAATTGAATTTAAGTCTTACACCTTGGGATTTGGCTAGATCAATATATGTATTTTAATAAACTACTATTTTATACTCCATTATCGAGTGTGAGGGTTATCTTAGGGCCATGTCCTAATCCGGTCTATGCTTGTATTCGGATGTCCCGTCTGGTTTCACATGAGAGCAAGCTTAATGGAAAAGATTCGGGTGTTTGAGAGGGCTTGTCTTTTCTTGTAAAGAACACCAGAATCGAAGTACATAAAATATTATCCTAACGAGGTGTTATACAACAGGAAGAACTGTATAAGAATGGATAATTTTGTCATTGAGCTGACTCGAAAGCACTCGATGAATAACCTGATCTCCGGGGCTTTTCCCCCTAATTATCTATAGGTGTGTTTTTTTGCACGCATGTTAGCTAAGTTCACAAAAAAACGATCCATCCCCGCATAAGAGTTCATCATAAAAACTTGGTAGCACAGACACCTCCATGGCATTTAGTGGTGGCTCATTTTGTCGGTTGGTGAACAAACTTAAATTGTTTTGAAGAAAATTTGTAGGCGAGTGGTTGAAATTGTTGCTTATTCATCAGAAAAAATGTATCCGAAACGAAGAAAATATTATTTGGAAGCACTGTTTTATATCCGCTTAATAGATAGCGGGGATAAATTGACTTAGCGTTTGTTGTAATTAACATCTAAATTTTCAAGCGGATAGTGGATTCGCAAAACAAAACTACTCTTATTACGAGAGTGTGCGCTTTAACGGCTTCGTTTCCCAAGAGGCGTTCCTCTAATTTGATAAAAAAAAGGGCTGATCCAGACAGACGACTCAACTATGATAGAGACGCCACACGGCAGTGCTGAACGTCTCTGGTTCAGAAGGGTAGTAGAGAGTTGCGATTTGAGTGACGTTTGGCTTCGTCAATTCGAGGTAGCGTTATTAGGACGCAAAGTCGACATGCTTAACTTTTAAATCTTGGCCGGCTCATATAGTTTAAGTAGTGGTTAAGATGAATTTAAAAAGAAAATAAAAAAATAAAAAAACAGAAATGGGTAGCACAAAACAAAATATAGTATAGTATGTATTTATTAACGTACTGTAGTTAAGAAAATCTAAGCAGGTTGAGAATTATAAAATAACGCATGCATGATCACTCATGAAATCTTCACTAGAAAAACTACGCCCTTTATTATGCTGTAAACAAGAAGGGGCATTCCTCATCTACGAACCGGACGGAATGTTAGAGTAGACAGATATTATTTCGAGGTAGTAAGGTCTGCTAAAAATTCGGCCAACACCTAGCCGAAATAAAACGAAGGAATCACTCTCGCCAAACTGTTCTTTGGATTTGGAAAACGAAGACCTTGATTATCCCAGTCCTGCTTTATAGCGCCAAAGCATAGACTGAATCGAAAGCGAATGAAGACAACCTCAGTCAAAAATCGTTTGAAATATATTCGGTCCAGTTTACGTTGACGGGCTTTGGAGGACATGATTTAACGACGAACTATACGAGCTACACATCTGTATCTGTATCTACTTATTCAAAAAAAAAAAATGTGCACCAGTCGCCTGAGATGGCTAGAAGGTGTCTACGTAAGTTTGTAAGAAAAGTTCATCGTCAAACTGCTAAATTACCTCATTTCGAGTCTAAGATTTGTTACATCATGATGAAGAAAAACATACATAATTGAATCTGTATTTTGAGGTATATTGTGAAGGAATAGAATAATGAATAACGGTAACTGGTAACGGTTTCAATTGGTGTGAATATGTTCATCCATTACACCATTAATGTTTTAGTTCCTTTTCACGTTTGTAAAACCCACCTGAACCAACAAATAAATCGAAAAATACAACCGGAAATAGTAAAATCCACATTGTAATCAATTTTTCCCTTATGCAAACTGCAACAATGTTCTGTCACAAATCGATATTTTCTGTATTATAGATTTAATGTCTTACGTGATTTGTAGGGTTGTTCTAAGTAACTTCTGTACGAAGTTATAACAATTTTATTATATATAAAGGGTAGAGTCTTCAGATTCTCGCTCCTCTCGATTTGGATTTAGAAATGGTTTGGAACACGTGAGATGCTGTTAGCTTTCAACATAGTTGCTAACTGGGGTCGTGACAGGGCACTTAATTTTTTCTAAGCACTTACATGTTATACAACATCCAGCGACGCTAGTTATGAAAGCGATGACGTCAACGCGGAGCACTACCTCTGCGTCTGGTTCTGCTCGCATTAGGATCCAGGTACTCTGCGTTGACAGGTGCTGACATTGTAGGCACCTTATCATTGGGGTTGAGAAATTCCATTAAAATGAAATTATAAGGAGTACAATAGACTTGTGTTTCGTGTTCTGCCCCCTGTCACGACAGAAAGACAAATATTAATAATAGGATTGACGGTTGATAAGGAGAAGTTATAAGAGTTTTTAAGCTTAGATTAAGTAACACGTGATCAACAAAATCAAAGGATCTGGACAAATAAAAAAAAAACTAAGGAAGGCAGGCAGATAGTTTCCCATTTGAATCATTCGATCGATCCCTTTCTTGACATTGTCTTGTATGGCGTGTGATTTTTAACGCGGAGCATAACTTTCAAACACTAGATTCTCGATTTCGAATGCTCTTTTCCCTAAAATGGGACAAGTAGCTTTGTCAACCACTTTAAACGACAACAATGCTTTTGTATTTCGTATTTCGCACTGTACAGTCACTTCACTGATCTTATCATTTGCAAACGAAACCAACTTTTTTGTGTTCGTCGTTAAGCTTGTCGACAAGCCGTTGCACTGCTCTCCCGTGTCTACTTTCCACTTTTACTTTTTTCTTTTGTAGGATTAACTCTTCCGTATACCTATTTTTGTCATCTTTGTTTGTACCCACTGACAGCACCAGTGAACTATTGTAATCACTCTCTTCTCTGTAACTTGTTAGCTCGTTTATAATTGTATGCATTTTTCTGTCACGTGTCCTTGTTTTACAGACGGTTGCCTAAGTGTCCCTTTTTTCCGCATTTGTTACAAATTTTATTGAATGCTGGCCAATTTTTTCGTGAATGAGTAAATCCACACCTTCTGCAGTAGAACTCATTGTCGTCGATTTAGTTATTTATCGGCCTTCTCACCTTGTCACCTTTTCTGCGGAATTTAGTGACTGGATGTACCGCTTCTTCGTTTCTGTGTAATTCCTTGAGTTGAATTGCCGCTATTTCACTCGACCTATAAATTGTTGACTGTATCATCTAATGAAACCTCTGCTTTTTCCAGCAATTTTTCCCTTATTGCGTCACTAAGAATGCTGACCACTATTTTTCAAGTATTAAGTCATCTACCACGATTTTTTATTCTTGTAAAGAACTCGTCGACAAAACGGACTGACTTTTTTTTCAAAACAACATGGCGAGAAAATGCCGCCATTTAAGAGACACAAACACAACAAGACGTAAGCGTTAACGATAAAAGAAATACATCAAATAATATTTTTGAAATATATGCAACTAGGAAAAGCGAAAAAATAGCAGAACACACACACACGAAAAGGATTGGGTCAGTTGAAAATTTAAAACTTTCGCTAATTTTCTATGAACATTTTGAACCTTTTGAATAGAACTAAATGGAAATAGAATTGAAAGTAAGATGAGACACAACTGTCAGACAGAAATATAAGTAAAAAAACCAATTAAAATACTTGCCAACACGCGCTGGTCAGCGCGGCGTTTTAATAGCTTAACTCCTTCTAAATGAAATGTCAATTTTCCAAAACAAACTACCCCAATACCTACAATACCGGAAATACAACAAAATCAAAAGGAGAATCCAAGAGTTGTATCGTCACATACAACGTTAGGTCTCTATCTACAACCGAGCGATCACAAAATAAAAACACTTGACTGCACACGCCAAAGTGCTGACACATAAGAAGAAAGGCAAAAGTACTGCGGTAGAAGTCATAAATGATGCACAATGTCGCAGTGCATAAAACTGACCTACTAATTTGCCTTTTGAGAAGTGGCTGACTTTTTGTGTGATCGATATAAAGTGTAGTAAGTATTAAAGATTAAATTAAATAAATAATATTATAAATAATATATTTAGGTCATGATTATGTAGCCGAAATATGATGGCATGCGACTAGATATCGATATGCATTGAGAATGCTGGCGACGGAGTTAGTACGAGTATATAAAGATCGATTCTTTTAGTAATAAATCAGATTCGATTTGACTTTGAAAAGTGTTTCTCATTCTGGCATTTAGCCCTACTCATCGAAGTAGAACTCTGGCAGATATTATGGCGTTTACGCCCTGCCTTTAGGAAATATTATAGCCTCTACTTTTGTACCTCCACAGAGGTTCGGAGAAGAGAAGCGAAACAAATAACGAACAAATAACGTCAAAAAGCAGAGGACATATTCTACAATACCAATACCAGAATTTCAACGGGAGGTTTCGATTTCTTTATCCACAAGAAACACAGCAAAAACAATGAGGATATTAAAACTATATCAAGAAGCATGCTTAATAATCACGCTAAACTCTACATACGAATTAAAAATAATAAAATAATACAAGTATAAGCACCAACTAAGGATTATGAAGACAGGGAAGTAGAAAGGTTCTACGAAGACATCGAATGTACCAAGAACGAAAGCAAATGCTACTTCACAATAATCAATTTCTCCCACTCTAAAAAACCCTAATTATAAAAATGCAATAACCAAGAGCCCAAATTTTGACACGTCGGTCATTCCTCAAACCCAAACCAATACTTTCTATTCTCGTTCTCCATCTCCCGACTCACTCAATTCTACTACAACCATCCTTTCTCAAACCCAAATAATCTCTCCTTCCCCACTCAACAATATAACAAACACTATCATTTCAAATAACAACTTCTTCATTACTCCGCGGCTCGGGGATTGAGCCAGCCAGGCTCCTCGTTAAGCCTGACTGCCTCAACATCTGCGAAGTCATAATGAACACCCCAACAACAACACCAGACTAAATTCTGCTCAACGTGAAACTTTTCGCGTTAATAAGAACTCGTCGTCTTATTCAAATCTTCTTCTCAATATTTTGCAATGGAACTTAAATGGCTATAAGAACAACTTACATGAACTACAGCTTCTGATAAGCGACATGAAACCAAACATAATTTCCCTTCAAGAAACCCATATTCCCTCCTGCTCCCACCCCTTTCCACCTAACCAATATTCGGCATATTCCCATAACCATGACTCTATCACAACTTCTAAACAAAGCGTCTGCTTTTCATTCACAAATCTATTCCACACACAGTCTGTCCAAACTTCAAAGAGAGCGGACGTGTTTTACAAAGTGTCGTGGGGTGCGCGCTTTTTCTAAGAACTTAAAAAATTGATAAGAAAATCTTTCGCTTTTAATATATAGTATACCAAAATGAATTGTCATATATGTAAAGAAAAAATAGAACGCAGTTGTGTAGGCAAAATTAGTTGCTCAGATTGCCTTGGTTTTTTTCATTCTTCTTGTGTGAATATACACGTTACAGACATGGAATATGTGAACGCAAACAATATTAACTATAGATGTGATAAGTGCACTGTTCTGTGCAGAAAATCTCTACAGGAGCAGCCCAGAGAAGAGTTAAATGTAACTCCAGTCGGCGTTAAACAACAACCGTCACACTCGGAGAGACTTAAAAAGACAGCAGTCGCAACTAAAGAACAGCAACTGCCACGACACCACCAACAACATAGTGCAGAAAGAAAGCAAACAGCAGCGATAGCAATACCACACCCAAAAGCACCAGGCCAACAAGCTGTTACATGTGCCCAGAAGCAAACCAACAAGATGACTGAAAGCACGCAACAGCCTGAATCTCAATCAGTGACTGAGCCCATGAGTCAACAACAACTGCAGCAGCAACAACAGCTGAACAACAGTCCAATAACGATGCAGCTTCTCTACGAGGAAATTCTTTGTTTAAAAAAAATAAACATAGACTTTCTAAACACTGTCCAGGAACTAAAAGAAGAAAACAAAACTCTCAGACTAAAGGTCATTAACTTTGAGAGCAAATTAAACTGGAGGGAGCAGAAGCTGATGAAGAATGTCATTGAAATTGTTGGCGTACCAGACGCTCATAACAATAATGCTGAGGAATGCGTGCAAAAAATTTTCGGTGATGCAGTAAACATCTCTGTCACTCCTGATGAGATCCAAAAAAACTACGTAAAGCGCATAGAAAAAAGGAATTCGTCAAGTGAATTGAAGCGTACGCACAATAATATTATATGCGTGCATCTCTCATCGCTAAATGTCAAACAGAGAATTATGAAAAGCAAACAAAATGGAAAAAAGAAGCTGAACTCCTCGTTATTTACTAGTGATAGAAAAAGAAATATTTTTATCAACGATTGTTTCACTAAGCACACTCGTGATTTGTTTATGGCACCAAAAACACTTAAAGCAGAAAAAAAATTCAAGTACTTATGGTTTAATAATTGTAACATTCTGTTGAGAAAGGATGTAAATGGTGAGGTTTTTGTTATAAGATCTTCTGATGACTTAAATGCAATTTAATAATTTCGAATCACACTTTTACGAAATGTCTTTTAATATGAATGAAATTTTTGATCTTATAAACAACGACCTTACCATTCAAGCTACAAGTAGCAATACTGACAATACTGATAGTCTATTTTCTTTAACTAATAGCAAAACTGTTTACATTATTCATCAAAATATTATAAGCTTACGGCAAAATTTCGATTTATTAGTAAGTAACCTAGAATTCTTTAAGAACTTGCCAGAAGTTATTTCTGTGTCGGAAATTTGGATTTATTCTTACGAGGTTAATGAATATTGTATATCTGGTTATAAGTTCTTTGTAAATGCCAATGACTCGTATTCTGCAGGGGGAGTTGGAATTGTAATACGAAATTTGTATGAGTTGGATGAATGTGACGTAAAGGGCTATAATTTGGTGAGTGCAGACATAATAAAAATCTCTATTAACGTAGGTAATGAAGATTTTACTTTTGTTTGTGTGTACAGATTTAATTCACAGTCATTTCATGTGTTTCTAGACGAATTTCAAACTTTTTTTATGTGATGAAAAATCGATTAACCTTGTTGTTTTAGGCGATTTCAATCTGGATTTGGTAAAGGCTATTCCTGTGTTAGATTTATATCTTGCGCTTATGGCAGAGTATGGTTTAACCTCTTTAATGAATGATATTACTAGACCAATTGCAGGTATTTGCTCATTTTTTAAGAATAAGTCCTAATGCTTACATTGGTATCAACCTCGATCTTCAAATATCTGATCATTGTATGACTGGTGTAATTTTTAATGGCTTGGAAAGTAGAAAAGAAAAAAGCATAATTTTCCAAGAAAGTTGAATAAAATTAACTACGAGCTGCTGAATAATTTACTGCGTTTCTAAAATTGGGAAGAGGTGTATACTCAAGATAATGTATCTACGGCTGTTAATTTATTTTTGACGATATTAAATAATTATATAAGCTCAGTTAGCTATGTCACTATCCCTAAAAAGTCAAAAAGTCAGATTTCAAGATAAAGCCTTGGATTAGCTGGTTACTTCTTAGGAAAATTAGGCAAAGACACAAATTACGGAAAAAGTGCCTCAAACATCCACATAACGCTAGTCTAAAGCGTCGCTATAACCGTATGTGTCGAATAATAAATAATGAAGTACGAAAATGCCGCGATGATTACTATCACAATCAGATAAGGGCTGCGCTAGGGAATCTTAAACAAGAATGGAAAGTGATCAATAAAATTATGAATCGAAGTGTAACCAAGCAAAATAATTCTTTTGTCTTAAAAAATGGAAATATTAATGTTTCAGAACCCACAGAAATAGCAAACGAATTTAACAAATACTTTGCTTCAATTGGGCAACATTCTTTTCAAACAAATAATTTTAACATTTGCAATTATTGTTATCCTGAACCCAGGCTTACAGATATTAATTTTGAAAGGGATAGCTTCTTCTTCGAACCAGTTTCTGGGGTTGAGATTTTGAGGACGATCCACTCCTTAAAAAGCTCCAACTCCTGTGGCAGCGATAGTATTTCCAATGTTATGCTTAAAAACTTTTCCTTCAATATTGTTGATATTTTGGAGCATATTTTCAATTTGAGTATCCTGTCCGGATGTTTTCCTGGAGTTTTAAAATGTGCTATTGTTATTCCTCTCTTTAAAAAAGGAACTATAGACCAATTTCACTGTTGTCTTCAATCAGTAAAGTTTTTGAGAAATGCGTAAAGAAAAGAGTGTTAGAGTATTTTCAGTCCAGTGCAATTTGGGTTTAGATCTGGGCTATCTACTGAAGACGCCCTTTTAGATTTTTGCTCCATTATACAGAAAGGTTTGGATGAAAAAAGATCTTGTGCTGGACTTTTTGTTGATATAACAAAAGCATTTGATATGGTTGACCATAATATTATTCTAAACAAGCTATATAATATAGGTTTTCGTGGTTCGATACATAGTTGGTTTATGTCCTACCTAAAAGACAGAAAACAAAAAGTGAAAGTCGAATCCAGCCTAAGTAACTTTATGGTTATCAACCTCGGTGTCCCTCAGGGCTCGGGCCTTGGACATATATTATTTCTCCTTATTTACCCAGCCATTTGTAGGAAAAGTCAGGGCTTTTGCAGATGACCTTGGGATCGCATATGATTCCGCCAATCCCTTAAACTTAGTGGCTGATATAAACCATGATGTTGAATTGCTAAGACTTTGGTTCACGGAGCATAAGCTAATAGTAAGCGATGAGACAAAACTTATGTTTTTCAGTCTTACCACGCACGATTCTCCAGATATTGAGGTCGTATTCCATGCTTCTAAATGTGAAAGGTTTAACCTGTTTCACATTCCATCTTCTGTCCAATGCTCTAAAATGTCTTTCGACGTGAATGTTCCCTGTCAGGACAGTTGCTTTAAATTTGAAAATGTAAGCCATTTTAAATACCTAGGTGTTATTATTGACCGAAATTTAGGTTTGTCTAACCATATTTTAAGTTTAAAGCAATATCTGTTATCTACCGTTCGCTCATTCTACCGTCTAAAGAATTTTTTTCCTTTTAATACTCTAAAATCAATTTATTATGGGATATTTCAGTCGAAATTGCAGTACGGTATAGGATGTAGGGGGAGTGCTTACCTGAGTAAAATTCAGCCGTTGATTGTTCTACAGAAGTGTGTCATACAGAAGATCTGTGGTTCTTCTCGTCTGGCCCACTCCATGGAATTATTTAGATACATGCAAATCCTACCAGTTAGGCATCTGTTTTATTTTGAGGTCTTACAAATATTTTTCATCCGAGGTGGTTATATGCAGAGTCCGATTTCGAACGCTTACAACTTGAGGAGCCATCAACAATCTCTTGTCGCTATTCCTGCTTTTCGTACCACCTGCTACAGAAATTCATATTCTATTCTATCCTGCAAATTATTCAATAGTCTCCCTGTAGATACAAGATTCGTAGGTAATTTGCGTACTTTCATGAAAGAGTTAAACAATGGCTTTTTAACTACAATCAGAATGAAATCGAGATTTTGCTACAATACATTGACTAATAGCTTTTAATATACTCTAAACAAATTTTCCTTATTAAATGTTTTTCCATTTTGCATCTAGAATAAAATGGTTCTTATTTTTTCTCATTTTCTTATTGTTCACCCCACTGTTAATAGTTTAATATAAAGTGACATTTGCCTCTATTTATGTTATTTAATACAAAATGTCACTAACTATTCTCCCATTTTAAGCTGCAACATACTTTTTTTTTTTTTTTTTGAAATTATTTATAAATTGTAAAACAATGATAAATGAATGATAATGATAAATAAATAAAAAAAAAAAAAATAAACACTCCTATCACAATAAATTCAAACATTTCGGCTATTGGTGTCCAAATTAACCTCAATATCCTTATAAGTGTCATTTCCCTTTACATTCACCCCGATAAAAATTTCACCTTACAGGACCTCCAAGCTATCCTAGTTGGGATAAATACTCCAATACTTATAACTGGGGACTTCAATTCTTGGAGTGCTTCTTGGGGTTCTGAAAAACAAAACAAACGCGGCAAGCTTGTTGATCTTTTCATTGTTAACTCAGGGTTATCAATTCTTAATGACGGCCGCCCCACCCACTTTTCGACACATAATACATTGACTCACGTTGACTTATCTCTTATATCTCCTTCACTCCTTCCCAAATCTTCGTGGAATATTTCTGACAACCTCTCTGGTAGCGACCACTTTCCCATTTTTATCACAATAGTTCCTAATAAAAAAATTCTGCTCGACAGAGCTAACTGGGATCTTTTCCATTCCACTCTGTCAAACCAACTTCTTACCAGGAAAGTATCCCCCAACATCAACAAAGAATCTGCCCTTATTCACAAATCTTTACGCACCGCCGCCAACCTTACTATTCCTCAAACAAGAGACAAATTTCATAGAAAAATAGTTCCCTGGTGGAATAAAGAAATTAGTGGTCTTCGTAAACAAAAATAAAAGGCTTGGTACAGTTTTAAAAAAATCTCCCACCAATCCTAACCTCATCCTTCATCGCAAGCTGAACGCTAAATTCCAAAAAACAATCCAGGCTGAAAGGGCCTGCTTCAAAAAATTTACTACGAACATAAATCCTAACAGCACGTCGCAAAAACTTTGGGCTGACATCAGAAAATTAGCTGGCACCCTCACTCCTAACACCATCAAAGTTATAAAAACAAACACTACAGGAATTACCAGTCCAACAGAGATAGTCGAACATCTGGCTCTGACCTTTGAACAGCTTGCTGATGACTCTAATTTCAGTTCTAAATTTACCTTCGGAAAATATTAAATCCTTAACACCCCAAACAATTCCTTTAATCCCACTCCTTCCGCTATTTCGATCGAATCCAGTATCAATATGGTAGAACTCGCCGCCTGTTTTAACCAAGTAAAAGGCAAAACACCTGGCTCCGATCGAATATCCTGTCCCATGCTAAAAAAAAAACTCGCTCCAAATTTTAAAACAACGCTTATTATCACTGTATAACAAAATTTTTAACTCAGGCACAATTCCACACTCATGGAAAGTTTCTAATATCATCCCAATTCTTAAACCAAACAAAGATCCTTCCTCCTCCTCCAGTTACAGTCCTATCTCCCTCTTTCATGTACTAGCAAAATTTTGGAAAAGATCATCGCCAAACGCCTTGTTTGGTTTCTCACAAAAGAGAGGCTACTTGACAATAGACTTTTTATTTTAAATTGCTTTTAAAACAGGTATCTCCACTCAAGATGCCCTCATTCATCTCGACCACTTTGTGTCTTTAACGCCATCTGAGAGAAGCCACGTTTCCATGTTAAATTTAGACTTTGATAGGATGGTGTACACGTTGTATTAAACCAACTATTAAAATGGAGAATTGGCCCTAAAATGTTTGGTTTCATAAAATCTTTCATGTGCAACAGGAGTTTCCTTGTTAGGCATTACAACATCTACTATACTCGAACATCTACAAACTAAAAAATGGTATCCATAATACGAGGGCGGGTCAATAAGTCCGTGACTTTTGGATTAAAACACAGATTTTTTGATAAAAAAATAATTTTATTTTTCAACGTAGTCTCCCTTGAGCTCTATACACTTCGTCCAACGCTTCTCCAATTTTTTTATCCCTTCCAAAAAAAATGATTTGTCGAGGTCCTCAAAATAGGCCTTTGTTTGCGAGATGACTTCATCATTGGAGTCAAATCTTTTTCCACCAAGCCATTTCTTCAGGTTTGGGAACAAGAAGTAGTCGCTCGGAGCCAAATCTGGAGAATAGGGTGGATGAGGGAGCAATTCATAGCCCAATTCATGGATTTTTGCCATGGCAACTGCACATGCGTTTGTGGTCGACTGTGAGCAAACGCGGCACCCATCTTGCGGAAAGCTTTCTCATGCCCAAGTGATCATTCAAAATTGAAACCACTGAGCCATGCGAGATCCCTACGGCTTCCACAATCTCTCGCACTTTCAATCTTCGGTCGGCCAACACCATATCGTGAATTTTTTCGATTGTTTCGGGTGTAGAGACCTCAACTGGGCGTCCAGGACGTTCGGCATCTTCAGTGCTTGTACGGCCACAACGAAATTCAGTAAACCACTTTTTTACCATTGAAATCGATGGTGCAGAGTCCCCATAGTATTTATCAAGCTTAGCCTTGGTCTCGGTAATGGTTTTTTTCGCAAGAAATAATGCTTAATAAGTACACGAAATTCACTTTTTTCCATTTTCTCCTCAAATTAGTGAGTAGTCTGATAAAAATAGCTGTCAAACACAAACTAACTGACGCAGCAAGTTTAAATTTTGACAGGAGTTAACTGACAGATGCCTGTTGACAGGAGCAGTGTTGCTGTTTCAGTAAAGAGGTCAGAAATTCAAAAAGTCACGGACTTATTGACCCGCCCTCGTAATATAAATACCCTTGTAAATATAATAATATCGTTTATTCTTTCCAAAATTGATTATGATAGATGCTCAACATCTTCTTTTCAATTTATTTCAACACCCTACCACGCTGGCATCAGGACAAGTATGAAAGCTCTCCGATCTTCTCCCATCAAGACTTTACTTACTGAAGCAGGACTTCCCCATTTAACTGAAAGATTCGACCACCTTACTTTCAACAGCATTCAAAAAATCAACTCCCCACGTATATCACCTATCCACAATGATGTGAAAAAGTCATTAATTCGTAGAAGAACGCAAAAACACCAATCAAGTCTATGCAATGCGCTTACTTCCGCTTACTTACTTACTTTAGGTAGCGCTACAGTCCGGGGTGGACCTGGGCCTCAGTCAACAAGCTTCTCCAGCCAGCTCGATCCCTGGTTAGCTGCCTCCAATTTCGCACGCTAAGTTGGCTGAGGTCCTCTTCCACTTGCGTGCGCCACCTGAGTCTTGGCCTTCCTCTACTGCGCTGTCCCTCGGGAGCGGATTCGAAGACTTTTCGGACCGGAGCATTGGTGTCCATGCGCTCTACATGACCCGGCCATCTCAGTCTTTGGATCTTCACTCTTCTGGCTAGGTCCATGTCGCTGTACAGTCCATACAGTTCGTCGTTGTATCTCCTCCTCCACTCACCGTCAATGCAGACGCCCGAAGAATTTTTCTCTCGAAGCAACCAAGAACACCCTCATCCATTTTTGATAATGTCCATGCCTCTGCGCCATAGAGCAGGACCGGGAGTATTAAAGTCTTATAAAGCGTGACTTTTGTTGTCCGAGAGAGGGCTTTGCTACTCAATTGCCTTCTTAACCCAAAGAAACAGCGGTTGGCAAGAGTTATTCTTCGCTTGATCTCAGCGCTGGTGTCGTTGTCTGTATTTATAGCGGAGGCTAGGTAGACAAAGTCCTTAACTACCTCAAAGTTATATCTGTCGAGGGTGACGTTCTTCCGAGACGTCGGTGTTGGTTGTCCTTTTTGCTTGACAGCATATACTTGGTCTTGCCCTCATTGACCGCTAAACCCATTTTCGCGCCACTGACATCACGCTGCTTTCTCCCGATTATGTCAATATCGTCGGCGTATGCGAGTAGTTGGACGGACTTTTGAAAGATAGTGCCTCTTGTGTTTGCTCGTGAGTTTTGCACTATTCTTTCAAGTACGATGTTGAAAAAATCGCATGACAGCGCATCGCCTTGTCTAAATCCTTTCTGGACATCAAAGGTCTCGGTGAGATCTTTACCGACCTTGATGGAGCAGCGTGCATTCTCCACCGTCATCCTGCACAGACGGACGAGTTTACTTACTTCCTTACTTACTTCCGCTAAGGATTTAAATATTCCGATCCATATAAATAAACAAATAAGGTACACTCAACCTCCATGGAACCATCACGCACACTATAATTACGGATCTTAGCAGTTATAGAAAATCAAGTATTAATGACAACACCTACAAAACCTTATTCCTTAGCATCACAAACAACTACAGATTCATTGGTTCGAACCTGATTTTTACTGATGCTTCTTAAACAAAAAACCATGTATCATTTGCAGTTGTCGACGAACATGGTTCAATTCTATCCAAAGGTATTCTTCAAAATTTTTGCTCCGCTTTCACTGCAGAAGCTTTTGCTATATTCAAAGCAATAGAATATTCAAAAAAGAGAAAGACGATTATATTCTCCGACAGCTTATCTGCCCTGCCATATCTGCTATTAAAAACATTGCCTCCTCCAGATTTCCACAATAAGTGGCCTTCTTATAGCAAATAGAACAACATTAAAAATTGTTTGGATTCCCAGCCATATAGGGATCAAAGGCAACGAGGCTGCTTATAAGGCAGCAGTTAATGAACCCTTATTAATGTTCTACCAGTATAGCAAAAAAGACATTAAAGACTTCATCCTCATTAGTTTTTAAAAGAGAAAAAAACAGCTTGGAAAGATTATAACAGTAAATACAAAAACTTTACACATTTTCAATAAGGAACCACCCCCACTATGCCATCTTTGCGAAGAAAAAATTACTCTTACGATAACCCACCTTCTCTCCTGCAGCAAAGCTTCATCAGTCAGCAAATCTTTTTCCAACCAGAGTTTTCTTCTATCCAATGTAAATACTAAAAATATTGTCTATATCTATATCCCTTAAACTCGAAAACTGTATCTAATTTTGTTTTCCTCTTTTTTCTTATAATTAACTAGTTGTAGCTAACTCTAGTTTAAGTAATTACTAAGTTTGTAATTTACTCATAATTTAATAAAATTTTAATAATAATAATAATAATCGGGCAACAATATTTTGTTTGATCTCCTATTGTTTTTAAGTACAAGTTGTTGCTGCGTTTGTTCTTCAGGGTCACCATGTACAATATTAGTCTCAAAGGAACTAAAAAAAGATAAAAAAATGTTTGCGTCACTAGACGCTTCACCAGTAAACCTTTGCTTGGATTCTAAATGACCGAGAAGAGTAGTTATCAAAACTAAATGTTGTAAACATCTTTGACTGTGACTAACTTTATGTTGAAGTTAAGAAAAATAACTTCACTAGTGGACTGGCAACATTTTTCACTAGTTTTAATGCATAGACATTACCTGAAGACCACAGCTCTTTTGTACTGCGTAACACAATTCAGCAGTCGAATTCTTAGACCACAGATCATCGGTTTTCAAGTATTTTAAAAACCTATTGAGGTATTTAGTCATGCACAATTTAAGGCCTCAAATCTGTCTTTCATTCTGTAGGAGCTTGACATCCTTCTTGACAAAAAATGTCAGAACTGCCCGATCCTAAAGCAAAACAAAAAAACATATCGCATTTTTTTAGTAAAAACATTTAGGAGTCATAAAAATTTCTAATGGGTGCACTCGGTTTTTAAAAAATTATTGATGCTTGCACTCCTTCATTTTTCTGCTAAACTGTCAATGACGATGATTCATATGTTCCAACAAGCCTTCCCTGCACCTTATCCTACTTCAAAAACCAGGTTACTAGTTACTACATCTGTCAGATCTACATAACATTGCATTATTTTGTAAGATAGATAGATATTTTTTATTTCGTATATATAAATTTACAAAGGTAGCTTGTAACCGCACATTTTACAATACAATAATTTGATAATGGTAATTATCTTTCTATTGAAATATGTTTTTTTATATTTTAATATGAAGTTAGGATATGAAATCGACTTTGAAGGAAAATACTAAAAAAAAACCTTCAGTTCAAAACAGAAAACAATAAAAAAATAAATAAATAAATAAAAATAATAGTAATAATAATCATAAATAAATAAATAAATTAATTAATTAATAAATAAATAAATAGATAAAAAAATAAATAAATAAATAAATAAATAACAAATAAGTCAATAAATACATAAGTGAATAAATAAATAATCAGTATAAATGTGAAAATAAATTAACAATTGAACTTTAAATAAGTTATATCAAGGTATGATAAATAACAAGTAGGAATCTTATAAGGAAGAACAATATAAAAACAAAATAACAATGGATAGATATTAACATTAGTTATGCAATTGGTTAACGAGAGGATTGTCAGCAAAACTACATCTTGTTAGAAATGTGTATTTTAGTTTTTGAATCCTATGCGAAATCAATTCAACATTCGCCCTTTCATGCAAGTAATCATCATTTTTAATATCTTGTTTTGTGAAACTTGCAACTTTTTGATATGGTAGGCAGCAGCGTCTCTCCATACTTGGCAACCGTACAAGAGAATTGCCTGAGAAATCATTTTGAGGAGAATAATTTTATTTTCAATTGAAAGTAACGAATTGCGGTTTATAAAAGGATACAACATCTTTATTGCAATTCCTATTTTCTTTAATGTTTTGCTTATGTGGTCTTTAAACGTGAGTTTAGTGTCCAAGTGAATACCCAAATACCTTACCGTAGGCACTCAATTTATATTGCTCCCATTTAGCTGAAGTTGGTTGCTGGGAAGAAAACAAGCTTTTCTTTATCGGGTGAAAAAAATCGCTTGAGTTTTTCCTTCATTAAGCTTAATTTTCCATCTAGAATAATATTTTGCCAGTATATCCATTCCATCTTTTAAATTCCTCTCAATATTGAGAGCGAATTGATTTGATAAATATATTGCAGTGTCATCTGCGAAAATAGCTACATCACAGTTTGGTATATCGGGAAAATCAGACGTACTCGTATATATATTATAAAGGACAGGTCCAAGAACTGAGCGGTACCCCCTCGTTAAAATTTACTAGGCTGGAAACGCTACCATTTATGTGGACATTAAAACAACGATTAGACAAGAAAGACAGCACAATTTTACGAGATGGAGGGAATTTAAAATTGATCATTTTGTAAATAAGGCCGTGATGCCAAACTGAATCAAAAGCTTTTTCAATGTCTAGGTGGTTTACCAGCTTTTAGTATTGGCACAACTTTAGCTTTTTTCGAGGCATCAGAAAAGTATTGTTATTTAATACACGCGTTTATTATAAATGTAATAAATTTGATGCCTATTTTAGGCAGTTGTTTGAGGTATATGTTACGTATATAATCAGTGCCTCCTACTTTTTTAATGCGCAGGCGTTAACAATAAATTCTATGTCCTCCTCGTTTACAAACATATTTGAATTTCATGGGAAACCTGTTTCTTTAGATAACGCATTTGGTATCGAAATATGGGCTGGCGATATCTTAGCCAATATCTTCTGCTAATGTTTCGTAATTTAATTAACTCCAAGATATGGGAGGGTTGTTTATTGAAGTGAT
This sequence comes from Volucella inflata, assembly GCA_928272305.1. Taxonomy (NCBI): domain Eukaryota; kingdom Metazoa; phylum Arthropoda; class Insecta; order Diptera; family Syrphidae; genus Volucella; species Volucella inflata. Next base: position 88,034,916 of record OV743716.1, on the reverse strand, counting down.
TTTTTTTTTGAATTTTTGGCACAGATTGGTCAACAGAGCTTAGCACATTATCAGAAAAATTTTTGACAATAGAATCAATATCTTCATTGCACAAAACATTATCAATATTCGTTGGAACATTGCGCAACCTATGTTTTATTTCAGAGCGTGTCCAGTTGGCATTTTTAAAATCTTGTATGTATTGTTCCTTCTTTTCACCTGACCATAGAAGCTGACAAACTACTGGGTTGTGGTCGGAGCTAAGTTCATTTAAAGATAATGGTTGACTAATTAGACTAGGCACATTGGTGATAAATAAGTCAAGAACGGAAGGACTACCACGAGAACTAGCTGGAAAATAGGTGAGAGAAGGAGGAAACATTATAGAAATTGGCAACATAGAAGATAGACTAGAAAATATGTTTCCCCAAGCATTTGCTCTAATATAGCCTCAGTCCCTATGGCGACAATTAATGTCTCCTGCAATTAAGAAATCATCATTCATTGTTAAAATTTTTCTTAAATCATTCTTGAAGGTTAATCTCCTTTCAGCTGATGCAGAGCCAGCAGGAAAGTAGACACGAATACCTTTAATAAGTTTTGATTTTTTAACTTAATTTCGATACCGACGTTTTCTACACAACGTGTATTTATGATAGACGGAGGCGAACGCTGAATTGATTTTCTAATAAGTATCGCAACACCTCCACCTCTACGACCCATTAGATCGTTTCGGTAGCATTGAAATTCTGATGTGGATAAATTCAATCCTTCTTTAAGACCGGTCTCAGTAACACAAGCAACGTCAATATTACTATTTTTCAAATAGTTTATAAATTCTATAGCTTTATTTCGAAACCCTTTGGCATTCCAATTAATAATTTTAATATAATTATCTGTCATATTACTTGTTCTTACTATACAAGAACTTACTTGCTAAACGTGCGATTACCTTAAATTGATCACTTTTTGTTTTACAAGACGATAATAATGTAATCATTTCTATCGCTAGGTTGTTTAGCTCCTCGATGCTGAAAAGCGTAGAATCGTCATTGGAAATGTTACTGGAAGCATTTAGAGATATGTTGCCTGGAAGAGAGAGAGCGGGTCTCCCATTCATTATGTGTTGGTGGATTTAGATTGGTGGCCGCAGCGCTGCTTTTCAGTGGAACTTGTCGCTGACGTTGGGGCGGTGGAAGCGGGGGAAAATCAGTCATGGAACGAAACGATCCAACAAGATTTTTGTTACAGCTTAAATTTTTCTTTTTTTGCCAACTTTTTTGCCATCGGCCACTCTGTGCATCGCTTAGAAATCGAGTACGGAACTGGAATATAACTTAAAGCTGATTAACAAAGGGTGCAAGAAAGCCGAGTGGATGGAAGATACTTGCCACGTCTCTTAAGAATTAGTAATATGATCTGTGGGGCTCAGATTTATACCAAAACCGAAAACATCCCTCTTAGAATTCCACTACAACCCTAAAACCTTGACCCATGTGTTTTCCGAGGTATCCAAAGAAATATTTTCGCTCTGAACGCCATTTTGGCTTTGCAATTAATCTACGCAATTGCTTTGTCACTTGCTGAGGGTAAATCCTCACTTCCCTAAAAGTCCCGATGCAACATCGTCAACATAAAAATCTTTTTGCACAATGTCAGATGCAAGTGGAAATGTATCCTTGTAATCATGAGACAATTGCTCCAATACTCGAATTGATTGAAGAGGTGCACATGATGTGCCGTACGTAACAGTGCAGAGCTGAAAGTGTTCGATTGGGTTAGCAGGTTATTTTCTCCAAACGATTCGAAGGAATCTTCCATCCTTTTCTGATATCCAATTTTGACGAAACATCTTTACAATGTGCACTGAAAAGACGATGTTATGTTGTCTAAATTTCATGCACACTGGAAATAAGTTCATGTAATTGGGGGGCCTATCATCAGAGTTTTGTTCAGGGATTTTTCACTGACATCCCTAGTAGATCCGTCAGAAACAACATGCAGCTCGGTAGAGGAGATATCAGGATTTAACACGGCATGGTTTGGAACATAGAAAACATTATCTTGATCAACCTCGGGCTGTTAGATTCTGTTCATGTGGCCTTAAGATAAATATTCTTCAAGAAACGGAGTATAGCTATGACGAAGTGTACAATCCCTTTGAAATTTTCGTTCTATTGACTTCAAACGATGAATTGTTCACAAGAATGATCCCAGGATCCCTATCCAAAGATTTAATGGATGCTATCCTCCTGAGTCTGGATAAACGTAACCTTCCTGAGCAAGAAACTCATACACAGCATTCTGAGAAACTTTTGTTCCACAATTCGTTAACCTTTTCAACGCGAGCTTCTAAAGTAATTACTTCTGAAATCTTCTCCGTAAATAAAACTGTTTTTTTTAACGAACCTTTTATTCTTCCAAGTGTACTGTGTAGTACAGGTAATTTAACCTGTGCTGTTGTTATAAACGATTTTAATTCTTACAGTGAAATTCCTGTAGTTGACTTTATGAGCCGAGCCTTATACCGATTAAATTTAGATTGCAACCATCTAACTAGAGTCTGTAAGAATTGTAGCGATGCGAAGCAAAATTTATCAAACTAAACTAAAGTTGATAATGAAATTCTGCGACTCCTGTTACAGCTCACAATTTTTAAGTAATCCACAAATATCCAATCATACAAGAGTTATGCAGGAATAACTCAATCGCACTTAAACCTTTTTGATCTTGGAACATGATATTTCATAGTATCTGAAAGCCTCATTGAACACTAAAATAAAGTACTTGATTAGACGATCCATATTTCCTTATTAGAAGTCGTTTATTTTGTAAGGGAAGTAGATCTTGAAGGTATCTCTAACTTTGTTTAAATCTCTCTTCAGACGGTTTGGGGTATGGTTTTAAGTAAAAAGGTGTCCATGATTAGTAAAAGAGATATCTTCTGGTCATTAGCCATATAAGACAAGTCTGATGTCAATGATTTCTTGTTGGTTTTAAGTAATAAGAGTGTGCTGCCGTCTATTGCTAATGCTTTGATTTTAACTGATCATAATATTATAAAGTGACTCACCCCTGTTGTTGATATCCGTATTCCCCTCTATATGCATTTCAAACATATCCTAGGATGTGCTCCTTGTGATTAGCTTTCTTTTCAAATACGATCATCATCTGTAAATCCCGAAGACTTATTGTGTCGCAGGCCAAGCACAGTTTCCTCAGCCAAGCTAAGTTTTGCAGCGGCGACTATATATCCACTGCTGAAATTGAAAAGAAATATTAAGCTGTCTTTTCACATGACTAAAGGCTCTTAGTTTACCTTTCTATCATAGAGATGGAGTAGATCAAATTTTTGATTTTGATCGTTTGTATCCAAGGTTCTTGGATCCGAACAATATCTTCACCTGATTTGAATAAAATACAGTAATGACTGGTAGAAAGAGCCTTAGAATGATGGAGATGTATCTGAACTAATTGTTGTATTATTACAATTAAGAGATTCTCTATAGGTATAACAGTCTGACAGAATGTCGTTCGCCTTATCTATAGGTTCGATAATAAAGATAGCGTTTACGATTATGATTCCACTCTCACACAAACTATGGGTTTTTATTGATTTTTAGATTTGATTTTATTGACTTAGATTTCTTAAGTTTATGACTTGAAATTTCAAGCCTATCGTTAATAGCCAGTATACCTCTTATTGATCACAATGGGGCAGCGCACACTGGGGTAAGCACAGGGTAAAATTTACTTCAACCGTACACTTGATAATTTTTGAAAATTCTCTTCCCCTTAAAATTGTCAACTTATTTGTGTATTCGTTTTCTCCCGATGTTCAACCGTTTCAACTCTGGCTAAAGATTTTACCCCGTCTCTCACTTTACACTTAATCTCCCTCTTCAATAAAACTAGTTTAACCCCGGGGTAATTAGTCCAGTATGCGATGGCCCAATGACTTCAGATATGAGGTCTCTTTTAGTTCTCTCTTATATTAAGGAAATGAGGGATTGATAGTCTGTATAATTTTCAACACATGTTGGGACCGGCTGTTTTGAAGGCTTGTGAACTCTTGCTCAAGAAGAGATCCACACCCTTTGAACGGGCTGAGTTTTTCCTTTAGCCAGACCTCTTTCAATTTTGATATAGGTTTGACGTGACCTTGGTGTCATACTGACAGGATGGAGCAGTTTCCTCCAATACAATTAGGAAGATGTTGGCTTTCTGCCACAATTGAAATATAATTTAGCAACCTCCTTCTCCTTTCAATCAGATTCTTCTAATACATGAAGTAATTCGTCTTGCTAAGGATTAAGCTCAGTAAATCAAAACTGGTATATGCATATATTTTTTATCACATAAGCATTGCTTTTGAAGTATATGTTACACAAAAAACAAACAAATCCAAAGTATGTTATCACTTGTGTGAGCAAATCCTAATGTAAAATCGAAAAAAAAATTCAAAAGCCAACATATTTTAAATGCATTTTTGATCTAAGTTAATAACATGAAACCGCTTAGAAATTAGCTTAACTCATTGAACTATCTTATTATATTTTATTGGCAGACACAGAAAGCTAAATCTAAAACCAAATACATATATGTTTGTATGTCTTTCGACGTAATATAATAGTACAATTACTGATTTCATTAAAATGTAACAAGAACTACGAACTATGTACATAAAACTGACAAATTACCATGAAATATTTCAGAACTACCTATATAAGTTAAATTTGTGTTAATTCTTGCATGTGTGTTTTTTTTTAATAATCTTTTATTTTTTAATTATAAAATTGTTTTTTTTTTTTTTTAAATCTTGACTCCTGAATTCAATATATGTACTGCCTTAAATTAGAAAAAATAAAATAAATTGACAAAGAGCAAATGAAATTAACCAAAATCAAGTCAGGTTAAATCCATCACACATTATTTAAAAACAAACTCAATATATGGGTTGCATATGAATTGAAAGAGGTTTTGCGCAATGAATTTGATCTTATTTTGAAACGATTCATGACAGGTGATGAAAAATTATCGTTTACAACATCGATTAAAAACGGTCGAAGCGGAATGAGCCAGCACAAACTACATCGAGACATGAATTGCATCAAAGAAAGTTCTGTTGCCTTAAAAGGTGTCGTGTATTTTGAGCAGCTTCGAATAAATCAAATAATCAATTCAAATGTTTAGTGTTAATAGACTTTGAAACTGGAGGAAACAATAAAAAGATAACCGTATTTGTGTATTGAAATGGAATCGTGTTCCACCATGACAACCATACTATGCCAAACACATAACGTGAAAAGAAATTTAATCTTGGTTGGAAAGTAATGTCACATCCATCACACAACCTCGACGTTGCGCCATTAGGTTTTCATCTGAAATCGCATTTGGATTCAGTTTTGTGCTAATTATGCCCAACATACTAGGTGAAAAGTAACCTCCTTGACCGTCAGAATGCACTGCTACTGCAAAAATGGTTATGGTGCCTTGAAGTCCGTTCATATTAAGGCAGACATGCCAAATTTCAGTGCGATACTATCTTTAATTTTGTTTTGACAGCTGATTGTTGTTGATGTGTTTGGCATCATGTTGAGTATGGACAAAAACGATTTTCGTTCTCTCATAAAACATTATTTTTTGAGATGAAAAACGGCGAAGGAAACAAAGGAAAAGTTGGATAAATATTATGGGGCTAATGCTCCGTCAGATTACACCGTCAAATATTGGTTTCGAGAGTTTCGTGGTGCCCGCAACTCCACTACCGCAGGCCCTCCGATGCGGTTACAGAGGACAATACCAAAAAATTACATGAAATGGTGTTGGCTGACTGGAAAGTGAAGGTGCGCGAGTTAGCAGGTACCACAGAGATTAGTACTGAGTGCACACGCCATATTTTGGGCAATATTCTGCATATGAAAAAGTTATCCTCCGCTGGGTGCCGCGCATGCTCACTCCTAACCAAAAACACGAACGTGAGAGCACTTCGCAAGAGTGTTTGGACGTGCTGATGCGGAATCGGGCGGACTTTTGGCGTCGATTGGTAACTGTTGATGAAACCCAGATCCACTTTTACACACCAGAGAACAGAATGAGTGCCCGGCAATGGACTGAATCCGGCACGAGTGCTCCGAAACGGCCGAGGGAGGCTCAATGGGTCGGAAAGGTTATGGCGTCGGTTTTCTGGGATTGTCATGGCATACTCTTCGTGGACTACCTCGAAAAAGGAAAAACCATCAACAGCGAGTATTACTGTGCATAATTGGAGCGATTGAAGACCGAAATCGGCCTTGCAAGACAATGCGCCGGCGCATAAGAGCATCGCAACCACGGTTAAAAGCTATGACTTATGGCTCCAATTGCTGTCGCATCCACCGTATTCGCCTGATTTGGCTCCCTCGGACTATTATCTCTTCCCAAACCACAAAAGATGGCTCATCAATAAAAATACTCAGCTCACGCGAGGAAATCATCGACGCCACGGAGGAGTATTTTGCAGACCTTCCGGAAAATTATTTTTCGGACGGGATCAAGAAGTTGGAAAATCGCTGGAGTAAGTTTATCAAGATAAAATGGGACTATATTGAATAAAATAAAAAAAAAACATTTAAAAAAAAACATGAATCGAAAGATCAATTACGGTTGGGGCTATAGACCCTTACGATGAAAGCTTCCGACCAACCATCTCAAGGAGTCCACCGCGTGAGACAAGTGACAGTCGTGGAATGCTCATGCCAACAAAGAGACGTCATGGAGCAAAACAGTGCGCGTGCAGGTCAAGTCCGTTGCTAGAACTGCAACACAATAGGACATCCACAGCGTCAGTATAGGGCTCCACATAAACAACGTGCTGCTAGGAGGCGTAACGAAGAGGCATCTAGCAGGGATAATATCTATCCTGCAAGCAGCGCTTCATCCAGTCAACAGGCGAGAAAACGTGTAAGGACCAACTTCGAGGGGCAGAAGTCAGCCTCTGGAATTGACGCCCCAGGATTAAAATCCAAGTCCTCCAAACAAAACGAAGTAACAAGAGTCTTACAGTGGAAGCCCACATTGGGCAGAATAAGTGTGTGGCTACCATTGACACCGATGCCACTGCCTCCATTATAAGAAGGAATATCGCTCATGATTCATGGCTGCACCATACCGGTAGCTACTGTCTGAAAACAGCAACAGGAGCGACGGCGAAGGTGTATGGAGAGGTTGTTCTTACCATCAATCTGGCAGGACTAACATTCACCCACGTATTCCTAGTGGGCGATATATGCAAAGAGTGCATTATTGGAGTTGACTTTTTGAAGGCAAATAATGTAGTGCTCGACATCGGACAAGTACTTAACTACAGGAACGCTGAGATTCCGATGGTGTACGGGAATGAGAACGCCGCATGCCTTAGGACAGTAGTCAGCAAGGACGAGATCTTACCACTTTCCGCTGAGACACTTATTTAGGCGAAGCTGGAAGGTGATCTTGAGAGCCATCGATTCTATTTGAATGAGCCGGACTCTAAAAATCATTACCAGCACTACGACGTGGGAAAGATGCTCGTTGAGCCGAAAGGCAATATGGTTCCAGTAAGAATCTTGAATGTGGGAAATAAGAGCATCAAATTAAAGCAAGGACAATCGATCGGAGCGTGCGTACCGATAACTGCTGTCACCAAGTTGTCGAAGGAAAATGCTGCTATATCTTTGCCAAGAGGTAGCACGGCCGAGTTGAAAAGAACTATACTCAGGCGAACCGAGCTGAATCAGGAGCAACGAGCGATGGCAGAGGAACTAATCAACGAATTAACCGATGTATTTGCCTCGCAGTACGGCGAATATGACAGCCCACATTTGTGTCAACACCGAATAGACACTGGAGATGCAAGACCAATACGTCAACCTTCTCGGCGTTTACCATTAGCTAAGCAGAGGGAGATTGCGGAAATGGTTCCGACTATGGAAAAGGAAGTGTTGATCGAAAGCTCTAAGAGTCCGTGGGCATCACCGGTTGTACTGGTCAAGAAGAAAGACGGCACCAATAGATTCTGCGTTGATTATCGCCAGCTAAATAATGTCAGCAAGAAGGTCGGCAAAACTTTTCAAGAAATCGACATAATTCATGGAAGTTTCCAAAGATTACGAGATGCACAGCTAAAGCTAAGCTTAGGCCCCCATACTAGCGTACCCTACAAAATCCTGAAGGACAAGTCGCAAGGTGGAATCAACGACTCCAGATGTTCGACTACGAGATACAGCATCGAAAGGGAAGCCTTCACTCTAATGCGGATGCTATGTCCCGGCGACCTTGCAAATCTAATTACAAACATTGCGCACGACAAGAAGAAAAAATTGAGGGTTGGAATGAAAGTGACTTGCGAAACGCCCAAAAAGAGGATCTGGATCGAGCCAATACTCGCCTGGAAAGAGCGTGAAGGAAAACCATATTGGCAGGAAATATCCAATAAAAGTCCCGAAATAAATGCATACTGGGCACAGTGGGACTCGCTTCATGTTCAAAATGGTGTTTTGAGAAGAAGGTGGGAAAGCTCGGATGGAAAGTCGTTTGTGATGCAACTCATTGAAGACGACTATGTCCTAGACCTCATACAGATTATTAGGGACGTGCACCAAAGAACCAGGTATAAGATCAAGACAGCCATTGACCGCATGAACACGAGGTATGATGTCAAGGCGACAACAGGATTCTAGGAAGGAGATCTAGTGTAGCTATATAACCCTCATAGGCGGAAAGGCGTATCACCCAAATTACAGCAAGACTGGGAAGGACCATATAAAGTCGTAAAACGCATCAACGATGTTGTCTATCGCTTTCAACGAGGAGGCAAGATGAAAGTGGTTCATGTAGATCGAATACATCGCTATATCGGGCACATTGTCGAAGAGTTTTTCGGGACGAACAAGTTTAAGAGGGGGTTATGATTAAATCAAGAATCAAGCTAAGCGTAGAATACAAGCTGCTTTTATATAAGCCAGCGACTAGACACCCGTATTTGTTAAAGGCTAACCCTTATCCGTTGTGCTGGTAGATTTTCCATTAGCTGTTGTTGCATTTGGGTATTGTAGCGATGGCATCGGATACATCCGTGGATCGTTGATTTGACCATTCCTTTCAAGTTTGGAATCCAATAGTTCATTCGAATTTCAGCCATCATCATCGGTTGTCCACCATGCATGGTTCGTTGATGAACGTTGGTTACGTAAGAAAAGTCATGTCTTTGGTGAAGGATGATTGGATGCCGTTGGTGGAATTGTAAAACTGAGTTGAGCCACCATCCTTAACAGTTCCTCTTCATTTCTTCCTGGAACATATCCCTTTGAACGAGTTTCACAAGTTGATCATGTGGTGACCTTCGTTCATTTGCTGTAAGGGGAGTTGTGTTTAGCATTATTTGTTTTTTCGGGTTTTTTAAATTGGACAAATAACGCCGCCGTGTTGAAAATTTTTGAAAAAATGCATTGTTGAGCAAAATGCTGAGGAGACTAGTGACTGGTCTTTTCAAGTTTCTGCTGTAAAATTTCTTTTCCTTACTTTCCATTTGTGGAATTGTGGATCCAATGTCAGATGGGTTGTCCTTACTGCCTACATGTCTCCACGTTGCCTTGCTGGTTAACCTTTGGATTTCGGTTATTCTGTTGGCTACAAAGGTGTTCCGCGTGGATAGATTTCCCTTTATCCAAGCTAAGGTGATCATGGAATCCCACCAAGCAAAGATCTCTGCCTCTTCCAGTTGCATAGCGGTGGTGATTTCGTGCAGAAGTCTTGCCAGAATGATCTTGGCCTTGATTACGCATAGGGCTTTCTATCCCAATGGACCAGAGGCGTGCGATGTCGGCCAAAAAGGATCGTTTAGTGTAATGTTCCACCTTGGTACGTCGATTTTAAAATTTAAGGTATCTTTGGCTGGATGCCATTGGATACCCACCATTGGGTATCCACCTCAAAAGCAGGCCTTTCATCAAAAACACCCCCGTGAACGCGGATCACGAAATTCTTCGCGGACAAATACGGCATCACCATCAGCAATTGTAAAATGTTCCTGCCATCTCACCACATAAGTAATCGAAGCTTTAAACTCGACCTCCCTATTAGATATTAGAACGACACACCTACCAACAAACAGGATAAAACGAAGCTTAATTCTAAGTTACCTAATCCCGATTCCAACTCCCGTTCCAAATCTGACTCTAATTGGAGATTTTAAACTAACATATTCCCCAATTTCGGCCCTCCTCCAGTTCACATCCCGAACTGATTTCAACATTCCTCCAATTATGTTGCACCTGCAGCCTCCGTTCCACGCATCTCTTTCAAATTAACACCAATCGCTCACACTTACTCCTCTGAAATACCATAACCCTCTGCACATGCTCCCACTAGCACTTCTTTCCCTAAATTCGATCTTAAAACCGGAGCCAAATATCCCAATTTCATTAGGTCCCATATTATAAATCCCTCCCCTGAAAATGGGTCTTATACCCCTTCAATTACCACTGCATCGCCCTCAAAATCTTCGTCCACCTGCCCCATATTTGACCCCCTTCCGCCTCCCACAGTTAACATTACCCAACAAACTCTTGACACAACTTTTGACTTTACAAGTCTGAGGAACTTATATATCAAGTTTCACGAGACTTTCAATATGTCTCCCCAAAAAGTCTCAGACGACCTTGCTACTTTCGGTAACTATTTTTTCGTCCCTAACGTGCTATCATTGCCAGTGTTTCGACCATTCGCTCCTAGCCCTCTCGAAATAACCTTCCTCTTACCTTCTACTATCAAAACGTAAGAGGACTGCGAACTAAGATCCGTGCCGTCTTGCGCCAATCTCACGCTCTCCCATTTGAGGTATACGCTCTGACCGAAATTAATCTAATTCCTGGTATAAAGAATCATCTATTGATCAGCTATCAGCAATCGAATGCTACCAACATTTGATCAAATAATAAACTTATCCGATCCTCTCGATGATATCATCATATTCGGCGATCACAATCTACCTCAGCTGATGAATCTTTTTTTGATCGCTAATCCTAACTCGAGTAAAGAATGTCTCTTCCTGGATGAGCTCACAGACTCTAGCTTATGCTAAGTTAGTGATGTCTCCAACTATATGGGTAGGCATTTAGACCTCATTTCCTCACTGATCCCATAAATTCCTCTGTCTCGCTCTGTCCCCTTTCACTATCGACCATTGATAACTTTCACCCACCACCTCTTCTTTCTCTTTTCCACCACTCTCCTAATCGCCCCACCCCATCTGCAACCACCTCTTCTTACGGCTTTCATAAAGCAAATTTTTGCAAAATTAACGCATATCTTAGTATTATGTTCTTTTGATTATTATCCTCTACAGAGAATTATTCAATTCAATATCTCTATATGTCCCCTTTTCGCGCAATAAGACCCCTTCGTGGTATAATCAAAAAATTCGCTCTTTACGTAACAAGAGCAACAAATTATGGGCAGTCTTCCTTAGATCCAACTCTTTTGCTGACCATTCAGACGTTCTCTATCAGCGATACATTGATAGTGGGCAATCAAGCTTATAAGTCTTTCTACCAATTCGTTAACTACAAAAAAAAAATCTGACGGTTTGCCTCCATCCCTCTCATACGAAAATATATCATCAACCGATCTGCATACTATAGCCAACTTTTTTGCTACATTGTCTGTCACAAGGTGAATTTCCACAGATATGGAAGTATTCTTTAATAACACCGATACACAAAATGGGATTGAAGAGCGAAGTCACTAATTACAGCCCTATAGCTAAACTTTCTCATATACCCAAACTCCTCGAGAGCATTTTGTATGAAGCTTTAAGCTTCCAGTGCAAATCTTTTATTTCCCCAAATCAACACGGCTTTTTGAAGGGTAAATCAACTACCACTTACCTCGTAGAATTCGTGTCCTCAGTTCTCTTAGAAAGTGGTAAAGAGCTTGACGTTAGTCCGGATTTTTTGCGAATTCGCTATCCGCTTAAAAAGTAATTTGCGTGTTAATAATAACAATAACATAACGATGAACGCTAAGTCAATTTATCCCCGCTATCTATTAAGCGGATATAAAACAGTGCTTCCAAATCATATTTTCTTCGTTTCGGATGAATTTTTTCGACGAATAAACAAAAATGTCAACCATTCGCCTACAAATTTTCTTCAAAACAATTTAAGTTTGTTCACCAACCGACAAATGAACCACCACTAAATGTCATGGAGATGTCTGTGCTACCAAGATTTTATGATGAACTTTTAAACAGGGATGGATCGTTTTTTTTGCGAACTTAGCTAACGTGCGTGCATAAAAACACACCTGTTATAACAACTGATTTCAGTTGGGCTTTTGACAAGATATCTCATAAACTAATCCCGTTCAAATTGTCCGTCCTGGATTTTGAACCCATTCTGCTTAAATGGATATCTTCTTAACTGGATAATCGTTTTTATAGTGTTCGTTTCAGGTCTGTCCTATCGGCCACTTCCGATGTTCCTCAAGGTAGTCACCTAAGTGTACTTCTCTTCATCTTTACCATTAACGATCTTGAAAGGGTCCTTCTCTACTCAGCACTTTCTGTCTATGCTGACGATACCAAATTTTTTAAACCCATCTCCTTACAACACGACTCCAGCCTCCTTCAAATAGATCTAAGTAGTTTTTCCACCTGGTGCAACTCAGTGTCACCAAATGTCAACTGGTCAGACTATTCGCGACCTTGGCATATTATGTGACAGGGAGCTTAATTTGCGCCCGCATATTGATGAGTACGCGAGCCAAGCTTGGTGTCCCTTTCAACGAGTTCATATATCTCGAATTGAATGGATCCAGCGTCGTTTTCTTCGATTTGCCACTCGAGGTCTACCTTGGAGCGATCCTCTAATCTTACCTTCCTACCGAGACCGTCTCAAACTCATTAACCTGAATACCCTTGAGGAACGAAGGGACGCAGCACACATTATTTTCATTCACCGACTACTCTCAGGCTCCGTCAATTGCATGTCTCTTTACAATTCCATTTTCTTTAACACTAACCATCAAAATCAACTTTGCCCTACCAATCCCCCGCACCACATATGGCTCTAACGAAACAGCACACTTTCCCTCAAACTCGATCTCCTTCACCATCCCTAGCTTTAAGAACTAGTGATAAGTTTTACATATCACTTGTCCTTATTATTTATTAATATAATAAGTTTTAAGTCATAGTTGTTAAGCTTGTATTAAGCAAAATAAATGGGTGCGTCAGCCCCCACCAAAAATTACCCAACGTTTTAATGGCATCTGATGAATCAAATGTTAAAAGGAGATTCACTCCCCTTTCAGTTTTAGGTATCTGGACCAACAATTTTGATGAATTGCGAGCCCGTTTACGCAGAGGGAATCCAGCTGCCATTAACACAGCTAGAACATCTCTTTGTAACATGATGGCCGCTTCTACATTATCCGCCCCGTAGAGCAAATTAACCACATAGAAGCTACCTGATGCAACGTTCGTACTGCTCAATATGGTGCCGCAGCAGTACCGAATGTAACCGTATTGAGCGCGAAGGTTTTAATCGGTTTGTCACTTCCAGTTCTCCACACGTTAAGCTGATAGTTCGTCTCTTCTGGTGCCATCCATATTTGCCTGTACATCATACTAATGTCTACGGCAAATGCGACCTTGAATTTTCGCCACTGTGCGATAAGGTCAGTTATGTCTCTTTGTAGACGAGGTGCTTCTATTAGATGATCGTTCAGCGGTTTTCCGTCAGATTTAACTTCCCTTAGGTGTGCCAATGCAATGTATTCGTCGATGCATTTGGTGTACTCTTCCTTTAGTTTGCTATTTCCCTCTAGCCTTCTTTCTATTTGGAACACCATTGCCATTGCTGTTCTCTTGGAGTTTCCCATCTTTGGCCGCTCATTTTCCTTAAACGGAAGCCGCACTTCGTATCTCCCATTGCTCCTGCGCTGTGTTGTTTTTCTGAAATGCAGTTGACACCTCTCCTCTTCTTCTGTTGATTTGCGCCGTTCCACGTTTTCCTCGATCTCCCAAAATTTTCTTAGTTGGTTCTCGAGTATTATACGGGGATTTTTTACTCTTATTTAGTCGAATTTCGGATTATCTCTAGCCGATCCTGTCAATATCCATCCCAGGTCTGAATTTTGTGATATTGGAGATCTATTTTGACTCTTAATTAATCCACCTAGGATAATCGATGCGGATAAGACGGCGCCTATGAGAAGATCAACCTTTCCGGTATAATTGTATGAGGGATCAGCTAAACAAAGTTTCGAAAGATGACTCCAAGAAGAAGTTTAAAGCCTTCGGGTTGGTAAAATCGAGGTCAATTTTGGTAAAACAAACGCCCTTATATTGAGACAAAATGGGGGATTGGTGAAATAAAACATTTTAATTTCGACCTGTCTATTTGCAGTACATGTTGACGTATCTCCTAATCCTGTCACACTTGCTTTCGCCCGCAGCTTCTTCAAGTTCAGCACCTGTGTGACATTTTCTCTAATAAAAGTTGCCTCTGACCCTGAATCTATTAAGGCTCTCAAGACATGGTGCTCCCCGCTAGCAGAAAAAACATTTTCGAATTTGGTTGAAATGCGAATTTGAAGCTTGGGTTTGGGAAGATGAAGGTCCTGTTTGCTCATTGTGCAATTTGGATTGTGTTGGTGCATTTGTATTTGGAATGAAGTTGCTGTTGCATTGCCCTTCAAAAGGCGTAAGTTGATTCGCATTTTGAATAAGGTGCACATATTATGTATCTGAATGCAACATGGTATGGTATTTATTTTCACATTTTTAACATCTGTTGCTGCTACTGCAACTCGATGCGTGGTGGTCGTACCGGAGAGACTTGGTGCAAGTTGAGCTTCTCTTTACTACCCCCTGTCGTTCCTCTACGGTCATTTTTAGAAATTTCTTACTATGCCGAATTCCGTGCGAGGCCTTGCGCTCTCGGCAGAGAAATTTCTTTCCTTCAGGTGAGGGTGTTACGTGATAATCCTTAGGCGCGGCCTTTCGAGATGAATTTGCCCCCCTTCTTGATGCCTTGCCCCCATGTCGACTCCATAATATTTTCCAACGAACTAAATCTGGCTAAAATGAAGCTAGCAAATGACTTCCACTCCGGAAGAATTTTGAAAGTACCTACTTTCTCTGCGCAGGCCATTTGTGTCTGAAGAGGAAGTTTATTATAATAGAATAAAATAGAATCACAAGTCCCAACCGGTATCCCTTGATTTGGGAGTGCAAGAATACATTCATTGGTCCAATCGTGCAGTGACCTGAGTGATTCCGCAGATTTATGAGTGACTCTTTGTTGCTCCATTAAAATTCTAAGCTTTGTGTTCACAAGCTTATGCTTGTTATGATAGCGCTTTTTTAATATTCCTCACGCAGATGCATACGTTTTCTTGTCGAACTGGTGGTAAGAAATAAGATGGGCAGCCTTGCCACAGACATGAGTTTTGAGTTACTGTAGCTTTTGAATCTCATACAGCTCAACGTTTTGATCAATCATGCTTTCGAATAAGCTGGAAAATTTATTCTTCTTGTTTGGCGAAGAATGGCTTTATTTGAACGGGTGGAAGACGGATATCACACACAGATGTGTGACAGATGTCACATGTGTTTAACGTAGGTGCCTGCCGCGAAGGCTTAAGCCTACGGTGCGTCTTCGCACAAGATATCAAAACAAAGCGTTGATCAGCGCCCTTCGGGTGATAAAGATACCACCACCAGTACCAGATTTGAAGTCGTGTGTAAGGCACGAACTTCCCCTTTGGTGAAGGGTCGAGGCCTATCTAACACCTCAGCCATTCTGTGGATCATGGCATCCGGTTGCAGTGCAACTCCACATCGAATAGACCAATGGTTCCGTAGCAATCAAACGGATGAGCACATGTCGTAGCAGGCTACGACATACGCTCAACCATGAGATGTCCAAGCACCACTTGTTCTACTCTCCCCGCGACTTTGGGTGTAAACCACAGCCACCACGATACTCCCACAAGGGGGCCAACTCCTAGGTCAGGCTGGAAACAATAGTTCCAGGGGCCCCTGACCTCCCGTGGTACCAGAATATAGCTTCCGGTCGAGCTTCGCAACCTTGCGGTCACTTCCAGTTGGGCACCTCACTGCCCAGGACTGGCAGCCTTTACCTCAATTATACTACTCAATCAACCCGCTAGCTCTCTACTGCGTCTTCTAAGAAATACTTCCCTTGCAAAGCTACAGGCTCTTTCGAACCATACGGTGTCAGTTAGAATTCCACTGACATCGTAGGTCTCACCATTGAAGGTGATGCCCATAGCATGCAAGTCCCTAACCTCCGAATAATTTGGGCACTCGCAAAGAACGTGCAGCCAATCTTCATGGGAAGCTCCACATGAGCAATTTGCCGAGCCGCTAAGCCCCCTTTTATGCAAAAATGCATTAAGGGAGCCATGCCCGGTCAACAAAAAGCCCAGGCTGAGGTTAAAGTTCCGTTCAGGAAACCTCTGCATGGTCAGCACATCCCTAAGAAAGCTGTAAGTGACCCTGCCATTATCGCTAGCGTCCCATCTAGATTGCCATCTAGATATCACGCACGCGTTAAGCAAGGCTTTACGCTCCCTCCGGGATAGGCCTTCCACTTCCCTCTGGGAGACCCAATCTTGCTCGTTTAGCGGGAGACCTTTTCTGATCTTGAAGGCAATACCACGACGTATCGCCTCCAGATCGAGAGGTGGCACTCCCAACAAGACCTGCATTGCCTCTGTGGAGACAGTACGGCACACAGGTAGGCAACCAATCAATGCCACTCTTTGGCAAGCCAAAATTTGACGGCAGCAATCATCATTCGCTACCGCATCGTACCACACCGACGCTCCATAAGTTGCACAGGCAACTAGAAGACCGTCGTATATGACACGAACGGAACGCCTGTTCAGCCCCCAGTCAGATCGCAGAATGCGCCTCACCTGGCCTACAGCACACAACATGCGTTTCCGCATTTGCTTGAAATGAGGCATGAATTTCATGCACTCACCCACCGTTATGCCCAAGTACTTGACCTCAGCCACACACTTAATGCTTACGGCATTCATGTGGATCAAAGGGTTCCGACGTCTCGTTTTCAATTTGCCCTTCAGCAACATTGAAACAGTCTTCTCCGTTGAGACCTTGACGCCAACGCTTTCTCCCCATGCAGAGACGATTGAAAGAGCTCTTTCTCCTAATTGTTCCGCAAGAGCCCTGGACGGACCCTCCAGGATAAGAAGCAGGTCGTCTGCATAAGCGCAGCAACCACAGAGCTCATTCAAACGCCACAGAAGCGGATCCATCATCAGGTTCCAAATAAATGGACCGCAGATGGACCCCTGGGGGCAGCCCTTCTCCACGTCAACGCAAACGCTGTCATGTGCATTGACCACACTCGCTCTTCTACCAGAAAAATAGCTTCCCCAAAGCCCAATTTCCTGGCAGCCCAATTCTCTCAACCTGGTGAGTATACTCTGCCAGTTCAAGTTGTCAAAGGCACCTTTAAAGTCAATAAAGATGCCAATAATAACACTGGCTCTGCTGCTCTGGACTCTGTCTTTGAGGAAAGACCAAGCATCCTCTACACACTTGCCTTTTGTAAAGCCGAATTGGAATGGGGACATTGGTTCCGTCATACTTTCCGAAATCCTTTCCACCATAACCCTTTCCAGTACTTTTCCAAGTACCGGAAGAAGGCTGATGCCCCGATATGATCCAGGATCAGACCTAATCTTACCGGGGGACTTCAGAAGCACAACCACCCTTGCCTCCCTCCAATCCTGAGGGAAGTAGCCACAGGCAATGCACTTGCTATAAAGGCAAAGCAGGTATTCAGGAATAGCTTTCCAGATGGCTTTCGCCATCTCTCCAGTCATTCCATCTGCTCCAGGAGACCTCCTGGAACGAAGAAGTGAAACACCCTGCTCAACCTCTTCAGCCCTTAATTCCGGAGGGACCGGAGGCTCCTCAATAAAAGGGTCCTCAACGCGCTCCTCTCTTGGAAAGAACTGACCAAGCAGTGCAGTCAGGCATTCTCTCCATGTGGTTAAAACGCTATTACCCACACGGATGCCTTCAATGTCAGCAGTCTTCTTGACACTCCTGCAAATTTTATACAATTTGCCCCAGGGATCGTCCCTATTTCCAGACACAAAGTTCCGCCAGTGAGCTTCTTTTGTGCTGACTATGAGTCGTTTGTACTCTGCGAGACCACGCCGAAAGGCAATGCCCAATTGAGCCAGGTTCTCAGCGTTGGCCGCACGAGCCCTTTGGAATCGCTTCCTTAGGTTTCGAACTAACCTTCGCTTTTCAGTCAATAGACGGGTCCACCAATTTACCCTCTTTTGATTGGCCCTGCGGCTCCTCTCAAAGAGTTCATCGTTAACCCGCCATACACATTCGTTGATGTGTCCGATTTGCTGGTCGATGTCTAAGCTGCCGTACACCTGAGGTGATACCGAAGTTACCTCCGCAAGTACACGAGCACCATAGACATTCCAGTCAGCGCCTCGCACACACCATCTCCTTTCGGGAACCGTATCTCTACCAATTGCTTTTTGAGTGAACTCAAACTGGATCCAGTTGTGATCACTCATCCCTGCACTAACCCGCCACCTAAAACTAAACGCCTTACAAGCTGCCTCATTGGCAAAAGTAACATCAATGTCACTCTTGCCACCGTTGACCGCATGAAAAGTATATGTCACGCTCGGTTCGTTGATGACCTGGACATTGCGTGTAACAATCCAGACACCAAGGAGCCCCCCCCGCGCCTGGTTCCGGGTACCAGTCGTAGTTCTGGATACCTTACTGAACCACAGAGGGGAGGTCGCATTGGCGTCAACCCCGATTACGAGGGGTTCTGTGCCGGCTAGCAAAAACAAACCATCCATATACTGTATGTATGGGTCAATTTCCTCACTGTACTTGCAGTAGACGCAAGAAAGATCCTGCCAAACGTCCCTTCAATACTGACGCAAACTCCCCGTTCGCTAGAGGAAACAGGCACGCAAACTAGATCAACATCCCTTACAATAATTGCGGCCTTACCTCTGGTATCAAAGAATACCCGCATTCCTGCAGGTAAGCCTCTAACACATCCATTGGAAGTATAGGGCTCTTGTACCAGGGCAATACCACAGTCCTGCCTCACCATTTGCACTCCTAAATCGACCCCTACAGAAAAAGCACCCTGACAATTTTGTTGGACAATCCTCATATTAATTACGAGAGTTGGCCCTAGCTAGCGCAGCTTCGTGCATGGGGCAATCAGCCGACCCCATGAGGTGCACAGCTGGCCGCCCTCTGGACTTGCAGTTTCTACACTGCATGGCCTCCTTGCACGCAACGGCCCTATGACCCTCCTGCCCACAACGACGGCAGAGGTCAGCTTTGAACGGACATTCAGCTTCACTGTGACCAAGGCCAAAGCAGCAATAGCACCCCAATCGGGCCTTGTATTCCCTTACGGGGAATGAGGTGAGGTTGATGTAGCACCTCCCAGCTTTTAGTAAGGCCTTAACGGCCTGACCAGAGCTCTCTAGTACCACGTTTGTGGTGCCTTTCTCCGAAACAGCCCATGGCCGTGAGACCATCTTGAATTCACTCTTTTCAGAGTAATTCAAGCGGTGAAGATCCGCCAAAAACTCCTCAGGGGTTATGTCCATATTGACCCCATGAACAATGAAGATGTGTGACAAGTGGCGTTTAGCCGAGAAACGTCAAGACGGTCACTGCTTTTTTCTGTGAATGTATCCATTTCATCGCTTAGCAAGCCCACAAACGCCAAATAAACCCGTTTTATTTTGATAAACCTCTCTACTTCCAAATATTTGTCCCTAAATGGATCAGACACACTACCAACCCTTGACTTACGCGCTTCAAAATCTTTTTTGAACTCATCAAAATCCGTTTCGAGCTCTTTTAAAAAAAAGGTCTTGTTTTTCAATATATTTCGCGATTTTTGCCATTTTGTTAAAATGTATTTGGTTTCTGCGTAAGGCTATTATGCTACCACAATCACACACTAATATGGGCTTTAAGATCTCTGATATGTGCTTTTCATTTGTATTTATGTGTACATAAAGTGCAGTAAAAAATGGTAAGTCAAAAAAATATGAACTTCCTACCTTATCTTTTCCATTTAGTTGTTGGCGGTCGCAGATAACAGTTAAGCCGTTCTGCACCATTCACAAGATACAGTTGAGCTCCTTAAAGCTGTTGTTAGTTGCGGCATTTTCACCTTTGGTACCGATTAGCAGCATACAATTGAGCTCCTTACTTTTGTTATTAATCCCCCGTTCTGCACCGTTGGCACCGTTCAATTGGCTGCACCCTGGCACCGTTCAATGTAGCTGCAGATGAGTTCCTTGAACTGTTTCTTTACGGATTGGGGATTGAAATACCCCTATACTATCCGTAAATCCTGTTGGTCGATGGGTACTGTGGCCGATTGACTATTCGTCTTTGATCGGATATGATTTTCATTGGTTTAGTTTAGCTTATTAAATCTACATTCATATGATTTACAAATTATGAAAGATATACAGGGTGAGTTTTTTAACTTGAGACGTCCAAATTACTCGAAAAATACGCGATATCGCGAAAAAAATTTCAGACAAAAGTCACAAGGTTCTAAAGGGTACATAAGATGGTGACCACGAGTTTGACCTTGAGCCCCATTTTCAAGGTCAAACGAAGATCACTTTTGATTTTTTTAATAGGAACCTTTATTTTGTTTGACAGATTCGTAATCTGCGTGAAAAATGACAATTCTTTTATATGAAACACCTTTTTCAAAAATGTGTTCTTTTCCCGTCAGAGGGCGCCATAAAACTTAAGACATCAAAATTACTCGAAAAGTACGAAATATCGCGAAAAATGTTTCAGATAAAAGTCACAAGGTTCTGAAGGGGGCATAAGATGGTGACCACGAGTTTGACAATGAGACCCATTTCCAAGGTCAAACGAAGGTCACTTTTGAAATTTCAAATGATAATTCCTGATTTTCATTGCTCAGTCGTATTCCTCAATGGGGCACACGACTTTGTCTCAAAGGTCTTATTCATTCAGTGCTAGATACCACTGCACTGGCACGCCTAAATCATTAATCGGTTTCCAACGTTGTTAGGGTGTTAGAACGATATTTGTTTTGAGGAACTGATTATTATTAGTTACGTTTTTCAGATTAATAATGCAGGCTATTTCAATTCTAGAGAAAATTGAAATGATATTGATTTATGGAGAAAGTGGAAGCAACAGCACCATCCATGCTGTTGCTCTTTACGCCCAATGTTTCCCGGACCAGATACGATCGCGCGCTGCCTTTTATCGGGACATCCAACAATTCACTGGTGAAGGAAGTGTGCAACCAAAGAAAACGAATCGGTCAAATAGGGTGGCTGCTGAGGACAATGAAATAGCAGTGTTAGCAGCCGTTGCACACAATCCTCACATTAGCACTCGTCAAATAAGTCGTGAATCAGGAATTTCTCAAACGATTGTCTGTAAGATATTACATCGGCATAAATACCATCCTTATCATGTTTCAATGCATCAAGAACTTTCTAGTGAGGATTTTCGCAACCGGGTTTCCTTTTGTCAATGGGCACTTCAAATTGAACGAGACCCCCTTTTCTTCGTCAAGGTGTTATTCTCTGATGAGTCGACTTTCACCAATCACGGTACGCTCAATCGACATAATATGCATTACTGAACTACCGAAAGTTATTTCTGGTTGCGAAAAGTTGAACGCCAGCACCCTTGGAATGTTAATGTTTGGGCGGGAATTATTGGGGATAAATTAATAGGTCCATATTTTATTGAAGGCCACTTGAATGGCGAAAAGTATGTTAACTTTTTGCGGGACCATCTTCCAGTATTACTAGAAGAACTGCCATTGAAGTTGCGACAAACAATGTGGTTTCATCATGATGGTTGTCCAGCCCATTATTCCCAAGTAGCCCCGGGCGTATTTAACAATGTTTACCATCAACGATGGATCGGACGAGGGGGTCCGAGGCAATGGCCTGCTAGATCACCTGATCTTACGTCACTTGATTTCTTCTTGTGGGGCTACTTAAAAAGTGAGGTTTACAGAAAAAAAGCCAACAACACGTGAGGACATGAAAAGAATAACTGAAGCTTGCGGAAGATTACGCCAGAAATACTTCTCAGTTCTGTTGGTTCATTTAGAGCGCGGATAGACAAGTGTATTGAAGTGAATGGTCACATTTTCGAGCATTTGTTGAAAAAGTCTAGGGAAATAAACGTCGAAATGGGAAGAATTCAATGATTCAACAGTGGGAGGCAAGGGGACCCACTCTAATTAATCACTCCGAAGGAAACAAAATACTGCTACGTCCACGTCGTTGTTTCTGGGTTATGCTAAACGCAGTTTGTAAAATCAAATGACAAGCCTACGAGCAATACGACTGAGCAATGAAAAACAGGAATTACCATTTGAAACATCAAGTGACCTTCGTTTGACTTTGAAAATGGGTCTCATTGTCAAATTCGTGGTCACCATCTTATGTCCCCTTCAGAACCTTGTGACTTTTGTCTGAAACATTTTTCGCGATATTTCGTACTTTTCGAGTAATTTTGATGTCTTACGTTTTATGGCGCCCTCTGACGGAAAAAGAACGCATTTTTGAAAAAGGTGTTTCATGTAAAAGAATTGTAATTTTTCACGCAGATTACGAATCTGTCAAAAAAAAAAAAAAGGTTCCCATTAAAAAATCAAAAGTGACCTTCGTTTGACCTTGAAAATGGGGCTCAAGGTCAAACTCGTGGTCACCATCTTATGTCCCCTTCAGAACCTTGCGACTTTTGTCTGAAACATTTTTTGCGATATCGCGTATTTTTCGAGTAATTTGGATGTTTCAAGTTAAAAAACTCGCCATGTATTGAATAAAAACTTTTCACCCCACCTAGTATCTATAGGTTTTGGATCTTGAAGCTGCCAGAAAGATAGCAGAAGGACATCGGACAAAATAAAAAAATATGTTAAGGATTACAGTTTACTCATCGTATATAATAAAAAAAAAAGGTTTGTTTCACACTTTAAAACCGAATTACTTTCTTACAAACTTATCGTTATTTCTGAGTAATTATTATTATCTGTTGAAATGCGAGACTGAGCTCTTGTTTGACCTTTAATTTTTATTGTTAGTGTTTTACTTAAAATTTGCGTATGCATGTGTGTCAATCTGTGTAAATACTTCCATGTACAATATATGGATGAATTCAGTGGGTTTTCAGTTATATTTCTATGTTTAAACTTGTTTGTGAAATTTAAATTGTGTATGGTACAATTAACTTTTGGGTTTAAGAAATTGTAATTGAATATGAATTGTTAGTAACTTGTTTTAGTAAGAAGGTAACATTTTAATTTTGTTTTAAATTATTTAAAATAAGCAATCTGCTTGTAGGAATGAAGAACTGTTTTATTTTTCGGTTTAAAGTCCAAAATAGAAAGATTTTTACTAAAACTTTTACAAAAAACAAAAACAAAATTGTAAATAGCGATTTAGAACTGGTGTATATTTTCAACACTAGAGAGAATAATAAAGGGAGGACTGCCGGATAGGTTACAAGTAGTCAGTTGTG
The DNA here is from genome assembly GCA_928272305.1 of Volucella inflata. Classification (NCBI taxonomy): domain Eukaryota; kingdom Metazoa; phylum Arthropoda; class Insecta; order Diptera; family Syrphidae; genus Volucella; species Volucella inflata. Next base: position 88,011,299 of record OV743716.1, on the reverse strand, counting down.
CTTTAGATATTAACGAAGATGGTTGATAGTTTAAGAGTTGCGCTTTATGTTGTTAAATAGTAAAAGAAATACATAAAGATCGAATAAAAATTGATAAGTACAAATTTAAAAAAGTGATCAGTGTGTTTTATTTTTATATGAATATATACATAATTAAGCTTACACCATCAGAAGAAAAAAACAGAAACAAAAAATGCCGAATGAAGGGAAATTTTTAAATCGTTTACTTCCCACAGTAAAAAAAATGGTTAAGTGTGTTGGGAAGAAAGACAAGCGGGAATAAAAATGAGTTGGTGCTGCGATTGTTAGAAGTTCCAGAAGAATCTAAGGATAACGGCATCAGCTCAGGAGACGCAGATGAACAGATGAATCGAACAATGACGACACACCTACACCAAAGCATCAGAAAAGAAAGACAGGCAAAAGAGATCGACAAACAAAGGAATGAAGAGTACCGAAATCGTGAGATGGAGTTACAAAAAAAGAGAGAACGAGTTGATCAACGAAAAGTTCTAAATGATGAAAAGAATGAGTGCCGAGAAGACTGACAAAAGTGGAAATAAAGAAAAATTCTCAAGTGTAAGAGATCTGTTGGGCGATTTCGATGGCGGCGAAGGCCGTTGGCAATTCCAGATCATATGTTAAGATGCCAGGCCAAAACCCATCATATCCAGGACAAACTGGACATTTTAGACGCATTTTATGATGTCACTTTGTCATGAACATCACGTCGGCGGCCGCAAGAGGAACGACGAACAACAATCGATAGGTGTTACAACTGTAACTCGTTGGGACACAAAGCGAATGTGTGTCGCAAACCGAAGAGCGAACTTGGGGCCTGTCATGTGTGCGCCGAGATGCGACACTACGCTGCCAAGTGCCCCAAAATAAAGCCGAGGGAGGTATACTCAATTGACAGAGGAGAGCCGAAGGATGACTATGTAAGAAATTTACAATTCATATTTAAGAATTTGAATTACGTTTCATTAGTTGCACTCATAGATACCGGGAGCCCTATAAGTTTAGTATGCCAGCAGTTCATGCCAGAGGTTATTGTTAGAAAGGAACATTTAATCAAGTATAATTATTTTGGGATTAAATAAAGTTCACTTAAGATTTCTGGAAAAATAAAATGTATAATTTTGTTTGAAAAAGAAGAATTTGAATTAGATTTTTAGTTGTTATTAACGATACAATGCAATATCCAGTAATATTAAGAAAAGATTTTCTAAAACAGCTAATTTAAAACTTGAAAAGATAAAAAATGAAAGGAAACAAATGATAGAAGTAAATGTACCCACGTATGATGAAGAGTGTAAAGCATTAATGAATATTAAAGCAAATGATAAAGATTCCAATGTAATTGTTATAGATAGATTTTAAATGCAAAGATAGGTTTATGAAGTTATTCGAAGAAAGTTTTTTGTACAGCAAAGGTCCCGTTTCACCTAAGACCAGGTATGAAATGAAAATAAGATTGACAGACGAGAAGCGCTTTCATTGTTCCCCATGAAGGTTATCATATCAGGAAAACGAAAAAGTGCGTCATATTTGAATGAGTTAGTTCAGTGAGGTGTTGTCAGATCTAGTAAATCGGAGTATGCATCTCCCATAGTGTTGGTAAGAAAAAACCTGGTGACCTTCGTTTGTGTGTACCTAGTCCAGCCATAAGTTCTGTTACACTTTAAAAGTGCACTATAAAAAAGTCTAGTACATCTTTTACCATGAAATTTATTTCTTACATTAGTTCACAATATATGAGTTTGAAGAAAAAAAAGTTTTACTCAAAATGGCCGCCTTTAGGCGTTGTGGCCATTGTTCTATAGCGGCACGCACTGTCTCGATGGGAATCGACGACGTTGCTGTTATTCAAGCTGCCTTAAGGCTGTCCAAATTTCGATGGGGAGTCTTACAGGCCATGCTCTCCAGCTCTGACCACAAACTGTAATCCATCGGATTTAAGTCTGAACTGATGGCCAATCTGCAGCAGCGATAAAATCCGGAATATTGCATCTAAGCCAGTCTTGCGTCGTTTTGGCATTGTGTGCCGGATCATAGTCTTGTTGGAAGACCCATCTCTCCCCGTTGATAAGGGTATTTGTTTAGCCCTTGACAGCACCTTCGAGAACATTCTCCTGGTACACTTTTGCCCCTATTTTCACTGTGATGTGACACCTTTATGGGATATCCCCCACCAAACCATAACAGAAGCTGGATGGTGTCCGCGCTGAACCCTCCGAACAACTTTTTTTGCTTCTTTAGATGACGTTGCATAAACTTTTTCATTCTGTTTTTTATAAAATTCTTCTATTATACAAATTTTTCATCAGTAAATAAAATAGTAAATGGACACGAACATTAACCCTGTGCCACTGTAACAATTGTTTGCTTCTTATTTTTTCATGTTGGGAGTTAAGAGATTACCCGTTGCTCGATAATAGGCTTTCATATGGAAATCATCTCGAATAAGCCTTGACATGGACCGAGCGGATATATCCAATTCTCTGAACGTTATCTTTTGTTTCCGAAGAGGATTTCTGCGAATACGTTCACGCAGCGCTTTAACTTTCGCACTCGTTCGAGCGACGCGTGGACGACCACCATTTGATCTGTCCTCTACTTCTGAAAATTCATTAAAACGTTTTATAGCCCGATAAACAAACATTTTCGATATACCAAGTGGTTTGAGAAGTTCGAAAATTTGGTTCGAATTTTTTCCACAATTATGCAAAGCGATTACCGCGACATGGTTTTCTTTGATGCCCCCCTCCACATTAACTGATCGTAAGCTTAAATCAAACTAGCTTCTATTCTTTTCTTATAAGTACACGTGTTAGGAACAAAACAGTTAACGGGATTATTCCTATTGAAAATTATGAGCGTACATCGTAATGTTGCCATCGTACATCGAAAAGGTGGCCTTGGTAGCTTAGTGTGTAGCGTGCTAACCTACCAACCCAGAGGTTGTTGGTTCGTATCCGACTTCGACATGGTCTTACACTTATTCCAAAAAATACCTCACTTTCCCGGATTTTTCAATTACTCCTACCGACAATAATCCCTATCAACGCCTTTCATCCCTTTCAATCCAAATTGTTCTGTGGAAAAAACAACATTTGTACCAGTAATATCCATCTATGATTCCGAAGCGGAACTAATAAATACGAATCAAACCACTACAGGCTTTCTGAGACGCAACCCCAACAAAATCACCTGCAATAGTTCTGGCCCCAGACTCAGGACGTTGTCTCTAGGCAACGATATATGATTGATTACTGAAACTGAAATAAGGCAAGAAATCAGGAAGGATCTTACGGCAACAACATTTGGCTTACGGAATAGGACGCGCTTTGCGCAATGGAATGTCAGAACTCTTCGTGATGCATCGAGGCTGGCCCAAGTAGAACAACAAATGACATCATACAAGATCAAATTCCTAGGAATAAGTGAAATGAGATGGAACAATACCGGCGAGCTTGTCACAACAAATGGTACGAGTAATACTCGTTTCCTCGGCAAAGCTAGGAACATTATCATTAAACAATGCTACGCACCCACTGAAGATGCAGAAATAACCAAGAAAGATGAATTTTACGAACAACTAACATCTACGCTCAACAATACACGAAGAAGAGACATTGTCTTACTAAAGGGAGATTTGAACGCGAAAGTAGGAAACACCAACCAAGAAAACATCGTGGGAAAACATGGTTGTGGAGTCCGAAGCAACAATGCAGAGAGATTAGTCGAATTATGTCAAACCTTTCAACTAGTAATCGGCGGCACCATGTTTCCCCACAAAGATATACACAAGTACACCTGGACGTCACCAGGAGGCCGCACACGCAATCAGATCAACCACATATGCGTAAGCAGAAGATGGCGTAGCTCGTTAACTGATGTCAGAAACAGACGAGGGGCAGATATCGGCAGCGACCACGAACTCATTACTGGTGACGTTAAAATCAAGTTGAAAGTACAAAGAACAACCAGACATAGAAGAAGAAGACATGTAAACCTCCAACAACTCCAAAGTATACCTACAAGAAACGAACCTGTGAACAACCTGCTATAGAAGACATCAACGTGAGCGGAAAATCATACATAGGAAGACATTATAGCAGTATTCAATCAAGTCGGAGAAGAAACAATTGGTAGCACAGCCCGAACGAATAATATGGATATCTGATGAAACATGGAACCTTATATCTCAAAGAAAGGAACTAAAGCGGCAGCTAATCAACAATGCAGCTACTAGCAGTCAATACAACATCGCTGCCAAACAAGTAAAGAAAGCCGCTAAAAGAGACAAAAAAACAGCCATGGCGGCAGAAACAGCTGCGGGACAAAACAAATTGAGAGAGCTACACCAGATTATAAAAAGTTTCGCAAATCGCAAGTTTAACAGGTTAAAGACCGCAACGGCGTGCTACTAGCGAACATTAGATGCCCAAACTCAAAGATGGAGGGAACATTTCAAAGAAATTAGTAATCCCGGAGATGAAAACAACGAATTAAGGTATGAAGATGAAACAAACAGCCACCCAGACAACAACTTAAGAATATCGTGTGAAGCACCCAGTGTCAATGAGATAAAGGAGGCTATAATAAAAATGAAGTGTAACAAAGCAGTGGCCGAGTATGGTATCACAGCCGAATTTCTACGCGCTGACAGCAGAACATAAGCAGAACTTCTATACCCTCACATCAGAAAGACATGGGAAGAAGAAAGACTACCCTCATCTTGGAAGAAAGGCATAATCGTGAAGTTACCAAAGAAGGGCGACCTGAAAGAATGCAGCAACTGGAGAGGAATAACTCTACTTAACTCCATATACAAGACACTTGCAACAATCATTCACGGGAGACTTCAAAACAAAATCGAAGGAAATCTACGAGACGAACAGGCTGGCTTCCGCCCACATAGAAGCTGCGTAGACCAAACCAACACTCTGCGTATAATAGTTGAACAGTCTATAGAATGGCGTTTACCTCTATACCTGCTGTTCATCGATTTCCAGGACTCTGACACCATCAAAAGAGTTGCAGTATGGAGAGCACTAAGTAAGAAAGGAGGCCCCCAAAAAATAAATAACATCACCAGAACAATGTACGAAGATTCGGATCTCGCGGTACTACATAATGGAATCATCAGTGACTCTTTCATTACAAATACAGGAGTAAAGCAAGGATGCCCCCTCTCACCTCAACTGTTCATAATTGTACTGGATGAAATTGTGAAAGAAGTCTGCACGTAGAGACGTGGAATAACTTGGAGTATCACACGACAACTCGAGGACTTGAACTATGCGGATGATATTTGTCTTCTATCACATAAGCTCAGTGACATCCAAGCTAAATTAGAACACCCCGCAAAACTAGCACGATGCGCCGGATTGGAGATAAATATCCAGAACACTAAGGCCATGAGTATCAACACCTGCAACAGAGATGGAGAAGGAAAAACCTGTCAAATATGTAGATAGCTTCTGCTACCTAGGTAGTACAATAACAGACGGCGGCGCAGAAGCAGACGTTGATAACAGACTTCGAAAATAAAGAGCAGCATTCGGCTAATTACGACCTATATGGAGGAGTTCCCAGATTTCCAGGAACACGAAGCTCAGAATATTCAACTCATGTGTATATGGCAGCGAAACCAGATTGATTTCCAACAACATCATACAAAAACTTCAGATATTCATCAACAAATGTCTTCGTACCATATGTCGAATAGTGTGGCCAAACATCATCAGGAACGTAGATCTGTTAAAAATGACAAGAGAAGAACCAATTGCGAAACAGAGCAAAAGACGCAAATGGAAATGGAACGGACATACCATCAGGAAAAAAGCCGACAGCATTACCAGAATGGCGTTAGGGTGGAACCCTCAAGGCAAAAGATTCAGGGACGTCCCAAGAACACGTGGATACGATTGATACTCCTAGAACTACGAAAACTCAACCTCAATTGGAACAGTTTAAAGATAACTGCAACCAACCGAGTGAGATGGAGATGCCAAGTAGAAGCCCTATGCTCCTAAGTGGAGTGATGATAGGACAAAAAAAAAAACAAAAAGCATCGTAATGTTATTGTTAGGATCAGGATCGCATTTCGTACGAAAATTTGACAGCTAAGCACCTGTTGAATTTAATAATTCAAAAGGTGGTCTTTTTTTGGCGAAAAAGGTGTAATTTCTTTCAAAAACATTTACTATATATTTGAAGGAAACACATATATTTGATTATCAAAATCATTCAAAGTCCTTGTACTGTGGATTTGTGCCTTTTTCTTGCGAGGTGAATTCCAGAAAGCTTGTGTGTGGGAACAATTTGCTGTAAAAAAATTAAATTCGGTTTGAAAATTTGTTAAAGTAGTTGAGTTAAAATGTCGACATAAAATATGTTAGTTGGTTCTGAAGTATTTAGAAATTTTGGTTTGAACAGAATCGTGCTTTAAAAAATGTAAACAAAGCACTTGTGGAACATAAATTGTGTTGTTTTTTCCCCTTTCATTATTTAGTGAAAAGTGTATAAAAGAAAGTTGTGTTTTAATATATAGTTGATTGAGACTAGAGATCTGCATGAATGCCATAAAAGTTACTCATAGAAATAATCTACCCATACTCATTCAATTCACACACAGTGATTCCTCGCTCATTGAGTGAAGAGAATTATGAATGCTTGTGAGTATACATGCAACGAGGTCTCATAACTCACAGGACTCATAGAACCTATGATTCACACTCATCATAACTCACTACCCATAGCATTCTTTATTATGGGTACTTGCGAATACTGTATAAGGGTGGGAAGCGCATTCGAATCATTCGAGTTACTCGAGTTATTACACAGAAGATTTTGGGATTCTGTTGTGCATTTTGGGTTTTTTTTTTCAATTATCATGTACACGTGAATTTTCGCAAAAGCATTCACGCATATTCAACCCTTGTGATTAGTGTGAATGTGAGTTAGCCCATCCATGAGTGTAAATGAGTATGAATTTCGACGGTCGACAGCACAACTACGCACAACACAACTTTTATACTCGCACTCACTCAGATTCATTCACAGGTCCCATTGTACAATGAGTAATGGGAAGTATCCACGAATCAAGTTGTGCATTCACTGCGTGAATGTATCCATGCAGATGTCTGATTAAGACAGTGAAAGGAGATTAAAAATTTCCATAGATTGAATCCTACTTTTTGCTTACATTTTTTAAAGCACGAAATTTCTAAACACTTTACAAGCATTTATTTCACAACTTACATATTTGTTTTCGACATTTTACCAAAACAAATATTAGAAACAACAACTACTTTTACAAATTTTCCAATTTTATTCCGCATCGAATTAAGTTTTCACAAACGCAAACACAAAAACAAAACAAATGACAACATGACCTGACAGATTGATACGTTTTCAAACTTTATGAGCAACTTGTCCATTTAAAGAAACGTAAAGAAACTTTTCGTCCAGTTCTGACAGCAGCTTCAGTTTACTTTCGCCTATTATGGTTGAGCCTTAACACGCAAATTACTTTTTATGTGGAAAAACAACACGGTTAGTTTAAATTCGTTCACCAACTGACAGATGAACTGCCACTAAACGTCATAAAGATTTTGTGCTACTAAGTTTTTTTGATGAACTCTTAAACGGATTTAGGTCGTTTTTTGTGACGATCGCTAATATGCGTGCACACAAACACAGCTAAAGTTTCAAATGAAAAAATGATTTAATTTCCAAATGTATTGAAAAGCAGCAAATTAAATTGAAAGTGATCCCCAAACACCCTCAGGGATATACAAATGACATTTAGATGCATAATAGATAGAGAAACTGTGGGAAAATTCCTCATAATTCATTCAGACGTGTCTACACTTAACTAATCTTCGTCAAGATAAGGACTTTAAATAAAAATAAACTCATTTAAACCTGATTTTTTAATCTCTTTGTAGTGAACGTAGTAAAACAGACATTAAAAACAGATAGTTGACATTCGACTTTACAAAACTGGCTAAAAGCCGTTCGATTACTTTCTAAAAATTTTTTTCTGAAATAGAATTTTATCCTCACTCCTCCAGATTTTACATATTTATTGAGTTGTACCACATGAAATGTCCGGTTTTCGATCAGTCGGAAATAAGAAGTTCTCGAGTGAACATCTGTTCCAAAACGTTAATTTTTTTTTATAAAATAAATTTGTACGTGTACTTGACTTTTTCTTCTTATCCTTTTATTAACCCTTTCCTCGTTATACGAACTTATGCGTAACGAGTTTCCCATTTTTACTGCATCGCTGCTGCTGACGTGTGAGAATTTTAGGGTTCGTTACGAATACCGCACTATACGACGTTGGTTTGGAAAGTTCCGTTTGGCAGATTTCAGCCTCCGAAAATGAACCACGGGGGAAGCCAGAAACTTTAGTTGCCGACGATGTTCTAAGAACAAGGATGGATGCGGACCCAACGAAATCGGTGCGATTGCACAAAGCATGGGAGTATCCCCAATGACAATAAGTCGATACCTTTCCCTCATAGGAAAGGTAAAGAAACTCGATAAGTGGGTACCCCATGAACTGACAGAATCCCAAAAACTACGGAGCCAGGGAATCAGTGCATGGCTTACATTAAGAAACCAAACTGAACCATTTTTGCACCGGATAGTCACCTGTGATAAAAAGTGGATACTGTACGAAATAAAAAATCTTCCGATCTTCATCCAATAAAGGTTATGGTTACAATTTGGTGGTTTATGAAAAGACCAATCCATTTTTCATTCCCTCAACCAGGTGAAAGAATAAACGCTATCAAATATTGTGAGGAAATCGACATATTGCATGCTAAATTGGCTGAAAAGCAACCTGCTTTGGTCAATAGGCACCGTCTGATCCCTTTGCATAACAATATTAGACCCCATACTATAACTCTCCTGATATTTCCCCATATGATTACCATCTTTTTCGCAATATTGATTCATTTTGCCGGCAGAATGTCTTCCGGAACCGAGCAGGGGTCATAAAAGCCTTTAAAGACTTCATTGCCTCAAGAAGTCATCACTTCTACGAAAATGCCAACAGATCCTATTCTGTATGAATAAAAATTTACGCAAAAATATTGCCTTTAAGTTTTTATTATAAAATCGGACATTTTATGTGGTACAACCCAATAGTTCAAAGAGTACGGAAACGCACTTTTTTTGAAACATATTCAAAAAAAAAAAGTAAATAGTGAGACAACAAGCACATTTTTGGAACATTTTCTAATAATTTTTGTTTTTGTTGGATTGAAACTTGAATTCTTTTTTCACTTGAATTTACAAGTTTGTCTACATTTTCTACTTCTGTTGTATAAAAAAAATTAAAATAGTAATTTTTTAGTGCGAAATCCGACGCTTTTTTGGTAGAAATATTTTTAGAGTCTAGCAACTCTTAACGAGACCAAATCGAAATAAAATTGTATTTGGTAACTAAACCATATCATGCAAATTTAGCAAAATTTCAATACGTTAACCATGTAGGTTTACAACCCGTTCACGCCATATAAAATAATGTTTAATTTCGTTTCAGTTTACATAAAAAAAAAAATTCCATATTAAAAGAACATAGTTCTACACATTTAAGTTTTTACTTACGTGTCATCCCTGTTATTATTTACGAAAATAATAAACTCTTAAAATGACAATGATTCTTCGATAAAACGTCAAATAACAAGTAAGAACTAAATGCCCAAAGATCGCTTAATCCCTTAAAAATCCGAAAATAATGGTATGACTTCGATTTAATTTCACTACATACAAATGTTTCAAGCCTTAACTCAAATATAAACAGATAAAAGGCTTTCCAGATTCTTTCACTCCCAAAAAAACGATCCACTGTGAATATCGTGAAATCAATAATTTTCGTCATTTTCGCTATATTTCTCTCAAATAAAAAAAAATCATTTATCTATTTCACTTTGGATTTATTTTAAAAAAAAATTTGTGCTGAGCTAAATTCTTCAGATGTTTTACAGTTAAATAAGTACCATAAATGAACTAACATAGATGTCAAACTTTCCAGATATCGGCCGTTCCAAAAACCGGTTTCTTCTAAAGGCTCCTATCCGTGTGAAACCTGTCCGTGAATAAGTGTGAACGTCAAAATTTAAAATTACGTCATTAATTTCGTGTAAGTTTAAAACAAATTTTAATGTTGGACAATAAATTGTTTTTTTATATTTTTCAGGACAACAAAAAAGGGAATCTGAAGACATCTACAACAAGAAGGAACAATATTCTACAAAATACTGCTGCCACCAACGGATTGGTTTTTTGTGGATGTGGCAAAAGCAGTTGGAATAGTTTGTTTACGTTTCATTTTCAGTAAGCAAAACTATTTTAATTTGAAACTAATTAATCAAACTTCTTATTTTGCAGAATAATCTTACTATTCAACATTTTGGCAAATGCTTTGGAAGAGTGGAAACAACCCTAACTAACTAAAGACATGTAAGTAAAATGCAATTGTTTCGATTTAGACGTGAATATAATGTTCTTTCTTCGCAAATTCAACATTTGCAGTTCCAACATCTTGGTGAATTCATCTGAAGAGTGAAAATCAAGTGGAATCAAACAAAAACCATGTGAGTTAAATACAATTGCTTCGATTTAGACGTGAATTTAATGCTTTTTCTTCGCAGATTCAACATTTGCCGTTCCAACATCTTGGTGAATCCATCTGAAGAGTGAAAATCAAGTGAAATCAAACAAAAACCATGTGTGTTAAATACAATTGTTTCGATTTATACGTGAATTTAATGCTTTTTCTTCGCAGATTCAACATTTGCAGTTCCAACATCTTGGTGAATCCGTCTGAAGAGTGAAAATCAAAAAAAAATATGGTGTTTTACGGTTTTAAAACAAAGTATGTATTTTTTGTTTGATTTTCTTATATCATAAATAAAATAAATAAATTTTCTTTGAAGAAATTGTGTTTATTTATTTCTTTTGATAATGCAATTCCACACCACCCTTGAGGTATGCACAGCGGCGCGTTAACCGATTTTTTTTGTTTGGGTGTTCGGTTTCCCCAGGAGGCCTATTGCACCCATTCTACATTTTCACTTTACAGATACACTCACATAACAAAAGTTAACATAACATAAATTCTCTTCTTTTAAATAAAGTACACAAGTAAAAAGAACAAAAACTGATGTAATTTTTTTTTCACGAACCATTAAATTTATATTTGAGGCTCAGGTTCCCGGCCAAACAATGCAAAGAATTGTGTTGATCATCCAGCTTCTGTCAATGAGAAAAAATAATTAATAAATGCAAATATATACACATACCAGGCAAGCGGAAAAAAAATTGTTTTACTTTTTAGTCCACCCCGGTAATATTATTGTGCAAGCAATATTTTTTTTCCATGCATAATGCAAACTTACCCGGATTCCTTGCATCCTGGGCGGTACAAATGCACATGCATATTGCATCCTTAACTGCATTTCTTCCAGTTTGCCATATTAGTTGATCTATAAAATAAAAACTTATTTATTTATTAAATACAAAGGAAATAATTTTTTTCACTTACAGTTTTGCTCCTTCTTTAGTCAAGTATGGACATTTCTTCATTTCACCCCTGTGGACAAATTTTTTGGTTCACCATTAATGTTTTTATCAGAAGGGTCTGTTCCGAAAAATAGTAATTTTTAAGCTTAGAATATCCGAAATATGAATAGATTAAAAATACATAATATTTGATTATTGTTTTAATTTCTTATAAATGCATGAAAAGGATTAATGATCACTTTAAATACTTTTATTTGTGCAAATCTAACTCAACGCAAACCTTTTATGAAATTGATTTTAAAATATTGGTTAAGTAGCAAACAGCAAACAAACTATCTATCTAACTATTATTTCTATAGTACTATAAAGTACTATAAAGAATAAAATAATTCTTCAAAAATGTTGTTAATATATACATACGTGTAACTGGACACATTTAACTTAAAATAGTGAAATAAAAACGCTATATGGCATATGGTAGTTTTCTAACATGACTAAATTGAAAAAAAATTTCTACTTCCAATAAATTGAATTTTAAAATAATACCTAACCTAAAAGGTTTCCGACTGTTAACTGCCTGGCATTCTCGTTGGACCGATTTTGAAGTAAACAATTAAAAGCTACCATACTTCATGCTCCGATTGCAAATAAAATGCGCGATTATTGAATGATTTGTCGGGGAGTCAGAACTCAAGCGACGAAATTATTACAAAAGAGTACAAAAAAATTAAAGTGCATGCAAAATTATATTAGTACTTATGTATTTATTTTCAAATAAACTACTAAAAAACCAACTATTTATCGGTGTTTTATTTCAAACAGCAATTTACTTCTATTCCAAGATCCATTGCCATTGGACAAAAAGACATCGATTTCGCAAAATAATGCTTTTCAAATCTGATTGGTATTTTTTTGTTTAGGGTCCCGTCAGTAAATATTTTTTCAACAATTTTGTGCCATTCATTCTTCACAAAATTCCCAATTCGTTACTCAGTTTTTGCATTCATTGCAATAAGAAAGAAAAAGAAAGAGAAAAACTAAACCTGTATAAATTGAACGCTGTATTTTCCACATACACCACGATATAATGGTAAAATTTGGCGAAAAGCTCAAGAAATCTTATTAGTTCGACAATATTGGTACACGTTTGCTATTCCGGGTGATGAAAACTACACCACCCTTTTTGTTATTTATGGTAAATAAAAATAAATAACATTCCTGAAATTTGTAAATTAAACGAGTCAACAAATATTTTCTTTAAATACTTAAAAACGATAAAAATAATAATTTATAATTTATTGGATCGTATTACTTAATAAAATTACAATGTTTATTTAATGCGTGTCAAACAACAACAAAAAATTGTCCAGAGTTCCTTAATATACTTAAAGCTTACACAATTGACATACAATACCAATTTAAGTTTTCTGATAAGCTGATTTGCAATATACTCGTATTTACATCTTGAAATAAATCTTTTAAATTATGATTTCAAGGTCTCTTACTAATTTAATTCTGAAACCATCATTTTTTGGTACACTTAAAGCAAAAGAAATTATTTTTCATATGTTCTACTATATTTACATATTCACCACCTTGAAATAAATATTGACCACGTTAAAATACTTTTTCCTTAATGTTTTGCTTTTTTTATATATACCTTGTGGACGTTATGTGAAATTTGCTGTCATTTTAGCTATTTTGACAAGTATCAGGCTTGGATTAGTGTTGGTGATTGACTTACAGTGAATTTGTGAAAAAGGACCAGGCTTGCAACTGTAGTAGTAGAGTTTGCCATCTATGTTAGTTTATTTATGGTCCAAGTACTCGCCGGCATACAGGGAATAAGCAGAGTGGAGTTTTTATTTATATATACAGGGTGAGTTTTTGAACTTGAGACATCCAAATTGCTCGGAAAATACGCGATATCGCGAAAAATGTTTCAGACAAAAGTCACAAGGTTCTGAAGGGGACATAAGATGGTAACCACGAGTTTGACCTTGAAACCCATTTTCAAGGTCAAACGAAGGTCACTTTTGATTTTTCAAATGATGATTCCTGATTTTCATTGCTTACCTATTTCCTTTCCTTCAGATTGTGTCTGTTTCTACTATTTCGCGTTGCAAGTGCTTAACTAGCGCCGATTCATTTTGTTGTATATGTGGCAGTTTTATCATTCCCAGTCAAAGAACAGCCATCAGCGTATTTGTCAGGGAAGCGTATCTTCCATATTTTAAAATAAAAATTGGTGATCAAGATAAACGTTGGGCACCTCACAAGTTGTGCAAAAAGCAGTATGGATGTGGACAAAGGGAACACGAAATGAATTGCAATTTGGTATACCTATGATTTGGCGAGAGCCCAGAGATTATTCAAGTGACTGTTACTTTTGTATAGTGAAGCGTCCGGATATAACAAGAAATACAAATGTGTTGTAAAATAGGGTATCCTAGTTTATCATCAGCCATACTCCAATACCTCTATCGACTCTTTACTGATAGCTCAAGGCGGAGCTTGACATGTGTCCTCCTCCACGATGAAAACTTATTTGGTGCAGTTCCAATAGACCTCTCAGTTTGTTTGCGTGAAGTATATGAACACATAAAGAGAGTCATAGATTTGTTGCAATACTTGTATGCTTCCTTCTTGGGCAGCAACGCGGATATACCAAGTATCCATGTTTCTTATGTATGTGGCACAGCAGAACTTGTAAAAAGCATTGGCTACAGTCGAATTGGCCGCCAAGATCTGAACTAAAACCTGGTGATCCAAACATTCTACATGGGCCGGTTGTTTACAGAAAGGGTATTCAATTTCCACCTCTGCATATAAAACTGGGCCTCATGAAGCAGTTTGTTAAAGCTTTGCCAACTGAAGGAGATTGTTTCAAGTACCTCACTTCAGCATTTCCTGGCCTGTCTTTTGAAAAGATACAAGCCGGTGTGTTTGACAGTCCACAGATTCGGTAGCTCATTGAAGATGAACATTTTATTGGAAAAATGACAGAACTCCAAAAGAATACTTGGTTGACATTCAAAAATGTTGTCACAATTTTTTTTGGGAGTACGTGAGCAGAAAATTACACAGAAATTGTCCAGCAACTTTAAGAGAGCTCCAAAATGCCCTCATGTTGCAAGAGCATCAAGGCTCATTTTCTGCATAGCCATCTTGCTAACTTCCGGCAAAATCTAGATGCAGTAAATGATGAGCAGGGTGAGCGATTCCACCAGGACTTAAAGATCATGGAAGCAAGGTACGAAGGAAGATGGGATGCACATATGATGGCTGACTACTGTTGGAGTATCAAGCGAGGTTGACCACAGAATGAACACTCCAGGAAAAGCTATTATTGATGCTTCATATTTGAATAATTACTTTTATACCTAATTATGTTCCTATCAATTAATTGCTATAATTCTATTATCTAAGATTGTAATCACTGTTTTTCTATGAATTTTCTATGTTTGATTATTGTGGAATCTATGCTGTATGTAAACAGTATAAAGGAGCGAATCAACAGCGAAATAAACCTCTTCTTTTTTGATTGAACATTTTGGCGGAATTTTGTATTCTATGTTGCCGCATTTTTTTTCTTCTTTTTTTGAAAAAGTTTAAAGTCCAAAAAAACGCTTTAGACAGCTATAAACGAACATTTTTACCTTGATATGTATGTTTGCCGTTTGGTTAAATAAGTTTACTACTTTTATGAATAAATTAATATCTTTGAACATTTTTTTCATAATTGTTTCCTTAATTTTTTATTATATGTTATTTAGACCGAAAAGATGATATCCTGTAGCTCAAAAAGGATGACCAGATAGACAAAAACTGTGATCATTTTCGCATTTAGACGCCAAAAATCAGTCAAAAACGAGTGTTAGGCCTGTTTGTTCCCCAGTGTTTTTATTCCACTGGTAAAAAGGAAAAAAACATGTAAATATCTTTTAATGAAATCTTCAGAATTAAGTGAGAATTATAATCCAAATTCGCTCGCATATGCGATTACGCAAAAACTTATTGGGCCAGCGCACACTGGACTAACTTTACCCCGGAGTTAAACCGGGGTATCTTCTAATTTAATATTTCGGGATGAAATTGTGTATGCAAACAGATTTCGTTGGTAATGGTATTTCTGATATTTTTCTTACCTTCAAAATTGACAACTTATTTGTGTATTGGTTTTACCCCGATGTTCAACCGCTTCATCTCTGGATGAAAATTTTATCCCGTTTTCTATTCACACTTCATTTCGCTCTTCTATTTATAAAACCTCGGCGTTATTAGTACAGTTTGCGCTGGTCCATTGAGGCTCGGAAAGTGCTCTCAGCGTCGCTTGTGCCAACATTTCGTAACTAATTCGCTAAGTTTGTTCACTATTGACTTGATATTGAATTGAAAAATATAAACACAAACAATTTTATTACCTATTAAGCTATTAAAACTACACACTTTACAAGCACTTATTTTAAAACTTACGCATGTTTTCTGCACATTTAATTTGAACACGTATTTAAAAACAAGAATTTCCGTAACAACTTTTTTTAATATCCTTGGGTCCGAATTTTTACTGTCTATTGAAAATTGTTCTAGCTAGTACGCTGTCAAAAATTAATCCGGCCAATTGGTTGCTAAAATTGTTCGTCATTGTTCGAGTCTCAATTATATCATTCTTGGGGATATTTTTAGCAACCAATTGGCTGCATTAATTTTTGACGGCTCGCGCGAGTCTATTCGTTCTACAAGGCATGAGTCAATAAATAAATAATAAAAACCTGTGAAATGTGTGCACTTTATTGATATATATTCTTAAGACTAGTTACAAAATGTAACTTATCAATTATTCATAGTAAATGCTGCTTTGTTTAAATATTCTGCTATTTTCGGGATAAGACTAACCTTCAAACAGACTTTAGGTGAACGTGTTGATAAGTGTTTGCTCTATGTATGCTGGTTAATGTTGATGATATTGGCCTTTGTTCTCTGTGGGTGAAAGTGTGGATGATGTTTCATCTTGGTTTCCTTTGTTCGTTATACATCGATAAAATGACTGTTCGTATTGGTGCATGTTGTTATCTATTTACTGTTATCATATTTTATGCACTCAATAGCGTTTTTTTATGATAATAGCCGTGTTTTATTATCTCTTATGATCTACATATATAGATCACACAACGAAAATAAAACAGTCCAGATCATTGAAAAATGTAAGTTCTGTGTTGTGGTAATAGTTTGATACTTACATATTTCCTTGTCCATTGCAATTGCACACTTGAGTTTATATTTACGGCTAACGATATAACATACATAAATATCGAGATTGAACATGCTTGGGTTTTAACTTGCGCTAGACCAAATTTGTATGGGAAGTTAAAAATAGGACCGAAATTAAGTCTCGGTAAAATGTTTTCAGCGCCGCTCATGGCATTGCTTCAAATTGACTGCATTGGTTTTTGATAGCTCGCACGCAAAACCAAATTTGTATGAAAAGTGAAATTTTGGATCGCGAACAATTGTGGTTTTCAAATGCACTTTGAATTATAATGTTGAAAAAAACATACATATTGTAATATTTCAGATAGGGTTCGAAATGATAAAAAGTTATTGTTGCATAATAAAACTGCGCTGGTCCAATACAAAAGATAAGTGAGGTGTATTTCATTTTTTAAATTAACAAAAAGGAATGAAAGAAAAAATAGTGGGCAAAAAAGCGAGAAAAAAACTAAATGTCACAAAAGGCAGAAGAAAATGATAAAAGCGTGTGGTACCAAATCTCGTGAACTTGCAATTTAGCAAGTAGATGGTTTGGCGTTAACATTCTGCCGGCCCTGAACTGACCGGAGGATTAGTTCAATCATTCAGCACATCGACGTCGTCTTTGTAGCTCAAAAGCGGCGATATCTTGACGATAGGGTGCATCAGTGTCCCGTCTGTAGTTTTTAACGTTACGACCCGAACTCTGCCATCAGCTCCTGCGTGGACTTCTGCTACTCTTCCCATCCTCCATTTCCCAGGTGGGACGTTGTCTTCTCTAAGAACAACAAGAACTCCTACATTGAAATTCGGGAATGACTTGGTCCACTTGGCGCGTTGCTGGAGTTGATTCAGATACTCGCTGTGCCATCTTTTCCAGAAGTGCTGGCGCAGTTGACTAATTAAGCTCCACCGGTTTACTTGATTGATCTTGGAACTGTCATCTTCCGGAATAGATTTAAGCGGTTCCCCAACCAGGAAATTTCCGGGTGTTAAAGCTTGAAGATCGTTGACGTCAGTTGATGGCGAGCACAGAGGCTTCTATTTCTGTTAATAGGGTTGTAAACTCCTCGATCGTGAGAAGATGATCACCAAGGGTCCGTCGTAGATGGAACTTCACGCGTTTAACGGCAGCTTTCCAGTACCCGCCCATATGAGGTGCTACTGGCGGGTTGAAATGCCAAACCATGCCATCCTCTCCCAGGTATCTCGCCAATCGATCGTCTTGAGTTGCTTCAACGAAGAGTCTTTTAAGCTCCTTTTCGGCGCCCACAAAATTTGTTCCGTTGTCACTGTATAACTCTCTGCAATGTCCTCTACGAGACACGAACTGCCTCAGTACAGCGAAGAAGCTAGCAGACGACAGGTCACTTGCCAGTTCCAGGTGCATGGCACCAGTCGTTATGCATATAAAAATGAATATGTGGCCCTTTATAGCCTTGCAACCACCTCCTTTAGATAAACGAAGCTGAACCGGCGAAATCCACACCACTACGGAGGAAGGGTCTACAAGATTGTTTTCTAGGTCTAGACAGGTCGCTCGTCAGCTGCTGTTGAACGAAATTCAGATGTCTTCGGCACTTTACACAAGCCCTAAAAATTTTCCGCAGCAAATTTCGGGCGCTTGTTATCCAAAAATGGCTCTGCAGTATAACGAGCATGGTCGCAGGGCCTGCATGAAGCGACGTTCGATGTACGTCTTGACAAATCAACATAGTGAGTTTTGCGGCTGCTGGGAGTAGAATCGGATGATTCCTATCGGGTAGCAACAGTGCATTCCTAAGTCGTCCACCCACTTGAAGAAGCAGATTCTCATCCAAAAACGGATTTAGTTTCAACAACTTGCTTTGCCTTCTAAGAGCCGTCTTTGTCTGGAGCCGCTGGATATCATCATCAAAGAAACATGTCTGCTTGCATCTTATCCAAAAGTAAAGCGCTTCGTTGAGTTCCTTCAGGCTGAGGAACTTATTGGAGAGACAGGAAATCGATTTATGTCCTTTACGATTTGCGATTCGAGAACATATATTATTGATGAACCTGAAGATAAATGCGGTAACATGTTTTAGTTTTGATCGGGAAGAATACTTATCGATCAGATCCCACATTTGATGCGACTGTGCCATGGTTACCAGGCTGATGTTATCAGTGTTTGACTTTGGTAAAACGTTGTTGCGAAGGCCAGGTGTCAGCAGGTTGTCTCAGCCACAGCGGCCCATCCCACCATATATTGAAATGCTTTAGTTCCTGAGGTAGCAAGCCTCGAGATGCGCAGTCGGCTGGATTCTGCAGCGATGGAACATAACCAATGCTCGGTTGTTATAACCGCTTGTGTCACTCGGTTGGCAACAAACGTGCACCACCTGCTAGGATGCTGATGAAGCCAGGCTAATGTAACAGATGAGTCAGTCCACCCATACATGCCACGAACGCGTTGATTTAATGCTTTCCTTACATGCATCATTAGTTGCGCCAACAGAGCAGCAGCGCATAACTCCAGACGAGGCAACGATATCGGTTTTATAAGCGCCACTCTCGTTTTCGCAGTGAAAAGACGAACGACGACTCCATTAGTGCTTCAAGTTCTCGCGTAGACGACAGCAGCGTATGCGGATTGTAATGCATCTGCAAACCCGTGGAGATCTGTGACTGCATCTGGGCCACCAACTCCTAACTAAACTAAGGGTATCTATATGATGAACCTGTATGCTGTATGTGAAAACGTCGGTAGATGGATGCCATTGAAGCCCCAATGTTCTCACACTTTCAGAATCAGTTAGATCCAGAGTTGATTTTATTCCACGTTCTTCTTCTGCTATGGAATTCAGAACGATAGAAGAATTTGAAGACCATTTGCGCAAATGAAATCCGCTACGATTTAGCATGCTAGCAATTTCGGTCTGAAGATTGCGTAGCTCTTCTTCGTCGAAAGACCCTGTTAAAAGGTCGTCCATAAAAAATCGAGCTGTATAATCGATGCGGCTACAGGGTAATCATGACCTTCGTCGACGGCTGTTTGTTGCAAAGTTTTGACGGCGAGATAAGAAGCCGATGCAACGCCATATGTCACTGTCAGCAAGCGATAATCTTTAATTGGATCCGATAATGTACGACGCCAGACGATGCGTTGGAAGTCAACGTGATCCTGGTCAACTCGCACCTGTCTATACATTTTTGCAACGTCCCCGGTTATAGCAAATCGATGACCACGAAATCGGAGCAATGTTGTAAAAAGATTTGGCTGGAGCTGTGGACCTACCAATTGTGCATCATTCAAAGAAAATCCAGACGACGTTTTTGCCGAAGCATTAAAGACGACCCTTAACTTCGTGGTCGTGTTGGACTCTTTGACAACTGCCCTATGTGACATGTAATAATGCTTTCCCAGAGCTGGGATATCACCAACTTCCTCCATGTGTCCCAAGTCGACGAATTCTTGCATAACATCGACATATTGGGATTGTAGTTGTCGATTTTTGGCGAATATTTTCTCCATACGGTTTAAAGCTCGAATTGCAGCATCTCGGGAACTTCCAAGTGTAATTGCTTGCTTGAGGGGAAGTTTGACACCATAGCGCCCATCGTCTTGAAGTGAGTGCGTTTGAGAAAACAGTTCTTCACACAAGCGCTCTTCATCGGTAAGGTATTTGGATTCCGGGAGCTCCTTTAAATGCCAGAACTATTCCACTGCCTTGGTTAGAGTGTAATCCGAGCGAGAGAGCGAGAGATGACTGTTGAAAGTGCGTACGTGGCATCCATTGAGACCACTCTTCCGAACAGTACCCACCCAAGTGTTGATTGCTGCGCAATTGGAGTGTCCTTTGGGCCTCGAATTAACCCATCGAGAAGAAATCTTTCTAGTTGGTTACAGCGTAGTAAAATTTCCACTGCTGCCGGCACGTTGAAGTTGGGGTCGGCTAGGATTAGACCATCAATGTGCTGCCATGATCCTTTAGTAATACGGCCAGGCGGTAGAGCGTTCGTTATCTTAGGCAGTATGTTCGCTTGGATGCATTCCACAAAGTTGCCGTCGAGCGATGTGTTTGACATAGACGGCGAGGCCTTCTCTGTATGCAACAGCGTATGGTACTTAGCCTGACATAAGCGACACGTGCTTGCACTGCGGCAAGCTGCCTCAACGTGTACATTTGAAAGGCAGTTGCTGCATAAAGACTTTTCCTTGGCGATGGAAACCCTACGTGAAACTGGAAGAGCTCGCAACAATAGATCCTGTGTTTCCACAACAAAAAAAGAAATATTATTCCATTCCTCTGGGAAAGGGTGAAAACTGTTTTAGACTTGTATTTAGACTTGAACTATGTGGCTGGTTGCGCATTGATGGTATTATGGGACTTGATTGCGTCTAGAGAACGACATCTAGCATCTATAAAATCGATTAGTTGCTTGAAGTTGGGTACTTTGTCGTTCGTTTGCGCGAGCACCCATTGTCGATGAGTTTCCATGTCCAATTTGGACACTGTCAGATGCACAAGCCAGTCATCCTAGTTGGTAACAGGTCTGCCCAGTGTTTTCAGCGAACGATAGTTCTCTTGGATGTCATCTAGCAATGCTCTTAAAACTGTGGGTGACTCGGAAGAAAGCTTTCGCGGTGAGAAAAGTGCTCGAAAATGAGAATCAACAATGACGCGTTTGCCGTTATATTTTTTTCTAGCAACTCCCAGGCTTCTGCGTAGTTGCTGTCAGTGATGGCAAACGCTTTGATGACTTTGAGAGCCTCCCCCTGTAAGCTGCATCGTAAATAAGGGAGCTTTTGTGATCCTGTCAAAGATGATTCCTTGTGTATAATCGACGAAAATGCATCGTGAAACTGCTTCCACTCCGAGGGGTTTCCGGCAAACTGTGGCAAGTCTATACGTGGTAGCTTGACGTCCGCGTGGTGATGAGATTCTATCTTGTTACTGCTACTGCAGTCATCTTTGATCTCATGTTGTGCCCTCGTGAAGTTAGCGAATGCCATTCTATACCAATCCTCACCTTGCTCACGTTCTGTTTCCTCTGTTGCCAAACCAGTCTCACCGCAGGCGCACTTAACTGCACTTTGTGCCTCGTCGAATTTCTCCCACTGTTCCCGTAAGATTTTCGAAAAAGATTGATGAAGCAGTCATAGGATTCTGCTTTTTTGCTTGTGTTCATGAGACGTTTAAGCGAGTTTCTGAAAGCATCTCGTTTGATGGTCGACATTTTCCAAGAGAAAGCAACGTGTGCGTGAAAATAATATAATTATTAATAATAGAAATAATAATAATTAATATTGGACGCGGAAGGACCAAAAATGTTGCCGAATAAAACTGCGCTGGTCCAATCCAAAAGATAAGTGAGATGTATTTCATTTTAAAAATTAACAAAAAGGAATGAAAGAAAAAATAGCAGGCAAAAAAGCGGGGAAAAAACTAAATGTCACAAAAGGCAGAAGAGAATGATTAAAAACGTGTGGTACCAAATCTCGTCAACTTGCAATTTAGCAAGTAGATGGTTTGGCGTTAAGAGTTATTTTGTTTCAAACGCTTTATTTATTATTATATAAAATAACTTCCAATTACAATAATTCAAAACCGATTTCACTATTATCTCACAATTCAAATCTCTTATCGGTGGTTCATTTTCCGTCGCTTTCCAAATATCAACGCTTCTTCCGCCGTTTCTCATCCTGTATTTATACCAAATTTTTCGAGTTTTAGTTGGTTTGAAACTGGGGTAATAACCGCTCTCTCCGAAGTGGAAAGTTCAATGATGATGTATTATCGTTCAGTTATGCAACACCGCCCTCTTAAACTCGTTCGTCCCTAATAAACTCTTCGATATTCTCTCCAACATAGTGATGTATCCGAACCACATGAACCACTTTCAACTTGCCTCTTCCTCGTTGAACGCAATAGACAACATCGTTGACGCTTTATAGGGTCTTCCCAGTCTTGCTGCAATTTGGGTTGTACAACTTTCCGTCTATGAATGAATGAACCATGTTCATTTCATTATCAATCATAATAAGTCTAATTAAAACGCTTCGTTCACCAAAATCTCGCCAGTGCAAAGTGCTCTCTCCGGTACCGCAAAAGAAAAGCAAAAGAGAAATGATAATCTACCTACCTCTCTGTCATCCGTCTCTGCCTCTCATCAGTCTCCCCCTCAATCTCTGACAATTCCAACTGACCTGCTGTCAACACAAACTCAGCTTATTGTCACTTTGCCTTCTGCAAAACTTGCTAAGTCCGAAAAGAAGAATCTCAACAAAATTGAGTAAAGAAAAATAGTATTGCTAAAATTGACATAAGGGTGTCGCATCTTGAATCGAATTCCTCTATCACTGAAACCCTTCGTAACGAAGACATCGAAATACAGCAGAAAGCTATTGATGCTGGTGCCCTTCTCTATGGAGTTCCAACCATGGAAAGCGACCACTTTTCATTAAACTTTGCCAAACTATTAATGTGAACGACCCAGCACTTCTGAACATCTACCGCATAAGTCCACGGAAAAACAACCCAGTGCAAGCACCTGCTAAAATTTAACTCTGCATATGATAAAAATTTTATTTTGAAGTCAATAACATCCAAAGTAAACAAAGTGCGACTCCGCTCTGTCTTCGTGATATCGGTATACCGTCAGACTCGCATATACCTACATGAAGCCCTAATCAAGCACAGTCATATGGTTCTTCAGCATGCACTTCGCTACAAAAAACAAAAGAAATTGGTTGCGGAGTATTCTTCGAGGGAAATGTGTGTGTAATCAGGAATGCAAAAAGCAAAGCTTGTGTTGTCAAAAGCTTAGATGAACTTCATCATGTAATCAGTGGAAGCGAAATAAGAAGCTCAGAAACTTTGTCTACAGGATACGGTAGTGGCCATTATTTTTCTTAACATTAACTTATTTTTGGTTTATTTTTTTATTAAACATATTGTGGTACGAGTATATACTCGTATGTGATTAAATCAAGAATCCAGGGTTGCATAACTTGAGGATCACCCGAAAATGTGGTATAAATACAGGATGAAAAACAGCGTACGACAAGTTGATATTTGGAAAGCCATAGCATATGAGCTAAGTCTTAGTAGTGAAAGATAAGAGATTTGAATTGTGAAATAGTAGTGAATTGATTGAAAGTTGTTTTGAAATAATAATTAATAGAGTGTTTTGAAAGAGAATAACTTTTTATCATTTCGAACCCGAACCGAAATATTACAATATATAGATATTACTGCAATTATTTTATTCAAATTTAAATTCTCTTTTGTATCCTTACTCTACTTATCATTTTATTTAATTTTTCACTACTCTATAAATATATATACAATATATACTCATGTTTCCCAATTTCCATAATCATAGTAATATTTCAGTTGGCTGGGGCAGGGGCCGTTCAGAATTTAGTAATGGTGTGGTTTTACGTACTTTGTTAAATGTTTTCTAAAAACAAAAACAAGGCCTTCTGCTTTGCTGCATAAATACACAAAGCCTACGACCTAAGATGAATGAATTAGGGTATCTCTTTGTTGGTTCTGAGATTGACATAATTTGTCTGTCTGAAACATGGTTCCTTTCTGATCTTATTGGTGATGAAGTTATTCAGATAAATAATAATATATTTCAGATGGAAAGGTATGACATTTTTCATGATGATAGAGTTCGGCGGGTTCTTAAGAAATATAAAAATTGTATGTAAGTCACAGGGTGCGTGTCCTATGGAGTTGAGCTATTTAAGGGCCACGTACGCATATATACTTTTAAGCCTAATCACAACTCCTCGTTGACCTCAAATATTCGACACCTAATGCAAAAACGCGACGAAGCTTTTACCAAATGGAAGCGTTTCAGTGTGGAAGAGTTTCATAGAACTTATCGCTCACTTCGTAGTATAGTTGTTTGCAAAATAGGGGCGGCCAAAATTCAATTTTACTCAAAACGGTTGAATCTTTCGCCAACTGGAGAACAGTTATGAAACTGAGCTAAACAGGAATTTTGTATCCCATACCCTCTAGTGATGGTTCCCCCGCTCCAAATTATAACACAACTTCACACGTTCTATCTCCTCCAAACGAATCTTTCGCCTTTTTTTGTATCCTACAGGTTGACGTAGTTGAGAGCTTGCCTTTAATCCAACGCATTTGGAGCGGACATGGTCTGTTCCAAGTTCCTAAAAATCACCATTCCCGTACTCTTGCCTCACATTACTCATATCTTGAATCAAATCCACACAACAAGCCCTTTTTGCCCTATTGCCAAACTTTCTTTTCTCTCGAAAGTTTTCATTCCATTCCATTCACGCCATTCTGTGCGATATTTAATCCAGGATGTACAACTTTTCTAATTTACTTGGATGATCGTCAACAAGCAATTTTTACTGAAATTTCCATGTCGGATTTTCTTCCCAATTCGTGTGGCGTACCTCAGGGATCTATTATAGGCCCTCTTCTATTTTCTTCATATGCTAATGAATTGCCATCCATTCTTTCGTAATGCTCAGTGCAAATGTACGCCCACGACACTCAATTACACCTTAGCTGTTATCCTGAATCTGCAGGCCAGTGCATTAATCACATAATCTCCGATCTGTATAAAATTTTCAAGTGGGCGCGTCAGAATCTACTTCTTATTAATCCAAAGAAATCTAAATGTATTGTTTCTTCTAGAAGCCCTGCTTCCTCCGATCTCTATGAACAACGTTCCTACTTAATACGTTGAAACTGCCAAAAACCTTGGTATGATTTTTAACTCAACTCTAACCTGGCATGGTGTCATAAAAAGTTGCATGACCAAGGCGATGGCGATAGCGCGATAGTTAGTTCATTGGACTATCACGCAGATGACCTGGCTGGGTCGCCAACAATTTTTCAAATCGCCATCACCCTTTCGGCGGGCAATGGCAAACTCCAAACGTATCAATAGTGTCTCAATTGATAGTATTCTAAAGTTCCGTTCCATCACGATGTTGCATAACATCATACACACACGTCAACCTCAAAACTTATTTAATCGAACTTCGTTTTGTGCATCTAAAAGGATTAGGCAAATACCGTGTTTTTCTCATCTTACCTCTGCACGCCAATTCTTTGTTAACCACCACAGCGACTGTGAGGCTCCCACACCGCCATTAATGAGGCCCGTTCCTACCCTCAGTGGGCTCAGTTCTTAGGTGTAGGGTGGATACCGCATCTTTTTCTTACTGTCGTGGGCAATGTTTGCCATCAGATTTGCTAGGCTGCCGGGACAGAACATCCGCATTAGACTGCATTCAGTGGTCATACATCTGGAGCCGTTCAATCCACCTTGCGACTTGTCCATCAGAATTTTTAAATTGTAGCAACCACTTTAGAGAAGCATGGTCCTTTGCAGCCTAGATAGCACTATATTAAAGTAGGAAACTGCTTTTTCTTAACCGTCATGCATCTGCCAAAGTAAAGCTCCAATTCCGACGTTACTGGCATCTGCATCCATAATAAATATTTTTCCTGGGGTAGGGAACGCTAGTATGGGGGCCTCACATAGTTGTTGTTGAGGGTTTTGAAGCTTCCTTCAAGCTCAATTGATTATTTGAATTGTTTAACCTTTACTGTTAGTTGATGCAAACTCTTTGCGATGCCAGCAAAATCCTTCACAAACCGCCTGTAGTAGGTGGCGAGTCCCAGAACGCTTCTCAGTTGGTGTTTGTCTCTTGGGACTGGCCAATTTTTCACTGCTTCGACCTTTTCTGGGTCTGTCCGTACCCCTTCAGATGAAATGATGTGTCCCAAATATTTGACATCTGGCCTAAAGAGATGATATTTCTTCGGGTTTAATTGTAGCTGTACACTTCGTAATCTTTGGAAAACTTCCTTTAAAATATCTGGATGCTCTTGAAAAGTTTTGCCGACCACGATGACATCGTCCAGGTAGACCAAACAGGTTTTTCATGTCAGTCCCAGCAAAAGGCGTTCCTTTGGGCGCTCAAGGGTTGCCGGAGCATTGCACAATCCGAATGGTATTACCGTTACCAAACCCCGTTTATTGCGGTGAAGGCTGTCTTCTCTCGGTCCCCCGGATGGATCTGTACTTGCCAGTAGCCACTCTTTAGATCAAGTGTGGAGAACCTTTGCGCTTCTGACAGTGTGTCCAGTGTGTCGTCAATCCTTGGCAAGGGGTAGCAATCCTTCTTGGTGACATTATTTAGCTGGCGATAATCCACGCGGAATCTATTGGTTTTTTTTTTTTTTTTTTGGTGGGTAGGTGTGAAAATCTTCATAGACACTATGAACCCGTTGCTCATAGTAGTGTGAGATTCTTACTCACAAGTTACCTTATCAACTAGTTTCCATTTCAAATAACGTTCGCGGGGGGTAGGAAGCTTTCCAGCAAAAGCACCTGTTAGTACCGCTATTATATGCGAATAGTCCTTATCGCGCCAGATCGAATGGTCTCATTCTTTGTAATCGACGCACTAAGTTTGTCTCGTCCAGAATTTGGAGTATTTTATTATTACAATGACCATGAAGACGAATATGGAGTTTGCGAGCAAAGTTCATTATTTCGTCCTCGACGGTAACTATTCCTAAGTCTCTGTGGATATCACTGTTTCTGATATACCATGGGGCGTTCAAGATTTGTCTTAGAACTTTGTTTTGATAGCCTTGGAGAATATTTCGGTTGCTTGGTTTACTATAGCCCCAAAGTTGTATACCGTACGTCCAAACAGGTTTAAGCACTTGCTTTTAGATGAGCAGTTTGTAATGTATGCTTAACTTGGAATGTCTTCCTAGTAGCCAGTACATTTGTCTGAATTTATTTTCAAGTTCATCACGTTTCTTCTTAACATGCGGCTTCCATTTCAGTTTTACATCTAGTGTCATTCCTAGATACTTTGCTTCATTTGCGTATGATATTTGTACCGAGTTAATGAAAATGGGAAGGTTGCTTATTTTCCGGTAAGTAAAATTAACATGAGTAGATTTGGTCTCGTTGAGAACAATTTGCCATATCTTTGTCCATTCATAGATTTCATCCAAAGCCGTTTGTAGCTTTCCAGTAGCTAACTCGACTGAAGTATCTGTAGCTATTTCCGCCGTGTCGTCCGCGAACGTGGCTACTATGGTACCTGATTCTTCCGGTATGTCTCGAGTATAGAGTAAAAATAATACCGGACCAAGTACACTTCCTTGCGGAACTCCAGCAGCGATCTCTTTAAATTCCGATTATTCGGTGCCATGTTTAACACGAAAAATTCTGTTTTCCAGGTACGATTTCAGAATCGTATGCCGCTCTCTCGGAAGAACCTGACTTAGCTTAAAATTTAAGCCTTCATGCCATACCTTATCGAAGGCTTGAGACACGTCAAGAAACACGCTAGAACATATCTTTTTCCCCTCTAGGGCTTTCTCAATTTCATTCGTAATTCTAAAGACCTGGTCAATTGTGGAGTGCTTAGTTCTATAACCGAATTGATGATCAGGAATTAGACGCCTTTCTTCAATGATCGGTTGCAAGCGCTTCAATAGGAGTTTTTCAAATATTTTAGATATTATCGGCAGAAGCGATATCGGTCTGTAGGACTTTTTTTCATTTAGAGATTTGCCTGGTTTCGGGAAGATTATAACTTCGGCAACTTTCCATTGGCTTGGAACGTTTAATAATCTTAGCGCGGCATTTATAAGTTGGAGCAGTTTGATCAGGGCTTTCTTTGGCAACTCCTTGAGAATTTGACCTGTTATTAAATCATAACCAGGGGCTTTGTTACTTTTCAATTTTTTAATTGCTTGGTTAAGTTCTCGTAGGGATACTGTTTTTATTCTAAAATTTTCCGGTGCCGTAATTATATAATTAGAACCTCCTGTTAACGCCTGTCCATCAAAAGGCTTAAACATTTCTTCTAGGTGCTCGGCAAATAGATCCGCCTTTTCTTTATCTCCTTTTGCCCATTCGCCATTATTTTTTCTTATGGGAGGAAATTGCATTTGAGGCTTTTTGATTCCCTTCATGGCTTTCCAGAGCGAGTAATTTGAACTTCTTTCGGCAGTCGGACCTTCGAGATATGTAGAGATATTCCGATTTTTGTAATCTCGTATTGCTTCCTTCAACTTGTTGCATAAGTGGTTTAAGTATGTTTTATGCTGGGGAGCACGGGATTGTTGCCATCTTTTGCGCGCTCTCCTCTTTTCTCTCACCAGTTCTTTTATTTCTGGCTTATATTTTATTTCATTACTTGCTTTCTCTTTTCTTTTGGAGTTGGAGTGTTGTTCCAGGCAGCGTTCTGCAGGACTTTGATGAATCTGTCGACTTCGTCTTCTATTTCGTTTTGTGTTTTTAGCGACACGATTAGAACAATATGTTCATTGCAGTAATTTCTAAAACCGTCCCAGTTAGTTTTGTTGTTAGTTAATCTAGGCGCCACTTCTTTCTTAACTAAGAGTATGCTTAGTGTCAAAATGACTGGTGAGTGATCTGAGGAGAGATCATAACTTTCCCCGATGTTTGGAGAAATTTTGGCTGATCCCTTTGTGACAAGGAAGTCTACAAGATTAGGGGTCTTTGTTATATCCGAAGGCCAATATGTTGGTTTTCCTATCGAGAAAAATCAACTTTACATTGCATTCCGGCTTCTTTGTCTGCCTTTCGTTGAATTACATCTTGAGCCCCAGAAGGTATGTTTCGAATTAAAGTCACCACCAATTATAAAATTCGGTCCGAGTGAATCAAAGATACCTTTAAAGTCATTCTTTTCTAGCTTGCATCGCGGGGGACAATAAATGGATGCACTGTTGTAGTGCAGGTGGTTATATTTTACGCGAACCGAACTTAACTGCATTGCATCGCATTCAATCTTCATATTTATAGAGTGTTCAATACAATCTTTAATGAACAATGAGGATCCGCCTCTGGCATTTTTTGATGGGTATGATAAGCACAGTATCCCTTTAGTTCCACACGAGGTCTTTTCCTCAAGTCAGTTTCAGAAATCAAGCAAATGTCAATATTGGCTTATTGGCAATATTGGAACACTTCCAGTTCATCGAGTTTTTTAATAAGGCCGTTTGCGTTCCACGTCAATATTTTAAGCACTTGTTTCATATTTATGCTTGGAATTGAGTTTTACGTATTTCTTTCTCGAGATTGCACAATTTGTCAACTGGAAGTTTATTTGTTCTGCCTTGCTCCTCAAGAGTCGTGAGAATTAGGGAGAAAACGTGAGCCACTGGATCTGGCGTAACACCGCTTTTTTTATTTCCTTGCGATGCTGCTTGTGCATACGTTAACGCGTCAATCGGTGGCTGCTTTCCCTTTGTGATCTTGTTTTGTATACCTATATCCTTCGACTTTACCACGACGGATTTTCTTTGTTTTTTTTTCTCTGTAACAATATTTGGTTTATTTGTAGTTGCTTTTGGGTTGGGACGTAAGGTTTTTTAAGCGTATCGCGCCTTTTTTGGAGTTCTTTCGCCACTTCACATCCGCGATAGTTTGCTGGGTGCTTTCCTTGGCAATTTATGCAAGACGGTCGAAGTTCTTTATTTAAGTTGCACTCTTCTGAGAGATGTTTACCGGCACATTTTACGCAAAGCGGTTCTTTTTGGCAGTAAGTCTGCGTATGATTGAAGCCTTGACAGCGCTTACATTGCGGGATCGATCTTGTGTTCCTTCGCACAGGTTCAATTTTGACTACGATATTTAAAATAGTTTTGATACCATAGATATCTTCTTTATTTTCGGACTTATCGAAACTAAGCATAAACGGTGGAAGTCCCCGCTTAACCAGGATTTCCTCGTTTTCCTCTGTTTTTCTCTTTTCTTTTTTAATAATATTTACGACGTCTAGAACTTTAAAGCCCTTTGCATGGAGGTCGCTTACAATATCATTTTTAGTACACGAAGGGTGAAGTCCTCTCGCTACTACACGTAATGGTCTCTCTGACTTGTTTTCGAAAGTGTACCATTGGATCTTCTCGGTGTTTAATTTTTCGGACCATTCTCGGTAGTCATCGGAGTTGTCGACGTTAACTTTCCACACATTGTTGCGCAGTGATGTAACCTTATACTTACATTTAAGCGTATCTTTGAGAAAGAAATGCAACTTGCTATAGTCTGAGACCCCAACAACGTTGATTGCAGGTGGAAGACGTAATTTTGTTGGGAGTTGCTTTTTTTGTTACTCCTGGCTCTTTTCTGGAACGACTTCAGGTGAGGAACCAGCTTTACGTTTCTTAGACGGTCTTTTCTTTAGGGTCCAATTTGTTTCGCGCGTAACCTCTTCTTCGTCCGTATGGAATTCGCGACTAGTTGAGCGGAGTGGACTGCTTTCTTGGGCTTCGTTTATATGCTTTGTTTTCAGAGCCTTATTTTCCTCTCGGAGTGTGTCTACTTCTTTTTTAGGCTCTTAATTTGCTTAAGCTTCGTACGGAGTACGTTGTTTTCGTCCTCCAAGCTTTTATTTGTCACTGAGTCCGTTTTTTCGCGCGTAGGCGCTTCGGGCGGACTTCTTTTCCCGGAGAAATTCGATCTTGGTGGTGGAGATATTGATACCCTTGAACTTTTTGAGAAGGGATCAAGCGACTGCGGTAAATTCGTTGAATTTACTGCGTTATTTGCGTTGTTTGTATTATTTGTTTTATTTGTTTTGTTTTTGTCTAGGTTCATATTTAGATCCCACGAGTATGGGGGAAGGGAGGTCCACCGCATCAGAGACCCCTGTAATGCGGTAAGGCTACGTTACAACCAGAGGACGCCAGGTATCCGGAGGGCTCCGTTCGCGGTGCTCTATTGATTTTACATCCCGAGCACCATTCAGGCCTTGGCACGGGTCGCATAACAGCTTGCCTTGAGGATGGGATACTTGTTTGAGTGGCAGCGCTCCCTCACGGGGGAATCCGGCCCAGATGGATTTTAGTCGCCTCTTGCGACAGGCATTCCTACCGCGGGTATATTCTAACCCCTACCTCCAGGGGGGGGGGGGGGGAATCTATTGGTGCCGTCTTTCTTTTTGACCAGTACAACCGGTGATGCCCACGGACTTTAAGAGCTTTCGATTAACCCTTTTCCATAGTCGAAACCATTTCTGCAAACTCCGCCTGCTTAGATAATGGTAAAGGCCTAGGAGGTTGACGTATTGCTCTTGCATCTCCAGTGCCTATTCGGTGTTGACACAAATGTGTTCTGCCATACTCGTCGTCCTGCGAGGCAAAGGCATTGATTAAATGCCATTGCTCGTTGCCCTTATTCAGCTCGGTTTGCCAGATGTCCTATTTTGTTGCGGTTCTAGCAATGGACTTGTCCTGCACGCGCACTGTTCCGCTCCATGACATCTGTTTGTTGGCATGAGCATTCCACGGCTGTCACTTCTCTCACGCGATGGACTCCTTGAGATGGTTGGTCGGAAGCTTCCATCGTAAGAGCAAATGCTAGGGCCTCAGGGAGGGTTCGTTTTCCAGCTATTTGCAACTGCCTATCTTCAATCGCTTTTGTAAACGCCTCTTCAGCCATTTCATTGATAAGGTCTTCGCCGGCATTAGGATAAGATAAATGCGCCAACCGTTCGATATAGGCCTGCAACTGCTGAAGTGTTTCTCCTTTCTTCTGGACTCTGCTGCCCAGTTGGATTCTGTATACTTGCTGCATGTGGTCCTATCCAAAGCGCATTTCTATGGCTTTAATCAAAGCGTAGTTGCGTTGTTTATCTTGTGAGATGGTTTGCGCAATCGATTTTTTCTCGTCATCCCAGTTGTTGGCCTTGCCAGCTGCTTGAAATTATCTTCTGTATATTGGTCATCAAAAATAGGCGGTTACAACTTTTTCCTTCTAGGGCAAAGCGAATAGCTCCTTGCTTCGCCATGCTCTTCAATTTCGTCGTGAGGGCCTGCTGTTCTCTGCCAAAACATGTAATGGCTTTGTGTATGTAAAGAAGGGCAAGAATGACACCGAGATGAGAATTTCGTCAACTACGAATTTTCCCAAGTAATTTTGGTTTTAATTTGAATTCATACCTTTGAATGGAGCTATATAAATGTGTTAAACTTTGAATTTCTAAATTTTGTATTACTAGTGAATTCTTGATTTATTTTACTTTATTTTTGATAATAATATTGCCTCATGTTGTGCTTATACTATTTCCTCTCTCCTCCTTCCTCTCTCCTTCCCAATACGTTTCGGACTTTTTTTTCCGATAGATTACAATGATACCTTATTAGTTGGTCCAGTTGGGCTGCTATTTTTTGTTTGTTGTGTTTTTCATACTTATGGCTCATAGTGGCTCTATGTCTGTGACGTTGAATGAGGTCGGGTTTCAGGCGCTTGTAGAAATTTTGTTAAATGCCTGTGAAGGATTTTAAGTCTCTCACTTCAATAGTCGTAGTCTTAGCTTATAAAAACTTGACTACGTCCGGCGTATTTTAAATGATTCGGGTACTGACATTATTTGTGTAAGTGAAACATTGTTCAGAAGTTTTGATGATGAAAATGATTACAACCGTATTTATGGCATTCCTGGGTACTTCTCTGTTCTGCATAACGGAGTTACTGAAACTACTGGTGGGGGGATAGGAATTTACCATCAAGCAGGTCTGACTTGTAAAATATTGGAAAAGTCATTGGGAAATGACTGAATACATTGTTGTCGAAATTTCCAATGGAAATGTAAACGGTATTATTGGTTTAGTCTATAGCCCCAACCGTAATTGATCTTTCGATTCATTGTTTTCTACTTTACAAATATTTTCCGCATCATACGAGCATATCATACTATGCGGGGATTTTAGTGCGGATTTGCTGAAGAATGATAGTAGATCTTGTTCACTCCTGGATGTTATTGCATCGTGTGGTCTTGTGGCCGTTAATTCTCATGCGACTAGCCTTGGCTCTAATACCCTCCAAGTCTTCTTGACTTGGTGGTTGTTTTTTGGACCATACAAACGTGCTACTCCAAGACCACTGGTTTTAGACCATGATCTTTTGTTTTGTACATATGACATTGATTCCTCATCGAATCCCCTGCAGAACACCTTTCAATTTCGTGATTTCCCGGCAATAAATCATAACATCGTTCACCATCATGCGAGCCTTCTACCAAGGCATTTGTGCTATTTTCTGTCGGATATTAATGATAAAGTAGGAACTGTTCAGACCCTAATTAAAGATCTTTTTTTATATACATGTTCCTGTTAAGGCTGTCACAGTGCGCAATAGTAAATGCCCATGGTTTACCACTGAGGTGCAAAATGCTATCAAAACTCGTCGAAAATTATATGCTAAATTCAAAAAACTTTCTACTAGTCACAATTGGGAAATGTTTTGCAGAGCAAGAAATTACTCTTCATTTGTCACCAGAAAAGCAAAAAAAACACCAACCAACCGTCAAAGAAATTGTAAGCAAATTTACGTTTTATCGGAATAGGAACGAGTCATATACAAACTTAAAGCCAAGTGCAGATGAGTTAATTGATGCGTTTTTCCCATAACCCTAGTTGTAATTCTTCGTTTCCACTGGAAAAATCAAATTTTCTTTGGTGGACACCGTTGTTGGAATCGGATGTGATCTTACAGGTTCGTGCTTTCGATTCTCACACAATTGGTGAGGACGGAGTTGACCTGCGTTTTATAAAAATAATACTTCCCCATGTAATAAGCTCATTTATATAATTTCTGTATTACGTCATCAACGTTCCCGGATGGTTGGAAAAAAGCAATTAGGAATTAGGAATTACCTTACAAATCGTGTTCAAAGAGTTATTGCTAACTCAAAATGATCTCAAACAAAAAATATACGAGGGCGGGTCAATAAGTCCGTGACTTTTTGAATTTCTGACCTCTTTACTGAAACAGCAACACTGCTCCTGTCAACAGGCATCTGTCAGTTGACTCCTGTCAAAATTTAAACTTGCTGCGTCAGTTAATTTGTGTTTGACAGCTATTTTTATCAGACTACTCACTAATTTGAGGAGAAAATGGAAAAAAGTGAATTTCGTGTGCTTATTAAGCATTATTTCTTGCGAAAAAAAACCATTACCGAGACCAAGGCTAAGCTTGATAAATACTATGGGGACTCTGCACCATCGATTTCAATGGTAAAACAGTGGTTTACTGAATTTCGTTGTGGCCGTACAAGCACTGAAGATGCCGAACGTCCTGGACGTCCAGTTGAGGTCTCTATAACCGAAACAATCGAAAAAATTCACGATATGGTGCAGGCCGACCGAAGATTGAAAGTGCGAGAGATTGTGGAAGCCGTAGGGATCTCGCATGGCTCAGTGGTTTCAATTTTGAATGATTACTTGGGCATGAGAAAGCTTTCCGCAAGATGGGTGCCGCGTTTGCTCACAGTCGACCACAAACACATGTGCAGTTGCCATGGCAAAAATCCATGGAAGATCTTGTGGATAAATTTAATTCGGACTTGTCTTCCATTGCAAAATGGTCTCAAGACAATGGTCTGATTCTAAATCAAAAAAAAAGTACAATGTGGAAGAGTTACCACCTATTTTTCTCAACTCCACAAGGCTAATCTTCTCTGACACCGTGGTGAGTCTTGGATATAAAGTTAATCGATCTCTTTCTGCCACTGATCGTGTAAACGTAATTATAGCGCGTGTATATGCATAATTGTGAAAGCTCTGGCTGTTTTCTAGTTTTACACCTGTTATCATCAAACTGAGGTTGATTAAGTCCATTCTTTTGCCGATTCTTTGATTAACTATAGTTACCTATTGTAATGTAGATTCTCTCTGCCAGCACAAAATACGTGTTGCTTTTAACAATATGGTTCGATATGCCTTTGCAGTAAGAAGATACGACCATATAACCCTTTACCATAAGTATGTCTTTGGGTGTTCATTTTCTGATTTTTGGACATCACGATGCTGTGTGTTTTTACATAAATTAATACATAAACAATCACAACGGTGTTTATTTGAAAAATTGAAATTTGTTCAGTCACCTAGAACTTTCAATCTTATCTCGCCTTCTTATAAATATCTTAACTCAACTCCCCTCTTCCTTGTTCATGTTTCCAGACTGTGGAATTCACTGCTTACCACCATTAAACAAGAAATAGGAGCTAAGCAATTTAAATGTGCCTTATTTGCACTTTTTTCATCTTTGTAATCTATTCTTCTCTTTATTTCACCTTTTTTTCAACTTTCTGCTTTGCTCTCTTCTTTTCGCCCTACACTTCCTCAATTTTCTCTTTCCTTTCCTTAATATTAGTAACGCATATTCTTTAAAATAGTTTAAGATTTGATTTAAAACCTGTAAATTTAGGTTATTCTTTCACTTAATGTTTTAATTGTGCTCTTTTTTGCATAGACTAATTTAATGTGGTGAACCACTTTGAATTAGCTTTCATATACTATAAAAGACTCCTGTTTTTATTTGTACCTTGCCAAATAAAAATTAAATTGAATCTGTAGAATTTTCTCGGGCCTTCTCATTCTAGTTCTTTAGCAAGAGTCTCAAAATTTTTTTTTTCAACTTTCTTGAGTTGTGCATAATAAATTTTTGCTCATTTACTTCGAATTTCGTTTCTAGAGAATTCTTGAATTCTTCAACAGCGTCTTTCTGTGCGGTAACTATGGAGTTTTTCAGTTCTTCTAAAGAATTCTTCTATTCTTCTAAAGAATTATCCTGTTCTTCAAACTTAGAATCCTGGCTTCACCTTTGTTCTTTTAACTTAGAATTCAATCCAAGGAGCAATTCCATCACGGCAGACATGTCAACCCCTGTGCTCACAAGCTCGTCTTCTACGTCGAACGAAATGGGTTTCGGGTCTTTTCCATCGTTTTCGACCGCTTCCTGTAGCCGAAGAATCAATTCACTTTTTCCGCCAGTCGCAGAAGGGAAGTGTTTTTTTTAACATATTGTTAAACAAATAAATAAGGACAGTATCTGCGAAAGTGAAATGCAACTTTAAATTTCCATGGATGGAATTCTACAGCACAACATTTCAAAGGAACTATTTTAGTTGGTGAAAGCGAAAGACTGCTGGGAGCTGGATTCAATTATCCATATGGATTATACTTGTTCCTGCTTCAATAAGAACTTACAGATCAAACTCATTACCCCACACTTTTTACTTTTATCAGCTCAAATATCCCATTTAAAACGGCTTGCTTTTGTGAAACATATTTGTTAACATATTTTAGAGCGCAGTCCTATTTTAACAAAGACATCAGGCCACCTCACAAGCACTGATTTCAAAACTTACATACTTTTCTCAACACAATGATTTCTTCAACAAATTTTTTAATTTAATTTCGCACCGAATTTTAGTTTCTA
Source organism: Volucella inflata (assembly GCA_928272305.1). Taxonomy (NCBI): domain Eukaryota; kingdom Metazoa; phylum Arthropoda; class Insecta; order Diptera; family Syrphidae; genus Volucella; species Volucella inflata. The sequence goes on along the minus strand of OV743716.1, from coordinate 87,974,252 downwards.
ATTCAAATTTGCTCTAGCTAGCGAGCTATGAAATTAATGCAACCAATTGGTTATTTATAATATCCGCCAAAAATTTCGTTCCGAATCTCAATAAGTCCGGAGCCGATTCGTTAAATTAAATAAGTCCGCTGTGGCATGATGGCGTTTGAGTCACGATTCTTTTCTCCATTCTCTTTTGATATTTTTCTTTCCCGTTGAAGCTCTGCGCAAACAATTTGAATTGTTCCTTCACTCCTTTGACCAACAAATTTCTTCGGTATTTTTTTTTGTAAAGATCAGTTTGCGGTATGTGGAACAGTATGAGGAAGGAATCGAAATAAAGCGATATAAGGTGCATTTTATTGGCAGGTCAATAATCAGCACAGTAAAACTTAGCATTACAAACAACAACAAGTCGAATGCTGACGATAAATAAGCCAGCATTCATTGCTGCCGATAAAGTTTTAAAAATTTCAATTCAGATGGCGCAGTGTATGCTTTAAGAAATGATTTTGTTTTATAAAGGATGCGTTCGCTAATTATGTGTTTGTTTTTACTCGAACTAAAAAATAATAGAGAGAAAAATACTTTTCATCTTGAATTTGTACGTGTTTATGTTTATCTTTTTTGTGAAATTTTAACAGATTTCTTGCTTTTGTTACTGTATTCTTAAGTTTCAGCACAAAAATATTTATGTACATGCACAGTTATACAAAATACGTATTCCCAAAGCAAAACAAATCGATTCAAGTAAGAGAAACATATTTAATTGAGAACATTTTTGTAATATATTTACGGTGAAGAATATCGCGCATGCCTTTTACGAACCAAATTCTATTTGCTCAGGACTATAAACTCAATGCGAGTTAAAAAAAAAACATTCGCAACTTTGCGAACCCACCGGCAAGCTTATTCAACAAGTTAAAAGACGTTTGGAGTGAGTTAAATTGTTTTATTGGCATTGAATGCTGAGCTGGCTGCTGACCTGCCAATAAAACGCGGCTATAGAAAAATAAGGAATAGGTATGAATCACTACAGAAAAATAACTAGCAAGTAGAGAAGAAAAGTCAAAAAGTGTCATTGCCGGACAACTCACAGGGTTGTTCATTTTCTAACTCATATCTTTTCCCTTTTGCACTTGTAATTTTGCACGACTCAAATGCCACCTTGGAATAACGAATGTAGAGAGAACCAACTCAATCGCTCATTGGATATGTAATTGGAGAGATGGCATATTTTTATTCACAATTTAATAAAAATATGTTTGACTTCCTCGTTTTGTTCATCTTACCAAGCACCAACAATCAGATATTCATAATAAGGAATTTTATTTGACAAAAAGCTGTGCAAGCAAAAGTATTATGCTCATCGGTTGTAACGAAATGTAAGGAATTATTTCGTTCAGTTATAGTATGGCACTAGCTTATGTTTCTTAATATTGAATATGGTTAAGAGCTCAACCATAGTAGGTGAAAGCAAACTAAAGCTACTGTCAGAACTGTTCGAAAAGTTTTTTTACCTTACTTAAAATTGACTATAATGGGAGTTTGAAAACGTATCCATCTGTCAAGTCAAGTTGTCATTTCTTTTGTTTTTCCTGTTCTTGCACTTGTTCGCGACAATTATATTCAGGTTATAAAAATTGAGTGAAAAAATAAATTACATTTAATTAAGAAATTTAAGCTTGAAGGTATTAATTGAAGGTGTTAAAAAGACTAAGGATTTCCTGAAAAAAAAAATATCCTGTTGTGTTCGATGAATAAATTGCGACCGAAACCAAAATGGTTTTTTTAATGTAACATTCTTGAAAATCAAATAATTTGAGAGTGCTCAGTTTTTTATATACGAGTATGAGTACAGAAATTTGCCAACGATTATTGGTAATTTTCAAAACTTAAAAGAACTTCCATAAGAAAACACAAAAGTGCGGAATGTCGAGTAGTTGTTATTTTATTGCAAGTTTGATTATTTTTCCATTTGATTTAATTGTTTGTGTCTATCAGCTATTGGTGCATCCATGCAAATGCTAGCTCATTCAAAATAGAGAAGGAAACAGCCCGGTCGATTATGTTGGAAACAGCGGAAATAATCTGGGAAGCCCTGCTCCATATCTATGTGCCTCAGTCCAATATCGACGACTACACGTAAATAAGCGCAGACTTTTGGAATACATGGTATATGTCAAATTTGAGCAATTGATGAAAAACACATTCCTATTAGAAGTCCACCCAAGATTGTTGACTGATATTGACGACAAACTGAAACCGATAAAAAGACAGCACTCCAGCCCAAATATACTGAAACTAGCAACAGTCCTAAGATTTTCTCCTCAAGGAAGTTACCAGCTGAGCTATGGGAATGATTTTAATATTGGTATGATAAATTAAGAATCAGGAAGAACATCGGACAAAAATATACTTCTTCGAAAAAAGTAGAATTCCGAATGTAGTAGCGGCAGCAGACGGAACGCACGTCAAAATAATTGGGCCGAAAAAAGAACTTCCACGTGTATATTACAACAGTAATGGACATTATAGTATTAAGGCTTGTAAGTTTTCAGTATTCGGTATTTGGTATTCGATACCAAGTACATTCGACTCTCGTTAATTCGAAACTCGAAGGGCCTTTAAAATGTTACGAACTCAGTTCAAAATTTTCGAGCAACACAAACTTTTAATCTGTAACCAACGAAAACTGAAGTTAAACACCAAATGGAAGTGTGTGCCAAACTTCATAATCGTTGCATTAACAAATGCTCGTGCAACGATGATACAAGTTTGAACTTGTCTCAAAATGTACCTCTATGTAATCTGACAACTTTGAATTGTCGAGTGGTTGACGCCTATGAGTTCGAATTAACGTGTCGTTTTGTTACAAAGCGATGACTTTTTTTGTTCGAATTACCAAGTGCTTAAAAATGTATAGATTTTCTTCGAAATATAAAGAGATTTTCTAGGGACCTCGTAATAACTTAAAATTATGGAGAGGATCGAATTATCGCTGGTCTGAAGGCGTCGAGAGGCGACTGTACTTTGTCTCCCAGTCAAAATTCATTTTCTGGAACCAGAGTATCAAGTACGATGATGTGGAATTACTGTCAAAGTTACATACAAGTTCATACATATGTATTTCAGATTATCTATTAAAAATAAATATTTCATGACCAGCAACATAACAGCCTAAATTTTCCTACTTGCAAAAATGTTTGAATTTTGTACCTACATATGAATGTACATACATATATACCTACAGTCGACTCTCGTTAATTCGAAACTCGAGGGACTCTTAAAATATTACGAATTATTGAGTGTTTGAAATATCAAATGGTTCGAAATTTGTGAGAGAAAATAAATAAAACTTCGAATTATTAAGTGTTGATCAATTATTATATACTCGTATTAACTGCTATTCTATAACAATGTCAAAATTTTAAAGGTACATTCGTGTACATACATGTATTCATAATGTGAATTAATTAATCTTTCAAAAGAACTCTGTTACGAGTATACTGGTTTGCTTCAAAGCACATTGCTGCTGCTCAGACTGCACAATAACTTTTTTTAAGAGAAAAAGTGCCTGAAATGCTTTTTCTTCACTTTTGTTTTGTAGATAGAAGCTTTGTAAGTTATCGAATGAGGATCTTGCTTCCTTAACTGACACCTCTGCCAAGGGTTCTGATCTCATCTTCATCGTTACTTTTTTCATTTGTATCTGTCGCAGATAAAATTTCGCAATCGGTTAGTGAACCTGAGACAGCAACATGTTCATCCACTTGAACAAAGTTAGAAAAACTCATACCGCTGATATCAACAATGGTTCTATTGCTAGTTCTTCATCATCCATAAGTATTGGCAGATCTTCTTTTAAGAAACCGGATTTTTTGAAGCAGTTGAGAGGAAGTTCACCTTTAGTAGTTCTTTTTCGTACTCCCGCAGTTTGAGCAGCATTTATTTTCTCCTTGTGCTTTATTATGGTTCAGAGAGTACTCAGAGGAATCTTAAATTCTTTTGCAACATCACTTTTTTTCTCACCTTCCTCTAATTTTTCGATTAACTTCTTCTTTTCAGCAATCGTCAAACATTTATACTTTCTAGGGCTCATAACTAAGACAAACTTTTAATCTGTATACCAACGAAAGAGTAACAATAACTGAATGATAACTAAACAAACCCATTCGTGAGAAGTGTGTGTCAAATAGTCAAACTAATCATAACAAAAACAAAGGCTCGTGTACGTTGATACAAGTTTGAACTTGTCGTAAAATGTAGTACTTAAAATCTTTCCACCTCTTTCTCTCTGCAACTTTGAATTGTCGAGTGTTGGACGCCTATGAGTTCGAATTAACGCGTCGTTTTGTTATATAGCAATGATTTTTTCGTTCGAATTACCAAGTGCATAAAAATGTATTGATTTAGTTCGAAATATAAAGAGATTTTGTTGGGAACTCGTGATAACTTCGAATTATAGAGAGGTTCGAATTATCGCAGGTTTGAAATAACGAGAAGCGACTGTATATGTATTATATCTAACTCGAATCTGCTCACCTCGAAATAATTAAACTAAGTAATCAGTAATCAGTAATCAATCAACTTAAATGAGTCCTGGTATTCGATATTGACGGTTAAAAATCAAGAGCATGTAGTTATGTAGGTATGTATGTTATTTTTCAAACAAAATACTAACACCCTTTCCTCTAATTATAAAGGGTTTTGAGGCATTTCCATTTTCTTTATCTACCCGTTTCAAGATTAAAATTGTTGTAATTTTCATTGACTGAACAACTTAAACACAATGTGATGGAGTTCATTTTATTAAGTTATTTCAAAAATATTTCGGTAATGAATAAATAAGCAAACAAATGTCAAAACAAATTCTATTTATAGTTTTTATTCAAAATAATTCAATCCTTTGTCGATTGAGTTACACAAAACCAAACTTGAAATCAGTTGATTTAACAATCGACAATCGATTTGATCGACGATCGATAACCACAATATGCGAAGATGCGACGGAGGTAAATAATGTTGTTTAAAATACTTTTAGTTATTTGTGTTCTACTTTAAAATTTTCATAATAAGAGGTGTTCTCCAAGCAAATAAATTTAGGAGAAGGCTTTTAAGCGATAATCTTCAAATTCCTTCCCCCAAATACACGTATGAAAACTCCTCACTATTTTGCTGGCGATGCAGCCTTTCCATTGGGACTACACCTGATGCAACCATATCCAGGAGTGCTTTTGACAATTAAGGAGAATTTAAACAAAAGGCTGTAGCTAGCTCGCCGGACAATAGAACAACACAACACTACACATGTTTCTAGAAAATACAAAAAAGGTCGTTTTGAATTACGTTGCGCTGTACAGTTTCATAATGTTTAATAGAGGGAATGTACCATCCTATTGCCCAATAACTTTGCTGATTGGAATGATTCTGATGGTAATTATCACGGTGGACTATGGCGGAGTGAAGTGCCAAAGAACAATCCTTCGATTGCACCATAAAATAATATCAACATGTATGGCAAAAAATCATCTGCAGCCATCAGAAATATCATCTGTGAATATTTAAAACAAGATTTTATTGAAAGTCCATTGTGGAGAAGCTTTAATAGAAAGCAACAATAAATAATTAATTATAGTAAATAAGCTCAATAAAAAATTCCGTGCATTTATTTACGAGTTTTATGTAACTGTTCTCCTATCTCCTGTCACGTTTTTTTTTTCTTGAATCGGTTAAAATAAAATTGATCCCGTTTATCATACAGCATTTTGTACTGTTGTAAGAGAGAAATTTTGAAGGGCAATCGTATTCCTGTGGTTGGTTTTTATTTTGTTTGCTTTATATAATTGAAAATGAAAATTATTGAGGGGTAGGGGTTAGAATATACCCGTGGTAGGCATGCTGGTCGTAAGAGGCGACTAAAATCCACCCTCTGTATAACGAGCGCGTGTACACAAAAATGCAATGAACAAAACAAAAGATAATAATACCCCAGGTCGACTCGATGGATTCTTGGGCGAGCCAATTATTGCATCTTATAAACCTGTTCGAAAAGAATTCGCGGGTTTCGAGATCTCCTCCACCTAGATCTCATACAAACGAAATAAAAATAAAAAGTCCACCTACAACGAAAGCGTCGGCACATGAACAATGGACTCCAGCGAAAGAAAATAGCCTTAAGGACGAAAAGATTGAACTTTGATCCAGGCTAACCAAAATGGAAGCGATCGGCAAGGACCTTAGAAAAGAGTTGGAAAAACTCAAAGCTAGAGACAAGATCTCTACGTTGCCACCGAAAACGAAAAAGTGTCTGCTGAGTCGGACAAACAAATTTACGTAACAGACGAAGAAGACTTAGGATGCAAAACCAATTGGATTTTGCAAAAACGACTGACAAATAACGAAACAACTATCGTCTACGGTCTCGGAAGTTAAAAACAGAAAAATCAAATGGTAAACTTTCGAGAATAAATGCGAAAGGCCAGTAGGATTACTTCCGCCTTTTCCAAAGAGAATATTGTTAGTGAATTTCGAGTCAAGGGATTCAAAATCGTTGACACAGTAAACATTGAAAAGCATGAACGAAAGAAATTAGTAGGGAAGGAAGTAACGCGGCCTTGCTCCTTTCTAACTAACATTTGAAAAACAGAAACAAAAGAAAAACCAAATGTCTTTGTTATTAAAGGCGAAAATGTCTGAAGAAAGACCGCCAAGAGTTACACGTACACTATCGGGCTATCTAACATATGTCCAAGCCAAAAAACGAAATTTTAAAAGGGTCGATGAATCAGGGGACTTTGCATTTCAAGTATGTACTTTCTATTATACTTGCGAGACTTGAGCGGCAAAACAAAGCAAAATAACTTATTTTCGAAACGTTAACAAAGATTGAAATTAGGTTCAACCAACTTACTTGGAACCCTTAAAGCGTTTTAGACAAACTCAGTGAATTAGTTTTATTCCTTATTATCAATGATATTCACGTTTTTTAATTTCGAAACCCACTTGGAAAATGGGTCGCGCGCAAAAATAAGGGGTTTTTAAGGATTACTACACGAATCACCTATAGGGAAATGCTAGAGGCGGATCCTCCTTATATATCAAAGAGACGACAGGCTCGAGCCTGTGCAACTATTTGCCGTATGCGTAAGACCGAATGCAATTCCTTTACTATTTCAGTCATTTGCTTCCCTCCGCGATCCAAGGTCACACAATATTGTGGTATATATGTGATTAAATCAGGAATCCAGTGTTGCATAGCCTTAGGATCATACAAACTCTCCACGTTGGAGAGTTGAGTTATTACCCCAGTTTCAAACCAGAAGTTACGAGAAACAACTACAACCCAAATGTGGTATAAATACAGGATGAGAAAGTGCGGACGATAAGTTGATTTTTGGAAGGCGATAGAAAAGGAGCTAGGTCTTAATAAGTGAAAGATAAGAGATTTGAATTGTGAAATAGTAGTGAAATTGGTTGTGAATTAATTGAAAGTTGTTTTTAAATAATAATAAATAGGAGTGTTTTGAAACAGAATAACGTTTTATCATTTCCAACCCTAGCCGAAATATTACATTGGTGTCAGAAGTGGGATAAAACTTATTCTGAATGCTGTGAAGAAAAAAAAAAATGCCCCGTACATTGTTGCAGCTAAGTATACCCCAGCTGAAAATTGAGCTAGAGTAGCGGAATCTCTCCTCAGCTGCAGGGAAAAGTGATATACTTCGACTACAAGAAGTGATTGAAAAAGATGGAAAAGATCCGAAATCCATTTCGTTCGACTTAGAAGAGGATCACCAGCACATGGGTTGACATGTCTGCCATGATGAAATTGCTCCTTGGATTGAATTCTAAGTTAGAGGAACAAAGGAGAAGTATGGATTCTAAGTTTGAAGAACAGAAGAATTCCTGAGAAGAACAAAGGAGAAGTATAGATTCTAAGTTTGAAGAACAGAAGAATTCCTGAGAAGAACAAAGGAGAAGTATGGATTCTAAGTTTGAAGAACAGAAGAGTTCTTTAGAAGACCAAAGGAAAAGTATGGATTGTAAGTTTGAAGAACAGAAGAATTCCATTGTTGCTGCACAGAAAGACATTGTTAAAGAGTTCAAGAATTCTCTAGAAGCGAAATTCGAAATAATTCATCAAAAATTAAATATGCATGAGGCACAATTCGAAAACACACAATATTGAGAATCTTGCGAAAGAACTAGAGGGAGTAAAGAAACACAAGAGAAAAAACAAGAGAGGTTCAGCTGCGGAATTGCTGCAAACCATCTCAGAAGATAAACAACTCAACTACGGCGCTTTGGTTAAAGCCATAGAAATACACTTCGGTAATGACCATATACAGCAAGTATAGCAGAGTCCAGAAGAGGGGAGAAACACTTGAGCGGTTGCAGACCGATATCTAACGGTTGGCGCATTCGTCTTATCCTAACGCTGGTGAAGACCTTATCAACAAAATGGCTGTAGGGCAGTGGGCCGTGGAATGCTCATGCCAACGAACAGACGTCGTGGAGCTGGACAGTGCGCGTGCAGGACAAGTCCGTTGCTGGAACTGCAACAAAATGGGGCATCTGCAGCGTCAGTGCTGGGCTTCACAATGCGCTGCTGGGAGGCGTAACAAAGAAGCATCTAGCAGAGAAAACATCTATACTGCAAGCAGCGCATCATCCAGTCAGTAGGCGAGAAAACGTGTAAGTCGGCTTCTGGAATTGACGCCCCCGGGATCAAAATCCAAGTCTCCCACACAAAACGAAGTAACAAGAGTCTTACAGTGGAAACCCACATTGGTCAGAAAAAGTGTGTGGCTACCATTGACACCGGTGCCACTACCTCCATTATAAGAAGGGATATCGCTCATGGCTGCACAATACCGGTAGCTACTGTCTGAAAACAGCAACAGATGCGACGGCGAAGGTGTATGGAGAGGTTGTTCTTACCATCAATCTGGCAGGACTAACATTCACCCACGTATTTCTAGTGGGCGATATATGCGACGAGTGCATTATTGGAGTTGACTTTTTGAAGGCAAATAATGTAGTGCTCGACATCGGACAAGTACTTAACTACAGGAACGCTGAGATTCCAATGGTGTACGGGAATGAGAACGCCGCATGTCTTAGGATAGTAGTCAGCAAGGACTAGATCTTACCACCTTCCGCAGAGACACTTATTTGGGCGAAGCTGGAAGGTAATTTTGGGAGCCATCGATTCTATTTAAATGAGCCGGACTCTAAAAATCATTACCAGCACTACGACGTGGGAAAGATGCTCGTTGAGCCGAAAGGCAATATGGTTCCAGTAAGAATCTTGAATGTGGGAAATAAGAGCATCAAATTAAAGCAAGGACAATCGATCGGAGCGTGCGTACCGATAACTGCTGTCACCAAGTTGTCGAAGGAAAATGCTGCTATATCTTTGCCAAGAGGTAGCACGGCCGAGTTGAAAAGAACTACACTCAGGCGAACCGAGCTGAATCAGGAGCAACGAGCGATGGCAGAGGAACTAATCAACGAATTAACCGATGTATTTGCCTCGCAGTACGGCGAATATGACAGCCCACATTTGTGTCAACACCGAATAGACACTGGAGATGCAAGACCAATACGTCAACCTTCTCGGCGTTTTCCATTAGCTAAGCAGAGGGAGATTGCGGAAATGGTTCCGACTATGGAAAAGGAAGTGTTGATCGAAAGCTCTAAGAGTCCGTGGGCATCACCGGTTGTACTGGTCAAGAAGAAAGACGGCACCAATAGATTCTGCGTTGATTATCGCCAGCTAAATAATGTCAGCAAGAAGGTCGGCAAAACTTTTCAAGAAATCGACATAATTCATGGAAGTTTCCAAAGATTACGAGATGCACAGCTAAAGCTAAGCTTAGGCCCCCATACTAGCGTACCCTACAAAATCCTGAAGGACAAGTCGCAAGGTGGAATCAACGACTCCAGATGTACGACTACGAGATACAGCATCGAAAGGGAAGCCTTCACTCTAATGCGGGTGCTATGTCCCGGCGACCTTGCAAATCTAATTACAAACATTGCGCACGACAAGAAGAAAAAATGCGGTATCCACCCAACGGCTAAGAGCTGAGCCCATTGAGGGTTGGAATGAAAGTGACTTGCGAAACGCCCAAAAAGAGGATCTGGATCGAGCCAATACTCGTCTGGAAAGAGCGTGAAGGAAAACCAGATTGGCAGGAAATATCCAATAAAAGTCCCGAAATAAAGGCATACTGGGCACAGTGGGACTCGCTTCATGTTCAAAATGGTGTTTTGAGAAGAAGGTGGGAAAGCTCGGATGGAAAGTCGTTTGTGATGCAACTCATTGAAGACGACTATGTCCTAGACCTCATACAGATTATTAGGGACGTGCACCAAAGAACCAGGTATAAGATCAAGACAGCCATTGACCGCATGAACACGAGGTATGATGTCAAGGCGACAACAGGATTCTAGGAAGGAGATCTAGTGTGGCTATATAACCCTCATAGGCGGAAAGGCGTATCACCCAAATTACAGCAAGACTGGGAAGGACCATATAAAGTCGTAAAACGCATCAACGATGTTGTCTATCGCTTTCAACGAGGAAGAGGCAAGATGAAAGTGGTTCATGTAGATCGAATACATCGCTATATTGGGCACATTGTCGAAGAGTTTTTCGGGACGAACAAGTTTAAGAGCGGGTTATGATTAAATCAAGAATCAAGCTAAGCGTAGAAAACAAGCTGCTTTTATATAAGCCAGCGACTAGACACCCGTATTTGTAAAAGGCTAACCCTTATCCGTTGTGCTGGTAGATTTTCCATTAGCTGTTGTTGCATTTGGGTATTGTAGCGATGGCATCGGATACATCCGTGGATCGTTGATTTGACCATTCCTTTCAAGTTTGGAATCCAATAGTTCATTCGAATTTCAGCCATCATCATCGGTTGTCCACCATGCATGGTTCGTTGATGAACGTTGGTTACCACCAATGTAAGAAAAGTCATGTCTTTGGTGAAGGATGATTGGATGCCGTTGGTGGAATGGTAAAACTGAGTGGAGCCACCATCCTTAACAGTTCCTCTTCATCCAGAAATGGATTCAGATTGCGAATCATACTTCCTTTCGGTATTGCCTACTTCTGCTGAAGTGCCTTGATTTCTTCCTGGAACATATCCCTTTGAACGAGTTTCACAAGTTGATCATGTGGTGACCTTCGTTCATTTGCTGTAAGGGGAGTTGTGTTTAGCATTATTTGTTTTTTCGGGTTTTTTAAATTGGACAAATAACGCCGCCGTGTTGAAAATTTTTGAAAAAATGCATTGTTGAGCAGAATGCTGAGGAGACTAGTGACTGGTCTTTTCAAGTTTCTGCTGTAAAATTTCTTTTCCTAACTTTCCATTAGTGGAATTGTGGATCCAATGTCAGATGGGTTGTCCTTACTGCCTAGATGTCTCCACATTGCCTTGCTGGTTAACCTTTGGATTTCGGTTGATCTGTTGGCTACAAAGGTGTTCCTTTATCCAAGCTAAGGTGATCATGGAATCCGACCAAGCAAAGATCTCTGCCTCTTCCAGTTGCATAGCGGTGGTGATTTCGTGCAGAAGTCTTGCCAGAATGATCTTGGCCTTGATTACGCATAGGGCTTTCTATCCCAATGGACCAAAGAAGCATACGATGTCGGCCAAAAAGGATCATTTAGTGTAATGTTCGACCTTGGTACGTCGATTTTAAAACTAAAGGTATCTTTGGCTGGATGCCATTGGATACCCACCATTGGATATCCGCCTCAAAGAACAACCATCCAAAACGGTATCGGTGATGATCTGACTCCCACACAATCAACTATTTTCGATATCGAGTATCATATTGAGACGGTAAGCAACAAAATGGACGATTTACCAATTCATACACAACGCCACCAATATGTCCACTACTATACATCAATTTCGGCTGAGTTACTGGAAACCGAAGTCGACCCACTTTTACCACCCCCATGGTTATTTAAGAACCGCGCTGGTACTAATTTCAACGTTGGAAAGATACGCATCTGTAAATGGAACGACACACCTACCAAGAAACAGGATAAAATGAATCATAATTCTAACTTACCTAATCTCGATTCCAACTCCCGTCCAGACTCTAATAAAATATCAAAACCTGTCCAAAAACCGTCCCAAAACTGACTCTATTCCGAAAACCGTTTCCAACTCCCATTCCAAATCTGACTCTAATTGGAGATTTTAAACTAACATATTCCCTAATTTCGCCCCTCCCATTCACATCCCGAACCGACTTCATCATTCCTCCAATTATATTGCACCTGCAGCCTCCGTTCCACGCGTCTCTTTCAAATTAACACCAACCGCTCACACTTACTGCTCTGAAATACCTCACCCCTCTGCAAATGCTCCCACTAGTAGTTCTTTTCCTAAATTCGATCTTAAAACTGGAGCCAAATATCTCAATTTCATACTATAAATCCCTCCCCTGAAAATGTGTCTTATGCCCCTTCAATTACCACTGCATCGCCCTCAAAATCTTCGTCCACCTGCCCCATATTGGACCCCCTTCCGCCTCCTACAGTTCACACAACCCAACAAACTCTTGACACAACAGAATGTCGTTATGAACTTTCTAGGCTTAGGAAAAAACAAAAGACGTACGAGACGCAGATCTAGCGTATCTGCATGACAAATCAGACTCAGTTTGTTATGAGGGAAAAACTAAAACCAGCGTCATGGTCTCCATACAGCAGGAAGGTCTCCCTACTGACTTTACAAGTCTGAGGAACTTATATTGGGTCTATAATTTAATTCGTGCGGTTTGCTAAGAGATGGCGTAACTTGTGTTATTCCATTGTTATTATTCCATTGGAACATGCGTTGGAAAGCTTCTGTCATTGTACGTCATTTCAGTATATGTCATTCATTTGAAGCGTAAACAACAATAATTTTTTTTCACTCAAATATGTCGAACTTTGTGCTTGAAAAAGTGTTTTTGCGGGGAGTTCTTCTTCATTACTTTAATATGAAGAAAACTGCTGCCGAAAGTCTTCGTATTTTGGTGGAAGTTTATGGTGAACATGCGCTAGCTGAGCGAACGTGCCAAAAGTGTTTGAAGTTTGAAGATGAAGAACTGGAAGCATTACCCTATCAAGATTGTTGCCAAACACAAGAAGAGATTTTCAATCTGTCTCCCTAAAAAGTCTCAGACGACACTTTTCCCTTTTTCCACTATAGAAGAAGCCTTAAACTTTGCTGAAATCCAAATAACTAATTCACTTTCAATTTTATATATCGTCAATATTCCAATAACTGATGTTTTCATTTACGAGAAAATTCTACTTAAACCTGTAAAAAGAAAAGGAATAGCAATAGAAATTAATTATAACGAAGTTGTAAAAAATAAAGAAGAAATGTTTGGGCTAGTTAATGAATGTAAGTCGATTAATTATATTTCAATTTGTAATAAAAATAACCTTGTTAACCTTGTAAACTCCACATGCATTCCGATTTTTTTAAGTAGTAAAATAGCCACATGCAATCTAATGAATAGTCAGCACATTCCCGCGATCGATGAAATATCACCTGAAATAATATTACTGAATGACTTCAACGGGACCCTCGAAGCTGAAGCCATACACCGGAATCTTATTGGCACTTTCCTCATCAAATATGAAAAAACTAACATCACCAATAACAATAAGATATTCATTGCTCAAGAAGCATCTTCGAATACCATCCTTCCAGCGATTTTGCAGCAAACTCCTAAAAAAAACAAATTTCACAGACTACTGTCGCTCGAGATGATAAGTGAACTGCATATCAATAATACAAAAAGATTCAGCTACTCCAAATCGAACGCGAATCACAAACAATCATTAGCTATGGGACAATCATCTTTATTGGCATCCTCATTGTAATCCTAGCAGCTCGTAAGATATTGACCAAAAGTAGTTTATCAGCAACCAGAGGTGAGAAGCATTGAAATTCCTCCGCACATCAACAACACACAAAAAACAGATGACTCTGTTACTCCCCGAACAAAGTCCATCGACCTTCCTTACTTTTAAGCGATTGAAGACCATCGCATTTAAAGTGGGAAGAGTTAACACAAAATAGATCAACTTGCCAAAATGCAACAGCCAGTCATTCACACGACCCAATTTTCGTTCAACTTGCCGAAATGCAACAGCCAGTCATTCACATGACCCAATTATTGGAAATAATTGCGATAAACATCCGTGCGGCATCGGATAAAGAATAGTGCCGCAGTGCGTCCCAGCTTGTCGTAAGAGGCGACTAAATGGGACACCAATCATATACAGGCAACTATGACACCAAAAATGAGCCTGTGACACTTTAACACCTTAAAACTTTCCCACAAGTTTGTATGCAATCAGTGGGTTCCCACGTCTGGAGACTACCGGTGGGGTAAAAGAACAGTCAATCAATTCGAAATGAGCATACAAGTATCAAACCACTCAAACTTTAAACTTCATGGAAATGATCGCAATTAATAGCACTACCCCGCTGGGCACCACGGTTGCAACGCACTCGGGTGATCCCAGAGCAAGCAGAAGTGCTTGTGTCAGAGCCCGACGGATTCCGGGGGCGGGCAAAATTAAGTTTCCAAAATATTTTCCTAAACTTCGGTTTGCAAGTTGGAACGTCGGATCGATGACCTCAAAAAGTTTAGAACTCGAAGCGATTATGCGTCGCAGAACTCTACAAATCCTGTGCGTACAGGAAACGAAGTGGTGTAATACAGGAAATAAAGCGCGTTTTCTAGATTTAAAAACTAAGGCATTTAAGATGTTCTACCAAGGAACGGTCAATGGACGAAACGGTGTTGGAATCGTTGTTGCAGCGGATCTTCTAAACAACATCGTTGCTATCTTGAAAATAAGAAACCGCTTGATGAGTGTTAAACTCGTCATACACAATGAAACGTGGAACATTGTTAGCGCGTACGCTCCACAAAATGGATGTGACCAATCGGAAAAAGATACATTTTGGTCAGAGTTCGGTAATTTGCTCAGAAATATACCTATCGATGAGATGCTCTTCGTAGGCGGAGATTTAAATGGCCACGTCGGAGAAACACATGTTGATTATGAGAACTGCGACGGCGGTAAAGGCTTTGGAACCAGAAATTCAGCTGGCGAAGACATCCTTGTAGCGTGTAGGGCGTACGGCTTAACCGTCTTAAATACAATGTTTATTAAACATCAACGACATCTCATCACCTATAGCAGCGGAGGCCACGAAACGCAAATAGATTATCACCTCTGCAAAATGTCGATGAGAAACCGTGTTAAGGACTGTAAAGTCATACTTGGAGAATCGCTAGTAAGCCAACACCGTCTGCTCATTACAGAATTTTTCACAGCGGAACCACCGAAAACACAGGCACCGTTTGGAAAGCCAAAAATCCGGTGGTATAATCTATCGAAGGAACGAAGCGCAAGATTTATCGCACTGGCTAAAGAAGTACTTCAAAATATAAATGGTATAGCAGACTTACTTAGCCCGCAAGAAATGTGGAACAGCATGCACGAGGAATGCATAACACTCGCAAAGTCCCATCTGGGGACTATATCGAAATACCATTACGTCGGCAAAGAAACATGGTGGTGGAATGACGAAACCAAACGAGCTGTGGCCGACAAGAAGAGTGCATTCCAAGCGTGGACAAAATGCGATCGGAGCGACGATATCGAAAAAGCTCGACTGGCTCTTGAATACGAGCGTCTTAAAAAGATCGCAAAGAAAGTCCTGGCTCGAACTCGAGCGGCAGAAGCGGAAAACCTGTACCAGGAGTTGGAACAAATATCCTCACGATCGGCGGATAGAAGACAAGCTATCCAAGAAGTTCAAACGTCGTACAGTACTAAAATGCCAAATATTTTTAAGCTCGCTGCACAGAGGAGAAAAAATTCAATGGAAATAACCTCGCCGAAATACATCAAAAACGCAGACGGTCGCTTATTAACAAATGAAAAGGAAATTTGTGACCGGTGGCTTGAATACTGCAAGGAGTTGCTTAACAAACACTTTCCACGTGATATCGTGCTGACAGCTGGTCTATTCGAGGAGGAAGTTTCGGACTTTTCAATCGAAGAAATAAGTATAGCAATTGGAAAAATGAAGCGGGGGAAAGCGGCGGGACCAGACAGCATTCCATCAGAGTTTTGGTCGAAGATGGAGGGGATCGGCAGCGTTTGGCTATCGAAACTTTTAAATAAATTAAAATGAGGACAACCTATGCCGAATCAATGGAGAAGTAGCTTCTTGGTTCCATTATACAAAGGAAAAGGCGACACTCGAGAATGCAACAGATACCGTTCAATCAAGCTAATGTCACACACAATGAAAATCGTCGAAAGAGTCTTAAACGAACGTCTTCGGCAAATAATAAAGCTCGATAATAGCCAGTGTGGATTTGTTGAAGGAAGATCGACGGTGGACGCTATCCAAAGCCTACGAATAATAATGGAAAAGCACCGAGATTCGTCTAAGGATTTACACATGGTATTTATCGACCTCGAGAAAGCATTCGATCGAGTGCCTAGGGATCTCATATGGGCCGCGCTGAGGTCTCAAAACGTACCGGAAACGTATGTTAGAATAATACAAGACATGTACGGAAACGTGAAAACTGCTGCAGCTCTGCTGGACTAACGAGAGAATTTCCAGTTAATGTCGGAGTGCATCAAGGAAGCGTACTTAGCCCTTTCCTCTTTAACGTAGTATTCGACTTTCTTTTAAAAGACTGCATGCGCGAAGCAAATGTAACGCCAATTCTCTTCGCTGACGACGCAGTTATACTTAGCGATAACGTCGAAGATTTACAGAACGCCTTAGATTCATGGAGAAATGCGCTAGAGAGAAACGGGTTTAAAATAAGTCGTTCAAAGACGGAGCATTTGACGTGCCCATTTGCGCATCCGCTGCGACCTGTTCCGGATATAATGTTAGACGGAATAGTTCTTTCAAAAAGCACTATCTTTACGTACTTAGGATCAATCGTTAACATGGAAGCGAAATGTGACGACGACGTAAACCACAGAGTGAGTGTGGGATGGATGGAATGGCGGGAAAATTCGGGAATATTTTGCGACCGAAAATTTCCACTTAAATTAAAGGGGAAACTCTACACCACTGTTGTTAGACCAGCTCTTATATACGGTTCACAGTGTTGGACAATGTACGAAGCGTTTAAAAACAAAATGACGGCAGCGGAAATGAAAATGTTAAGGATGTCTAGTGGAGTCACTAAACGCGATTGCATTAGATCTACGCGTATAAGAGGAAGTCTACATATAAAGAATTCGGTAACCGAACAGCTTGAGGCGAATAGAATAAGTTGGTATTGCCACGTTCAAAGAAGATCTGCGGAAAATCCGGTTAAAAAGGCATTATCAACTACGGTCACTCCAACTGTAAGAAAACGAGGTCGGAAAAAGAATTCCTGGATTTCTCAGATGGCAAATGCGCAACAACGTCTGGGGTTAACCACTGAAGCGATCCAGGACCGAGCATTATGTAGACGCGTTCTGCGGTCTGCGATATTAGCCAAACCCATAAGCGGAGCAGCAGCGATGCAGTAGAAATGGGAAACTCGTTACGCATAAGTTCGTATAACGAGGAAAGGGTTAATAAAAGGATAAGAAGAATTGCGATAAACACCTGAACTCATATTTTCATTCAATTCGTATTTGCATTCAAGCTCCGCTGACGTAAACAGAATTTAGCAATTAATGCATGTGAAGTAATGTGGCGAATTTAGTCCTAAGTTTGATGTGAATAAAGGACATGGCATCTGCCTAAGATGCTCTTCAGTGTAAATTTCTTTAACTTGTATAAGGATGGAAAGCGCATTCGAATCATTCGAGTTACTCGAGTTATTACGCAGACGATTTTGGGATTCTGTTGGGCATTTTTTTTTTTTTCAACTATCAGGTATACTTGAATTTTCGCACAAGCATTCACGCATATTCAACCCTTGTGAGTAGTGTGAATGGAGTTAGCCCATCCATAAGTGTAAATGAGTATGAATTTCGACGGTCGACAGCACAACTACGCACAACACAACTTTTATACCCGCACTCACTCAGACTCATTCACAGGTCCCATTGTACAATGAGTAATGAGGAGTATCCATGAATCAAGTTGTGCATTCATTGCGTGAACGTATCCATGCATATGTCTGGAGGGAGAAAATCGACCGATACGTGAGACAGAGGTCAACATGCCAACGATGGAAGATCAATTGCTGCAGCTTCATGAACAACTTGAAGCTGCTGTAGTGGCTGCAAACGAGGAGAAACGGGAACGCCAACGACTTGAACAACTGTTATCTGAGCAGCAAGTGTGATCGGCAGAGTCAATCGACAGTGCGTCTGCATCCAATATTGCGACTATGCCTGCTGCCCCTGTAAGTTCCACGTCAGCCCCACCTCCACCTCCAGTTTCCACAGTCACGTTTGTTACTCCGGCCGCTGCCGCTACAGTTTCACGCGCTCATGCCACCACTAAACCCAGGAATCAGAATGCATCGTTAGAAACCAGTATGAATTCGCAGATGCCGTTCACACCACATGCAGTGTATTCTTGGCCACCAGTGTCGACGAATTTTTCTCAAACGCTGCCCACTAGTACAGTTCACCTTACACCCAGCAGCATAGCAGCCACTGACGCAGTTCCTGCCTTTCTGCTACCGCTTAATGCTCTACAGACTATCGAACATCGGCGTTACGTTCCTGTACCCGAACCTCCCTATCCCCGAGCTACTCAAGAGTCATCTACATCGTCGGCCACGAATGGATTTCACCGTAAGCTACATGATTTGCCAGAGTTTCGTGGATGTGCCTATGTTCTGCACGGCCTTCACAGAATCTTCTCTCATGTTCGGATATAGTAATGTTGAGAACATGTTCCGCCTGCAGAAGAGTGTTAAGGAAGAAGCGAGGGACGTGGTCGAGGCTTTGCTCATCCACCCCAACAATGTCCAACAAGTCCATGGCTAACCTGGAGTTCCGTTTTGGACGTCCTGAATGTCTCATCCAAAGCCAGCTGAGGAAGGTAAGGGCAATCCCATCGATTCCAGAGAATAAATTGGAGCAGATAGTGCCATTCGCCACAAAGGTCCAAAATCTGACCGTGTTTCTGGAAGCGAGTGGAATGCACCAACATATTGCAAATCCTACTTTGTAAGATGAGCTGGTCGGAAAGTTGCCGATGAACAAGAGGTTAGAGTGGGCACAAAACAGTGTTTGTATTCAGCCATTCCCGACAATCAAACATTTTAATGATTGGTTGGGTCGATTAGCCAGAGTAATCTGCATAATAACACCGACACCAATGCCTTCACCGAGTAGAAGCGACTCGCCAATAAGGGCAAGAAAGGGAAACGTATTACATACTACCCGCACGACAACGAAAGTAGGAAACAACAAGTGCCGATACTGCGAAGTAACGTTGCATCCAATAATAGAGGGCAGCGATTTCACCAAAGTAGAGATAACTGCCAAATTTCGTGAAGAAAACCCACCTTTGTTTTGGATGCTTAAAGTACGGACACAGTATTAGGGCATGTCGTTCTAAAAGGTTGTGTGGTTATGCCAACTGCCAAAAGATGCATCATCAGTCCTTCATGAAAAGCAACCTATGAAGTCATCGGAGGAAGTCGTGGGAAATCAAACGTCGCTATCCGAAAGAACCGTACTGAATTGTGATGGCCTTCGAGACTTTAGAATTCTCTTCAAAGTTGTACCCATCAGGCTCTACAATGGTAATACGATGACACGAACTTTTGCTCTGTTGAATGAAGGCTCAGCCATCACAATTATATGCTCAGACCTAGCCAAACGACTGAGTCTCAAGGGAAAACCCAGAGACCTAGACTTGCGATGGATCGGAAGAGAAACAAATCCGAAGAAGTCCTTCGTCGTTGATGTGACGATAAGCGCAGACCAAGCTGAAGAAGCTGACAGATTTGAGTTCCATGGAGTTTAAACAGTTGACGATTTTTGCCTGCCAACGCAGACTTTCTCCGCCTCGGAGTCGATCATACGAATCCGATCTCAAATCTATCTACGCGATTATAATAAAGCCAAACCAGAGATTCTTATTGGGTTGGACAATAGCCACCTCAGAGCGCCAATGGACACAATTGATTGCCTGGAGGAGGGGCCTCTCATTGCGCGGACGAAGCTCGGATGGGTCGCATATGGTAGGATGCCTTCTGGGGAAGAAGGCAATATGCCAGGAAATATCGTGCTCTTCAGCAACCAGTCTTCGGCAAACGATCTACCATTGAATCAGCTTGTCGACGATTATTCCTGCATCGAAAGCTTTAGAGTTACAAAACCAGCAGAGAGTCTGGTATCCGAAAAAGATAGAAGAGCATCACAATTGTTATCCGATCCTACAGTGAGACTAAACTAACGCTTTTAGACTGGGCTGCTGTGGAGAGAAGACGGACTTCGTTTACCGAACAGCTACGAACTGGCTAAGAAGAGACTTCTAGGTCTAAAAGCCAGAATGCGAAGGGACCTTGATTTTGCGGCTATATATAAGAATATCGTCGCCAGTTATCTGGAAAAGGGTTACGCCGTGAAGTTAACGCCAGCCGAAGCAGATATACGTCCTCCGAAGACCTGGTATCTCCCCCATTTCGGAGTTAAGAACCCCAACAAGCCGGGGAAGATTCAGTTGGTGTTCGACGCTGCAGCGGAGGTTGGTGGTGTGTCTTTAAACTCGTTCTTGCTGAAGGGACCGGACGACTACGGGCCATTGGTCAAGGTTTTATACAATTTCCGGATACGACCCGTCGGAGTTACAGGTGATATAAAGGAAATGTTTCACCAGGTGCTGATACAATCAGAAGATCAACACTCGCAGCGGTTTCTTTGGCGAGAGCACGAAGGAAAGCCGATCGACGTGTACCAGATGGAAAAAATGAGCTGTCTGCTCTCCCTGCTCGGCAAATTACGTTAAGAACCTTAATTCTTTAAGCTGGGTTGCTCTTTTCACCTGCCTGACGATAAGAGCCATTCATCTGGAGATAGCGGCGAATTTGTCAACCGATGCGTGTATCCTGTGTATCCGCAATTATGTAAACCGACGTGGGATCCCGTTGCGTATAAGGAGTGACAACGCGACAAACTTCATTGGAGCCAGTAAGGAGTTGATGAACCACGACATATTCGACAACGAATCCATTAAAGCGGAGCTCTCCTCGGCTGGGATCGAGTGGGTGTTTAACTGTCCCTTAAACCCACATGCCGGCGGATGCTGGGAGCGGCTCGTTCAATCTGTCAAACGGGCTTTGTCGCACACGCTCCATTCGACGCTCAGCTGAAGTAAAAACAGCAACGGCAATTCTCAGGAGGCCCGCCGTGAAACTTGCCTTGCTAGATGTGAGTGAGGCTTTCAACATAGACGGGGTCGCCTCACGGGAGTTTGGGGTGTCGCAAACTAAATTGAAATTGAATGTAATATTGGTGTAACTCCTGGCAAATGACTTAGTGATGAACAGATCCGATTTTGACATTCGAAATTTGACACTGTCAGTTTGACAGCGCGCGAAACCACATTGAATTTCCCGGTTTTTTGCCAATTTGTCTTCATACTCGTCAGCCGCCAGGTCATCTGCCGGGATACACCAATAAGTAAGTAGAAATGAATTATAAGACTTTCCTAATTTTGTATTTTTTAAAGAGAATAAACGGCATACAAGGGAGCTCAGCAGTAGCTATATTAAATGCTCGTTTTATTTTGATTGGTGCGGCGGTGCCAACGACATTTATTATCTGTGGTTGTATTGTATTTTGATCCATGAGTCATTTGATGAAAGTGTTTTGGTGTCGTGTTTTAACTTATAAGTGATATACATAAGTGCGTTAGGAAGTACGATCCTTAACAAAACACGATTGTGATTAAAAGTGAAATAATACTAAAGGTGAATAAATTCTGATTGAAACGAATATTATTATTGTAGTATATTATTATATATCAGTATTGTTGTTGATTAGTAATGGATCTAGCTGAAAATATCACTGAGGATGTGGATTTTAGCTGCGATGATTTCGTTGTTGATCCAACATACATATAAGCCTGGATGTTCTAATAGTAGGACAAGAGCACCAACTGATGATGGCATCATTCCCGGATCTAAGTCTAAAATAAGAAAGACCGATGGTGGCCTTGTTAGGAAATTATTGTTTAATAGTGAATTTTTTTGTAATGCGGAATAGGTATTTTATTTTTGTAAATATATGAATATGAGTGCAACAAAATTAATTATTCAAATGATGGAAAATCAGGCATTTCGGCAGTTTGTCAGCAGTGTAACAAAAATATTAAAGCATCGCTTCAGATAACATCGAACTTTATTGAACATATAAAAAGATGTTCATGTCGATAGTTTTGAGAACTATGACGCTAAAAAGATAAGACTATTAATTGATAACTTAAGGCCCGCAACATATACTGCAAAAGAATCACCGCAGGAATAGTTTGATAAGCTTCTGTTCAATTTTATAGTTGATACAGTAACACCCATATCAATTGTGGAGAGAAAATCTTTTATCGATCTCTTGCAGTTTCAAAGATCATGGCTGTCAGCTAGTAGTTGACCAAAAACTATGAGGCTGCTTGATTCTGACTAAATGCTTTCCAAAATTAAAATGAGTGAGCTAGAATGAGTTCTTACAAATATTTCTGTACAACAGCGGTCAGCCAGTAACCGCAGTTTCTTCGGTTATACCTGCCTGCTTGTAAACGATTCCGTGATATACATTCGGCGAATAGGAAAGCAGAAATGATATTCGATATTAATTCCGGCTTTGCCTTGAATAGTACAAATTTAGAAGCCACAGTTACAGATAACGAATCAAATTTTTTTAAAGCGTTCAAGGATTTCGGTATATTAAGTATATGCACCAAAAATAGAAATGAGCTGGAACCGAATGAACGGTTTTCTGATGAAGAAGATATTGTAACCTGCGAAACTGTTTCAAATTCAGATGCACTACCTGAACATTAAAGTGTGCTGGTCACATTTTAAATCTACTGGAAATGACGGATTTTTTGAAAATTATCAAATAAATCTTTATGCACAAGACATTGTACAGGTGAAAACAACATATTAAAGTATTGTGATGTGGGATTACTTTGACAATTAAAATTAGAGGTACATTTATGGCTGGTTGGATTTCACAGTCAATCATAGTTTTCAAAACCATGTTTTATTGTTATAGCTTTGACTTCCATCAATACTTAAAATGCAATGTCTTAGATATTAACTTTTTTATAAATAGGCTGTAGACAAATGCAACAATTTATGGAAAAAGAGTAGATGGCCAAAATCATCTGAAAGTATTCAGAGCATCTAAGGCTCGCGGTTGCTTATTACTGTTGTAACGAGATGGAACTCGTTGTATGATGCCAATGCACGAATTTTGCAACATAAGAACAACTTTGGCGACTTATGTACGCAACTATCGATTCCTACGTTGTCACACAATGATTTGCAGTATTTGGACGAATATTGTTCTCTAATGTTCTCTACGAAAAGTTATTCTTTCTGGAAACTTGAAGATGCTAAGAAGAATAGATGCACAAGTGGAGGAAAGTTTTCGATCTTTTTATTTTATGGAACCAGAATCGAATGATGCGATCGTGGATGCGGTTCTTTTTCCTTCAATTAAAGAAAAATGGTTGAATGGTTTTCGTAAAGAAAAACGGTATTGGTTTAATGAAAATATTGATGGATTTGTGATTGAATATGCAAAAGATTTGCCTGACTTCGGGGGTGACAACTGGTAGACTGATGAAATTATGCCTAAGGAGGATTCATCTTTCGACTTTGACTGTTTAGGTATATTTTCTGCATTAATAATATAAATAAGTTTCTACAATAATTGTTGTTAGAGATGCAACTTCACCTGCTGACAAATCAGATCTGATTTCGGAAGTAAAATCTAGTACACCCTCGTTACAGATTGAAAATAAAATTGCAGCTTACCGGAGCGACTGCGACATGGGAAGGGTCATGCTGACTAAACATCCATTGATTTATTAAATTTAATACAACTTTGATTTAATCAGCACCAGTAGAGCGACTTTTTTCATTCGCAGGACTAGTTCACATTCCAAAACGCCAATCGTTGCTTGCTACAACGTTATATATATATATATAAATATATATGTTTTTGTTGATTCCTAACGTGCGTTGCAATATTTTGTATTTAGTTCTAGTATTTGGTAGTTAATTATCACATGTTTATTATTCTAAGTCGGTTACGTTAATGCTATATAGAACTTTTGTATAACTCTTGAAAATGTTTATTCTGCCTAGCTTAAGCGTCACATATTCGTAACATAACATATTGTTGTTAAAATCATGAAGAATTTCCTGGGTACTTATAAGTGGTATCCTTGTCATTGTCAGTAGTACTGGAATAATGTACAGTATCATTATCTTCTTATCCTCTTATGTATTAACCCTTTCCACGTTATACGAATTTATGCGTAACGAGCTTCCCATTTTTACTTATGGGGTTGGCTAGTGTCGCAGACCGCAGAACGCGTGTACATATTGCTTGGTCCTGGATCGCTTCAGGGGTTAGCCCCAGGCGTTGTTGCGTATTTGCCATCTGAAAAATCCAGGAATTCTTTTTCCGACCTCGTTTTCTTACAGTTGGAGTGACCGTAGTTGATAGTGCCTTCTTAACCGGATTTTCCGCAGATCTTCTTTGAACGTGGCGATACCAACTTATTCTATTCGCTTCAAGCTGTTCGGTTACCGAATTCTTTATATGTAGACTTCCTCTTATACGCGTAGATCTAATGCAATCGCGTTTAGTGACTCCACTAGACATCCTTAACATTTTCATTTCCACTACCGTCATTTTGTTTTTAAGCGCTTCGTACATTGTCTAGCACTGTGAACCGTGCATAAGAGTTAGTCTTACAAGCGTGGAGGAGAGTTTCCACTCCAATTTAAGTGGAAATTTCCGATCGCAAAAGACTCCCGAATTTTCCCGCCATTTCATCCATCCCACACTCACTCTGTGGTTTACGTCGTCGTCACATTTCGCTTCCATGTTAACGATTGATCCTAAGTACTTAAAGAGAGTGCTTTTCGGAAGAACTATTCCGTCTAACATTATATCCGGAATATGTTGCAACGGATGCGCAGATGGGCATGTTAAATTGTTTATAACCCGTTTCTCTCTAGCGCATTTTTCCATGAATCTAAGGCGTTCTGCAAATCTTCGACGTTATCGCTTAGTATACCTCCGACATTAACTGAAAATTCTCTTATTAGTCCAGCAGAACTTTTAACCGCAGTTTTCACGTTTCCATACATGTCTTGTATTATTCCAATATATGTTTCCGGTACGTTTGGAGACCTCAGCGCGGCCCATATGAGATCCCTAGGCACTCGATCGAATGCTTTCTCGAGGTCGATAAATACCATGTGTAAATCCTTAGTCAAATTTCGGTGCTTTTCCATTATTATTCGTAGGCTTCGGATAGCGTCCACCGTCGATTTTTCTTCAACAAATCCACACTGGCTGTTATCGAGCTTTATTATTTGCCGAAGACGTTCGTTTAAGACTCTTTTGACGATTTTCATTGTGTGTGACACAATTTAATTTATTTAAAAGTTTCGATAGCCATTCGCTACCGATTCCCTCTATCTTCGACCAAAACTCTGATGGAATGCTGTCTGGTCCCGCCGCTTTTCCCCGCTTCATTTTTCCAATTGCTTTACTTATTTCTTCGATTGAAAAGTCCGAAACTTCCTCCTCGAATAGACCAGCTGTCGGCACGATATCACGTGGAAACTGTTTGTTATGCAGCTCCTAGCAGTATTCAAGCCACCGGTCACAAATTTCCTTTTCATTTGTTAATAAGCGACCGTCTGCATTTTTTTTATGTATTTCGGCGAGGTTTTTTCCATTGAATTTTTTCGCCACTGTGCAGCGAGCTTAAAAATATTTGGCACTTTAGTATTTGAAGACGTTTGAACTTCTTGTGTAGCTTGTCTTCTATCCGCCGATCGTGAGGATATTTGTTCCAACTCCTGGTACAGGTTTTTCGCTGTTGCCGTTCGAGTTCGAGCCAGGACTGTCTTTGCGATCTTTTAAGGACAGTCGTATTCAAGAGCCAGTCGTGCTTTTTCAATATCGTCGCTCCGATCGCATCTTATCCACGCTTGAAAAGCATTATTCTTGTCGGCCACAGCTCGTTTGGTTTCGTCATTCCACCACCATGTTTCTTTGCCGACGTAATGGTATTTCGATATAGTCCCCAGATGGGACTTTGCGAGTGTTATGCATTCCTCGTGCATGCTGTTCCACATTTCTTGCGGGCTAAGTGAGTCTGCTATATCATTTATATTTTGAAGTACTTCTTTAGCCAGTGACAATAAATCTTGCGTTTCTTACCTTGGGTAGATTATTCCACCGGATTTTTGGCTTTCCAAACAATGCCCGTGTTTTCGGTGGTTCCGCAGTGAAAAATTCTGTAATGAGCAGACACTGTTGGGTTACTAGCGATTCTCCAATTATTACTTTACCGTCCTTAACACGGTTTCTCATCGACATTTTGCAGAGGTGATAATCTATTTGCGTTTCGTGGCCTCCGCTGCTATAGGTGATTAGATGTCGTTGAAGTTTAATAAACACTGTATTTAAGACACGCTACAATGATGTCTTCACCAGCTGAATTTCTGGTTCCAAAGCCCTTACCGCCGTTGCAGTCCTCATAATCGACATTTGTTTCTCCGACGTGGCCATTTAAATCTTCGCCTACGAAGAGCATCTCATCGATAGGTATATTTCTCAGCAAATTACCGAACTCTGACCAAAATTTATCTTTTCCGATTGGTCGCATCCATTTTGTGGAGCGTACGCGCTAACAATGTTCCACGTTTCATTGTGTATGATGAGTTTTACACTCATTAAGCGGTCGCTTATTTTCAGAATACCAACGAGCCCGTGATGAATTGCGAGCCCGTTTACGCAGAGGGAATCCAGCTGCCATTAACACAGCTAGAACATCTCTTTGTTACATGATGGCCGCTTCTACATTATCCGCCCCATAGAGCAAATTAACCATATAGAAGCTACCTGATGCAAAGTTCGTACTGCTCAATATGGTGCCGCAGCAGTACCGAATGTAACCGTATTGAGCGCGAAGGTTTTAATCGGTTTGTAGGTAACTTCCAGTTCTCCACACGTTAAGCTGATAGTTCGTCTCTTCTGGTGTCATCCATATTTGCCTGTACATCATACTAATGTTTGCGGCAAATGCGACCTTGAATTTTCGCCACTGTGCGATAAGGTCAGTTATGTCTCTTTGTAGACGAGGTCCTTCTATTAGATGATCGTTCAGCGATTTTCCGTCAGTTTTAACTTCCCGTAGGTGTGCTAATGCAACCTATTCGTTGATGCATTTTTTGTACTCTTCCTTTAGTTTGCTATTTCCCTCTAGCCTTCTTTCTATTTGGAACAGCCGTGCCATTGCTGTTCTCTTGGAGTTTCCCATCTTTGGCCGCTCATTTTCCTTAAACGGAAGCTGCACTTCGTATCTTGTAGTTGACACCTCTCCTCTTCTTCTGTTGATTTGCGCCGTTCCACGTTTTCCATAGGTTGATTCGCATTTTGAATAAGGTGATTAATGTAGTTCGCATTGTGTTGCCCTTGAAAAGAACCCATGTGATGGATGGATTGGTTGTTGACACTGGCATGGTGGTGCACATATTGTGTATCTGAATGCAACATGGTATGGTGTTTATTTTCACATTTTTGACAGCTGTTGCTGCTACTGCAACTCGTTGCGTGGTGCTTGTGCAAGTTGAGCTCCTCTTTACTACCCTCTGTCGTTCCTCTACAGTCATTTTTAGAAATTTCATACTATGCCGAATTCCGTGCGAGGCCTTGCGCACTCGGCAGAGAAATTTCTTTCCTTCAGATGAGGGTGTTACGTGATAATCCGTAGGCTCGGCTTTTCGAGATGAATTTGCCCCCCTTCTTGATGCCTTGCCCCCATGTTGACTCCATAATATTTTCCAACGAACTGAATCTCGCTAAAATGAAGCTAGCAAATGACTTCCACTCCGGAAGAATTTTGAAAGTACCTACTTTCTCTGCGCAGGCAATGGTCTGAAGAGGAAGTTTATTATAATAGAATAAAATAGAATCCGAAACTTGGGATCCCTTGATTTGAGAGTGCATGAATACATTCATTGGTCCAATCGTGCAGTGACCTGAGTGATTCCGCAGATTCATGATTGACTCTTTGTTGCTCCATTAAAATTCTAAGGCTTACGCTTGTTATGATAGCGCTTTTTTAATATTCCTCACGCAGATGCATACGTTTTCTTGTCGAACTGGTGGTTAGAAATAAGATGGGCAGCCTTGCCACAGACATGAGTTTTGAATTACTGCAGCTTTTGCATCTCAGGCAGCTCAACGTTTTTATCAATCATGCTTTCGAATAAGCTGGAAAATTTATTCTTCTTGGTTGGCAGAGAATGGCTTTATTTGAACGGGTGGAAGACGGAAATCACACACAGATGTGTGACAAGTGGTGTTTAGCCGAGAAACGTCTAGATAGTCACTGCTTTTTTCTGTGAATGTATCCATTTCATCGCTTAGCAAGCCCACAAACGCAAAATAAACCCGTTTTATTTTGATAAACCTCTCTACTTCCAAATATTTGTCCCTAAATGGATCAGACACACTACCAACGATTGAATCGTGATCCTTCTTGGCTCGTTTAAAGCCTTCTTCGATTTCGGCTAAACATGCACTCACATACCCCCTTAACTTACGCGTTTCAAAATCTTTTTTGAACTCATCAAAATCCGTTTCGAGCTCTTTTAAAAAAAAGGTCTTGTTTTTCAGTATATTTCGCGATTTTTGCCATTGTTAAAATGTATTTGGTTTCGGTGTAAAGCTATTGTGCTATCACAATCACACACTGATATGGGCTTTAAGATCTCTGATATGTGCTTTTCATTTGTATTTATGTGTACATAAGGTGCAGTAAAAAATGGTAAGTCAAAAAAATATGAACTTCCTACCTTATCTATTCCGTTCAGTTGTTGGCGGTCGCAGATAACAGTTAAGACGTTCTGCACCATTCGCAAAATACAGTTGAGCTCCTTAAAGCTGTTGTTAATTGCTGCATTTTCACCGTTGGTACCGATTAGCAGCATACAATTGAGCTCCTTACTTTGGTTATTAATCTCCCGTTCTACACCGTTGGCACCGTTCAATTGTCTGCACCATGGCACCATTCAATGTAGCTGCAGATGAGTTCCTTGAACTGTTTCTTTACGGATTGGGGATTGAAATACCCCTATACTATCCTTAAATCCTGTTGGTCGATGGGTACTGTGGCCGATTGACTATTCGTCTTTGATCGGATATGATTTTTATTGGTTTAGTTTATTTTAGTTTAATTTAGCTTATTAAATCTACATTCATATGATTTACAAATTATGAAAGATATACAGGGTGAGTCTTTTAACTTAAGACATCCAAATTACTTGAAAAATACGCGATATCGCGAAAAATGTTTCAGACAAAAGTCACAAGGTTCTAAAGGGGACATAAGATGGTGACCACGAGTTTGACCTTGAGCCCATTTTCAAGGTCAAACAAAGGCCAATTTTGATTTTTTAATGAGAACCCCTATTGTTTTTGACAGATTCGTAATCTGGGTAAAAAAATACAATTTTTTTATATGAAAACTTTTTTCAAAAATGCGTTCTTTTCCCGTCGGAGGGCGCCATAAAACTTAAGACATCAAAATTACTCGAAAAGTACGAAATATCGCGAAAAATGTTTCAGACAAAAGTCACAAGGTTCTGAAGGGGACATAAGATGGTGACCACGAGTTTGACAATGAGACCCATTTTCAAGGTAAAATGAAGGTCACTTTTGATTTTTCAAATGATAATTCCTGATTTTCGTTGCTCATCCGTATTCCTCAATGGCCTAAATCATTAATCGGTTTCCAACGTTGTTAGGGTGTTAGAAGTTCGATATTTGTTTTGAGGAACTGATTATTATTAGTTACGTTTTTCAGATCAATAATGCAGGCTATTTCAATTCAAGAGAAAATTGAAATGATATTGATTTAAGGAGAAAGTGGAAGGAACAGCACCATCCATGCTGTTGCTCTTTACGCCCAACGATTCCCAGACCAGACACGATCGCGCGCTTCCTTTTATCGGATAATTCACTGGTGAAGGAAGTGTGCAACGAAAGAAAAGGAATCGGTCAGATAGGGTGGCTGTTGAGGACAATGAAATAGCAGTGTTAGCTGCCGTTGCACACGATCCTCACATTTGCACTCGCCAAATAAGTCGTGAATCAGGAATTTCTCAAACGATTGTCTGTAAGATATTACATCGGCATAAATACAATCCTTATCATGTTTCAATGCATCAAGAACTTTCTAGTGAGGATTTTCGCAACCGGGTTTCCTTTTGTCAATGGGCACTTCAGCAAATTGAACGAGACCCCCTTTTCTTCGCCAAGGTGTTATTCTCTGATGAGTCGACTTTCACCAATCACGGTACGGTCAATCGACATAATATGCATTACTGAGCTACCAAAAGCTCTTTCTGGTTGCGAAAAGTTGAACGCCAGCACCCTTGGAATGTTAATGTTTGGGCGGGAATTATTGGGGATAAATTAGTAGGTCCATATTTTATTGAAGGCAACTTGAATGGCGAAAAGTATGCAAACTTCTTGCGGGAAAATCTTCCAGTATTACCAGAAGAACTGCCATTGGAGTTGCGACAAACAATGTGGTTTCAACATGATGGTTGTCCAGCCCATTACTCCCAAGTAGCCCCGGGAGTATTTAACAATGTTTACCATCAACGATGGATCGGACGACTGGGTCCGAGGCAATGACCTGCTAGATCACCTGATCTTACGTCACTTGATTTCTTCTTGTGGGGCTACTTAAAAAGTGAGATTTACAGAAAAAAGCCAACAGCACGTGAGGACATGAAAAGACGAATAACTGAAGCTTGCCGGAAGATTACGCCAGAAATACTTCTCAGTTCTGTTGGTTTATTTAGAGCGCGGATAGATAAGTGTATTGAAGTGAATGGTCACATTTTAGAGCATTTGTTGAAATAGTCTCGGGAAATAAACATCGAAATGGGAAGAATTCAATGATTCAACAGTGGGTGGTAAGGGGACCCACTCTAATTAATCACCCCGAAGAAAACAAAATGCTGCTACGTCCATGTCGTTGTTCCTGGGTTATGCTTAACGCAGTATTTAAAAACAAATGACCAGCCTACGAGCAATACGACTGAGAAATGAAAATCAGGAATTATCATTTGAAAAATCAAAAAGTGACCTTCGTTTGACCTTGAAAATGAGTCTCATTGTCAAATTCGTGGTCACCATCCTATGTCCCCTTCAGAACCTTGTGACTTTTGTCTGAAACATTTTTCGCGATAATTCGTACTTTTCGAGTAATTTTGATGTCTCAAGTTAAAAAACTCATCCTGTATAAGCTAATGTCTAAACTTTGAACATTTTGTCTTTGGCAATACTTGCATAGTCGTTATTCACAAAATGAAGATTATTTTTAATATCCCAAGATCTTTGTCTTAACATGAACCTGTGTACTATTTCAATATCTACTTCTTCATTATAAGACGAATAAAAATCCAATGTTAATATGCCTATACATTTTTTTTCAAATCAACAAATTCTAGATGAAAAGTGTGCCCATTGTTTTGATTAGCATATAAGATTGTGTTTCTTCTTCTTCTTATCCTTTTATTAACCCTTTCCTCGTTATTCCAACTTATGCGTAACAAGTTTCCCATTTTTACTACATCGCTGCTGCTCCGCTTATGGGGTTGGCTAATGTTGCAGACCGCAGAACGCGTGTACATACTGCTTGGTCCTGGATCGCTTCAGGGGTTAGCCCCAGGCGTTGTTGCGCATTTGCCATCTGAGAAATCCAGTTGGAGTGACCGTAGTTGATAGTGCCTTTTTAACCCGATTTTCCGCAGATCTTCTTTGAACGTGGCAAAACCAGCTTATTCTGTTCGCCTCAAGCTGTTCGGTTACCGAATTCTTTATATGTAGACTTCCTCTTATACGCGTAGATCTAATGCAATCGCGTTTAGTGATTGCACTAGACATCCTTAACATTTTCATTTCCGCTGCCGTCATTTTGTTTTTAAGCGCTTCGTACATTGTCCAGCACTGTGAACCGTATATAAGAGCTGGTCTAACAACAGTGGTGTAGAAAGGGGAAATTTAAGTGGAAATTTTCGGTCGCAAAAGATTCCCGAATTTTCCCGCCATTTCATCCATCCCACACTCACTCTGTGGTTTACGTCGTCGTCACATTTCGCTTCCATGTTAACGATTGATCCTAAGTACTTAAAGAGAGTGCTTTTCAGAAGAACTATTCCGTCTAACATTATATCCGGAATATGTTGCAACGGATGCGCAGATGGGCGTGTTAAATTGTTTATAACCCGTTTCTCTCTAGCGCATTTTTCCATGAATCTAAGGCGTTCTGCAAATCTTCGACGTTATCGCTTAGTATACCTCCGACATTAACTGAAAATTCTCTTATTAGTCCAGCAGAACTTTTAACCGCAGTTTTCACGTTTCCATACATGTCTTGTATTATTCCAATATATGTTTCCGGTACGTTTGGAGACCTCAGCGCGGCCCATATGAGATCCCTAGGCACTCGATCGAATGCTTTCTCGAGGTCGATAAATACCATGTGTAAATCCTTAGTCAAATTTCGGTGCTTTTCCATTATTATTCGTAGGCTTCGGATAGCGTCCACCGTCGATTTTTCTTCAACAAATCCACACTGGCTGTTATCGAGCTTTATTATTTGCCGAAGACGTTCGTTTAAGACTCTTTTGACGATTTTCATTGTGTGTGACGAGGTTTTTTCCATTGAATTTTTTCGCCACTGTGCAGCGAGCTTAAAAATATTTGGCACTTTAGTATTTGAAGACGTTTGAACTTCTTGTGTAGCTTGTCTTCTATCCGCCGATCGTGAGGATATTTGTTCCAACTCCTGGTACAGGTTTTCCGCTGTTGCCGTTCGAGTTCGAGCCAGGACTGTCTTTGCGATCTTTTAAGGACAGTCGTATTCAAGAGCCAGTCGTGCTTTTTCAATATCGTCGCTCCGATCGCATCTTATCCACGCTTGAAAAGCATTATTCTTGTCGGCCACAGCTCGTTTGGTTTCGTCATTCCACCACCATGTTTCTTTGCCGACGTAATGGTATTTCGATATAGTCCCCAGATGGGACTTTGCGAGTGTTATGCATTCCTCGTGCATGCTGTTCCACATTTCTTGCGGGCTAAGTGAGTCTGCTATATCATTTATATTTTGAAGTACTTCTTTAGCCAGTGCAATAAATCTTGCGTTTCTTTCCTTGGGTAGATTATTCCACCGGATTTTTGGCTTTCCAAACAATGCCCGTGTTTTCGGTGGTTCCGCAGTGAAAAATTCTGTAATGAGCAGACACTGTTGGGTTACTAGCGATTCTCCAATTATTACTTTACCGTCCTTAACACGGTTTCTCATCGACATTTTGCAGAGGTGATAATCTATTTGCGTTTCGTGGCCTCCGCTGCTATAGGTGATTAGATGTCGTTGAAGTTTAATAAACACTGTATTTAAGACACGCTACAAGGATGTCTTCACCAGCTGAATTTCTGGTTCCAAAGCCCTTACCGCCGTTGCAGTCCTCATAATCGACATTTGTTTCTCCGACGTGGCCATTTAAATCTTCGCCTACGAAGAGCATCTCATCGATAGGTATATTTCTAAGCAAATTACCGAACTCTGACCAAAATTTATCTTTTTCCGATTGGTCGCATCCATTTTGTGGAGCGTACGCGCTAACAATGTTCCACGTTTCATTGTGTATGATGAGTTTTACACTCATTAAGCGGTCGCTTATTTTCAGAATACCAACGAGCCCGTGATGAATTGCGAGCCCGTTTACGCAGAGGGAATCCAGCTGCCATTAACACAGCTAGAACATCTCTTTGTTACATGATGGCCGCTTCTACATTATCCGCCCCATAGAGCAAATTAACCATATAGAAGCTACCTGATGCAAAGTTCGTACTGCTCAATATGGTGCCGCAGCAGTACCGAATGTAACCGTATTGAGCGCGAAGGTTTTAATCGGTTTGTAGGTAACTTCCAGTTCTCCACACGTTAAGCTGATAGTTCGTCTCTTCTGGTGTCATCCATATTTGCCTGTACATCATACTAATGTTTGCGGCAAATGCGACCTTGAATTTTCGCCACTGTGCGATAAGGTCAGTTATGTCTCTTTGTAGACGAGGTCCTTCTATTAGATGATCGTTCAGCGATTTTCCGTCAGTTTTAACTTCCCGTAGGTGTGCTAATGCAACCTATTCGTTGATGCATTTTTTGTACTCTTCCTTTAGTTTGCTATTTCCCTCTAGCCTTCTTTCTATTTGGAACAGCCGTGCCATTGCTGTTCTCTTGGAGTTTCCCATCTTTGGCCGCTCATTTTCCTTAAACGGAAGCTGCACTTCGTATCTTGTAGTTGACACCTCTCCTCTTCTTCTGTTGATTTGCGCCGTTCCACGTTTTCCATAGGTTGATTCGCATTTTGAATAAGGTGATTAATGTAGTTCGCATTGTGTTGCCCTTGAAAAGAACCCATGTGATGGATGGATTGGTTGTTGACACTGGCATGGTGGTGCACATATTGTGTATCTGAATGCAACATGGTATGGTGTTTATTTTCACATTTTTGACAGCTGTTGCTGCTACTGCAACTCGTTGCGTGGTGCTTGTGCAAGTTGAGCTCCTCTTTACTACCCTCTGTCGTTCCTCTACAGTCATTTTTAGAAATTTCATACTATGCCGAATTCCGTGCGAGGCCTTGCGCACTCGGCAGAGAAATTTCTTTCCTTCAGATGAGGGTGTTACGTGATAATCCGTAGGCTCGGCTTTTCGAGATGAATTTGCCCCCCTTCTTGATGCCTTGCCCCCATGTTGACTCCATAATATTTTCCAACGAACTGAATCTCGCTAAAATGAAGCTAGCAAATGACTTCCACTCCGGAAGAATTTTGAAAGTACCTACTTTCTCTGCGCAGGCAATGGTCTGAAGAGGAAGTTTATTATAATAGAATAAAATAGAGTCCGAAACTTGGGATCCCTTGATTTGAGAGTGCATGAATACATTCATTGGTCCAATCGTGCAGTGACCTGAGTGATTCCGCAGATTCATGAGTGACTCTTTGTTGCTCCATTAAAATTCTAAGGCTTACGCTTGTTATGATAGCGCTTTTTTAATATTCCTCACGCAGATGCATACGATTTCTTGTCGAACTGGTGGTTAGAAATAAGATGGGCAGCCTTGCCACAGACATGAGTTTTGAATTACTGCAGCTTTTGCATCTCAGGCAGCTCAACGTTTTTATCAATCATGCTTTCGAATAAGCTGGAAAATTTATTCTTCTTGGTTGGCAGAGAATGGCTTTATTTGAACGGGTGGAAGACGGAAATCACACACAGATGTGTGACAAGTGGTGTTTAGCCGAGAAACGTCTAGATAGTCACTGCTTTTTTCTGTGAATGTATCCATTTCATCGCTTAGCAAGCCCACAAACGCAAAATAAACCCGTTTTATTTTGATAAACCTCTCTACTTCCAAATATTTGTCCCTAAATGGATCAGACACACTACCAACGATTGAATCGTGATCCTTCTTGGCTCGTTTAAAGCCTTCTTCGATTTCGGCTAAACATGCACTCACATACCCCCTTAACTTACGCGTTTCAAAATCTTTTTTGAACTCATCAAAATCCGTTTCGAGCTCTTTTAAAAAAAAGGTCTTGTTTTTCAGTATATTTCGCGATTTTTGCCATTGTTAAAATGTATTTGGTTTCGGTGTAAAGCTATTGTGCTATCACAATCACACACTGATATGGGCTTTAAGATCTCTGATATGTGCTTTTCATTTGTATTTATGTGTACATAAGGTGCAGTAAAAAATGGTAAGTCAAAAAAATATGAACTTCCTACCTTATCTATTCCGTTCAGTTGTTGGCGGTCGCAGATAACAGTTAAGACGTTCTGCACCATTCGCAAAATACAGTTGAGCTCCTTAAAGCTGTTGTTAATTGCTGCATTTTCACCGTTGGTACCGATTAGCAGCATACAATTGAGCTCCTTACTTTGGTTATTAATCTCCCGTTCTACACCGTTGGCACCGTTCAATTGTCTGCACCATGGCACCATTCAATGTAGCTGCAGTTGAGTTCCTTGAACTGTTTCTTTACGGATTGGGGATTGAAATACCCCTATACTATCCTTAAATCCTGTTGGTCGATGGGTACTGTGGCCGATTGACTATTCGTCTTTGATCGGATATGATTTTCATTGGTTTAGTTTATTTTAGTTTAATTTAGCTTATTAAATCTACATTCATATGATTTACAAATTATGAAAGATATACAGGGTGAGTCTTTTAACTTAAGACATCCAAATTACTTGAAAAATACGCGATATCGCGAAAAATGTTTCAGACAAAAGTCACAAGGTTCTAAAGGGGACATAAGATGGTGACCACGAGTTTGACCTTGAGCCTATTTTCAAGGTCAAACAAAGGCCAATTTTGATTTTTTAATGAGAACCCCTATTGTTTTTGACAGATTCGTAATCTGCGTAAAAAAATACAATTTTTTTACATGAAAACTTTTTTCAAAAATGCGTTCTTTTCCCGTCGGAGGGCGCCATAAAACTTAAGACATCAAAATTACTCGAAAAGTACGAAATATCGCGAAAAATGTTTCAGACAAAAGTCACAAGGTTCTGAAGGGGACATAAGATGGTGACCACGAGTTTGACAATGAGACCCATTTTCAAGGTAAAATGAAGGTCACTTTTGATTTTTCAAATGATAATTCCTGATTTTCGTTGCTCATCCGTATTCCTCAATGGCCTAAATCATTAATCGGTTTCCAACGTTGTTAGGGTGTTAGAAGTTCGATATTTGTTTTGAGGAACTGATTATTATTAGTTACGTTTTTCAGATCAATAATGCAGGCTATTTCAATTCAAGAGAAAATTGAAATGATATTGATTTAAGGAGAAAGTGGAAGGAACAGCACCATCCATGCTGTTGCTCTTTACGCCCAACGATTCCCAGACCAGACACGATCGCGCGCTTGCTTTTATCGGATAATTCACTGGTGAAGGAAGTGTGCAACGAAAGAAAAGGAATCGGTCAGATAGGGTGGCTGTTGAGGACAATGAAATAGCAGTGTTAGCTGCCGTTGCACACGATCCTCACATTTGCACTCGCCAAATAAGTCGTGAATCAGGAATTTCTCAAACGATTGTCTGTAAGATATTACATCGGCATAAATACAATCCTTATCATGTTTCAATGCATCAAGAACTTTCTAGTGAGGATTTTCGCAACCGGGTTTCCTTTTGTCAATGGGCACTTCAGCAAATTGAACGAGACCCCCTTTTCTTCGCCAAGGTGTTATTCTCTGATGAGTCGACTTTCACCAATCACGGTACGGTCAATCGACATAATATGCATTACTGAGCTACCAAAAGCTCTTTCTGGTTGCGAAAAGTTGAACGCCAGCACCCTTGGAATGTTAATGTTTGGGCGGGAATTATTGGGGATAAATTAGTAGGTCCATATTTTATTGAAGGCAACTTGAATGGCGAAAAGTATGCAAACTTCTTGCGGGAAAATCTTCCAGTATTACCAGAAGAACTGCCATTGGAGTTGCGACAAACAATGTGGTTTCAACATGATGGTTGTCCAGCCCATTACTCCCAAGTAGCCCCGGGAGTATTTAACAATGTTTACCATCAACGATGGATCGGACGACTGGGTCCGAGGCAATGACCTGCTAGATCACCTGATCTTACGTCACTTGATTTCTTCTTGTGGGGCTACTTAAAAAGTGAGATTTACAGAAAAAAGCCAACAACACGTGAGGACATGAAAAGACGAATAACTGAAGCTTGCCGGAAGATTACGCCAGAAATACTTCTCAGTTCTGTTGGTTTATTTAGAGCGCGGATAGATAAGTGTATTGAAGTGAATGGTCACATTTTAGAGCATTTGTTGAAATAGTCTCGGGAAATAAACATCGAAATGGGAAGAATTCAATGATTCAACAGTGGGTGGTAAGGGGACCCACTCTAATTAATCACCCCGAAGAAAACAAAATGCTGCTACGTCCATGTCGTTGTTCCTGGGTTATGCTTAACGCAGTATTTAAAAACAAATGACCAGCCTACGAGCAATACGACTGAGAAATGAAAATCAGGAATTATCATTTGAAAAATCAAAAAGTGACCTTCGTTTGACCTTGAAAATGAGTCTCATTGTCAAATTCGTGGTCACCATCCTATGTCCCCTTCAGAACCTTGTGACTTTTGTCTGAAACATTTTTCGCGATAATTCGTACTTTTCGAGTAATTTTGATGTCTCAAGTTAAAA
Organism: Volucella inflata; assembly: GCA_928272305.1. Lineage (NCBI taxonomy): Eukaryota > Metazoa > Arthropoda > Insecta > Diptera > Syrphidae > Volucella > Volucella inflata. The sequence goes on along the minus strand of OV743716.1, from coordinate 87,935,717 downwards.
AACTCATCCTGTATAAGCTAATGTCTAAACTTTGAACATTTTGTCTTTGGCAATACTTGCATAGTCGTTATTCACAAAATGAAGATTATTTTTAATATCCCAAGATCTTTGTCTTAACATGAACCTGTGTACTATTTCAATATCTACTTCTTCATTATAAGACGAATAAAAATCCAATGTCAATATGCCTATACATTTTTTTTCAAATCAACAAATTCTAGATGAAAAGTGTGCCCATTGTTTTGATTAGCATATAAGATTGTGTTTCTTCTTCTTCTTATCCTTTTATTAACCCTTTCCTCGTTATTCCAACTTATGCGTAACAAGTTTCCCATTTTTACTACATCGCTGCTGCTCCGCTTATGGGGTTGGCTAATGTTGCAGACCGCAGAACGCGTGTACATACTGCTTGGTCCTGGATCGCTTCAGGGGTTAGCCCCAGGCGTTGTTGCGCATTTGCCATCTGAGAAATCCAGTTGGAGTGACCGTAGTTGATAGTGCCTTTTTAACCCGATTTTCCGCAGATCTTCTTTGAACGTGGCAAAACCAGCTTATTCTGTTCGCCTCAAGCTGTTCGGTTACCGAATTCTTTATATGTAGACTTCCTCTTATACGCGTAGATCTAATGCAATCGCGTTTAGTGATTGCACTAGACATCCTTAACATTTTCATTTCCGCTGCCGTCATTTTGTTTTTAAGCGCTTCGTACATTGTCCAGCACTGTGAACCGTATATAAGAGCTGGTCTAACAACAGTGGTGTAGAAAGGGGAAATTTAAGTGGAAATTTTCGGTCGCAAAAGATTCCCGAATTTTCCCGCCATTTCATCCATCCCACACTCACTCTGTGGTTTACGTCGTCGTCACATTTCGCTTCCATGTTAACGATTGATCCTAAGTACTTAAAGATAATGCTTTTCGGAAGAACTATTCCGTCTAACATTATATCCGGAACAGGTCGCAACGGATGCGCAAATGGGCTCGTCAAATGCTCCGTCTTTGAACGACTTATTTTAAACCCGTTTCTCTCTAGCGCATTTCTCCATGAATCTAAGGCGTTCTGTTAATCTTCGACGTTATCGCTAAGTATAACTGCGTCGTCAGCGAAGAGAACTGGCGTTACATTTGCTTCGCGCATGCAGTCTTTTAAAAGATAGTCGAATACTACGTTAAAGAGGAAAGGGCTAAGTACGCTTCCTTGATGCACTCCGACATTAACTGGAAATTCTCTCGTTAGTCCGGCAGAGCTTTTAACCGCAGTTTTCACGTTTCCGTACATGTCTTGTATTATTCTAACATACGTTTCCGGTACGTTTTGAGACCTCAGCGCGGCCCATATGAGATCCCTAGGCACTCGATCGAATGCTTTCTCGAGATCGATAAATACCATGTGTAAATCCTTAGACGAATCTTGGTGCTTTTCCATTATTATTCGTAGGCTTTGGATAGCGTCCACCGTCGATCTTCCTTCAACAAATCCACACTGGCTATTATCGAGCTTTAAGACGTTCGTTTAAGACTGTTTCGACGATTTTCATTGTGTGTGACATAAGCTTGATTGAACGGTAGTTGTTGCATTCTCGAGTGTCGCCTTTTCCTTTGTATAATGGAACCAAGAAGCTACTTCTCCATTTATTCGGCATAGGTTGTTCAAATCTCTGATGGAATGCTGTCTGGTCCCGCCGCTTTCCCACGCTTCATTTTTCCAATTTCCAATATACTTATTTCTTCGATTGAAAAGTCCGAAACTTCCTCCTCGAATAGACCAGCTGTCGGCACGATATCACGTGGAAACTGTTTGTTGAGCAACTCCTAGCAGTATTCAAGTCACCGGTCACAAATTTCTTTTTCATTTGTTAATAAGCGACCGTCTGCGTTTTTGATGTATTTCGGCGAGGTTATTTCCATTGAATTTTTTCTCCTCTGTGCAGCGAGCTTAAAAATATTTGGCATTTTAGTACTGTACGACGTTTGAACTTCTTGGATAGCTTGTCTTCTATCCGCCGATCGTGAGGATATTTGTTCCAACTCTTGGTACAGGTTTTCCGCTTCTGCCGCTCGAGTTCGAGCCAGGACTTTCTTTGCGATCTTTCTAAAACGCTCGTATTCAAGAGCCAGTCGAGCTTTTTCTATATCGTCGCTCCGATCGCATTTTGTCCACGCTTGGAATGCACTCTTCTTGTCGGGCACAGCTCGTTTGGTTTCGTCATTCCACCACCATGTTTCTTTGCCGACATGATGGTATTTCGATATAGTCCCCAGATAGGACGTTGCAAGTATTATGCATTCCTCGTGCATGCTGTTCCACATTTCTTGCGGGCTAAGTGAGTCTGCTATATCATTTATATTTTGAGGTACTTCTTTAGCCAGTGCGATAAATCTTGCGCTTCGTTTCTTCGATAGATTATACCACCGGATTTTTGGCTCTCCAAACGAAGCACGTGTTTTCGGTGGTTCCGCTGTGAAAAATTCTGTAATGAGCAAGTATTACCTTACAGTCCTTAACACGGTTTCCCATCGACATTTTGCAGAGGTGATAATCTATTTGCGTTTCGTGGCCTCCGCTGCTATAGGTGATGAGATGTCGTTGATGTTTAATAAACATTGTATTTAAGACGGTTAAGCCGTACGCCCTACACGCTACAAGGATGTCTTCGCCAGCTGAATTTCTGGTTCCAAAGCCTTTACCGCCGTGGCAGTCCTCATAATCAACATTTGTTTCTCCGACGTGGCCATTTAAATCTCCGCCTACGAAGAGCATCTCATCGATAGGTATATTTGTAAGCAAATTACCGAACTCTGATCAAAATTTATCTTTTTCCGATTGGTCGCATCCATTTTGTGGGGCGTACGCGCTAACAATGTTCCACGTGTTTATTTTCAAAATACCAACGATATTGCTTAGAAGATCCGCTGCAGCAATGATTCCAACACCGTTTAGTCCATTGACCGTTCCGTTGTAGAACATCTTAAATGCCTTAGTTCTTAAATCTAGAAAACGGGCTTTATTTCCTGTATTACATATAAGATTGTGTTTGAACGAGTAATTATCAGGTTCTTCACTTCTTCGTCAAAATGCTTACTGATGTGGAACCTTCGAGCACATCAGTTCGCTCTTCGGTTGTAGAAGAATATATTTGTGAACACTTACGCCATACTGGCTGATTTGGCTGTTGACAACGACTTCTCTTTACCTATGTAGTCAATGGTTCATCATCGCTGCTGCAATTATAGTCACTTTGAATAAATTCCTCGTTAAACCTAAAAACCTCTATATTACCAGGCACATCACGTGGAAAGGAGGCGGTTACCATGTCTTCGTCAACTGTCTTCTCCTTCATCTGTCATGGCGCCAAGCTCTGGCGGTATAACAAGGAAGTCATAGTCGCCGTTGCTATCACTACTTTCTTACATGGCATGGACTGCTTCCTCTAAGCCTTTGCATTAATTAGAAAAGTTTAAAAATTTCTAACTCATTATAACAAAAAACTGAAACAAAAAATACAATCGTTATATGGGTTTAGCTCATTTACACGGCAATTTCTTTGCAAGCATAAGTTGCAAAACAGTTGTATATAATTCATTGTGTGAAACGTATGTAAACTACAGAAATTATAAATAAATAAAACAAAATATTGGGCATATGCAAATAATAAAAAAATAAAAACACTATGCTTTCCAGTATGAACGGTTATGCTGCAAAGTTGGTTTCCTCACAGTGACAGATTTTATAAATATACCCACTTAAACTGTTATTATTTCGTTGCGCTTTGTATCTTATATTAAAATGAGTGGAAAAAAAAAATCACTGTATTGTTATAATTAAAAAAATATTCTTTATTCGTACTGTCAAGAATGTGGCTGAGACTTATCTTAAAATTACAAGGCGCAACCGCAGCCGACTTGAAGTAAGCGCCATTATTCCTCTAATAATGAGCAGGAAAACGTTTTTCATTTTTTTCATAAAAAAAAACTCTCAGCTGCGAGTCACGCTAAAAAGGAAAAGTTGTAAAAGTATAAAATAAAAGTAATAATAAAATTCCTTTAAAAATATAATAAAATTTCGAAGTACTACGAAGTGCAGATCAGGTTCTTGTACAACGAAATTATGCATAGTTCTGCAGGTAGTCACACTTCTGCTGCCGAAACCTCCGCTACTATCGACGAGACTTCCAATATCACCGCCGTTGAGACTTCTGCGCACTCTGCAATTGGAACTTCTGCAATGAGAGATACTTGTGGACGAAGATGGCGAAAATGGGATTACATACAAACTTAACGCCGTACAAATGGTAAGCGTTACCTTTATCTTACGTGAAAATGAGTGGACATGAATAGTATCATATCTCTTTTGGATACCAGTAGACCGGTACTTCAGTTTTATTCGACCTACAAGGGCCTAGGAAATTTAGAACTTTACACATATGGTACTATATTTTGCTATCTTGGACTTGCCTCTCAGGTAAACCCAATTTCATTTTTGATCATTCCAGATAGAATAACACCAGTGGCGTAGCGTGCATCTAAGCATAAGGGATGCTGCTAGAAATAAAATAACTTAAACAAATAATATTTATAATACTCGTAATTCACATTAGAAAAATTCGTTTTAAAATTCAAGAACAGTCCGGCGCCAAAACAAAGAACCCAAGAAAATTGGATAAATTATCATAGGACATTGAAGTCAACGATCACAAAACAAAAACACCTGACGGCACACGCTGAAGTGCTGACACATAAGAAGAAAGGCAAAAATACTTCGATAGAAGTCATAAATGCTGCACAATGTCGCAGTGCATAAGGCTGGCCTACTAACGTGCCATTTGAGAAGTGTCTCACTGTTTGAGTGATCGATAAAATGTGTAGTAGGTGTTTGGGGAATAGAAATATATCTAAGGTAATGACTATGTAGCCGATGTGACTGCATGATGCTTTTATGATGCAATTTTGTGATGCTTTTCATACTGCTTTGTATTGTGATGCTTTGCAATTTTTGACGTTTTAGATTGACATGATGCAGATTGTGATTGATCTTACAAAAGTATTTATTTTTCTTTTTTAAAAGCAACAATGGCTTCAAATTTAATAAAACCCATAGTTTTAAACAATTACTAGATTTATACTCATCATACAATGAAAATATATTTAACAATATCTTTACTCTAAAAAGGAAACAATTCAGTCGGAAAATTTCTGTAATTTATTCATTTGTCAAAATTCCTAAGGGCGAAAATTATTTAAAAGTTATAAAATAATATCCTGACGATGTATTTTATAGTCATTTTCGTATGAAAAGAAGAACCTTTCTGGTAACTGAAATGATTTTTTTATTTATGTGCATGCAGATAAATATTTATTATTATTTGTGTTGTTGCGGTAAAGAAAAAAGAGTTAGGTATGTTATTTGCATCATGCTTATTCACGATGCGCTGTTTGCGCATCTGATCCATTCGCAATGCGTTTTGGGACGTTATGCATTGCATCACTGCCTTACGTTTGCATTATGGAACGCGTTACATTGCAGTGATGCGGCAGTGTTGCATTGCCTTTGGGAAATATTATAACGTGGACAATTCGATCCCAACCGATTCAATCCTGACCAATTCGATCTCGACAAAGTCAATCGTGACCAATTTAAATCTGACCAATTCGATCCTGACTAAGTCGATCCTGACCAAGTCGATCCTGACCACTTCAATCCAGACTAAAACTTCGGTCCTGGAACATCGACCCTGTATAAGATCCCAGACAAAATCAACTCCATATATAACCTATAAGCTATAACAGGAGAATACATACCACAAGGAGTTACAGGCAGCACACCATCAAAGTAATTACCAACAGTTGTTAAAGCCGCGGGCCCTAAACCACTACTAATCGAGGAATACAAAAAAAGACAAATGGAAAACAAGGAGACGAGGTTGACTAAAATATCTCCAACCGATTAGGTTAGCCTACCTTAAAGACATCGTCGATATAAACAACCCCAGACCAATATCGTGGGAAGTCGAGACCAAAATCTGACTTGCAAAAGTAGTAAAAAAATATGAGAATGGGAAACAACACCACCAAGGACCAAGTAGTGGCAAATGAAAATAGCCAGCAGATAAGCCCGATAACAGCAAGCTTGACAACAGTATCAGTAATAATAGCAACTTAATATGTTTTGTTTAAGATAAATCGGTATTACTATATAATGAATATGCGAAGAAACAATTAATAAGAAATAATGTACCTATATCCAGGGTATAAGAAATAAAATAAAATTAAAGAAGACGAATTTTTAACTTTCAGTGGAAGAAAAACTAGACCAGTTGACATATATTAAGACAAACATAACGAAAAGTTCAACGAGAACTGTGGTTCTCGAAAATAAAAGAAATTCAAAGAATAAAAGTAGAAATATTGAAACTATAAAGACTAGAAAAAGGCACGCAAGAGGCCAAAGCAAAGACTTTGAACAAATTCCTAAAAGAATATAAGCTAATAAAGACAATAATAGAGTCAAACCTGTTTATCGAACAAGATATGACCGACTTAAATTTGAAAACCGCACTTAGGTGATAACAACCTTTAATGGATCGCATCATGAACTAGATGCATTGTAGTACCCACATCGACCGACAAAGATACTCAAATAATCGAGGATACTACAACCACAACAGGAATCATAGTGTAAGCAGTTACCACAGCCAGCATAGGTACAACCAAGGCAGTTTCCGAAGCAACAACAGTACACACCAAAGTAACACAACAGAACCCCAATGCTAGAGACAGAGGTAGGAATGATTCAAATAGATACACCAACAGCTGAAGAATAAAGATCCTACATGAACAGGGAAACGAGACAGGTCCGGAGAGACAACACAGAGAAGAAGACCGAAACTAAATATATACAAAATCTCGGATAATCTAATGAACTGTGTATAAATGCAAGCATTAAATCTAAGAAGAAATACGACATTTTTAACTGACACAGGAGCCGATATATCAATAATAAAAGAAGACGACATAAATAAAGTCCTTTTGAGTAACGAGAAATGTAGAATAACTGGTATAACCAGTGAAGAAGTTGACACATTAGATAAGGTATACCTGAAACTAAAACTTTCAAGTCACGAAACAACACATAAATTTGACATATTTAATGGAGATTTCCCAAAAGCAACGGACGGCATATTAGGTAGAGATTTTCTCTTAAAGTATATGTGCAAACTAGACTGCAAAACATACACACTTAAAATCAGCATCCAAGAAGAAGAAATAATGTTACCCATAGCATCAGAATCGTTGAATATGTTCCGAATACCGCCGAGGACAGAAGCTATATATCCAACAAACTTATCACTGTTAGAAAATATCGTGATTTTAAACAATGAACTAGAAAAAGGCATATTTGTTAGAAACTCTATAGTACCCGAAAATGGTATTATATCATGTAAAAATACTAAATACAAACGATCACGAAGTACTTATAACAGACACAAGCCTAGAAGTAGAACCTTTGACAAACTTTACTATTCTAAAAAGTGAAAAACATTAAAGCAGAGATACAAAGAGATTACGAAAACAAGAAGTTAGTAATCGAAAACACAGACCCCGAAATCAGACATTAACACAAATATTTAAAGAATATCATGACATATTCCATTTAGACAACGAACCCTTAACAGCAAACAATTTTTATTCACAAAAACTGACAGCCACAGACAACAGTCCAATTTATATAAAAAAAAACTATAGACTACCACAGACAAAGCACATGGAAATACTAGGCCAGGTACAGAAACTACTTCGAAGCGACATAGTAGAACCTGTACATGTCACCACTGCCATTAGTACCAAAAAAGAGCCAAGGCGGAATAAAGAAATGAAGACTAGTAGTAGATTTCCGTAAGCTAAATGACGAAATATTAAACGACAAATTCCCATTAACTAGAATCGAGGACGTCCTGGATAGACTAGGTAGAGCCAAATACTTCTCTACACTCGACATGATTAGTTCTTTTCACCAGATACCACTAGAAGAAGAATCAAAACCAATGACAACATTTTCGACACAGGATGGTCACTATTAGTTCAAGAGACTACCATTTGGTCTTAAAATATTATCCAGCAGTTTCCAAAGAATGCTAAAAATAGCATTAGGTGATTTGCAAGCTGAAGCATTCCTTTATGTGGACGATATTATAGTTTTTGGATGTAGTCACAACCAAAACCTAGGAAACGTGGAAAAGAATTCAGCACTTTAAAAAAATGTCTAATAGAAACATCAAATTTCTCCAAACCATTTATATTGTGGTATATATGTGATTAAATCAATTATCCAGGGTTGCACAACTTTAGGATCATACAAACTCTCCACGTTGGAGAGTTCAGTTATTTCCCCAGTTTCAAACCAGAAGTTACGAGAAAGAACTAGAACCCGACAAATGTGGTATAAATACAGGATGTGAAACTGCGGACGATAAGTTGATTTTTGGAAAGCGATGGAAAAGGACCTAAGTCTTACTAAGTGAAAGATAAGAGATTTGAATTGAGAAATAGAAGTGAAATTGTTTGTGAATTGATTGAAAGTTGTATTTAAATAATAATAAATAGAGTGTTTTGAAACAGAATAACGTTTTATCATTTCGAACCCTAGCCGAAATATTACATTGGTGTCAGAAGTGGGATAAAACTTATTCTGAGTGCTGTGAAAAAAAAGAAAAAAATAAAAATGCCACGTACATTGCTGGAGCTAAGTATACCCCAGCTGAAAATTGAGCTAGAGAAGCGGAATCTCTCCGCAGCTGGAGGGAAAAGTGATTTGATTCTTCGGCTGCAAGAAGCGATCGAAAAAGATGGAAAAGATCCGAAATCCATTTTGTTTGACGTAGAAGAAGAACAAGTGGGCACAGGAGTTGACATGACCGTTATGATGGAATTACTCCTTGGATTGAATTCCAAGTTAGAAGAACAGAAGAATTCTTTAGACGAGCAAAGGAGAAGTATGGATTCTAAGTTTGAAGAACAGAAGAATTCATTAGACGAGCAAAGGAAAAGTATGGATTCTAAGTTTGAAGAACAGAAGAATTCTCTAGAAGAACAGAAAAATTCTCTAGAAGAACAGAAGAATTCTCTAGAAGAACAGAAGAATTCCATTATTTCCGCACAAAAAGACACTGTCGAAGAGTTTAAGAATTCTCTAGAAGCGAAATTCCAAATAATCGATCTAAAATTAAATATGCACGAGGCACAATTCGAGAAGGTTGAACACAATATCGAGAATCTTGCGAAAGAACTAGAGAGAGTAAAGAAACAGAAAGTCCGAGAAATTTCTACAGACTGCCCTAGAAAGAAAGAGATGCAACCACCTGTTTTTGATGGCCAAACATCGTGGCCAATATATAAAAGACAATTTGAAGCAGCTGCCATGACCAACAACTGGGACGACGGAGAAAAGTCGATTGCGCTCACGCTGAGAGGAATAGCTGCGGAATTGCTGCAAACTATCTCAGAAGATAAACAATTCAACTACGACGCTTTGGTTAAGGCCATAGAAATGCGCTTCGGAGATGACCATATGCAGCAAGTATACAGAGTTCAACTGCGCAGCAAAGTCCAGAAGAGGGAAGAAACACTTCAGCAGTTGCAGGCCGATATCGAACGGTTGGCGCATTTATCTTATCCTAATGCCGGAGAAGACCTTATCAACGAAATGGCTGTAGAGGCGTTTACTCAAGCGATTGAAGATAGGCAGTTGAAAATGGCTGTAAGAATGGCTGGAAAACGAACAATTCCTGAGGCCCTAGCATTTGCCCTAACGATGAAAGCTCCCGGCCAAGCATCTCAAGGAATCCTCCGCGTGAGAGAAGTGACAGCCGTGGAATGCTCCTGCCAACGAGCAGACGTCGTGGACCGGAACAGTGTGCGTGGAGGACAAGTCCGTTTCTGGAACTGCAACAAAATAGGACATCTGCAGCGTCAGTGCTGGGCTCTACTTAAAGATGTTCACAATGCGCTGCTGGGAGGCGTAACAAAGAAGCATGTAGCAAGTCAACAGGCGGGAATACGTGTAAGGACCAACTTAGAGGGGCAGAAGTCGGTTTCTGGAATTGACGCCCCCAAAATCAAATCCAAGTCTCCCAAACAAAACGAAGTAACAAGAGTCTTACAGTGGAAGCCCACATTGGCCAGAATAAATGCGTGGCCACCATTGACACCGGTGCCACCGCTTCCATTATAAGAAGGGACATCGCTACTGATTCATGGCTGCGCAATACCAGTAGCTACTGTCTGAAAACAGCAACAGAAGCGACGGCAGAGGTGTATGGAGAGGTTTTTCTTACGATAAATCTGGCCGGATTAACATACACCCACGTATTCCTAGTGGCTGATATATGCGACGAGTGCATCATTGGTGTTGACTTTATGATGGCGTATAAAGTAGTGCTTGACATCGGAACTCAAGTACTTAAGTATAGGAACGTTGAGATTCCGATAGTGTACGGGAATGAGAATGCCGCATGCCTTAGGGCAGTAGTCAACAAGGACGAGAACTTACCACCTTCCGCAGAGACACTTATTTGGGCGAAGCTGGAAGGTGATCTTGGGAGCCATCGATTCTATTTGATTGAGCCGGACTCTAAAAATCATTATCAGAATTACGTCGTGGGAAAGATGCTCGTTGAGCCGAAAGGCAATATGGTTCCAGTAAGAATCTTGAATGTGGGAAATAAGAGCATCAAACTAAAGCAAGGACAGATGTCACATGTGTTTAACGTAGGTACCTGCCGTGAAGGCTCAAGCCTACGGTGCGTCTTCGCACGAGATATCAAGACAATGCGTTGATCAGCGCCCTTCGGGTAGTAACGATACCACCACCAGTACCAGATTCGAAGTCGTGTGTAAGGCACAAACTTCCCCTTTGGTGAAGGTTCGAGGCCTATCTAATACCTCAGCCATTCTGTGGATCATGGCATCCGGTTGCTGTACAACTTCACATCGAATAGACCAATGATTCCGTAGCAATCAAACGGATGAACACATGTCGTAGCAGGTTACGTTATATGCTCAACCATGAGATGTCTAAGCACCATTTTTTCTACTCTCCCCGCGACTTTGGGTGTAAACCACAGTTACCACGATACTCCCACAAGGGAGCCAACTCCTAGGTCAGGCTTGAAATAATAGTTCTAGGGGCCCCTGATCTCCCGTGGTACCAGAATATAGCTTCCGGTCGAGCTTCGCAACCTTGCGGTCACTTCCAGTTGGGCACCTCAGTTCCCAGGACTGGCGGCCCTTAGTACCTCAATTTCTTCTAGCTTCTCTCAAACCACCCGCTAACTCTCTACTGCGTCTTCTGAGGAATACTTCTCTTGCAAAGCTACGGGCTCTTTCGAACCATACGGTGTCAGTTAGACATCGTAGGTCTCACCATTGAAGGTGATGCCCATAGCATGCAAGTCCCGAACATCCGAATAATTTGGGCACTCACAAAGAACGTGCAGACAATCCTCGTCGGAAGCTCCACATGAGCAATTCGCCGAACCGCTAAGCCCTCTTTTATGCAAAAATGCATTAAGGGAGCCATGCCCGGTCAACAAAAAGCCCAGGCTGAGGGTAAAGTTCCGTTCAAGAAACCTCTGCATGGTCAGCACATCCTTAAGAAAGCTGTAAGTAACCCTGCCATTTTAGCTAGCGTCCCATCTAGGTTCCCATCTAAATACCACGCATGCGTTAATTAAGGCTTTACGCTCCCTCCGGGATAGGCCATCCACTTCCCTCTGGGAGACCCAATCTTGCTCGTTTAATGGGAGACCTTTTCTGATCTTGAAAGCAATACCACGACGTATCATCTCCAGACCAAGAGGTGGCACTCCCAACAAGACCTGCATTGCTTCTGTGGAGACAGTGCGGCACACAGGTAGGCCACCAATCAATGCCACTCTTTGGCAAGCCAAAATCTGACGGCAGCAATCATCATTCGTTGCCGCGTCGTACCACACCGACGCTCCATAAGTTGCACAGGCAACTAAAAGACCGTCGTATATGACACCAAAAGAATGCCTGTTAAGCCCCCAGACAGATCGCAGAATGCGCCTCACCTGGCCTACAGCACACAACATGCGTTTCCTCATTTGCTTGAGATGAGGCATAAATTTCATGCGCTCACCCATCGTTATGCCTAGGTATTTGACCTCAGCCCCACACTTAATGCTATCGGCATTCATGTGAATCAAAGGAGCCCGACGTCTCGTTTTCAATTTGCCCTTCAGCAACATTGAAACAGTCTTCTCCAGTGACACCTTGACGACAACGCTTTCTCCCCATTCAGAAACGATTGAGAGAGCTCTTTCTCCTAATTGTTCCGCAAGAGCCACTAAAGCGAGGACAATCGATCGAAGCGTGCGTACTGATAACTGCTGTCACCAAGTTGTCTAGAGAAAATGCTGCTATATCTTTGCCATCAAGAAGCACAGCCGAGTTGAAAAGAATTATACTCAGGCAAACCGAGTTGAACCAAGAGCAATGAGCGATGGCAGAGGAACTAATCAACGAATTTGCAGACGTATTTGCCTCGCAGGACGGCGAATATGGCAGCACACGTTTGGTACAACACCGAATAGATACTGGAGATGCAAGACCCATACGTTAACCTCCTAGGCGTTTACCATTAGCTAAGCAGACGCAGGTTGCAGAAATGGTTTCGACTATGGAAAAGGAATTGTTGATCGAAGGCTCTAAGAGTCCGTGGGCATCACCCGTTGTACTGATCAAGAAGAAAGACGGCACTAAGGATGTGAAGGATTTAGCTGGGAAAGCAAAGAGTTTGCATCAACTAACAGAAAAGGGAAAACAATTCAAATGGTCAAGTGAATGCGAAAGAAGCTTCAAAACTCTCAAACAACAACTATGTGAGGCCCCTGTCAATCAATTCGAAATGAGCATACAAGTGTCAAACCACTCAAACTTTAAACTTCATGGAAATGGAAATGATCGCAATTAATAGCACTACCCCGCTGGGCACCACGATTGCAACGCACTCGGGTGATCCCAGAGCAAGCAGAAGTGCTTGTGTCAGAGCCCCACGGATTCCGCGGGCGGGCAAAATTAAGTTTCCAAAATATTTTCATAAACTTCGGTTTGCAAGTTGTAACGTCGGATCGATGACCTCAAAAAGTTCAGAACTGGAAGCGATTATGCGTCGCAGAACTCTACAAATCCTCTGCGTACAGGAAACGAAGTGGTGTAATACAGGAAATAAAGCGCGTTTTCTAGATTTAAAAACTAAGGCATTTAAGATGTTCTACCATGGAACGGTCAGTGGACGAAACGGTGTTGGAATCGTTGTTGCAGCGGATCTTCTAAACAACATCGTTGGTATCTTGAAAATAAGCAACCGCTTGATGAGTGTTAAACTCGTCATACACAATGAAACGTGGAACATTGTTAGCGCGTACGCTCCACAAAATGGATGCGACCAATCGGAAAGAGATACATTTTGGTCAGAGTTCGGTAATTTGCTTAGAAATATACCTATCGATGAGATGGTCTTCGTAGGCGGAGATTTAAATGGCCACGTCGGAGAAACAAATGTTGATTATGAGGACTGGCACGGCGGTAAAGGCTTTGGAACCAGAAATTCAGCTGGCGAAGACATCCTTGTAGCGTGTAGGGCGTACGGCTTAACCGTCTTAAATACAATGTTTATTAAACATCAACGACATCTCATCACCTCTGCAAAATGTCGATGAGAAACCGTGTTAAGGACTGTAAAGTAATACTTGGAGAATCGCTAGTAAGCCAACACCGTCTGCTCATTACAGAATTTTTCACAGCGGAACCACCGAATACACGGGCATCGTTTGGAAAGCCAAAAATCCGGTGGAATAATCTATCGAAGGAACGAAGCGCAAGATTTATCGCACTGGCTAAAGAAGTACTTCAAAATATAAATGGTATAGCAGACTCACTTAGCCCGCAAGAAATGTGGAACAGCATGCACGAGGAAAGCATAACACTCGCAAAGTCCCATCTGGGGACTATATCGAAATACCATTACGTCGGCAAAGAAACATGGTGGTGGAATGACGAAACCAAACGAGCTGTGCCCGACAAGAAGAGTGCATTCCAAGCGTGGACAAAATGCGATCGGAGCGACGATATCGAAAAAGCTCGACTGGCTCTTGAATACGAGCGTCTTAAAAAGATCGCAAAGAAAGTCCTGGCTCGAACTCGAGCGGCAGAAGCGGAAAACCTGTACCAGGAGTTGGAACAAATATCCTCACGATCGGCGGATAGAAGACAAGCTATCCAAGAAGTTCAAACGTCGTACAGTACTAAAATGCCAAATATTTTTAAGCTCGCTGCACAGAGGAGAAAAAATTCAATGGAAATCACCTCGCCGAAATACATCAAAAACGCAGACGGTCGCTTATTAACAAATGAAAAGGAAATTTGTGACCGGTGGCTTGAATACTGCAAGGAGTTGCTTAACAAACAGATTCCACGTGATATCGTGCCGACAGCTGGTCTATTCGAGGAGGAAGTTTCGGACTATTCAATCGAAGAAATAAGTATAGCAATTGGAAAAATGAAGCGGGGGAAAGCGGCGGGACCAGACAGCATTCCATCAGAGTTTTGGTCGAAGATGGAGGGGATCGGCAGCGTTTGGCTATCGAAACTTTTAAATAATTTAAAATGTGGACAACCTATGCCGAATCAATGGAGAAGTAGCTTCTTGGTTCCATTATACAAAGAAAAAGGCGACACTCGAGAATGCAACAACTACCGTTCAATCAAGCTTATGTCACACACGATGAAAATCGTCGAAAGAGTCTTAAACGAACGTCTTCGGCAAATAATAAAGCTCGATAATAGCCAGTGTGGATTTGTTGAAGGAAGATCGACGGTGGACGCTATCCAAAGCCTACGAATAATAATGGAAAAGCACCGAGATTCGTCTAAGGATTTACACATGGTATTTATCGACCTCGTGAAAGCATTCGATCGAGTGCCTAGGGATCTCATATGGGCCGCGCTGAGGTCTCAAAACATACCGGAAACGTATGTTAGAATAATACAAGACATGTACGGAAACGTGAAAACTGCGGTTAAAAGCCCTGCTGGACTAACGAGAGAATTTCCAGTTAATGTCGGAGTGCATCAAGGAAGCGTACTTAGCCCTTTCCTCTTTAACGTAGTATTCGACTATCTTCTAAAAGACTGCATGCGCGAAGCAAATGTAACGCCAATTCTCTTCGCTGACGATGCAGTTATACTATGCGATAACGTCGAAGATTTACAGAACGCCTTAGATTCATGGAGAAATGCGCTAGAGAGAAACGGGTTTAAAATAAGTCGTTCAAAGACGGAGCATTTGACGAGCCCATTTGCGCATCCGTTGCGACCTGTTCCGGATATAATGTTAGACGGAATAGTTCTTCCGAAAAGCACTATCTTTAAGTACTTAGGATCAATCGTTAACATGGAAGCGAAATGTGACGACGACGTAAACCACAGAGTGAGTGTGGGATGGATGAAATGGCGAGAAAATTCGGGAATCTTTTGCGGCCGAAAATTTCCACTTAAATTAAAGGGGAAACTCTACACCACGGTGGTTAGACCAGCTCTTACATACGGTTCACAGTGCTGGACAATGTACGAAGCGTTTAAAAACAAAATGACGGCAGCGGAAATGTAAATGTTAAGGATGTCTAGTGGAGTCACTAAACGCGATTGCATTAGATCTACGCGTATAAGAGGAAGTCTACATATAAAGAATTCGGTAACCGAACAGCTTGAGGCGAATAGAATAAGTTGGTATTGCCACGTTCAAAGAATATCTGCGGAAAATCCGGTTAAAAAGGCACTATCAACTACGGTCACTCCAACTGTAAGAAAACGAGGTCGGAAAAAGAATTCCTGGATTTCTCAGATGGCAAATGCGCAACAAAGTCTGGGGTTAACCACTGAAGCGATCCAGGATCGAGCATTATGTAGACGCGTTCTGCGGGCTGCGACATTAGCCAACCCCATAAGCGGAGCATCAGCGATGCAGTAAAAATGGGAAACTCGTTATGCATAAGTTCGTATAACGAGGAAAGGGTTAATAAAAGGATAAGAAGAAGAAGAAGAAGTGAGACCCCTGTACTAGCGTACCCTACTCCAGAAAAAACATTTATTGTGGATTCAGATGCCAGTAACGTCGGAATTGGAGCTGTCCTTTCGCAGATGCATGACGGGCAAGAAAAAGTAGTTTCCTACTTTAGTAAGGTGATCTCTAAACCGGAATGGAACTACTGTGTTACCAGGCGGGAACTTCTTGCTTTGGTCTTAGGAACGTGCTAAGGGAACTGCACGATGGAGTATTCGGAAGCCACTTGGGAGTGAATAAGATGTTAGAAAAGGTGCGAGAACGTTTTTATTGGGTGCACGCCAAGGACGATGTAGAAGATTGGTGCAGAAAGTGTGTCACCTGCGCCGCCAGTAAAGGCCCAAGTGTTAAACCTCACGGCAGGATGCAGCAATACAACGTTGGAGCGCACTTCGAGAGAATCGCAGTTGACATCGCAGGACGGTTTCCTGAAACCGAAAAGGGAAATCGCTATATTTTTGTTATTATAGACTACTTCAGTAAGTGTTCTGAGGCTTTCGCTATACCTTACCAAGAAGCCAAAACCGTGGTTGAGCAGATCGTTTACAACTGGGTGAGCAGATTCGGCGTACCGATGGAATTGCACTCTGATCAAGGGCGTTACTTCGAGTCTAAGATTTTCCAAGGGGTGTGCGAGCTACTGGGGATTAAAAAGACGAGAACAACACCGCTCCACCCACAATCGGACGGGATGCTGGAACGTTTCAACAGAACCTTGAATGAACACCTCTCAAAGGTCGTTGGTGACAAGCAATGCGATTGGGATAGGCAAATTCAAATGTTTCTATTAGCCTAACACAACACCACAGGTCACACTCCATCGAAAATCCTTTTCGGTCGAACAGTCCGGTTACCTAGTGAATTGATATTTGGTTCACCGCCGTCTGAAGAGAACAGAAATGAAGCCGACTATGTTGCAGACCTCAGACAGATTATAACGGATGTGCACCAACGAAGAAGGGATAAGATCAATATAGCCAGTGACCGCATGACGACGAGGTATGTTATCAATCGACCACAACGGGATTCCAGGAAGGAGATCTAGTGTTGTTATATTACCCTCATAGACGGAAAGGCGTATCACTTAAATTACAGCAAGACTGGGAGGGACCCTATAAAGTGGTAAAACGCATCAACTATCGCATTCAACGGGGAAGAGAGGGATATTGTGGTATAGATAAGATAAAATAAAAAATCCAGTGTTGCACAACTTAAGGATCATACACCATTAATAAACTCTCTACGTTGGAGAGTTCAGTTATTACCCCTGTATCAAACCAGAAGATACGAGAATTAAATACAAGATGACAAACAGCGGACGATAAGTTGATTTTTGGAAAGCGACAGAAAAGGAGCTAAGTCTTAATAGTGAACGATAAGTTGATTTTAATTGTGAGATAGCAGTAAAATCGGTTGTGTATTACTTGGAAGTTTTTCTAAATTATAATAAAGTAAGTCCTTTGAAATAGAATAATGTTCTATCATTTCGAACTCTAGCCGAAATATAACCATATTTAAATATAACGACGACGCGTTTAGCTGTATTAGTATGTTTCGATTCGCGGCGAAATCAATTTACGTGGTGTGTGTGATTGAGATGGCTACACATGCGTGCATAATTGTAAGTGTAGCTGTCTGAAAGTGATGGGCAAGCATTCTCTTTGTTAACACTTGTGAAGCAATTTATATTCAAAAGTCTGCTCTGCAAATTGCATTGCGAATCTAGGTCATGATATCGTGTGCAAGTGCGATGCGAGAATCCCTTACATGAGAGTAAATGCATGCGACTTCTACTATATAATGAAATTTTGTGTTTGTTTATATTCTTATAATAAATTTATTTATGTGTGGATGATTATACCTATACTAATATATATATTATATTGTGTGTAATTGATATTTTATTATTTTAATTATTTAATTAATAAAAACGCTTGAAAAAGTTGAATTTGACTATCATTAATAAATTGCATTATAATTTCAATGTTAACTTTCAAGGTTTCTGTTTGCCGTCAGCAATTTGTTTTTGTTTATTTATATTATTTTTTTATTATTATTTTTTTTCGTTTGTGTTTTGGTTTTAACTTTCGTACCGAAGTGCAAGATCTGTGATACATTCTATTTTTGCTAAAATATTGTTTAGCTACATATATTCTCGTATGTCGTTGGATGAAAGTAAAGAAATTTTAGTAATCGGGCCCTTGACTATTCCGTTTGATGTTTTAAGGAAACGACTCGGGTTAAATTGTCTGTACCTGGATGAGTGTTTGTTATGCGGGCCAAACTCCACTTTGCCGGTGTTAAGTGGTCATCTTTCAGCAAAGCCAAATCTCCGATTTTGGGTTGGTTTTCGGTCTTCAACCACTTTGGACGTTGCAGCAGTCGTGACAGCTGGTGAATGTTTGTATCCGCTGCCAACGATGTAGTTGTTAGACCTTTATCTTCGTTAAATCGAGTAGGGGGATGGTGTCAAGGGCTCTTCCGAGTCAGTGCGTTGAAATCATTAGCATCATCCGTCATCGGAAATAGAGGCCTCGAATTTAAACATGCTTCTATTTGATGCAGAGGCGTGCTGAGTTCCTCGAATATGTCTCAGCGCCGATTATTATTTTGAGGTGGTATTTGGTTGATTTCACCCCAGCACACACAGAGGTGAGGAGAAGCGGGAGAAATAAAATGCTACTGTATACCATCCTTAGAGATGGTGTCTGCAACACCCTTCCAATCCAATTTGGCCTCTTCGAATGACTTCTTATTGGGCCTGCAAAGTCTACCCCGCAACGGGTAAAGGGCTGGGATATACGGACCCTCGGAGCTGGTAAATTACCCATAAGCTGGTGTGATGGTTTTGCTCGATACCGGAACCATATATTGCACTTATGGATGATACTCTTTACGCTGTTTTTGAATTTCAAAATCCAATAGTGATTACCTAAATATGAAGTTGTTTGTTGTAGTCCTCCATGTAGCGTTCTCTGATGAGCATCAGCTTTCGTGTCGGAACCAAACATGTCTATTTGTACTAGTTTACGTACTACACGAGTGGTTGCCTGAATTTCAGCTGAAGAAAGTATGTCAAGGTTTCTAACTCCTGGTAATTTTTTTTATTTCTGTGTGAATCGCCGACAATATGTTAAAATTCTCAATACCTTGCCCAAGCTAGAATGTTTTAAAATGAAATATATTATGTGATTTTTTATCGGAGTGGTTGTGTGGCTCTTAATTGTATGCTTCTCCTCTTCTGTAATTAGGATCGCAGGCTGAGAAGGACACTGGAACTTCAAAGATTCATGGAGAAAAGCTGGACCATTTCACCAGAGGCTGTCTGACTGCAAAGCTGACGGCATTATACCTCTCGATGCTATATCTACGGGACTGGCCTCACTGGGAATGTGTCTCCAACTATAGGGATGGACTAGCCGCAGTATTTTCGCTACTCGATTGTTGACAAAGGTGACCCACTTGGTTGGAGGCACAGCGATCCACGATAAAACAATTGTTGAGTCAGTCCATGTATACTGCTTTATGTGTCGAATTAATAAAACCCTAAAAGTGTAGTCCAGTAATGTGGCAAGAATCACTTGGAAGAGATTGGGTTTTAACTGGAGAAACTCTGGTCTTGGACAGAAGCAAATGTGCGTGGATCTTGTTCTGGCCATCAAGAACCCGAAGATAAATGGCTGCTCCCTATGCTTTTTCAGATGCCTCGCTGAAACCATGCAGTTCTAGATCGATATAGTTGTCATCTGTGTGAATCCAACGAGGGATACGAAGGGGTTCAAGTTGTGGTAGTTTCTCCTGAAAAGTATTCCACTCTTTCTTCAATTCCCCCGAAATAGGATCATCCCACTTGAGCTCTCTACCCCACAGTTGTTGCATTATAATTTTTCCTTTAATGGTGCATGGTGAAATCAATACGAGAGGATCAAAAAGTCTTGCAGCAGGATCGTTCTTTTCGTTGCGTGCTCGATGTCATGTTGGATTTCCTCAAACGAAAGACTTTCTTCCCCTGGAAACCATTTGATGCCAAGGGCGTGGACGTGTTCAGACGAGTTTAAAGGAACAGGAAAATTAACTTCCCGTTCACGTTATTTGTCCATATACGCAAATTGAACCCTCCTGACGATAATATTCTATTTACGTGGTCACGTCTAAGCATCGTTCCTTCTACTCGTGTAGTGCCGGCTCCAGCAAAAAGATCATCAACATATAAATCTTTTCTCACCATTCGTGCCCCAAAAGGGTACTTGTGCGCTTCATCAGCAGCTAGTAAGTTGAGAGAGCGAATGGCAAGGTAGGGTGCCCAAGTTGTGCCGAATGTGACAGTTTTCAGATGATATACCTTGATTGGTTCAGTGTCACAATCACGCCAGAATATCAACTAATACGATAGTACAGATCTGTCGATAAATTTTTTCTCTGTCTGCTGTGAAGGTATATTTATGTTTTCTCCACCTAAGTATTGTACAATGTCGATAATGTCTGTTTGTGTCTTAGGTCCTGTCATCATATGCTGGTTTAATGAAGTCCCGTCCAAAGTTTTGGCCGCAACATCAAAGACGGCATGGAGTTTTGTCATTGTACTCGATTCTTTGATCACGGAATAGTGTGGAACGAAATAGTGATATAAAGTATTTCGTACCTGATGACATTGACTTCTTCCATATGATCTAGTCCTTAATATTGGTTCATACATTTTTTGCATTCTTTGTGTAGTGTAGAGTCAACTGGAACCGAGCAAACCTACGCAAGGCACCTCCTCTCGAGGAACCAAGCGCGGGTCTACTCCCTTTGTTAAATGGCAACGATATTTCAAAGCGTCCACCATCTAATGTTTCTGTTGTTGCACTGAAGAACTCCCCGCACGCTTTGTATTCACAGTTCTGGTGAGACTTAAATGGTGCTTCTTCTATCTCCCAGAACTTTTGGAGTTGCCGACCGACGTCTATCATTTGCAAAAGGCTCCTTACCCCTCTGTTGTGTTGTTCCACTTTTCCCATTAAAATAAAGCCGAACCTTGTATTTTGTGCGATCGGTGTCATTGCTTCATTGCTGCGAATCACTTCTGGGAGCACTATTTTCGAATAGATGTTTGGTAGTTATGGTCAGCCAGAGGTAAGCTCTTGATGTGCTTCCATCGCTTTGGTGTCAGTTCATTGGCTAGAAGAGGTCCAGTTAGCGATTGTAAGACTTGTGCTCCTGACGTGGCCCTGATCTGAACTACTTCTATCGCTGACAAGATGTCTGTGTTAGTAAGCTTTGTCATGCGGAAGTTGCTTGCATATTGAGTCGGTTCAAAGGGTGTTGTATTACGATCGACTAGAGAAGACTGTTTGTTGGGTGGTGGTGAACAAGTTATTAGGTGTTGATTGTGTTGTGTGTTTTATGTGTGTGAACTGGTTTGTTTCTGTGAGCTTAAATGTAAGAGTGAATGGTGAAGCTGTTGGGAAAAGTAATATCGAACTCCGCTTGAACATTGTTGGCTCTTGTGACTATATGCTAAACAATTTTCACAGACACCGATTTTATTAACCATGGACTTGCTTGATGCGATGTCCATTTTTAAAAATTAAAATCGCGTGTCCGAAGTGAGTGATCAGAGCAAGACAAACGGCAATTTATTTTAAAACTTAAACACGATATCCTTGATACAAATAGGATCCTCGCATTGTTTAAAGAAAGAGAAGGATGATTTCTTGTTTCATATTAATTCTGAGAAATCAGTATAAATTGATCCAACAGTGGAATTAAGGCGACGTAAATGTCTGTGTATATGCTATCAAGCGATGAATTAATGCGAAGGTAGCAATTACAAAATGTTTGCGCTCTGTGTATTAAACAAAATTGTGCGGCGCGAGAAACTGTTTTGCACTTACCAAAAAACTGACTGTTTTATTTAAATAAATTCCAGTTTAATTGGTTTGAATGTTTAAATCTTATTCTTTTATTTTAGTACACTCATTGATTAATTGCTATTAATCCTTCAAGGGCTCTTGAAAGCATAGAAAAAAAATTTACAATCACCATTAAATAGTCAACCCAAAATAAGGTATCCTTAATTTCTTTGGAAAAGACTTTATTTCGAATGTTAAGGTTCATTTTATTTTTAAATTCATCTTAAATTAAAGCCTCTCTTTCCTTTATTATGTTCTTTTCATCCTTAGTTCGAATTTGCCAAATTTTGTGACGTTACTTATACGAGTAACATCCTCGTAAATAGAGTATGCTCAAAAAGTCGAGTCCATACATGAAAATGGATAGCCTTTAGTAAAGTACTTGTATCGTACTTGTACTTGTTAAAAGATTTCGAGGTTGCACCACATATGTAACATCTCATTGTTAATTGATTATCACTACTGTTTTTGATGCCATATATTAGTCGCAAAGGAACTCAAGAATTTTGAAAGACATTAACATCTGATTCTGAGCGGTTAATTAAATTGTTTTTATATTGAGTTTGGTGCGAGCCATCACATACCCATCTACACATCCCGACTACTTCGTCCAAATCTTTGAGTGTATGATCAAATTTACTTAAAGATTTACTTCAGCTTCCTTCTTAATCATTAATATAAGCTTCCGGAAGAAGCATCATTTTTTCGGTGTGCTTTTTTCCATCTACTTTTGCCCCTTTAATTCTTTTTCTTGATTTTTAAAATTTTGGTTTCTGGAGATTAAAGGCCCCGACCGATAGAATCCGTCAATCCGTTGCTCCGTTGACAGGTGACAACCGATGATATTTTGTGTTTGCTGAGTAATAATATGTAATTGATTTGTTTTTTTGTGCGAAATTTGTTCTTTGTTGTTTAGTTTTATGAATCATTAATAAATTTAATATAAAAAAAGAAGCATGGATAAAGAATAACTTTCAATGTTTTTTATTAAAACTGCTTTTATCGAAAGCCTTTGATTATGTGTATCAAAATAATCTCAGGTAACTGTCACCGGTTTTGAGTTCGTCTATGGTACGAGAACTGAGACCATCTTGGATTTTTTGTCATCAACTTTGACCACCTATACAATGATGATCCGGAATAGTTTAAAGTGGCACTGTGTATGAACAAGTAAGTGTTTGATGTGCTTTTTAATTTGGTCAAAGAGGACTTTTGTTTTTGACTTTAATGTGAGTACATTCAATATTTTAATTGTGCTATCTATGTTTACCATCTTAATTTTTATAGATATTTGATACCATGAAGGCAGCAAGCAGGTGTTTTCATTGGCATTTTGAATGGGATTAACAGATATAATAAGAATCTTGAAGAAAACCTGTGATTTTCTTTGGAATACCCTGGGCCATATATTAAGGGTCTCCCATTAGGGACTCCCGAACTTTGACAGTTTGTAACGGCCATATTGTTGAAGCTACATCTGTCATAATCGTCCTACCGAGAGAACTACTCACAGTGTGGTGGATGAATTTGAGTCCACTGGTGCAGTAAATGATAAACCAACACCCGTACGTCGACGAAAGATCTGCCGAAAACAGTTGATTTCGCGTCACTCACAAAAATTTGGCCTTTCGCAGACCACAACTTGGCGAATGTTGCATCGTGGTTTGTGTCTCCACCTGTACAGAATTCAAATGACCCATGAGCCGAAGTTAAACGACGAAGTGTGTTCGCTGAATGGGCTCTGGAGCAGTTGGAAACTGACTCTAATTTTCATCGAAATATCAACTTTAGCGATTAGGTACATTTTTGCATGAATGGGTACGTCAGCAAACAAAATTATCGAATTTGGAATGATACCAATCCACCTGAGATCCAAGAGCGTCCAATGCAACCCCGAAAAAGTCACTGTTTAGTGTGGATTCTGGGCTGGCGGCGTCCATATTTCTTTGAGAATGACGTTGGCCTGGCCATCACCGTCAACAGCGTTCGTCATAGGTCGATGATAACCAACTTCTTTTGGTCGGAATTGGACATTAACGACATGTGGTTTCAACAGGATGGCGCTACGTGCTACACAGCTCACCCCACATTGTAAATTATGCACTAGCGATTCGAGGCCATGGTCATCTCACGTGGAGGTGATGTGAACTAGTCACCGAGATCGTGCGCAGGTCTATCCGAATAAGCCACAGCAGTACCCAAAGTCAACATAACCTATGCCATCGGTCAAATACAGCCTGATTTATGCGCCAGAGTCATAGAGATTTGGACATTTCGGATGCGCGCCACCCAGAGAAGCCACAGCCGATATTTGCACAATGTTATATTCCATACATAATGGCAGCGATAGGCCCTTCAAACAAATAAATAATTTCGATGATATCTCACACACTGTTTTATTTGAATTTAATGATAGAAACCGCTTAATGAAAGACTTTTATTTGTCAATCTCAAACCAAACTCAGTGGCTATAGTTTTCCAATGACTTCCACAATATGTGCGATTTGCCAAATTGTGTTGGTGCCCTTGATGGGAAACACATAAGCTTCACTTGCCCCTCGAATTCCGGATCTCTGTTTTACAATTTCAAGGGAACATATTCCATCGTTCTTTTAGGAATCTTCGTTGCCAACTACAGTTTTACTGGCATCGACATTGGCGCATATGGTTCTCAAAGTAACGGCGGTGTCTTGTGGCACTCCGACTTTGATCGGAACTTAATTTGAGACCAGATCGGCCTACCAGAAGAACATTGTCTGCCGAATTCTAATGACAAGTTTCCGCTTTTTTTTTTTGCGTTGCAGCATTTCCTTTAAAAAGTTTTTGATGCGTCCATATCTAGGTAAAGTACATGAGGGCTCATTTCCACCTCTTTTTTTATTTCTCAAGTTTTATTTAGGGAAACGATTAAGAGAAATTCAATTAGCGTCTCTCACGCGCCAGGATGGTTATTGAAAATGCATTCGGCATCTTAGTGTCTCGGTGGAGCATATTCAGCTTCAGCTTCAGCAGCTCCAGACAACGTTGACCAATACCATGGAGGATAAATAATTCACGGCCTGCGGCGGCAATGAGACCAATTAAAAGATTTCCTTTCCTAGAACCGAATTCACTGTGATCTAAGTATTTATGTAGGTATTTCTTCTTTGAAAATATGAAACACTAATTTCTCAAAATTTTTTATGATTTTTTATTTTATCATCTCTATTTTATCAACAACTTATTTTTAACCCTTGTGTGACAAAGTACGTTTTCTATTTTCAAAAAAAAAACAAAATACTTTACTGATTTACTAGATGCAGTTGCATTTGTGACATCTCCTTACTTTTAATTTCTTACATTTTCCTTCTATTTAAAATTAACAAATACAGTCCCGCTCCGATCAGTGGTGGTAAAGATTGGGTTGTGATTCATATAAACAACGTACGAAGCCAAAGTGGTAATATCAAAAATGTTATAAAATACTGCCAACGGCCACCTACTCGTTTTGAGTTAACAGGTATTATAATCGCCGAACAACTTGTCCGTGTTATCAACGTCACCTTTCATTTTATTAGAAATTTCGGATTCGGCAGTCTTCCGTTTCCCTCCCGGTATAAATTTGTGCGTTGAGTGGATAAGAGTTTGAAGAATCGCAGGCCCAAAATATTTGTATTCCTGGCCTGGCTTCCATAATTCGGATAAATACGCTCTACTTGGTTTGAACACACCACAGCAGAGAAGAATAGCAAGATATGCATCAAATTCCTCTTCGGTAAATATTTTGAAAATTCTGTCTTTTGGTAGAATTCTGGCATTCGTCTGCCAGTACTTTGTTGTACGCGTCAGTTACTTTCTTACCTTTATTGTTTGTTTCCCTTAGTATTAAATCACAGATAGCATTTGACTAAATACCTTTGAAAATTTTGCTCGCAGTACAATGTATGGTAAAGCCCGTTGGTCCACCTCGTTGACGGACAGTATTTCGCCCTAATGTTTGAAATTCGGGAAATGGATTTGTCTGCCAGCGAGTTCCATCTTTTCCTACGAGTATTTTTCTTCTGCGCTGTCATCCGAATCACATAATTCTGGTTCACATACCATGTGGACTTTTGATTCAACGTCCAAAACTTCAACTTCATCTGTAGTTGGAATGAAATTGTCTTCTCCATCTGATGCACCGAAATAGCCTTCGTCACTTGAATCTTCACATAGCGAATTTCGAAATTCCTCAGATTTATATCTTTGCACTCGAACTAGTTTCTGCAATATCCATTTCCAATTTAAGTTTTCAATACAGTAGATTGCTAAGTAATTTTGGCCAAAAAGTAAGTGGAACAACTGAAATAATGGACCAACTTTTACGTCGAAGTATATTTTCGTTTGCTTTACAATTGCACCAACGGTTACAATTATTAACACAAAACACGTCAAACAATAATCATTTTATGCGAGACAGAACCAAACTCTCATTGCAAATCAACCTTTTTCGTTTTTGAATACATGCTTTGTTATTTCAACGGAGCTTTGAATACGTTATTGTTTTTTTCTTTGTAGACGGGATTCAAAAGAAAAAAAGATGTTATGATCTAAAATAAACAGAGTCTTACATTTCGAGGTCATTTAAAGCAAACTATAAAAGCAGTAGTAGCTTTTTTTTTATAAACTTACAAGAAGGTACCCGGGTACCCCGTCACATGGTGTAATGGGTTTTTTTCTTCGCAGACAGAAGGGTTAAAAACAAAGATTTTAGATCATTTTGCGAATCTTCTGGTCGTTGATAAGGTAGCTATCCAGGACTTTGAAAAAGTCATCATTCCGTCCTCTTGAATCCTTCTTAAATAAGAAATCGGAGGTCGCTCCAAGCAACACGTTAAAACGTTCGGTTGCTTGTTCAACGATTTGCGCTTTCATCCAACAAATTTTTGGTTGGAGGCAAGTCGTCAGTCTCCCTTCCCAACAACACCTCTCCGCATTACGAGGTATCCGGTCTAGCAGCCAAGTGATCAACTTCTTTCTCCTCAAAAAAGCAAAAGGCAATTATGAATCTCTTTAAGAAACGATCCATCAATGGTTTTCATCGGCTGACACTGCTCCACTGAAATAAAAAGTAACATTAACTATACATTTTAAACTTGTTTTTGTAATCCATTACCATCCACGCCAAGCCTTTTCCTTTATAAACTTATTCCTATATGACTTGAAAGATTTGTCATATAGGTAAGTATGAACTTTAACAGCTTCAATGAGCCGCTCCTTAAACACACTTTTTTCCATCTATTTAATATTTTACAATAAAAAAAATTTCCTTCAATCACTGAATAGTTTCACAATGAAATGTCAACCGATTGCTTTTAAAAATGGCGATGACAGTTTCTCACTATTCTCTCAATGCCTCCATTGAGGTAAAGTAGAAAATAAACCTACCTTATCCGTCGACGTTCAGGTATATATAGTCGAGACCGATGGAGCAACGGATTCTATGGGCCTTGGGCTAAAATATTCTTCTTAAAATTAAAACTTTTCTTTCATATTACAACTTTCTTTTGATTGCATATTGATATTTGTTTTGAATTTTTTATTATATTCTTTATTATATTATATCATTTATAATACTAAATTCTTCATTATATTATATTCTTTATTGTATTACATTCTTTATTATATTATATTGTGTAGTCATTTTCGAATTGGTATGTCTACTTTCAACGTAGGCTGTGCCAATCGTATATTTACTTCATATAGTAAATAGAACCTGCTATTTAAATTATCATTTGCCTTAACGATCGAATGATCTATTCGCTGTTCTTTTGCTGCTTCTTCTATTCTTCATGTTAAAGAAAACGTAATACTGAAATCAGCCAATAAACAGCTCTCGTTGTAACTGTATTTGCTTTTCTCCCAAAATTCCCTATAAACAATCAGAAATGGGATACCGCGCACAAAATCAGCAGGTAGTGAAATTGCGACCAACACTTTAAAGCGGTCAACGTTGTTTTGCCAAATTATTGTTTCTCTGTTCTGCGTGTAGTATTAGTGTGATTTTTAATTGTATGTCGTGAACTGTAAAGAATAAAATATGGTATGTTTGAAGCGTGGCATATCTTTTTGGACTCAGCAACTGTCGTCGTTCTTAAGTCAGTATTAAGATTGTTGACACTCCAGACACTACCACCCTTTTAGCGGCGACGACGACCTACCGGTGCAACGTTGGCTGGAACAATTTGAGGACCTTTCCGAAATATTGGGCCTAGATGAGAGCAGCAAGTTTCTTTATGGAAACCGGCTGTTAACGAGTACAGGAAAGTTGTACTATATATAAGAACTGTTATACCTAAAAATTGGCAAGATTTAAGAAAATGTCTATTGAGCGAATTTAAAGAAAATGTGACAGATGTCTATAGTGAACTTCAATCAAGAAAGAAGCGAAAAGATGAAATCTTCCAGCAATATGTTCTTTCTGTGTAAGAAATTGCTTCGCAAAGTCAAAGTTCCGTTGAAGAAGAAGACGTAATTCTATTCATCACCAAAGGTATCGCAGATGCTGAGAACAATAGGACAATCTTGTATAGCGCCAATACCTCAGCCGAATTAAAGTCAGCATTGCGCAAGTATGAGAAACTAAAGAGCGATTGCCGAGATGTCTATGGCGATAACAGACCACGCAGTTCACTGCATAGCATGCATGCACGCAACATGGCGCCCAAGCGAGCAAATTTCAGTGCTCACGTTTCTAATCGGAGCAGCATTCGAGGTGGAGCTGAGAAGAGGGCAGCAATTTGCTTTAAGTGTGGGAAGCTAGGCCACATATCGCCGAATTGTACGGCTATGAATTCAGTGATGACCCTGGGTGTGAATAAACGAACAGAAATTGCAGCAGAGTTGGAACTCTTGAACAACAATAGTTTATTGGTCGTCAACGAGAAAACGTTATCCGGCAACGAATTTGAGAAAGACATCAGCTATCGTCAGTGATCAAATGGACATATCAACTACATTGTTGACGCTGTTGGACTCTGGAAGTCCCATTAGTTTCATCGAAATTGGATTCCTTCAACGGTTCTCAATATCAGCACTGGCGAAAAGTGAGCGCAGTTATCTTGGATGTATTAAGGAGTATAAATGGTGTCATTTGTTATGAAAATAAATTTATTAAATTACATATGTTAGTAGTTGAAAATCAATCAATGAATTACCCTGCAATTTTAGGCAGAAATTTCATGAAAGAAAATGGTCTGGTACTGCAACAACAGAAAGCAGATGTATCAAGGGGATTTAATCAGGATATTCACGTGTCATGTGACGTCCAAGAGGCTCCAGCTACAAGCAAAGATGACCACCGGATAATATATACAGGCAACGAAAGCAGATTTTAAGCATTGACGTGAGTTGTAATGAAAATATACCAGATATTAAGGTTAATGACAATTTACCTCAGCGCATTAAAAAAAGATGTTGTTAGAATAGTTTGGCGCTGGCGATGGCGCGATAGTTAGCTCAATGGACTATCACGCAGAGAGTCTGGGTTCGATTCCTGCATGGGTCACCAACAATTTTTCAAATCACCATCTCCTACTCCCGAAAGTAAAATTGCCTACGAAAAAGCTTCTAAGGAGTGCCGTTTGGACTCGGCGTAAACCGTAGGCCCCGCTGAGATGTGACAAAAATTAAAACATGAGCAATACAAATGAGTATCAAGAAGCAAGGCCATGGCCCATACGGGGTTTTTAGCGCCACAGTGTTTTTTTTTTGGTTACAATAGCTTATCCAGCTTTCAATATTTCAAATTACCACAAAGTTCCTAGTCATAATTTTAAAATACAAAAACCATTATCGAAAGATATGAAGAAAGGCATAATACGCCAGTCAAATTTCTCCTTTGCGTCGCCCATTGTTCTGGTGCAGAAGAAGAATGGGGAGCTGAGGCTTTGCGTTGATTACCGCTAACTCAACAAAATTATGTTAAAGGATACGAGTAATTATCC
The DNA here is from genome assembly GCA_928272305.1 of Volucella inflata. NCBI lineage: Eukaryota > Metazoa > Arthropoda > Insecta > Diptera > Syrphidae > Volucella > Volucella inflata. Next base: position 87,905,720 of record OV743716.1, on the reverse strand, counting down.
TTATCTAACAGAGGATCATATCGATCACCTAAGAGGCAAAAGGATTTGCAATTGCGGAAGAGTCAATCAAGTACACGTCCTTTACGACACCTTACCAATACGTGTACTTAAAAATGTCATTGGGAGTGAAGAATGGGCCATCCGTTTTCAATCGATTTATTAAGCAAGTATTTAAGGAATTGATTTCAAAAGGTAAAACTCCTCAGCTTTTGAGATGACTTTTTAATTGATACTGAAGAAAACTTGGAAATTTTAAACGAAGTTGTTAGCATTTTAGTTCAAAATGAGTTACATTTTCGATTCGACAAATGTCTCTTTTTAGAGACAGAAATCCGGTATCTTGGGTATAAAATAGATGAAAGTGGTGTTAGGCCAAATGATGCCAGTATTAAAACTATGAAAAAACTGCCTTTACCCAAAAGTTCAAGAGAAGTTCATAGTTACATAGGGCTACGTTCCTTTTTTCGAAAATTTATACAAAATTTCTCGAATATTGCTAAACAATTATACGATTTTTTAAAAAAGACGCACCATTCGATTTCAGCGTTAGAGAAAGTGAAGATTTTAATGCATTAAAAACTAAACTTACAGAGGCCCCAGCCCTCTACATTTATAGTCCTCATAGCATTACCAAGTTGCATTGCGATGCAAGTTGCAAGCAGTGCGGAATATGATGCAGAGCTTCTTCAAAAATAAAAGACAATAAATTCCATCCGATCTTCTATTATTCTAAAAGAGCGACAGAATTTTAAAACATGTATCACAGCTATGAGCTCGCAACTCTGTCCATAGGTTACGCCTTAAGGAGATTCAAAATATACCTGATTGGAATATCTTTCAAAATGGATACTGATTGCCAAGCGCTGACCTTGACTCTTAAGAAAAAAACCCTTAATCCGCATATATTTCGTTTGGAATTGGAGCTCCAAAGTTTTGACTTCAATGTGGAACATCGCAAGGGGAGTATAATGTCTCATGTTGATGCCTTAAGCCGATCATTTAACATTCTTCACGTTGATGATGAATCGTTTCAATTTTCTTGGCGGCAGCCCAAAGACAAGACCCTAACATAATTGCTATAGTTAAGGAATAAGAGAAGTCAGAAAATCAATTGTTTCAGATGATAGATGGACAAATATATCGCAAAGATAGAGCCCTGTTTTACATACATGACCAAAAACATGGAAGGTCAGGTTATACGCATACACCATGAGGCCATGTGTCACTTAGGTGTCTAGGAGTGCTTCGAACATCTCTCCGGTAGTTATTGCTTCCCTAAAATGAAGTACAAGATCAGGGACTATATTAAAACTTGCCTTAAATGCATTTGTTTCGCTCCCGACTCTGGCAAAACATAAGGAGTATTGCATTCTATACCAAAAGGTAATATGCCCTTCGACACCCTGCACCTTGGTCCCTTGTCAAGTGGCACTAAAAGACACATTTTCTGTGTAATAGACGGTTTTACTAAATTCCTAAAACTCCACCCGGTAAAAATTATCCAAACAAAAGACGCTATTACTTGCTTGAGGTCATACTTCATTTACTATTCTAGACCAAACCACATTCTATCCGACCGCGGAACTTGTATTACGTCGAAAGAATTTTTGGAATTTATAAGCCTAAGCAGCGTCCAACACATTAAAGTTGCGACACATTCACCCCAATCCAACGGACGGAATCGGAGCACAGGTTTTTCACCTAGTATGCTTCTTTTTCAGAGATAGATACTTAATAAAAGATATTGATGGTTTACAACTAACGCGTTTGCCATATAAGGGAGTTTCTTCGCCAGCTAATATGAGACCATTTTTAACGGAATCATCTAGATTGGAGCTTCCTGAAGACATAGAGGAATGTGGCGATCTTGATTTGTCCGATGGCTTAGGAAACGATAAAGAAAGGTGAAAAATAATCGTAATTTTAACAGCCTTAGAATTTTTCTGAATTTGCTTTGAAGCAATGAAAAACATTTAATTGTAATGTATATTTTGACTTACGTGATCATATCCATATTTGTGTCTATGTTAAGTATGTATATACAGATACTTTCCAAATACATGTTAAATGTTATATTCTGTACAAGCTGGCCGAGCTGTACTCATTTTCGAATTGGTACGTCTACTTTCAACGTAAGCTGTGCCTTTACTTCATAAAGTACAGTAAATAGAACCTGCTATCCAAATCGTGATTGGCTTAAACGATCGAATAATCTATCCGGTGTTCTTCGGCTGCACACTTGAACTTTTTTTCTATTCTTCATGTTAAAGAAAATGTAATACAGAAATCAGTCAATAAACACTTCTCGTTGTAACCGTGTCTTTTATTTAACATCCACAAGTACAACAATTTCACTCGAAATGCTTAAAATCGATAACAGAACATAAATACTCGTATATTTATGAACTCTCACCACACAGTGTTACTCCCCAAGTTTTCGTGCAAAATACCCCTACGTCGTCAACCAATTTGTGAGCGAGGCAAGACCCTCCTACAGGATTACGAATACACGAAGGCTCCATGGAGCCAACATCAATTCGGACCATTATCTTTTAGCTAAGGTGCGTTTGCGAATATTCCGAACAGCGCTAAACAAGTTAATGCTGCGAGGAATTTTGACGTCAAGCGTCTACAATGGCAAGAGATCGCCAAATGCTTTTCTGATAGGCTCTCTCTTATTCTCTCAAGAGGTCCGCTGCTCCCGAACATCGACATTCCTGTATCCTCATACTAAAATCGTTATAATAGGCGATTTCAATGTAGACAATTCTGGGTGGCTTCGATATTCTGGACAGACAACACCCGAAGAACGGTGTGTTGAGATCTTTGCTGCGGAAAACAACTTGACCCAGCTTGTAAATGAGCCCACGCGAAGAGAGAGAGAGACTTTGCTTGTCATACCGCCAACACCCTGGACTTGTTTCTAACTTCTCACCCTGATAATTACACTGTTGCTGTTGTGCTCCCACCTCTAGGCTTGTCGGCCCATTGTGTCATATCAGCTTAATTCTCGTAAACTGACCACATAGTTAGAGAAAAATTTCTAAGAGAACAGTATGGCAACACGAGAAAGTCAATTGGAGAAGACTTAACATCTGCTTTAGGAATTGTAACGGATCGTTATGTTTCCTCGATAAAGACGTGGATGCCGCTGCTGATATGATCACAGACACTATTCTCTTTGGAATAGGATCCCTTATCCCTCAACGGGTAAGAAGTATCGGACCACAGGAAAAGGCGTGGTACGACTCGAGCTGTAATGAGGCTGTCAGTCAGGTTGAGGGAAATGTTTTTTCGGTCGTATAAGACAGGGGAAAACCGGTAAAAATTCAAACGAGCCAGGGATGACTGCAACACGTTTATTAAGCGTGTGAAATTTCTATACAACTATAAACTGAGGCAAAAATATACCAAAGGTAGTAAAACTTGTTGGCCTTTCGTCAAAAACATTAGAAAATCTTCCTCATCATCCATCCCAACGCTCATTTGCAATGAAATTCTAGCTGTCAGCTCTTTGGACAAAGCCAATTTGCTTGCTGCACCCTTTTCAGCCAACTAAACGCTTCCAGACTATGCTTTGTCTTCGCCTACACTTGAGTTCGTCGAATCTTCAATGGGACGAATCCACTTTCGCAGTCGTGTAGTGGGAAGAGTACTTAAGGATCTTAACATCCACAAATCCGCTGGTCCAACTGGTATATCTCCCCTTCTCCTGAAGAGGTGTTCTTCTACGCAGGCAAAACCACTGCGTAAGCTTTTCCATCAATCCTGCTCTTTAGGACTCTTTCCGAGCAGATGGAAAACAGCATTTGTCCAGCCCGTCCCTAAAAAAGGCGAATCTTTTTCTATCTCCTCTTAAAGACCCATAGCACTTACGTCCCTTCTTTTCAAGTTCATGGAAACGCTTATAAATAGTCAGCTCATGAAATATCACGAAACATGGAAACTTCTTAATATGGTTTTCGTAGCAACAGGTCCACCGGTGATTTGATGGTATGTCTCACCGAAAAGTGTAATCAAAGCTTACACCAATCTGGCAGAAGCAAAACAGTTGCACTTGATATTTCTAAGGCCTTCGACAGAGTTTGGCATCAGGCTTTTTTGTCGAAAATGCGTGCATTTGGGATCGACGACCCTCTTCTTTAATGGTTTAGAAACTACCTTTCGGAACGTTCAATTCAAGTTGCCTTGGATGGCTTCAAGTCTGATATTCACAAAATAAATGCTGGTGTGAGCTTACCAGGGCTCTGATCTGTTTCCGACACTCTTTTTAATTTTCATCAATGATCTCTTGTCTACAACTTCTAAACCAATTTATTCCGTTCCCGGACTCATGTCCCTGCTCTGCGGCTTAAGGTCATAAAGGTCATCGAATTCCGATACTAACAGCATAACTAATTGGGGAATTACCAATAGAGTGGAATTTAATGATTCTAAAATACAATGCTGTCTGCTGTCACTAAAGCGAAGTTTAAATACCCTGCCATTATACGTGAATGGCACTTGCATCGTTGAAACCGAAAAACTTTCCATTTTCGGTAAGTGTGTCAATGAGAACTTACGTTGGAATGACCACATATTCGAGGTCACCAAAAATGCTGCGAAATGTCTAGGTTTTCTGAAGCGATGTAAGAAAATGTTCACTCCCTCCGACCTGGCTTCAATATATAAGGCTTTCATCCGCCCGAAATTGGAGTACAATGCTCACATCTGGTCAGCTGCTCCTTAGACTTCTTTGCACCTATTAGATAAGATTCAAAGTCGAGCGACAAGACCTATAGGTGACGTCTATATTACGCAGTCGATTGACACCCTCAACCACCGCCTTGCGGCTCCTGCCAAACCTTGTTTTATCGCTATTTGCACCACCAGTGCTTCACAGAAATTGCCAGTTCCATTCCGCCTCTTCAAACGTTCAACCGTACTACGCGTCTCGCTATGAATGCACCCTGAAATATCATGGTTCTTTCTTAAGCCGAAAAACTCGCTGTTGGAATGCCCTGCCGAGTTCTTTATTTCCTAGCCATTACAATATTCAGACATTTAAAACCAACGTACATCGGTACCTCGCTTTTCTCCCCCCCTAAATTTCTTTCGCTCGTTCTATATGCAAACATTTTAAGTGTACAAAATCCCTTGTGCATGCGCCAATTATAAGAAATAAAAATCGAAGATCAGTTTCAAAACTGCCAAAAATCTATCATAGATGCCGCTTGTGATGTGCTGAGTATCATTCGACCACTTAAATAGAATTTCTGGTTTGATGACAATTACTTGCACCACATACAGTCTAGCAAGATACATATATAGCAATGCTACTTAGTAACTACTCATGAGCTGAAGAAGCAGAAGAGGAAAGAAGAACACCAATTTCTCATTGAGAAATAGAATATGAGCAAGATGCAGTCGGGTGAATTGAGAAAAGTAACCCCATAACTGAAATTCCGTAGTTTAACTGTAAAGGATTTTCTTAAGTAAGAACACCAACTATTTTTTCTTCTACTTTTATTTTATTTGATGAGCGGATTGCTCTATTTTCAATGAGCCGATTGCTCCGTACGAGTAACGGTAAACTGGTAATTCATATACAATAGTTTTGTAAAGAGGAAAGGTCGGTTGTGGTGAATCTGGGGATGGACATGGTGAATATTGGGATGGTTTACAATAATTGGGACATTGAGACAATTCAAATATGTGACGTCAACATTGTGGGACAATTCAAATATGTGGCATCAGCATTCCGGCCACCTTGATGCGTCGTAGATTTTCAACCATCTTGTTCAAATAATGAGACTATTTTAGTGATAGGGCGCCGATAGCTTCCGAAAATAGTCTTCAACTCTGCCACCCGAACATTCGTCGTCACTCTTGATGGTTTTGGTAACTCTTGCTAGTACCCGTTTGTAGGGAGGAACGTTGGCTTTATGGACGATTACAAGACTGCCTTCCTTTACATTAGGTTGCGCTGTACGCCATTTGCCTCGCATCTATAGATGTTAGAGGTACTCCTTTAGCCATCTTTTCCAAAAACGCTGCTTGATTGCAGAAATCCGCTGCCATATGTTAAGATAAGAAAAATTGTGATCAGTTAAATTTGGCCCCTGGAAGGAATTGATCACCGATCCTATGAGGAAGTGTCCCGGAGTTAAAGCGCTGAGATCGCTGGGATCAGAGGACAATGAAATTATAGGCCTTGAATTCAAAATTCCTTCGATTTCAACTAGGGCGGTCGCCAGCTTCTCGAATGTTAGTGAGGCGCTGCCTAAGGTCCTGTGCAAAAACGCCTTTGCTGACTTTTGAAGCAAAACAGACAAAGACAGAAACGTAGGTTTTGTAGGGCTGTTTTCCGCGACCTTTCCACGATGTTAGGATCGGCCCACAAAAGTCTACTCCACAAACAGAAAATGGTCGATTAAGAGTTAACCCATCTATAGGTAAGCTGCCCATGATTTGTTGCAGCAGTTTCGGCTTGTATCTCCTACCATATACACAGTTTTTGACGACTTGTCTGGCTGCCTTTCTTCCAGAAATTATCCAAAATTGATCTCTTACGAAGCTGAGGAGTGCTTGCGGCCCTGCGTAAAAATTAGTGATGTGCAAATGTCGGACACATTTTGTTACGAAGGTGTCATCCTTTGGGAGCAGCATGGGAAATTTCCTATCTCGTTCGATGTCCGTATTGGCTAAATCCACCTACTCTTAGGATATTCCAACATGAAATCTCCTCCATGAAAGGACACAGACCGCTAATCTTTTGATTGAACGTAGTGCCTCGAGCCTTGATTTCTGCGATCTCCGCCGAAAATGCTGTTTGCTGTATACACCGTACACTAGCTAACAACGCCTGGTTTAGATCATCCGATCAAAGACTTATGTTTAATCTGTTGTTTCTCAAAATGTTTATCCATTTCAAAACATATGCGAATTTTCTTATCGTTTTTGTAAATGAACTATGTTTGTAAAACACCTGCATAAAGTTTTCTTCACCGTTTTCACAGAGGAAAATACGTTTTCTTTTCTTCCGTTCTAATAATGTATCTCCAGCGTCGATTTCTTTTAAATCTGAGTTGTTTGTCCAGTCGATGCAATTCATTCTTAGGAAATCAGGCCCCGCAAACCAAGATGATTTTTGTAAATCCTCCGCAGCACATCCTCTCGAAATTAGATCAGCAGAATTGTGTTCGGACCTAACTTGTCTCCAATAGACATCAGCACTTAACGATTGTATATCGCTAACTCGGCTTGCGACGAAAGTTTCCTAAGCACCCGGAGAGGCATCAAGCCAGCACAGAACTATTTTATAAACGACCCAAAAATATATTTCCTCGTATTCGAAATCGAACGCCCCTTAACCTTGTTCCAGAGTTTTGCCAGCGTATGAGCTAAACATACTTCCAACGTTGTCAGCGATTGCGTTTTTGCAGGTGCAACTTTTGTTTTTCCAGGGATGAGGTCGACAGTAACCTCCGAATTCATTCCCAACAAAATTCAAATGCTATTGGTAACGGATTGTCTCAATCCAATTTTTCTATCCATAAGGATTTAAGAATGAGTTTTGCCTTCACTAGACAAATCAGCCCAAGGGGATCAAACAATTTACTGGCTGACGACAAAATGGTTGTTTTTGTAAGCTTAGGTGGTACAAATGAGTCCTTGTAGGACTCCAATAAAATTTTTATAGTCAGAATATTTTCCCGAAAATCTAGCCAAATGAAATTGAGGAAGTCGAGAGCTCGGCTGATGAGGAAAACAAACGAGGTTTCCGGTGCACTAAATTTCCTCTGTTTTCCATAAACGACACTATTTTTGTTTTTGTTGCACAATAGAACTCTTCGATCTCATCACGGCAATTGTGCGATGGTGTTAGCTCTTCTATTCTAGTCTGATAGCTAAGAGCTAGCTTAAAATACTATTCAACAATGCCAAGCCTACATTGCAGATCTGCGTGCTCCATTATCTATAATATATTTATAATATTTTTATTCGGATATATTTCCCCTTGAAGAAGCCCTGCTCGATTTTAATTCATCTAGCGACTTTTCTGTCTCTCGCGTGGACATGTTGGTTGTTCTGGTTTAATTTGGTGAAAACGAAGAGATCTAAAAGTTGATTAAAAAGCTCCTTACAACCGCTGGCAGCTAATGAAAGTTCTCCTACTACCTAAGCAACGAATATGCTAGGAAGAAGACGCAAAAAAAGCTTTCAGACTGATTGCGTATGGCGAGTGTGTCTCACGATATCGGAAAAACACACATGGTGACGATCTTTGCGAATGCGAGCGAGAGTTTTCCACCAGTGGGTATTCTCCTTTTTTCGTTTTTACGTAGCGCAGCAATGAAATTGAAAGCTTTCAACTGTGTACCAAACACGATGCGGCGAAGAGCCAAAGCACACGATGATCTTCAATTCTTAAAGCTACGGCGAAATTGTTAATGTCGTCAGAAGGGGTAAAGACAGCTGTAAATTTTTGGAGAATTCGCCGTTCGGTTTCTGTTCGTAAGATATAGCGAACGCTGTGGAGCGACAAACCCTGCTTCTTATAGGGAAAATTGTGGAATTTGCGGGGAATTGCAGTCAACTAATATGATTGGGAGTTCGCTTTTTAACGACACAATTTTGAATTAAGTTGATGCGAAACCCTTGATTTGAAATTGTTAATAATTTATGCCAGTAGCAAATAAGAGTCCAGTTGCGATTTGGAGAAACGACAAATGTGACTTTCGCTGTTCCCTTGTGGATTAGATTACTGCTTCTGGAAGCTGATCGCGGCACCGTTTTTCGAACACTTTGATTCGACTTTGACTCTTGAACTTTGTCCGTTTTGTTCACTCCCGAATTTTACTGTCCTTGTTCTTTTAATGTTCTTCACTTTGTAACCTTTATTAAAGTTTATTCTTCAAATAGTCCTGTCACGGTGACCATGTAAAGGATTTTCTTAAGTAAAAACGCTAACTATTTTTTCTTCTACTTTTATTTTATTTGATGAGCGGATTGCTCTATTTCCAATGAGCCGATTGCTCCGTACGAGTAACAATAAATTGGTAATTCATATACAATAATTTTGTAAAGAGGAAAGGTCGATTGTGGTGAATCTGGGGATGGACATGGTGAATAATGGGATGGTTTACAATAATTGGGACAATTCAAATATGTGGCGTCAACTCTAACTAAACTGAAAAAAAAAACATATGGCACGGATACAAATTTCAAACCGATACCTGCGGGGACGAACGGGGGAATATCGTAGTAGAATCGCAGAATTTGAAAAGAGCATTTCTGTACACTGTATAACGGTGATGACGATTTTGCCTACCGCTGCCATGCAAAAAGAACTTTTCAACCTAGACGATGTATTCCAACAATTCCGTCCATTCCACATGGGTGAAATGAAGACAAAGATGCTGTAGCGAATGGTCTAACTGACGAGCTCTTTAAAGCGGCATACAATGACTTGGTTGTACCACTTTGTTCTAGGTATCATTACATGAATTTTTCCCGCAAATAAAATAAAATAGAATCATTGTAAATATATATTCTATATTATTATTTAAACATTCCTTCTGAGTGATGTCATTTTATTTAATAAAACGCATTTGTTTATTATCGTTTCAGATAAAAAAATGGTTTGCTTAGCTTTAAAACATATGAATTGGTGAATTAAAAATAAATTCAATATACTAAATATTTTTTTAGCATTTTTCTTTTTAAAAAGTAAATAAGTCTTCTCGGAACACCCAGTAATCAAATACAATACGATAACAATCATTTGCACGCATTTACTCATAGAAAAAAATTTCCCGGGCAGCCAATAACGAGCGCATAAACAAAAGGAGAAAAACCAGTCTGTTTCCACTATGACCGTATGCATTTCACAGCGTTTTGCAGTCTGGGGAGGGAGAACAATTACTCACAAAAAATTTTCCCGGGCACATAAATTTACATGGGGAAACAATGAGGGGGTAGACTATCGTATGCATTCTTACTCAGGCAACATTAAATGGGATTTGGAATTTGAAACAAAGCAATAGATCTGCGCTTTTTGACCTAATGAGACTTTGTTGCTGGTTTTTTGTACGACGGGTGGATTTTTTCAGACTAAGGCGGAGTAATCCTTCTTGCTAAAGCTATTCTTTCAGAGTTACCAATGTCCGTTCTTAATGATGAGTGTTATCGTGGAGATCATGTTTTGATCTTTTGCATTTCTTTTAATGTGTGGAAAATACGTTTCTTTAATGAATAAGATTACTTGCGTAGGTTTTCGTAGCGCGATCAGCTTTTTGATGCTACGTGTATTTTTCTAAATTTGGATTTTGATATTAATGTGAAGTAGAGTTGTAACGGAAGCCTTCTTAGCGGAGGCGGAGGTGGATCCGGAAGAGTAGTGGCTCACCTCCGCGGTTGCGGAGGTTATCGGAGGCGGAGCTAAAGTTTGAGGTGGAAAAAATATAAATTCATGATTTAATAAAGTAATAGAAAGTCAATAATGTTTATTCCAGATACGTATGTACGTACATACATAGTACAATATCTTATACAAACTACTAATAAACGAAATTAAGTGGAGGCAAATTATATATAATAAACAATAGCTTTGCAGCTTTGTCCCCCTCTAGTCGATTTCTTAACGGTTCATATATTAAACTGGCTGTGCTAAATAATTGTTCACTTGGCACTGAACCTGCCGGTGCCGATAAGTAAGTGCGAACTATGGGAGCAAAAACTTTATATTTAGTGTTATATCTCCACCACAATAAAGGATCTTCGTCTAGTTGGAGTCGTTTTTCTTTATTATATTCAGTAATAAGCGATTTCCATATCATGTCGATTTCTTTGTCGTCACTGTTATTTTTCAACATGTCAGCCAGGTTGGAATGCACACTTTGTGTTGGTGGTAATATCTGAAAACTTGTGCTTGGTATAACATTCATTGGATCTGATTCTACTCTAGCTTTCTTGGCAACGGAAGCAGTAGAAGGCTCGTCATCACCAATTCGACTTGAAACATTCACGTTATATAGGGCAAGCGTATTAGTACGGACTGAACTTATTTCTTAATTATCTCATTAAAAAACTTTAATTTGTCCAAATATGTAGCAAGAGAATACAGTCTAATGCTTGGAAGGTCACAATATCTGGAATTGATGTCTTCAATTAGTTTTTGAATGATATTGTGGAAATTTTGGTTGGTGTCTGATTTTTCCTTTTCGACTAGCAATGTATGTTTCAGTACATATATCAATGGGATTACAGACAGATATATGCAAGATTTTGTATCGCTCAGATTTCTCGTTATTTCTTCAAGGGGAGTGAGTATAGCCACTAATTTATTAAGATAGAACCACTCTTCTGGAGAGATTTGTGGAATACTATGTTTGCTGGCATAAATGCAATAGAATCTTTGATCTTCAACAGCCGTTCGATCATATGGAATGTGCTGTTCCATCTAAAATAAATAACGTTAAATACTCGTATAACGAATAGACATTTATGATATAGACAGAGTTCGTTTCACATTTTTTTAAAAATTAAATAATATTTAATATGTCTTTTTTTGCACATATTGTTGTTATTGAAATGAAATAAGAATAATGGCGTTTTATTAAAATCACTAGAAAATATATCGCTTTTATTCTTGTTTTTATTGTTATATGAAAAACATAACGATGTATATTTCATTAAATCACCTGGTAACACAGTCCTGAACCCCGCGAAGTGCAGGTTGATTAAGTTGCTCTGTTTGAATTTTAGTCAGCTCATCTTGAGCTATTTGTGAATGATTAAAATTGCCTGTAATCATGTTGCATTTAGCGACTAAGTTCTTTACTTCAGGGGGTTCGCGCGCAGAGCGGACACTAAGTTGTAGTTGATGAACTGTGCAACTTACGTCAGATATATCAGCCAAATGCATTGCTTTGACCATATTTGATCCACCATCTCTAATAAAAAAAAGCAACTGCTCATTCTGAATGTTCCAATCTTGCAGCATCATTTTGAAATTGTTACATATTATATCACCGGTATGTTGGCCATGAAGTGAGCAACATTTTAAAACAATTTGCATACGGGTAAAATCTTCAGTAATACCATTTCATCACATATGTGGTCAGTAAAAAACTAACGCCCTCTTAATTGGTAATTTGGCAAAGCCGTTTGCATAACCCGGCGAAAACCTATGCCTTCGACAAAATGGAATGGAAGATTTTGTAGAGCAATCATTTCTCCGATCACATCGTCCATTTTCTTTGTTCTAGGATATGATGTATCCCACATTTGATTTTTGTTTGAGGATTCTTCTATGGAGAGCTGCCTTTTTGCTTGCTGTAATGGTGTAACGGACGTTGTCTGTTTTAATTTGTCTTTTCTCGCTGTTCTTGTAGTATACAAAGTTCTTCAAATTTTTCTTTTTGCATGAATTTCAAATGCCCTTTCAGTGATGTTGTAGTTCGGCTTTTTCTTGAATAATTTTTCCCGCAACTTTTACATTTTGCTAAATTTTCATCTGTTTCTAAACTCGTATTCGGCTTCATCACGCGACTTAAAAAAGAACAACTATTAATTATGCGCTAGATCACCTAAAACAATCACAGCTCAAGGTAGAAACACACACTGTGTCGTGTCGTAGCGCTTCATAAGCATATCAATTTCATGCACTTTGTATTGGTTAGAGACACATTAATACAGTGTGTTGTGTCACAACCCTTTGCGTCATGTCGTGGATCGATTGAAACCGATCGCTTCAAAGAGCTCGTGAAGGGTTCTGATGCGTCACGACACGACACATTAGTTTGCACAATGCAGACCCGTAATCAAGACGCCACGACACTGCACAGTAGTGTATTTCTACCTTCAATTACAACTACGCACGATCGAGCGATTCGACAAGTTGATTCTTGTCATATTTTCTATGTAAAAAAAACCTCCGTTAAAACTCCACAAAAATTTTACGGAGGCGGATGCGGAGGCGGAAGTTCGATTTTTTGCAGAAGTTCCGCAGTAACGGAAGCGGAGGCGGAGTTCTATTACAACACTAATGTGAAGCTAAGTGTTTTCATGTAAATTGTATTTTTAAAAGGTGTATTTATTTATTTTTGAGTTTTGTGCAATTCGTGTTTTAAAGTCGCGCCTTTTATCTTATCTCTTGGTGGTATGGGAAAAAATAAATTTATTGATTCATAAAAAATTATGTGACCCGCCCCGGCTTCGTACGTAGGTAATTTAGAAAATAAAATACGTGAAGAATGTGAAGTACCTTTGATTATTGAATTTCTTTATAAACAATGTTTGCGGCTAACCGGAAACGTGTACCGTTGCACAGTTTCGATTCGCAATAAAATAACAGGACACCCTTCGTTTAAGACCAATTTATTTGGAGGCAATCCAGAGGGCTGCAAGCAATCGAGAATTTCTTTTGGGAATTGTACAGCCTCTTCATGGTCCGGCATGGTGTCTACAGGGTAATACCTTTGCGCCTGTGTTTTAATTTTAGAGATAATCAAGTCGTTCACTTTACTTACTCGATAATTAGAAGGTGACAAAATAGTTCCCTCCTTGAACCAAGTTTTAGTTTTAGAACTGCAAAAGTTTTGATTATTTAGATTAACTCTTCCATTATTTTGTGACATCTGTCCAGCTCCAGTTTTGAGCAACAACTTTGAAAAATGCCGGTTTTCGTGTGATGACAACGTTACTCTCATATTTGTTTTGAGTTCAAATCTATTCACACATGGCCAGAGAAAAGATCTTTCCAATGAAGCATTGATTTCATCAGCACGTGCCCCGCTTGCTTCCACTGGTAAGATTTGCCAAAAGTCACCAGAGAACAATATCGTGCATCCACCCATGGGTTAATCCGTACTGCGTGAATTGAAAACTTGTGGCATCTTCATCTCAAGCTATTAGTGAGGAGTCACGTATTAATTTTCCATTATTACTTTATTTAGAAATGCTACATATAGTGCTAGTATCCTTAGTAGCAATTGTTAACGGAAGTTTGAATGTTGCATGAGCGATCCGGCCTCTTTCCAAAACTGTAGCTGCTATTCCGCATGACGCTACAGCTAATGCAATTTTACCATTAGATCTTACTTCTCCAATGAGCAAGTTGATAAAAAATGATTTTTCTGTACCTCCAGGAGCATCAAAAAATATAACTTTTTTTCGTTTCTTCAATTGATGTTATTAACGCATCGTATACTTTTTTATCTATGTTCATGCGGTGTTCATTATACAATTTGCTTAAACAGTTTAAATTGATCGTAGAAAGGTTCTCTTGCATATTCGGTGTTAGTTAATTAAGGGTTTTGTTATATTTGTAGGCATCGGCAGTTCAAAATCTGAAATGGATTTACTTGAAAGTTCTTTTACCACCTTATTCAATATTTTGATCATATTGGACATAATCTGACATTAACTCTCGCCGTCGTCGATTCAGTATATCTTTGGCCATATTTTGGCTGTACTTGTTCCAGAAAGATACAATATCGGTCACTTGACAAAACGCTACAATAATGGCAAACAAATACCTTAATGACCTCGATGAACTGCAAATAGTAGTTTCCGTTAATGTGTTGTCCCATTAAGAGTCGTCTTCCAAGAGACCTATAGCTTTTCATGCTGCTTTATAGGTATTATTAATTACTCCTTGTATGATAGGCCCTTTACAATGTAAAGTAGAATTCTCATGTGAAAACAGTCACTGTTGTTGGGATGAACTACATAGACCTTCCCAAGAGCATCAGTTTTTTTAAGCTCCAGGGGAAAATTTAACTGGAGTCCCTTGTTTCCTCCGTTAAAAGGTTTTGGTCCGCCCTAATTTTGTCCACTAACCATACCGGCAGATGGACATGTGGCAACCCATGTTTCTGCCACTCAACAGAATACATTTGGCAACGTTGTATCCCAGGTCGAAAATAGTCTAGTGTGCGCTGATCCATTTATCCCAACTGATCCTACTACGAGTATAAAGCGCCTACCCATGGGCCAATTTCAGATACAATTTTTGTAAATAAGGCACTAAGCACTGGGTTATCATTCCACGATAACGAACACCATTAATTTTTACTGCCTGACCAGCCGCATTTTCGAAGAAGAATGGTCCGATAATGCTTCCAGTCCGCACCAAACAGTCACGCGTCGTGGATGCAATTGTTTCTCAACAATTACTCGTGGGTTTTCTGAACACCAAATGCGACAATTTTGACGATTAACGAAGCCATCAAGATGAAAATGTGTTTCATCACTCATGATGATTTTGTTCGACAACAGTGAAAATGCGTTGGTCTTTCGTATAGCGCGCTATTTTTACTAATCCCGAAATGTCAGCTGTCACATTGTTATCTTTTTGTCCGTTTTCATCAGTGTACTATTAAAAGGCGCAAAATTTAAATTTTGCATGAGATATGGGACACACTTTATAAGACAAATAATTACATAAGAAACCTATAATAGTCCAAAGAAAGAAGAGAGAAAAAACAAAGTTTGTTAGTCAAACATGGATGTGCCCGCACTCCACTGCTGGGCTGTTGGTTGCAATGACCTACGCAACGCATATCTGTGATTTATGTAAATCTCAAATAATTACATTTTTGCTTATTACTTCCGTTATAAGAATCACAGGATAATGAGCGATACATCAATCTCTTCACCAGGAAATGTACTAATGGAAGAATAAAGTCATATTCAAATCTGTTCAGCCATTTTGTAGTAATATGTGTGTAAAGCATATATTGTTGAGGTATCGTTTCGTACCTACTCCCTACTCGCGGAAAAACAGGAAGATGTGTTCTCTTTTATAGATGTAGAGAAGATAACACAAATTATGTAAATGAAAATTTCAAATTAAAATAATTTCAGATTTTTGCTAATTTGACGTGCTTACACGGAAACCCTGTAATAGCTTTTGTTGAAATACCAACTTACGGTAAACAAAAGAGTGCGAATGGGAGACAGACATCCCTATCTTCCCTGTACTATCAATTTATGTTGGACAGAGTATAAGTATTTAGCATTTGGGTATATTTGTGTCTGTATTTCTTCAATATATTCATTGCAATTCATTTAGCTGTGTAATTTATACATACGAGTATATAAAGCAGTACTTGGAGTATTTGTTGATTGGACTGATCTGTAAGCATTCTTCTACATGTGTCGGAATAGGTGTCTTGCCGATTGGTTGTTTATTTGGTTTTCGTTCGTATTTATTTTGTAAGCATATTTTGCAGTCTATTTTTCTTTCCTACATATTTCTTGTATGTTCTGCCAGTAATAATATCATTTCGAACCCTAGCCGAAATATTACAATATATATTTTGTTTTCAATTAATTATCGCGCGCTCAAGGGGTTGTTAGTACCCTTAAAATGATTGCACACAACATGGGCGATGGAAATTTAGGGAGGAAGGAAATAGAGGTACCGATGAACATTGGTCTTGAATGTTTGGAGGCTATGATAACCAGGAAATAAAGAGCTCGCCAGGGCATTCCATGAGCGAGTTGTTCGGTTTAGGAAAGAATCACGATATTTCAAGGTACGTCCGAAAGTGGGCATGAGGTTGTACTGATGAGCATTCATAGCGCGACAGGTGTTACGGCTGGAGGAGCTGAGGAGCACTGGTGGTAAAAACAGCTATAGAACAGCGTGAGACAGGAGACATTACCTCGGTGGTCAAGGGTGTCAATCGACTGTATAATATCACCTAGAAGTTTTAACGCACGGTTTTGAATTTTATCTAGCAAGTGCAAATAAGTCTTGGGAGCACCTGACCAGATGTGGGCACTGTACTCCAATTTCGGGCGCCTGAGAGCCTATTGAAGCCAGATCATGGTCATTCCAACGTAAGTTGTCATTGACACTCATACTCATACCATACTCAACGATACAAGTGGTTTCATGGATAATGACTGGGTATTTGAATTTCACCTAAGCGACAGCAGTTTTGGAAGCATTAAACTCCACTCTATTGAAAAACAATTTCGCATACTTTTGAATAAATGAGGGTAGCCATATAGAAGAAAAATTCATTGATTTCCAATATCAAAAAAGGCTTGATTTCGTTTGTCCCAAGTAATTTTTATGCTTTTCTATTATTGCTGCCTTGGTCACAACAAACACCAATAGCTTGCAGACTCTAAAGTTTTTAATATTGTTAATCTTAATATTTCGGTAATTTCATCACCTTTCGGGCATCCTATACAATAAGATGTGGTTTGCTTCCAATTTTTATTTAATCCAGTCAGGGTAAGAAGCATTACTTTGGACGCTACAGTGGCGCGTCTACCCAGCTCCCCTAAGTCAGAAAAGCCATATACCGTGTCATTTTTAATCTTGTAACCAAGTTCAGGTTTGATTGCCATTTCATACAAAATTAATACGCACCTTTTCTCTATGCTTGACATCGTTTCTACCTTGCTCTTTAAAGGATTAATCATTTGGTTTGAAAAACCGGCCGATAAACTTATGGAAGAATGCCATCGGTAGATTGTGCTTATAGATGGTATAATAAATCCCGAGCTTACCATATGGGAATATAGTGAGACAAAAATCTTTTTCGCCACTGCAAGGAAGAGAAAAACACATAGCAGACGTGATGAGCGCAATTTCAGCATTCATGAACAAAATCGATTTATAGAAGAGGCAGTTAGAGGAGAAAAATTTTCAACATTTTCCTTCGTTTACTCTCCTTTCGGAAGCTGATTAACTTGCCAAGTATTATCCAACTCAACATTTGGAGCTATCCCATCAGCTTAAATCGGAATTCGAAAGGCGTTTTGACAACATGTATTTGTATGAAACCTCTCCTTATTTTTTCAAAAATCCATTCATAAATATCGATGTTTCAAAACTAGCTTCATTAATGCAAACTCATTGCTTCATAAACAAAGTGGAAGCTGAATTATACTTCGCAGTGATATCATTCTTAAAAGCGCAGAAAATAAAAGCGACTAGGTTTTCAAGCTAATGGATCCTGTTAAATACAAAAACATACGACACTGTGCACTCATAATTGAAGCATATTTCGGGTCAACATTTTTAGTGAACTTGCCTTTTCTCTAAAAGTAGATTAAATTAAGTACAGAAGTGTGTTAATAAACGACCACGTTAAAAATTGTATGATTTCGGGTTGCACAGAAGACTACCAACCACATTTTAAGGAGCTATATGAAAACGTAAACAACAAAGTATCACATTAAATTTGTGCTGTTGCAGTCTATTTTTTTTTTGTCATAACAAATAAAAAGCTTCTTTTTATCTCAATTCGTTTTTTTTTTTAAAAACTCAGTGGTGCCGGCGTAGCAAGTCAGGGTTTTCAAAATAGCGCTTCGAGCAATACCAGTTGGGCACCACTGCTTTAACCAAACATCCCTTATACGATTTTTAGGAATTATAAAAAATTACAGGGAAAGTGTTCTTTTCATATTGTCATAATCTTTGTATGAACATTTAGAGCTTAGACATTCTGAAAAAATTACGGAAACTAGCACTACACTGCCAATGGCTCAGGCCGATGAGGTATTCGCAATGAAATAAATACACACAGACCCCACACCACAGCATAGGTGAAAAAGAAATATTATGTTTGTGTAAAATAATCAAAAAGGAATATGCTATGTGTGTGTGTGTATTTTTTTTTGAGTGCATTTCTTTCGCTTCATTTTCATTACCATTCAGGTTTACGTGCCGAAGGATGGTACACCTACTAACGCAACTGACAGTGTAGCACTGCGTTGGGTTAGGCCGACGAATTATTCATATTGCAAAATATCTACCTTACTCGACACAACACGACGTTTGAGTGGAGTGGGTTTGTGCATAGAGAGTTACTGGCATGGGATTGGTTAGATAAGAGCGGAATTGTGTTATGCATTGCCTTATGAGTGCATTTGCATATGGAGATTGCTGAGGCAAAAGAGCGTAAGAGTTTTGTGGTACTCAGCGAAGGGGGTCTACTTTGGCCGATAGAGGCATCACCATGGATTTCCTCAAGGGATAGTACTATTAGTTTCATATATAATTATATAACGCATGATGAGTTCCAAACACAACACCCACACACATACATACACACACAAACGCTTGGCTTCCACCGACGCCAAGGAAATTTTTTTTATTAAAGAAATGAAAACCTAACACTAAAAATAGTCATACTTATGAATTTCAATACTCACCTGAATTATTTAACCACAAAAACCCAACTGAATTCACAAAACTCCGCGTATAAATTTAAATTAAATACTTGTCAAAACCAACACACGTCTTGGACAAGTCAACAAAACCGTCAACCGACAATAAGACTGGAATCGATCGTGGGAAATGCAACCCTCATTGCGTTACCATCGCACGAGTTCCAGTCCACAGTTCACAGCATTGCATGCCGTTCTAACCAAATGCAAATTTCCAGTCCATAAACAGAATGGATGAAAGGACATGAAAGAATCCAATGTGATGGGGTGAATTCCCCACATGCATTTTATACTCGTCATTATTCATTTTGCTTGTTTATCATGGTCCGTCCGTTTCAATGTTATGTATGTACCCCAGTATTAACCAAATTGTCTATTTTCATGTACACCCATTGCATGATGAGTTAAGTTCAGGGGTATTAGCCAGCAGCATGATGTCGCAGAAAGGAAGCTCAAGAACTTTGGTCAGCAGAGGGGGAGAATGGTGGACTTCCGTGACGTCACCCAAGACAGAGTTGAAGACACACACCGACAAATAAATTTCCCTTAGGGACTTTCTCTACCCAACAAATGTTTGACAGTTAAGCCGTTAATTCGGTATAAGTTAAATTTTGCTTTAAATGAAATAAACTGTTTTAAAACTGTGTGAAAAATATTGTCTATTGTGAAATACAGTATAAACTGGGTTAAATAAATCAACCGCATTTTTCAACGTTATAAATCTGAGTTTTTTTTTATTCCTGATATTTTCCTATTGTTGTATACTGACGTTTCGGTTATGCTATTTATTGCATTATATAATTTATTCATATGTTTGTTTACATGTCGAGTATTTGTTCAATTAATTATTCTAAATTTCAAATAATATAATAATCATATTAATAATAATGTGAAACTGCTGCAACATTCTACCCGGCCGTGAACGTACTTGTATGTTCGCAATTAACTCGCTCTTTCTTGAATGATACTCGTATATGAATACCCTGTGGTTCGGTACTTTGCTACTTCAATGACCGTATGTATTGTTACATGCAAAGAGAATTGAATTACAGTGAAACCTGCTAATAACGGAGTCCCACTGGGAAATATTTTTTTCCACTATTGACAGGATTCCACTATTCCCAGGTTAAACTAGTCAGGTTTCTTAGTCAAGCCAAAAAAGATTTTCCACTGAGGGTTAAAATAGAACCTTTATTAACATATAAAGATTTAGTTCAAGTACATATACATAAATAATACTTTTTAAAAGGTAATTCATGTATGATTAGATATTAGTTAGAAAAATGTACGTGTAAGTTATTAATTATTGTTATTGTTTTATTTGCAATCAAATCATCTTGCACTAAATTTATACAATCTGCTATTTTATTAACCTAAGATGTATTTTATTATCGTAAACAAAAAGTCTGATTTCTTTCAGCATATCCAATGTCTCTGTGTGTTTGATGGTTGATATGCTATTGCCTTCGTTTGCTTCCTCATTTTCGGCTTCATCACTTTCTTCATCGATATCATTTTGGTAGCTCTCAGCACTCGGATTTCTTAATGCATTAAAGTCCGTATCGCTTTCCGTTAAAACGGTATTATTAATGTGAATAAATTCCTCTGGTGATAAATCAACACAGTTGGCTTGTTGCATCAGAGCACGCATTTCAGATAGAACAATATCATTATCTGTATCACTGCCGTGGTGATCTAAGTGAAAACCAGCTTTGCGAAAACAATTTGGAACAACATTTTCGGACAAACCTTCGATTGCTTCCTTTAACCAAAAAATTGCATCGAGAAACGTTACGCCTTTTACTAAATCCGACACATGATTGGCAGTATCCATTTTGCAAATCAACCGCTTTAACACTCTTTTGCGGTACCGAACATTTATAGCGTGGATAATTCCTTGACCGTGTGGTTGTGTTTCGCTTGTGGTATTTGGTGGCAAAAAAACTAGTGTAATGTTGGGAAAACTCAAATTGGGATGGCTTGAAGACAGAAAGAATTTTTCGTTTTTGAATGATCATTTTCTTATTCAACTGTAACAAAAATTCTTCCTTGATCGATGCAGTCATGCTGCATCTTTTTTGTTAGCGTACCACGAAACCGGTAATTTATGCTTTTTAATGCCCTTGAAACATCTCGGATTGTTTGATTTCCCAACCACTAACGGCTTTTCGAATTTGCCATCAGCTAAACAACACAACAAAACAGTTAATCTTTCTTTGGAATGTTTTGGCCACAGCATTTTTCACCTTTTCTTTGTAACGTTACCTTTGGTACCGCTCGAAAGAACAACGCAGTTTCATCGCAGTTAGCAATGTCTTCTGTTTTGTATTCACCTATTAAATCAGGCAGTTTTTCGGAAAATCATTGACTTGTTCCATATTCACGTCTTTTGATTCGCCACATACAGCGGAACACGTCAGTTTGTGTCTATTTTTGAAAGATTCAAGCCAACCGTTTGATGCTTTAAAATCATGATCACCATTTTCGACTGCAATTTCCTTGGCTTTTTCTTGCAGTAATACTCCGGAGATCGGTAAATTTTTTGATAAAGCCTGTGTTAACCAATTGAATGTCAACGTATTGACTGTATGAAATTTTGAATTGCGTGCCTTCATTTTCATATCAACATTTTGTGCGGATAAATATGCTCCGATTATTTGCTGCTTCTTTGCAATGATCTTATACACAACAGACTTACCACACTTATGCTTTACTTTCAAAGTTTCTAGTTTAATTCTAGCTTCGTGATCTCTAAACAACAGGTATTCTTCCTGCATATTATTATTCTTGTATTCTTGTACGTTCCATTTTAAAGAAAAACTTAAATAATTCACTGTCGATGTAAACCTTTCTCGAAGTTCTGATTAAGATGTCCTGTGATTGATTGCATTTGACTGACTGAACAATAAAAACGGAGATAAAATGTATTGATCGCACGATGGATGCAAAATAACGGTAGGTTGGAATGGAGACTACATACAGTGATGCACTTTATTGTTAAGTGTACTGTCACAATATGTATGTGTATATGTCTAACAATAACTAACTAGAAATTTACATGAACGGAAGCGGAATCAAATGTTGTAATATGCGTAATGTAACTGCCGTTTATGTTTTGGAGACATGTTTTCTTTTTTTTTTTCTGTAAAATCGATATGGAAACTACGTTAAAAAAAAATGTAATCACGTTAAAATAGGAAAATAAAAATTTAAAAAAAAAAAAATTTGCAAAAAGGGACGGACAACACAAATGACATATGGAGACACAACGTGAAAGTAGCATCCCTATATGCGGACGCTGAATCTGGAGAGCAATCGCTGATTTTACACAATGTTGTTCTTGTCGTTCTCTTATTGAATCATTGGCTTACACACTCTCTCTTGTTCTTCCTTATTCATTGATTAAGTCGGGTAGAATTTTGAATATCGCATCCGGCGATTTTTAAGGTTTTTTAAAGTGTAGTGCGGAATTATTAATTATCGATTAATATAATATTATAATACGAGTAAAATATATACTTCCTTTTGGATCAAGATGATTATTTCAGGTGAGTTTTTTTTTGTAATGAGTAGTTATAACTATGTATTTGGTAGCACATATGTTAAATTTCAATGTACATTTTAATTTTTATTGAATGGCATTTTGTGTTGAGCATATAGATATGTGAAAGTGTGTATGTAAATATGTGTTGTTAAGTTATACATATGAAGTTGTTTTAATTGGGTCGGATTCTATTTTGTTGTTTTTGTTGATTTCCTACATTTGTGTTTGTTGTGTTGAGTAAGTGATGTGAATCAATGTGATCAATTGTGACAAATTTAACTGAAATTTTGTGATAAAATGATATAATATTATGAGGTTTGTATTATTGGGTATGTGTGAATAAGTGTTTATGTGTGTATGCGATGGCTGGTGCATTTGATGGATGGGTTCGGTGCGTATGTGTGTGGTTATTGCCGGTGGAATAGTTGTTACAATACGTGAATATTTGATTGAATTTGTGTTAAGTACAATTTAGTGTGGAGTGTGTAAAACTTGTGGATTCTAGGTGGAATGAATGTGTATTTGTCTATTTTTTTGAAGACTTTAATTCTATTGCGTGTATGGGTGAATGGAATGTCAGAAAAGAGAAAATTGCATGAGATTGGGAATTAATTATTTGTTGTTGTTTGTTATTTTAAAGCGGGTATTTTGTTATTATTTGATATGCAGAAATTTTAATGTTTAATTATTTATGGGCTATTGTTTTGTTGTGTTCGTTAATTTGGTGATATTGATGTTATGGGTTTCTGATGTGTGGACATAAGTTCAGCTGTGGGATTTGTTGCACGACTTATTATGTTCTGTTTTGATGTGTATTGAGATATGTCTCTTTAGATTTTGAATTTTGTTAAATAACAAGCTTCGTTTTCTTAAATATTTTCAGCAAGCAGTGAAAACAGCAACGGAAACTCATTAGAGTTGTTGAAATTTGGGACCTTAACAATTAATTTCGTGGACCAAGGAATCACATACATATGTACATACATTTAGCAACAGTTGGTGGGTGGGCTACAGCTGGTAAATTAATGTTTTATTTATTTTTTTTATTAAAGTGGACTGCAAGTTTGTAAGATTCGTCTTATTATGTAGGTATATATTTTGAATAAACATATCAGATGTTTTTTTCTATTTATTTATTAATTTTTTATTATACTAAATACCTATGTGATTTGTTTTTTAGTTTAAGTATTGTGGTATATATGTGATTAAATCAATTATCCAGGGTTGCATAGTTTTAGGATCATACAAACTCTCCACGTTGGAGGGTTTAGTTATTACCCCAGTTTCAAACCAGAAGTTACCAGAAAGAACTAGAACCCGACAAATGTAGTATAAATACAGGATGAGAAACTGCGGACGATAAGTTGATTTTTGGAAAGCGATGGAAAAGGACCTAAGTCTTACTAAGTGAAAGATAAGAGATTTGAATTGTGAAATAGAAGTGAAATTGTTTGTGAATTGATTGAAAGTTGTATTTAAATAATAATAAATAGAGTGTTTTGAAACAGAATAACGTTTTATCATTTCGAACCCTAGCCGAAATATTACATTGGTGTCAGAAGTGGGATAAAACTTATTCTGAGTGCTGTGAAATAAAAAAAAAAAATAAAAAAAAAAATAAAAAAAAAATGGCACGTACATTGCTGGAGCTAAGTATACCCCAGCTGAAAATTGAGCTAGAGAAGCGGAATCTCTCCGCAGCTGGAGGGAAAAGTGATTTGATTCTTCGGCTACAAGAAGCGATCGAAAAAGATGGAAAAGATCCGAAATCCATTTTGTTCGACGTAGAAGAAGAACATGTGAGCACAGGAGTTGACATGGCCGTTATGATGGAATTACTCCTTGGATTGAATTCTAAATTAGAAGAACAAAGGAGAAGTATGGATTCTAAGTTAGAAGAACAGAAGAATTCCATTGTTGCCGCGCAGAAAGACACTGTTGAAGAGTTCAAGAATTCTCTAGAAGCGAAATTCGAAATAATCGATCAAAAATTAAATATGCACGAGGCAAAACTCGCAAAGGTTGGAACCGAATTCCAGGAACAGTTCGTGAAAGTCGAGGAACAGTTCGGGAAGGTTGAAAACAATATTGAGAATCTTGCTAAAGAACTAGAGAGAGTGAAGAAACAGAAGGTCCGAGAAATTTCTACAGACAGCCCTAGAAGGAAAGAGATGCAACCGCCTGTTTTCGATGGCCAAACGTCGTGGCCAATATATAGAAGGCAATTTGAAGCAGCTGCCATGACCAACAACTGGGACGACGGAGAAAAGTCGATTGCGCTAACGCTGGCACTGAGAGGTACAGCTGCGGAATTGCTGCAAACCATCTCAGAAGATAAACAACTCAACTACGACGCTTTGGTTAAAGCCATAGAAATGCGCTTCGGAGATGACCATATGCAACAAGTATACAGAGTTCAACTGCGCAGCAGAGTCCAGAAGAGGGGAGAAACACTTCAGCAGTTGCAGGCCGATATCGAACGGTTGGCGCATTTATCTTATCCTAATGCCGGAGAAGACATTATCAGCGAAATGGCTGTAGAGGCGTTTACCCAAGCAATTGAAGATAGTCAGTTGCAAATGGCTGTAAGAATGGCTGGAAAACGAACCCTCCCTGAGGCCCTAGCATTTGCCCTGACGATGAAAGCTGCCGACCAAGCATCTCAAGGAATCCACCGCGTGAGAGAAATGACAGCCGTGGAATGCTCATGCCAACGAACAGATGTCGTGGAGCGGAACAGTGTGCGTGGAGGACAAGTCCGTTGTTGGAACTGCAACAAAATAGGACATCTGCAGCGTGAGTGCAGGTCGCCACTTAAACAACGCAGTTGTCCACAATGCGCTGCTAGGAGACGTAACGAAGAGGCATCTGGCAGGAATGACATCTATCCTGCAAGCAGCGCAACGTCAAGTCAACAGGCGGGAAACGTGTAAGAACCAACTTCAAGGGGCAGAAGTTGGTTTCTGGAATTGACGCCCGCAGGATCAAAATCCAAGTCTCCCAAACAAAACGAAATAACAAGAGTCTTACAGTGGAAGCCAACATTGGCCAGAATAAATGCGTGGCCACCATTGACACCGGTGCCACCGCTTCCATTATAAGAAGGGATATCGCCCATGATTCACGGCTACACAATACCAGTAGCTACTGCTTGAAAACAGCAACAGGAGCGACGGCAAAGGTGTATGGAGAGGTTGTTCTTACGATCAATCTGGCAGGACTAACATTCGCCCACGTATTCCTAGTGGCCGATATATGTGACGAGTGCATCATTGGAGTTGACTTTATGAAGGCGCATAATGTAGTGCTCGACATCGGAACTCAAGTACTTAAGTACAGGAATGTCGAGATTCCAATGGTGTACGGGAATGAGAATGCCGCATGCCTTAGGACAGTAGTCAACAAGGAAGAGATCTTACCACCTTCCGCAGAGACACTAATTTGGGCGAAGCTGGAAGGTGATCTTGGGAGCCATCGATTCTATTTGATTGAGCCGGACTCTAAAAATCATTATCAGAATTACGTCGTGGGAAAGATGCTCGTTGAGCCGAAAGGCAAAATGGTCCCAGTAAGAATCTTGAATGTGGGAAATAAGAGCATCAAACTAAAGCAAGGACATTCGATCGGAGCGTGCGTACCGATAACTGCTGTCACCAAGTTGTCGAAGGAGAATGCTGCTATATCTTTGCCATAAAGTAGCACAGCTGGGTTGAAAAGAACTATACTCAGGCAAACCGAGCTGAACCAGGAGCAACGAGCGATGGCAGAGGTACTAATTAAGGAATTTGCAGACGTATTTGCCTCGCGGGATGGCGAATATGGCAGCACACAGTTGGTACAACACCGAATAGACACTGGAGATGCAAGACCCATACGTCAACCTTCTAGGCGTTTACCATTAGCTAGGCAGACGGAGGTTGCAGAAATGGTTTCGACTATGGAAAATCAAGGGATGATTGAAGGCTCTAAGAGTCCATGGGCACTACCCGTTGTACTGGTCAAGAAGAAAGACGGCACCAATAGATTCTGCGTAGATTATCGCCAGCTAAATAATGTCACCAAGAAGGATATCTACCCCTTGCCAGGGATTGACGACACACTGGACACACTGTCAGGAGTGCAATGGTTCTGCGCACTTGATCTGAAGAGTGGCTACTGGCAAGTACAGATCCATCCGGAGGACCGTGAGAAGACAGCCTTCACCGCAGGAAACGGGCTTTGGCAATTCACAGTAATGTCATTCGGGTTGTGCGATGCTCCGGCAAACTTTGAGCGTCTAATAGAACGCGTTTTGCTGGGACTAACATGGAAAACCTCTTTGGTCTACCTGGGCGATGTTATCGTGGTCGGCGAAATTTTAAAAAAAAACATCGAGATAACTTTAGGATGTGTTCCAAGGACTACGAAGTGCACAGCTAAAGCTAAACTCGAAGAAGTGTCATCTCTTTAGGCCAGATGTCAAATATTTGGGACACATCATCTCATCCGAAGGGGTAAGGACAGACCCAGAAAAGATCGAAGCGGTGAAAAATTGGCCAGTCCCAAGAGACAAACACCAACTGAGAAGCTTTCTGGGACTCGCTACCTACTACAGGCGGTTTGTGAAGGATTTTGCTGGGATCGCAAAGAGTTTGCATCAACTAACAGAAAAGGGAAAACAATTCAAATGGTCAAGTGAATGCGAAAGAAGCTTCAAAACTCTCAAACAACAACTATGTGAGGCCCCCGTACTAGCGTACCCTACTCCAGGAAAAACATTTATTGTGGATGCAGATGCCAGTAACGTCGGAATTGGAGCTGTCCTTTCGCAGATGCATGAAGGGCAAGAGAAAGTAGTTTCCTACTTTAGTAAGGTGCTCTCTAAGCCGGAAAGGAACTACTGTGTTACCATTCGGGAACTTCTTGCTTTGGTCTTGGCAACAAAGCATTTCCATAAGTACCTGTACGGGCAAAAATTCATTCTTCGCACAGACCATGCATCTTTGAAGTGGTTGCTGCAATTTAAAAATCCTGAAGGACAAGTCGCAAGGTGGATTGAACGAATCCAGATGTACGACTACGAGATACAGCATCGAAAGGGAAGCCTTCACTCTAATGCGGATGCTCTGTCCCGGCGACCTTGCATATCTGATTGCAAACATTGCGCACGACAAGAAGAAAAAGATGCGGTATCCACTCAACGACTAAGAGCTGAGCCCACTGACGGTTGGAATGAGAGTGAAATGCGAAACGCCCAAAAAGAGGATCCGGATATCGAGCCAATACTCGCTTGGAAAGAACACGAAGAAAAACCAGATTGGCAGGAAATATCCAGTAAAAGTCCCGAACTAAAGGCATACTGGGCACAGTGGGACTCCCTTCATGTTCAAGATGGTGTTTTGAGGCGAAGGTGGGAAAGCTCGGATGGAAAGTCGTTTGTGATGCAGCTCGTTGTGCCACGGTCGAGAGTCAGTGACGTGCTAAGGGAACTGCACGATGGAGTATCCGGAGGCCACTTGGGAGTGAATAAGACGTTAGAAAAGGTGCGAGAACGTTTTTATTGGGTGCATGCCAAGGACGATGTCGAAAATTGGTGCAGAAAGTGTGTCACCTGCGCCGCCAGTAAAGGCCCGAGGGTTAAAAATCACGGCAAAATGAAGCAATACAACGTTGGAGCGCCATTCGAGAGAATCGCAGTTGACATTGCAGGACCGTTCCCTGAAACCGAAAATGGAAATCGCTACATTCTTGTTGTTATGGATTACTTCAGCAAGTGGCCTGAGGCTTTTGCTATCCCTAACCAAGAAGCCAAAACCGTGATTGAGCAGATCGTTTACAACTGGGTGAGCAGGTTCGGCGTACCGATGGAATTGCACTCGGACCAAGGGCGCAACTTCGAATCCAAGATTTTCCAAGGGGTGTGCGAGCTACTGGGTATCAAAAAGACGAGAACAACACCGCTCCACCCACAATCGGACGGGATGGTAGAACGCTTCAACAGAACCTTGAATGAACACCTATCAAAGGTCGTTGGCGACAAGCAATGCGATTGGGATAGGCAAATTCCAATGTTTCTATTAGCCTATCGGAGTGCAGTACACAACACCACAGGTCACACTCCATCGGAAATCCTTTTCGGTCGAACAATCCGGTTACCTAGTGAATTGATGTTTGGATCACCGCCGTCTGAAGAGAACAGAAATGAAGACGACTATGTCGCAGACCTCAGACGGATTATTAGGGACGTGCACCAAAGAACAAGGGATAAGATCAAGATAGCCAGTGACCGCATGAAGACGAGGTATGATGTCAAGGCGACCACAACGGGATTCCAGGAAGGAGATCTAGTGTGGCTATATAACCCTCATAGACGGAAAGGCATATCACCCAAATTACAGCAAGACTGGGAAGGACCATATAAAGTCGTAAAACGCATCAACGATGTTGTCTATCGCATTCAACGAGGAAGAGGCAAGATGAAAGTGGTTCATGTGGATCGAATACATCGCTATATTGGGCAGAATGTCGAAGAGTTTGTTCGGGACGAACAAGTTTAAGAGGGGGATATTGTGGTATATATGTGATTAAATCAATTATCCAGGGTAGCATAGTTTTAGGATCATACAAACTCTCCACGTTGGAGAGTTCAGTTATTACCCCAGTTTCAAACCAGAAGTTACCAGAAAGAACTAGAACCCGACAAATGTAGTATAAATACAGGATGAGAAACTGCGGACGATAAGTTGATTTTTGGAAAGCGATGGAAAAGGACCTAAGTCTTACTAAGTGAAAGATAAGAGATTTGAATTGTGAAATAGAAGTGAAATTGTTTGTGAATTGATTGAAAGTTGTATTTAAATAATAATAAATAGAGTGTTTTGAAACAGAATAACGTTTTATCATTTCGAACCCTAGCCGAAATATTACAGTATTATATTGTATCGGTTTTTCGCGTTGCGTGCATTTTTTTGCCTTATACTATAGAGTATTCTGTGCTGGTCGCGTTACATGGTAGTGGACATATCTTCGTTATTGGCCTTTTGAACTCTCCGGTTTCAGATTTTAGCTTCACTACTCGGATTAGTTGATCAGCTCCTGGATAAGTCTCACTAATACGAGCTAAAAGCTTTTTCGATGGTGGAAGTCGTTCGTCCTTTAGCAGGACTAAGTCTCCAACGTTGGGTTGCTTCTCCGCTTTCAACCACTTTGGGCGATTTTGAAGACGAGATAAATACTCACGGCTCCATTCCTACCAAAACGACTGTAGTGAGGCGATCAAAAAGTGCGCTTGTTGAACTGCGGTAAAATCTTCGAAGATGTCGGTTAACGGGCAGAGGGGTCTCGAGTTGAGACATGCTTCTATGAGATAGAAGCGTGCCGAGGTCCGAGGTAAACGAAGGTTTACTTTCGTTCCGGGCACTTCGTTTCAAATGGAATTTGACCGATTTCACTCCTGCTTCCCATAGTCCCCCGAAGTGAGGAGAAGCAAGAGCATTGAAATTCCATTTAGTTCCTAATTTTCTAATTGAATCGGCGATCTTATTGTAGTTGTTCTGGGCAGACTTGAGCGTTTTCAGTAGCTACATGTTGGCTCATTTGAAATTACTACCGCTGTCGCTATACAGGTTGGAACAAATTCCGCGTCGTGCTGTGAATCGTCGGAATGCTGCAAGGACGGCCTGGGTAGTCATGTCTGGTACGGCTTCGAAGTGAATGGCTTTTGTTGCTAAATTAAAATTAAAATTAACAAATTAATATTGCACAATATTCCTTCAGCGTTTTCGATCCTCTTCCCTTCCAGGCTTTTACTTCCATGGGTCCAGCATATTCAACACCTGTATGCGTAAATGGCCTCGAAATTGTTGCCCTTGAAGGTGGTAGATTTCCCATTAGCTGTTGCATGGGCTTGTGCTTGTAGCGAAAGTATGTGGTGCATTGGTAGATGTCTTTTTTCACAATTCTCTTTGCATTAAAAATCCAAAATTGATTTCGCAGGTAAGCGGTCATTTGTTGTAGGCCACCATGAGGCATTTGTTCATGTGCATTGTCGACGATGAGTCTCGTGAAGTGGTGGTCTGGTTTTAAAATCATGGGATGCATTTGGTCATAAGTCAGAGCAGAATTCTTCAATCTGCCTCCTATTCTTATGATTTGGTTTCCATCAATAAAAAGGTTGAGAGTTTTGTACACCTTGGTTGACTTATTTTTTCGCAACTCATGAAACATTTTCTGCTGTACCATTCGTACAGCTGTGCGCAGGCTAGAATTGATTTCACTTAGTGACAAAATTGATTTTAACCTTAAGTTTTCTGTTTTCCAAGTGTTGTTGGTGAATCTTTTCACATAAGCCAAAATTCGTAAGCAGTTTGTGAGTTTCGAGTGAGTTTGAATTAATTTTAAAATGTCAATTTCATCATTTATAGAGAGAAGAGTTTTGATTTCTCTTCTTCTGTGTCGAGTTGCATGGGCTATGTTGGAGTGGAAAATTGCCATCGCTCCTGAAGAAAGGCTGATCCATTCCACCAGAGTGCGTTACTTTGAAGTATTGAGAGCAGTACCCCACGCGATATAATATCCGCTGAATTGAGTTTGGTGGGGATGTGTCGCCAAATGCTGACATTCGTCAGTCTCTGAATTTCAGCTACTCGATTTGTGATAAACGTTTTCCATCGGGTAGGTGGTGCAGATATCCAATAGACGGTGATTGTGGAGTCAGCCCACGCATATGTTTTGATGTTTTGCACTGGGAGCACTGATAGAGTGTGGCTCAGAAGTTTTGCCAGGACTACTGCACCATAAAGCTCCAATCTTGGCAGTGAAACCATATTGAGTGGCGCTACTGTAGTTTTGGCGAAGAGTAAGTGTGTATGTGTGATGTTGTAGCAGTCCAAAACTCGGAGATAAACCACCGCTCCATACGTCTTGATGGATGCGTCACTGAATCCGTGGAGTTCCAACTGCTCATTCCGTGCTTGTGCTTCCCAACTGGGAATCTGGATATCTTGGCCAATTCTTGTTGAAGAGACGACCACTCTCGACGTACTTCCACCGGAATTGGGTCATTCCATGATAAACCATATAGCCACAACTGCTGCATGATGATTTTCGCCTTAACAATGCAAGGCGAAATCCATCCTAGGGGGTCAAAGAGACACGCGATCGTTGATAGGATGGTTCGTTTTGAAACCACGTCTTCGACGGCGAGCTTCTGAAATGAAAACATATCTGAACTAGGGTGCCAATTGATTCCCAACCTTTTCGTGTGTTGTGTTGTTTCAAAGCTGAGGGAAACACTGGTATCTCGCCAGCTGAAAGAAATAGGTTCAAAATTTGTTCAAATTTTTCTTTAGCTAGAATCTGCACTAGCCACGAGATCATCAATGTACATATCTTTCCGTATTATTTGAGTTGTTAATGGATATGTGTCCCTTTCGTCATCAGCGAGCTTTTTCAGCGTACGATTTGCCAGATATGGAGTAGGAAATGTGCCAAACATTAAGACCTTTACTTTAAAAAGTTCGATTGGAGTTGTTGGATCCTCTCGCCAATGTAGGAGCTGGTAGTATGCTTCCTCTGGATGAATCTGGATTTGATTTGATTTGGATATATGATGTGTTTAGTATTGGTATTTATTCTGTGTATTTGGGTTTTGGGGCGTAAATGTTTTGTTATTATTATTTGTGTAGATATGAGTGGATAGGTGCGACGATACCTGAGCAGGGGGGAATTGGTTATTGCTGTGTATTTGATTAGAGTGAAATAATGTTTGCTGTGTGTTGTAATTGGGTGGTAACTGATTAAAAGGGAAGGCTGATTGTGGGTGAGGCTTATACAGATTTGAATTATTGTTGGTGTCAAAGTGAAGTGTGGAATTGTGTCGCTTTTTGCAAAAATGACAGGATTTGTTGCTTGGACAACTATTCGTTTTGTGGCTATAGGCCAAACAATTAAAACAATTACCTAATAGTTTAACAACATGCTGCCTGGTTCTTACATCCATATTTGAAAATTTGTTACAGGCTCGTAATGAATGAATATCTTCGTGGCAAACCTTGCAAATGAAATTTTCCTTTGCCACCGTATTGGCATGGAAGACGTTCTTGTGAGACCTTAATTGTGTTGGGGGCTTTGTATTTTGTTGCTGATCCACTTTCTCTAATGTTCGGAATTTTGTTTCTAGAAACTCCAAACTTCCTCGTTTGTCCCAAGAGAACACTCCCAAGATGACTGAGTCGATTTCGGAAGTTTCTTTAACAGCAAAAAAATGATAATTACATCCCAATGCTGCACTGGCAAGTCGAATGTAAAATTTTCCTCCAAAAGTTCACGGATTCCGATGGCAGATTCTTCGCGGACGACTGGCAAATCATAAAACAACTTCAATTCCTGATTTACTAAAATCCGTTTGAAATCATAGCGGGATTTTAAAAGTTCCCACGCTTGGTCGTACCTAACGTCGTCCACATTGACGTGATCAAGTAATGTACCAGACGGATGTGAACACGCTTCAAGGTTCGTTTGAATGGGCGTTTCAAGGTTCTGCAGCTCATCTAAAAGTTATGACTTGTATAGAATGTAGACTTCGTTTGCCTCATCATATGTACAATCTAAGTGCACCAATCTCCTTATTACTATAAATTCCCTCATATCTTTTTTCAATATTCGATAAATTAATTTCTAAGAGATCGAGGCGCGTGCTAACGTAATTTTTCGTACGGCGAGTAGGGCTTACGGTATTTTTAAAATTTTCAAAGTCTTTTGAGCCTTGGTTGCAGGTTTTTATAAATAATTTTAATACACCCATTTATTTTAATAATTGATTTGCGAAAATACTATTGTATATATATGTATATCTATGTATGTGCATATAAGTAACGAGCAAATTGTTCTCACTTTGAATTTTATCTTCTAAATTATTATGATTTCCTGGATTTCCCTCTTTAAAGCTCTGCTTTAGAATCCTTTTGTTGAGTCCCACTCCTTGAATTTCTCCCTGTATAGCTCTGATTCCTCTAATTCCTTAGTAGCAACTTGTATTTATTTAGTTTGTTTTTCGAGAGTAAGGGGCCACGCACTAATTTATTTATTTAATTTTAAATTTTAAATGCTTTTTATAAATTTGACACCACATATTGTATGGTGATTATTATTTTCTCTATGGCTCAGAGGGACCAAAATGTATACATTTCGGTATAAGTTAAATTTTGCTTTAAATGAAATAAACTGTTTTAAAACTGTGTGAAAAACACTATCTATTGTAAAATACAGTATAAACTAGGTAAAATAAAACAACCGCCCTTTTCAACGTTATAAAATTGAGTTTTTTTAAGTCCTGAATATTTTCCTATTTATACAACTGATGTTTCGGTTATGCTTTTTATTGCATGATAAAATTTATTCATATGTTCTAATTATTTGTGTTTACTTTAACATTTTTAGTACACGTTTCTATTTGTTTACATGTCGAGTATTTGTTTAATTTATTATTCTAAATTTCAAATAATATAATAATCATATTAATGAAAATGTGAAACTGCTGCAACAAGTATTATTTTATAAAAATGAAATAATAAAGCTAAAAATGACTGATTCTCCATAATAACGTTAAAAGAAATGTATCTTTTATTTTAACCGTGGTAGTTAAACAGCACTTGCTGCAATTTTGTACATCGGCATTTCAGCTTTTGTTTCGTAACCCGAACAATATCTTTAAACTGCGATACATCATTTCCGTATCTAACACGAAAAATTCTATTTCCAAGATACTTAGTCAATATGTTGCAAAGTTTCAATGGCAAAATTTTCCGTAATTTTAACTTTAGACTTTTGTACCTAACCTTGTCAAAGGCTTGAGAGACGTCAAGATATACGCTTGAGCAAATCATTTTCTCTTCCAGAGCTTTTTCAATTACGTCGGTAGTTCTATGCACCTGGTCAATAGTCAAATGTTTAATCCGAAATCTAAACTGATGGTTGGGGATAAGATTTTTGCCTTCAATAATTGGCATTAAATTTCAATTCAATTCAATTCAATTCAATTTCAATTCAATTTATTCAATTAAGGATGTGCAGCTAAGAATTAGTCTTTTATAGTACCTAAAATTATGGATAATACTCGTATACAAGATTTAGTTTAATACTTATATTTAACGAAGAAGAAGCGATACAATAATCAGGAAACAGATGTAAAGGAGGGGAATAGTAAAGAACGCGAAATAGTCTGCTGTTGCATTTTTATATAATATGCTGCAAAATAGCATTTTTAAATTGTATGCCTCCAATTATTTGTCTTACTGTTGTGGACAGAGAATTCCATAGTCTGGTGGCAAAGAAGAAGAAAAGGCCTGAGGAGTTCAAATAGTTCGAGGAGGGAGTTTTATGTTCTAGGCGAACGAGCGAACTGAAGTTTTTCAAAAAGGTATGGTGGCGACTTATTCTGAATAATTTTGTGCATGAAGATATAGCACCTAACATGGAAGAACTGCTGCAGCGTACAACCAAGGACATTTGTATGATAATTGTATATGTGGTCGTGTCGCCGAAGCCCATACACATACCTTACCATATCATTAAATGCCATAGAAAGTTTATGCTGTGATATGGAATCAAGTTTGCGGTACACTGCTGATGAATATTCAATATACGGAACAAGTAAGGTTTTAACAAGTCTCAGCCTCGTATTAACAGGAGTAAAACTAGAGAGTAGCGTAGACCTCCGTAAATTCGTCGCACAGTGTAATTGATGTGGCATACGCAGGAGATGGAGCGGTTTATCTTAAAACCCAGGTTGGTTACAGTCTCCCCGAACTGCAATTGCATGTCGTTGAGGTGAACAGGCGGCAGTATTATTATTGACCGCCATAAACTTTACTTTATTATTATTATTATTAAAGTACATCAGCGACTTCACGACGTTTTTTTAGGGTATGCATGCCAATTAGTTTTAACCTAGTTTCATAGGGAGGTAATCCATACGGATCGGCCCCCAAGGTAGACGACGAAGTGCAAATCGGATAAACCTGCGTTGGACTGCTTCGATTCTTTGAATGTGGATTCTCTTATAGGGTGACCAAACTTGGCTGCAATATTCCAGAAGAGGCCTTAAAAAAGTAATGTGCAGAGACCTTGTAACGTAGGGGTTGGAAAACTCTTTTGACCAGCGTTTGATAAAGCCAAGTGCAGAGTTAGCTTTATTTATAATGCTGTCAATATATGAGTCGAAATTCAATTCCCTGTCACATATTATTCCTAGATCCCCTACTTCGGTAGTGGAGGGAATAACACAGATAAAGTAGTTTCTTGGAGGCGGAGGAAGACGTTTGCGGGAATAAGTTATCGCTTGGCATTTGCTGACATTAAGCTCAAAAAAATTTGGCTTCCACCATACCGAAAACTTATTTAAGTCATCTTGCAAGCAATGGTAGTCAGAAGGCATTGTTATGACTTTGGAAAGTCTCATGTCGACAGCGAAAATAAAAAGATCAGAATTCGTTAAAATGTGATTAACGTCGTTAATCGTAAGGATAAAGATGATTGGTCCAAGGTGACTACCCTGAGGGACACCAGATGTTGCTTTGATGGGGTCGGATATTGAGAATATGAAGATGAATCTGTATTCTCGGTCTTCTAAATAGGATTTGATCCATGCCACAAACGGAGGGGAAAACACAAGTTTTTTTAGTTTGAAAATGATAAGTTGATGGGAAATTTTATCGAAAGCCTTGCTTAAATCTGTGAAAATTGAATCGACTTCATCACCGTCTTCTAAAGCACAAAGCGTCCTAGATACGAACTCCGTTAGTTTAGTTAGTGGTAGTAGATTTACCTATCATGAAACCATGCTGGTTTGTACAGAAAGATGGCCTACAGTACAGAAGCAATCGTTGATAGATTATGCTTTCGAACAGTTTGGGTATGGAAGAAAGTTTTGCTATAGATGACGAATTAAGAGAGACAAAATGAGACGAGTCGTTGGAAGGCGCCGACTTCAGGTGAGGGAGGTTGAAATCGCTTACCACAATAATACTATCCTCAGGTTGTGCTTCATCGGTCAAAAAATCCACTGCGTGAACTACAGGTCGATAAGACTCAATTGTTTGAGATTGGTGAATGTAACAACAAAGTATGTAAAGGCAGCGTTTGGGGAATGTAATGCTGGCACAAAATAACTCAAAATTGTCGGTATGAGGAATGTCAACAGGAGTTGTATGAAAACAATTTCAGATTGCTAGTAAAACCCCTCGGCCATAGGGACTATCAGCTTTTTCAAATCCATCTTTTCGAAAAACGTTGAAGTTAGGGGGATTAAACTTGTTTCAGTAAGAACACGTAGGTCATAAAGCAGCTTTTGAGAGTATAGACGGCGGAGATTTTAGAGCGCAGACCTTTTACGTTTTGGTTGTAAATGGACAGGCATTTTGGACTGGAGGATACAGAATTCAGTTGGTTAGGAACTGTAATAGTTTTTAAAATTTGAACAGGTTCTTTGTAAGTGGGAAAGGCGTTTAGAATTGACATGCGAAGACAGCGTGGAAGATCTTTTTGAACTTCGTCGGAAGAGATGTCCGAGCTCTTATGCAAACGAACGCAAATTGGCATCAATTCCTCTGGCTTTATTGGAAGCCCTTCTCGTTGAATCGAAACCATATATAAATACGGCGGTCTCTCAAACGAGAGACGACATAACAACTGTCATCATTGATATCTGAAAAATGTTTAGTAAGTTTCACAGTAGGTGGAAGAAGTGGATCGAGGTATTTCGGTTGAGAGTTAGGAGCAGGCGAGTTAAGAGGACGAGGGGATGAAGAAGGGGCAGGTTGGTCAAGCACCTCAGATATAGGAAGGGGAGTTTGGTTAGAGGGATTGGTAGATGGAGATGAGGAAGAGGTGGCTGGGTTAAGTATATGGGAGCTTATAAAATTAGGATATTTTTTCAATGGTGCAGCGTCAATTGAGACTTGGTTAGAAGGCGCCGGAACAAGTTTAAACGAAACTCTGTTTCGAGATAACTTTGATGGTTTGTTAATAGCAGGGCGAAGTGTTGGTGACGGGACTCTGGTGTTCTTTATAATTGGATTAACAGAGGGAAGGGGTGAAGAAAATCTTGGAGAGATTTGGGTTTTAAATGACCCGCTATGGTCGGGATATTGGTAGGATAGGGCAGAGAGGTGGGTGCTAGCTTTACGTTTATTATTAAGCTTATTAACTGGTGATCTAGATCTAGAGGATGCAGCTTCCTCAATGAGGTAATTGAGGTCATGTTAAATGGATCCGATATTTTCAGTATGCTCAGCATGCTTGTGTTGTAGCAAAGTCGATTGGTCAGCCAACGTTGACATAATTTTTCCCAACTGAATTGAAGTTGACTGAATCGCTGGTAACGTGTTTGAGCAGTGGGACCTATCAAAATCTCCTAATTTGGTTTGAGTGCAGGGATTGAACAGCTGATTTAATGGAGGTTACCCTGATATCGATTGAGCAGTTTGGAGGGTCATAGCTCTCGGAAATGAGTTAAGTTACATTTTTTCCTATATATTGTACTTCGCATTTCAGCTCTACAATCGAGTCTGCAAGTCCAGTTAGTTGCTGGTTATTACACTTTATAGCCAGCATTATATGTGCCAGGGAGATGGTCCGGCAATCTACACAAAAGAAGCAGAATATGCGCTTATACTCGTCAAGATGAGTCTTAGCATTTCTACTCAAACCAATGCATATGGGATGAAATTTCTTTCCACATATCCCATTGCATGTAATCATTTCCATAGAGTTAGTATGTCCAGAGCAGCCAGCAAATCCGCAGGAAGACATGATTAAATTAGGTCAGAGTATTGATTTATTTATTTATTTTTTTTTTTTTTTTTTTTTGCAAAGTCACTTTGTTTTGCTGACACTGAAAAGTTTTAGCGTGAATGATTCGGAACAAGTGATGAGGTTGATATCGGGTCAAAAACAAAACGAAAAGAAAACAAAAGGCACTGAATGAGAATTTGGTTAGAATTTTTAATTTCAGTTCGAGATTATTATGCACTTTTAAACGATGTAAACAAATCGAGTCGGCAAAAATACAACAAAAGGCGATGACCGAGATATAGGTTATGCGAATTACACTTAAATGGAAATAAATTATCGGAGCGAAGTGTAAGCGCCTCCGAACTCAATGAATGTTAATGCAAAGTTCAGTATCGTGAAGTTTTTTAGATATTAAAATCAGCTGGGACTTGGCTGGGTTGAGGGTCAAACAATTACGTAGTGACCATTGGTAGATTGCGGATAGATCCTTATTCAAGCTGCAAACAAAATCTTCAACTAGACCAATCCGACTAGATAAGTATATCTGCGAATCATCCGCATAGAAGTGAAGACTAGTGTTAGAGTAAACTTTGGGGAGGTCATTTCAATTTAATAATAAATATGATTACCCCTGCGGGTAGGGGATAGAATATACCCCCGGTAGGAATGCCTGTCGTAAGAGGCGACTAAAATCCATTTGGGCCGGACTTCCAGATCCGCGAGGGGGCGAGTAAAAGCCGCGACACAAATAAGTATCCCATCCTCAAGGCAAGGTGTTATGCGACCCGTGCTAAGGCCTGAATGGTGCTCGGGATGTAAAATTAATAGAGCATCGCGAACGGAGCCCTCCGGATACCTGGCGTCCTCTGGTTGGAACGTAGCCTTACCGCATTACAGGGGTCTCTGATGCGGTGGACCTCCCTTCCCCCATACTCGTGGTATTTAATCATGAACTAAACAAAAACAAAACAAATAATGCAAACAACGAAAATATCACAATAAACTCAACGAATTTACCACAGTCGTTTGATCCCTTCTCTAAAAGTTCAAGGGTATCACGATCTCCACCACCAAGATCGAATGTCTCCGGGAAAAGAAGTCCGTTAAAAGGTAAGGTAATAAAAGCTTGGAGGAGGAAAACAACACACTCCGCACGAAGCTTAAGCAAATGGAGCTACTTTTTCAAGAGCTTAAGAAAGAAGTAGACATACTCCGAGAGGAAAACAAGACTATGAAAAAAAAGGATGCAAATGAAGCCCAAGAAAGCAGTCCACTCCGCTCAACTAGTCGCGAATATCATACGAAAGAAGAAGAGATCACACGCGAAACAAATTGGACCCTAAAGAAAAGACCGTCTAAGAAACGTAAGGCAGGTTCTTCACCCGAAGTCGTTCCAGACAAGAGTCAGACAAAAAAAGCAACTCCCAACAAAATTACGTCTTCCACCTCCAATCAACGTTGTTGGGGTTTCGGACTACAATAAGTTGCATTGCTTTCTCAAAGAAACGTTAAAATCTATGTACAAGGTAACATCACTGCGCAACAATGTGTGGAAGGTAAACGTCGACAACTCCGATGACTATCGAGCATTGTCTGACAAATTAATCACCGAGTATATCCAATGGTTCACTTTCGAAAACAATTCAGAAAGACCATTACGTGTAGTAGCGAGAGGACTTCACCCTTCGTGCACTAAAAACGATATTATAAGCGACCTCCATGCAAAGGGCCTTAAAGTTCTAGACGTGGTAAATATTATTAAAAAAGAAAAGAGAACAAAAGAGAGGAAATCTTGGTTAAGCGGGGACTTCCACTGTTTATGCTTAGTTTCGATAAGTCCGAAAATAAAGAACATATCTATAGTATTAAAACTATTCTAAATATCGTGGTCAAAATCGAACCTGTGCGTAAGAACACAAGATCGATCCCGCAATGTAAGCGCTGCCAAGGCTTCAATCATACGCAGACTTACTGCCAAAAAGAACCGCGTTGCGTAAAATGTTCCGGTAAACATCTTTCAGAAGATTGCAACTTAATTAAACAACTTCCACCGTCTTGCATAAATTGCCAAGGAAAGCACCCAGCAAACTATCGCGGATGTGAAGTGGCGAAAGAACTTCAAAAATGGCGCGATACGCTTAAAAAAAACCTTACGTCCCAACCCAAAAGCAACTACAAATAAACCAAATATTGTTACAGAGAAAAAAAAACAAAGAAAATCCGTCGTGGTAAAGTCGAAGGATATAGGTATACAAAACAAGATCACAAAGGGAAAGCAGCCACCGATTGACGCGTTAACGTATGCACAAGCAGCATCGCAAGGAAATAAAAAAAGCGGTGTTACGCCACATCCAGTGGCACATGTTATCTCTCTTATTCTCACGACTCTTGAGGAGCAAAGCAGAACAAATAAATTTTTAATTGAAAAATTGAGCAATCTCGAGAAAGAAATGCGTAAAACTCGATTTCAGGCATGAATATGAAAGAAGTGCTTAAAATATTGACGTGGAACGCAAATGGCCTTATTAAAAAACTCGACGAACTGGAAGTGTTCTTACAAAAAGCCAACATTGACATTTGGTTGATTTCCGAAACTCATTTGAGGAAAGGACCTCGTGTGGAACTAAAGGGATACTGTGATGATCATGCATACCATCCATCAAAAAATGCCAGAGGCGGATCTTAATTGTTCATTAAAGATTGTATTGAGCACTCTATAAACATCAAGTTTGAAAGCGATGCAATGCAGTGTTCTTTTTTTTTTTATAATTTACGCACGCCTCAAGGGGTTTTTTATGATACCTTTTAACTGTCGCCAAGGCTTGGGCGGAAAGATAGAAGGAGGAGAAAGAAAGTTGTTGTGATATAGTGGTTTGAAACTCAGGTGTGTTTGGTTTCGATATTCACTCCAGGAGTGGGACTCCGAATAGGACGGAGCTTTTCTTCACTCGGAATGATTCAGGTTGTGAATTTTAACGGTTGTTTTTTGCTTGAAACTCTACAACAGCCAAATCTACATGTAAGTGTTATGACTTTAAACGCAGATTTTTCTGACTAAGTTCCAAGTACACAATGAAAAACTTGTCATGACTGGGATTCGAACCTTGAACGTCCGAGTGAGAAGCTATGGCTGGTACCACTACACCACGGCCACCCCCAAAGTTAAGTTCGGTTCGCGTTAAACATAACCACCTGCATTACAACATTGCATCCATTTATTGTCCTCCGAAATGCAAGCAACAAAAGAATGACTTTAAAGGTATCTTTGATTCACTCGGACCGAATTTTATAATTGGTGGTGACTTTAATTCGAAACATACCTTCTGGGGCTCAAGATGTAATTCAACGAAAGGCAGACAACTCTATGAAGCCGGTATGCAATGTAAAGTTGACTTTTTCTCGACAGGAAAACCAACATATTGGCATTCGGATATAACAAAAACCCCTGATCTTGTAGACTTCTTTGTCACAAAGGGAGCAGCCAAAACTTCTACAAATATCGAGGAAAGTTATGATTTCTCCTCAGATCACTCACCAGTCATTTTGACACTAATCATACTCTTAATTAAGAAAGAAGTGGCGCCAAAGTTATAATGGTCCCGAAACCAGGCAAATCTCTAAATGAAAAAAAGTCCTTACACCGATTACAACCGATCATTGAAGACAGGCGTCTAATTCCTGAACATCAATTCGGTTTTAGAACTAAGCACTCCGCAATTGACCCGGTTTTTAGAATTACGAATGAAATTGAGAAAGCCCTAGAGGGGAAAAAGATATGTTCTAGCGTGTTTCTTGACGTGTCTCAAGCCTTCGATAAGGTATGGCATGACGGCTTAAATTTTAAGCTAAGTCAGGTTCTTCCGAAAGGGCCGCATACGATTCTGAAATCGTACCTGGAAAACAGAATTTTTCATGTTAAACATGGCATCGAATACTAAGAATTTAAAGAGATCGCTGCTGGAGTTCCGCAAGGAAGTGTACTTGGCCCAGTATTGTT
Organism: Volucella inflata; assembly: GCA_928272305.1. Lineage (NCBI taxonomy): Eukaryota > Metazoa > Arthropoda > Insecta > Diptera > Syrphidae > Volucella > Volucella inflata. The sequence continues at coordinate 87,863,229 of OV743716.1, read as the reverse complement.
TTTACTCTATACTCGAGACATACCGGAAAAATTAAGTACCATAGTAGCCACGTTCGCGGACGACACGGCGGAAATAGCTACAGATACTTCAGTCGAGTTAGCTACTGGAAAGCTACAAACAGCTTTAGATAAAATCTACGAATGGACAAAGATATGGCGAATTGTTCTCAATGAGACCAAATCTACTCATGTTAATTTTACTTATTGGAAAATAAGCAACCTTCCCATTTTCATTAACTCGGTACAAATACCATATGCAAATGAAGCAAAGTATCTAGGAATGACACTAGATGTAAAACTGAAATGGGAGCCGCATGTTAAGAAGAAACGTGATGAAATTGAAAATAAATTCAGACAAATGTACTGGCTACTAGGAAGACATTCAAAGTTAAGCATACATAACAAACTGCTCATCTATAAGCAAGTGCTTAAACCTGTTTGGATGTACGGTATACAACTTTGGGGATGTACTAAACCAAGAAACCGAAATATTCTCCAAGGCTATCAAAACAAAGTTCTAAGACAAATCGTAAACGCCTCATGGTATATCAGAAACAGTGATATCCACAGATACTTAGGAATAGTTACCGTCGAGGACGAAATAATGAACTGTGCTCGCAAACTCCGTATTCGTCTTCATGGTCATTGTAATAATAAAATACTCCACATTCTGGACGAGAAAGAATAAGACCATTCGATCTGGCGCGATAAGGCCTATCCGCATATAATAGCGGTACTAGCAGGCGCTTTTGCTGGAAAGCTACCTGCCCCACGCGAACGTTATTTGAAATGGAAACTAGTTGATAAGGTAACTTGTAGTCGTTAAGAAGGGAGGCGTGTTTTTAGTGAGTAAGAATCTCACACTACTATGAGCAACGGGTTCATAGTGTCTATGAAGATTTTCACACCCACCCACCAAAAAAAAAAAATAATTATGATAAAAAATAATGGACCCAGTATTGAGCCCTCTATATTCCCAATACGAGAGGATTTTTCACCAACCACAACCCACAACCACAACCCACAACCGCGACCAACAAATCAAAATACCTTCTTTGTTTCTCAGAAAGGTTTGATTGGTTGACTGTGTCAAAAGCTTTTGAAAAGACAAGGAGGGAAAGATCATAGCTGATCCTTATGTCATTGAGAATTTCAACCATAGCTGTAGAACAACTATGGTTGGCTCGAAAACCAGACTGGACCGAGGCAAGTAGCTTATGATGATCTAGATAACTTGAGATTTGCTTGGCAAGGACTTTTTCCAAAACTTTTGAAAGGCAAGGTAATATACTGATGGGTCGAAAGTCTGCAGCCAAAGACGGTTGAGGTTTTTTCGGGACAGGAATTACTTTAACCAGCTTCCAACTAGACGGAAATGATGACGAAGTTTTGCAAAAATTTACTACGTGAGTAATTACACCAAGAATATGGGTTGATACCATTTTGACAAACCGGATGGGAACTCCATCCTCACCAACGGCATCTGATTTGAACGATCGAATGATATTAATGACATCAACTTCCAATACAGCTTCGAATTCGAATGAAGGTTGGGTAGGGAAGTTGTACTTTCTGGTTTTTCCAGGGATTTCGATGCGTTCCCAACCTAGATTAAAAATATCTTTTCTTAGAAAGTCTCGTCTCGAGTTGAGAAATTACGTGCTCGACAGAAGTTTACATAATTCAGATTTGTTGAATTTCGCTTCCACTTCGAATGGAGTTTGCTACGAACTTTAATGGCATTATGAACCTCAGACGTAAACCATGGACAAATTCTATTGCGCACTACCTTAGTTTTTAAAGGCACATGGTTATTGAATAGGTGAAGTATTTGCGATTGCAATAGGTCAACTTTATCACATACATCTGAGACAAAATAACAACTATGCCATGGGATTAAACTCGCCTTCACTTGCAGTGCGTAGTTATCTGCTGAAGCGAAATATCTGAATTGGAAAGATGATGGTTTCTAGGTACGAGATAAGTCAATATTATAGGTGCAGAAAATTAGATCGTGGTCAGTGACACCTTCTAATGACAACTGGTCCTGTAGTAACACATTTGACAGATCAGATACCAACAAAAAGTCCAGAAGATTTGGAGAGCGGTTAGGTGCGAAGCGGGTAGCATATACGTTAACAAAAGTTAACGCGGAACTTGCAACTAAATCTAAGAGTTAGTGAGATCTACTGTCATATTTGAAAAGATAAGCGTTAAAATCGCCGCATATTATTATGTGTTCATAATATGAGGAGACTTCTTGGAGTGCGAAGAACATAGGTTCAGGAGAGCAGCTCCGATTGGGACTATAAACAACGCCTATGAGGCACTTGGTATTGTCATCAGTAACTTCTGCAAGAAGATACTCAGTAGCACTAGCCTCGAATTTCGCGATTACATGGCAATTCAAGGAAATATTATAACAAAGAGCTGCGCCACCACCTATTGTACTCGTGATTCTATCATTCCTAACTATTATTAGCGAGAACAAATAAAAAGTAGCATAGTATTATTAATAGATCTACATTTAGAAAGCAATAGAAAGACGAAGACAGATAAACATTTTTTTATAAAACATACATACAAGCCAACCCTATAAGCGGAGCAGCTGCGATGCATTAAAAATGGGAAACTCGTTATGCACAAGTTCGTATAACGAAGAAGAGCAGATATAACCTCACTTATCTTGTTGTTAATTTCAGTTTTTGTTTTACTGATAAGCGATGAAATTTTTGCCATTACTACCATATCGCGTAGCTGCTCAGATAGAGATGGTTTTTTATCAGCTTTTTTGTCTGATGGGTGAGGTACATTTGTCCGGATTTGGATGGCGGGTGAATAAGATGGGGATGACTCCACACATTTCTCTTTAAGGCCTTGTTGGCGAGTGGTTGAAATGATAAGTTTTTGTTTCTTTTTTCCTTTACTTTACTTTTCTCTGATTGGACTTTACAATCACCACAACGTTCTTATTTGAAAAGGATATAGATGACTTAAAAATTTAAGGATAAATTAAATATTTTTGCTTGAATAACCGGTTAAAAACGATTTAATGTCAAGAGCGAATAATAAACACGTCTATACAATTGACATCTCAGTTATCAATTTGAGGTTAACTTGGTTTTAGCACCATAATTAGTTCTGCAGCTTTCCATTGCCACGGAAAGCATTCTAGCCTAAAAGCCGCGTTAAGAATATGTAAGAGCTTAGTGAGTGCTTTAAAGGGCAGCATTTTAAGGACGTCCCCGGTTATCAGATCGTATCCGGGAGCTTTTTCCGGTGTTAGGTTCATTATAATATTCCTTTATTCAGCAAGAGTTGCGTTTGCTATTGTAAAGTTATCAGACACCCTTTCTGATATACTAGTATAGTGTACTAGTGTTTGCTTATCAAAGGGCTTACAAGATTCTTCTAGAAAATACGCGAAGAGCTCCGCTTTCTTCTTATCCTCCCTCCGGCCATTCATTGATATTCATTTTGCTGGGGGGCGCTGGGGTTTTGGGCCTTTTGAAGCCTTTAGGTGCTGTCCAAAGCGAGTAATTCGTTTCCTTTCCTGCCGTCTCCTTGAGCAGATTACAAAGTTTATTTAGATGTCTTTTATCCTGCGGAGCTCGAGTAATTTGCCATTTCTTGCGTGCTTTCCTCTTTTCCCTAACCATTACTTTTATTTCTGGCGGGTAATTTGTGCTATTTTTTGTGGTTTTTTGTCGTTGATGAGATGCGTTGTTCCACGCAGCACATTGAACGATCTCCACGAAAGAGTCAACTTCGATTTCAAGTTCAAGTTGTGATCTTATTGATTTGTTTTATACCACGTTATCTTCGATTTTTTTTCCTGCATCCTTCCCAATTGGTATTTCTTCCAGTTAGTCGAAGCGGTACTTGTCTTTTTTGAGCGTGTCACTCATTGTCAGTATGACTAGAGTATGGTCGGAGGAAAGATCGAAACTTTCATCGACTTTTATATTGTATAATTGTTGTAGATTCCTTTAAAAACGAAAAATCAACAAGATCGGGTATTTTCATTGTGTCTGTCGGCTAATAAGTCGGTTTACCCGTGGAATGGAAATCACAGTTGTGTTCCATACCAGCTTCATAAACCAATTTAACACATCTTGAGTCCCAAAAAGTGTGTTTAGTATTAAAGTCGTCGCTAGAAAAATGGCAGAAAAAAAATTTCTTAGCAAAGAGTACATCTTTTTTTTTGTTGTAGAGTAATTCATACTGATATTCATTAAACTTAGACATCATTAATGTAATAGAACAGATATTCTTAGGCCGGAAACAGCCAGGCTACGTCAACTGGAACAGCAGTTTAGTAAAGATTGGAAAGTAAAAGAAGAATACACAAAGCTTATGAAGGAGTTTCTAGACCTTGGACATATGGTCGAAGCGCCTCCAGCCAACAATACCATAAGTGATGTCTACTGATGTCACGACGACAAAGCTCTCGGTTGTGTTTGATGCATCGGTTAAAACTACAACAGGCGTGAGTTTAAACCAACTCATGCTGGTGGGGCCCAAGCTGCAAGAGGATTTAACAACAATCTTATTGCGACAGAGACGTCATAACTACATTTTTACAGCGGATATAGAGAAAATGTACCGCCAGATAAAGGTCAACAACTACCATCAGGATTATCACAGACTCACCACTGTGACATATGGAACAGCATCGGCACCACACTTAGAGGTCAAAACCCTTCAATGATGAGCAACAAAGGTGTCCAATTGCATCGGACATCCTCATAAATTACTTTTATGTAGATGATCTGATGTCTGGAAGAAGCAAGTTGAGCGAATGTAAAGAATTCGCCCATTCAACTTGTGAAAAAAGCAGGATTCAATCTCCGGAAATGGGCAACGAACAACATTAAGCTACAACACAGAGAGGTTGATAATCGGGGGCAATGAGAAATTGGAAATTGAAATTAATAAAGAAGATACAATAAAGGCACTAGGTATACACTGGAGTCTTTCGTCTGATACACTTCAATTTAAAGTCAAGGAAAAACCAAATCAACACACCTTAACAAAGCGTGGCACACTTTCGGAAATAGCTAAGTTGTACGATCCGGGATGATTGGCACCTGTCACTATTAGGGCAAAACTACTAATGCAGGAACTATAGAAGACCAACTTACCGTGGGATGAACCTTTAACTTCATAGCTACAACAATCCTGGAATAGGCTCAGAAATAATTTGAACACTATTGAGACATAAAAATCCCAAGATGGATGGGAACTAACAAAAACACAAAGTTGACTTAAACGGATTTTGTGACGCTTAAGATTCCGCTAATGCTAAAGTAGTGTACTCGAGAATATCTCTTCAAGATATTTCATACCGAATAACATTGTTAATGGCAAAGGCAAAGGTCGCACCTATCAAAACAAAAATTACACTTCCAAAACTAGAATTGTGTGGAACTTAGTTGCTGTCAAAATTGCTCTGGGAAACGCAACAGGTATTCCGGACACGATTGGGAGATGTTTTTGCCTGGACAGATTCGACCCTAGCCGGGATTAAACCGGGACTATATCATGTGGAAGTTGTGTTGACCACGGTCAAGAACGGATGGATTACTAAAAGTGTTGTGGGTTGCGCGCTTTTATAAAGAACTATACCAACTAACTTAAATCATCTTTTCAAAAATGCATTGTTTAATTTGCAAAGAAAAAATTGTCCGAAGTGATGTATCTAAGATTACGTGTGGCGATTGCAGTTGTATATTTCACTGTGCGTGTGCGAACATTAATCCTAATGACTTTGAATACATGACCGCTAACAATATTAAATATCGTGGTGCAAAGTTAACACTCTGCGTCGAAAATCGCTGCAACCTCAACCGATAGCTCCAACAAATGCAACAGCAGGATCAATACCAGCTTTACAACAACAACGGCATCAACAACAACATGCTGAAGAGCAGGTAAAACGAAGGCAAGAAAAAACAACAAGCACTATGTGTTAGCAGCAAGAGTGTTCGAGAGATGCTCTACAACATGATCGAGCGCAAAACACACTGGGTGGTCAATCGCGGCCGCCGCCATCGTGCAGCTGTACTATTCAACACCTATATGACGAGATGTTTTGTATGAAACAAAATTAACAGCGAAATTCTAAGCACTGTTCAGCAGTTGAATAAAGAAATTGTGTCTCTGAAATCGAAGGTCAATGAACTTGAAGGAAAATTGAACTGGTGGGAGCAGAAGCAGCTTGAAAATGTGATAGAAATTGTTGGTCTAACAGAAGTAAACAACGAAAATGCAGGAGAGAATGCGCAAAATTTTTTTACCGAAGCATTGTACGTCTCTGTGTATTCGGTTGACATTAAAAAATGCTATATGAAAAAGTTCATTAAAAGAAATAAAACTGCATTCATCTCTCATCGACTGATTTTAAGCAAAAAATTAAGAAGAGCAAGAAAACCGGAAGGAAAAACTTAAATACGACAATATTTGGCGATACTGCTTACAAAAGTTCCAGGATCTATATAAATAATTGCTTGACGAAATATACCCGAATATTTATGGCAGCTAAAAAGTTAAGGGTTGAAAATAAATTTAAGTATTTATGGTACAAAAATTCACAAATTTTGTTAATGAAGGTGGATGGAGGAAATGTTGTTGCTATTAAATCATTTGATGATTTTTCTTTAATTAAAAACGATTGAGATTATTTTGAAGTATGAACGACAACTTTGATTTTTTTAGCAACAACTTTCCCTCAAGTTCTATAACTAGTTGTAATGAAAGCATTTTTCATGACAATTCAATTAAAGAAATTTGGATATATTCTTATGAGATCAAAGATTACGCTATCCCTGGCTATACTTTTTACGCAAATCCCAATGATTCATATGCAGCAGGTGGAGTGGGTGCCTTTATGAAAGATGTGTACAATGATTGTGAAATAGAGCGTTATAGCCTGTCGAGTGCTGGCATAATAAAAATATCTTTTTTATATGCAGTGAACATTTTACCTTTATTTGTGCATATAGATTTAAAGCACAGTTTTTAAACGTATTTCTTGTTGAGTTTTCGAATTTTTTTGTAGTGTAAAAAAGCAGCAAATCTTGTTGTTTTAGGGGACTTTAACTTGGATTTGTTAATCTCTTGCCCTTATTTAGATTCGTACCTTGCAATTACTGCCGAGCATAGGTTAACCTCCCTTGTTAATGAGATCACAAGGCCCATAGCTGGTACCTGTATTGATCACGTATTTGGTCGTTTCTCTAAAATTCTGCCTTATCAATGCTGCTATAAATCTTGACCTCAAGATCTCTGATCACTATATGACTGAAATCTTGCTCCCAATCATGGCAAGAAAAGAAACAAAAAAAACATTCTCCGCCTAGTCTGATAAGAAATAATTTTGAACACCTAAACAGAGTATTGCGCTATTATAATTGGGATGAGGTTAATAACGAAGAAGATGCATCTAAGGCTTACGATCTATTTGCAAAAATCTAAAAAAAAAACTCCATAGCCGCTTCCAATAGCATTTCTGTACAGAGAAAATCAGAAATAAGACTTAAACCATGGATGAACTTCTGTCTCCTTAAAATGTGTAGGGATCATTACTACCAAAACCAATTAATAAATACTCAAGGTGACCTTAAAGAAGAATGGAAGGTGGTTAATAGTATCATTAATCGAAATATTAGGAAAATTGATACTAATTTAACACTAATCAACGGTATTGTAAATATCTCAGATCCTTCAGAAGTAGCAAACGAATTCAATGAGTTCTTTGCTTCAGAAGGGCAAATTTTATTTCCGCGCGATTCACCAAACTTTTATTATCCTGAGCCTAGAAATGGTACTACAGAAAGTGTTCTATATGGAAATAGCTTCTATTTTGAGCCTATTTCGGGTCTCGAGTTATTGAAAACTATAAATTCCCTTAACAATTCGAATTTATGTGGTAGTGATGATATTTCTAACCTTGTCTTGAAAAAAATTGCCCTTAACATAGTTTATGGTATATATTTTAGTACATATTTTTAATTTGAGTGTTATAACTGGAATTTTTCCTGAAGAATTTTTAAAAAAGGAAGTAGAAAGGAAAAAAGTAACCACAGACCGATCTCGTTGTTGCCTTCTATTTCAAAAGTATTTGAGAAAATAATCGAATGTAAGATGTGATCTTAAATATAAAAAGTTTTTTAGTTTGAGCCAATTTGGATTTAGATCAGGCCTTTCCACTGAGGATGCCCTTTTGGAATTTTGTACCGTTGTACACAAAGGAATAGATGAGAAAATATTCTGCAGTGGGCTTTTTGTAGATACTCGTATAACCAAAGCCTTTGACATGGTTGATCACAGAATTCTTTTAAACAAAATGTACAAAGCAGGCTTCCGTGGCTGTATCTATGTTTGGTTCGCTTCCTATCTGAAAGACAGAGATAAAAAGGTCAAAATAGGAATCAGTCTTAGTAAATCTAAAACGATTGATATGGCGTTCTCCAAGGATCTGTTCTTGGGCCTATTCTATTTTTTTTACATTAATTGCATTTTTGAATTACCGTTTGCTGGAAAAGCTCAGGCATTTGTAGATGATTTGGGTATCACCTATAGATCAGCTAGCCCCCTATATAAATAACCTAGTGTCTTATATAAATCATCATCACCTACTGAGAATTTGGTTTGCTGCACATAAACTATTAGTTAGTAAAAAAAACTAAAATCGTGTTCACCCTTAATACGGAAGTGACCCGGATATTAATATTACGTTTCATGCATCAAACTGTCCAAGATAAAACCTGTCTAGTAATACGTGTTCTGTTCTTATTGCTAAGGACTCCTCTGATGTGACGGCCGATTGAAGCGTCAGTTGCTTTAAAATTGAAAATGTTGATTGCTTTAACTACAAAGGCGTTATAATCGATAGAACTTTCAGCTGGTCTAAGCATATCCTAAGTTTGAAGCAATTCCAGAACAAACTTCAGCAACTATCTGTCCTGCAAAAATGTGCAATAAGGAAAGTTTGTAATTTTCCCCGGCTAGCTCATTCTATGGGAATTCCAAGAAGAATGGGCTTGTCTGCAAGGTGGGCGTAACTTAGACAGGAGTAGAAAGCTGCTATCATCGAATCCTCTAATGAACAAAGATAACATTATAGTAGTCGGAGGTCGACTGGAATCAGACAGAATCCCAGAAACATCCAATTATACTACCGTACCGTAGTACGGAGAGCATATTGGGTAGAAAAGCATCATCCTAATACCTGGATAATTAGCATGCCCTTTAAAAGAAGTGTAGATGTTGTCTGTGACCAAGAAACGAACGAGATCTCATTGTTTGGCAGCGGAACCATAAGTCTACAATAAACCTGCATGATACGTCAAGAAAACATGATCATCATTGGGAAACGAATTCTGTCAAATCGATTTGAAGCATCGTTTTTGCAAAGAAGTATCATATCACAGCAGCTGACGAATTTCACGCACATGAGGCAAGAAACTCCAGTTCTACGACGAGATGTATTTAATTATATTGGCAATGTAAATAGCGCAGTAGAGGAAGACCGAGACTCAAGTGGCGCACGCAAGTTGAAGGGGACCTCAACTAGCTTAGCATGTAAAACTGGAGGCAGCTAGTAAAGGGTCGAGCTGGCTGGGGACGCTTGTTGACTGAGGCCTTGGTCCAATCCGGACTGCTGCTCCAATAAGTAACTAAGCAAGTAAGTAAAGATTCCTTATCAAGCAAATACCATTGATAGAATTGTCAATCATAAGTCCATACTTTCTCTAGCATTCATATGTGCTAAGTTATGATTATGTTTTATTATTGAGACATGGTCATTTTTGTCAGACATCTCTGAGAGCGAGATATTTTTCTCTAATAAATTTATTCTTAAAGTGCTCTCTTAGAGTATTTCTGATCTCATATGTGATTTCAGGTAAGGTGAGAAATGCTAAAATTCCTTCTTTGAAGAATTCTTTGAGTATGGGTATTAAATCTAGAGGTTTGTTATAATTGATTAGATGTCTAGTTTTAGTGGTTTTAGATTGCTGCAATATCTTTATTCAAAGTAATTTATTCCCCAAAGGGGAAATTTGCAACAGGCAGCAGGTTAAGTGTTCCCACTCTCGGCTACTAAGGTGGGGGTGGGTTTATGGTTGAAAAAAGGTAATATAAGGAAGTACCAAATATAGGCGCCATGCAATCTTTTTACAAGGTATTGCGAAACCTTTGCAGGAGACTGAAAAAGAAACGGTTTATCAGAAAAGTTAAACAAAAGGCTAGAAATCACGTTATAAAATGAAAATCTATTTATTTTAATTCTAGCGTGTTTCTTGACGTGTCTCAAGCCTTCGATAAGGTATGGCATGACGGCTTAAATTTTAAGGTTCTTCCGAAAGGGCTGCATACGATTCTGAAATCATTCCTGGAAAACAGAATTTTTCATGTTAAACATGGCACCGAATACTCAGAATTTAAAGAGATCGCTGCTGGAGTTCCGCATGGAAGTCTACTTGGCCCAGTATTGTTTTTACTCTATACTCGAGACATACCGGAAAAATTAAGTACCATAGTAGCCACGTTCGCGGACGACACGGCGGAATTAGCTACAGATACTTCAGTCGAGTTAGCTACTGGAAAGCTACAAACAGCTTTAGATAAAATCTACGAATGGACAAAGATATGGCGAATTGTTCTCAATCTGACCAAATCTACTCATGTTAATTTTACTTATTGGAAAATAAGCAACCTTCCCATTTTCATTAACTCGGTACAAATACCATATGCAAATGAAGCAAAGTATCTAGGAATGACACTAGATGTAAAACTGAAATGGGAGCCGCATGTTAAGAAGAAACGTGATGAAATTGAAAATAAATTCAGACAAATGTACTGGCTACTAGGAAGACATTCAAAGTTAAGCATACATAACAAACTGCTCATTTATAAGCAGGTGCTTAAACCTGTTTGGATGTACGGTATACAACTTTGGGGATGTACTAAACCAAGAAACCGAAATATTCTCCAAGGCTATCAAAACAAAGTTCTAAGACAAATCGTAAACGCCTCATGGTATATCAGAAACAGTGATATCCACAGATACTTAGGAATAGTTACCGTCGAGGACGAAATAATGAACTGTGCTCGCAAACTCCGTATTCGTCTTCATGGTCATTGTAATAATAAAATACTCCACATTCTGGACGAGAAAGAATAAGACCATTCGATCTGGCGCGATAAGGCCTATCCGCATATAATAGCGGTACTAGCAGGCGCTTTTGCTGGAAAGCTACCTGCCCCACGCGAACGTTATTTGAAATGGAAACTAGTTGATAAGGTAGCTTGTAGTCGTTAAGAAGGGAGGCGTGTTTTTAGTGAGTAAGAATCTCACACTACTATGAGCAACGGGTTCATAGTGTCTATGAAGATTTTCACACCCACCCACCAAAAAAAAAAAATAATTATGAAAAAAAATAATGGACCCAGTATTGAGCCCTCTATATTCCCAATACGAGAGGATTTTTCACCAACCACAACCCACAACCACAACCCACAACCGCGACCAACAAATCAAAATACCTTCTTTGTTTCTCAGAAAGGTTTGATTGGTTGACTGTGTCAAAAGCTTTTGAAAAGACAAGGAGGGAAAGATCATAGCTGATCCTTATGTCATTGAGAATTTCAACCATAGCTGTAGAACAACTATGGTTGGCTCGAAAACCAGACTGGACCGAGGCAAGTAGCTTATGATGATCTAGATAACTTGAGATTTGCTTGGCAAGGACTTTTTCCAAAACTTTTGAAAGGCAAGGTAATATACTGATGGGTCGAAAGTCTGCAGCCAAAGACGGTTGAGGTTTTTTCGGGACAGGAATTACTTTAACCAGCTTCCAACTAGACGGAAATGATGACGAAGTTTTGCAAAAATTTACTACGTGAGTAATTACACCAAGAATATGGGTTGATACCATTTTGACAAACCGGATGGGAACTCCATCCTCACCAACGGCATCTGATTTGAACGATCGAATGATATTAATGACATCAACTTCCAATACAGCTTCGAATTCGAATGAAGGTTGGGTAGGGAAGTTGTACTTTCTGGTTTTTCCAGGGATTTCGATGCGTTCCCAACCTAGATTAAAAATATCTTTTCTTAGAAAGTCTCGTCTCGAGTTGAGAAATTACGTGCTCGACAGAAGTTTACATAATTCAGATTTGTTGAATTTCGCTTCCACTTCGAATGGAGTTTGCTACGAACTTTAATGGCATTATGAACCTCAGACGTAAACCATGGACAAATTCTATTGCGCACTACCTTAGTTTTTAAAGGCACATGGTTATTGAATAGGTGAAGTATTTGCGATTGCAATAGGTCAACTTTATCACATACATCTGAGACAAAATAACAACTATGCCATGGGATTAAACTCGCCTTCACTTGCAGTGCGTAGTTATCTGCTGAAGCGAAATATCTGAATTGGAAAGATGATGGTTTCTAGGTACGAGATAAGTCAATATTATAGGTGCAGAAAATTAGATCGTGGTCAGTGACACCTTCTAATGACAACTGGTCCTGTAGTAACACATTTGACAGATCAGATACCAACAAAAAGTCCAGAAGATTTGGAGAGCGGTTAGGTGCGAAGCGGGTAGCATATACGTTAACAAAAGTTAACGCGGAACTTGCAACTAAATCTAAGAGTTAGTGAGATCTACTGTCATATTTGAAAAGATAAGCGTTAAAATCGCCGCATATTATTATGTGTTCATAATATGAGGAGACTTCTTGGAGTGCGAAGAACATAGGTTCAGGAGAGCAGCTCCGATTGGGACTATAAACAACGCCTATGAGGCACTTGGTATTGTCATCAGTAACTTCTGCAAGAAGATACTCAGTAGCACTAGCCTCGAATTTCGCGATTACATGGCAATTCAAGGAAATATTATAACAAAGAGCTGCGCCACCACCTATTGTACTCGTGATTCTATCATTCCTAACTATTATTAGCGAGAACAAATAAAAAGTAGCATAGTATTATTAATAGATCTACATTTAGAAAGCAATAGAAAGACGAAGACAGATAAACATTTTTTTATAAAACATACATACAAGCGGAGCAGCTGCGATGCATTAAAAATGGGAAACTCGTTATGCACAAGTTCGTATAACGAAGAAGAGCAGATATAACCTCACTTATCTTGTTGTTAATTTCAGTTTTTGTTTTACTGATAAGCGATGAAATTTTTGCCATTACTACCATATCGCGTAGCTGCTCAGATAGAGATGGTTTTTTATCAGCTTTTTTGTCTGATGGGTGAGGTACATTTGTCCGGATTTGGATGGCGGGTGAATAAGATGGGGATGACTCCACACATTTCTCTTTAAGGCCTTGTTGGCGAGTGGTTGAAATGATAAGTTTTTGTTTCTTTTTTCCTTTACTTTACTTTTCTCTGATTGGACTTTACAATCACCACAACGTTCTTATTTGAAAAGGATATAGATGACTTAAAAATTTAAGGATAAATTAAATATTTTTGCTTGAATAACCGGTTAAAAACGATTTAATGTCAAGAGCGAATAATAAACACGTCTATACAATTGACATCTCAGTTATCAATTTGAGGTTTACTTGGTTTTAGCACCATAATTAGTTCTGCAGCTTTCCATTGCCACGGAAAGCATTCTAGCCTAAAAGCCGCGTTAAGAATATGTAAGAGCTTAGTGAGTGCTTTTCAGGGCAGCATTTTAAGGACGTCCCCGGTTATCAGATCGTATCCGGGAGCTTTTTCCGGTGTTAGGTTCATTATAATATTCCTTTATTCAGCAAGAGTTGCGTTTGCTATTGTAAAGTTATCAGACACCCTTTCTGATATACTAGTATAGTGTACTAGTGTTTACTTATCAAAGGGCTTACAAGATTCTTCTAGAAAATACGCGAAGAGCTCCGCTTTCTTCTTATCCTCCCTCCGGCCATTCATTGATATTCATTTTGCTGGGGGGCGCTGGGGTTTTGGGCCTTTTGAAGCCTTTAGGTGCTTTCCAAAGCGAGTAATTCGTTTCCTTTCCTGCCGTCTCCTTGAGCGGATTACAAAGTTTATTTAGATGTCTTTTATCCTGCGGAGCTCGAGTAATTTGCCATTTCTTGCGTGCTTTCCTCTTTTCCCTAACCATTACTTTTATTTCTGGCGGGTAATTTGTGCTATTTTTTGTGGTTTTTTGTCGTTGATGAGATGCGTTGTTCCACGCAGCACATTGAACGATCTCCACGAAAGAGTCAACTTCGATTTCAAGTTCAAGTTGTGATCTTATTGATTTGTTTTATACCACGTTATCTTCGATTTTTTTTCCTGCATCCTTCCCAATTGGTATTTCTTCCAGTTAGTCGAAGCGGTACTTGTCTTTTTTGAGCGTGTCACTCATTGTCAGTATGACTAGAGTATGGTCGGAGGAAAGATCGAAACTTTCATCGACTTTTATATTGTATAATTGTTGTAGATTCCTTTAAAAACGAAAAATCAACAAGATCGGGTATTTTCATTGTGTCTGTCGGCTAATAAGTCGGTTTACCCGTGGAATGGAAATCACAGTTGTGTTCCATACCAGCTTCATAAACTAATTTAACACATCTTGAGTCCCAAAAAGTGTGTTTAGTATTAAAGTCGTCGCCAATTATAAAAGTAGATCCAAGCGAAATAAATATATTCTTGATAATATCTTCTGTGAGCTTGGATCGAGGAGGGAAATGGCTGAAACGGTAAAGGAATTGCGTTCGAATTTTACAAGTACAGCAATGAGTAGCACAGGCTCGAGTATTTTCATGTCTTCGTTATGCTTGATCGTTTCTTTGATATCTCTAGCATTTCCCGATGGGTGATACGCGTAGTAATCCTTGAGACCCCTTATTCTTGCGCGCGACCCATTTTTCAAGTGGGTTTTTATTGACAAACGTCAATATCATTGATATTAAAGAATATCACTAATTCATTGAGTTTGTCCTAAACGCCGTTAGCGTTCCAAGTAGGTAATTTTAGTTGTCCTTTCTTTATTTTTTCGGGTGAGTTCGTTTTTTATTGAACCTGTTTTCAATATTTGATAACTTTTCGCAAATAAGTTCGTTTACTTTGTTTCGCTGCTCAAGTTTCGCGAGTGTAATCGAAAATACTTGAAACGCAGAGTCCCCTGATTCATCGGCCCTTTTAGAATTTAGTTTTGTGGCTTGGGCATATGTTAGATTACGTGTAACGCTTGGGGGTCTTTCTTCAGACATTTTCGCCTTAATGTTTTTAATAACAGAGACATTTGGTTTTTCTTTTTGCTTTCGCCATTTTATCGAGTCTTTGCTTTTTTCGGGTCACAGTTTTTGAGGACTCGTTTTGCTCATTGAGCAACTTATTTTGTCTATTTTGTAGCTCTCTGGCTACTTCACATCCTCGGAAATAAGCTACATGTTTCCCTTTACATGTTTACAACCCTTTGAAAGATGAATTCCTGCGCATTTGAGGCAATGCGGTTCTCTATGGCAATACGCTTGCGTGTGGTTTAATCCCTGACAATGTTTGCACTGTGGAATTAATTTTGTGTTTTTACGCAAAGGCTAAATTTTAGTGACGATATTGAGGATTGCTTTTATGTCGCATATTTTTTTTAATATCCTCTGTTTTTTTTCGAGTTTTAGCATGAAAAAAGGGAGTTCTCGTTTTACCGCTATTTCCTTCCCTTATCCTTTCCCTTTTTCACGCTTTTCAATGTTTACTGAGTCAACGATTTTGAATCACTTGACTTGTAGCTCACTAATGATATCCTCTTTTGGACAAGACGGATGAAGTTCTCTGGTGACAACTCGTATTGGTCTTTCGAATTTATTCTCGAAAGTGTACCATTGGATTTTTTCTGTATTTGACTTCCGAGACAGTAGGCGACAGTTGTCAGCGTCCTTGACGTTAACATTCCATACGTTGTTGTTGTGCGATGTGACTGTATAGTCAGAATGCGGCAACGTGTTCATAATGTTTTGCAGTTTTTTGAAATCTGCAATCCTGGTAATGTGAATTGGCGGAGGTGGTCGTTGTTTATTTATCTGTTATATATCGGGAACTTTTTCTATTTTGTCGTTTTTTCCCGACTTATCTCCTATCACTTCACGTTGAGTGATCATTTTGGGAGACTTTTCGATTTTTGGCAGGAAGTTTTTGCAAAATCCAATCAGATTCGCGTCCTAAGTCTTCTTCGTCCGTTACGTAAATTTTTTTGTCCAACTTAACAGACACTTTTTCGTTTTCGGTGGCAACGTCATAGATCTTATCCTTAGCTTTGAGTTTTTCCAACTCTTTTCTAATCTCCTCGCAGATCGCTTCCATTTTGGTTAGCCTGGATCGAAGTTCCACACTTTCGTCCTTCAGACTATTTTCTCTCACTGTAGTCCATTGTTCATGTACCGACGCTTTCGGTGTAGTTGGACTTCTTATATGTTTTTCATTTATGTGAGATCTAGGTGGAGGTGATCTCGAAACCCGCGAACTCTTTTCTTTTCGAACGGGTTTATAAGATGCAATAAGTGGCTAGCCCCAGAATCCATCGAGCCGACCTCTAAAGAGGGTGGATTTTCCAGCAAAGCTGGTCCGCCACCTGGGGTATTATTACCTTTAGTTTTGTTCATTGCATTTTTTTATATACTCCACGCGCTCGGTATACAGAGGGTGGATTTTAGTCGCCTCTTACGACAGGCATGCCTACCTCGGGTATATTCTAACCCCTATCCGAAGGGGGAGATTAATGTTCGTATTTATCATTATTCTGTGATTCTTATAACAAACCAACTTTTTTTCTTCTCTCTTCTTTCCTTGGACTATTGTAGGTTTCTCATGTAATTATTTGTTTTATAAAGTGTGTCCCATATCTCACGCAAAAGTTGTTGCTCAAAACTGCAGATGAACAGATGTCACAAAATAATGGAAGAGTCAATCAAAATAATCAAAACCTTTGCATTTTTATCCAGAAATTAATAATATAAGTTCTAAAACCATTACTTGGTTCAAAGAGGGAGCTATTTTTTCATCTACAAATAATCAAGTAAGTAAAGTGAACGACTTGATTATCTCTAAATTAAAACACAGGCGCAAACATATTACCCTGTAGACACCGTGCTGGACCATGAAGAGGCTGTACATTTCCCAAAAGAATTTCTAAATTGCTTGCAGCCCTCTGGATTGCCTCCAAATAAATTGGTCTAAAACGAAGCGTGTCCTGTTATTTTATTGCGAAACCTTAATCCATCGAAATTGTGCAACGGTACGGTTAAACAGTCGTTCATTGAGCTCAGCGGAGTACATACGTGTTTCGGCTTTTTGTAGAAGTGAAAGTGGGTAAACAATTACCAATTACATTTAGAGACATATTGCATAAGAAGCTCGGTAGACCACCTGGTAGTGGCATCGGCTCATAAAGTGGGGGTCGTGGGTTCGATTCCCGAAAATTTAAAGTGACTTTTTATTTTTAAAAATAAATAAATTAAAACAAAATAAAACAATATACAGTCAGATTCGACGGAAGATGAGTGACGAGGAGCGGTCCGCTATTCCAATAGCGGGACCAGCAGATGACGCAATGTCATCCGATGACCAGGCCATAATATCGACCCGCAACATAACTGACAATGCAGATGTT
Organism: Volucella inflata; assembly: GCA_928272305.1. Lineage (NCBI taxonomy): Eukaryota > Metazoa > Arthropoda > Insecta > Diptera > Syrphidae > Volucella > Volucella inflata. The sequence goes on along the minus strand of OV743716.1, from coordinate 87,845,591 downwards.
ATGACTAAAAGGAGGAGGAAGCCAACTCCTAACTTGGTGAAGCGCCCTTCCATATCAGCATCTACTGAAAAGCTGCCTGGTAGAGCAGAGGCCAACAACATCGGCGAAGGCAGCCGTACAACAACAAAAAAGACACGAGAAATATAATGATGTGTCTGATATGTGTCAGACGGTGGAGAAGGCCACTACATGGGTGGCAATAATACATTCGGTACGCTGGCAGCCTCAGAGTCAGAAGACGAAGAGGATGAAATGAATGAAATAAACAGCAGCATTAAAGAGCTGCAGCGAAGAGTTCTTGCCATTAAAGCGAAACAAATGGCAAGGAGGGAGAAAGAAAGTAGAAGCGATCAACTGCAGCAAGGAAAAGAGACCGACGAGCCAAAATGCCGGCAACAACAACAAAGCTCAAATCAAAAGCAGCAGCCTAAGACAGAGCTTAAACAAAAAAACACAAGCAACCAAATAAGGAGCAGCAGAAACAGCAACAAACACAATACCAACTGCAGCAGCAGAAACAACAGCAGCAAAAACAACAACAACAGCAGCAGCAACAACAACAGCAGAAGCAGAAACAAAGGGTTCCACCGATAAACACATACAAAGTGGAACTCACTGTAACACAGTGGAACGCTATAATAAAATAAAAAGCTTGTTAAGGGATTCGACGACGGAGTTCTTCTCCTTCACCCCGAAGGGGGAAAAGCTGAAAACTATGCTGCTGAGGGGGTTAGAACCGTCTACTAGTCCGGAGGAGCTCCTCGCACTGCTCAAAGAGAAAGAGTGCGAAGAGCTCAAGTTCGTAGGGGTCAAGCCCTTCACCACAGCCAGAGCCAAAAGGGAGACACGAAAGCTACCGTTCTTCCTGGTTCAGCTCAGTCCCGAAAGCCGTCTGGATAGTCTAAGGAGTATCAATGTCCTAGACTACCAGGTGGTTCACTGGGAAAAAGTAAAAAGGCACGAAAACATTTTGCAATGTGTTCGCTGCCAAAGGTTCGGGCATGCCGCGTCGAACTGCGAAATGCAGCCTCGATGCGTTAAGTGCGGTAAGAACCACAAGTCTGAAGAATGCGCTCTAGGTAGGGATGGAGCGTCAGAAAAAAGCCAACTCTCTTGTGTTTTATGTAAGAACACGGGACACACCGCAAACTATCGGGGTTGTCCTAAGTTCCAATACATAAAAAGAGTAAATCTGGCTCGAAAGCAAAAGGTGGAAGTAAAGCGTCCACCTGTTCTACCACAAACACCAGCCGTTACTCCCCAGGTTACCTACGCCCAAATGGCGGCAGGTAGGGGAAATACGGCACAGCAAGCGAAGGTTGCTTCTCAGGCCTCAGCGCCTAGAGCACCGGAACCGGCAAATGACATGCTAGCTATCTTGCTATCTATCCAGGGGCAGATGGCTCAGCTGCAACGTCAAATTACCGAGCAAGCTAGCGGGTAGATCAAATATACGCGCTGCTGCCGAGCCTAACGCACCTTCAGTCGTAATGGGTACGTACGTGGCGGAGCAAACCCTGAAGGTCCTTGCAGTGAATGTTAATTCACTGATTAGGATTGAGCGAAGAGCCACACTGTTCAAGTTGCTTAAAGACCAAGCCCCTGATGTGCTTTTGGTTAGCGAAACTAAGCTAACTAAAAGACACAAAATGAGGCACAGAAGGTATAAAATTATGCGTAGAAATCGACCCAACTCCATACAAGGAGGAGGCGTTGCTATCTTCGTAAGAAAAGGTATACGTTTTAAAAGAATATACAGTCGTGTAGTGCGTAGGTTTCAGGTGCTAGAAGCATGCATCATGTATATCCCTCTCCGCAGTGGAAAGCGGTTATACATGGTGTCTGTTTATGCGCCTAAGGCTACTCAATCCACCCTATTCATCTCAGAGCTCGAGACACTTTTTCGATTCCTGAGACTGGAATTGGAGGAAAACTATTTCATTATCGGCGGAGATTTCAACGCCAAACACAGCGATTGGGGAAATAATACACCAAACACTAGAGGGAACCTGCTATTCAATTGGTGGGGTCAGCACAGTGTGATGTACCGACTCGGCCTAAAGGCGACGGATAGTCCGTCGTTTCCTAGACACGGCTCCTATTTGGATCTCCTGCTGTTTGACACACGAATACAACTGACAGGTACGAACCAACAAACTGTAAACTGTCTTCGCACTTATGTGTATGACAGTGACCATTGCGGTCTTAGTACCGAAATAACCGTTCCGAACGAAAATGCGGAATTGAATGAGTATGTTCAAAGGCATTCCTACAATTATAGTAGAGTGCGTTGGACACACTTCTCCAGGACACTGACAAGAGCACTCTCCTCGAATTCGCTCTACCCACCGTCCAACAGAAATCTGTCAAACGAGGAGATTGACAGGTATCTAAAACTAATGGACGAGACAATTAAACGGACTATGGGCAAAACAGTACCTCAATATCAATACACTGACAACGAAGACTTATTCCGCAACGCAACTATTGACGCACTTCACCGACATAAAAGTAGACTACTCTCAAGACTGAAGACTTTGTACAGACAGTTTACTGACAGACACAACCCGGAGATTATGACATTAAAGTCGTCGATCAAAAACCTCCAAACATTAATAAAAGAAAATTACAGGGCTTCTGTAAGTTTGTATTGGAACAACAAAATTCGGGCTGTAAACACCAGCAACCCGAATATGTTCCCGCAAATAAATAAAATATTTCGGAGGAAAGATCAAAACGACCTTTCATGTCTAAAAATCGCCCGAACGACTGACAACGAACGCATACTCTCAACAGCAGGCATAGATCCAAATGAAGCTGTTGATGATGACAACTTCTTTGTGATCGAAGATCCACAGGAGAAGGTCGAGGCTATAGGAGCGACTTTCCAGGAAGTGTACAAGACAAATGACATCATTGGTCCCAACCACGACCTGGAAAATCGAGTCCTTGTGCACAATTTCTACCTTCGAAATGAAATAGTGAACTTGCGAATTGAGAACTCGGGTTTCACCCAGTTCAGTGACGATAATATGGCAAATAATGTCATCGCCAATGAAAGGGAGCAACCCCCGTTCATTTCGAAGGAAGAGCTTCAAACGATCTTCGACACAATAAGAAGTAAGAAATCAGTGGGAACCGATGGAATACCGAACATTGTGCTTCGACATCTCCCACTAGAAGCGGTGGACATTTATACCACCCTGTTTAACAATGCAATGAATAATGCACATTATCCAGCGCATTGGAAAACTGCGGTGGTACATCCTATCCCCAAAAGGGATAAAGACACCTCCAATCCGGCGAATCTCCGGTCGATCAGTCTCCTTCCAAACATCAGTAAGGTTTTCGAAAAGTCATCAATAGAGTCCTGACTTAGTGGGTTGAGGACAGAATTATAGTTCCGGATAATCAATTCGGTTTCAAGGCGGGGCATGATGTTATTCATGCCGCGTCTAAATTGGTTTCTGATGTCCAATGGAACAAAGCCAAGAAACAATGCACGGGTGCCTGCCTGATTGACTTGGAGAAGGCTTTCGATACCGTATGGTTAGAGGGACTCTTCTACAAGTTGGACAGACTGGGCATTAGTAAACCACTGCTGTATATTCTTTTCAATATGCTCACAGATAGACAGTTCATCGTGAAAAATGGCGATGTGACTTCTACTGGTACATTCAACATTAAAAACGGTTTGCAACAAGGTGCGGTCAACTCGCCAATCCTTTTCAACATTTACACAAGCGATCTGATAGGTTCACTTCACCATGCCATAGCGTACGCAGACGACTTAATCGCGTACAGATCAGGTCCAAAGATTGAGGTTATAAACATTCTTTTGCAACGTGACTTCGATAAAATTAAACAATACTGCGACGACTGGAAGTTGAAGATCAACTTTCAGAAGTCGGAAACCATTCTGTTTAGGACGCCTTTGTCTGGGGCCTCTGCGGATACCAGAAAGAATTGGCGAAAGTTTCAGATCGTGGGACAACACGGGCAACCACTTGTTTGTCGAAATGTAGTCAGATACCTTGGGATCTGGCTAGATCAATATCTGTATTTTAACAAACATATAGATGTTGCTCTGGCCAGAGCCAGAGGTGCTTTTGCCCTTACAAAGAGACTGTTTTATAGCAGACAACTCGATGCGAGGGTAAAGGTGATCTGCTACATGGCCCTTATTCGGCCTATGCTTACATTTGGTTGTCCCGTGTGGTTCAACGTGAGAACAAGTCTTTTGGAAAAGATTCGGGTGTTTGAGAGGGCTTGCCTTAGGGCTTGTCTTCGCTTGTACAGAACACCAGAGTCTGAGTACATAAAATTCTATCCTAATGAGGTCTTGTACAATAGGGCGAACCTAATACGAGTGGACAATTTTGTTATTAAGTTGATTCGAAGGCACATTGCAAGAGCAATGACCTCGTCGAACAACCTGATCTCTGGGGCTTACTACCCCAATTATATGTATCACGAGAGAGTTCGCTTTGACGGCTTTATTCCTCCAGAAGCGTTCCTCTACCTCGATAAACAAGGTCTGATCCATCTTCCACGTCGCTCGAACAGCTGCGGACAGGCGACTCAACTACGACAGAGACGTCGCACACGGCAGTGCGGAGCGTCTCCGGTTTAGTAGGGCGGTAGGGAGTCGCGACATGAGGGATGTTGCTCGGCAGCACCAACAATTTTGGTGGCTTGCAGAAGAAGGGGAAGCTCCATCATCGAACTCCTCCAGTGCAGGGTAGCTCCATTAGGGAGCAGAGTTAGTCAGTCTAATCTTTTTTAACCGTGGCCGGCTTACATAGGTGTAGGTAGGGTTAAGGTAGTTTTAAGAGTAAAAATTATAAAAAAAAAAAAATAAAAAAAAAAAATAAAAAAAAAATAAAAAAAAAAAAAAATTATATAAACAACAGAGATGGGTAACATCTAATAAAAGTGGTAATCCACACCAAAAAAAAAGAAATAGTACTTAAACTATACAATAAGTTAGCTTAAGTAGGTTAAGTAGATTGAGATTTATTTTAAGTAGTCTTTAAGTTTTAGTTTATAAGTTTTATTCTAAGTAGAACCAAAAAACAAAAAGTACATTTACTAAGTTTTTTATTCAATAAAATTATTTTCTTAGTTTTAGGCTTAAATTAATTAACGAAAAAAAGTACTGTACGGAACGTCGAAAGACATGTAGATAAAGAATTATGTTTAACTTAGAGTGTCCGCATGGGGCCAGTAAGTTAGAATAAGATAGTTTTCTAAGTTATTTAAGCTAATTTTTAAGCGTTTTTTTGTATAACTTGTAAGAATTTCTGAAGTTAAATTAATAAAAATGCATTGAAAATGAAATGAAATGACGGTACGGTTAAACGTCTAAAAGCTTTTACTATTGATCTTCCATTCCAATTCAAAAGATTCCAATTTCCAGTAAAATTGTCATTTTCAATTACTAGACCTAAGCGTAAAGTGCCTTTTCCATGCACAGCTACACGTAGCTCTTTCGCTCATCACAAAATAAAATTTGTTCGTATTGTGTTACCAAAAGTCAGCCGCAAACATTGTTAGTAAACAAATTCTATAATCAAAGGCAGTACTTCACATTCTTCACGTATTGTTTTCTAAATTACACACGTGCGGGTCGCTAGTTATTAATATATAATGGAATATTATTTTAAGCTCGTTACTCTTCTCACTTCTTTCTTTTTGTACTTTCTTTCACAGTCTTTACCTCTATCTTAACTTACTCTCCTCTCAAACACTTTTCACTATTTTTATATATTATTTATATTCATTATTATTTTTTTATTTTATTTTGTTATTTAAAAATAATTCTACTTATTCATCTTTATATTTGTATATGTGTATATATATTTATGTATATATTTATATATATTTGATGTGAAAAAAAACACAAACATCCTAATAAACAAACAAACGAAAAAACAATCCTTCCTTTTTTTTTTTGCGTCTACTCCGGGGACTTGATTCGTTTTTGTCATGTTTTATTATCTATTGCTGTTTTCCTTGTTATATCTTACGCGAATGGATTAAGTACAGTTTTTCGAAGATCTTTGTAGCTTGGTCTAGTGCGCGAACAGACCTAAAATTGATTTTCATTCCCTGGTTTTTCATTCATTCAACAGCTGGCTTAGCATTTTAGTGTTTTTTTTTTTATTAAAAACTGCGTTCTGGTTTGTTTTTATTTCGAAATTGAAATTTTTTGTTACTCCATTTTGCGCAAAATACATATGCGTAATTTTAGTAGAAAGTAAGTACATAACCCAAAGCAGTGCTGTTTGGCAAATCAAAAGTAATTTACGTGTTAATTACAACAATAACAACTGTGAGTTTTCATTTATTTTCTTAAATAACTTTAAAACTATTTATTTTAAAATTATAAAAAAAAAATTTATTTGAGACCTTCCTTTAGGTGACGCTGTAGTCCGGTGGACTTTGGTCTCAATCAGCAATCGTGTCCGACTAGCTCGACCTTTTGTTTCCACTTGCGTTCCCTTCCTAAGTCTCGTTCTTCCTCTGCTACGCTGTCCCTCGGTGGCGAACTTGACGACTTTTCGAACCGGAGCATTGGTATTCACCCGCTCTACATGAGCCAGCCATCTCAGTCGTTGGATCTTTACTCTTCTTTCAGTTCGTCGTTGTACCTCCTCCTCCACTCACCGTTAAGGGAGACGGGACCGGAGACCACTCGAAGAATTTCTCCCTCAAAGCAGCCAAGAGCACCCTCATCCATTTTTGATAATGTCCATGTCTCTGCGGCATAGAGCAGGACTGGGATTATTATATGATATCTTTTGTTGTTCGGGAGACGGAGAGTCAATTGCCTTCTTAGCCCAAAGAAACAGCTATTGGCAAGAGTTATGCTTCGTTTGATCTCTGCGCTTGTGTCGTTGTGTGAATTTATAGCGGAGCTTAGGTAGTTGTATCTATCGAAGATGACGTTCTGTCTGATATGTCGGTGTTGAGTGTTCTTTTTGCTTGATTCTTGCCCTCATTTTCATTACTTTCGTCTCAATATTCACGAAAGCCCCAGCAACATCACACTGCTTTCTTCTGTTTATGTCAATATCGTCGGCGTATACTAGTAATTGGACGAACTTTTGAAAGATTGTGCCTCTTGTATTTTCGCAACTGATGCATCTATAGTTGGCGCTTTCGATCAACCATATTTTAGAGATGAGTTGGTGTATGCTTCTTGCCAAGTTATCGCCTGCTGCTTTGAAAAGCTCGGCAGTGAGGCTGTTCACTCCAGCAGCTTTGTTGGACTTAAGCTTAGATACTGCTGTCTTCACTTCACCTAGGTATGCTGGAAGGAATTGTTGGTCTACAATCTTGTTCCGCCTGACAGCGGTATTTGTTTCATCATCGCCGTTATACAGACTACGGAAATGATCTTTCCAGATTCTCAGCATCGACTGCCACTCTATTAAGATGCTCCCTTGTTCGTCTCTACAGGCTTCGATTCGGGGCTTTTTTCCGTGGTATATTCTATTTACAGCTTTTGAATCTCATTCCAGTAGTAGCATCTCTCAATTTCCTCGACCGCACGCTTCTCATGTTGCTTCTTTTTCCTGCTGCCCGTGCTTGCCGGCATTCGTCATCAAACCAGACCCATACAATAAGCTTTTTCGTTTCATATGGCACACGGTACGGTGTGGAATTATTTTGTTTTAATTTTCTAACTTGCCCGCCAAAAATGGCAACTATCTTCAAAATTTATTACGTTATGCGTCCTTATTTTGGTCACAGAAACACATATGTGTACCAAATTTGAACTTAATTGATCCATTAGATTCGGAGCAAACTAGGTATAACAGACGGACAGACAGAGGAACAAGTGATTTTTCTTCGGACGTAAGGACCCCTAAAAATGTCCAAAATTCGCTTAAGAGTTCATCATTAAATCATAGTAGCACAGATATGTTTATGGAGTTTGGTGGTAGTGCATCGGTCGGGTGGTGAACAAATTTAAATTAGCCGTGTTTTTTACAAATCCGCTTAGCAGTCATGTTAATACCCGGATAACCATTGTGTTGTAATTTTACAAAAAATTAGTTTAAACTTTAACCATCGCTACATTCGCACCCGGGTACCCACAACATTTTTATATTTATTAAGGCATGCAAGTAAGCTTTATGGTAAAAATAGAGAAAAATAATATCTTTGTTTCTAAAAAAATATTATTTATTGCATTTAGTGCAGCTCTTATGTTCCAGATAAGTAGGATTTCGTAATAGCACCTGTCCCTGACTTACAACTGAAGCTTTCGCGACCATCAATCCTCGTTATAAGCTTTACAGTAAGTGGATAATTAGTCCATGCAATTCCAACTGGCTCGCCTAGCAATACGAAATCATTCGACTGTTGTGTTACGGAACTCCAAAATAATTTACTACTCCTCTAAACTGAAAACCCATCTTCACCTTAAAAAGCTTTGGAATAATCTGCGACGAACTGGTGTTTCCAGTGCAAAAAGTAATTTTAAATGTGAATGCTTTCTAGAGGAGAAATCTCTTAGATAATCCTAATTCGCTCTTGCACTCAAAACGAAGTTTTGAAATCGAATCGGTTAACGAAAAGGATGTCGTAAACTGTGTTGCAGTTATTAAATTAAATGCTTTTAGCCAAGATGGGATACCAATACGATTTGTATTATGAACCACTGCATTACTACGTCAACTTTCCAAAAATCTTGGAAAATAGCTCAAGTTGTACCTGTTGTACCGTGCTTGTCAAAAGTCTCTGAGAAACTCATAGCAAGACAGGTTATTGAACACTTATCTCCCAACAGCAAACGGGTTTTAGGTCTAACCACAGTTGTTCTTCTGCGTTGCTTAGTATTTAAAAAGACATAGGAAAAGAATTTGATAACGGATGTGTAAAGCTTCTTTGTCTGCTTGATTTTTCAAAGGCTTTTGACAAGGTTAACCATAAATTTCTTGCTGGATATTAAAACATCGCTTTGGTTTTAGTAAAGATTTCAGAAAGTAATAACTTCCAATTCTTCTTCCACTTTTCTGCCAGTAAAACAGGGTGTGCTACAAGGATCAATACTTGGTCCCATTACCTTTTCAGGATACGACCACATGAACTGCGCAGTAAGGAGGATTTGTGGATGCCTGTGAAAACTGTGACTAAGTGCAGATTTTACTCCTACTACCGCTAAAAGTAAATTTTTTATAAGTCTCATCCTAACCTTAACTATATACTCGTATGCTGAGCTGGTATATTATAATGTCGACTCCTTATCCCAGCGCAAGCTTCTTACGATACGATAAGATATTGTAATATTTCGGCTAGGGTTCGAAATGATAAAACCTTATTCTGTTTCAAAACACTCTATTTATTATTATTTAAATACAACTTTCAATCAATTCACAAACAATTTCACTTCTAATTCACAATTCAAATCTCTTATCTTTCACTTAATAAGACTTAGGTCCTTTTCCATCCAAAAATCAACTTATCGTCCGCAGTTTCTCATCCTGTATTTATACCACATTTGTCGGGTTCTAGTTCTTTCTCGTAACTTCTGGTTTGAAACTGGGGAAATAACTGAGCTCTCCAACGTGGAGAGTTTGTATGATCCTAAAACTATGCAACACTGGATCCTTGATTTAATCACATATATACCACAATATCCCCCTCTTAAACTTGTTCGTCCCAAACAAACTCTTCGACATTCTGCCCAATATAGCGATATATTCGATCCACATGAACCACTTTCATCTTGCCTCTTCCTCGTTGAATGCGATAGACAAAATCGTTGTTGCGTTTTACGACTTTATATGGTCCTTCCCAGTCTTGCTGTAATTTGAGTGATACGCCTTTCGTCTATCAGGGTTATAAAGCCACACTAGATCTCCTTCCTGGAATCCCGTTGTGGTCGCGGTCATGCGGTCACTGGCTATCTTGATCTTATCCCTGGTTCTTTGGTGCACGTCCCTAATAATCCGTCTGAGGTCTGCGACATAGTCGTCTTTATTTCTGTTCTCTTCAGACGGCGGTGATCCAAACATCAATTCACTAGGTAACCGGACTGTTCGACCGAAAAGGATTTTCGATGGAGTGTGACCTGTGGTGTTGTGTACTGCACTCCGATAGGCTAATAGAAACATTGGAATTTGCCTATCCCTATCGCATTGCTTGTCGCCAACGACCTTTGATAGGTTTTCATTCAAGGTTCTGTTGAAGCGTTCTACCATCCCGTCCGATTGTGGGTGGAGCGGTGTTGTTCTCGTCTTTTTAATCCCCAGTAGCTCGCACACCCCTTGGAAAATCTTAGACTCGAAGTTACGCCCTTGATCCGAGTGCAATTCAATCGGTACGCCGAATCTTCTCACCCAGTTGTAAACGATCTGCTCAATCACGGTTTTGGCTTCTTGGTTAGGGATAGCAAAAGCCTCAGGCCACTTGCTGAAGTAATCCATAACAACAAGAATGTAGCGATTTCCATTTTCGGTTTCAGGAAACGGTCCTGCAATGTCAACTGCGATTCTCTCGAATGGCGCTCCAACGTTGTATTGCTGCATTTTGGCGTGATTTTTACCCTCGGGCCTTTACTGGCGGCGCAGGTGACACACTTTCTTCACCAATTTTCGACATCGTCCTTGGCATGCACCCAATAAAAACGTTCTCGCACCTTTTCTAACGTCTTATTCACACCCAGGTGACCTCCGGATATTCCATCGTGCAGTTCCCTTAGCACGTCAATGACTCTCGAAATTGGCACAACGAGCTGCATCACAAACGTCTTTCCATCCGAGCTTTCCCACCTTCGCCTCAAAACACCATCTTGAACATGAAGCGAGTCCCACTGTGCCCAGTACGCCATTAGTTCGCGACTTTTATTAGATATTTCCTCCCAATCTGGTTTTTCTTCGTGTTCTTTCCAAGCGAGTATTGGCTCGATATCCGGATCCTCTTTTTGGGCGTTTCGCATTTCACTTTCATTCCAACCGTCAGTGGGCTCAGTTCTTAGTCAGCTCAATGTTTGCAATCAGATTTGCAAGGTCGCCGGGACAGAGCATCCGCATTACAGTGAAGGCTTCCCTTTCGATGGTGTATCTCGTAGTCGTTCAATCCACCTTGCGACTTGTCCTTCAGGATTTTTAAATTGCAGTAACCACTTCAGATACGCATGGTCTGTGCGAAGAATGAATTTTCGTCCGTACAGGTACTTATGGAAATGCTTTGTTGCCAAGACCAAAGCAAGAAGTTCCCGCCCGGTAACACAGTAGTTCCTTTCCGGTTTAGAGAGCACCTTACTAAAGTAGGAAAGTACTTTTTCTTGCCCGTCATGCATCTGCGAAAGGACAGCTCCAATTCCGACGTTACTGGCATCTGCATCCACAATAAATATTTTTCCTGGAGTAGGGTACGCTAGGGGCATCCGTGCGGCATCGGATAAAGAATAGTGCCGCAGTGCGTCCCAGCTTGTCGTAAGAGGCGACTAAATGGGACACCAATCATATACAGGCAACTATGACACCAAAAATGAGCCTGTGACACTTTAACACCTTAAAACCTTCCCACAAGTTTGTATGCAATCAGTGGGTTCCCACGTCTGGAGACTACCGGTGGGGTAAAAGAACAGTCAATCAATTCGAAATGAGCATACAAGTGTCAAACCACTCAAACTTTAAACTTCATGGAAATGATCGCAATTAATAGCACTACCCCGCTGGGCACCACGGTTGCAACGCACTCGGGTGATCCCAGAGCAAGCAGAAGTGCTTGTGTCAGAGCCCGACGGATTCCGGGGGCGGGCAAAATTAAGTTTCCAAAATATTTTCCTAAACTTCGGTTTGCAAGTTGGAACGTCGGATCGATGACCTCAAAAAGTTTAGAACTGGAAGCGATTATGCGTCGCAGAACTCTACAAATCCTGTGCGTACAGGAAACGAAGTGGTGTAATACAGGAAATAAAGCGCGTTTTCTAGATTTAAAAACTAAGGCATTTAAGATGTTCTACCATGGAACGGTCAATGGACGAAACGGTGTTGGAATCGTTATTGCAGCGGATCTTCTAAGCAACATCGTTGGTATCTTGAAAATAAGCGACCGCTTGATAAGTGTTAAACTCGTCATACACAATGAAACGTGGAACATTGTTAGCACGTACGCTCCACAAAATGGATGTGACCAATCGGAAAAAGATACATTTTGGTCAGAGTTCGGTAATTTGCTCAGAAATATACCTATCGATGAGATGCTCTTCGTAGGCGGAGATTTAAATGGCCACGTCGGAGAAACAAATGTTGATTATGAGGACTGCCACGGCGGTAAAGGCTTTGGAACCAGAAATTCAGCTGGCGAAGACATCCTTGTAGCGTGTAGGGCGTACGGCTTAACCGTCTTAAATACAATGTTTATTAAACATCAACGACATCTCATCACCTATAGCAGCGGAGGCCACGAAACGCAAATAGATTATCACCTCTGCAAAATATCGATGAGAAACCGTGTTAAGGACTGTAAAGTAATACTTGGAGAATCGCTAGTAAGCCAACACCGTCTGCTCATTACAGAATTTTTCACAGCGGAACCACCGAAAACACAGGCATCGTTTGGGAAGCCAAAAATCCGGTGGTATAATCTATCGAAGGAACGAAGCGCAGATTTATCGCACTGGCTAAAGAAGTACTTCAAAATATAAATGGTATAGCAGACTCACTTAGCCCGCAAGAAATGTGGAACAGCATGCACGAGGAATGCATAACACTCGCAAAGTCCCATCTGGGGACTATATCGAAATACCATTACGTCGGCAAAGAAACATGGTGGTGGAATGACGAAACCAAACGAGCTGTGGCCGACAAGAAGAGTGCATTCCAAGCGTGGACAAAATGCGATCGGAGCGACGATATCGAAAAAGCTCGACTGGCTCTTGAATACGAGCGTCTTAAAAAGATCGCAAAGAAAGTCCTGGCTCGAACTCGAGCGGCAGAAGCGGAAAACCTGTACCAGGAGTTGGAACAAATATCCTCACGATCGGTGGATAGAAGACAAGCTATCCAAGAAGTTCAAACGTCGTACAGTACTAAAATGCCAAATATTTTTAAGCTCGCTGCACAGAGGAGAAAAAATTCAATGGGAATAACCTCGCCGAAATACATCAAATTTGTGACCGGTGGCTTGAATACTGCAAGGAGTTGCTTAACAAACAGTTTCCACGTGATATCGTGCCGACAGCTGGTCTATTCGAGGACAAAGTTTCGGACTTTTCAATCGAAGAAATAAGTATAGCAATTGGAAAAATGAAGCGGGGGAAAGCGGCGGGACCGGACAGCATTCCATCAGAGTTTTGGTCGAAGATGGAGGGGATCGGCAGCGTTTGGCTATCGAAACTTTTAAATAAATTAAAATGTGGACAACCTATGCCGAATCAATGGAGAAGTAGCTTCTTGGTTCCATTATACAAAGGAAAAGGCGACACTTGAGATTGCAACAACTACCGTTCAATCAAGCTTATGTCACACACAATGAAAATCGTCGAAAGAGTCTTAAACGAACGTCTTCGGCAAATAATAAAGCTCGATAATAGCCAGTGTGGATTTGTTGAAGGAAGATCGACAGTGGACGCTATCCAAAGCCTACGAATAATAATGGAAAAGCACCGAGATTCGTCTAAGGATTTACACATGGTATTTATCGACCTCGAGAAAGCATTCGATCGAGTGCCTAGGGATCTCATATGGGCCGCGCTGAGGTCTCCAAACGTACCGGAAACGTATGTTGTACATGTAATACAAGACATGTACGGAAACGTGAAAACTGCGGTTAAAAGCTCTGCTGGACTAACGACAGAATTTCCAGTTAATGTCGGAGTGCATCAAGGAAGCGTACTTAGCCCTTTCCTCTTTAACGTAGTATTAGACTATCTTTTAAAAGACTGCATGCGCGAAGCAAATGTAACGCCAATTCTCTTCGCTGACGACGCAGTTATACTTAGCGATAACGTCGAAGATTTACAGAACGCCTTAGATTCATGGAGAAATGCGCTAGAGAGAAACGGGTTTAAAATAAGTCGTTCAAAGACGGAGCATTTGACGTGCCCATTTGCGCATCCGTTGCGACCTGTTCCGGATATAATGTTAGACGGGATAGTTCTTCCGAAAAGCACTATCTTTAAGTACTTAGGATCAATCGTTAACATGGAAGCGAAATGTGACGACGACGTAAACCACAGAGTGAGTGTGGGATGGATGAAATGGCGGGAAAATTCGGGAATCTTTTGCGACCGAAAATTTCCACTTAAATTAAAGGGGAAACTCTACACCACGGTTGTTAAACCAGTTCTTATATACGGTTCACAGTGCTGGACAATGTACGAAGCGTTTAAAAACAAAATGACGGCAGCTGAAATGAAAATGTTAAGGATGTCTAGTGGAGTCACTAAACACGATTGCATTAGATCTACGCGTATAAGAGGAAGTCTACATATAAAGAATTCGGTAACCGAACAGCCTGAGGCGAATAGAATAAGTTGGTATTGCCACGTTCAAAGAAGATCTGCGGAAAATCCGGTTAAAAAGGCACTATCAACTACGGTCACTCCAACTGTAAGAAAACGAGGTCGGGAAAAGAATTCCTGGATTTCTCAGATGGCAAATGCGCAACAACGCCTGGGGCTTACCACTGAAGCGATCCAGGACCGAGCATTATGTAGACGCGTTCTGCGGTCTGCGACATTAGCCAACCCCATAAGCGGAGCAGCAGCGATGCAGTAAAAATGGGAAACTCGTTACGCATAAGTTCGTATAACGAGGAAAGGGTTAATAAAAGGATAAGAAGAAGGGTACGCTAGGGGCCTCACATAGTTGTTGTTTGAGAGTTTTGAAGCTGCTTTCGCATTCACTTGACCATTTGAATTGTTTTCCTTTTTCTGTTAGTTGATACAAACTCTTTGCAATCCCAGCAAAATTCTTCACAAACCGCCTGTAGTAGGTAGCGAGTCCCAGAAAGCTTCTCAGTTGGTGTTTGTCTCTTGGGACTGGCCGATTCTTCACCGCTTCGATCTTTTCCACGACGTAATTTTGATAATGATTTTTGGAGTCCGGCTCAATCAAATAGAATCGATGGCTCCCAAGATCACCTTCCAGCTTCGCCCAAATAAGTGTCTCTGCGGAAGGTGGTAAGATCTCGTCCTTGCTGTCTACTGTCCTAAGGCATGCGGCATTCTCATTCCCGTACACCATCGGAATCTCGACGTTCCTGTACTTAAGTACTTGAGTTCCGATATCGAGCACTACATTATGCGCCTTCATAAAATCATTTCAAATGATGCACTTGTCGCATATATCGGCCACTAGGAATACGTGGGTGAATGTTAGTCCTGCCAGATTGATCGTAAGAACAACCTCTCCATACACCTCTGCCGACTCTCCTGTTGCTGTTTTCACGCAGTAGCTACTGGTATTGTGCAGCCATGAATCATGAGCGATATCCCTTCTTATAATGGAGACAGTGGCACCGGTGTCAATGGTAGCCACGCATTTATTCTGGCCAATGTGGGCTTCCACTGTAAGACTCTTGTTACTTCTTTTTGTTTGGGAGACTTGGATTTTGATCCGGTGGCGTCAATTCCAGAAACCAACTTCTGCCCCTCGAAGTTGGTTCTTACACGTTTCCCGCCTGTTGGATTCCTTGAGATGCTTGGTCGGCAGCTTTCATCGGCAGGGCAAATGCTAGGGCCTCAGGGAGGGTTCGTTTTCCAGCCATTCTTACAGCCATTTGCAACTGCCTATCTTCAATTGCTTGGGTAAACGCCTCTACAGCCATTTCGCTGATAATGTCTTCTCCGGCATTAGGATAAGATAAATGCGCCAACCGTTCGATATCGGCCTGCAACTGCTGAAGTGTTTCTCCCCTCTTCTGGACTCTGCTGCGCAGTTGGACTCTGTATGCTTGTTGCATATGGTCATCTCCGAACCGCATTTCTATGGCTTTAACCAAAGCGTCGTAGTTGAGTTGTTTATCTTCTGAGATGGTATGCAGCAATTCCGCAGCTGTACCTCTAAGTGCCAGCGTTAGCGCAATCGACTTTTCTCCGTCGTCCCAGTTGTTGGTCATGGCAGCTGCTTCAAATTGTCTGCTTTATATTGGCCACGATGTTTGGCTATCGAAGACAGGCGGTTGCATCTCTTTCCTTCTAGGGCTGTCTGTAGAAATTTCTCGGACCTTCTGTTTCTTCACTCTCTCTAGTTCTTTAGCAAGATTCTCAATATTGTTTTCAACCTTCCTGAACTGTTCCTCGACTTTCACGAGCTGTTCCTGGAATTCGGTTCCAACCTTTGCGAGTTTTGCCTCGTGCATATTTAATTTTTGATCGATTATTTCGAATTTCGCTTCTAGAGAATTCTTGAACTCTTCAACAGTGTCTTTCTGCGCGGCAACAATGGAATTCTTCTGTTCTTCTAACTTAGAATCCATACTTCTCCTTTGTTCTTCTGCGGAATTCTTCTGTTCTTCAAACTTAGAATCCATACTTCTCCTTTGTTCTTCTAAAGAATTCTTCTGTTCTTCAAATTTAGAATTCAATCCAAGGAGTAATTCCATCATAACGGCCATGTAACTCCTGTGCTCACATGTTCTTCTTCTACGTCGAACAAAATGGATTTCTTGTAGCCGAAGAATCAAATCACTTTTCCCTCCAGCTGCGGAGAGATTCCGCTTCTCTAGCTCAATTTTCAGCTGGGGTATACTTAACTCCAGCAATGTACGTGGCATTTTTTTTTTATTTTAATTTTTTTTTGTTTTTATTTCACAGCACTCAGAATAAGTTTTATCCCACTTCTGACACCAATGTAATATTTCGGCTAGGGTTCGAAATGATAAAACGTTATTCTTTTTCTAAAAACACTCTATTTATTACTATTTAAATACAACTTTCAATTAATTCACAAACAATTTCACTTCTATTTCACAATTCAAATCTCTTATCCTTCACTTAGTAAGACTTAGGTCCTTTTCCATCGCTTTCCAAAAATCAACTTATCGTCTGCAGTTTCTCATCCTGTATTTATACCACATTTGTCGGGTTCTAGTTCTTTCTCGTAACTTCTGGTTTGAAACTGGGGAAATAACTGAACTATCCAATGTGGAGAGTTCGTATGATCCTAAAACTATGCAACACTGGATCCTTGATTTAATCACATATATACCACAATACCACAATATATTCATGGTCTACGAAAATACGACCATATTTCATAGCAGGCAAACAGCTTATTGGGTACAACTCTTAAACATTTTATTGACGTGAGAAACAGTATATTCCTATATAGCATAATAACGACTACAACTCATATGTATTTATATGAAATGGTTAATTTTGCTAGTTTCCTTAAAACCCTTTGCTTAATTCCACCGCGATATAGTGTTTTGAAACAGAATAACGTTGTATCATTTCGAACCCTAGCCGAAATATTACATTGGTGTCAGAAGTGGGATAAAACTTATTCTGTGTGCTGTGAAAAAAAAATAATAATAAAAAAATGAAACGTACATTGCTGGAGCTAAGTATACCCCAGCTGAAAATTGAGCTAGAGAAGCGGAATCTCTCCGCAGCTGGAGGGAAAAGTGATTTGATTCTTCGGCTGCAAGAAGCGATCGAAAAAGATGGAAAAGATCCGAAATCCATTTTGTTTGACGTAGAAGAAGAACAAGTGAGCACAGGAGTTGACATGACCGTTATGATGGAATTACTCCTTGGATTGAATTCCAAGTTAGAAGAACAGAAGAATTCTTTAGACGAGCAAAGGAGAAGTATGGATTCTAAGTTTGAAGAACAGAAGAATTCATTAGACGAGCAAAGGAAAAGTATGGATTCTAAGTTTGAAGAACAGAAGAATTCTCTAGAAGAACAGAAGAATTATCTAAAAGAACAGAAGAATTCTCTAGAAGAACAGAAGAATTCTCTAGAAGAACAGAAGAATTCCATTATTTCTGCACAAAAAGACACTGTCGAAGAGTTTAAGAATTCTCTAGAAGCGAAATTCGAAATAATTGATCAAAAATTAAATATGCACGAGGCACAATTCGAGAAGATTGAACACAATATCGAGAATCTTGCGAAAGAACTAGAGAGAGTAAAGAAACAGAAAGTCCGAGAAATTTCTACAGACTGCTCTAGAAAGAAAGAGATGCAACCACCTGTCTTCGATAGCCAAACATCGTGGCCAATATATAGAAGACAATTTGAAGCAGCTGCCATGACCAACAACTGGGACGACGGAGAAAAGTCGATTGCGCTCACGCTGAGAGGAACAGCTGCGGAATTGCTGCAAACTATCTCAGAAGATAAACAACTCAACTACCACGCTCTGGTTAAGGCCATAGAAATGCGCTTCGGAGATGACCATATGCAGCAAGTATACAGAGTTCAACTGCGCAGCAGAGTCCAGAAGAGGGGAGAAACACTTCAGCAGTTGCAGGCCGATATCGAACGGTTGTCGCATTTATCTTATCCTAATGCCGGAGAAGACCTTATCAACGAAATGGCTATAGAGACGTTTACATAAGCGATTGAAGATAGGCTTTTGCAAATGGCTGTAAGAATGGCTGGAAAACGAGCCCTCCCTGAAACCTAGCATTTGCCCTGACGATGAAAGCTGCCGACCAAGCATCTCAAGGAACCCACCGCGTGAAAGAAGTGACAACCGTGGAATGCTCATGCCAACGAACAGACGTCGTGAAGCGGAACAGTACGCGTGCAGCAAAAGTCCGTTGCTGGAACTGCAACAAAATAGGACATCTGCAGCGTCAGTGCTGGGCTCCACTTAAAGAACGCAGTTGTCCACAATGCGCTGCTGGGAGGCGTAACAAAGAAGCATGTAGCAGGGAAAACATCTATACTGCAAGCAGCGTATCATCAAGTCAACAGGCGGGAATACGTGTAAGGACCTCGTATAACGAGGAAAGGGTTAATAAAAGGATAAGAAGAAGAAGAAGAAGAAGAAGTGAGACCCCTGTACTAGCGTACCATACTCCAGGGAAAACATTTATTGTGGATTCAGATGCCAGTAACGTCGGAATTGGAGCTGTCCTTTCGCAGATGCATGACGGGCAAGAAAAAATAGTTTCCTACTTTAGTAAGGTGATCTCTAAACCGGAAAGGAACTACTATGTTACCAGGCGGGAACTTCTTGCTTTGGTCTTAGCAACAAAGCATTTCCATAAGTACTTGTACGGACGAAAATTCATTCTTTGCACAGACCATGCGTCTCTGAAGTGGTTGCTGCATTTTAAAAATCCTGAAGGACAAGTCGCAAGGTGGATTGAACGACTATGAGATACACCATCGAAAGGGAAGCCTTCACTCTAATGCGGATGCTCTGTCCCGGCGACCTTGCAAATCTGATTGCAAACATTGCGCACGACAAGAAGAAAAAGATGCGATATCCACTCAACGATTAATGGCTGAGCCCACTGACGGTTGGACTGAAAGTGAAAAGCGAAACGCCCAAAAAGAGGATCCGGATATCGAGCCAATACTCGCTTGGAAAGAACACGAAGAAAAACCAGATTGGCAGGAAATATCCAATAAAAGCCCCGAACTAAAGGCATACTGGGCACAGTGGGACTCGCTTCATGTTCAAGATGGTGTTTTGAGGCGAAGGTGGGAAAGCTCGGATGGAAAGACGCAGCTCGTTGTGCCAATTTCGAGAGTCAGTGACGTGCTAAGGGAACTGCACGATGGAATATCCGGAGGTCACCTGGGTGTGAATAAGACGTTAGAAAACGTGCGAGAACGTTTTTATTGGGTGCGTGCCAAATCCGATGTCGAAAATTGGTGCAGAAAGTGTGTCACCTGCGCCGCCAGTAAAGGCCCGAGGGTTAAAAATCACGGCAAAATGCAGCAATACAACGTTGGAGCGCCCTTCGAGAGAATAGCAGTGGACATTGCAGGACCGTTTCCTGAAAACGAAAATGGAAATCGCTACATTCTTGTTGTTATGGATTACTTCAGCAAGTGGCCTGAGGCTTTTGCTATCCCTAACCAAGAAGCCAAAACCGTGATTGAGCAGATCGTTTACAACTGGGTGAGAAGATTCGGCGTACCGATTGAATTGCACTCGGATCAAGGTCGTAACTTCGAGTCTAAGATTTTCCAAGGGGTGTGCGAGCTACTGGGGATTAAAAAGACAAGAACAACACCGCTCCACCCACAATCGGACGGGATGGTAGAACGCTTCAACAGAACCTTGAATGAACACCTATCAAAGGTCGTTGGCGACAAGCAATGCGATTGGGATAGGCAAATTCCAATGTTTCTATTAGCCTATCGGAGTGCAGTACACAACACCACAGTCACACTCCATCGGAAATCCTTTTCGGTCGAACAGTCCGGTTACCTAGTGAATTGATGTTTGGATCACCGCCGTCTGAAGAGAACAGAAATGATGACGACTATGTCGCAGACCTCAGACGGATTATTAGGGACGTGCACCAAAGAACCAGGGATAAGATCAAGATAGCCAGTGACCGTATGACCGCGACCACAACGGGATTCCAGGAAGGAGATCTAGTGTGGCTATATAACCCTCATAGACGGAAAGGCGTTACACGCAAATTACAGCAAGACTGGGAAGGACCATATAAAGTCGTTAAACGCATCAACGATGTTGTCTATCGCATTCAACGAGGAAGAGGCAAGATGAAAGTGGTTCATGTGGATCGAATATATGGCTATATTGGGCAGAATGTCGAAGAGTTTGTTCGGGACGAACAAGTTTAAGAGGGGGATATTGTGGTATATGTGTGATTAAATCAAGGATCCAGTGTTGCATAGTTTTAGGATCATACAAACTCTCCACGTTGGAGAGTTCAGATATTTCCCCAGTTTCAAACCAGACGTTACGAGAAAGAACTAGAACCCGACAAATGTGGCATAAATACAGGATGAGAAACTGCGAACGATAAGTTGATTTTTGGAAAGCGATGGAAAAGGACCTAAGTCTTACTAAGTGAAAGATAAGAGATTTGAATTGTGAAATAGAAGTGAAATTGTTAGTGAATTAATTGAAAGTTGTATTTAAATAATAATAAATGGAGTGTTTTTAGAAACAGAATAACGTTTTATCATTTCGAACCCTAGCCGAAATATTACAGTACTATTGAAATTATTTTCTTATTGTCCTAACTCTATGTACTATTAAAAATACTTATCTTAATATTGTACAACAATAATAAAATTGAATTGAATTGAACACGGGCATCCACTTACTTGTAGAAATGTTGTCGGGATTTGGCAAGATCAATATCTGTATTTAAATAACCATATCTACATTGTTCTGGCCAGAGCAAAAGGTGCCTTTGTCCTTATAAAGAGACTATTTTATAGCACCCAACTCGATTATTGAGGCTGAAGGTTATCTTAGGGCCATGTTTTAATCCTTGTATTCGGATGTCCTCTGTTGTTCAATATGAGAGCAAGTTTAATGGAAAGATTCGGGTGTTTGAGAGGGCTTGTCTTTTCCTGTACGGAACACCAGAATCGGAGTACAAAAATATTATCTTACAATAAAGCGAACTTTATAAGAATGAACAATTTTGTCATTAAGCTGACTAGAAGGCTCATTGCTAGAGCAATGGCCTCGACGAATAACCTTATCTCCGTGGCTTATTACCCTAGTTATCTATATTACGAGAGTGTGGCTTTAATAGCTTCGTTTCCCGGGAGGCGCTCCTCTATTTTGATGAAAAAGGGCTGATCCAGACAGACGACGCACGCAATGCGGAGGTTCTCTGGTTTAGTAGGGCAGTAAGAAGTTGCGATTTGAGTAACGCTTGGCTTGTTGAAAAAGAGGAAGCTCCTCCATCGTTTCCTTTCAATTCGAAGTGGCATCGCTAAGACTCAAAGTCGATATGCTTAAATTTTAAGTCATGGCCGGCCTACATAGTTAAAGTAGTGTTAAGATGAATTGAAAATAAATAAAATAAAAAAAAAAAAAAAAACGGAGATGGGCATCACAAAACAAAAAATAGTACGTATTTTATTACGTACAGCACTTTAAGAATCATAATATTTTGTTAGTAGTTTTAAGTTTTATACATTAAAACCAAAGTTTCCTTTTACTATGTTTTTGTTAAAATAATTAAGATTTTCTTAATGAGCATAAACTAATAAATTTACAGAAAAAAGAAATCAGTTAACTTAAAGAGCTCTTCTAAGGCCTGTAAGTAAAAATGAAATGAATTGAAGTAAATTAAGCTACTTTTTAAGCGTTTTTTTGTTTGTCATTTAAGAATTAACAATTGAGTTCCAATGAAAATGCATGAACAAAAAACAAAAAATAAATACTATAAAGACCGTTAAACAGGGGAGTTCTAAAGTTGTGGTATGGGGACTATTGTTCATACTACGGCGTACATTTTAATTTTATTGAAGTAATCACGAACTAAACGTAGCGAAAGCTAATATACAACTGGTTTAATACAACAAAATTTGATTGAATGACAATGCATTTACAAGTACTTATAAAAGTACATATAAAAGTTGAATAAGAGAGTTGCTCTATTAATAGATGTTAAGAATGATTACATTTTGGTGTTACTTTGAACATCCTCCGCCCGTTGAAGGTTTAGGCTTTCGACTGACTTGTTATCGGTTGGGAGAATTCATAACTTAGCAACAGCCCGCCTTGTAATACCAGTGCTTGTTCGTACTACTGCTACCTGAACAACATCGTCTGCCACCTTAAAAATTGGAGATTTTCATCATTTAGCAACACCAAATTTCCGACAGATATGTTGCACGTTGATAAGCTCCACTTTTTTCGTTACTGTAGACAAGTCAAATAGTCGGTGCTCCATTTTTTTCAAAACAGCTGCTCAATGAAGCGCATACGATGCCATTTTCTGAGGTGGTTGTAGAAAGGAGGAGTAAAATCTTCGAAATCATCAGAATTATCTGCAATGGGACATTAAGGACGTGAAATTATTACTGCAGAAATTTAGCTCTAAGCTCTTAAAAACTCAAAATTGCGAGACCAACTGTGCACCAAAAATGATACTTGGCCAATTTAACAGAGGCTTCCCGGAAGCCCCCGAAGTGCTGGGACCTGGGAGGAATAAATATCCAACCGATCCCATCCTCGGGACATTGTTGTTAAACTACTTGATTGTGACTGTTACTTAGGAAAAAATTACAAAGATCAGCTAGCTCGTGTTTTGCACCAACAAAATCCGTAGCATTGTCGGACCAAATGCATTTTGGCCTCTAGTTCAAATAAAACGTTTTAGAACATTTAGAAAGGCAGGCGCTGACAAATCTATTACTAGCTCTAAGTGCACAGCTTTAGTTGCGTAACAGATGACCATGCAGATGTAACATGTTGTAGGTGGCTTCCCTCTCACTTTTTTCTTTTTCTGCATTTTTATTATTTTAATGCAGTAATACCTTAAAGCTAAACAAAAAAATGCTTAAAATTAGCCTAATTTACTTAAAAATATTAATTTTACTTAATGGCCCTCTGCGGGCACTCTTAGCTTCACCTATCACTTAATCTAAATATTTCGACTACCTGACATAATTTATTTATATATTTTTTTAAATGAGTTATTTAGCTTGAGAACTAAGAAAATATCTCACTTCTTATTGATAATAGAATGGCCCACAAAAATCGACTCCAATAATACAAAAAAAACTCTGTTGGATCACACCCGTTCCATTGGTATATTTCCCATTATATGTTGGGCCACAACGAAAACAATTGTTTATCACACGAACGACTGTCTGTCTTCCACCTATAGGCCAATATTGTTATCTCAAGAATGCAAGAAGAGACTGCGGTCCAGCGTATAAGAACTTCTGATGAAAATGATTCCGTAAGCGCGTGATGCTTGGAGAGTATGATGTGATGCTCCAATTCATAATTTGATCCAGATTTTTGCTGCAAATTTTTTGTTTGTTTGAATCATGCGAATCATTGCTGAATTTCATCGAGAGTAGGAGGACCAGAAACAAATGAGCACCATTGCTTTTCTTCTTACCTAGGATACAGAATCGATTAACGTAGGCGTATATTCTTTGCATTTTTCCAAAACATTTATTTTATGAATTAGCAACTTTCTGAAGTACGTCTTAAGTAAAACCCGAGCAGGAAGGCAATGTTATTGTTTTTTTTTTTTAAATTCCGGGTCATAGTTACATAAAGATGAATTTATAAGGTGCTTGGGAGTATCTTCTTTCGATAGAATGTCAGCTATATTCATTAAAGAGGGAACGTAATTCGAAGTCATGCCATTAGTGAAAGCTTGTATTTTAGTCGCCCCATTCGCCGCGAATACGTTGGATGGCTCTTCCTTCAACCAAGATAAGACAACGATGGAGTCTGATTAGCAATGAAATTCACAATCAGAAATACTCGTCCTAGATACAAAGCTTGCAAGTTCAGGCAGTAGCATTGCAGCGGATAATTCAAGCTTAGGTACAGTAAGAGTTTTGAGTGGAGAGACCCTTCGCTTCGAACACAGCAAATCAATTTGAACGATCCCATCACACTTGGTGCGTATATAAATACAAACACCATAAGCTGAGGACTAGCGTCACAAAATGCGTATGACTCCATTCTGGAACTTGTACTCGTAGACAAAACACATCGGTTGAAGCTATATTTATCAATTAACTGGAAGTCTTAACATATATATAACCAAATAGACTGTCGCCATTGCGGAAGACTCTCATCGCAATTTACTTTTTCTTTCAATAAAAGTTGAAGGAATAATTTTGCCTTTGTGATCACTGACCCTATCAACCCAAGTCGATCATAAGAACAAGCACCGAAGGATAGTACGGTGCTCGTTGTCTGATTCTGGAACTTGGTTGAGAACGTCTAAATCATATGGGCACCACTTCCTTAATTTAAGATGTCTTTTATTTAGCAATTGAATCGTTTGCTCCATGAATCGTTTTCTAGTTTATGGAAACGCCGAAGTGCTTGTTGATACGAATTTGTTGGGTAGGCCAACCGTTTCTAATCGAACGTGGTTGTCAATGAAGTGCCCTTTCACAACCTTTTTTTTCTCTGTGTAATTCGATGTTGTGAGATTTCCCAGAAACGTTTTACTAAGTCATGCAACCGGGTCTCGGATTTGGATTCAAATGACAAATTTTGAACTGCAGTTAAGCACGATGATTTTTTTACGGGTTGTCGTCCACCACCAGAGACAACCCATGCTAGTCTGGTTGTTTGAAAAAGTGGCAAATATTCACACAAACGTATCTGCCCAACACACATGAGTTCAAAAAGACCAGCGCCCATTAGAATGTCAATTCGCTGGGATTTGAAAAATAAAGGGCCAGCTAGCTCTATGTTGGAAAGAATGTTCCAGTCGATGTCATGAATAGTGCGATTAGGCTGCTTGTCCATTATATATGGAACTATAGTTCCAGTAAAAGTGGTTGTAAAATCTCTAACGCGAGACTTCAAGACGACTTCAATGGCTCATACTTTTCGAATATAATTGGTGTTCTGAATTGATTTTTTGCTCACCTGTTTGCTAGATGTTTCGGCTACCTCAGCATTTTTCACGTTCTCCAGCAATTGGCATCTCTTTTCTAAAAATGTTGACATTGACTTCCAAGTAGGTATACTTATACCATACTTTCCATTTTGTTTGAGATGTTATATCAAGTTTGTGATCAATAAGGCGTATAAGAAGACAACCTGCAAGTTGTTTTTTAGTACCCATGGTCTGCAGCGCTCGTAGACGGAAGTTGACATTGTCACTTAGCGCACGCAGCTTCGATACCGTTCCGTTGCCTCACCTTTAAGAACAAATATCTCTCTTATGTGAGCCTAAGAATTTGAAGGTTTATTATCGAATCTTTTTTTCAGTAATTGTATTGCTACTTTGCAATTTTTCTCGTTAATTTCCAGTGAACGGATCGTGTCCAACGCTGAGGCCCTTAAGCTTGATCGAAGATGCTGAAAAATCTCGATTTTGGTTAATTCACTGTCACTATCAACGACGGTCTGGAACATTGAAAAGAAATCTAGCCATTCAGTGTAGTCTCCACTACCGCGATTTAGGCTGGGCCGCAATAAACGAAGGATGAAACTCCTCTACTGCAAAATTCCTCACTATGACTTTCCATAGAACGAAATTGCCTCAACTGAAAAATTTGCGCCATCGTCGCTCTCAATTTCAGTGAAGTCTTCCTTTTCCAAACTATCCTGGCTGGTTTTGAAATTTGTTTGCATGATGTCCAAGAATTCAAACCTCACCATAAGCGCAGCTTCATCTATGTCTTGAAGGTATTCTGCCGTGAACAAATTCTTCAATTTGTAATATTTCGGCTAGCGTTCGAAATGATAAAATGTTATTCTTTTTCTAAAAACACTCTATTTATTATTATTTAAATACAACTTTCAATTAATTCACAAACAATTTCACTTCTATTTCACAATTCAAATCTCTTATCTTTCACTTAGTAAGACTTAGGTCCTTTTCCATCGCTTTCCAAAAATCAACTTATCGTCCGCAGTTTCTCATCCTGTATTTATACCACATTTGTCGGGTTCTAGTTCTTTCTCGTAACTTCTGGTTTGAAACTGGGGAAATAACTGAACTCTCCAATGTGGAGAGTTTGTATGATCCTAAAACTATGCAACACTGGATCCTTGATTTAATCACACATATACCACAATATCCCCCTCTTAAACTTGTTCGTCCCGAACAAACTCTTCGACTTTCTGCCCAATATAGCGATGTATTCGATCCACATGAACCACTTTCATCTTGCCTCTTCCTCGTTGAATGCGATAGACAACATCGTTAATGCGTTTTACGACTTTATATGGTCCTTCCCAGTCTTGCTGTAATTTGCGTGATACGCCTTTCCGTCTATGAGGGCTATATAGCCACACTAGATCTCCTTCCTGGAATCCCGTTGTGGTCGCCTTGACATCATACCTCGTCTTCATCCGGTCACTGGCTATCTTGATCTTATCCCTGGTTCTTTGGTGCACGATCCTAATAATCCGTCTGAGGTCTGCGACATAGTCGTCTTCATTTCTGTTCTCTTCAGACGGCGGTGATCCAAACATCAATTCACTAGGTTACCGGACTGTTCGACCGAAAAGGATTTCCGATGGAGTGTGACCTGTGGTGTTGTGTACTGCACTCCGATAGGCTAATAGAAATATTAGAATTTGCCTATCCCAATTGCATTGCTTGTCGCCAACGACCTTTGATAGGTATTCATTCAAGGTTCTGTTGAAGCGTTCTACCATCCCGTCCGATTGTGGGTGGAGCGGTGTTGTTTTCGTCTTTTTGATACCCAGTAGCTCGCACACCCCTTGGAAAATCTTGGATTCGAAGTTGCGCCCTTGGTCCGAGTGCAATTCCATCGGTACGCCGAACCTGCTCACCCAGTTGTAAACGATCTGCTCAATCACGGTTTTGGCTTCTTGGTTAGGGATAGCAAAAGCCTCAGGCCACTTGCTGAAGTAATCCATAACAACAAGAATGTAGCGATTTCCATTTTCGGTTTCAGGAAACGGTCCTGCAATGTCAACTGCGATTCTCTCGAATGGCGCTCCAACGTTGTATTGCTGCATTTTGCCGTGAATTTTAACCCTCGGGACTTTACTGGCGGCGCAGGTGACACACTTTCTGCACCAATTTTCGACATCGTCCTTGGCATGCACCCAATAAAAACGTTCTCGCACCTTTTCTAACGTCTTATTCACTCCCAGGTGACCTCCGGATATTCCATCGTGCAGTTCCCTTAGCACGTCACTGACTCTCGACCTTGGCACAACGAGCTGCATCACAAACGACATTCCATCCGAGCTTTCCCACCTTCACCTCAAAACACCATCTTGAACATGAAGCGAGTCCCACTGTGCCCAGTATGCCTTTAGTTCGGGACTTTTATTGGATATTTCCCGCCAATCTGGTTTTTCTTCGTGTTCTTTTCAGGCGAGAATTGGCTCGATATCCGGATCCTCTTTTTAGGCGTTTCGCATTTCACTTTCATTCCAACCATCAGTGGGCTCAGCTCTTAGTCGTTGAGTGGATACCGCATCTTTTTCTTCTTGTCGTGCGCAATGTTTGCAATCAGATATGCAAGGTCGCCGGGACAGAGCATCCGCATTAGAGTGAAGGCTTCCCTTTCGATGCTGTATCTCGTAGTCGTACATCTGGAGTCGTTCAATCCACCTTGCGACTTGTCCTTCAGGATTTTTAAATTGCAGCAACCACTTCAGAGATGCATGGTCTGTGCGAAGAATGAATTTTTGCCCGTACAGGTACTTATGGAAATGCTTTGTTGCCAAGACCAAAGCAAGAAGTTCCCGAATGGTAACACAGTAGTTCCTTTCCGGCTTAGAGAGCACCTTACTAAAGTAGGAAACTACTTTCTCTTGCCCTTCATGCATCTGCGAAAGGACAGCTCCAATTCCGACGTTACTGGCATCTGCATCCACAATAAATGTTTTTCCTGGAGTAGGGTACACTAGTACAGGGGCCTCACATAGTTGTTGTTTGAGAGTTTTGAAGCTTCTTTCGCATTCACTTGACCATTTGAATTGTTTTCCCTTTTCTGTTAGTTGATGTAAACTCTTTGCGATCCCAGAAAAATCCTTCACAAACCGCCTGTAGTAGGTAGAGAGTCCCAGAAAGCTTCTCAGTTGGTGTTTGTCTCTTCGGACTGGCCAATTTTTCACTGCTTCGATCTTTTCTGGGTCTGTCCTTACCCCTTCGGATGAGATGATGTGTCCCAAGTATTTGACATCTGGCCTAAAGAGATGACACTTCTTCGGGTTTAGCTTTAGCTGTGCACTTCGAAGTTTTTGGAACACGTCCTTTAAGTTATCTCGATGTTCTTGAAAAGTTTTGCCGACCACGATGACATTGTCCAGGTAAACCAAACAGGTTTTCCATGTTAGTCCCAGCAAAACGCGTTCCATTAGACGCTCAAAGGTTGCCGGAGCATTGCACAATCCGAACGGCATTACTGTGAATTGCCAAAGCCCGTTTTCTGCGGTGAAGGCTGTCTTCTCACGGTCCTCCGGATGGATCTGTACTTGCCAGTAGCCACTCTTCAAATCAAGTGTGGAGAACCATTGCGCTCCTGACAGTGTGTCCAGTGTGTCGTCAATCCTTGGCAAGGGGTAGCTATCCTTCTTGGTGACATTATTTAGCTGGCGATAATCCACGCAGAATCCATTGGTACCGTCTTTTTTCTTGACCAGTACAACGGGTGATGCCCACGGACTCAATCAACCCTTCCTTTTCCAAAGTCGAAACCATTTCTGCAACCTCCGTCTGCTTAGCTAATGGTAAACGCCTAGGAGGTTGACGTATGGGTCTTGCATCTCCAGTGTCTATTCGGTATTGTACCAAATGTGTGCTGCCATATTCGCCATCCTGCAAGGCAAATACGTCTGCAAATTCGTTGATTAGTTCCTCTGCCATCGCTCGTTGCTCCTGGTTCAGCTCGGTTTGCCTGAGTATAGTTCTTCTCAACTCGGCTGTGCTACTTGATGGCAAAGATATAGCAGCATTCTCCTTCGACAACTTGGTGACAGCAGTTATCGGTACGCACGCCCCGATTGATTGTCCTTGCTTTAGTTTGATGCTCTTATTTCCCACATTCAAGATTCTTACTGGGACCATTTTGCCTTTCGGCTCAACGAGCATCTTTCCCACGACGTAATTCTGATAATGATTTTTAGAGTCCGGCTCAATCAAGTAGAATCGATGGCTCCCAAGATCACCTTCCAGCTTCGCCCAAATTAGTGTCTCTGCGGAAGGTGGTAAGATCTCTTCCTTGTTGACTACTGTCCTAAGGCATGCGGCATTCTCATTCCCGTACACCATTGGAATCTCGACGTTCCTGTACTTAAGTACTTGAGTTCCGATGTCGAGCACTACATTATGCGCCTTCATAAAGTCAACTCCAATGATGCACTCGTCGCATATATCGGCCACTAGAAATACGTGGGTGAATGTTAGTCCTGCCAGATTGATCGTAAGAACGACCTCTCCATACACCTTTGCCTTCGCTCCTGTTGCTGTTTTCAAGCAGTAGCTACTGGTATTGTGTAGCCGTGAATCATGGGCGATATCCCTTCTTATAATGGAAGCGGTGGCACCGGTGTCAATGGTGGCCACGCATTTATTCTGGCCAATGTTGGCTTCCACTGTAAGACTCTTGTTATTTCGTTTTGTTTGGGAGACTTGGATTTTGATCCTGGGGGCGTCAATTCCAGAAACCAACTTCTGCCCCTTGAAGTTGGTTCTTACACGTTTCCCGCCTGTTGACTTGACGTT
This sequence comes from Volucella inflata, assembly GCA_928272305.1. Classification (NCBI taxonomy): domain Eukaryota; kingdom Metazoa; phylum Arthropoda; class Insecta; order Diptera; family Syrphidae; genus Volucella; species Volucella inflata. The sequence continues at coordinate 87,815,294 of OV743716.1, read as the reverse complement.
GCGCTGCTTGCAGGATAGATGTCATTCCTGCCAGATGCCTCTTCGTTACGTCTCCTAGCAGCGCATTGTGGACAACTGCGTTGTTTAAGTGGAGACCTGCACTCACGCTGCAGATGTCCTATTTTGTTGCAGTTCCAACAACGGACTTGTCCTCCACGCACACTCTTCCGCTCCACGACATCTGTTCGTTGGCATGAGCATTCCACGGCTGTCATTTCTCTCACGAGGTGGATTCCTTGAGATGCTTGGTCGGCAGCTTTCATCGTCAGGGCAAATGCTAGGGCTGTACATCTCAGTGCCAGCGTTAGCGCAATCGACTTTTCTCCGTCGTCCCAGTTGTTGGTCATGGCAGCTGCTTCAAATTGTCTTCTATATATTGGCCACGATGTTTGGCTATCGAAGACAGGCGGTTGCATCTCTTTCCTTCTAGGGCTATCTGTAGAAATTTCTCGGACCTTCTGTTTCTTCACTCTCTCTAGTTCTTTAGCAAGATTTTCAATATTGTTTTCAACCTTCCCGAACTGTTCCTCGACTTTCACGAGCTGTTCGGTTCCAACTTTTGCGAGTTTTGCCTCGTGTATATTGAATTTTTGATCGATTATTTCGAATTTCGCTTCTAGAGAATTCTTGAACTCTTCAACAGTGTCTTTCTGCGCGGCAACAATGGAATTCTTCTGTTCTTCTAACTTAAAATCCATACTTCTCCTTTGTTCTTCAATTTAGAATCCATACTTCTCCTTTGTTTTTCTGCGGAATTCTTCTGTTCTTCAAACTTAGAATCCCTACTACGCCTTTGTTCTTCTGCGGAATTCTTCTGTTCTTCAAACTTAGAATCCATACTTCTCCTTTGTTCTTCTAAAGAATTCTTCTGTTCTTCAAATTTAGAATTCAATCCAAGGAGTAATTCCATCATAACGGCCATGTAACTCCTGTGCTCACATGTTCTTCTTCTACGTCGAACAAAATGGATTTCGGATCTTTTCCATCTTTTTCCATCGCTTGTTGTAGCCGAAGAATCAAATCACTTTTCCCTCCAGCTGCGGAGAGATTCCGCTTCTCTAGCTCAATTTTCAGCTGGGGTATACTTAGCTCCAGCAATGTACGTGCCTTTTTTTTTTTTATTTTAATTTTTTTTTTTTTTATTTCACAGCACTCAGAATAAGTTTTATCCCACTTCTGACACCAATGTAATATTTCGGCTAGGGTTCGAAATGATAAAACGTTATTCTTTTTCTAAAAACACTCTATTTATTACTATTTAAATACAACTTTCAATTAATTCACAAACAATTTCACTTCTATTTCACAATTCAAATCTCTTATCTTTCACTTAGTAAGACTTAGGTCCTTTTCCATCGCTTTCCAAAAATCAACTTATTGTCCGCAGTTTTTCATCCTGTATTTATACCACATTTGTCGGGTTCTAGTTCTTTCTCGTAACTTCTGGTTTGAAACTGGGGAAATAACTGAACTCTCCAATGTGGAGAGTTTGTATGATCCTAAAACTATGCAACACTGGATCCTTGATTTAATCACATATATACCACAATATCCATTAGCCGCCTTGTGATTGAAGAACACTTGCGCTTAAAAAATGAAGCACCCAACGTAGGTTTCGCTCCATCAGTCATCTTGAAGATTACACTAATGCGGACTTCGAGTGAGTGAAAAAACGAAAATGCTCATCTATGCGAAGATATCGAAAGTTTTGTTTACGGGAGTTATTTACTTTAGAACAATCGGCAATCCGCTTGGTTGCAAGTAAAAAAACGAAATAGGTGGTTTCACAATACGACGGTATCGAATGATCAAAGAACGGAGTCTATTTACTTCCACACTATAAGAGTATAAAGCGCCACCCACATAAATGTGCAACGAAAAGAGCATATATATAGTTATTAATTAATTTTTTTTAATAGAATGCATGCGCCGACTGATAATGTTCCTTGCGATCACATTGGGGTCAACATTAAAGATTTAGGATATTTTATGCTAAATTTCGATTCTTTAAAAAAGAAAAAAAAGACTAGTCAAACTACGTTTTTGACAATTCAAATTTTATTGAAATAATCAAGAACTAAACGTGGCAAAAGCTAATATACGAGTACAACTGGTTTAATACGAAAAAATGTGATTAAAAAACAATGCATGAAGATCCAATTAATTATAAAAGTTAAATTAGAGAGTTGCCAGATTAATGGCGGTTAAAAATTATTACATTTTAGTGCTACTTTAAACAAAATATATAAGATTGATTGCATTTTGGACATCCTATGTATTCCAAGAAAAAGTTCGGTATGCTGATTATGTTTCCCATACAGAAGTTGCTTTAAGCGCACGAAACAAAATGTTGATCGAATGATATTTTGTCTCTTTGCCAAGCTATGTCTTCTCATGAAATGTCAAACAATATTGAGCAACAATATCATAGCAATGTTACATTACGCATGCATGATCTCTCATGAAATCCCCACTAGAAAATGTTCACCCCTTATTAAGCTGTAAACAAGAAAGGGCGTTCCTCATCGGGGAACTGGACAGAATGTTAGTGTAGACTTACTTACTTTAGGTGGCGCTACAGTCTGGGGTAGACCTGGGCCTCAGTCAACAAGCTTCTCCTTCCTCTACTGTGCTGTCCCTCGGGGGTGGATTCGAAGACTTTTCGGACTGGAGCATTGGTGCCCATGCGCTCTACATGACCCAGCCATCTCAGTCTTTGGATCTTCACTCTTCTGGCTAGGTCCATGTCGCTGTACAGTCCATACAGTTCGTCGTTGTATCTCCTTCTCCACTCACCGTCAATGCAGACGGGACCGAAGATCGCCCGAAGAATTTTTGTCTCGAAGCAACCAAGAACACCCTCATCCATTTTTGATAATGTCCATGCCTCTGCGCCATAGAGCAGGACCGGGATTATTAAGGTCTTATAAAGGGTGACTTTTGTTGTCCGAGAGAGGGCTTTGCTACTCAATTGCCTTCTTAACCCTAAGAAACAGCGGTTGGCAAGAGTTATTCTTCGCTTGATCTCAGCGCTGGTGTCGTTGTCTGTATTTATAGCGGAGCCTAGGTAGACAAAGTCCTTAACTACCTCAAAGTTATATCTGTCGAGGGTGACATTCTCTCCGAGACGTCGGTGTTGGTTGTCCTTTTTGCTTGACAGCATATACTTGGTCTTGCCCTCATTGACTGCTAAACCCATTTTCGCCGCTTCCGTCTCAATACTCGCGAAAGCGCCACTGACATCACGCTGCTTTCTCCCGATTATGTTAATATCGTCGGCGTATGAGAGTATTTGGACGGACTTTTGAAAGATAGTGGCTCCTGTGCTTGCTCGTGAGTTTTTCACTATTCTTTCAAGTACGATGTTGAAAAAATCGCATGACAGCGCATCGCTGACCGTGACGCTGCAGCGTACATTCTCCATCGTAATCCTGCACAGACGGATGAGTTTGGCATAGATGCCAAAACTAGATTTTGCTCTGTATAGCTAGTCTCTATAGATGCTGTCATACGCGGCCTTAAAACCGATGAATAGGTAGTGGGTATCGACCAGAAGTTCATGGGTCTTCTCCAAGATCTGCCGTAGTGTGAATATCTGGTCGATGGTGGACTTTCCTGGCCTGAAGTCACACTGATATGGACCTATCAGGTTGTTGACGAACGGCTTCAGGCGTTCGCACAATACGGCGGATAAGATCTTAAATGCGATGTTAAGGAGACTGATGCCTCTGTAGTTGGCGCAGTTCAGAGGGTCTCCTTTCTTGAGAATTGGACAAACAATGCTGAGGTTCCATTCATCGGGCATACTTTCGTCCGACCATATTTTACAGATGAGTTGGTGTATGCTTCTTACCAATTCACCGCCTGCCGCTTTGAAGAGCTCGGCAGTCAGGCTATCCGCTCCCACAGCTTTGTTGGACTTAAGCTTCGATATGGCTATCTTCACTTCATCCAGGTCGGGTGGACGGTCCAGGTTGAAAGGTTGATTCTGCCTGACAGCGGTATTTGGTCCTCCATCGCCGTTATGCAGTCTGCAGAAATGATCTTTCCAAATCCTCAGCATCGACTGCGATTCTACTACGATGTTTCCTTGTTCATCTCTACAGGCTTCGGTTCGGGGTTTGTATCCGCGGCATGTTATTTTTACCTTTTGGTAAAACCCCCGAACCTCATTCCTGGAGTAGCATCTTTCAATTTCCTCGATCGCGCGCTTCTCATGCTCTTTCATCTTCCTCCTGAGAAGCCGGTGCTCGTCTCTTCTCTTTCGCTCATAGAGCTCATAAGCAGCTCTGGTCTTTCTAAGCAGCGCCGCGTTATATGTATCGTGCTTAGCTGCATGTGCTTGCCGGCATTCATCTTCGAACAAGGGGTTTCGTTGTGGTGGACGAGTGAAACCCAGCACATCAGAGGCGGCATCTCAATAGTCTTCGATGCTTGATGCTGGCGGCATAGGACCTCTTAAGAGATTAAGATACACTCGATCGGAAAAGGACTTGGCGATCTCTTGCGATTGTAGCCGTCTGACGTCGAATTTTCTCACAGCATTAGTTTGTCTTGGCGTAGTTTGGGATATCCGCAACCGTACCTTGGCTACAACAAGGTAATGGTTCGAGTCGATGTTGACTCCTCGGAACGTACGGACATCCATAATACTGGAGGAGTGTCTTGCGTCGATCGCAATGTGATCAATCTGGTTGACTGTTGATTGATCAGGAGTTCTCCAAGTCCCCTTGTGTATGTCGAGATGTGGGAATCGCGTGCTAGCCACGACAATGTTTCGCCCCGCCGCAAAGTCGATTAGCCTGAATCCGTTATCGAAGGTGGTGTTGTGCAGGCTATGTTTTCCGATTGTTCCACCAAAGATACCTTCTCTTCCTAGCTTTGCATTCAAATCACCGAAGACAATTTTAATGTCATAGCTAGGGCATTGCTCGTAGGTCTTGTTAAGGAGCTCGTAGAAGGAATCCTTGATGTCGTCATCTTTCTCCTCTGTGGGGACATGCGCGCATATGAGGATAATGTTGGCGAATTTAGCTTTGATGCGGATTGCTACGAGGCGCTCGCTCACATGCCGGAAGCTGAGGACTTCTTGTCTTAGTCTGCCTCCGACAACAAATCCGCATCCAAATAAGCGCTGCTTTTGCCGTCGATAGCAATTGCCGTAGTAGTTGTCGCAGTTTTTCATCTTCTTTTTGTCCGGCCCATCCGATCGTATTTCTTGGATGGCGGTTATGTCTGCTTTGCAGCAGTCTAGGGCCTCCGCTAGTTGCTCGGTTGCACGTGGTCTATTAAGGGATCTAACATTCCACGTGCATATCCGAAGCTCATTGTCCTTAAATCGTTTGCGTGGTTTGTCAACAGTAGATCCGTCCATATCCGTGATGCTTCGTTACTTAATTCTTTTTAAATGGCCGGGCAGTTGCCCCGGCGGCACAACCCCCAACCTGGAGGACCAGTTCCATTTTGAGTGCCCCTAGGACGAGGGGTCGGTAACACCGAAGCCAGTAACCCGTTCCGGGATGTGAGCGCTTCCGTTGGCCCTTATAGGGATCGTTCGCCACCATCTCTTTTCCAAGACTCTGACTAAGTCCTGGAGATCCTTTCCGGCCTGAACTCCAAATATGTCGGAGTAGCCCGGATAAGGTCTTGTTTTGTTTCTCCGACACTAACCCTGGTTTATGGTGCAGGACACTTCTTTTATCCCATTTGGTGGTTGGGTGTTGTAGAAATAGGGTAGGCACCGAGAGATGTCAATCCGACTATATCCAACTGTACTGGTAAATGTCCACCCGGGCTGGACCTGCTCAACTTATAAATACGCGTGCTGACCAGCAAACAAAAATAGCAGCATTATAAACGGAACAGCGGATGAATTCCCCAGATGGAATCAACGGTGGAAACAGCCCCGAAACAAATGAGATTTTATCCGGCCTACTTCGCTATGTTTGGAGGTCAGGCCGGTAAGGATTTTCGAAACTAAGACAGGGTCATGGAAAAGCGATGGTAGCGGAATAGCCCTTAATGGACCAACAGCAGCACTCACATCGCAGAACGGGTTACTGGCTTTTGGTACAACCGACCCCCTTCTCCCAGGGATACCACAAAATGGAACTGGCCCTCCAGGTTCGGGGTTGTGCCTCCAGGGTAACTGCCCGGTCTCGTAGCAATCCGCACCAAGGCTAAATTTGGCAACATTAGCCTTATATGTGCGCGCGCTCCCACAGAGGACAAAGATGCCTTCTATGAGCTCTTGAATAAGACCTACGAGCAAAACCCTCTCTATGACATCAAAATTGTCCTCGGCGATTTAAATGTAAAGCTAGGAAGAGAAGGTACTGCTGGTGATATAACCTGCACGAAACCACTCCCGATAACTGGGGTTGAGAAATTCCATTCAAATGAAATTATAGGGAGTACAATGGACTTTGTTTTTGTGAGCCCTGTCCCCTGTCCCAACAGAAAACAGAATATTAGTAGTAAGATTGTCGGTTGATAAGGAGAAGTTATAAGCGGTTTTAAGGTTAGATTTAAGTAACATGTGATCAACAGAGTCAAGGGATCTGTACAAAAAAAAAGAAGGAAGACAGCAGATAGTTTCTTTCTTGTATGGCGTGTGGTATTTTGCGCGGACCATAATTTTAAAATACAGAGTTCTCGATCAGATCAATGTCATATACAAATGTTTTAATACAACCTAGCCCTTGAACATTTTTTTTCAATTTTTAATTATTCTACGCGCAGAATTAATTATAATTTTTTGCATGCACTTTTCTCTAAAATTGGACAAAGGGCTTTGTCAACCTCTTTAGACGACAACAATGTTTTTGTGTCTTGCACTGTACAACTCAATGCCACTTCATCGAGAAGACTGATTTTATCATTTGCAAACGAAACCAATTTTTTTGTATTTAATTGATTTAATGTGATGTCGTTAAGCTTGTCGATAAATATTGTCGGCAAGACGTTGGACTGCGCTCCCGTGTGTACTATGCACTTTTCTGTCATGTGTTTTTGTCCTTGTTTTACCGTCGTTAAGTTTCCCTTTTTTCCACATTTGTTACAAATTTTATTGAGCCCTGGCCAATTTTTTTGGTAAATGAGTATGTCCACACTTTCTGCAGTAGGACTCATTATCGTCGACTTAGTTATTTTAGACCTTCGCACTTTGTCACCTTTTCAGCGGAATTTATTGACTGCATGACCGCTTCTTCGTTTCTGTGTACTTGAGTTGACTCGCCCAACAAACTTTAACTGTATCGTCTAATGAAACCTCTGCTTGGCTGCAACCTTTTTTCCTCGATAGAGCAGTAGATGTTCATACTGGTAGCAACCACAATACCTGTGGATTCGTCAGCATAAGGCATTTTCGGTAACTTAGTTCTATTCGAAATATCATACCACTGACACCATATAATATGAGATTGAGGAGAGGCGGACAAAGGATGATTATCAACTGAACTTTATTACCGTATATACTACTTACAATGGAGTACATAAGAGGCCGCGAGATTCAAAGCGGCCTATCTACCAAGACAATGTTTCTGAATGCAAGGAAAATACTTATGTCAGTAACTTTGAATGCTAGTTTTGCAATAACGTATTTTCAGGATCTGTAATTTTTAACTATTTATGGTCGAAAAATATTATAATGTTTCAATAGCTCTTATTCAAATAAAGAAAAAAAAACACATCATTCGTGGCCTAGCTTCTTGACACCCATTTGTGTTGGTCATGTTGTCGTTCTTGTCACATCTGAGCAGGGCCTACGGTTTACCGCTTTCAGAGGTAACTTTTCTATTAGGCTGCTTTTATAATTTCATTCCGATCATCAGGAATAAATACATTTTGAAAAAATCTTTTTTTCTTCTCAATTAGTCCAAAATCCTGACCATAAGCTAAATAGGAGTGACCATATGATATAAAAGGTATGATCAATGGATTCTACAGTGAAATCTGTATGAGAAACAATGTACTAACATAATACCGGCATTTTAATATTGCGGTTCTGGCCACCGCATTGATCAGATTTTTTTGTTTGTTTAGCTCATTTTTCTCCACTTCATTTTCACAAGCTTTAATCTTAATATCTAACATATCACAACGTTTGAATGAGTCGCTCATAGGGGTATGAAATGATAAATGGAAATTTTCATTAAATATTGTCTTGAATATAAAATATGAAACTGGTGTGGTATTTTTGGCACAGTACGAGTATAAAGCATACATTTTTTTAAATTTATATCTGGAGCAAAATACATTCTACCAGTACGTTTATGTAAAGTGTAGTGTGATTCGTAAAGGGGAAACTTTTCTATAAACGACTTCACAGTCGCAAACTGTTCACTGCTTGTTTTGTTCTTCGGTTCATGTTTACCCCTTTGGTCTTGTGGTGGCGTAGGTACAGACAGTTTATTTTTCAAAATCCTTATTAATCTGCCATCGCTTCCTTGAAATATCTTTTTAAAATAAATCTTTACAAACCGTTATCAAAGCTTTATCTGAGTTAGGAACTTTATATTTTCTTTTGTTTGCACGTAGGGACTCAGGTGTGCCATATTGGTTTGACACTGAACATGTATTTTTGGGAGCCATATGAATTAAAGAAAACAGATATGATATCTATAAATCAAATAAACCCAGCTCATTAAATTTATGAAACAGCTCGTTTTGCTGAGTAGGGTTTATTTCAATGTGAAATTTTTCAACACTTCGACATTGTTGATTAATGTCAATTTCTTTTTAAGAAACCATATTTCCCTTAGAATTAATATATCCATTACCTTGAGTTCTCCTTTCTCACGATCTTCTTTCACTTTTTTGGCTTTCATCGACGTTTTCTAGTCTTCTGTTGGGGCTATAGGGTAAATTTTCACTTGACAATATATTTGGCGGTAAGTTCTTATCACCTGCTTCACCAAGTTACCCAGCCAGATGAGTAAAAGATGGAGAAGGGTTAGGAGTTCTTGACAGTAGGTACTCTGAACCTGAATCTTGGAAGGGTTCATTCCCACCACGAAACAAATCTACAACAAACAAATCGAAGCTAAAGCACGTAATATTTATAATAATATTATATTAATACCTATTGAAGTTATAGTAATCTATAGGTACACCACAATATTGATTTACGTTTCATCTTACCTTACATTATTTCTTGTCCTACAGGACTTGTTCCTTGACTGCGCCTGCAACTTGCTCCTTTATCCATTTTTAACCATTTATAAAAGCTTTTTCAATGCAAATAAACGTCTACCAATGAAAAATTGTGCCAAAATATTGGTGCCACAGTGACATTTGGCTTTACTGACAGGTGTCAAAACATTAAATGTTGCCAAGGCTATAGTGGCCTATCGAATTAGGTCACTTTGGCAAATTCGATTTTGAGATTTTAAATGAAGTTTATAAAGTCGATGCCGTGGCTATCTATTATGAAATAGAGCAAATACTTTAGGCCACTATGGTTTTAAAGTATGGTAATTTTAAGAGAACTTTATGCATTTAAGTTAGGCCCCTCTGGCTCTCGCAGCTTCATATCAGAGTTATCATTTCACAGTATATGTATAATACTAATACTATATGGTACCCAATAAATAGACCCCTTTTATCAAACTTATATACCTTTTCCTCTCCTGATCTGTTAGTTAGACCTTCCAACCTTTTTTTAACTCTGTTCTTTCTGAATGCCACTCTCGTTTCGAATTCCCTTATTTTGCTTTCTTCGTAGGCTTCCTCTCTCCTTGTGCTCTTGTTTCTATGGTAAATGTGCGTCTTATCTTAGAGAGAGCTATGGTGATAATTCTGAATTCAAGTGAGAGAGGCGGATAACTTTGCTAATGAGGTAGATCATGTAGGAGTAGGCTAAGTATGTTTTATGTATTGTAGATCACTTGCTTATAGAAAAGGAATCGAAATACACAGAAAGCTCATGAAATAGAAAGCGAAGACGTGGTCGGAAATGGGAACGAAATGGGAAATTAAGAAAAAATTTAGAGAAATGAGCAAAATAATTAGGTCAATAACCTTTGGGGAACGGATGGACTGCTGATCATTTTTGGATGGGTATCAGCTGTTGCCAGGACGCTGACTTAGTTGTTTTTATTACTGAGTCAGTCAAAAGGTTTTCTTTATTTGATGTGGAACAGGCGTTTACGCTCTAAAAGATTGGTGATGGATTGGTCGGGTGTGTCGAAGCTGTAATTCGGTGGAAATAGGACTGTTTTACAGTGTGCGGAATAGTTAAAAATTTTCCCACCTGAAATATGCGCCGACATATAGTTTTTTTTTTTATAAAAGAAGATTTGCTACCAATTCAAAACAATTTTTAGAAGGTTAGACACACCCGTTCTAATAAACGTGCGAAACAAATAAAAATAAAACATTTGATAAACGGTTGGCGACATTTTTTGTTTAAAAGTAAATTTTTGGAAGATGCTTGGTGACCTAGCCAAACGTTTGGTACGTCGAAACTTTACAAAGCATCCGTTTCGCCCCTCCGACTCCACCATTAAAAGTTACATCGCCTGCAAGAGGTGCTCCGTTTAAAGTAAGATTCAATTAAGTGGAAGTTTTTTAATTTTATTTTAAGTTATTGTGTGATATTGGGACATTTTATTCGGTGTAGGGTTGCGGGTTTAAGTAAGCGTTAGGTTTAGTTGAGATCAGCATAGGTTGAGTTAGATCGAAGGGCGTATGTCCAGCTCTTGCACGGTGGTGATGGCACTCAAATGATCTTACAATTTCCCTTCTTCCTTTTGTCTATCCTCCTTTTCTCTTGCTGCCTTTAAAATGTATGGAGTAGTGGCAAGACAAGATAGAGCCGAGCAAACGCGAACGTGCCCTGCCGCCTACTCTTGCATCGTCGATGCCTCTGTGACTACTACAGACTCCTTACACATTTCTTAACTCTTTCATGTACTCATAGTATTTGAAAGCGTTTAATACAAAGCCTTAAGCTTTGACTGCATGTCTCTTATTTTGCCTAAAAAGCATTGTTTTCTGAATTGCAGATCAAGCACTAAAAATCTGGTTAAATTTCTCACGCAGCATTAGAAAATAGCAAGGAAAACGATGTTATTGCAACTGATTTTACATTTGTTCGCCCGTAGTATTGAACGTCGGTTCATGGTATGCTTTCAGTGGTCTGCCTCGGAATGACTCTTTAATCTTACGTCCTTATCAGGAAAACAGTATTAAAATAAAAATGGACATGTTTTCACTCACACGGTTAAAAAAAACTATTATTAAATTTGAAGCGGGTGCCATTGAAGCCTTTAACACAATAAAAGATCATCCACTATCTGAAACAGAATTCACACAACTAGATTTCACAAATTTAATTACTGATTGCTTCAGGCGACGCAATCGAAGCTGTATTATCCAATATAAACCCATCACCTTCCCCTTAAAGACTTTGGGAACAACTGAACACAATTAAGCAACCAATGAAAATAACTATATGCTTTAGTTTAAGCTTTCGAAAACCTGAGATACTACCTCTACGGCGTCATTACTTTGGAGATCCACACTGATCACCAACCGCTGATATTTACCGTTGCCGCGGTAAAATTTACCACAACAAGCTGGACTCTTTTTCCTTCGACCCCTTCGAACCTTTTCCCTCTGAACAATTGTTCTTCCAAAATCCTAAGAGAGTGATGGGCAGCCATGGGCGCATCAGCACTTTCTCAGTATCTTGGAAGGACAACATAGATAGGTACGACGGACTGTCAAAGGTCCTAAGAAGAACCCAGCAGAGCAGGCGCGCGATCTGCTACAAGAGTACAAGGAAAGCGCTATAAGTCTTATTTGTTTTGGAAGGGCCTAACACGAAATAGCCGACCCTTGTCCCAAATGTTGTTTTGTCTCGCCTAATGGGTAGTCTCCAGCCTTGAGTAGAGTTTAGGCATCCGATCCATCCCTCCAGCTCCCAACCGCTTCACCATTTGACCCGGTCCTCTTCCATTACGTCCGTTGTCTCTTTAGAGAAGCACATTAGCGGGAAGAAATGGTGTGTTATTTAACCCTGTCTTTCCGCTTCTATGCTTGTCAGAGGGGACAACTAATAGGTCGGCAAGTAGGCAGAGACAGGAATCTCTATGATAGTGACGGGCGGTCATTTGTATCCAAGCGCTATACGCCTAGAGCCAGATGGGCGGTCTGGAACCCTCTAGGTAAAACAAACGATCCGGGCAAGTTTCTTAGAGGCAGGCGGACTGCCTGCACAGGGGAAAACGAAACACGAGACGGAAACACAAAAGAAAGAAATCAACAACCAAAACACAAACAATACAAATTCTAAAGCAATAAAAAAAAAGAAATGTAAAGAATGGGACGCTATCTCATATTCCCCCCCCCCCCCCCCCCCCAAATCTGCCCAGAAGTCCACTTAGTTCATTTATATAGTTAATACGGTAGAGAAATGATTCCTTCTTCCTACGTCATCAACTCGTATAGTTTCCAAAAGTTTTGACTTGAGACCCTAGGTCCTGACTTGGTTTCCCTTTCTTGGTCTCTTGTAAAAACAAACTTTCTTTGGCACTTTTACTTGTCTAAGGGATAAATTTTGGGAAAAAATGGGTGGTTTGAACCCAAGATAATTTAGGGGAAATGTTTACTCAGGCCAAAAGAAATTCCCAGAACTCGGAAATTTTCTCCGACGGTCTGGATAGTGAAAGTGGCATACATGGGAGTATGGAAGAGCGGTCTAGCGGAGCTCCAATACATGGTTACACGCTTCAGCTAAGTAGTGGAGCAGTGTGTATACACACCGATCATTGGGCCCGTTAGAAACGATTGGATGAGACGGATGAATGTGTGTGTGAATGTTCAATGGTCTGAGTGAACATATGAAAAATCAAAGCGACCACTTCTTGGTTGACCGGGCTCCGGGAAAGGGATTTTTTTTAAAAAACAAAAAAAAGGCAAGTCAAAGAAAGAAAAAAAAATAAAAGAAAGTTAGATAGTGTAAAAGAACAAACAGCGAGTCAAAAAAAAAAAGACAGGGAAGAAAAAAAAAGGAATAGCCTGGACGAGGAAGGAAGATGGAGAGTAGCAACAAAAAAAAGATAAGTACAGTACAATCTCGTTAATTCGGACACTTCCTAATCCGGACAACGCGGTAATCCGGACAATCAATTGTTTTCAATTGTTTACTCTGTAATCCGTACAGTTATCTTATTATTTATGTCATGGATCCGGACAATCATTTTTTCTTATTCTTTTTTGTTTGTTATTTCTGCGGTGATTTTTCAATTTCATAAATTAACAGCGGTTTCTTATGGAAAAGAAAGTTCTATCTCTTTCTTTTACCTATGTGTAATGCGGACTATCAAAAAGTATTTCGTGTCGCACACGTCAGAAGTGAAATAAAAACGTTGAGCTAATTTTGTTTTTTTAATTAGTATTGTTAATTGCAATAGTAAAGAAAAAACGTACGTTTTTAACAATTGACAAAAAAAAATTCTCAATAAATTAGATAAAGGAAAGAAACTTCGTCAACTGGCAGAGTTATACTCATCAAATCTACAGTTTCCGACATAAAATTAAATGAACAAAAATCATTTGTGTTTTTTATGCAGTTACATTTCCAAAACGGAAAGTGGCCTTGGTAAGCGCAGAACTATGCGATCTGATATTCAGCAACTCATTGAAGAACGCCTACACAATTGGTTTGTAAATAAAAGACTACAGAATGTACCAATTTCTTCTGAAATCATGAAAGAAAAAGCCAAAATATTCTGTTTTAAAATTTATGTACCAATCGCAGAATTTATGGCTAGTAACGGCTGGCTGAACAATTTTCGTTCACGATATGGAATAAAATTTCTTAAAATATCTGGCGAGAAACTGTCTAACAATCCCATTGCTGTCAACCTTTAATTGAAAAGCTACGAATAAAAATTGCAGAAATGGGCATTACACATTCATAAGTCTATAATGCGGATGAGACTGCACTCTTTTGGAGGAAGATGCCAGAAAAAAACGTTAGCATTACGTACCGAGAAATCCTCACCAGGGCGTAAAATCGGTAAAGAAAGAATTACCCTTTTGGTTTGCTGCAATGCAAGCATAAACTTAAATTAATGATGATCGGAAAAGCCAAGAATTCAAGGGCGTTTAAAAAAGTAGAGCTGCCGTTAGAATATGCCAATACAAAAAATTCTTGGATGACAGAGCTACTGTTTAAAAGTTGGCTTAAAAAGTAAAACGATATTTAAAAGAAAAAAATTTTCCAGCTAAAGCACTTCTATTGCTAGACAACGCGACTTGCCATCTATAATTCAGATCTCGATAAAGACATATGCGTTATGTTTTTGCCACAAAATTGCACGACTCTAATCTAGCCTATGGACCAAAATGCCATTCGAATTTTAACAATGAATTATTGCAAAAAATTTTTATGTCGTCAGTTGTCCAGTTCAGAAAATAGCTAAACTGATTGTTTTAAAAACTCTTCGTTGAAAGATGTTGCTTTTTTGGTGTCCTTAAGAAATATTTCAACAAAGTTCTTTATGACAAAGAATGGGATTCAGATGATGGCCCACCTTTGCAATGTTACATTCCAGTAGCTCAACGAAAATAGCTGACTTATTAGTCGAAATAGCCTCGGATTTCTATTATGATAACGAAATCGATGAATGGTTGAACAACGTCACGGCTGATCAGACTGAAGAAGACGATTTCGATAACAGTAGTTGCGATGAAAATGAAGTCGAAATCCAAGACCGAACAATTTTGCATTCTGACACTATATCTGTTTTTAACACATGTATTAAATATGCGGAAGAGTAGGATTTTTCTGCTGGGGATATTTTAAAACTTGTCGACCTGAAGATGTTGCATATAAAAAGAAAGCTTCGATAAAACTTCGACAAGTAAAAATTACAAATTTTGTTCAAAAACATTAAAAATGTTCATAACATACTCGTACATACCATATAAAAAAATAAAAAAAATAAAGGTTTAAAAAAATCAGTTTAGCAGTAGGACATTTTTATTTTTTCACGCTAATTTTTTGTGTCCCGGTAGTCCGGACATTTCGATATTTCATACACAGCTTGGTTTTTAATTGTCCGGATTAACGAGATTATACTGTACTTTTTCTGATTTGTTTAGTGAAATCCCGGTAGGCATTCGTCCGCGTTAAACAAAAAAATAAAAACAAACTCCCTCAAAGAGAAAAAGAAAAAAGGGACCCGCGACCTACTAAATATACAACTGTTCGACCGTTCGGGAAGACGGAAGATAGCGGCCCAGTCTTTAGCGGTTTTGTCCGGTAGTGTAACTACTATTAATGTCCTTTTAACTTCGCATACCGCAAACCTTAGTGTTACATACTCGTACATTCAAAGAGCTAAAATAAATAGATTTTCATTTTATAACGTAACTTCTAGCCTTTTGTTTAACTTTTCTGGTGAACCGTTTCTTTTTCAGTCTCCTGCAAAGGTTTCGCAATACCTTGTAAAAAGATTGCATGGCGCCTATATTTGGTACTTCCTTATATTACCTTTTTTCAACCATAAACCCACCCCCACCTTCGTAGCCGAGAGTGGTAACACATAACCTGCTGCCTGTTGCAAATTTCCCCTTTGGTTTCCTTTGTTGGCGTTGCGATCCTCCATTACCGATATAACCACCACCTGTGTGGTTCGCAATCGTTTTTTTCTACTTTGTTTTTTTAGTTTTCTTCCTGCCAACAGACCGGCTACCAATTTTTAGGTTTTAAATTCATTTGTTTTACTCGTATTCGGGAAAGGAAAATTTAAATAAACAATTTTGCAACACTCTCGTCTCTCAACGAAATCCGCAACGCAAAAATTAAACCTTTATTGAGAGCCATGTACGGAAAATGGTATACAAACTTGGAGCCATTGAAGTAGCTGCAGATGCCCCATCAAGGCAAAATCTCAATCAAATAACTGACTCGTTAGTAACACAACACTCCACTGAGAGTAGCAAGGAACGCGAAAGTGAGGTAATTAATTGGGCTTGTTAATCAATTCAGCCAATAAATTACTTTGAATAAAGATATTGCAGCAATCTAAAACCACTAAAACTAGACATCTAATCAATTATAACAAACCTCTAGATTTAATACCCATACTCAAAGAATTCTTCAAAGAAGGAATTTTAGCATTTCTCACCTTACCTGAAATCACATATGAGATCAGAAATACTCTAAGAGAGCACTTTAAGAATAAATTTATTAGAGAAAAATATCTCGCTCTCATAGATGTCTGACAAAAATGACCATATCTCAATAATAAAACATAATCATAACTGCTAGAGAAAGTATGGACTTATGATTGACAATTCTATCAATGGTATTTGCTTGATAAGGAATCTTTACTTACTTGCTTAGTTACTTATTGGAGCAGCAGTCCGGATTGGACCAAGGCTTCAGTCAACAAGCGTCCCCAGCCAGCTCGACCCTTTACTAGCTGCCTCCAGTTTTACATGCTAGGCTAGTTGAGGTCCCCTTCAACTTGCGTGCGCCACTTGAGTCTCGGTCTTCCTCTACTGCGCTATTTACATTGCCAATATAATTAAATACATCTCGTCGTAGAACTGGAGCTTCTTGCCTCATGTGCGTGAAATTCGTCAGCTGCTGTGATATGATACTTCTTTGCAAAAACGATGCTTCAAATCGATTTGACAGAATTCGTTTCCCAATGATGATCATGTTTTCTTGACGTATCATGCAGGTTTCTTGTAGACTTATGGTTCCGCTGCCAAACAATGAGATCTCGTTCGTTTCTTGGTCACAGACAACATCTACACTTCTTTTAAAGGGCATGCTAATTATCCAGGTATTAGGATGATGCTTTTCTACCCAATATGCTCTCCGTACTACGGTACGGTAGTATAATTGGATGTTTCTGGGATTCTGTCTGATTCCAGTCGACCTCCGACTACTATAATGTTATCTTTGTTCATTAGAGGATTCGATGATAGCAGCTTTCTACTCCTGTCTAAGTTACGCCCACCTTGCAGACAAGCCCATTCTTCTTGGAATTCCCATAGAATGAGCTAGCCGGGGAAAATTACAAACTTTCCTTATTGCACATTTTTGCAGGACAGATAGTTGCTGAAGTTTGTTCTGGTATTGCTTCAAACTTAGGATATGCTTAGACCAGCTGAAGTTCTATCGATTATAACGCCTTTGTAGTTAAAGCAATCAACATTTTCAATTTTAAAGCAATTGACGCTACAATCGGCCGTCACATCAGAGGAGTCCTTAGCAATAAGAACAGAACACGTATTACTAGACAGGTTATATCTTGGACAGTTTGATGCATGAAACGTAATATTAATATCCGGGTCACTTCCGTATTAAGGGTGAACACGATTTTAGTTTTTTTACTAACTAATAGTTTATGTGCAGCAAACCAAATTCTCAGTAGGTGATGATGATTTATATAAGACACTAGGTTATTTATATAGGGGGCTAGCTGATCTATAGGTGATACCCAAATCATCTACAAATGCCTGAGCTTTTCCAGCAAACGGTAATTCAAAAATGCAATTAATGTAAAAAAAATAGAATAGGCCCAAGAACAGATCCTTGGAGAACGCCATATCAATCGTTTTAGATTTACTAAGACTGATTCCTATTTTGACCTTTTTATCTCTGTCTTTCAGATAGGAAGCGAACCAAACATAGATACAGCCACGGAAGCCTGCTTTGTACATTTTGTTTAAAAGAATTCTGTGATCAACCATGTCAAAGGCTTTGGTTATACGAGTATCTACAAAAAGCCCACTGCAGAATATTTTCTCATCTATTCCTTTGTGTACAACGGTTCAAAATTCCAAAAGGGCATCCTCAGTGGAAAGGCCTGATCTAAATCCAAATTGGCTCAAACTAAAAAACTTTTTATATTTAAGATCACATCTTACATTCGATTATTTTCTCAAATACTTTTGAAATAGAAGGCAACAACGAGATCGGTCTGTGGTTACTTTTTTCCTTTCTACTTCCTTTTTTAAAAATTCTTCAGGAAAAATTCCAGTTATAACACTCAAATTAAAAATATGTACTAAAATATATACCATAAACTATGTTAAGGGCAATTTTTTTCAAGACAAGGTTAGAAATATCATCACTACCACATAAATTCGAATTGTTAAGGGAATTTATAGTTTTCAATAACTCGAGACCCGAAATAGGCTCAAAATAGAAGCTATTTCCATATAGAACACTTTCTGTAGTACCATTTCTAGGCTCAGGATAATAAGTTTGGTGAATCGCGCGGAAATAAAATTTGCCCTTCTGAAGCAAAGAACTCATTGAATTCGTTTGCTACTTCTGAAGGATCTGAGATATTTACAATACCGTTGATTAGTGTTAAATAAGTATCAATTTTCCTAATATTTCGATTAATGATACTATTAACCAACTTCCATTCTTTTTTAAGGTCACCTTGAGTATTTATTAATTGGTTTTGGTAGTAATGATCCCTACACATTTTAAGGAGACAGAAGTTCATCCATGGTTTAAGTCTTATTTCCGATCTTCTCTGTACAGAAATGCTATTGGAAGCGGCTATGGAGTTTTTTTTTTAGATTTTTGCAAATAAATCGTAAGCCTTAGATGCATCTTCTTCGTTATAAACCTCATCCCAATTATAATAGCGCAATACTCTGTTTAGGTGTTCAAAATTATTTCTTATCAGACTAGGCGGAGAATGTTTTTTTTGTTTCTTTTCTTGCCATGATTGGGAGCAAGATTTCAGTCATACAGTGATCAGAGATCTTGAGGTCAAGATTTATAGCAGCATTGATAAGGCTGAATTTTAGAGAAACGACCAAATACGTGATCAATACAGGTACCAGCTATGGGCCTTGTGATCTCATTAACAAGGGAGGTTAACCTATGCTCGGCAGTAATTGCAAGGTACGAATCTAAATAAGGGCAAGAGATTAACAAATCCAAGTTAAAGTCCCCTAAAACAACAAGATTTGCTGCTTTTTTACACTACAAAAAAATTCGAAAACTCAACAAGAAATACGTTTAAAAACTGTGCTTTAAATCTATATGCACAAATAAAGGTAAAATGTTCACTGCATATAAAAAAGATATTTTTATTATGCCAGCACTCGACAGGCTATAACGCTTTATTTCACAATCATTGTACACATCTTTCATAAAGGCACCCACTCCACCTGCTGCATATGAATCATTGGGATTTGCGTAAAAAGTATAGCCAGGGATAGCGTAATCTTTGATCTCATAAGAATATATCCAAATTTCGGACACAAAAACAATTTCAGGTAAGTTAACCAGAGCTTCAAGATTGCTAACTAATATATCGAAGTTTTGACGAGGGCTTCTTATATTTTGGTGTATTACGAAAACAGATTCTTTAATTGAATTGTCATGAAAAATGCTTTCATTACAACTAGTTATAGAACTTGAGGGAAAGTTGTTGCTAAAAAAATCAAAGTTGTCGTTCATACTTCAAAATAATCTCAATCGTTTTTAATTAAAGAAAAATCATCAAATGATTTTATAGCAACAACATTTCCTCCATCCACCTTCATTTACAAAATTTGTGAATTTTTGTACCATAAATACTTAAATTTATTTTCAACCCTTAACTTTTTAGCTGCCATAAATATTCGGGTATATTTCGTCAAGCAATTATTTATATAGATCCTGGAACTTTTGTAAGCAGTATCGCCAAATATTGTCGTATTTAAGTTTTTCCTTCCGGTTTTCTTGCTCTTCTTAATTTTTTGCTTAAAATCAGTCGATGAGAGATGAATGCAGTTTTATTTCTTTTAATGAACTTTTTCATATAGCATTTTTTAATGTCAACCGAATACACAGAGACGTACAATGCTTCGGTAAAAAAATTTTGCGCATTCTCTCCTGCATTTTCGTTGTTTACTTCTGTTAGACCAACAATTTCTATCACATTTTCAAGCTGCTTCTGCTCCCACCAGTTCAATTTTCCTTCAAGTTCATTGACCTTCGATTTCAGAGACACAATTTCTTTATTCAACTGCTGAACAGTGCTTAGAATTTCGCTGTTAATTTTGTTTCATACAAAACATCTCGTCATATAGGTGTTGAATAGTACAGCTGCACGATGGCGGCGGCCGCGATTGACCACCCAGTGTGTTTTGCGCTCGATCATGTTGTAGAGCATCTCTCGAACACTCTTGCTGCTAACACATAGTGCTTGTTGTTTTTTCTTGCCTTCGTTTTACCTGCTCTTCAGCATGTTGTTGTTGATGCCGTTGTTGTTGTAAAGCTGGTATTGATACTGCTGTTGCATTTGTTGGAGCTATCGGTTGAGGTTGCAGCGATTTTCGACGCAGAGTGTTAACTTTGCACCACGATATTTAATATTGTTAGCGGTCATGTATTCAAAGTCATTAGGATTAATGTTCGCACACGCACAGTGAAATATACAACTGCAATCGCCACACGTAATCTTAGATACATCACTTCGGACAATTTTTTCTTTGCAAATTAAACAATGCATTTTTGAAAAGATGATTTAAGTTAGTTGGTATAGTTCTTTATAAAAGCGCGCAACCCACAACACTTTTAGTAATCCATCCGTTCTTGACCGTGGTCAACACAACTTCCACATGATATAGTCCCGGTTTAATCCCGGCTAGGGTCGAATCTGTCCAGGCAAAAACATCTCCCAATCGTGTCCGGAATACCTGTTGCGTTTCCCAGAGCAATTTTGACAGCAACTAAGTTCCACACAATTCTAGTTTTGGAAGTGTAATTTTTGTTTTGATAGGTGCGACCTTTGCCTTTGCCATTAACAATGTTATTCGGTATGAAATATCTTGAAGAGATATTCTCGAGTACACTACTTTAGCATTAGCGGAATCTTAAGCGTCACAAAATCCGTTTAAGTCAACTTTGTGTTTTTGTTAGTTCCCATCCATCTTGGGATTTTTATGTCTCAATAGTGTTCAAATTATTTCTGAGCCTATTCCAGGATTGTTGTAGCTATGAAGTTAAAGGTTCATCCCACGGTAAGTTGGTCTTCTATAGTTCCTGCATTAGTAGTTTTGCCCTAATAGTGACAGGTGCCAATCATCCCGGATCGTACAACTTAGCTATTTCCGAAAGTGTGCCACGCTTTGTTAAGGTGTGTTGATTTGGTTTTTCCTTGACTTTAAATTGAAGTGTATCAGACGAAAGACTCCAGTGTATACCTAGTGCCTTTATTGTATCTTCTTTATTAATTTCAATTTCCAATTTCTCATTGCCCCCGATTATCAACCTCTCTGTGTTGTAGCTTAATGTTGTTCGTTGCCCATTTCCGGAGATTGAATCCTGCTTTTTTCACAAGTTGAATGGGCGAATTCTTTACATTCGCTCAACTTGCTTCTTCCAGACATCAGATCATCTACATAAAAGTAATTTATGAGGATGTCCGATGCAATTGGACACCTTTGTTGCTCATCATTGAAGGGTTTTGACCTCTAAGTGTGGTGCCGATGCTGTTCCATATGTCACAGTGGTGAGTCTGTGATAATCCTGATGGTAGTTGTTGACCTTTATCTGGCGGTACATTTTCTCTATATCCGCTGTAAAAATGTAGTTATGACGTCTCTGTCGCAATAAGATTGTTGTTAAATCCTCTTGCAGCTTGGGCCCCACCAGCATGAGTTGGTTTAAACTCACGCCTGTTGTATCTTTAACCGATGCATCAAACACAACCGAGAGCTTTGTCGTCGTGACATCAGTAGACATCACTTATGGTATTGTTGGCTGGAGGCGCTTCGACCATATGTCCAAGGTCTAGAAACTCCTTCATAAGCTTTGTGTATTCTTCTTTTACTTTCCAATCTTTACTAAACTGCTGTTCCAGTTGACGTAGCCTGGCTGTTTCCGGCCTAAGAATATCTGTTCTATTACATTAATGAATACTGTGTCTAAGTTTAATGAATATCAGTATGAATTACTCTACAACAAAAAAAAAAGATGTACTCTTTGCTAAGAAATTTTTTTTCTGCCATTTTTGTGTTTGACTCATCGAGGGAGAATCATGTCGTCGAAGAAAATTTTGTGCAATAATATATATATAGCTACAATGAATTTTTTGTAACCGTTTCTTTAAATCATCAGGAAACACTTGGAATCACCAATATCCAAATCCAGATATGTAAAATAATTTATTTTATACATCTGGCAGCCACTTGCCATATAGTATACATATCTATCTGCCACTACTGCTCCGCTGTCACTGCAGTCCCATTCCCATTTACCCTCACTTGCCACCCCTTTACATTTGCCACCAAATAGTTAATCAACTCCATCCAGCCAGCAACAACAGCAGCATATAATACGTAAATTCAAGGATTTGCCAGAACAATGGCCAATGTTTTCCATCGCGTTTAAAGAAACCACAGCCGCTCATGCATATACAGATTTAGAGAACCTCGCCGACTGCAGAAGGTTCTTAAAGGAATAGCACTACAAAAAGTCGAAGCACTATTCATATACCCGTAAATCGTCAGTACAAAAATGAGCACCCTTGAACTACATTTTGGTCGCCCAGCACCTCTGGCTTCACCTAGAAGCCAAATAGCTAAGGTAAGGGCATTTCCAGTGATGAGCGAATCAAAAATTAGCGAAATTGTCAACTATAGTACGATGGTATCTAACGTCACAGTATTTTTGGAGAACGCAGGCGTAACACCTCATCTTACTCGTTGGAAAGCTTCCTCTTGCCAAGAGAGAGGGTTGGGCAAAGCACACGATGTAATTATGCAATTTTACCCCGATGCGAGAGAATTCAGCAACTGGTCACAACAAGTAGCATCATATGTCACCACAGCCATCGAAATGAAACACAATAATTCATTAAGTATGTCGATGACATCTGGTAGAAAATAAAAAACATAAATACAGTTTGCCACATAGCAGAAGACAGCAGCAAGAAACCAATGTCCGAAATTCAAATCTGCGTCCGTTCCAGAACGCTGGGAAATAGTTTAAAAAAACAGGACGTGTTTCTGTTGCCTTTGCCTTGGTCAGAGATTTTGAGAAAATATTTATCGAGAAGAGATAATTGCCATAAATGTCACAAAAGTTTACTTCATGATTTTGATGCTAGAAAGACGTCTGTTTTTCAAGCCAAAAGTAACCATCATAATCAACACGGCTCGGATTCAACAGTTAATACAACCATACCATCCTTCTTATTACAAATTCTACAAGTACACCTGTAAATATAATTTGTAATAAATCAGGACAGAGAAAAATAACATTATTTAAATTCATACCAGTACAATTGAGTGGGCCAAATTGAACTTGTGATGTAATTTCCTTTATTGAGGACGGGGCAAAATTATCGTTGATAGAGGAGAGTGTAGCTAATTCCCTTGGTATAAAAGGCAAGTCTGATTTACTCCACATAAAGTGGATTCGTGATCAAACTACAAGTGAACACTCACAGCATGTCAATGTTGAGATTTCAGGCGTGCAAACCGGTGCTACTAAATATCACATGAAGAATGTCCGCACAATTAAAAACCTTTTACTGCCTGTGCAGAATTTAAATTTGTCAGAATTTAAGAAACAATTTGATTTATTGAATAATATTCCAATTTTCGATTATGTGAATGCGGTACCGTAACTTTTAATTGGCATTGCCCATATGAGATTGGCTCGGCCGATAAGCTTGGTTAACTTCGAAGAGGGGCTTTCAATTCACAACACCAAGTTAGGATGGACTCTTTCTTGATCCAACGAAAACAGTAATCCTGCACACGCGATTGTCAATTTTGTTGACAGGGATGAGAATCATTTCAAAAAATTGAGAAGACTAATAAGTGAATATTTTGAAATTAACAGCTTTGGCTCAAAGCCTACTATTATACAATTATCAAATCAGAATCCAATAAAAGGGCCGAGGAGATTCTTAAGCAGACAACAAACAAGGTTGCTAAGCAATATGAAACCGGACTTATTTGCAAATGTGACAAAATTTTTTTTTGGCTAAAGTTACAGTATGGCATTGCGAGAATTGAAAACAGTTGAACAGAAAATGGAACAAGATGCAGAGCACTCTGACTGGTACAAATCTAAAATTAATGAATTTGTGTCAAAAAATTATGCCAGAAAGCTATCTTCAGAGTAAGCCGCTTGTACCACGAAGCGTACTTAGTATTTACCTCATTTCACTGTATACAATGTTAACAAAGGCAACAAGCTACGGTTAGTATTTGATGCTGCTGCTGAATCTCGCGGCATGTCATTAAATTTCATGCTGCTCAAGGGTCCTGAAAAGTATCAACCGTAATCTCTCCTAGCTATTTTATTCGGATTTCGCCAAAGCAAAATAGGCGTATCTGGCGACATACGGGAAATGTGTTTGCGCGTCAACGTACGCAAACAAGACCAAGACGCCCAGCGGTTTCTATGGAGGGATGAAAACCAATCGCAAGATCCGCAGATACATGTAATGAGTGCTCTGATTGTTGGGTCGAATGGTTCTCCGTGTTCCGCTTAGTATATCAAGAATATTAGAGCTAATAAATCTTACTTTACTTACTTTAGGTGGCGCTACAGTCCGGGGTGGACCTGGGCCTCAGTCAATAAGCTTCTCCAGCTAGCTCGATCTCTGGCTAGCTGTCTCCAGTTTCGCACGCTAAGTTGGCTGAGGTCCTCTTCCACTTGCGTGCGCCACCTGAGTCTTGGCCTTCCTCTACTGCGCTGTCCCTCGGGGGCGGATTCGAAGACTTTTCGGACCGGAGCACTGGTGTCCCTGCGCTCTACATGACCCAGCCATCTCAGTCTTTGGATCTTCACTCTTCTGGCTAGGTCCATGTCGCTGTACAGTCCATACAGTTCGTCATTGTATCTCCTCCTCCACTCACCGTCAATGCAGACGGGACCGAAGATCGCCCGAAGAATTTTTCTCTCGAAGCAACCAAGAACACCCTCATCCATTTTTGATAATGTCCATGCTTCTGCGCCATAGAGCAGGACCGGGATTATTAAAGTCTTATAAAGGGTGACTTTTGTTGTCCGAGAGAGGGCGTTGCTACTCAATTGCCTTCTTAACCCAAAGAAACAGCGGTTGGCAAGAGTTATTCTTCGCTTGATCTCAGCGCTGGTGTCGTTGTCTGTATTTGTAGCGGAGCCTAGGTAGACAAAGTCCTTAACTACCTCAAAGTTATATCTGTCGAGGGTGACGTTCTGTCCGAGACGTCGGTGTTGGTTGTCCTTTTTGCTTGACAGCATATACTTGGTCTTACCCTCATTGACCGCTAAACCCATTTTCGCCGCTTCCGTCTCAATACTCGCGAAAGCGCCACTGACATCACGCTGCTTTCTCCCGATTATGTCAATATCGTCGGCGTATGCGAGCAGTTGGACGGACTTTTGAAAGAAAGTGCCTCTTGTGTTTGCTCGTGAGTTTTGCACTATTCTTTCAAGTACGATGTTGAAAAAATCCCATGACAGCGCATCGCCTTGTCTAAATCCTTTCTGGACATCAAAGGTCTCGGTGAGATCTTTATCGACTTTGATGGAGCAGCGTGCATTCTCCATCATCATCCTGCACAGACGGACTAGTTTGGCAGGGATGCCGAAACTAGACATTGCTCTATATAGCTCGTCTCTATAGATGCTGTCATACGCGGACTTAAAATCGATGAATAGGTGGTGGGTATCGATCTGAAGCTCATGGGTCTTCTCCAAGATCTGCCGTAGTGTGAATATCTGGTCGATGGTGGACTTTCCTGGCCTGAAGCCACACTGATATGGACCTATCAGGTTGTTTACGAACGGCTTCAGTCGTTTACACAATACGGCGGATAAGATCTTATATGCGATGTAAGGAGACTGATGCCTCTGCAGTTGGCGCAGTTCAAAGGGTCTCCTTTCTTGAGAATTGGACAAACAATGCTGAGGTTCCATTCATCGGGCATACTTTCGTCCGACCATATTTTACAGATGAGTTGGTGTATGCTCCTTACCAAGTCATCGCCTGCCGCTTTGAAGAGCTCGGCAGTCAGGCCATCCGCTCCAGCAGATTTGTTGGACTTAAGCTTCGATATGGCTATCTTCACTTCATCCAGGTCGGGTGGACGAAATTGCTGGTCATCATCGTCCAGGTTGAAAGGTTGATTCTGCCTGACAGCGGTATTTGGTCCGTCATCGCCGTTGTACAGTCTGCAGAAATGATCTTTCCAAATCCTCAGCATCGACTGCGATTCTACTACGATGTTCCCTTGTTCATCTCTACAGGCTTCGGTTCGGGGTTTGTTTCCGCGGCATGTTATTTTTACCTTTTGGTAAAACTTCCGAACCTCATTCCTGGAGTAGCATCTCTCAATTTCCTCGATCGCGCGCTTCTCATGCTCTTTCTTCTTCCTCCTGAGAAGCCGGCGCTCGTCTCTCCTCTTCCGCTCATAGAGCTCATGAGCAGCTCTGGCCTTTCTAAGCAGCGCCGCGTTATATGCATCTTGCTTAGCTGCATGTGCTTGCCGGCATTCATCATCGAACCAGGGGTTTCGTTGTGGTGGACGAGTGAAACCCAGCACATCAGAAACGGCATCTCTGATGGCGTTTTGGCAGTGTTTCCAATGGTCTTCGATGCTTGATGCTGGCGGCATTGGACCTCTTAAGAGATTAAGAGACACTCGGTCGGAGAAGGACTTGGCGATCTCTTGCGATTGTAGCCGTCTGACGTCGAATTTTCTCATAGCATTAGTTTGTCTTGGCGTAGTTTGGGATATCCGCAACCGTACCTTGGCTACAACAAGGTAATGGTCCGAGTCGATGTTGGCTCCTCGGAACGTACGGACATCCATAATGCTGGAGGAGTGTCTTGCGTCGATCGCAATATGATTAATCTGGTTGACGGTTGATTGATCAGGAGTTCTCCAAGTCCCCTTGTGTATGTCGAGATGTGGGAACCGCGTGCTAGCCACGACAATGTTTCGCCCCGCCGCAAAGTCGATTAGCCTGAATCCGTTATCGGAGGTGGTGTTGTGCAGGCTATATTTTCCGATTGTTCCACCAAAGATACCTTCTCTTCACCGAGGAAAATTTTAATGTCATAGCTTGGGCATTGCTCGTAGGTCTTGTTGAGGAGCTCGTAGAAGGCATCCTTGGTGCCGTCATCTTTCGCCTCTGTGGGGGCATGCGCGCATATGAGGCTTATGTTGGCAAATTTAGCCTTGATGCGGATTGCTACGAGGCGCTCGCTCACATGCCGGAAGCTGAGGACTTCTCGTCTTAGTCTGCTTCCGACAACAAATCCGCATCAAAATAAGCGCTGCTTTTGCCGTCGATAGCAATTACCGTAGTAGATGTCGCAGTTTTTCATCTTCTTTTTGTCCGGACCATCCCATCGCATTTCTTGGATGGCGGTTATGTCTGCTTTGCAGCAGTCTAGGGCCTCCGCTAGTTGCTCGGCTGCACGTGGTCTATTAAGGGATCTAACATTCCACTTGCATATCCGAAGCTCATTGTCCTTAAATCGTTTGCGTGGGTTGTCAACAGTAGATCCGTCCATATCCGAGGCTTGTTGATGCTTCGTAACTTCTTGTTTTTTTTAAATGGCCGGGCAGTTACCCCGGCGGCACAACCCCCAACCTGGAGGACCAGTTCCACTTTGAGTGCCCCTAGGACGAGGGATCGGTTACACCGAAGCCAGTAACCCGTTCCGGGATGTGAGCGCTGCCGTTGGCCCTTATAGGGCTCGTCCGCCACCATCTCTTTTCCGGGACCCTGACTAAGTTCTGGAAATCCTTTCCGGCCTGAGCTCCAAATATGTCGGAATAGCCCGGATAAGGTCTTGTTTTGTTTTACCGACACTAATCCTGGTTAATGGCGCAGGAAACTCGCCATTTGCCCCCTTCACTTCGCAACCTCTAGTGAGATTCCCAGATGGCGCCACGGGGAGGCGTGAAGTAGGACTTATTAGCAGAGCTGCAAGATGTTCGGCTGCAGAGGCTCATTCTCGTCATTTAAGGAACCAGCACCTGTCGGAAGATGCTACTTCTACGAGGCCTTATACTAATCGTTGCCATCCCGAGCTAATAAATACAAAGACATTTATCCACGCGCTGTTAACGCCATAGTCGACTGCCATTATGTTGACGACTACGTAGATAGCTTCGACACGACAATGGAAGTGATAACAATAACGAAGACAGTTACTGTGATTTACAGGCAAACAGGGTTCGAGTTGAGGAATTTTTTATCAAACTCCACCGAGCTGGAAGAGGCTATGAATGGGACAACATCAAGGTCAATGCAACCGAGCATAAAAAATATTTCATGTCCCCAGTCAAATACAGAGAAAATCCTTGATATGTATTGGGACTCAAGCTCAATCAATTCTGCTTCGCCTTAAGGTTTAATAGGGTCCTAACAGATGTTCTAGAAGGTAGAATTCGCCCCACTAAAAGCCAAGTCCTCAGTCTGGTAATGTCGATATTTGATCCATTATGTTTCCTAGCTAACATTGTCATTGAGTCCAAATTGATATTTCAAAGATTGTGGATAACAAGCGTTGGATGGAATGAGCCAATACAAGAAGAAATCTATGACAGGTGGTACAAATGGTGAGAGAGAGAGAGAGTAAATGATTTCAAAGTTTCCCGATGTTACCATCCACATGTGACCGACTCCAGCGTTGATATTCAGCTTCATGTATTCGTCGACGCAAGCAAATTGGCATTTTCGGCTGTAGGTAACTGGCGCATTAAATACTGAGAGACTGTGAGCACTGTTTTTATTATGGGAAGGACCAGATGTAGCCCAATAAAAGTCCTATCAATACCAAGGCTCGAACTAGAAGCTGTTGTTCCAGGTCTAAAGTTAAGAAACGTCATCCCGTGGCCTGACATCATGACCAAGTAAAGTGCAGATGTGGTCTGATTCAAAAACAGTCGTCCACTGGATACGATCTGATGCACGTTCGTATAAGCAATTTGTTGCTCACAGAATTTCCGAAATTTTAGACTTATTATACGTCGACGATTGGCGATGGGTGCCAGGAAGCTTTTTTTTTTTACTGTTGACGAACATCAGTGTGTGATCTTATTTGAAAACTTTTCCAACTTCTTCGGACTACTGAGAATAATTGTAAGAGTTTGTCGTGCCATTGTCAAATTCAAGCTTAACATAAGAAGAAGGTCAAAACTAAATAAATGCGAAGGAAAGCTTTCGGCCAGAGAGTTGGATAAGGCGGAATCAATACTATGTCGAATAGTGCAAGAAGAAGCTTACCCGCTGGAGGTGTAAGTACTCTTGGCTAAAAAGGTGGTCCCAAAAATTAGTGCAGTTTTCAAACTTTCGCCCATATTGGATGAAAATAAAATTATAAGGCTAGGTGGGCGCATAGACAATGCCGTATGCTTGCCCTTTAGCGAGCGGCGACCAATAATCATGCCAAAGAAACATATAGAAGGTGCGTTTTTTTGCACGCATGTTAGCTAAGTTCGCAAAAAAAACGAACCATCCCCGCTTAAGAGTTCATCATAAAACCTTGGCAGCACAGATATATTTATGACGTTTAATGACACTTCATCTGTCAGTTCATAATCAATTGTAAGAAAACAATTTTGAGAAAACAGCACAAGTGAAGAAGTTAACAAGATAAGTGAAGAAAATCGGGATAAAAAGTTATTTAAATTCTAACAATGGAAAACGCAGAAGAAGCGCAGGTAAGGGTTGCAAATAAATATTAAAATTCGACAAAGAAAAAATGTGTTTCTCTTAGATAATCAATTCATTGATGCAAACTGCAAGTAGTCATCAAAGAGATAGACATAATTTGGAGAAAGCTTTTCCGATAATTATCTCGGAAAGCTCTAGTTCGAGTTGCAGTTCCTCAAGCAGCAAGAGTTCCAAAGTCGCCTGCTTGGATTGCTATTCAAAGGGTTAGCTCTTGGCATGTTTCTATCGGAAATATTTATGTAAAGTGGCCAAAAGGAACTGCAGCAGAGGAAACACGGAGAATTTTCGAGGAGAAAAAAAGTTATTGGGGCTATAGATTGTATGCACATCAACATCAAGGCTCGAAAAGTAAGCAAAGAAAGCTACTATAACAGGAAACAGGATTACAGCCTCGTTCTTCAAGCAGTCGTTGATGCACAAAAAAAATGTATCGATATCACTTGTGGTGAGCCCGGTTCACTCCACGACTTCAGAGTTCTTCGAAGATCTGAATTGTACTCTAAAGTCAAAACAGATCATATTAATCTATTTCCCAATGGATCATTTATATTGTGTGATTCCGCATTTCCATCAACGAGCTGGTTAGTGCCACCTTTTAAGGATAATGGTAATTAAACGGATACACAGCGAAGATTCAACTACATTCACTCAGTGACAAGAATGATTGTGGAACATACTTTTGGGCTTCTCAAGGGTAGATTTCGAAGGCTTTCGAAGTTTACAGGGTAGGTGGATTTGAGATCAGTGAACAGGATAATTGTGAGTACATGTGTTTTACACAATATATGCATAATCAAAGATTAATTTTTATTTCGAGAAGTATTTTAGAAGTTGATTCCCAATTTAAATAAACACCTCTTTGGGCGAAAATTAAAAAAAGTGAGTAAGGAAATAAATACAAAAGTTTTATTAAAATTCATTTAATTATCTATGTCTATGGCTATGTACACATGCATAGGATATGATTTTAAATTATAAATTAATTAACAATGCATATACAAAAGCAAAAATACTTCATTAATATAACAATTATAAATATAAATAACAAAAACGTTGTGACAAAAAAGTAAGGAACATAACAACAATAAAAAAGGAAGTAAACAAATTATCACAATTAATAAGTTGCAGACAGTCTGTACAATTTTCCAGTTGGCGGTATTAAACAAAAACAGTTGCGTATGCTATAAGGAAAAGAAAATATGTACGGTAGAATTTACTTACATATCTACTTGATAAAAATATTTCCAAGTACTTACATTTCAATGGAGCTTTGGCAGATTTTCAATTTGTGAGTGTGTTTCCGTGTTTGCTTGCAGAGAGGAGTACTCTAAAAAACAAAAAAAATAGAAAAAGAGAAAAGATTTAATATGTATTAAATGTTGAATATTATTAAATATTATTTTTTTAATAAAGCCTCAAGAACACTCAGTTTCTTTTGCTCCAGTTCAGCTTCCTGCTTCCACTTATTTTCGAGTGATTCTGCCATCTGTTTCATTGATTCTGCCTGCTACGCCTGCTTTATTTTACGATCTTCCTGCTTGGAGGCCAGCTTGGCAGCAATCGCTTGCTTTTTCACTTTAAGAAGAGCCTCGAAATAGAAGTTACGTGCTGATTTTTTCTTGCGAATTGTTGTTGGTGGGGAATCCGAAGACGAAGATGATACGTTACAAACCGTTGGAGAAAGTGTCGGCGACTGGTCTTGACTCATTCTATCCGTACTTTCAATTAACGAAATGCTCCCAAGGTGGATGGTATGATTATTTGAGATGATGGGTTTATCCCCAAAAATCTCATCCATTTCGTCCATGTAAGGCGCAATGCAAGGGCTCGCACCAGTCTTGGACGCGTTATCCTTCGCCGCCTTGTACGCTATCAGTAGTGTCCTCATTTTCCCTTCCAAGGCACTGACTTGAATTCTGAAAGATGTGTAAAGGTTTAGCACAATGTACTTTAATTTAATAGTAAAAATAACTTACCGTGTTTCCTTGACAAAGCATATCCTCAAGTACATTCGCATATGCAAATTTTTTCCTGCGGGGGTGCGAAAATTCTTCTTTCCTTCCCAGGTAGCAATAAAAGAACCCCAGAGTCTCCTCCCTTGTCCACACTTTGCGCTTATCCTTTTCAGTCGTTTTGAAAGTATCTAAAAGACTAATACGAGTAATAAGTTGAACTAATTAATAATAGATTATATTTTAATGAACCAACCATCTTTTCTGCAAATTGGGCTGAAAATGAAAATAAAATTATTTTTTTGGTGGAATATGTCAGCTGTTGGCGGCAAATGTCAAATGTTTCACATTTCTCAAAATTCATTGCAAAAATTCATCGCAATCTAAGAATATAGAACGTGAAAGCACTGTTTTATATCCGCTTAATAGATAGCGGGTATAAATTGACTTAGCGTTGATCGCTATGTTAGTGTTTTAATTAACTTCCAAATTGCCATTTAAGCGGATATCGGATTCGCAAAAAAACACGACTAGTAACGAAGCTGTGAGTTAAGCATTACCATAAAAGGTTGAAACATCACAACCAAGAAGCCATCATATGCGAGATACTGAACAAATATTGGATTTCAAATCTTCGGCGGACTAACACCATATGTATGTTCGACTTTTTCGTAAACAGGTGTGGACTACTATGGGTTCTTGCACGTAGCCATAGGACGAAGATGCGGAGAAAAGTGGGTTGCGATTTTCACATATCTATCCGTGCGAGCGATTCATCTTGAGTTGGCGAAAGACTTAACAACTGATGCGGCTATAATATGTTTCAGAAACTTCGTGAATCGCCAAGGGGTTCCAGTCTGGGTAAGGAGCGATCGTGGTACGAATTTGATGGAGGCAAGTAAAGAGCAGTGGCTGGCAACCGAGAAGTCAATAGTGGATGAGTGTGCTTATCATGGAATCCAATGGGTGTTCAATACTCCTAGAAATCCATCGGCTGGAGGAATTTGGGAGAGGATGATTCGATGTGTAAAACAGTTTCGTCATATACATTAAAAGAAAGGACTCCGCAATTGGAAGTGCTTCAGGGTTTGCTTATCGAAGCGGAAAATCTAGTGACCTCCCGGCTTCTAACATATATACCAGTTGAGTCAACTGAAGCCGAACCGCTGACTCCGAACCACTTCCTATTGGGCTGTCCGAACTACGTTCAAACTCGAGCCATCAATGAAAATAAATGCCCTCGTTAGCAAAGGCATATACTTCAATATGGGTCTTAGAATATCTTCCCATGCTAACGCGAAGGACTAAGTGGCATAAACCATCTGTGCCTATGGAAGTTGGAGACGTCGTCATTGTATGCGATGAAAACGAAAACCGGAGGGAGTGGGAACATGGAAACATCAGGCGGCCAGTGTCTAAATTGGCAAAGTAAGACGTAAAGAAGGAGTGAATCTCGACCAACGATCCACGGGGGGTGGAATGTTTCCGCCCTAAGAATGTCTGTTCTATTACATTAATGAATACTGTGTCTTAGTTTTATGAATATCAGTATGAATTACTCTACTACAAAATAAAAGATCTACTCTTTCCAAAGAAATTTTTTCTCTGCTATATGGGCATAGTACCCCGGCATTATACTCTGGACGATACAAATTTATTTGTATTGCTTCCCTTGAAAATAAAATAAAATAAAATAAAATTTTGTTCAATAATATTTATATAGCTATACTGAATTTGTTGTAACCTTTTCTTTAAAATTTAAACATTCCAACATTTGTTATACCGATTTTCATTTACCGACAAGTCAACACTGGCTATTGCCTTATTTTTAGAATCCCCTAGTTTATGGCTTTGCATCAATTTCATGTTAAATGGTATATTCACTATGTATCTACCATTACGATCTCTCTAGTAGTAGTAGTCGATAGAACCTAGAGCATTTTATCCTGAATCGGCAAGGGTAAGCTCTTGAAACTGTTTCTCTTTTAAAGTTATTATTTTCTCGGCTGGCAGCAATGTTGTTAGTTTTGGTAGAACAAGAGCTTGTAAGTTTAACTTGAATTCTGATGCTACTCTTAATTATATGGAGGAATTCAATTTACCACGCGCAGGCAGTTCCTGCATCTTTTGTTCCTAGACCACTAACAGGTGCAAACACTCTTTCTTTAAATAGTCCAAGCGATTGAGCTACTTGTTATGTGACCATAGTAGCTTGTGACCCTGGATCAATAAAAGCTGTTATTTGCGTGCTTTCCCCTTTATTATTTTTAACAATGACTTTGGCTGTGGCAAGGAGGACGCTTTGGTTATGATCGCCATGATTAACTTGGGGTTGCTCTGATTGAGTTACTCGTATATAAGGTTTTCGTTTTTCGAAATGTGCCATGTGCAAAAGTGAATTATGCCTTTTATTTCAATGCTTGCTTAGTCTCTTGCTTAGGCATGCAATCTGTTTTTTGCTGATTTCACCTGTTCATAACGCTTAGTTGAGGTCCAGCTCAAAAATTTATTGCAAACGTAAACGCCTGTTCACCTCTGCAGAATGCGCATTCACTTGCTGTTCCAAGATGGCAGTTGCGCGCGGTAAGTTTCGATTCCTCTCTTGGTGTATTTGACATATCGTGCCTTTAAGGTTTTCCAGGCATTTTGATAGTTATCACTTGATATTGTGAAATTTTGTATTAACTGAAGAGATTCGCCTTCTAAGTCAATTTTAAGATACTCCATTTTTTTCTGTTACGCCCAGAGTAGCTTTGTTTTGAATTAGTGTGGTAAAAATGTCGCAAAACGATTGCCATTCTAAATAATTACCCTTAAATATTGGTATTTTCAATAGGGGATGGCGGATATCTGGAGTGGAAGAAGAGTTGTTTTGATTATCTGTTTCTGATGATTTCAATGCCATTTGTAAAAGGCAGTTATTTTCATCATCTTCAACTTCCTTGTAACGATTTTCCTGCATGTAGGGAATCTTATAATCCTATTCTGATGCTTTCGACAAAAATTCTTCGTGGAGTTCAGTTAAGTTCCTCCAGTGTTCTAACAACATTTTCTGTTGGTATTCATGAACTTCCTTTGAATACTTATGAAACGTCTGCTCGAAAGCATCGCTGCTCCTTGTTATCGCACCTATTTTAATGTTCAATTTTTTGAGCCTTTGTGTCTGTTGCTCATTTCCTGCTACTTCTTCCTCATTACTACCAGCCGAAGATACGTTTTCTAAGGATTTTTTCTCTTTGCATGTACGGTGGATCCGGTGTAATGCACTTTAATTTTTTGGTGATTTGTTTGGAATTCAGTCCAGATTCTTTCGATTTTCTGTAGTCTTTCTTGTATGTAGCGGCGTGTCTTTCTAGATACGCTGTCCTTTCCGAAATTTGTTTGTTTTTTCTCCAGATCCGTTGCAAAAGATTATGGTTTTGCGACGAAACGGTAAACATCCACTTCCTTTATATTTTTGTAACTCTTTTTTTATAATTTTATTTTGCACCAAAAAAAGTTGGTAACGCTTTTTTTAAAAAATTGTAGTTATAGTGTATGAATTGTTGTTTCACTAATGTTTGTAGCCTTGGTAACGCTTTCCTTTCTTATGGTTTCGAGGAACCAATGTTTAGTTGATAATGTTCTGACGCCTTACCACTGGTGGGGGGAAATTTATCCGAATGGTGTATTGTCTGTGCCGGTCGCATCTAACGGATAGCTTCTCAATGTTTATCTACAAATACGAGTAGCTGTGAATTAGAAGTGATATCTTCATATCACTTCATATCTTCATGGATATGTTTAAATCGATTATCGGGCACTTCAAATGAATTTAGTCGGAGATGGTTGCGTTGGTGTACATAAGAGCGTTGACATTGCAGAAATATGCGTGACTACTGCAATGCATCTCGTCGGATGCTTGGTCATACGATTCAAAATGAAGTGTCTGATCTCGTACAGTCCCCTCAAGATAGGGAGAGGACCTCCAATTGATACCCAGGTTTTCTGAATAAAAAGAGAGGCAAATAAATAGGCTTATAACGGGATTAGAACTCGGCTACAGACGGCACTCTAGTCTCCTTAGAGAGATGCGCAGATTAGCTAGTGCCAGCGTTTCAGATGATACTCGTATACTTTCTACGCTATAGATGAATTACATACCCAGCAATGTTAAGGGAATTCTTTCAGCCAACCACGGAATTTCTCTTAATGCACTAGCCGACAATGCAGACAGGTTTATCGAAAATACATCTGGTCCATCAATTTGCTCTACGGAAATAATCGATGAAGCTCCTAATAACTTTAGTTCAAGAGCTAAAAGCAGCCCTGAATAGGCACGATAGTCAAAGGTCCATCTGCAGATCGAGAAGTAGCTCACATAACCCTTCATCTTCACAATACAAAAAAAACAAAAACATGTTTCTTGCATTTAAAGTTCAGTGATAAAAACCATGTGCCTACTCCTCGTTATACTAAGCCCTCTGTTGTCTCCTCAGGCGTCGACTTCTGCAACCAACCGAAACACACATCTATGTCAAAACAATCCAACAAAAATTTCTCATTCATTTAGGCTTAATAATTTCTGTCCTACTCCGACCATCTGCCAATCAAAACAGTCTAAGCGTATTTTTTTTTGCGGCCAACAACTCGCCCATATACATATATTTACCGAAGAAAAACACATTCATTCAACTTAGGATTACAACCCGCCATCATCTGGACCTTCGTCGTTGCTGACGTCAAGACAGTCATAATTTGTGTTTTCTACTATCGCACTATGGACTACTTATCGACCTAAAAGCACGACGTCTTATCGATGGAACTAATTCGAGCAAAGTATTTGGGCAAGATCCTTCGATAATCATTTTTGGCCTGTTCACCATCGACGGACGATCGGCGTATAATGATCTGTTGGACGAGTTTTTTATTTCTCACGAACAGGATAACATTCATAAAAACAACACCATCGTGCAACACTATATAATAACTATTGGCCAACCGCCCGCCGAACGTTCACGCCGTCTCGCAGATGACAAACTCAGGCACGCAAAAGCTGAGTTCATGTCTTTAGTAAACAATGCAGTCCTTGGACAAGTCCATTTTTATATCCTATAATAGCAATCTTGTGGAGATTATCGATTACACAAAATGAGTTTCACGGAGTTGCTGCATGGAAAAAAGTTTTTTACAACACTTGATCTGGACAAAGCCTTCTACCAGATCCCTATGAACATCAAAGATATGCCAAAAACGGTAGTAACAACACCTTTTGGCCTCTTTCAGTTCGTCGTTATGCCGGTGGGTCTTAGAAATGCCACTCAGACGTTTCGAAGACACAAAGACTCCGTGCTCCGCGGTTTAGAACTCGTTTTCCCTTACATATATTACATCTTGATATCCTCAGAAACAAAAGAACAGCATCGAGTGCATGTACGTCAGGTTCTGCACCGTTTAAAGAAACACGGATTTACAATCAACGTCAAAAAATGTGTCTTTGGGAAACCAGAAATAAATAACCCTTGCAAACCCTTGATTAGCAGTTCTGGCAGTAAACCTCTTGAAGACAGAGTCCAGGCTATCGTACAGTTCCCACAGTCATTCACTGTTATGGAACTTATCCGCTTTTTGGGGATTGTTAACTACTATCGTCGTTATTTGCCTAAATGCGCACACATACAAGCGCCACTTTCCTGGCCTGAAGCTACAATGATATGGACCTATCAGGATGTTGACGAACAGCTTCAGGCGTTCACACAATACGGCAAATAAGATCTCTTATGCAATATTAAGGAGACTGATGCCTCTGTAATTGGCGCAGTTCAGAGGGCCTCCTTTCTTGAGAATCGGACAAACGATGCTGAGGTTCCATTCACCAGGTATACTTTCGTCCGACCATATTTTATGGATAATTTGGTGTATGCTTCTTACCAAGTCATCTCCTGTCGCTTTGAAGAGCTCGGCAGTCAGCCCGTTCGCTCCAGCTGGTTTGTTGGACATAGATATAGCTTTCTTCACTTCATCCAGGTCGGGTGGAGGTAATTGTTGGTAATCATCGTCCAGGTTGAAAGGTTGATTCTGCCGACCAGCGGTATTTGGTCCGTCATCACCGTTGTACAGTCTGCATAAATGGTCTTTCCAGATCCTCAGCATCGACTGCGATTCTACCACGATGTTCTCTTGTTCATCTCTATAGGCCTCGGTTCGGGGTTTGTTTCCGTGGCATTTTATTTTCACCTTTTGGCAATACTTCCAAACCTCATTCTTGGAGTAGCATCTCTCAATTTCCTGGAACGCGCGCTTCTCATGCTTTTTCTTCTTCCTCCTGAGAAGCCGATGTTCGTCTCTCCTCTTTCGCTCATAGAGCTCATGAGCAGCTCTGCTCAGTAGATCCGTCCATATCCGAGGCTTGTTGATGCTTCGTAACTTCTTTTTTTTAAATGCCCGGCGGTTACCCCGGCGGCACAACCCCCAACCTGGAGGACCATATTTTGTACGAAATAACAAACATGTTCTCCATATGATTGCAAAGCTCTGCACACTCTTTGGAGTAACTGCTATCTG
Source organism: Volucella inflata (assembly GCA_928272305.1). NCBI lineage: Eukaryota > Metazoa > Arthropoda > Insecta > Diptera > Syrphidae > Volucella > Volucella inflata. Next base: position 87,777,122 of record OV743716.1, on the reverse strand, counting down.
CCCACCCAAGTTCAAGCAATTCTTGCAGCAAACGCAAGAACAGTGCTAGATACACTTGCCGAGATGGCTGACAGGATAATCGAAAATGCCTCTGGATCGGCAGTCTGCGGAATTTGAAATCCAACAGACGATTTACTTCACCGAGTTGATGCTATGAGCAAGTCCTTTGACTCTTTAACAGACCTAGTGGGACGAGTTTTTGCGAACAGAACACCAATTCAACGAAAAGCAATGAAACCTTTCAAATTGTTGATACCGGTGTGTGCAAGGTTCATCAAAAGTTCAGCTGTAATGCGAGGAAATGTATGCAACCCTGCAATTTCAACTCGCATAAAAATAATTTAAACTAAATAAGCTGTTGCCTAGCCAGCCGGTAGACAACAGTGTCAAAGACAGCCACCTGAACATTTTTGACAAAGGCACGAACCAAAAGTTCCTCATTGATTCAGGATCAACAAATTTTGCCATTCCATGTCCACTTGACTGCAAGAAACTGCCGCAGTTGAACACCCTTTATGCAGCTAACAATTCGACAAGAAAGACTTACGGAAACCGGTCACTCAGCCTCAACTTTGGACTACAACAAGTCATCACCTGGCTGTTCATTATTGCCGAAGTTAAAGCCGCTATAATCGGTGCCGACTTGTTATCTCATTTTGGTCTACTCATCGATCTTAAATCTGGATGTATTCTGGAAATTTCTACGCCAGGTAACGTCGTCGGTAAAGTTATCTCCACATCTGTACCCAATTCGCCTTAAATTGACGGCATTCACAGATACAGCGACTTGCTACACAACTTCCTACCAAACAGAACCAGCTCCAAATCAGAGGAGGTCAAATCAAGCACAACAACACAACAAAAAATCATAACCACCGGTCAACCAACAGCAGGACGGCCACGAAGACTTTCAGGACACAAACTAAGTCAAGCCAAAGAAGACTTTCAAGTCATGATCAGCAATAGAATTAGCAGACCGTCTAGCAGTCCATGGGTAAGTCCCATACACCTTGTCCAAAAGAAATCTGAAGGGTGGAGATGTTGCGGGGACTACCGCCGGCTAAACGCCCAGACACAACTGGACCAGTAATCCCGTACATAATGGACTCTACCGAATCCTTGTTGAACAAATGGTTCGGGCTCAAAAATGCAACGAAGACCTTCCGGACATAATTCTTCGCTATCGGCGCTATATACCACGTTGTGCTCACGCGCAGGCACCCTTAAACAGTCTTCTTAAAGACTCCAAAAAAAAATGACAATCGTCCAGTTCCTTGTTCAACGGCATTTGAAAAGTTTAAAAGCAGTATTGGCAAATCAACTCTACTGTTCCCATCGATCCTTCAGCCCCACTTATCTTAACAACAGATGTGTCAGATGCAGCAATCGGAGCCGGGTTAGAACAAGTCCGAAATAATATTCCTCACCCCATTGGTCTATTCTCCTGCAAGCTGACACAAGCAGAAACGCGCTACAGCACATACGACAGAGAGTTGTTAGCGATTTACTCTGAAATACGTTTCTTTAAACATCTTCTCGACTGCCGACAGTTTAGGGTGCAGACAGATCACAACCTCTCATCTACGCGTTTCAACAGGGATCAAACAAAGCGCCATAGCGAAGATTGAGACACCTGGATTATATTGCCCAACACACCACGGATATTACATATGTGCCAAGCAAAGATAACGTCGTAGGAGACGCATTATCATGGGTCAATGCAATCCCGATGCCCTTCACTCTGGATCCGAATGAACTTCAACTGGCACAGCAACAGGACACCGAGTTACAATCGCTGATAACCAACAGTACGCAATCATCGCTCCACCTCAAGCAGGCACTTCTGGAACCAGGATGTCAAATTTACTGCCGTACCTCTTGTGGAGTAAATCGGCCATACATTCCCGGACGCTTACGTCGAAATGTTTTCGACTCAGTGCACAACCTCTCTCCCCAAGCAGAAAAACAACAAGTCGTCTACTTCGCCAAAAAGTTGTCTAGAAAAACATAAAGAAAGACACACGGGAGTGGTCACGCAGCTTCTTACAGTGCCAGCGATCCCAAGTTCAGAGACATACAAGTTTATTACCGGAAAAAATTACAGTTCCCAAAAATCGATTTGATCACATACATCTAGATCTGATTGTCCTTCCATTGTGCGAGGGAAACCGATATTGCCTAACCATCATCGATCGGCTTAGCAGATGGCCAGAAGCGATCCCACTTAATGAGATGAGTCGGACATCGTCGCTACAGCTTTTTTTTACACACTGCGTCGCACGATTTGGATCTCCAAAAGTTATCACCACCGATCAAGGCACTCAGTTTGAGTCGGCTTTATTTAAAGCCCTTGCAACCATGTGTGGCACAACTAAAACCCGAACATCGCCATACCACCCAGCATCCAATGGGATGGTGGAACGCTGGCACCGATCCATGAATGCAGCATTGATATGCCATGAAGATATGAACTGGGTCGATGCTCTTCCGTTTGTGTTGTGCAGCTTCAGCCGCGTAGATGTCTATGGAACGAATCTCAGGATTGCAGGTGAGTTTTTCGATAATGAAGATTTGCCAGTCGACCCACAGATATTTGTGGAGAAACACCGAGTAATCATGAGACAGTTGCGTCCAACACCAGTCCTGAATCACTCGATAAAAAAACCATTTACATACACACACATTAAAATTTGTTCTCATTAGCCATATACAGGACCACATCTAGTAAGGGAGCGGATTTGCGACAATTTGTAAACGGATGGCAAAAAAAAGTATCCACAGACCGTTTAAAGCCAGCTCATGTGGAAAATCCTTTCAGTTTGCCCCCCACCATTATTTGTCAAAAAAATTCATCAAAACATATAGTAAACAACAAATGCAATGTCATCTCATAATGTCATTAAGGTGGGAGTACTGTAGCGACCATTCAATACGTTTATTTTATGACCATTATTTTATGACGGTTACTTACAAACTTATTTAACAATAAACTCTTTACCTCTCTCCCAATCTTTTTGTACTTCTCTTATATGTGCAATATATATGTATTATATATACAGTACATAACATAAAGAAATAAGGGAATGCTAAGAAACAAAAGTGAATAAAACGATCTGTCTGAAGCGGCGTAAGTCAACTTATCACAGATCTATTTTTTGAATACCTAATTAACCAATTCCCTTACAGATTTGAAAAGAACTTTCGACTTAACAAGACTGGAGGTTATCGTTCCGATGCCTTCTTCCAGAACATAAGCTGGCTGCGTGATTAACGTTCTTTGCTCAGGGAAACAACCAGCATGGAGTAGGGAAGGATTATCTGTCCAATTTTGGGCAGAGAAACACTGAATATACTGCAGGAGACCCTAAGCAACGACTGGATATCGTTGAAGAAAAAATTCAGAAGTCCAAGAGGCGTGTAAAGAAAAAATCGGATTTTCTGGGAGTCATTGGATGTGTTGATGGCACTTATGTCGAAACAACCGCTCCCAAAGAAAATAACCATCTCGGAAGGAACATTTGACTCTTTGTTGCGGACAATAAGAAGTTTGAAGTGGAAAATTATTATAAAATGTTATATACTATATTTATTAATTTGTACTATAACTTACATATACTTATTATACTATTGTGAATTAGATCGTCTTACCGAAACGACATATTCGCAGCATTAACATAACTTAATGTTACGTAAACAACACAAAAGATTTATAAAACTGAATAAAAACATTCCGTTAATAACGTTTTACATTAGCGGACAAAACGGTATTTTCTTTCTCTTTTCCTTTGTTTTCAAGTTCAAGGTCTAAAAACCCCGGTAGAAGACGAGACAGAACATTTGGTCCATTCGAGCCAAATAATAAAAAAAAAATCCCATTGACAATTGTGTGTGAAATATCTAAATAAAAATAACTAAATATAAATATATACACAAACTGCAACATTCAAACAAAACAACAAAGTGAGTGTACAACCAAAACAAAATCAAATAGAGGGCAAGTTTTGGATTCAAATAAAAAAGAAGAATAACTTGTGAGTTTTTGTGCTAATAGGTTTCCCGCCTCGTGCAATTGAATTTCCAACATCAGCCAACCCACAGCAGAACCTGGAAAAAGGAAGGTGAGTGAATCAAGCCATTTATTCCCCATTTATATTTATTTGCCATTTACCATAAAATGAGTACTGCGAAGGAAACTAAGCTCTTGGAAAACTCGCCCTCAATTTTGAAGATGGATTCCAAGAGTTTTAGTTCAACGGAGGAGAATAAAAACACAAAAATATAATAAATGGACGCTTGTCCATAACGGAAGACCTATTCAGGCAAACCAAGACCATTAGTGAAAAGCTAATCACCTTATTAGATGACGAGGAACAAATTTCGTCGGCCTAAGTGATTTTCGAAAAAATTCGAAAAGTGTACCTCGAATATAAAGATGAGCTTTTAGACTGCCTGGATAAGATCACCGAATCCATCCCATCTAGCAAGCAAACTCCATGTAGTTCCACTCCACGTGGTATTCGTCTTCCAGAGATGGTTCTGCCTTCTTTTTCTGGGCAGTACGAAAAATGGAGATCGTTCAAAAACAAATTCGAATCGATGATTCACCACGACAGTGATTTAACAAAAACCCAAGAGCTGCATTATCTTATATCCGGTCTGTCAAAGGATGCTGAAGCTTTACTGCAACAACTAGAAGTAGAAGAAAATAATTATGATAAGGCTTCGTCTCTTTTGTGTGAAAGGTATGATAATAAACGTTATTTAGTCAATACACACCTTAAGATAATTATTGGTCAGGCTGTAATCCCTTTAGAAAACGTGTTAGGCCTCCAAAAATTGTTCCATTCGACAGTTAGGAAAAATTTTCCTCCTACAGGTACTGATCGTCCATCTACGGGCGCACCGATCAACAACTACCACGCACAATCAAGAACAGATTCTCAAGTACTGTTAGCTACTGCAGTAGTAAAGGTTAAGTCAGCTAGGGGGAAGTTTTCTCACTGAGAGCGCTAATCGACCCACGTTCGGAAGCCACTTTTATTACAGAAGCCGCAGTACAGATTTTGAACCTGAGAACTAGGAGTACGTTGGTTGAAATGTCAGTGCTGGGGAAGATCAGAAATTAGAAATAACGTGTACACAGAGCTTATCCTTTCAAAAATAGTACGCAGTGAAGTCTCTGAGGCACCAATCGCACGAAAAACGGAATTAGGGTGGATAATCCTAGGAAAGGTACCCATAGAGATAAGAAGATCCGATAAGAAGTACTTTCTACAAGTGTTCGATATAGACACAGAATTACGCAAGTTTTGGGAGACGGAAGAATCACCTTATGCTGATGCCGAACCAGGGATCCTTTCGTGATAAGGGACAACACACTTTGGTGGAATGGACCTTTATTGCTTAATTCCATATGGGAATTTGAACAACCAGTTCAGTCATCGGCGGTAACAACACAGGAAGAAATCCGGAAGATCCAAGTTCATTGTCTTATCACAGTGAACGATTTTATCAGTCAGCTCATACATCGACATTCTAATCTGCGTAAACTGTTGAGGATTTTGGCATATTGTGGTAGATTTCTCTCAAATATGCGCCGAAAAGATAAAAATTTGATGGCACTTTCTCCAAGTTAGCTGGACTATGGATTGAAGGTTGCAGTACGAGCCGCGCAAAAGGTGATGTTTTTTAATGCCAACAACCAACCCATCTTCAAAGGGCTAAAGTCCTTAAAACCCTTTATTGATCAAGCTGGAATTCTGCGAGTAGGAGGAAAGTTGCAAAACGCCAATCTTTCCTTTGAACAAAAACATCCAATAATATTAAGGGCAACTCATCATTTCAGCCAAAAATTAATTAAGGATGTAAAAAAATATTCCATGGTGGAATCCAGCAGATGATTGCTCTACGACATCAACGATTTTGAATAATACAAATCAAAAACGCCGTTAAAAAACAGATTCATCTCTGCACTATTGGTTTCCGAAACAGGGCTAAGCCAATTTGCCAGTTTATGGGCAGTCTATCAGCGCAAAGAGTTCAGATTTCCCGACCGTTTTCCTTCACCGATATTGACTCTACTGGCCCCTTTGATGTCAAGACATGGAAAGGTCGAGGTCCAAAAACATATAAGGCAAACTTAGCCGTCTTTGTCCGTTTGGCTACCAAGGCTCTAAATATGGAGTTGGTTAGTGACATGACCACGGAGGCCTTCTAAGCTGCGAGAGGCTTCCACCGTCAAAATGGATGATGGCCCGCGTAACACAACTGCATCCTGGACCAGAAAACTTGTTTGCGTCGCCACCCTTAAAACACCCACCGGAAATCTAAAACGACCTATCACTAAAATCTGTTCTCTTCCTAGCAATAGACTAACAGCAGAGCAATCCATTATATAAACGTATTGTAATAGTGAAATTTCAAGCCCATACACACACATACTTAAACATTTCTTACACACTACACAAATAAAAACATTATTCACCTTTTAAAATCAATATATTCTAAATTAAAATATAAAAACACAACATAAACAATTTATTACAATTTTCAAATTACAATTCCTTTCCCTACACAACACTGAAATAAGATCCACTCAACAATAGCATATACACAACCCAGCACCCGATACACATCGATATAATTCTAAGACTACACATCATCCACTCCACACTCATGCAGTCCACTTTATTGAAGATCACACACATCCACATACACTCGTATTTCATTCATAATTTACTAATTCATATGTTTAAAATTCAAAAGGGGAACTTACCTGATGGAAACATTTTACACGATCACAACACGGTATAATTAATTAACACTCCCGAACAAAATAATTAAACAATTAATACCACGGATTAAAATTTGCAAATGGCCAAATGGCAATGGCGAAGGGGTGATGGCATATTCACTCATGTTCACTCATTGCTACAGTTTTGTTTGTAAATTTGTTCGTCTCTGTTAATCTAATAATCTCTTTAACAGACTCAATAAGGAAGGAATGTAGAATTGATGACCAATTACTCACAGCAAGCAGAAACAGTGATGTCACTCTGCATTTTGGACCACTGGAGAATTGTTGCGAACAAGTTCACGGCGGGCGTAAGTGTTGCGGACAATGAGAAGTTTAAAGTGGAAAATTAGAATGTTATACCTATATATTTATTAATTTGTACTATAATTTACATACACTTGTTAAACTATTGTGAATTAGATCCACTTAGCGAAACGACATGTTCGCAGTATTAACAAAATAACAATAAAATAAGCAAACAAAACGATATTTTCTTTCTTTTTCCCTTTGTTTTCAAGTTTTGGGTCTAAAAACCCCGGTTGAAGACGAGACAAAACAGTCTCAATGTCAGTCAATTTCAAGCAGAGGCATTTAATTTAGTTTAAAAAAATACACATATATATACAAAATATATTCCTACATATGTTATATCATACAAATCATTCCACCGTCATGTTAGTTTTGGAAATTTCAAGTTCAAGTATTTACGCCTTGATTTCCAGTTTGCGCAATAATATTGTTCACATTTTCGCATTGTGGTTTTGTCTTTCCTTAAACCTTTATTTCTTTTTCACACATATTTTCAATTGAGCACATACACACAGACACTCTTTTGAGATGGACCGTAGAGTCTTGCAAATATTTTGTTGTCTCCTGCAAAATATTTGTTGTCGTGTGGGCTTTTGTAATTTTTTTAATTTTAAATTTTGGTGAGGGCTAATGCGCTCATCTATATGGGACATGCAATCGACGGAGCCTGAGAGGAGTCGGTGAATGAAGAGAATGTCTGCTGCGTCGCTTCGTTCCTAAAGGGTTAATGAGTTTGAGATGGTCACGATAAGGAGGTAAATTTAGACGATCGTTCCAAGGTAGACCCCAAAGAGCAAATCTAAGAAAACGATACTGGATGCTCTGGATTCGAGATACATAAGCTCGTTGAAAGGAACACCATGCTTGACAAACGTACTCGAGAAGGGGTGTATAGTGATCTGGTCACATACGGGTTGCAGAATTCCCTTGACCATTTTTTAACGAAGTCAAGTGATGAAATTGCTAAACTTTCTCATCAATATGTGAGCGGAAGTTAAGCTCCCTTTCGCAATTATGCCAAGATGGATCAAACACGGGGTATAGGGTGGTCATCTGTTGGAGACTTGTTGCACTTACGTGAAAAGTTAATCGATTGAGTTTTGGTGACATTGAGTTTTAAACAGTTTTTGACGCACCAAGTGGAAAAACTATTGAAATCTATTTGAAGGAGGCTTTTGTCATGTTGTGAGGAAATGGTTTTGAAAAATTTGGTTTCGTCGGCATAGAGAGAAAGTGCTGGGTGTTGAATGACGCTTTCAAGATCGTCAGTGGTTAGGATGAAGAAGAGAGGACCTAGGTGACTACCTTGAGGAACACCTGAGGTGGCCAAGAAGGGGGCTGATAGGACAGATTGGAAACGAACACTATAAAAACGACAATCCAGGTAAGAAGATAACCATCTTAGCAAAATGGGTTCAAAGCCGAGGATGGATAATTTGAACTGGATTAGTTTATGAGATGTCTTGTCAAAAGCCCTACTGAAATCAGTTGTTATAATGTCAACTTCTTTACCACTTTCTAAGGCTGAAAGAACAGAGGACATGAATTCGACGAGGTTAGTGGTAGTTGATCGACCTTTCTGAAAAGCCGTATTGATTAGCGGAAATAAGAGATTTGCACTGGAAACTTAAGGAACATTTTTTAAGAAATATGGATGGAAATGGATATGAAATTATGGTGATGGCGATGGCGCGATAGTTAGCTCATTGGACTATCACGCAGAGAGTCTAGGTTTGATTCCTGGCTGGGTCACCAACAATTTTTTCAAATCGCCATCACCCTTTCGGAGGGCAGAGGCAAACTCCCGAAAGTAAAATTGCCCATGAAAAAGCTTCTAAGAAGTGCCGTTCGGACTCGGCGATAAACCGTAGGCCCCGCTCAGATGTGACTAAAATGACAACATGAGCAACACAAATGAGTGTCAAGAAGCTAGGCCATGGCCCATACTGGGCTGCCAGCGCCACAGGATGTATGTGTGTGTGGATGGAAGGCCTTTTGGGCCGGGTAAATATTCATCATTAAGTTGTTGTTATTTATTTCCTATTACCGTATGATCAAAGCTTTGAGAAATAGAGGGGCCAATGGGGAAGGAGTTAAGTAAGTATTTGAAATAAGAGGAATCCCATACAAGGGAATTACCAGCAAAAGATTGCTTAAAAAAGTAGCTATGGTAAAAGGATGGAGAAAGTGCTTCAGATTTTATTTTTTTGTTAACAAATTTGTAGAAAGACTAGGATCGCTGCTAAAGAACGTTATAATGCCGAAAGAATTGAAAGTATGACCCGAGATATTTGGAATAGTCAGCAGAAGAATTGGATCGAAAAAAACTGTTCAAAATTTGTTTCTCTTATTACGTAGAAAGCGGTTTATACGATTATACCACGGGGGGCTCGTAGAAGGGTTTTATTGCGCGAAAAGGGGACATAGAGAGAAATAGAATTGAAATAGATTGTAGAAAATATAGAGAGCACTTGTAAGGGACATATTGGTGAAATCAAAAGAACACTTACTAATGTATGCGTTAATTTTGCGGAAATTCGCTTTATGAAAGTGGTAAGAAGAGGCGGCTGCAGTTGGGGTTGGCTGGATAAGAGTGCGGTGGAATAAGAAAGAAGAAGTGGTGCGTGAGGTTATCGATGGCTGGCAGTGGAAGCGGACAAATGGAGACAGAGGAGTTTATGGGATCAGTGGCGAAAATGAGGTCTAATTGCCAGCCCATAAGGTTGGAGACCCCACTAACTATGGCATGTTGAAGTCAACTGAGAAGATCGTTTGAGTTTAACCACATCCTTTTGCAGTCAGAGTCGAATCGCTACTTTTTACCATAAACTGTCTACTGGGCTAGACCTTTATTTTAGCTTTCGGAATATCTTAAAACTCTTCAAAGTAATTAATGCCAAATCTCCAAGTTACCTCTTTGAAATGATAAAATTTGCCCAATCTAGTAGAGGTAAAAAACTAATAATTCCCTCTTTCACGCATTGTATTGGTGAACGATCCTTTCTCGTTTGTCTTGTAGTATTGTATTGTTAATTTAATAATAAATAAATAAAAAATAAATAAACATATACAGCAATGGTTTACGTATGCCTGGCTGTTTAACTTGAAGAAAATGCCATGTAAAGATACGGTGTAAAAAGTTTCCTCCAAGTAATTTAAGCAGCCACCTGTAGATGGCTTCTTGTTTCTGTTCCTCTGGACATAAGATACTAGTTTAAACATATCATATGATACTCGTACATTACGTCCCGCATTGAATTGATTATCCGAAACGCTATTTTAAACCGCAACCAGTGGGACAGGACCCTACTGATCTCTTTTTCGAAAACGCTTTTCTAGTGGATGATGTCGATGCACAACGTTCGGTATATTATCGGTTCGCACATATTTCTTATGGGCGAAAAAGCCTAATTTTAAAATACTGGTTTAAAGCAATGACAAAATTAGTTGTATACTAAGTGAAACACCGTTCATACGGCCTCTTTCTCTCCTGCGGGTCTTCGACCACAAAGAAATTGTCATCATTTACAGCAACTTCAGAATCCATATCTGCTGTTCATTGTCCATCGTTCAAGTGATCTTTATACGTGAAAGATCGTTTTGATCTTTTTTCCGAAACATTTTATTAATTTCCGGAACATAGCCGAGTTGCTAGTGTTTGAAGTCCTATTTTTACTTTTCTAATACAAACTTTCAGATGCCTTGCAATTTTCTTTAGCAAATGTAAAGTTTTTGATTGGCGACTTCAGTGGCATGATCTCGGTGTTATGTCTGTCAGTAAACAGCTTTTAGTGGGTCAGAAGTCGCATTGCAGAATGTGTTTTTGCTTTCGGTATGTTTATACCGAGGTATCGCACTGTCAATCTTTCGTTTTATATTCTGTTTTAGATGCCTTTCAATCTCCTCTTTTGACAGACTCATAGTGGACAGACGCCAATGTTCTGAAAGTGTGTCGAACGAAATCTAGTGTAGTCGATAGGGCAGTTTTTAAAAAAACTCTTATTGTTCAACAATTTCGTTTGGAAAAATTATTTCGGAAATGAGACTGCAATGGTTTGTGTCATATTGTAAAACACGCGTAGACAAACAATATGTTGAATCGTGTATGTAGAATATAAGCAGATCAAGATAATGACAGACTATCGGTCGCTTTAGGACCGAATCGGTATATAATTTATGCTGACCTCAATAATCTAGTAGTGGGCTCCCTGTAGTGTTCCACCGACAATGAAGTAATTCAGCTCCAATTCCAACCTAAAGAATCGAAAAAGCGTCTCGAATTCTAAGACAAGTAATTGGATTGGGTAGTTCCAAGTGCATAGACAGATAACATGTACTACCGTCTTCTACTTCGAAGAAGGATATAGATAAAACTTGCTTCAGGCACCTGGAACCTATGCCTCATTTTGTGTTTTCTTTTATTAAACCACATCAAAGAGTGGGTCTTGAACCTCTTAAACATCGGAGCTCTTCGTTCGATCTTTATCAATGCATTTACATTCAACGCAATGGACTAAAGGGTTCGCTACACCATGTTTGTACCCATTAAGAATTGAAGTGCGTAAGACTTTTTTTTTAAATTTTTATTTCATATTAGAAAGTTAAAGGAAGCTGGTATAGTAATAAATTGTTTGATTAAATAAAATGTTATTGTCTAAGACAAGAGACATGTATGTTACATATTTTTCGTTATTCATAAATGTTTGGAAAAACAATAACTGTCGATGGAGTCAGTTATATAAGTTCAAAGTTTAAGAAAATGCTGCTGATGGACTGGTCAATCATATTCATACACCCCTAGTGATTATTCTATCATAAAATTACAAAAATACCTTTTAATTGTTTACCCAGAAAATAAAATAACTTTTCACAGAACTGGAACAAAAGATTCAATAATCCTAAACACTCAAATTCTAGAAAACAAATTATTGGAGTTGGAGTTTTCAACTTAGTAACAAAGTTTATGCTGCTATTTATTAGCAAAACATGGAACCAATTGACTTAATTCTTGTAATCTTATAAGTAACATAATACACTGTCGTTAATTCTTTTAGAGGTACTCTTTTCAAAAATAAAAAATTCAAATTTATCGAGTAATCTTTACATCAGTTTTGAGGAATTATGGACTAGTGATTCCACCAACCTATATACCACACCAAATCGTTGTTTTATCTTAATCACGGTCATTGCGTACACTTTCCGACAAATTTCATTTACTACATTCATGTGACTTATTTGGGGAAAATTTGGGTTTCAAACTGTTCGATGGTATAGCGAATTGTGCGGGAGTCCTATTATGTAGACCAAAACTTGCACTACGTTCCCAAAATATATTGCTTGCAGGATACTGATAGGATACTGATTTTCTTTATAAAGCTGAATAATTCGAAAACCTTGTGCCGGGTTAGGTCTTTAAATGATGAAATGTTAAATAAATCTGATCCCTTATGAACTCTATTCTGAAAAAAGTATCTTTAAAGAATTATCCCTTATAACCTATATCTTTCTTTTTTCTTAAGCTGTTTTTATACCACGTTTGAGAGCTTCAGACCTGTAAAGCAACGAGAGAATGGTCGAGACCCATGTGCACAAAACCCTTTTGCGTCCTCTGTCTGAAATGCATCAAACAGTTTTGTCATGAGAGAATTTATCTTCCCAGACTTTCTTTGAGAGTTAATATAAAAAACGCTTAAAGGCGAATAATAATTCTAATTTCTGTTAACTTCAATCGTTTCTTCCTATTAAACTTCTTAGGTAGTTGTTTTATTTGTTTTGCAGAGTTATTTCCTTGTCATTTTCTTCTTGAAATTGTCTTATAATATTGGGGAATACGTACAATTTTTCTATGTGAATTTTTTATCAAAAGCATTGCTATTTTCAGTTATTTTACAATTTTAAATATTTATCATATAATTTCCTCTTTGTGTTAAAGGGTAATCGTTACAATTTGTACAAATGCAATATATTACATATTATTAGGTGATGGTTTAGGATGTTTTTGATAAATTTGTCTTTGGCTGGTCTTAAGTCTGGTATTATATTTGCAGATGTATATAGGGTTTGGCATGTCTTTTATAATGATATGTCTGTTGTTTGTATTTGGTATTGAAATAATTTCGACCTTATAAAACGTTTTTCCAATAAAATTTTGCAGTTTTATAATAAATAAGATATTATTGCCTAATTTAGCTAGATTCATTTCGATAAATTTAAATTTTTCCAGCGTAATATGAAATTTCTTGATTTCTAAGTACTAATATTAATTCTCTTAATTTTCCGACTATTTTTTCAATGTGTTCTAAAATTAAATTGTAGGTTATGTCATTGTATATGAAGCTTATAGTACTATCATCAAACGTTACATTTTGGTATCCACTCTAACCGCCTACGTGGCGAGCTCTCATATTTCTCGCAAGCAAACAAAGATGTCATTACTCTGTCATTAGACTGGAGTTAAAATGACGGGATGAGTGCGTGATGAGTGCAAACAAAGTAAACAAAACCTGCTTTGGTTTTTCATTCCCACTCTCCACATGTTACGCAACTGATTGAATGACTTTGCCAAGTAAATGAGTAAGGAAACTGATTAAACGACAAGAACTGTATCTTAGAATATACATATGTAATGAAAACGCCAGCGTTTATCAGAAATTAATATTTGGAACCCTTTCCGCAAATTAATCGTAAGCAACAAATGATTAATTTTACTGAAAACGTTTTTGTTTTTTTTCTATATATTATAAGCAAACGGGCGATTTTTGGTTTTAATCATGTTTGGACCAATAGAATTCGTTGACATTAAATGAGATAATTTTCTCAAGAAATGAAAACAGTTTTAGTCGTTTGCGATATTTTCGCTCAAATTTGTGAACAAGTATGCGGCGCTTACGAAAAAATTACAGACCAATAAATATTTTACTCGAAAACAAAATAACATTTCATTTATTTCTTTATGAAATAGAGTAACACGGGACGATCGCCGAAGACCGTATTTACCTACTTATATAGTATGTACCTATCTACAACCGATTCCTACACCTATAATTCAAATATTCTTCTCCACGTCACACAATGAGGTGGAATATAAAACACGTTTTTTTTTAAGGTGTCCGATGTAGGCATTTTCCTTGGTCTTTAGTAAGTACTAAAGAAATAAAAATATTCACAAAATAATCAGTAACTATCCACTAATAAAAAAAAAAAATGAATAACTACAAAAACTTAACAAACAAGAGTGAAAAACAGAAAATATATAAAAATTAAAAATTTGTTTAACACAAAAAATTAACAAAACAAAGAAAGAATAAATAGTGAAGCTCTCAGTTGCTAACACTCCACAGATATCCTTATTCGTTTTCTTAACCGAAAATTTGACTAGACCAATTAAAATGAATTTATAAATGGAGTGTCAGTGCTCATCATCGTCACATTTCATGCTCTCGCAAGCTGTCATTTTCAGTGCGGATTTGAGCAAAGTTTCAATCTTCGTGTCGTATTTTTAGAAACTGGCTTTCAAAAAGAGTTTGCATACTTTTGCCATAAGCTTCAAATGCTAGAGAAGGAACAGATAATTTTCCAAATTCGGATGATGTGTCATAAGTGTTATAAGCTCGTAATTTTATTAACGGAGCTTGTTCTCGAAATTTGTCTGTTTTGTCTACCATGAACAGAGTGCAGTTTTCACAATTAAGTGCTCAGAATATCTTTTCCCATGAAATGGTGAAACAGGATTTTCTTGTTCTGCAACGTGGCCGTTTTTCCGCAATTTCTGCCTTCAGCAAGAAATGATGCGTAATATGCTCCTGTAATGGTTTTTCCGTTTTGAAGATAATCAATTAAGATAACTCGTTAACTATCCCAAAAAACAGTCGCCATCACTTTCCCAGCCGAAAAAAACATTTTTTGTTTTTTTTTAGCCGGCTCGGCCTTTGCAGACCACTGTTTTGACTGAATTTTTGTTTCGGGCGTATAATGGTGTATCCAAGTTTCATCTACAGTAATTAATCGGCGCCAAAACTCGGATTTATTGCGCCTAAACTGCGCCAACAGAGCGTTGGAAATGTTCATTCGAACACTTTTTGGTCTAACGTAAGCAAACGCGGCACCCAACGCGCGCACAGCTTTCTCATGCCTAAATCTTGATTTAATATGTAACAAACACGTTTTTTTCCTATCCTCTACTATCACTCTCACTTTAATTCGGCGGTCTTCTAACACCATTTGGTGAACTTAAGCAATGTTATCGTCAGTGGTTGCAGTTTTTGGTCGTCCCGAACGTTCATCATCTCCCAAGCTCTTACGGCCACGTCTAAATTCAGTTGCCCAAAATTTCACTGTGGTATATGATGATGCAGAGTCCCCATACACAAAGTCCAACTCATTTTTGATTTGCGTAGGCGTATTGCCTTTTAAAAACAAGAATTTTATAACAGCTCGATACTCAATTTTTTCCACTTTCACAAAAAACACTCACAATATTAGTATGGTATTCGATACTGCTCAGAATATTAATTCCCATTAAATGATCTTTCACTGGAGCTTCAGTGTGGAATTCTTCATTGTCATCACACTTAAAATCTTCGCAAACAGCTTCGGGCAATAACAACTCAGCCCCAAAATCTTCGTTACTTGAATTTTCTGGGGATTTAAAATTTTTGAAAATAATTTACTTCAAATTACAAATAAATCTGTGGGCTCCTCCTATTTGATCGAGCCATTGAAAATAAATTTTCTGCAACATCAGTATTAAGATGTGCTATTAGAAGGAATTGCTGGTCATTTTTAAGTTTTTCCCATATAAGTTCTATAGCAAGTAAAGTTTGTAGTAACCCGCCCAAGGCAATATGGCTTCTTCAACTTACCGGTAGTGTCCGGTATACCGCGATGGTTGTTTGTCGAAATGTAGTCAGATACCTTGGGATCTGGCTAGATCAATATCTGTATTTTAACAAACATATAGATGTTGCTCTGGCCAGAGCCAAAGGTGCTTTTGCCCTTACAAAGAGACTATTTTATAGCAGGCAACTCGATGCGAGGGTAAAGGTGATCTGCTACATGGCCCTTATTCGGCCTATGCTTACATTTGGTAGTTCCGTGTGGTTCAACGTGAGAGCAAGTCTTTTGGAAAAGATTCGGGTGTTTGAGAGGGCTTGCCTTAGGGCTTGTCTTCGCCTATACAGAACACCAGAGTCTCAGTACATAAAATTCTATCCTAACGAGGTCTTGTGCAATAGGGCAAACCTAATAAGAGTGGACAATTTTGTTATTAAGTTGATTCGAAGGCACATTGCAAGAGCAATGACCTCGTCGAATAACCTGATCTCTGGGGCTTACTACCCCAATAATATGTATCACGAGAGAGTTCGCTTTGACGCCTTTATTCCTCCAGAAGCGTTCCTCTACCTCGACAAAATAGGACTGATCCAGGATAGATTAGCGGTGCCGTTAATCTTCCACGTCGCTCGAACAGCTGCGGACAGGCGACTCAACTACGACAGAGACGTCGCACAAGGCAGTGCGGAGCGTCTCCGGTTTAGTAGGGCGGTAGGGAGTCGCGACATGAGGGATGTTGCTCGGCAGCACCAACAATTTTCGTGGCTTGCAGCAGAAGGGGAAGCTCCATCGTCGAATTCCTCTAGTGCAGGGTAGCTCCATTAGGGAGCAGAGTCGGTCAGCCTAATTTTTTACTTCTTTTAGACGTGGCCGGCTTACATAGGCTTAGGTAGGTTAAGTTAGTTTAAAAAAAAAATAAATAAATAAATAAAAATTAAAAAAAAAATATATAAAAAAAAAAATAAAAAAAAAATTATAAAACAACAAAAAACGAGATGGGTAACAATTATGGTTATCCATACAAAAAAAAAAACAAATAATTGTATAATATTTACAATAATAAGTTAGTATAAGTAGGTTAAGTAGGTTTAAAAGTAATATATAGGTAGTTTTTAAATTAGTTTTTAAATTTAGGTGTAAGTTTTATCATGTATTTAATAAAAAAAAAGTCCATTCACTAAGTTTTTTGAATAAAAAGTTGTTTTCTTAGTTTTAATTATATTTAATATATAATAGTAAGCAAACTTCTGTACGTTACGTTGAAAGACGTAGGTTAAGAGTAATGTTGAACTTAGAGTGCCCGCATGGGGCCAGTAAGTTAGAATAAGATTGTTTTATTTTAAGTTATTTAAGCTAATTTTTAAGCATTTTTTTTGTCTAGCATATAAGAGTCATTAAATAAATGAAATAAAAATGCATTAAAAATGAAAAATGGTAATGAAAATGAAGCGAAAGAAATGCACTCAAAAAAAAAACACACACATAGCACATTCCTTTTTGATTATTTTACACAAACATAATATTTCTTTTTCACCAATGCTGTGGTGTAGGGTCTGTGTGTATTTATTTCATTGCGAATACCTCATCGGCCTGAGACATTGGCAGTGCAGTGCTAGTTTCTGTCATTTTTTATTTTCAGAATGTCTAAACTCTAATTGTTCATACAAAGATTATGACAATATCAAAAGAACACTTTCCCTGTTATTTTTTATGATTCCTAAAAATCGTATAAGGGATGTTTGGTTAAGGCAGTGGTGCCCAACTGGTATTGCTCCAAGCGCTATTTTGAAAACCCCGACATGCTACGCCGGCACCACTGAGTTTAAAAAAAAAAAACAAATTGAGATAAAAAGAAGCTTTTTATTTGTTATGACAAAAAAAAATAGACTGCAACAGCACAAATTTAATGTGATACTTTGCTGTTTACGTTTTCATATAGCTCCTTAAAATGTGGTTGGTAGTCTTCTGACCCAAAATCATACAATTTTTGACGTGGTCGTTTATTAACACACTTCTGTACTTAGTTTAATCTACTTTTAGAGAAAAGGCAAGTTCACTAGATACTCGTATGTTGACCCGAAATATGCTTCAATTATAAGTGCACAGTGTCGTATGTTTTTGTGTTTAACAGGATCCATTAGCTTGAAAACCTAGTCGCTTTTATTTTCTGCGCTTTCAAGAATAATATCATTGCGAAGTGTAATTCAGCTTCCACTTTATTTATGAAGCAATGAGTTTGCATTAATGAAGCTAGTTTTGAAACATCGATATTTATGAATGGATTTTTGGAAAAAATAAGGAGAGGTTTCATACAAATACATGTTGTCAAAACGCCTTTCGAATTCCGATTTAAGCTGATGGGATAGCTCCAAATGTTGAGTTGGATTATACTCGGCAAGTTAATCAGCTTCCAAAAGGAGAGTAAACGAAGGAAAATGTTGAAAATTTTTCTCCTCTAATTGCCTCTTCTATAAATCGATTTTGTTCATGAATGCTGAAATTGTGCTCATCACCTCTGCTATGTGTTTTTCTCCTCCTTGCAGTGGCGAAAAAGATTTTTGTCTGAAGCTGTTTTATAAGTCTCCCTCATTATATTCCCATATGGTAAGCTCGGGATTTATTATACCATCTATAAGCACAATCTATCGATGGCATTCTTCCATAGGTTTACCCGCCGGTTTCTCAAACCAAATGCTTAATCTTTCAAAGAGCAAGGTAGAAACGATGTCAAGCAAAGAGAAAAGGTGCGTATTAATTTTTTATGAAATGGCAATCAAACCTGAACTTGGTTACAAGATTAAAAATGACACGGAATATGGCTTTTCTGACTTAGGGGAGCTGGGTAGACGCGCCACTGTAGCGTCCAAAGTAATAAAAATTGAAAGCTAACCACATCTTATTGTATAGGATGCCCGAAAGGTGATGAAATTGCCGAAATATTAAAATTAACAATATTAAAAACTTTAGAGTATGGTCTGCAAGTTATTGGTGTTTGTTGTGACCAAGGCAGCAATAAAAGAAGAGCATACAAATAACTTGGGACAAACGAAAACAAGCCTTTTTCGATATTTAAAATCAATGAATTTTTCTTCTATATGGCTACCCTCATTTATTCAAAAGTATGCGAAATTGTTTTCCAACAGAGTGGAGTTTAATGCTTCCAAAACTGCTGTCGCTTAGGTGAAATTCAAATACCCAGCCATTATCCATGAAACCACTTGCATCGTTGAGTATGGTATGAGTATGAGTGTCAATGATAACTTGCGTTGGAATGGCCATATATTTGAAGTCGCCAAAAATGCTGCGACATGTCTAGGTTTCCTTAAGCGATGTAAGAAATTTTTCACCCCCCATGATCTGGCTTCAATATATCTACAAGGCTTTCAACCGCCCGAAATGGGAGTACAATGCCCACATCTGGTCAGGTGCTCCCAAGACTTCTTTGCACTTGCTAGATAAAATTCAAAACTGTGCGCTAAAACTTCTAGGTGATATTATACAGTCGATTGACACCCTTGACCACCGAGGTAATGTGTCCTGTCTCACGCTGTTCTATAGCTGTTTTTACCACCAGTGCTCCTCACCTCCTCCATAACATCTGTCGCGCTATGAATGCTCATCAGTACAACCTCATGCCCACTTTCGGACGTACCTTGAAATATCGTGATTCTTTCCTAAGCCAAACAACTCGCTCATGGAATGCCCTGGCGAGCTCTTTATTTCCTGGTTATCATAGCCTCCAAACATTCAAGACCAATGTTCATCGGTACCTCTATTTCCTTCCTCCATAACTTTCCATCGCCCGCGTTGTGTGCAATCATTTTAAGGGTACTAACAACCCCTTGAGCGCGCGCTAATTATAAAAACAAAATATATATTGTAATATTTCGGCTAGGGTTCGAAATGATAAAACGTTATTCTGTTTCAAAACACTCTATTTATTATTATTTAAAAAACAACTTTTAATTAATTCACAAGCAATTTCACTATTATTTCACGATTCGAATCTCTTATATTTCTCTTATTAAAACTTAGCTCCTTTTCTATCGCTTTCCAAAAATTAACTTATTGTCCGCAGTTTCTCATCCTGTATTTATACCACATTTGTCGGGTTCTAGTTCTTTCTGGTAGCTTCTGGTTTGAAACTGGGGTAATAACTGAACTCTCCAACGTGGAGAGCTTGTATGATCCTAAAGTTATGCAACACTGGATAATTGATTTAATCACATATATACCACAATATGACCCCGAATAACTTTAAAAAATTGTGAGTGAAATTGCTGGAGTCTTCAACGCAATGTCAGCAAATTGATTTAAAACTGAAGCCGATAAGAAGATTGCTGCCCCAACGGCAATTTTTTTAAGCAAAATGAATGATCTTTTCGACAACTTAAACAGTTACAGTTTAGATACAAGCAGCCCTAGTCGACACTCTATTTCACTACATAGCGAGATTCTGCGATCCATTAAAACTGCTAGGCAGTGAATATTGTTATGGGAACCTACCGGTAAGATGAAGAAGCCATATTGCCTTGGGCGGGTTATTACAAACTTTACTTGTTATAGAACTAATATGGAAAAAACTTCAAAATGAACAGCAATTCTTTCTAATAGCACATCTTATTACTGATGTTGCACAAATTTATTTTCAATGGCTCGATCAAATAGGGGATCATGCAAAAGGAACCCTTTAGCCCACAGATTTATTCGCAATTCGAAGTAAATTATTTTCAAAAATTTAAAGTCGCCAGAAAATTCAAGTTACGAATATTATGGGGCTCAGTCGTTATTGTCCGAAGCTGATTGCGAAGATCTTAAGTGTGATGACAATGAAGAATTCCACACTGAAGCTCCAGTAGAAGATCATTTAATGGGTAAAGATATTCTGAGCAGTATCGAATACCATACTAATAGTTGCGATGACCAGTTTGATGGTGATACCAATGAGACAGAAATAGTTGTATCGAAAGGATGTTCACAGAAGCTGCAAGAAGCGGCACTTACATTTTATGCCGGGTTTGCAGCTTTTAAGTTGCATATGAAACTTAATTATGAAAACTGCACTCTGTTCATGATAGTAAAACAGTTAGTAAAATGACGAGCTTATAACATTTATGACACATCTTCCGAATTTGGAAAGTTAACTGTTCCTTCGCTAGCATTTGAAGCTTATGTCAAAAGTATGCAAACACTTTTTGAAAGCCAGTTTCCAAAAATACGACACGAAGAACACTTGATTGACGCTTTACCCAAATCCGCACTGAAAATGACAGCTTCCGAGAGCATGAAATGTGACGATGATGAGCACAGACACTCCATTTATAAATTCATTTTAATTGATCTAGTCAAATTTTCGGTTAAGAAAACCAAAAAGGATATCTTTCTGTGTTTTGTTTATTTTATGAATATTTTTTTTTCTTTAGTACTTACTTAAGACCAAGGAAAATGCCTACATCGGACACCTTAAAAAAAAAACCTGTTTTATATTCCACCTCATTGTGTGACGTGGAAAAGAATATTTGAATTATAGTTGGGGGAATCGGTTGTAGATATGTACAAACTATATATGTAGGTACATACGGTCTTCGGCGATCATCCCGTGTTATTCTATTCCATAAGGAAATGAATGAAATGTAATTTTGTTTTCGAGTAAAATCTTTATTGCTCTTTAAACTGCTTTCATTCCTTAAGCAAAATATATCAAATAACGTCATCGAATTTTATTGGCCCAAACATGATCAAAACCAGAAATCGCCCGTTTGCTTATAATATACAAAAAAAAAAACAACAAAAAAAAAAATAAATAAACAAAAAAAACGTTTCTTGTAAAGTTAATCATTTGTTGCTTACGATAAATTTGCGGAAAGGGTTACAAATATTATTTCTGATAAAGGCTATCATTTTCATATACATATATTCTAAGACACAGTTCTTGTCGTTTAATCAGTTTCTCTACTCATTTCCTTGGCAAGGTCATTCACTCAGTTGCATATCGCTTGATGATTGTACTATTAGTTTCATAAACAATGGTTATATTGAATTGTGTGGACTGTAGATTGGAGTTTGGTTTGAGGCTCTACTAAGGTTTGTGCATGAGTGTATAGATATATCGTGTGGTTTGAGACTCTACTAAGGTTTCTGCATGAGTATATCGATATATGATGTGGTTTGAGACTCTTCTCAAGTTTAGAGATAGTGTAGACGATCGATGTGTATTTGAGTATTTTCTTGGGTTGAGTAATATGATAAGTTGGTAGTACTTGAGTGAAGAACTTGCTAATGGCTGGTTTAAATTGTGTTGAGGGCTGCCGTTTGACCTTTTAATCGAAATTGAGGTTTTTAGTATAATTAGATTCTTAGGTAACAGATTGTAAAGGATAAAACTTTTTTTTTTTTTTGGAGTGTGCTTGAGCTTATTATTATTATGAATGTTGCTACCTGAGGTTTTTCAAGGCTGTGTAGCATTGCGTATTGGAAGCGGTCATAGCATAGTGATGGGCCGGCGAAACTTGCCATGTTTCATTTTGAGTCTTACAACTCTGATGATTCCATCTACCCCTGGTTATGCTTCCACGATCCTTCCAAGACTCCATCTAGTAGGTGGTACTCTTTCATCCTTAATCAAAACCAGTTCTCCGATGTTAAGCTGGGGCTGTGATTTTAGCCATTTTGGCCTTTGTTGAAGACGGTTGAGATATTCTTCCTGCCACTGTTTCCAAAAGGTATGCATACGCACTTGGATTGCTTTCCATTGATTGTTGAAATTCGTTTGTTCTGGCGAATGGTCTGGTTCAGGAACTTTGAATAGGTCTTGGCCGATGAAGAAATGGGTTGGAGTTAGAACTCTGAAGTCATCTGGGTCTTCGGACGGAGGGCATAAAGGTCTTGAGTTAAGGCAAGCTTCTATTTGTTTTAGAAGCGTGGCGAGCTCTTCGTACGTTAGTGTCCCGATCCCAACAACTCGTTTTAAGTGATACTTTATACTCTTTACACCAGCTTCCCATAATCCTTCAAAGTGAGGGGAAGCTGGTGGAATGAACTTCCACTGTGTCACTTGGTTTGCTAATTACTCTGCAATTTCCTTCCAGTCATGCATGGCGTTTTTCATCAAGCGAGATAACTCAGCATCAACCCCGACGAAGTTGGTCCCACAGTCGCTGTACAGTTGGCAGCATACTCCTCGTCGTGCTGTGAATCTACGAAATGCAGTCAAGAACGCCTGAATCGTGAGTTCGGTGGCTGCTTCCAAGTGCAGAGCTTTTGTGGATAGACATATGAAGACCGCTAGATAGCCCTTTAAGCACTTAGCCCCCCGACCTTTTCCATGTCCGGATCTCGATTGATCCCACATAATCCACTCCAGTGTGCATGAACGGCTTTGACACCCGCACTCTTTGCGAGGGTAGATCCCCCATCAGTTGATGAGCAGTTTTGCGGAGAAATCTGAAGCAAGTGATGCATTCGTGTGTTTGTTTCTTAACCGCTCTCTTAAGACTGAATATCCAAAATTTATTCCGCAGGTATCATTAATTAGACACCGCCATGAAGGGTTGCAGTGTGGGCTTCTCGGATAATCAGCCTCGTAAAATGATGACCTGATTCCAGTATGATCGGATGTCGTTGTCCAAAGGTAATATCTGCATGTTTTAATCTACCGCCGACTCTAAGTATACCATCCTTGTCTTGTCAGGGTGTTAAAGGGGCCATACCTCTTGCTTTATTCACTCCTTGATGAAAAATTTCGCGTTGGGCACATCGAGCGAGAAAGTTAGTCACGGCATCCAGTTATTGGGGTTCCGCAAGTTCTTTCGGACTTCACTTTTCGGCTATTGGTCGGAAAACGGACGCAGTACGCTGTTATTCTGCGCACTCGTTTTATATTAGAAAGAGAGTGAATTAGCTTAATAAAAATACTTTCGGAGATTTGTGTATGGCAAACTTTGACTTCCTTCTTCTCCTCGACGGTGATGAAGTTATTTTACTGTTCTGGTAGTTCGAAATCCCATGAATTGAGCAAAATTGACGGTCCATTCCACCAGTATGTTGATTTTGCTAGAGTCGATGGTGATGTTCCAAGGGAAATTAAATCGGCTGGGTTATGTTGGGTAGGAATATGCTTCCATATAGTGACATCTGCCAGATGTCGGATCTCCCCAACTCTATCTTGCACAAAAGTCTCCCACCTCGAAGATCAGCTCGAATCCAGCACAGAGTAATAGTGGAATCTGTCCAAGCGAAAGTGGAAGTACTAGTCCACTCAAGAGTCTGCGTTATGTAATTTAAAAGTTTGGCCAGTGTGACAGCTCCGCATAATTCCAAGCGGGGAGGAGTGGTTGGGTTTATTGGTGCAATTTTCGACTTTGAAATGAGAATACGCATTTGATCTTGGCCGTCTTCGTCTTCCACCCTTAGGTAAGCTTATGCACCATATGCCCTTTTAGAGGCATCGCAAAACCCGTGCAGTTGAAAACGATTCTTCTTGCCAACTGTTCGTACCCAACGAGAGAGTTGTATGTTGTTGATCGCCTGGAGATCATCCTGGAATATTGTCCAACTCTGTAGGAGATCGCCTTCGATTGGATCGTCCCATGACTGTTTGCGAATCCAAAGTTGTTGCATCAGGAGCTTTGCTTTGGTAAAGCAAGTTGCAATCCAACCCATAGGATCATACAAGCGTGCTATAGTGGATAGAATTAATCGTTTTGTTGGGTGCTGGTACTTTGGAATGGAGTAATGAAAAGAGAAGTTATCGATTTGAGGAAGCCACTGAATACCTAACGTCTTTACTCGATCCGTACGAACTAAGTGTAAAAAGAATTATGTCTCTCGTTCGTGAAAGTGTACGCCGTCGAGGAGCTCCTAATCGATTGCTAACCACTTCCGTAAGTGAAACCCCGCTCCTGTAAAACACTTATTGATTTCATCTCTTTTGTCCTTTGCCTCTTCTAGTGTATCTGTGCCGGATATCAAATCGTCGACATAGGTTTAGTGTTGTTTCGTCTTTTCTGCTTGAGGATGTTGTTCACAAATATCATCGACCAATGCCATCATGGTTCGAATCGCCAAACACGGAGCCGGTGCAATACCAAATGTCACGGTTTTAAATGAGGCATCAAATACAAATCGGAGTTTCGTCGTCAAGCTTCCTTCTTTGATGACAGCATGATGAGGTAGAAAATAATGATGCGGTCTATCAGCCACATTTACTTCAGTTTCTTCCATGTGACCAAGCTTCCGGTTATCTTCAATGCAGTCGGTGTATTTATCGCGGAAGGTCTGATCAGACATTAATTTTCTCTCCAGGCTCATAGATCGTCTAATCGCTCCTTCTTTGGATCTGCCTAAAATAGGATGTACATTCCCTTTAAACGAAAGCCCAAATTCAAAGTGACCGTCGATTAACGAAGTGTTTCTCGCATTCGAAGTCTTCAGGTTTCGCGTATGGCTGGCAAGCAACCTCGTCTACCTCCCAGAATTTGCGAAGCTATGTTGCTGTACAAGTATTATGAAAAACTTTAACGTAGTTCGATTCCAATGGAGCTCTGCCGAAAACCTAATTTTGTTTTTTGCGCTATCGGCAAGTGATCATTGTGTACTACCTTTCCAGGCAAGTGAAATTTGGGATCCTCTAACACCAACCCCCTTAGGTGTTCCCAACTTGATATCGTCATAGTCCGATTCGGAAGATGCCCAGACAGGGATTTAATAACCAGAGCTTGTATGGGTATACTGAAGGATGGATGGATGGTACACGTACTGCTGTTGACCAAACCTAACCCAGAAACTTCGACGGAGGTTGATCTTGGCGGAAGACGTAAAAGCTGAGCTGCTTCTGTATTGATGAAGCTGGCCTCCGAACCAGCAATTCCCGTAAGGAAAATGTTTCTTCAGATGACGAATATACTTTCAACACAGCAGTAGCCAGTAAAATTTGAGTGTTTGAGTGAATTGAATAAAATGTGTTGACATTGCAACGGTTTAAATGGGTTGTTTCTCTTTCAGATGGTTGAAAAGTTGATGCCTCAGCATTCATCGAAGAAGAGGGTTGTGCCTGAGTAAAGCCTCGTGTATTGGAGGAGTTCTCCCGATTTGTACCTGACTCAGAAGAAACGTACAGAAGGGAATGGTGGTTTTGTTGGCAGTGATAAATTCGTCGTTGGATAGGGCACTGTTCAATAGTGTGGCTATACGGTAAACAATTGCTACAAACCCCTAAACGCTTTACGTGCTTAGAATGATCGGCAATGCTAAACTTCAAAAAACGACTGCATTTACGAAGTGCGTGTTGCCCCTTGTTGCAAACCTGACAATAACATTTAAAATTACTCGCAGTAGTAGGAAAATAGTCCGAGTGGTTTTTGAAGAGTTCCGGGCCTGCTGATGGTCGACGGCCTCGAGCGACCTTTGATGTCAAAAAATGATTTAGATAAGGCGATGCGCTGTCATGCGATTTTTTTAAAATCATACTTAAAAGAATAGTGCAAAACTCACGTGCAAACACGAGACGTACAATCTTTCAAAAGTCCGTCGAATTACTACCATACGCCGACGATATTAATATAATTGGAAGGAAGAAGCGTGATGTCAGACGGAAGCGGCGAAAATGGGTTTAGCGGTCAATAAGGGCAAGACTAAGTACATGCTGTCAAGCAAACAGGACACTGAACACCGACGTCTCGAACAAAACGTCATCCTAGACAGATATAACTTTGACATAGTTAAGGATTTTGTCTACCTAGGCTCCGCTATGAATTCAGACAACGACACCATCGCTGAGATCAAACGAAGAATAACTCTTGCTAGTCGCTGCTTTTTTGGCCTAAGAAGGCAATTGACTAGTAAAGCCCTCTCTCGGACAGCTAAAGTTACTCTATATAAGACCTTAAAAATCCCAGTCCTACTCTGGGATGCAACGACGAACTGTATGGACTGTACAGCGACATCGACATAGCCAGAAGAGTGAAGATTCAACAACAAAGATGGCTGGATCATGTAGAGCGGATGAACACCAATGCTTCGAATCCGCCCCCAAGGGAGAGCACTGTAGGGGAAGACCGAGACTTAGGTGGCGCACGCAAGTGGAAGCGAATCTCAGTCAACTTACCATGCGAAACTGGATGCTTGTTGATTGAGGTCCAGGTCCACCGCGGACTGTAGCTCCACCTGAAGTAAAGTAGAAGTACAGTCTCAAGAACTTTACTTAAAAACAGCAAAATGGCAATAGGACGGTATTCCGAATTACATTTAGATGTCGAGGTTTTTGGAATTGGCAGAACTTTTGCAATTTTCCAACAATCCGCGAAAGTTGATGTCATTATTATCATATTAAAAATATGCGTTATTAAATGAATAATGTTTGGTAGAACAATCTTTATAAATTGAGGATCGATATTATATTTCATCAAGTGGGTGCTCCAGAGACAGATACAAATTTAACATTAAGTTCCTCCGACATCGCGAAATTTTCTCCAGAACTGAGTGCTTGAATTGGTGGAACTGAATTTATTCCTGTAGTAAGCCTTTGTGTTCCTACGAAAAAGAGGGGTTACTGCATTGCGAGCGTTTCCAAATTCACTAAGAATGACAGTACAGACGTTTCGTCTCCACTTTGCATACAATAAATCACGCTTTTTTATGCGATTATGTACTTCTTTATCCTTCTTTGTTCTTCGCATATTAACTATGTGGCTGCTCAAGAGATACTGAGCATGTCATGATGTGAGAAGGCGGGAGCAAATAATTGGTCATACTGTAGTACTAAGTTTGGATTCCAAATCAAGGCAACGTCTTTTAGAGAGGGTAGTTTATTGAGTTCATAGTTTGTGGGCTGCGAGACACAAGTTTAATGACTCAATAGCTTGCTTAGTTGTATTATTCTGATTTCCTAGGAAATTGAGATTAGCATATAAAGGGGCAAGCTTTTCTTGGACATCTCTGATATGGGAGTAATTCGCTATATCTGGTGCCATGTAAATGCAACCAAGCAATAAATTCCCAGCTCCATTTGTTATTCGAACAAAAATATTCTCTACCAATTCATATGGTGCGGATTCTTTTACAACGTGAAATTGATCTTTATTTTAAAGAGCTGCGCTACCACCCCCTTTACGTTTTCTATGTGAGTGAATAAAATGCATATTATTTCGTTTAAGTTGCTTGGAACGCATTCCATTTTTTAATCAGCTTTTTGATAGACAGACAACGTCAACCATGCTACCATTAAACTGTAAACGTTGATCATCTATTTTATTTACAATACTTTGAGTATTCAGGTGACATATATGAAAACCTTTCTTTTGTTTGCAAAGAATGTTTAGTAGAGTTTGCGATTCCTTCGTGGAATTACCCCATGAATTCGATTGTAAAGTAGCAATCATTTAGCATAGGGTGTAAACAACAATAGCTTTGCAAGCGACAAACAACACCCACGCATTTACGAAACATAAAATCATCAATTGATTTATACATTAGAAATTTAAGCAATGAAAAGCTTGGTAGAAATGGAAAATAAATGAGAAGAAGTGAGATAGAAATTGGAAAAATTTAAAAAGGCATAAAATACGAGTAGAAAGAAAAAAAAAATAATTTCATCGCAAATTTATGTTGCTGTCGCTGCAGTTGGTGACTCATCATTCGTTGTTGTTGCTGCTTGACGTCGTTTAGCAAAGGAATTCAGTGTTTTTTCGTCATCAATCAAATCTAAACTGACATCACTAAGGCAGAGTTATCGATGATCAGCTATCGACTTAAAGACAATGTTTCTCTCCTGAGAGGATGTTAGTGGCTTTTGACCGATCGTGTGGCACAGAAATGGTTTTTCTTCTGCCAACCGTGGAACTCCGAATAAAATGGTATCTGCTGAAAGGTCCTTCGTCTCCAATGCATCACAGGTCTTCTTTAGATAATTTAAGTCGCTGCTGATGTTTGTGGAATTTTTACACTAGTGCTTTACTTCTCAAGTTTTTCCACACAATGTTGAAGCTCGTTTAAAGAAAAATTAATTTTCTGTACGATCGCAAGCCAGTTTTGCTTAAGATTTGAAATCTACTGAGTAAAATCTTTTCGCAGAATAGTAATTTCGGTGGAAAAACGAGACATGATGATTTCGGTTTGCCTGACAAGATTCTTTTCCAGTGCTTCAAGGGTTAGGGGCTTGGATCGACAACTGGCGAAGCTCTTGGATGTTGCATTAAACACCCTCACATTTTCAAAATCTAACTACAATATAAATATAAGTATGTACAATAGAAAACGTTGTTGATAACAGCGTGGAATCTGCTCCAAAGTCTATTTTCCGTCTACTACTGACACACGGAAGTTCGTTAAGATTTGAAATCATCATATCACATCACATTATCTAATCAATTAAAATCTTGTTGTTACAAATGCAATATTTCATGGGAATACATATAGCTTTTCCGCAACCCATCCTCAGAAGTCTTTCAAATGGATGGAATAAAGATGCAGATTTTTAAAGATATCCAGACCAAGCCCAAGAGGTCCTTTAAGTCTACTTATACCCCTAAGTCTCCCAACCGACCCAAACCTATTGAAAATACCAACCCAAGACATAACTCTAAGCCCAATAAATAACTAAAGTCCTCCTATCGAGACGCTAACTGGAGTCTCACGGTTGGCCTATTTCCCTCGCTTTCTCAAAAGAACAAAGTATATCGTCATGACATACTTAAGACATAAAAATTTCTCCCTTCCCATAAAATTTCTCTCAATCAAACGTGTCTCTCTCAATATTTAACGCAATCTCTCCCCTACGATAATCTAAACCTTACAACCTAAATTTTCCTCTAGTTCCATCTCTTATCCGAATTTCATCCGCTCCCACATACTTAGTATTCCTTCGTCCACGTTTCCTCTAATACTCTTGAAATCCCATCCCCCATAATTCTTGATTCTTTACTTCATCCTGCAGTAAAACTAATTGAGAAGCTAGCGATCTGGGAAATGACGGTCGTTATGTCCATTCTCATTTGAAGGCCGCGGGATATGTTAAAACATACGACTATACCTTGCTCATTTTCATGATAAGCTGCGACGGTACAACTCGTAATAATCTCATGGTTTCAATCCAACAGAAAGGACTTCCCACTGATCCCAAAGACCGGTGATTTTTTGTCAATTTTTTCAACAATTTTTTCAACAATTTTAATATCTGTTCTACGGATTGATAACGGTCCTTCCCCATGCCTCCCATGCCTCCCATGTCTCTACCAAACGTCTTTCGTATCTCCGGAGAACGCGCTTTAGTTTTTAAAACTACTATCGTTCCTTACGCAGTAAACAATCGAATGATATTTTTGCTTTAACTAAAACGAATCTAATATCAAGTATTCGGAACTGTTCACACCTGAATTCCGTTTTATTCGCGACGATGGACGTGAAAACAGTGATGATTCAATAGGACGAGGAGTCCTTCTGGCAACCAAAGTTCGTTTGGACCCTGAGCTCGTCAAAAAATCATCTAATGCCGATTTCTAATGCATCTGTGCTCCTTGCTACTAATGTGGTTGGTGTCCGCTTTTAAATCATACGAGTAGATCGTTGGTATGAAATCATTGCTCTCGACAATTTCAATCTCTCATGTCTCCAATCGGCTCACGCGGATGAAGAATCCTATCTTGTTGCCACAAATCTAGCATCTGAAAAAGAAATCTACGGATTGTCTCACAAACTCTGGCCTTTTTCACAGGGACCCAACTTCTAATTTTATGAGTCGGAAGCTAGATCTGATCTTTCATTCGACACCATGAACTGTGTTGCTCTCGAGTGTGAACTCTTCTTTCGAAGTTATTCCTTGGAATCCTCGAAAACTTCCTTTTACTTCGATTCCCGTAAAACAAATTCTTCCATTAGACACTAAGAGGATCACAAGCGCCTGCTTGTGTGAGATTCTTACTCACTAAAAACACCGCCTTACAATATTAATGTTATATTATCGCAACTAAGTTTTGGCTTATCAAGCAGTTTGTTTTTCACGTTTGGCAGGTGACTTTTCACTGAGATTTATTCCATGATCCGCTTTTCAGCACGGTTTTCTTTTCTCGCGCTGGGTTCAAAAGTTTGGTCCTTTGGAGACGGCGCATCAGGTTCTTCTAATTTTAAGACATTTCTCTGTATTTGCTTTCGAGTTATTTGCGTGCGATTTCCATTTGAGCTTTGCGTCGAGTGTCATTCCAAGGTATTTAGCCTAGTAATCTCAAAAATGTTGACTTTAGTTTTTTAAACA
The DNA here is from genome assembly GCA_928272305.1 of Volucella inflata. NCBI lineage: Eukaryota > Metazoa > Arthropoda > Insecta > Diptera > Syrphidae > Volucella > Volucella inflata. The sequence goes on along the minus strand of OV743716.1, from coordinate 87,745,941 downwards.
ATAGTATCGTAACTGCCGATTCTGCTGAATTTATCTTCTACGAAAATATTATTCCTTTAACTCGACGCAGAAATCCTTTTTCATACGCTCTTTGGTAGAACATAGAACTTCGTGCACTTCGTAATACTCGTAAGAGAAACAGGTATGGCATCAATACATTAAATTTGGTTCTGACTTTGAAAAACAGAACTTCTTCCTAGCTTAGAATAACTTCTCCCAAGCAGCTGAATTTCTTTACCATAGATATCTCAGGCAGATGCAATCCACCCTCCTCTCAGACCCCAAAAATTCCATAAATTTATTAACAAAAACAAATAAATCCGGTTTGTATCCATCAACTCTCAAATTTTCTAATATGTCTCCGGCTGGCCCAGAACCTTCGCTTATCTGTATGCGAACGTCTTAAGTGAATCATTTTCGGCCCAATCTAATGAACCGAATCCTGAATACGGTATGTACTTGGACAACTGTTATCAAAAATCTTTGTTATCAGTTGAAATAACCTCAGCCCAGTTAATAGACAATACATAAATAGTAAGACAGTAAGATTTTTCTCCAGGTCCTGAATGTTGGCAGTTGTTTTAAAAAAAAGTACCGACAATCCAATCCATCCCTTCACTAGTATTTTCAAACTTTGTCTGGAGGGCTCTTTCCTCAGCTCTGGAAAAGTCCTTTTATTACCACTATTGACAAAAAGGACACAAGCATGATATCACCAATTATCGGCCCATTAATAAACATCACCAAGATTTTTGAAAGTATCGTTTATGTGCACAATGTTTTCAATGCTTCTTACTCCCGGAAGATTTTGACACTTCCAAAGCACGCCTCGTATTTATGTAATCAAAGAGTAGGTCCAGTCTCCTAAATGCTGGGCTTTGCCGTCATCTGTGATACAGAACTAAATTTTTGCATCCATATTGATTCCCTAATTAGCAAAGCTAGCTCCGCTCTCAGATTTGTCAAACGATGGTCTAAAGAATTCTCCAATCCCTATGCCACCAAATCCATGTACTCGTATATAACTTTCTACTTCTTGAGTATACCAAGAATACAACTTATGGTCCTAACGAGCTATTGTGTACAATGTTACGTGAAGAAAATCGAATCCGTCAAGTGTTGCTGTGTAAAGTGTAAAGCCGTGGATAAAAACCTAGGATGAAGACCAGATCGTATATGGATATCAATCAATCGTTTTAGTGCTTTCAGACGGAAAGATGACTAATAGTTCTTAGATCCATTGGAACACCATAAAATAATTTTTTTTTTTTGATCTATCTGCTTGATCACAATAGTATTAGTAATTCCAGATATAAATGTAAGCTAACTACAATATGAAGAATAGTTAGTGGCATTAGGTATTATAAAAGAATAGTGGTAATGCCACTTCAAATAGTTATTTATGTAGTGGGGTGAACATATTAAAAAAAAAAGAAAACCAAAATCCAAACCAAAGGAACCAATATAAAAAGAAAAATTATTGTAGGTTGCAAAAACAAGCAAATGTATACATAGAAAAATAAAAGATTTGAACCATTAAAATATTACACAGTATAGCGAACCAAAATGTCAATTTCATCATGATCGAAATCAAGACACTACAGTTTTACTTTGTTTACGAAAGCGAACAAAATTCTAATAGATCGTATTTCTTCAGGGAGACTGTTAAACAACTTGCACAATAAAACGCTGTACGAGTTGCTGAAGTTAGTGGTACGAAAGGCAGGGATACAAATGATAGAAAGTAGATTGAAATGTGTTCGGACCAATTCAAATTTTCATCAATTAGCACTCCAAGATATTTAAAGTAATTTGCAGTTTCAACTTTAAAGCATGTGGTATGACAAGAAGCATTATCATCAAAAATTTTTTCGACGTTTAGAGCAGAGCACATCGATAATATATACCTACGGCCGTTAGGGAAATGTCGACATATCGATGTCGGGACATTCCTGTGGACTTAGGCTAAAAAACATGAGCTTTGTTTTGTTGCTAACTACTAGCTTATGTTCAGTGAACCAGGTTTTCAATAGATGAGCATCATGGTTGATATCAGCTACTAGGTTCAAAGGGTTGACAGAGCCATAAGCGATTCCCAGATCATCAGTATAAGATTTAACTTTTCAATTAAAAGGCAGTGCAAATATGAAATTGTCCAAGGACAGATCCTTGAGGAATTCCAAGATGAAGAGTCTTAGGGAGACTAAGACTCATCTTTGTGAAGCAATGATTGATATAGATCCTGTCATTCCCAAGAATTCAACTTCTTTCTCGGATTTCGTTAATAATTTTTCTCTCAACGTCAGCCGAAGAGATATGGACACATACAATGTCACTGTACATTTGCTTAGAGTTGTTTACATTCTTCTTTTTTAACGAAATAGCGGTTAATGTTCTTTAGAGAGAGAATATCCTCGTAGAGAAGCTGGAGAGTTACAGTAGCGCTCCTCTGATATAGTTGCTGGAACTCCGTTTCTGCCGTTGGCTCACATTGTCGCAGACTAGTACCTCGCTGCTGCTCCTGCTGGTGCGGCGGCTGAGATTTTTCTCTTTGCATGTTTTGTTGTTGTTGCTATTCTGATATTCGTATGCTGTTGTTGCCTCGATGGTGTTGGTGTTCCTTGTTGCTTTTTAGTGGTCAGCTGTTTTTGTTGCTGTGGTTATTGTTGCAAAGTTTGGTGCTGTTTTGGCGGTGAACGCAAACGTTCCATAGGCTGTAGATGTAGAGATTTGCGGCGCAGAGAGAAATGTTTTTCCGTTATGGCCTGGTTGACACACTTGTGAGTTTGAAGAATTTCTATCCTCAAATGGATTAAAACATATCCTGACAGGCCCAAGACATCCGTCCATAAATTGTTAAGTAGAAAACATCGTCTAAACATTCAAAAAGTGTATTTTAGCAAACTTGGACCAAAACAAAGATGCCAATTTGGATCAAATATTATGCCGGTTCTCGATGGATTATCGAAAGATGACACATTGCAGTACAGGCGAGTCCCCAGCCAAAATTTTGTTCGGCAGAATACTCAAAACTCAAACTTCCGACAACGAAAGAAAAGATAATCAATTCTCAGCACAACAGCATTATTAACTATAGAAAAAATCGAAATATAACGTTTCGTGAAGGTCAAGAAGTAATGGGAAGTGATTATCGTAGTCCTAATGGGCCTAGTTGGACTAAGCCAACAATAAAAAAACAACTTGGACCTCAATCGTATAACTGCGTTTTAACCCATAATAATTATAAGATCAAAGGGCATCTAGACCAAATTAGATGTCAACATATGTTACAACAACAACAACTCGGCGAATCCAATGTACAAATATCTTCAAACAACAACGATACTTCAGTCGCACAACAACAAATGCAGACGATGGAAAACGTCTCACACACTAGGAGAGAACTCAGACCACGAGACGGAAGTGGTGTATTAAAGAAACCTAACTCGGATACAAATGTGAGGAACAAAGAAATTGATTGATTTAATCATTAATTTATTTAATTCACCCCAATTGTTATTAATGTATTTCAATTTAAAATAATTTTCAATTCACTTTTTATTGTAATTGATTTTCATTTTGTACGCTACTAACAACTTGAGGAAGCGCATTTACAGTATTCGTTGGAACAGTCAACAGTCCTAATATACGTATATACATAATTACTTGCGTTCACCATAATAAACATGTTCTTCTTTATGTACACACCAACAAAAATATAGCACATTCATATTATTTTACAAAAATACAGTTACGAATGAATTTAGACAATTGTATCCTTGTTTAGATTTGAATAGTATTTAAATAAATTTCTTAAAGTGTATTTTGTTGAGTGCAGAGGTGAAGCACTCAAAGAAATTCAAATTTATTTGGGAAAAAACGGATATGTGGTGCGACAAAATGGTAGCACACTACGATGAATTTGCATTCAGTTTACTTTGAGCGATCACAAGAGCAGGCGTATTTCTTCTTTTTGTAAGAAAATTATGTGTTAGTCATTTAAACAATTAAATATAATTACTTTAGTTGAAAATGGGTAGAGCAAAACGGCTTACCAATAACGAAGCTCAAGCTGCTTTGAATCTTCACAAAGAAAGTATGAAAATCAGTGAAATAGCAAAACATTTACGCAGAAGACGAAAAGTTATCATGAATTTGAAGGGTCCCGAAATTATGGGGGGACTGAGCGTAGTGGCCGACCGCGGTCCATAATGGCTGGAAAAAAACGAGTCATTTTGGGTGTGGCATCCAATTCCAACCTTACAGAAGGGTCATGTGTTAAACTTATGTTCGCACTGTACAGTGGATTTTAAAAAAAATGGAAACTATTAAACGCAAAAAATTGCAGAGAAAGACTTCACTTACAAAAAGACACAGAGAACAGAGGCTTAAGTTTCTTGAAGAACACATTTGGTGGACAAAAAGAAGGCATCGGGTTCTTTTCACAGACGAGAATTTTAGCGTCTCTTCTTTGCGTCTTTTTGTAAGAGAAGTCTTTCTCTGCAATTTTAATAGTTTCCTATTGTTTTATTCCTCTGTACAGTGCGAACATTGGTTTAACGCAAGCCCTTTTTGCGATTTTTCTAGCCTTACCGGCCTGAACCCCAAAAATGTCGGAGTAGCCACGGGGAGGCGTGAAGTAAGGCTTACTAGCAGAGCTGCAAGATGTTCGGCTGCAGAGGCTCATTCTCGTTATTTAAAGAACCAGTCCCTGTCGGAAGACGCTACTTCTACGAGGCCTTATACTAATCGATGCCATCTTTGCTAAACAGAAAGCCAAATAAATGGCAAACACTGGTCCATTCGAGAAAGATACGGTTAAGTTCATTTAAAAGTAAAAGTAAAAAACTTCGTGAAGTGAACCTGTTTCGCAATTGTGGAATTAGGCAATAATACTACACATAAAAGACTTACATTCAAAAGGATTGTGCAAATCGGGAATATCGCGCCGCGTAATTCTACATACAATATACATTATTATGGTTTAATTTGTGAAAGATTTTCGTCCAGGATGGGGTGGGAACTCACGTCATGACTAGTGCGAGCATCAACCCCTTACATGGGGTTTGGCGTCAAGTTAGTGCGCACAGCTTCAGACTGGGGCGTCGTAGGTTTTTTTTTCAATAACCCTGTTACTAGAATTGAGATAGAGTTAAGATACTGATAGAATTCAGTTTTGTATTATTTTGGATCGAATAGAATATATTGTAAGGTTACTTCCGTGCGGCATCGGATAAAGAATAGTGCCGCAGTGCGTCCCAGCTTGTCGTAAGAGGCGACTAAATGGGACACCAATCATATACAGGCAACTATGACACCAAAAATGAGCCTGTGACACTTTAACACCTTAAAACTTTCCCACAAGTTTGTATGCAATCAGTGGGTTCCCACGTCTGGAGACTACCGGTGGGGTAAAAGAACAGTCAATCAATTTGAAATGAGCATACAAGTGTCAAACCACTCAAACTTTAAACTTCATGGAAATGATCGCAATTAATAGCACTACCCCGCTGGGCACCACGGTTGCAACGCACTCGGGTGATCCCAGAGCAAGCAGAAGTGCTTGTGTCAGAGCCCGACGGATTCCGGGGGCGGGCAAAATGAAGTTTCCAAAATATTTTCCTAAACTTCGGTTTGCAAGTTGGAACGTCGGATCGATGACCTCAAAAAGTTTAGAACTGGAAGCGATTATGCGTCGCAGAACTCTACAAATCCTGTGCGTACAGGAAACGAAGTGGTGTAATACAGGAAATAAAGCTCGTTTTCTAGATTTAAAAACTAAGGCATTTAAGATGTTCTACCATGGAACGGTCAATGGATGAAACGGTGTTGGTATCGTTGTTGCAGCGGATCTTCTAAGCAATATCGTTGGTATTTTGAAAATAAGCGACCGCTTAATGAGTGTAAAACTCGTCATACACAATGAAACGTGGAACATTGTTAGCGCGTACGCTCCACAAAATGGATGCGACCAATCGGAAAAAGATAGATTTTGGTCAGAGTTCGGTAATTTGCTTAGAAATATACCTATCGATGAGATGCTCTTCGTAGGCGGAGATTTAAATGGCCACGTCGGAGAAACAAATGTTGATTATGAGGACTGCCACGGCGGTAAAGGCTTTGGAACCAGAAATTCAGCTGGCGAAGACATCCTTGTAGCATGTAGGGCTTACGGCTTAACCATCTTAAATACAATGTTTATTAAACATCAACGACATCTTATCACCTATAGCAGCGGAGGCCACGAAACGCAAATAGATTATCACCTCTGCAAAATGTCGATGAGAAACCGTGTTAAGGATTGTAAAGTAATACTTGGAGAATCGCTAGTAAGCCAACACCGTCTGCTCATTACAGAATTTTTCACGGCGGAACCACCGAAAACACGGGCATCGTTTGGAAAGCCAAAAATCCGGTGGTATAATCTATCGAAGGAACGAAGCGCAAGATTTATCGCACTGGCTAAAGAAGTACTTCAAAATATAAATGGTATAGCAGACTCACTTAGCCCGCAAGAAATGTGGAACAGCATGCACGAGGAATGCATAACTCTCGCAAAGTCCCATCTGGGGACTATATCGAAATACCATCACGTCGGCAAAGAAACATGGTGGTGGAATGACGAAACCAAACGAGCTGTGGCCGACAAGAAGAGTGCATTCCAAGCGTGGACAAAATGCGATCGGAGCGACGATATCGAAAAAGCTCGACTGGCTCTTTAATACGAGCGTCTTAAAAAGATCGCAAAGAAAGTCCTGGCTCGAACTCGAGCGGCAGAAGCGGAAAACCTGTACCAGGAGTTGGAACAAATATCCTCACGATCGGCGGATAGAAGACAAGCTATCCAAGAAGTTCAAACGTCGTACAGTACTAAAATGCCAAATATTTTTAAGCTCGCTGCACAGAGGAGAAAAAATTCAATGGAAATAACCTCGCCGAAATACATCAAAAACGCAGACGGTCGCCTATTAACAAATGAAAAGGAAATTTGTGACCGGTGGCTTGAATACTGCAAGGAGTTGCTTAACAAACAGTTTCCACGTGATATCGTGCCGACAGCTGGTCTATTCGAGGAGGAAGTTTCGGACTTTTCAATCGAAGAAATAACTATAGCAATTGGAAAAATGAAGCGGGGGAAAGCGGCGGGACCAGACAGCATTCCATCAGAGTTTTGGTCGAAGATGGAGGGGATCGGCAGCGTTTGGCTATCGAAACTTTTAAATAAATTAAAATGTGGACAACCTATGCCGAATCAATGGAGAAGTAGCTTCTTGGTTCCATTATACAAAGGAAAAGGCGACACTCGAGAATGCAACAACTACCGTTCAATCAAGCTTATGTCACACACAATGAAAATCGTCGAAAGAGTCTTAAACGAACGTCTTCGGCAAATAATAAAGCTCGATAATAGCCAGTGTGGATTTGTTGAAGGCAGATCGACGGTGGACGCTATCCAAAGCTTACGAATAATAATGGAAAAGCACCGAGATTCGTCTAAGGATTTACACATGGTATTTATCGACCTCGAGAAAGCATTCGATCGAGTGCCTAGGGATCTCATATGGGCCGCGCTGAGGTCTCAAAACGTACCGGAAACGTATGTTAGAATAATACAAGACATGTACGGAAACGTGAAAACTGCGGTTAAAAGCTCTGCTGGACTAACGAGGGAATTTCCAGTTAATGTCGGAGTGCATCAAGGAAGCGTACTTAGCCCTTTCCTCTTTAACGTAGTATTCGACTATCTTTTAAAAGACTGCATGCGCGAAGCAAATGTAACGCCAATTCTCTTCGCTGACGACGCAGTTATACTTAGCGATAACGTCGAAGATTTACAGAACGCCTTAGATTCATGGAGAAATGCGCTAGAGAGGAACGGGTTTAAAATAAGTCGTTCAAAGACGGAGCATTTAACATGCCCATTTGCGCATCCGTTGCGACCTGTTCCGGATATAATGTTAGACGGAATAGTTCTTCCGAAAAGCACTATCTTTAAGTACTTAGGATCAATCGTTAACATGGAAGCGAAATGTGACGACGACGTAAACCACAGAGTGAGTGTGGGATGGATGAAATGGCGGGAAAATTCGGGAATCTTTTGCGACCGAAAATTTCCACTTAAATTAAAGGGGAAACTCTACACCACGGTTGTTAGACCAGCTCTTATATACGGTTCACAGTGCTGGACAATGTACGAAGCGTTTAAAAACAAAATGACGGCAGCGGAAATGAAAATGTTAAGGATGTCTAGTGGAGTCACTAAACGCGATTGCATTAGATCTACGCGTATAAGAGGAAGTCTACATATAAAGAATTCGGTAACCGAACAGCCTGAGGCGAATAGAATAAGTTGGTATTGCCACGTTCAAAGAAGATCTGCGGAAAATCCGGTTAAAAAGGCACTATCAACTACGGTCACTCGAGCTGTAAGAAAACGAGGTCGGAAAAAGAATTCCTGGATTTCTCAGATGGCAAATGCGCAACAACGTCTGGGGTTAACCACTGAAGCGATCCAGGACCGAGCATTATGTAGACGCGTTCTGCGGTCTGCGACATTAGCCAACCCCATAAGCGGAGCAGCAGCGATGCAGTAAAAATGGGAAACTCGTTACGCATAAGTTCGTATAACGAGGAAAGGGTTAATAAAAGGATAAGAAGAAGAATATATTGTAAGGTTAAACGGAAATTGTTTTGTGTTAAACAAGAAAGGACGGATTTGTTCGCGATCTTCACAGCCAATTCGCGATTAAAGTTGTGTTGAAGTTGTATGGAAGGGTAATCGCGTGGCACCCATTTAATTAACATCTTTACCGACTGCCAGTCTCCGCAGTCGGCCGGGCAACCTTTCGTACAACGTCTTGTGGAAGGGGGTAAAAGGAGGATAACAACATTCTACACTTACCTTATTTTTCTATTAACTTAACTTATACATCTATTCATTAATATATTTACTTAGATAAACATATAGATTAAAACTGTGGGTCAATGAAATTTTCTCCACTTAATTCTTTATCCTACATTTTAATATATATATTTGTACAAACACACATAAATCTAATATACATACGTATATATATAATATTCAATAATTTTTACATATAACATACATATTATTCCACTCACGAATATAATATCCATTTCCAAATTATGTCAAAGCATGAGACTTGTTGGAAGCGAGATATGACCATAAGCGGGTCCTAGTCAATGCCCAGTTAAATATTTTTTTCAGACAACCATCATTAACGAAGGAGTCCACCAATGCTTGATACATCTTAAGAGTGCTCTCACGCATTAGAAAATCAGAGGGTGCCAGAAAACCACTGGGATGTTATTCTCGTCTACATCCTGTTCCAAAAACTACCCCCTTCAACGCAGCATTTATGGGAAGAGAAGTTGGGCAATTCTACGGAACTTTCCAGCGGAAAAGATTTTACAGCATTTTTGGAAGCGAGGTTTGGGACGCTTGAGGCCGTTGACCAGCAGTCTAGTTTGCATTCGAATCCAAATGCGAAGTCACCTACAGGCCAAGGTTTTTTTACGCAGACACTAAGGTGAAGTAGCAGTTCCAATGTAAAGTTTGCCATAACGGAAGGCACGCCTTAAGGAAATGCAGCAACTTTCTTCGGTTGGACGCAACACAAAAGTGGCAAAAAGTGCGCCAGGTGAAAGTGTGTGAGAACTGTCTCGGGTACAGCCACCCAACTCAAGATTGTCCAAGTTCAAGGAACTGCTATTTTTACCAGTAGTGCAGCGGTACCACTCATTGCTGCATTTAAAACATAACTTTCAACAAAATCGAACAAATCAAGTATATTTGCAAGTACTTACCGAAACTGAAAATTCAGACACGGATGAATTCAGGCGCCACAGAGTGCGTTTGCAGACCCATCGACCAGCCACACACATCGAATTCACGTAACACCTTTTTTTGCAGCAAAACATCGTGTGAGCCAAGTCTTGTTGGCAACAGCACTTTCTAACCAATATAACCAGGCCGACGGATGGACGGTGTCAAGTGTCCTTACTCTTCAAGCCGGGCACTCATACCATATCACACAAAACACCCAATCATTCTCAAACCGAACCACCCATTCACAAATTTAATCATACGACATGCACATAATCAAACCTACCATAGAGATCTCCAACAAACAATGGCCTACATCCGTTCAAAATATTGGATACCTAACATGAAGAGGAGTGTCAGAAAGCACTTCCATCGCTGTGTCATATGTTTTCGGTTTAAAGTCAAACCGATGCAGCAAATCATGGGAAGCTTACCAGCATCGCGGGTTCGGATCGCTAGACCATTTATTCCTCCATCTTAATTTGCCTGGCTACCAAGGCCATTCACCTGATCCTCTTTTCTGACATGACAACGCAAGCCGTTCTAGCAGCCTTTCGCCGGTTTACTGCATGTCGCGGTATCTGCTCCCGCATCTTCAGCGATTGCGGGACCAATTTTATGGCAGCGAATGCCGGAATTGAGCAAATGCGTGGGGTAACATATTGCTAGACTATAATCAAAGACATTCTTTCGACAATTTGTACCCTCCCCATCCTACATACTTTCCTTCAAAAGCTCATTCTAACCCTTCAACGTTGGACCACTTTTTAACAAATTCGAACAATCTGTTTGACCAGCCTATGGCTTACACTGAACTCAGCTCTGATCATCTTGCAGTAAATTTACATATTCCTTCCTCTTCAGAACAAAACCCGAACTTAGTTTTTGATTACAAGAACGCGAATTGGTCCTGTTTTAAAAGAAATCTCAGTCGGAAGCTAAGCAATTTGGCTGCTTTTACACCTTTTTCTGACAGCACAACTCACATTGATGAGGCTGTTAAACAATTCACTGAATTCGTTTTGGAAGCAGTGGATTAAGCTGTACCAAAAAAAGTCAGCTTTCGTGAGTCGGGCAAATATATATATTAAATGTTATAAAGATAAGGAATGGTTGCAGATCCAAGTGGTCTAGAATCAGAAACATACAACATCTTCACGATATGAAGTACCTTAATAACGTTTTAAAATACATTATCTCTTCCTACAGAAATAAGGTTTGGAACCAAAAGCTTCAAAAATTAGAAAAAGGAAGTAGAGCCTTTTGACCCACAATAAAGATAATTTAAAAAAAAAACTGTGCATCGCCTGCGCTTAAAGTTGGGCCAATGCTCTTTCAAATGCATTGGCTAACATCTTCACAAATTTAAATGGTTCAAGCAATCCTTATACAGAATCGATATTTGAACGATCAATAATTAACATTATTGCAAATAATATTGGACTATATACGGGTATCATTAGTCTCGACGATGTAGTTGATGAATTATCCACTCTAAAAAAGAACAAATCACCAGGTTTTGATTGCGCTAAAAATATGTGCAATAAAGTCTGTAAAACCAATAATGTACAATTTATGCTACAATAAAGTGATAACTGAACTGAACTGAGCGAATGATGAAAGATGCCGCCCACGATTGAAAAATATCGCTGAAACATTAACAAATTTAGGCACAGAATGAAAGTTTATCCCCCGTGCTTCCCCTCATTTCGGAGGACTCTGGGAAGCAGGGGTAAAAGATGTGCTACCTACCATCGAATAATGCCAGCGAGAACAAGACGATTATTTAACTACAATACAACTAATCAAAATTAAAACAAAATAATTAATCAATTTCCCCAAACAGAAAACATGCAAATGCCGACAGCATTTCAAAATAAAATCACTCAATTTAAAAAAAAAACATACATAAATCGCACTCACAACAATTGAATACAATTTTATCACTCAACACACAACATACAGTCCATTTATCCCACTCAAAACAAATTCCAAGCATTCCAATAATCTAACACCGTGCACACACATACAGTCCATACATTGCATTCAAAACAAAAATCATAAATATCACTCGAGCATAACAAATAATGGCACCTAAACAAAATGTTCACATACGAGTATTTACAAATGCACTGTAAAAAACAATAACTTAGATATCCATAGGCTGCTAAATGAAGAATAACAAGAAAAAACAAGAGCATATGAAACGGAAACGAGAAATCACCTTAAACATAATAAAATCAAAACAAGAAAATACAATATAAAGGTAATGAAATCACTTTCCTGAAATATTTGAAATCCCATAAATTGAATAATCTAACTAAAACTAAACACTCGATTTTAAATATATTCACGCTTGTTACCGCACGACACAGCCGCTTGAATTAGCACCACAACTACACTACAACAACAAAAAATAAACATTGATCATATTGGGTAAAACAAGACAACAACAAATACGTGTCAATCGTTATCCCTTTGTTATGAAAATTTTTAATGTTTTGTCTATTTTCATGCATCCAAACTGCAAGAAGGTGCCGATAATGCAGTCATAAAGGGTCAGTGATGCCAAATTCCAACAATGCTACAATCATTGCGAACTTGGTTCACGGCGGGGAAAAATGTTTACGATTAAAACAAGAAAAGCAATTGTTATGTATATTAAATAAAAATTAGATTAATTAAATTATTTCGAAATATTTGACAGAAATATAATAAAACGATATTCAGATTTTTGGATTCTCTCATGATACAAATTTAAATATGAAAACTCTCAAACAAAAATGGATTTTGGTGAGTACAAAAAAGAAATTTGAAGCGCGTAAGTCAAGGGGTATGTGAGTGCATGCTTAGCCGAAATCGAAGAATGCTGTAAACGAACCAAGAAGGACCGCGATTCAATCGTCGTTAGTGTGTCTGATGCACTTAGGGACAAATATTTGGATGTAGAGACGTTTTCCAAAATAAAATGGGTTTATTTCGCGTTTGTGGGCATGCTAAGCGGTGAAATGGATAAATTCACAGAGAAAAGCAGTAACCGTTTGGATGTTTCTCGGCCTAACGCCACTTGCCGCACATCTGTGTGTGATATCCGTCTTCCACCGATTCAAATAAAGCCATTCTCTGGCAAAAAAGAAGAGTGATGGGAATATTTCAGCTTATTCGAAAGCAAGATTGATCAACACGTTGAGCTATCTAAAGTTCAGTATTTAAAATCTCATGTCTATGGCAAGGCTGCGGATCTTATTTCTAACCTCCAGTTCGACAAGAAAACGTATGCAACTGCGTAGGGAATGTAAAAAGAGCGCTCAGAGAGAATCACTCATGAATCTGCGAAATCACTCAGGTCACTGCACTCACGACCAATGAATGTATTCTTGCACTCTCAAATCAAGGGATAGCGGTTGAAACTTGGGATTCTATTTTGCTTTATGTCATTTATAATAAACTTGCTCTTCAAACATAAAGGGCCTGGGAAAGGAAATTAGGTACTTCCAAAGTTCTTTCGGAGTGAAATCCATTTGCTAGCTTCATTGAAGTCAGATTCAGATCCTTGGTCAAACACGGGGGCAAGGCATCAAGAAGGGATGCAGATTCATCTCGAATCACGTAACGTCGTCACCTGCAGAAAAGAAATTTCTCTGCCGATTTCTTAAAATGACCATTAAAGAACGACAAGGGTTAGTAAAGAGGAGCTCAACTTGCACCAACTGTCTCGGGTACGACCACCGCACATCAAGATGCAGTAGCAGCAACAGATGTCGAAAATGTGGAAATAAAGACCACACAAGGTCGCATTCAGATACACAATATGGGCACCGCCATCCCAATAACAGCAACCAATCCATTCACCAAATCAGTTCTTTTCAAGGGCAACACAACGCGAACTACAATAATCACCTGATTCAAAATGCGATTCAACCAACCCCTCTTCAAGGGCAAAGCTCCAAATTCGCATCTCAACCAAAGGCGATCTCAAGTGCTACTAGCCACCGCCTTAGTCAAAGTTTTTTTTGCCAGCGGGGTGTACCATGTCTGGAGAGCTTTAATAGACTCAGGGTCAGAGGCAACTTTTATTTGAGAAAATGTCGCAAATGTGCCGAACTTAAAGAAGTAGCTGTGACAGGATTAGGAGAAGCGTCAACATCTACTGCAAATAGTCAGGTCGAATTTAAAATGTTTTCTTTCACCGATCCCTCATTTTCTCTCAATGTTAGGGCGTTTGTTTTACCAAAATTGACCTCGATTTTACCAACCCAAAGGCTTCAAACTTCTTCTTGGTGTCATCTTTCGAAACTTTTTTAGCTGATCCCTCATAAAATTAACCTGGAAAGGTTGAAATTCTCATAGGCGCCGACTTATACCCATCGATTATCCTAGGACCTATGTGGATTAATTAAGAGTCAAAATAGATCTCCAATAGCACAAAATACAGAGATGGGATGGATACTGACAGGAGCGACTAAAGGTGATCCGCAAATCAACTCAGTAAGAGTAATAATACGAGTATAACACTCTAGAACCAACTAAGGCAATTTTGAGAAATAACTTCCTACAGCATTCTGCTCAACAATGAATTTTTTCAAAAATTTTCAACACAACAACGTCTCGTGTGCAACATAGCTATATGGCGGCGCTATTTGTTTAATTTAAAAAACCCGAAAAAACGAATACTGCTAAACACAACTCCCCTTAGAGCAAATGACCGAAGATCAGCACATGATCAACTTGTGAAACTTGTTCAAAGGGAAATGTTCCTGGAAAAGATCGAGGCACTTTAGCACAAAAAGGCAATACCGAAAGGAAGTGTGATTCGCAATCTAAATCCATTTCTGGATGAAGAAGAACCATTGAGAGTGAGTGGCAGGTTGCAGATTGTATCCGATGCCATCGCTACAATGCCCAAGTGCAACAACAGCTAATGGGAAACCTAGCAGCAGAACGGGTAAGGGTGAGCCGACTTTTCACAAATACAGGTGTCGACTACGCTGGCCTAGTTGAAATAAAATTATGAAAACAGAGGTGCAGCAGTTAGACTAAGGGATACATAGCCGTGTTTGTGTGTCTGGTCACAAAAGCCATACACATCGAACTTGTTAGCGACCTAAGTGCTGCAGCATTCAGAAGATTTGTCACAAGACGAGGAAGCTGCAGCAACATGTTCAGCGACTGCGGAACAAATTTTAAGTGAGCAAACAATGAGCTCAGAAGGAAGCTTTGAGAGGCGGGAGTAAAGTCGATAAAACATCATCTAAAGAGAACCATAAGGGCAGCTCAAAGAAGACAATCTCCCACCATCCGCATGGCTGCTCGCGCGAGTTATAGAACTACATCTGGGCTCTGATGGTCTTACGCGCGTGGTGACCATAAAAACTGAAAGCTCAATATTGCAACGTCCGATCGCGAAACTATCCCCCATGCCGGTAGCGAACTCGTCGATCAAATCGAAGTAAAACACTCTAAAATGTAGAACAAGTGAAAACTCCCTGAACTGATCTAACGAACCCCAAACTACTCTGAAGTTTATGAAAATTCTGAACTGATTTAACGGAAACCAATCTACCCTAAACTTTATGAAAATCCATCTACTCTGAACTCTATAAACCCTATGAATTCTATTAAAACAAAATAAAACACATTATAAGGAAGCACTACGAACTAACAAATACTTTTTTATGTTTGGTACATGCACCTTACTTGACCCCAAATGAGGAACATGATGACTAGAAGAGAAAAACGGACACCAGAGCAAAACTCCATCAATATCAATCACCAAACTCGGAGGCGGGGAGCATGTTGGTTCCCAACAAAATTTCCATCGCTGTGGTGCACCCCAACTCAAACGTCTGGGTTGTCAACACGCACTTCCACTTCTTGGGCATGGCATTTGGTTGCTGCAGCGCGAACGAAATATACGCGCCGCCACTAAATATCTTGCAACGTGTCACAAGAATGACATTCAGCAGGTCAAAGAACATGCCGACTCACTCACACCTGCGCTAAATCCAGAAGGGACTGGGAAAGGTTCACTTCAACCACCTTCAGTCAGAGAGTGCTGTAAACACATGAAGTGAGAGAGCAATCAGCGATAGAGCTATCCCGTTCCCACAATGTAAAGCTGGGGCCATTGTTAACAAATGTAACAATATCAGTGCACTATAAATAAATAGTATGGCACATAAGATGCAAGGCAGGGTCAATGACCATATAAGTACAAATATAAAGAAAAACCAGCTGTTTTATTAGGTAAACAGATCACGAGGTTAGTGCGTAGAGCAGATTGGCACAATTGAATCCACCTTGTCATCAAATATAGACTCATAAAAAATAAGAATTTAAGTTGTTTTATTATATTCTGAGCGTTCGGAGACTTCTTCAAAATTAATAATTAATTCAATTCAAAAATTAATTCTCTGCTCATCTACCCCAGAACAACTCTATTTTTATATCGTTTAACCTACAGTTCTTTTATACTAACAGTTTTTTTATCGATATAGCAGAATCGTTACAGTTTGTACATTTGCCGAATAAAAGCAAACAGGGGCAAAGTATTTTACGACAGAGCTTGCTCCCAAATATGTCGGATCATTTGCGGTTACCAGGAGAGTCTCACCTTGTACGTATGAATTAGCAGACAGTAGTGGGAAGAAAGTAGGAGTGTGGCATTCCAAGGATATTCAGTAATTTAACAATAAGGAGGATTTGCTTTAGTATGTTCATTCAGTGTTTAGATAACGAAAATGTTATTTTTGCTACTTGGGTCATTATAACCTACATCGTATTAGCCTCCGGGTATTATAGTCGTTAGTTACACTGTGAACCCTTTGCTAGCTGTAGTCACGCTTGCATGTGTGCCGTTATCGTTGTAAAGGTATCGACGACGTCAGTTGTCAGAAGGGCCACCCATGGCAGACAGGCTGTTGTGCAGCGATTAACTAAGAACTACCCACCGCTAAGTCAAAGTGCTGAGCGACCTGTGCTTATTGAATGGTTTCCACTCTGTCCTGCTTCTCGGTTTTTCTTTCTCCTTATCCTACTTATATCCCCTTTCTGACCTTTCTGGTTTTTTTTACTAAAAAAAAAATACTACACTATTTAAATTTTAGAATTCAAAAGAAAAATTGCTTCTTCAATTTCGACCAAAAATTCGCACCAAAAACTTCTCTCTAATGCTGGTCGTCACAAAAGTGACTTCCAGATCTTTTCATTTCTACGAACTTCCGCCAGACTCTCACAATCATTCTCACACCCACTCACTCACACTTTCTTTTAGCTCTAGCGGACCCACCATTGGGGTTTCTCAGCTACACGACTAGCAAACTTTGCTAGTGTGTGCTCCCGTATCCAATTAGGCCTCTCATACATTCGAATTGTTTCCAATTGTACACACTCACACTAAACTCTTCAGTATTGGAGTTCGCTCCCACTTCCAGTCATGACTGGGAACTCCACTGAGGGAGTTTATGGAAGTTCGTGGATCCTAGCTATGCCTAGCTATTGCCCTAGACATTGTACATCGATTGGAAATTGCGGAGAGCAATGTTTCTTCTTATTGCTGATCTCCGAGTATTTTTCCCCCACCGCACAAAACAAAATTGCAAATCAAAACAACGCGAAGGAGAAAGAAAGTCTGATCGAAGGTAAATGGAGTGTTGGGACGAAGGAGGAAGGTCGTGTGGGTATAATCCCAACCTGATTATACCCCAGTCTAGCCATTTTCTAGACCGCCGCCCCAACCAATGCTAAGTACAAGTGCGCCACTTTACCCCGCGGTCCCTACCTACTCCGGTGGATCGGCGTTCAGATTTGGGAGGACTGGGGACTGACCATGTGTAGAACTCCCTACTGGGTGCAAGTAGTTGTAAGCCTAAAAAGCCAGCTAACTAATCTACGCAATAATCTGTGCTATTTCCATGGAAACACAGTCAGAAGCCGCAAAAGGACGAAGATGCGAGGTGTGAGGTCAATCGTACCCTAGTAGGTCACCACTCGACCCTAAAAAGGCAGCGAGTTTGGTTTAAGTCGGTTGCGTGCGCCTTATTTTTTTTTTTAAATAATCTGTTCCTTTTCGGTTATCTTACAGATCGCGGTGCAACGAAATTGATTGTTAACATTTGCAACAAAAATTGTGATCTTACCAATGTAAGGAGGAAAATTAAACCATAGACCAGTGTTCGTAAATTAAAAGACAATTCAATAATAATAAAAGAAAGAAGATTAAAATTAAAGCTAAAATTGTGCTGTGCAAAAAGGCAAAAAATTGAAGTTCCTGTAACTACGCTGCGTGTGTGTCACAAGCAAGAAAACTAATTTTATGAAATTTTGAAAATCAAAAGAAAACCTTACAATCCATGTTATTACGCTGTGAATAAGAAAAAAGTTTATTAATTTTTGTGAATCAAAAAAATATATTAAAATCCATGTGATTTCACTGTGCGTAAGTGTTAATTTGTTAATTTGTTGAAAATCAGGGCCTGTGCTCGTTATAACCAATAATTTGCTTTAAGCTAACCAAATTAAATTAGAATATTAAAATATAAAATCAGTGCTTGTACCTGGTGCTTGTACCATCCGTGACAAAGAGTTCACTCGACCTCTTTATTACTGGTAAGATTATCCTTATTTATCGGTTGCCAAAAATGGATTCTCTGCAAAACTCAGTAACCGAACTTACCGGTGGTCTTAACACCTTGCTAGTCTAGCTAAGAGCAATTGAAACTCGGTTAAAAGGTTTGGAAGACAGGAGAGTATCACCTCCTATCTCTAAAAAAACACTAAGGAGCTTAGGAAATCGCCTAGCCCTTTTGGAGGAATCATGAAACTCTACCATAGTGAATGAGCCAATAACGCCAGCGTCACTCTGCCCACCTCAAACGGAAGCCGATCTCAAGGAAATTAGTCGACTCCCGGATAGCGTAAAGGAGTTTTGACTGGAAATCCAACCCAATACGTCTCTTGGGTTCATGCTGTGGAGGGAGTTTTAAAGGATTTTGAGATCATCCGAACCAAACCACTGTATCGTGCGATTTTGCAGCACATACGTAGAAAGGTTAGGGGTTCTGCGGATGCAGTCCTCGTTTCATACAACATATTTGACAACAATTGGCTGGAAATAAAGCGGTGTCTCTCCCTGCATTGTGCGGATGAGAGGGACATGCGAACCATAGAACATCAACTTAATCGGATTTTACAAAGATCAAGTAATTTGGATGAATTTTATGCGACAGTAACCATTAACTTTCCCTGATGGTTATCAAGCTCAAAACAGAATCCTGCACGGAAGAAACAGTTAATGCTTTAATCGAAACATACAGAAATAGAGCCCTAGACGTTTTTATCCGTGGCCTCGGCGACCTATATAGGCTGTTAATACTTCAAAGACCCAAAACTCTCCCTGAAGCTTATTCAGCATGTCTCGAAATGCAGAATTTGAACTTTAGGAATCATTCAATCCACGCCCAAATACGAATAATTCCCCTATAATCCAAACTTTTCAGATTTTCAGTAGATTATATTGTGGTATATATGTGATTAAATCAATTATCCAGTGTTGCATAGTTTTAGGATCATACAAACTCTCCACGTTGGAGAGTTCAGTTATTACCCCAGTTTCAAACCAGAAGTTACCAGAAAGAACTAGAACCCGTCAAATGTGGTATAAATACAGGATGAGAAACTGCGGACGATAAGTTGATTTTTGGAAAGCGATGGAAAAGCACCTAAGTCTTACTAAGAGAAAGATAAGAGATTTGAATTGTGAATTAGAAGTGAAATTGTTTGTGAATTTATTGAAAGTTGTATTTAAATAATAATAAATAGAGTGTTTTGGAACAGAATAACGTTTTATCATTTCGAACCCTAGCCGAAATATTACATTGGTGTCAGAAGTGGGATAAAACTTATTCTGAGTGCTGTGAAAAAAAAAAAAAATAAATAAATAAATAAATAAAAAAAAATGGCACGTACGTTGCTGGAGCTAAGTATACCCCAGCTGAAAAGTGAGCTAGAGAAGCGGAATCTCTCCGCAGCTGGAGGGAAAAGTGATTTGATTCTTCGGCTACAAGAAGCGATCGAAAAAGATGGAAAAGATCCGAAATCCATTTTGTTCGACGTAGAAGAAGAACATGTGAGCACAGGAGTTGACATGGCCGTTATGATGGAATTACTCCTTGGATTGAATTCTAAATTTGAAGAACAGAAGAATTCTTTAGAAGAACAAAGGAGAAGTATGGATTCTAAGTTTGAAGAACAGAAGAATTCAGCAGAAGAACAAAGGAGATGTATGGATTCTAAGTTTGAAGAACAGAAGAATTCCATTGTTGCCGCGCAGAAAGACACTGTTGAAGAGTTCAAGAATTCTCTAGAAGCGAAATTCGAAATAATCGATCAAAAATTAAATATGCACGAGGCAAAACTCGCAAAGGTTGGAACCGAATTCCAGGAACAGCTCGTGAAAGTCGAGGAACAGTTCGGGAAGGTTGAAAACAATATTGAGAATCTTGCTAAAGAACTAGAGAGAGTGAAGAAACAGAAGGTCCGAAAAATTTCTACAGACAGCCCTAGAAGGAAAGAGATGCAACCGCCTGTTTTTGATGGCCAAACATCGTGGCCAATATATAGAAGACAATTTGAAGCAGCTGCCATGACCAACAACTGGGACGACGGAGAAAAGTCGATTGCGCTCACGCTGGCACTGACAGGTGCGGAATTGCTGCAAACCATCTCAGAAGATAAGCAACTCAACTACGACGCTTTGGTTAAAGTCATAGAAATGCGCTTCGGAGATGACCATATGCAGCAAGTATACAGAGTTCAACTGCGCAGCAGAGTCCAGAAGAGGGGCGAAACACTTCAGCAGTTGCAGGCCGATATCGAACGGTTGGCGCATTTATCTTATCCTAATGCCGGAGAAGACATTATCAGCGAAATAGCTGTAGAGGCGTTTACCCAAGCGATTGAGGATAGGCAGTTGCAAATGGCTGTAAGAATGGCTGGAAAACGAACCCTTCCTGAGGCCCTAGCATTTGCCCTGACGATGAAAGCTGCCGACCAAGCATCTCAAGGAATCCACCGCGTGAGAGAAGTGACAGCCGTGGAATGCTCATGCCAACGAGCAGACGTCCTGGAGCGGAAGAGTGTGCGTGGAGGACAAGTCCGTTGCTGGAACTGTAACAAAATAGGACATCTGCAGCGTGAGTGCTGGGCTCCACTTAAAGAACGCAGTTGTTCACAATGCGCTGCTGGGAGGCGTAACAAAGAAGCATGTAGCAGGGAAAACATCTATACTGCAAGCAGCGCATCATCAAGTCAACAGGCGGGAATACGTGTAAGGACCAACTTCGAGGGGCAGAAGTCGGTTTCTGGAATCGACGCCCACAAGATCAAAATCCAAGTCTCCCAAACAAAACGAAGTAACAAGAGTTTTACAGTGGAAGCCCACATTGGCCAGAATAAATGCGTGGCCACCATTGACACCGGTACCACCGCTTCCATTATAAGAAGGGACATCGCTCCTGATTCATGGCTACACAATACCAGTAGCAACTGTCTGGAAACAGTAACAGGAGCGACGGCGGAGGTGTATGGAGAGGTTCTTCTTGCGATCAATCTGCCAGGACTAACATTCCCCCACGTATTCCTAGTGGCCGATATACGCGACGAGTGCATCATTGGACTTGACTTTATGAATGCGTATAATGTAGTGCTTGACACCGGAACTCATGTACTTAAGTACAGGAACTTGAGATTCCGATGGTGTTCGGGAATGAGAATGCCGCATGCCTGAGGACAGTATTCAGTAACGACTACGAGATACAGCATCGAAAGGGAAGCCTTCACTCTAATGCGGATGCTCTGTCCCGGCGACCTTGCAAATCTGATTGCAAACATTGCGCACGAGAAGAAGAAAACGATGCGGTATCCACTCAACGACTAAGAGCTGAGCCCACTGACGGTTGGAATGAAAGTGAAATGCGAAACGCCCAAAAAGAGGATCCGGATATCGAGCCAATACTCGCTTAGAAAGAACACGAAGAAAAACCAGATTGGCAGGAAATATCCAATAAAAGTCCCGAACTAAAGGCATACTGGGCACAGTGGGACTCGCTTCATGTTCAAGATGGTGTTTTGAGGCGAAGGTGGGAAAGCTTGGATGGAAAGTCGTTTGTGATGCAGCTCGTTGTGCCAAGGTCGGCAAATTCCAATGTTTCTATTAGCCTATCGGAGTGCAGTACACAACACCACAGGTCACACTCCATCGGAAATCCTTTTCGGTCGAACAGTCCGGTTACCTAGTGAATTGATGTTTGGATCACCGCCGTCTGAAGAGAACAGAAATGAAGACGACTATGTCGCAGACCTCAGACGGATTATTAGGGACGTGCACCAAACAACCAGGGATAAGATCAAGATAGCCAGTGACCGCATGAAGACGAGGTATGATGTCAAGGCGACCACAACGGGATTCCAGGGAGGAGATCTAGTGTGGCTATATAACCCCCATAGACGGAAAGGCGTATCACCCAAATTACAGCAAGACTGGGAAGGACCATATAAAGTCGTAAAACGCATCAACGATGTTGTCTATCGCATTCAACGAGGAAGAGTTAAGATGAAAGTGGTTCATGTGGATCGAAAACATCGCTATATTGGGCAGAATGGCGAAGAGTTTGTTCGGGACGAACAAGTTTAAGAGGGGGATATTGTGGTATATATGTGATTAAATCAATTATCCAGTGTTGCATAGTTTTAGGATCATACAAACTCTCCACGTTGGAGAGTGCAGTTATTACCCCAGTTTCAAACCAGAAGTTACCAGAAAGAACTAGAACCCGTCAAATGTGGTATAAATACAGGATGAGAAACTGCGGACGATAAGTTGATTTTTGGAAAGCGATGGAAAAGGACCTAAGTCTTGCTAAGAGAAAGATAAGAGATTTGAATTGTGAATTAGAAGTGAAATTGTTTGTGAATTTATTGAAAGTTGTATTTAAATAATAATAAATAGAGTGTTTTGGAACAGAATAACGTTTTATCATTTCGAACCCTAGCCGAAATATTACAATATCAATCACCCTAAAAACAAGAATTCCCTGAAAAGAGGAGCAAGATCAGATAACCACCCTCATAAGCATCAACGACTTTTCAACACCGTTACTGTCAAGGTCCAAGCAGTAGAAAAATACTGATAAGCTGCTGCTGAGAAAACCAGCGATGTGCTAAATTTTATGTCGGACGCCCATTCAGCGTACCATATGTAGAATATGCTACGCGGGATGGAGCAACCCTGAGGTTCCTAATAGACACAGGAGCAAACAAAAACGCTTCTACCGATCGAATAAAACAACAAACAATTAGTCTAGAAAAATCCTTTAGTGTCCAGTCAGCCGGTGGGAAAATACGTATCTCAGAATACGTCGAAGGGAAGTTTTTTAAATATGCAAATGGCCAAACTCCTGTCAAATTTTATGTCCTATCAGGTCTCAATTTTTTGACGGTATCATAGGAGATGATACATTGAAGGAAATGGAGGCACTCATTGATAGAAAGAAAAATATATTGACCCTTAAACATAATATTAAAATACCTTTAAAAGAAAACTTATCCGTAGGAATAAATTTAATAATAGATCCCAAACTTCCTGAAAACGTTAAAGCCAGACTATATGAACATCGACGCGAGAGTAGTAGTTAACAATTGTGTCCTTACCGACATTAGAACGAGCACCGATGAACCAATATATGCTAAAAGCTATCCCTATCCCACCTGTCTGAGAGGAGAGGTGGAAAAAGAGATTGATAAGTTGCTTGAAGAGGGCATAATTCGACCTTCCAGAAGCCCTTACAATTCGCCGATCTGGGTGGTTCTGAAAGAACGAAAGCCAAATGGCGAAAAACAATATCGAATGCTCATCGACTATAAAAGATTGAACAAGGTAACTATTGCAGACACGTATCCTATCCGGATATTAATTCCACTCTTGTCTAAATTCTTTAAAACTCTCGCCCTAGCTTCTGGGTTTCATCAAATACCGGTGAAACCGTCAGACATTCCAAAGACTGCCTTTTCAACTTTGAACGGCGAATACGAATTTCTTAGACTTATATTGCCAAATTTTGTTACATCTACATTGATGATACTCGTATAATCGTCTTTGGTAATAGTGAAGAAGATCACCTGAGAAACCTTGAAAGAGTCTTGGTCAGACTCAAAGAAGTAAACCTAAAAGTAATCGTGGAAAAAACACACTTCATGCAAATTGAAGTGACGTTTCTGGGGTACGTAATAACTCCTGACGGCATCAAACCAGATACTAAACACGTTGAGCGGATCCAAAAAAATCAAACCCCCAGATAATCTTAAAGAACTCAAATCATTCCTAGGTTTAACATCTTATTATAGGAAATTTATTCGCGACTATGCGAAGATAGCGAAGCCTCTGACTAACCTTACAAGGGGTGAGCATGCTCGAGTTAAGGCGAATGAATCCATTCGTGTTCCGATCAATTTAAATGATGAAGCACTTAGAGCTTTTTATGATTTGAAAATTCTCTTAACATCTGCAGAAATCCTAGCCTTTCCTGATTTCCAAAACCCACTTAATCTGACGACTGACGCCTCGAACTACGCAATAGGCGCAGTTTTGTCTCAAGACGAGGGCGGGAATGATAGCCGAATTGAATATATCTCCAGGCCTCTTGATAAGACCGAAGAGAATTATGCAACCAACGAAAAAGAAATGTTGGCTATCGTTTGGGCTCTTGTTATTTTGCGATAATACCTATACGATGCTAAAAAAAGATTTTCACAGATCACCAACCATTCACATTCGCGTTGAGAAATAGCAATTTCAACGCTAAGCTGAAGAGATAGGAAGCTCGCATAGAAGAGTACAGCTACGAATTAATTTATAAACCAGGCCAATCAAATTTGGTGGCCCATGCTCTTTTAGACTGAAGTCCTTTAATAGCAGTTACCTAGCAATACCTCAATTGAATAGTACAATGAGGGATTCTTTAACGGAATTAGCCGAGGAAGGTAGCTCTGGTACTAACACTGCAGAATCCCAAACAGAGACAGCCGCAGAGAATGGTTCCTATGCGCAAACGATTGGAGCGGATAATAAATCAACGTATTCTGTTAGTGAGACCGTCCATAGTGCAATGCAAGACTCTTCAGATTTAATACCACATATGGAAGCCCCACTCAATGTATTTCATAATCAAGTCATATAAAAATTGGGAAAGGTCTGGAAATCAAAGAACAGTCACATTCGGTCTTCTTCAGACATTATTTCTTCTTCGGAAAGTTAGAAAAGGAACAATTAATTAAAATACCTGAAACTTATATAGGACTCTTGCAGGAATTATATCTTGAAACCTTTAAACATTGCAAGATTAGGTTGACACAAAGAGTAGTGGAAGACGTCAGGAACCAGGAGCGAATTTGGCTAATTTGATTAGCAAGGAACACAGTAGAGCACACAGGAATACGAGGGAAAACAAAGAACAAATCCTAGAGAAGTACTATTTACCGCTGTCTAAAGGCAGAATACAAAGTCTTGAATTTAAGGGAACTAATAAACATTGCAGTTGACAAGTATAATACCACAATTCATTCAGTGATGAAAAAAAGCCGTCCGATATCTATTTTAACCAAACTTCCGTAAGATTAAATTAGAGCTAACAGCGACCTTAGAGCTAGACTGCATAAAAAACAGGAAAGTTAGTATGATTTACACCCCGTACAGAAGAATTCAAGGCAAGCATAAACCACTCTATCGAAAAGAGGTGGTGGAAAAGGATAATAAGGTAACAGTGGTCACAACCAGTGGTCGTAAAATCAACAAGGCACAAATTAGAAACTCATAATGGCACACTTACGCACAAATAACAATTTAACGCACGCATAATAATATTACGCACATATATTAATGTTACGCCAGCACATAAAGCACAAATTTCGCACCATAAAACAAAAACTATTTTGTATAACTATTGCTGAAAAATTAGCTTTAGTTGACATTTTAACTATTTAAAAATAAATACAACCAACATAGTAAATTAAATTCATTTCTTGATAATAAAATTAATATATTAAATTATGTGGACGTGATGTTATATTAA
Source organism: Volucella inflata (assembly GCA_928272305.1). NCBI lineage: Eukaryota > Metazoa > Arthropoda > Insecta > Diptera > Syrphidae > Volucella > Volucella inflata. The sequence continues at coordinate 87,719,970 of OV743716.1, read as the reverse complement.
TTTTATTCAATATGTATAATTTAAAATCAGCGTAGAATTGTTATATTCTGAAAATGTAGATTTATTTATAGATCTTAACCTTACAATTTAATCATTATCACTTTTACGTGCAGTTTCACTGAAACGTTTATTGTAATCTTTTCCATAATTATTTAAAATTGTATATTACGCAGAATATTACTAGCAAGTGCAGAGCAAGGATTCCACATTTTCGAGTACCATTCGCCAATCGCATCAATGAAGGATGGTAAAGCCTGGATCATCGATGGGCATTTTAAGCCAATACACATGCTCAACCTACAGAAGCTTTAAGACATACTGAAAAAATGGCTGACCTCGTTACCAGCGAAATTTCTAAGCAAGAAACAAAAACCCTAGCGGAACCATCTGTCACAGATCAGAGAACGCATCAACCTGCTAAAAGGAAGAACGACCAGGAGGACGAGATCTATCAACTGGATTGGCTCAGCCTGGATATGGTTGGCTGGAAACTTAGACGTAACTGATTGGGATAAGGTTCTACCAAGTGAACAAGACCTGATAGAAGAAAACCACCAGCATTATAGTATCAATGAGAGGTTCCTTTCAATAATTGAGGAAATAACGAGAAAAATCAACAGGGTCATCGAAAGTTCCAAAAACCAAGTAGCGGCATCCAGCAAGGCTAGATTCGAGCAAGATGCAATTAATGAAATCACGATCATCAAAGAAGAAATCAATGAAGTGATTAGGATGTGTCAAATGGTAAAGAGCGGCATCGTCAATACAAATCTACTAGACAGAGAAGAGGCAAACAAGGTGATTAACGAACTCGAGATGCTGCCCTATGCAAATAAAGTCGAAGCGCTCCAGTATGGGATTTCGTCAGTTTTTACAAATGACAAGAGCAACGATCATCAACGGAAAGCAAGTCAATCTACTATTTGACCAAATGTTGGTGAATCACGAAGAGACATATGGTGTTGTTGCAAAATGCCTTACTATAATTAATCTGACTGTCTGTGAACAAAACGCCCTGAAGAAAGTCAACGAAGATGAATGTATTGCTCGGCTGTTAAAAGGAGGATACGTATCCTGCATATACCGTACCAATACTGTCGAAATCGTTGAACTTTTGAAGGAAGACACAATTTTCGTTACGAATTATGAGGGCCAAATCACGACCGAAGAAACCAAAAAGAACTTATCTGGAACTTACGTAATTCAAATTAAGAACGAGATAGTGCAGCTTAACAACCGCACATTTTCCAGTTTCATGGCAACATCCCTTCAAGCCCTACCTTCAGTACTTACCAACGTATCCACAACTTGAATACGGACCTGACAACTTTTTTTCTAAATAAAACGCAAACTAGTTGAGATATTTCAAAAACTTTATTATCGGCTTGAAGTACAATCAAAACATTTATGAATGGAATTCGACATGGCCACCGCAGGCACGTTTGCAGCGGTCGATTCGTTGGACCCAATTTTCAACGACTCGGTCACATATTTCGGCCGGAACGGCCGCTATTTCGCGTTCAATGTTGGCTTTGAGCTCTTCCAACGTCGTCGGCTTGTTGGCATAAACAAATGACTTAAAGTAGCCCCACAGACAATAGTCAAGCGGCGTTAAATCGCACGAACGAGGCGGACAATCGACTGGCCCATTTCTTGAGATAACACGCTCACCATACTTACTCTTCAATAAATCGATTGTAACGTGTGCTATGTGGCTTTTGGCACCATCCTGTTGAAACCACATGTCGTCCAAATCCATATCTTCCAATTTGTTCCAAAAATAATCGGTGATCATGGCGCGATATAGCTGACGCCGTGGAATTGACTGACTTGGATCATTTACTTCGGACGCATGAACGGGAGCGATATTTTCGACACTTCGACCAACCCGTTGTCTGACTGACAGGGCAACATCACACAACGAATATGTAGACTCAAATTTTTGCACTAAACTTGGTATTGCCTGTCTACTAGGACGAGAATTACGACCTAAAATTGGAATTAACGCTCTTAAAGTTGCAGTCACCGACTCCGAATTTCGGTAGAAAATTTTTATAATTTGCAGACGTTGCCATGATGAAAATCTTGAGTTTACTGAATAAATTGTCAGTGACAGTTTGATGATTAGTGAAAGAGTGCGTTCACAAATTAAATTCAAAGTTGTCAAGTGCCTATCGGAAAACCCGATATAATTGACATCGAATACGTTCATGAAATCAGTCTAAGCAACATTAAACGACTGAGTAACATAACCAATAGGATCAAGCTATCTACAGCCATTGATATTACGATCTTCCTGCCAATTGTTGGATCAGCTGCGATTTTCAGGTACAAAATTAAGGGGAAGCTCTATATACCGCCAATACGAATGTCAAGCCTGGAGCCGCATCATTTCAGATCATCACAACATCAGAAGGATCTACGGGACGTAGATTCCGAAAGGGGGAGGAGTTAACGCAACACGATTCCACAAGTCGAAAGACGAGAAGCAACCGTGACTTCATGCATGCACTTGTGGACATTGTATTTTACCACCCAACGTAAGTAGCCGTAACACGAATCGTGTGACGGAAACTAACAGTTGTTTCCCACGACTCGAACTAGGAAACTTCTGATGCAACTTAAAACCCTTGCACGCGCTATACACCAAATGCATCGATACGAAGCGGTGGAGTAGAATAAGTTTGACTTTAAGTTCTAATTTTGGAATCTTGAAATAAAGTCAGAGTAGACAATTGGTCCGCGTTTTATTTGAACGAACGGTTGGTTGATCGCCATGGGCTTCGACCCGTGGGTATTTTTTAGATGTTGTGGTGCCAACATCTTTAACTGTTATTGGTGTTGCTATTATTTATGTGGTTTATTGTTTTTGATTATTGGTATTTACAGTATTGGTGTATTTGTTGTTATGTTCCCACTTTGGAGGCTATCTCACAACTTGGCCGTACGCCTACAGCCTCTGCTGCTTGGTGCCCCATCTGTGGGGTGCTGGCTTCAAAGGGGTCGTCGTCCCTTCACCCATCGAACTTGACTTTTACAGCTGGTACGTCATTGGGATGTGTCTTAATGTACTCGCCATCCGCCTGCACACCACCGTTGCTCCCTCGTTGGGGGTGTAGCTATAAAAGAGATCGTCATCTCTTCCCTCTTATTCATTGGCTTTCTGCTAGCTCCCTAGCTAGCTGCATCCACATCGAGTGCGTGATGTGATGTCGGTAATACTAATGTCTTGTTTTCGTGACTTTCGTTGGGGTGTAAATTCCAGGGATCGTCCTCCCCCACCAGTCATCATCGTGTTGGGGTGTCTGGCTAGAAAGGACAGTCCGTCCTTGTATGTATTCGAAAAGTTAGACGGTGGATGGCAATAGTTGGGTTAGAGCTGGCAGAACATAAAACGGAAGCAGTTCTGGTAACCAGTCGCAACAAAAGAGAGACAATCACCATCAGGGTGGGCGATCATGACTTTACATCAAAACCTGCTAGCAGATACCTATGTATGATGATCGATGCTAGACTCACTTACACGGAACACCTTGAAAGAACGTGCGACAAAGCTGCAGAGGTGAGTGCGGCCTTATCCAGAATAATGGCAAACATAGGAGGACCCAGACCACAAATGAGACTAGTTCTGGCAAGGATGGTGCAGTCAATCACAGTGCATGCGGCACCTTTATGGGCGAAAGCTTTAAAAATTAAGTCATACGCAAGAAAGACTAATTCTGTCAACAGACTATGTGCTCTGAGAGTTTACTGTGCATATCAGACAGTGTCAGATGATGCTATATATGTCATTGCGGGATTGCTATTAGCAGATATATTGGCTACTGACCTACAAAGGACCTACTATGAGGAAATTCGGGAACCCGGAGTTTCAGTGAAAGATATCAAGCTGGGAGAAAAGCAGCGTAGCTCTTGCGTGGCAAGAGAGATGGAAACAGTCTACGAAGGGGAGATGGACCTACCGACTTATACCCGATATTCGTAAATGGGTAGAACGTAACTACGGAGATGTATATTTTTACTTAAGTCAGCTCCTAACTGAACATGGCTGCTTTCAATCATATTTATACTTGGTCTGAAGGAATCTCCCTTCTGCTTAAACTGCGGAGCAGCTAGGGAAGATGCACAGCATGTATGTAGAGGAGAAAATTGGAGAGATACCAACTCTCGAAAACATCGTAAGCCACATGCTAACATCAAGTATGATATGGGATGCGGTGAAATAGGCTGCGGCAAAAATAATGAAGGAACTTCGACGGTTGGAAAGAGTCAGAGAGAGCGTTAGTGAAAATCAAACCCAGACGGCATCTCTAATACAACAAAGAACAGTAAATACTGTATGTAAATACACAATGTCTACCCAGCAAACGAAGAAAGAAGGGCATAAAGTGCTTACCAGCACCGCGAAGTAGTACTTAACGGCAGTTCCGCTGGGAGAGAGGTAGAAGAGTGCAGGGTGTGGGTTAGTACGAAGGCGCATCCCTGAAATCGAGTACTTGGGCTTTCGAAGATTATCACATCCTTGGACGCAATCAAAACAAAAGGTCTGAGACAAGCCAAAAAATTATTAGGAGGTTATAATCTCAAAAGGTTTAAAGCATGTTTCAAAAAAAAAAATAACATGTGGCGCGGGCAGCCTGGTATGATCTAGCTTCTTGACACTCATGTTATCATTCTTGTCACATCTGAGCGGGGCCTATGGTTTATCGCCGAGTCCGAACGGCACTTCTTAGAAGCTTTTTCATGGGCAATTTTACTTTCGGGAGTTTGCCTCTGCCCTCCGAAAGGGTGATGGCGATTTGAAAAAATTGTTGGTGACCCAGCCAGGAATCAAACCTAGACTCTCTGCGTGATAGTCCAATGAGCTAACTATCGCGCCATCGCCATCACCATAATTTCATATCCATTTCCATCCATATTTCTTAAAAAATGTTCCTTAAGTTTCCAGTGCAAATCTCTTATTTCCGCTAATCAATACGGCTTTTCAGAAAGGTCGATCAACTACCACTAACCTCGTCGAATTCATGTCCTCTGTTCTTTCAGCCTTAGAAAGTGGTAAAGAAGTTGACATTATAACAACTGATTTCAGTAGGGCTTTTGACAAGACATCTCATAAACTAATCCAGTTCAAATTATCCATCCTCGGCTTTGAACCCATTTTGCTAAGATGGTTATCTTCTTACCTGGATTGTCGTTTTTATAGTGTTCGTTTCCAATCTGTCCTATCAGCCCCCTTCTTGGCCACCTCAGGTGTTCCTCAAGGTAGTCACCTAGGTCCTCTCTTCTTCATCCTAACCACTGACGATCTTGAAAGCGTCATTTAACACCCAGCACTTTCTCTCTATGCCGACGAAACCAAATTTTTCAAAACCATTTCCTCACAACATGACAAAAGCCTCCTTCAAATAGATTTCAATAGTTTTTCCACTTGGTGCGTCAAAAACTGTTTAAAACTCAATGTCACCAAAACTCAATCGATTAACTTTTCACGTAAGTGCAACAAGTCTCCAACAGATGACCACCCTATACCCCGTGTTTGATCCATCTTGGCATAATTGCGAAAGGGAGCTTAACTTCCGCTCACATATTGATGAGAAAGTTTAGCAATTTCATCACTTGACTTCGTTAAAAAATGGTCAAGGGAATTCTGCAACCCGTATGTGACCAGATCACTATACACCCCTTCTCGAGTACGTTTGTCAAGCATGGTGTTCCTTTCAACGAGCTTATGTATCTCGAATCCAGAGCATCCAGTATCGTTTTCTTAGATTTGCTCTTTGGGGTCTACCTTGGAACGATCGTCTAAATTTACCTCCTTATCGTGACCATCTCAAACTCATTAACCCTTTAGGAACGAAGCGACGCAGCAGACATTCTCATCATTCACCGACAAACAAAAAAAATACACTGTGGCGCTGGCAGCCCGGTAAGGGCCATGGCCTAGCTTCTTGACACTCATTTGTGTTGCTCATGTTGTCATTTTTGTCACATCTGAGCGGGGCCTACGGTTTATCGCCGAGTCCGAACGGCACTCTTTAAAAGCTTTTTCGTAGGCAATTTTACTTTCGGGAGTTTGCCATTGCCCGCTGAAAGGGTGATGGCGAATTGAAAATTTTTTAATGAGCCAGCCAGGAATCGAGCCCAGTCTCTCTGCGTGATAGTCTAATGAGCTAACTATCGCGCCATTGCCATCGCAAAGCATATATCAGTCTTAGCAAAAATAACCGACGCATCCGTACTGGTTTACTAACGGGGCATTGCAAACTCAGGGAATACCTAAAGAAGATAGGGATATCAAATGAAGGTCTCTGCAGATTCTGCAATGAGTCCACAGAAACTCCATAAAAAATACCGGATTCAAAGTTGAATTCGGTGAAGGCGTGGAAAGGTTAGCTTAGAAACTTTTTTTTTCTTATTCCCTTTTATCAATGGTACATACTTTTATCGGCCCACAGATAATATAGGCATTCATTTTTTTCATTTTATATGCATTTTAGCTAGACAAAAAAACGCTTAAAAATTAACTTAAATAACTTAGAAAACTAATAAGATATAACTTACTGGCCCCATGCGGACACTCTAAGTTAAACATAATTCCTAAACTACGTGTCTTTCGACGTTCCTCATAGTGTATGTGTATTTGTTTTAATTCACTTAAACTAGAACTAAGAAAACACATTTTCTATCAAAAACTTAGTAAATGGACATATATTATTTTAATTATTATCAAACTTATAAACTAAAACTTACAGACTACTTAAAAATAAATCCTAAGCCTACTTAACCTACTTAAGTTAAGTACTATTTCTTTTTTTATTTGGTGTATATTACCACTTTTAGGGTTACCCATCTCTGTTGTTTTTTATATTTTTTTCTTTGTTTTTAATTTTTATAATTTTTTTTAGTTTTTATTATTTTTTTTTTTAGTTTTTATAATTTTTGCTCTTAAAAGTACCTTAACCCCACATACACCTATGTAAGCCGGCCATGTCTAAAAAATAGGCAGAACCACTCTACTTCCTAACGAAGCTAACTAGTATTTCAGGAATTCGACGACGTAGATTCCTCTCCTTCAGAAAAGTCACCAAAATTGTTGGTGCTGCCGAGCAACATCCCTCATGTCGCAACTCCCTACCACCCTACTGAACGGGAGACGCTCCGCACTGCCGTGTGCGACGTCTTTGTCATAGTTGAGTCGCCTGTCCGCAGCTGTTCGAGCGACGTGGAAGATTAACGGCACTGCTAATCTTTCCTGGGTCAGACCTTTTTTGTCAAGGTAGAGGAACGCTTCTGGGGGAATAAAGCCGTCAAAGCGAACTCTCTCATGATACAAATAATTAGAGTAGTAAGCCCCGGAGATCAGGTTGTTCGACGAGGTCATTGCTCTTGCAATGTGCCTTCGAATCAACTTAATAACAAAATTGTCCACTCGTATTAGGTTCGCCCTGTTGTACAAGACCTCATTAGGATAGAATTTTATGTACTCAGAATCTGGTGTTCTGTATAAGCGAAGACAAGCCCTAAAGCAAGCCCTCTCTTTTCCAAAAGACTTGCTCTCACGTTGAACCACACGGTAGAACCAAATGTAAGCATAGACCCAATAAGGGCCATGTAGCAGATCACCTTTACCCTCGCATCGAGTTGCCTGCTATAAAACAGTCTCTTTGTAAGAGCAAAAGCACCTTTGGCTCTGGCCGGAGCAACATCTATACATGTATATCTGACTACATTTTGACAAACCAGTGGTTGCCCGTTTTGTCCCACTATCTGAAACTTTCGCCAATTCTTTCTGGTATCCGCAGAGGCCCCAGACAAAGGCATCCTAAACAGAATGGTTTCCGACTTCTGAAAGTTGATCTTCAACTTCCAGTCGTCGCAATATTGCTAAATTTTATCGAAGTGACGTTGCAAGAGAATGTTTATAACTTCAATCTTTGGACCTGATCTGTACGCGATTAAGCCATCTGCGTACGCTATAGCATGGTGAAGATCACTTGTGTAAATATTGAAAAGGATTGGCGAACTGACAGCACCTTGTTGCAGACCGTTTTTAATGTTGAATATACCAGTAGAAGTCACATCGCCATTCTTCACGATGAACTGTCTATCGATGAGCATATTGAAAACAACATACATTAGTGGTTTACTAATACCTAGCTTGTTTAGCTTGTAGAAGAGTCCCTCTAACCACATGGTATCGAAGGTCTTCTCCAAGTAGGCAGGCACCCGTGCACTGTTTTTTGACTTTGTTCCATTGGACATCAGAAACCAGATTAGACGCGGCATGAATAACATCATGTCCCGCCTTGAAACCGAATTGATTATCCGGAACTATATTTCTGTCCTCAACCCATTTTGTCAGGACTCTATTGATGACTTTTTCGAAAACCTTACTGATGTTTGGAAGGAGACTGATTGACCGGAGATTCGCAGTTTTCCAATGCGCTGGATAATTTGCATTATTCATTGCATTGTGAAACAGAGTGGTATAAATGTCCACCCTTTCTAGTGGGAGATGTCGAAGCACAATGTTCGGTATTCCATCGTTTCCCACTGATTTCTTACTTCTAATTGTGTCGAAGACTGTTTGAAGCTCTTCCTTCGAAATGAACGGGGGTTGTTCCCTTTCATTGGCGATGACAATATTCTCGTCATTGTACTGGGTAAAACCCGAGTTCTCGATTCGCCAGTTCATCATTTCATTTTTTAGGTAGAAATTGTGCACAAGGACTCGATTTTCCAGGTCGTGGCTCGGACCAATGATGTCATTTGTCTTGTATACTTCCTGGAAAGTCGCTCCTATAGCCTAGACCTTCTCCTGTGGATCTTCGATCACAAAGAAGTTGTCACCATCAACAGCTTCATTTGGATCTATGCCTGCTGTTGAGAGTATGCGTTCGTTGTCAGTCGTTCGGGGGATCTTTAAATATGCAAGGCCGTTTTGATCTTTCCTCCGAAATATCTTATTTATTTGCGGGAACATATTCGGGTTGCTGGTGTTTACAGCCCGAATTCTGTTGTTCCAATACAAATTTACGGAAGCCCTGTAATTTTCTTTTATTAATGTTTGGAGGTTTATGATCGACGACTTTGACGTCAAAATCTCCGGGTTATGTCTGTCAGTAAACTGTCTGTACAAGGTTTTTGTCTTGGCAACAGCCTACTTTTATGTCGGTGCATTGCGTCAATAGTTGTCCATTGTTCGTTTAATTGTCTCGTCCATTAGTTTTAGATACCTGTCAATCTCCTCGTTTGACATATTTCTGTTGGAAGGTGGGTAGAACGAATTCGAAAAGAGTGCTCTAGTCAGTGTCCTGAAGAAGTGTGTCCAACGCACTCTACTATAGTTGTAGGAATGGATTTGAACATACTCATCCGATTCCGCATTTTCGTTCGGAACGGTTATTTCGGTACTAAGACCGCAATGGTCACTGTCATACACAAAAGTGCGAAGACAGTTTACAGTTTGTTGGTTCGAACCTGTCAGTTGTATTCGTGTGTCGAACAACAGGAGGTCCAAATAAGAGCCGTGTCTAGGAAACGACGGACTATCCGTTGCCTTAAGGCCGAGTCGATACATCACACTTTGCTGACCCCACCAATTGAATAGAAGTGTTTGGTATATTATTTCCCCAATCTCTATGTTTGGCGTTGAAATCTTCGCCGATAATAAAATAGTTTTCCACCAATTCCAGTCTCAGAGATCGAAAAAGTGTCTGGAGCTCTGAGATGAATAGGGTGGATTGAGTAGCCTCATGCTTCTAGCACCTGTAACCTACGTACTATACGACACGACTGTATATTCTTTTAAAACTTATACCTTTTCTTGCGAAGATCGCAACTCCTCCTCCTTGAATAGAGTTGGGTCGATTCCTGCGCATAATTTTATGCCTTCTGTGCCTTATTTTGTGTCTTTTGGATAACTTAGAACATCAGGGGCTTAGTCTCTAAGCAACTTGAAAAGTGCGGCTCTCCCCTCAATCCTAATTGGTGAACTAACATTCACTGAAAGGACCTTTAGGGTTTGCTCCGCCATCGTGCTCATTACGACTGGAGGTGCGTTAGGCTCCGCAGCAGCGCGTATATTTGATCTACCCGCGTAGCTTGCTCGGTAATTTGACGTTGAAGCTGAGCCATCTGCCCCTGAATAGAGAGCAAGATAGCTAACACGTCATTTGCCGGTTCCGGTGCTCTTGGCGTTAGGGCCTGAGAAGCAACCTTCGCTTGCTGTACCATATTTTCCCTACCTGCCGCCATTTGGGGAGTGATGACTGGTGTTTGTGTTAGAACAGGTGGACGCTTTACTTCCACATTTCGCTGCCGAGCCGGATTTACTCTCTTTCTGTACTGGAATTTGGGACAACCCCGATAGTTTGCGGTGTGACCCGTGTTCTGACATAAAACGCAAAAGACTTGACTTTTTTTCCAACGCTCCATTCCTTCCCAGAGCTCATTCTTCTAATTTGTGGTTATTGTTTCTGCGGCTGCTGCTGTTGTTGTTGCTGCTTGTTTGTTTGTTTTTATTTCGTTGGCTCTGCCTTATGCTGTTGCTTGTGGGTAGAGCTTTGTTGTCGGTGTTTTGTCTGTACGGCCTCTTCTTGTTGCTGCTGCTGAGCACTTTTTATTTCCTCCGCTCCTCTTGCCATTTGTTTCTTGTTCGGTTGGAATCGGTTTGTCGGCACGGGTAAAGTGCGAATCCTCTATTCAGTCGCAATTCTGAATATTGGAAGTGAAGCGGAAGAGTAATCGCGTGGGGCCCATATTAACCATCTTCGGAGTGGCCATGGGATTCGACAGTAACAGACTTCATCTTATTAGTAGTAGTGTAGACGTTTTTTACTATTTGTATGTCCTTATTATACACCAAAACAAACGAAACAAAATGCTATCGGCCCAGCAAAGTGGAGTTTAAGATATCGGACGTGGTATGTTGTGTTGCGCTGTGTGTTATGGATTTAATTTCATTTCTTGCTGTTTCATACCCGTCTTCCTTATTGGGTACCTTCGTGTGGTTGTTCAGATCTCTGTCTGTTTCCCCGTGTCAAGTTTTAACGTTATCAAATGCCGAGAAAGATACAAATTTTGTTTTAGTTCTGTTTTAAATAAAATAAAATAAAATATATTTAGGTGTTATAGTTGGTTATGCAAATTCTAGTAGCAAGTCGCTTGATCTTGCAAATAGGCAAGGAATTTTAATATGTTTAATAGGTATTTTTGATATCTTGATTAATTCAGTTTGTTTTTTGTGTGTACATATTTTTTAATTATTTTCATACGATTTCTTCGACGGTTTAGGTGCCGACAAGGAGGATAGTTTCGCGATCGGGTAACGACGCTGAAGGCTGAAGCCTATTCTTCTTGACCAAGTCTATATCTTCGAGTTTGATGTTCGGCTATAGCTGAAACCATTTATCTCGTTGCTATTTTTCTATATTTAATTTCTTTCGGGCAGGGAGTTCAGTGATGCTCCCATCAGGTGTTTCGTGATGCCGGTCTTGCCAAAAGTTCAGCTGACTATTCGCTGGAGATGTATTTGCTCTCCTTGTTCATCTCAGCCGAGGTTTATTTGAAGTTTGTCCCGAGATCGCTGTACATGTGTGAGATTCCTCTTCGTGCTACAGATCTCCTGAAAGTTGCTATGAACTCTGCTGCCGAAAGGTACGCTCACTACTTCAATGTGTATCGCCTTTGTCGGTAGATATGTTAAGACAGCTATGTATCCTTTTATCATCCTATTGCATTTTCCCTTCTACATCTTTATCTTTATATCCACGTAGTCCACCCCAGTGTTCGTAAATAGCCTTGAAATGATTACACGTTCGGTCAGTAGATTTCCCATTGATTGTTGTTGCATTTTGGCATTAAAGCGTAGACATCGGACGCAGTTCAATTGCTGATTTGTCTCGTCTTCTAAGATTGGTGATCTAATATCGGATTCAAATCTATGCAATCATTATCTGCTGTTCACCATGAAGTGTGCGTTTATGCACATCGCTGACGACCAATCCACAAAGTGATATGAGTCCTTTAGTATTGTCGGATGTTTCTGGCTAAACGGTATGGTGACGTTTTTTAAGCGCCCTCCTACGCGTCAACGGATTAACGCGGAGAATATGACCACCCTTTCCAATATAACCTTTTTCTTTTAGTGTTTTTGTTTCACTAGCCGTATCAAATTTGAAAAGCGTTGTGCGAAGCCTACTATAAGTTCGTTAAATTATTTCTATAAAACTATGATTTAACTTCAACAGACTTATTTTTCTCTCTCGTTAACAGTCCTCTCTCGCACAAAGTCAACTTTGGACATTCGTTTTTTCGGATAAATTCTTCGGAAATTGTAGCCCATGCCAGCATATATGACTTTTGTAGGATCATGTGGCAAAATTCCTCGTGAGCCTTTTGTTTTTTTTAAGAACTTAACACTCAAGTGGGCATGAATACACTTATATTGCCTCAGCATGTGTTAAGTTTTTTGGAAAATTGGACATAGAGAAACGAAAGATGTTGGGATCAGAGGTTATTTTGCTGAATGGGTAGCATCCAATACATTTATAGTAAGGGCTGGCTTGTTGTTGTATTCAAGTCAACTACGGATCTTATTGTACTTGATTTTGGTTGACTGAAAAAATGCAAGTCTTTCGGGAACGGCTGGGATTCGAACATCGAACCTTCCGATTTGGAAGCCAGTTCACTGCCACTTGAGCCACAGCTGATTTCCGCTGGGTTTTCTTTCGTTCCAACGTATTGCATAACATTAGTTGTAGTAAGCGTTTGGATTGCATTGACTCGATTGGCAACGAATTTTGTGCGAATTGCTGTGCTTCATCTGATCCATGCCAGTATTATCATCATGTCCAACCATTCAAAAATTTCAACGTTTTCAAATTGCATGGCTCTTCTGACACAATGTGACAGTTTGGCTTATAGGAGTGATGCGCTTAATTCTAATATTGTTAGCGATACGCTCCTTACTGCTTTTGGAGCAACTCTTGTTTTTGCCGCTAAAAGATGATCATGCTGATTGCATTCTTTTATGATGCGAGCACACATATATTACTGCGGTGTAAACCGCTTCTGAGTTTTACGTAGTTGTTTAGCGATACACTTGGAATAAGCTTCTTGAAGCATTGGGTTTGATTTTTATGTTGAAAAAATCCCGCCATGGCTGGTTTCTTCAAATTTTACAAAGTTGAGCGATTCCATCTTTGAATGGGAGTTGTACTTCGTGTCTCGCATCTTCTTTTCGCTTGACTCCCTCTGGGAAATTTTCTTGACATTTTTGCTCTTCCGGGGACAGTTTCCTGCCATCGAGATCTTCCTCTATCTATAGATAGATACATAAATAGATAGATAGATAGAAAGACAGAAATGCTTGCACTTCAGTGCACACGGAATAGACATTGAACGTATAGCCGGTAGTGTTAGGGCCCAGAGTATAAAAAAGCCATTGAGAGCTAACACGCGAAAACATGAAAATTTTGCAACTAAGAATCTATTGCATCAAACGGACCACGAGCAAAAGGTCGATATAGCAATACTCTCGGAACCATATTGCAACATTAACTCGGATAACTGATGCGACGAAGAAAGCCGCCATATAAGCATGTGGTAATACCACGTTTCAGACACCGCCTTTCGGCGAGAAAAATTACTTCGTACGAGCATTAATACATATACAGCTGTTATGTTCCTCCAAATCTTACTATTGAGCAATACGAACGAGTCGTCGAAAGCATAGTTCTTGATCCTAAGGATCATACGCCAACTATTATAGCCGGTAATTTTAACGCATGGGCAGTAGAATGGGGAAGCATGCTTACGAATAAAATGGGAAACATTCTTCCCGAAGCGCTCTCTAGTTTGGACATCGTCGTAGCTAATGTGGGAAATGCGAACACGTTTAGTAGAGCGGGCAGACTCGATTGTTGATATAACGTTCGTTAGTAGTAGCTTATCTAGACATACGACATGGCGCGTCAGCAATCACTACACCCACAGTGACCAAAATGCAATTATAATCAATCTCCATAGTTTAACACGATCTCGAAACAGTTTCAAACTAGCAAGACGAAATGGATTTTGCACACCTTAGATGAGGAGCTCTTAGAGTACGCAATCGCGAAACCTGTAGTTGAAGGGAGAACAGGGGAAGAGATCATACGTTAAGTAACGCGACAACTGGACGCTGCCTGTGATATATCCATGGCTTAAACGGGGACACAAAACCGCCGGCGTCGAACGTATTGGTAGAACGACGACATTATGGAACTTCGATCGGCCTGTCTTAAGGCACAAAGAAAATACCAACGGTCTAGACGCGATACGGATAGTCATTTGATATTGAGGACAGAGTAAGAAGAAGCACGCGCCGCACTCAAATCCACCATTAAGTCTAGCAAAAGACAGTGTTTAAAGGATCTTTGTACGCAATTGAACGAAAATGTATGGGGTAAAGCGTACAAAATTATAACCGCAAAGTTCATAACGCCTCAAAGACCGACACAAACTTGCCCGCTATTACTCAGCAGAGTCGTAGAAACTCTTCTGCCGTAACAAGCGCTGAACTCACCGCGGCAATCGAGAAGGTAGAAGACCGAAAAGCTTCTGGTCCAGACGGCATACCAAACATTTTTTCTTAAAAAAAAATACAACTCGTATTGTGTTTTGAGTACTACTTGCTAGTTTTGTTGTTTTTTTTACTACACTTGCTGTGCCTTTTTCGGTGGATAATTGTACAAAATTTGTTCGACGGTTAGAAAATTCAACCCCACACATTTTTTTTGTTACGGTCAGAGTTTTTGAAAAGCATCCATTTGTTGAACAAGTCTACTGGAGTTTTGAAAATCATCCATCGGTTGGACGAGCCTGCAACGGAGAACATCTTTAAGTGTTGTTGTATTGCTGCCCGGCAGATTTTTTCGATTTTCACTGGAATCAAATAAAACAAGTAAGTGCATTTTCTTTGTTCTTACTTATTCATCAAATATAATATTTATTAAGAGTGCATAATACATATATGTCATATACAAAACATATAAAATTAAGGCCAACGCATTAGAAAAATCTTTAAAACAGTTAGAGAAAGACATTTAAATTTTGCTAAGACAGATTTAGCTCGGCGCACTGTAAATTATTTAATAGGTCGACTGTCTTTGCTGGAAAGGTTTATGGAGAAGGCCGAAGTAGAACATGATAAGCTGCATTCTTTGTAAGGTGATGACGATGTGCAAAAGGAAGGAGTGGCAGAGGTGGTCTACGACAAGATTAGGGAAGGATATTTCGAATATCGCAGCGATCTTCTTGACTTCATCGGCAAAACAAAGGCTTCCGATGCATTGCAGACCGGAAACCGCCAAGATACAAGGGAAGTCGTACCAACCACACCCAGATCAGCTGAAATAAGGCTCCCAGAAATCAACTTGCCGACTTTTTCCGGTAGCTACGAGACCTGGCGCGCCTTTCGTGATCTTTTCGTCTCACTCATACATCACAACGCATCGCTATCTGAAATTCAAAAGATGCACTATTTAAAATCGGGTGTGTCTGGTGAAGCTGATAAGCTTCTAGCTCACCTGGGTTTAGATAGCAGTAATTATTCCAAGGCATGGGAAATCTTGAAGGATCGGTACGGCCATCAACGTTTTCTGGTCAACACGCAGTTGAAGACTTTGTTCAACCAACCCTCAATTTCCAAAGAACATGCAGAGTCTATCAAACAGTTGTTAGACACCTCAACCGAAGTCATTCACAGTTTGGCAAATTTGAAGGTTCTTGTGAAACATTGGGATGTGATGCTTATTTTTATCCTTCTGCAAAAATTACCTGAAAAAAACACACCAGTTATGGGAGGAGAAGTTAGGTTCCAAATCAGATAGTAAGGAATTGCCTACGCTGACTAAATTTACTCACTTTTTGGAGACCAGGTTCCCGACTTTGGAGGCAGTCAACCAGCAGCAAGTTCCAATAGCGTCAAAACCAAGCAAGACTGTATCGCATCGAATCGTTATGCATACAGCAACCATCAACCAAGAGTACTCCTGTAAAGGGCGACACGTGATTAGGAAATGTTCCAAGTTCCTTAAATTAAGTATTGTTGATCAGTATAAACAGGTAAATAGAGCAGGGGTTTGTCGAAATTGTTTAGCATATAGCCATAGTTCTGAGCATTATCCGAGTAGCCGGGGATGCTGTTACTGCCAACAAGCACACCATTCTCTTCTTCATTTAAAGGTAATCAACCGGCAGTGCAAACAAATTCCTTTATAGCACAAGGACACGCTTCAGTTCCATCCACGTCTTCAATGAACAGCCAAACATCAATACATTCTATTCAACGAATCCAAGAACACAGATATTATTAGTAACTGCTTTTATCAACGTACGCTCGGCAACAGCTGAATCAATTTCATTGCAAGCCCTGTCAGATTCAGGATCAGAAGCCAGTTTTATAACAACATCAGCCTTTCAACTGCTTTGTCTACGGTCAAAGTCAACCTCTGTCGAAATATCTTGGCTGGGTTTGGTCAGCAACGGCGTCTGCTCAAAGGTGGTGGACATTTCTTTCACTTCTCACAACTCGTCCTTTAGAGCGTCTACTCAAGCTCTTGTCTTCAAGTCGCTGTCGGGCCATCTTCCGACTCAAACTCTTCAAATTACAGGTTGGGAACACCTAAATGGGTTGACTTTGGCGGATCCTAACTGTAATCTTTCGGCCAAAGTTGATGTATTGCTGGGCAGTGATGTTTTAGCTGATATATTGTTGCCAGCCATCGTCGGACCGAAACAAAAGGATTGACCAATCGCCTGGAAAACCAAATTAGGATGGGTGCCGGTTGGTAAGGTTCCAGTAATGACCCAGAGCATCAACACCTTCATGCAAAAATGCCACGTTGAAGAAGAACTCCGTCGATTCTGGGGAATTAGAAGAAATTGCTCATCAACAGTATCAAAGTCCCGAAAACATCGAATGCGAAACACATTTTGTAAAGCATGTTAACCGTCTAGCTGACGGTCATTTTTAAGTGGCGCTTTCATTCAAAGGAGATGTATATCCTATGCTTGGCAGATCAAAAGAAGGTGCTCCCGCTCGTTTCATTGCTCTGGAAAGACGATTACAAACAAATCAACATCTAAAGGAACGCTATGCTAAATGTCTCGAAGAATACCTTTACCTTGGCCATATGGAGGAGGTCGAAGAAGACTCGGTACCAGATCTGCATCGCTATTATGTCCCACATACCGACTAATCTAATGGACTGAAAGTTGGGTAAAGCGAAAACACGGCGAACTGAATTACTATCTTACACAATTCTTGACTTGTCATGGTTATTTTCGGGAATATCTAGCCAAGCAAAATCGTAATTCAAGTCCGTCCTGTCCCCGCGGTAGAGAACGTGAAGCGCGTTTGTTTCGGTATGTAAACGAAAGAGCTATATTGTGTGAAGAATTTGGTGAACGGCCAACACCGGAAAACATAGTTCAATATAGGTTGAAATCCGAAGATCTTTGGGCTGCTGTGAACCATGCAGCAATACGAATAATGTGCGATTTAAGGAACTTAGAACAGCAGCGGAACGCGAATTCGCTAAGCACCCCGTGACGAAGCAAAAAGCTCAAAGATTCCCCGGGAGGTGGTTTTAGTCAGTAAGAATCTGACACTACCAATGGTCGTTGGTGCCTATGCAAGGTTTCCACCTTCCCACGCAAAGAAAAAAACAAGATAGACGGATAGATAGATGGATAGATAAATAGATAGATAGATGGATAGATAGATAGATAGATAGATAGATAGATAGACAGATAAATAACTAAATTTATTTTTATTTTCAAAAAAAAAATCTACATTAGCTATACTCGGAAATGTTTAAAATTATTAACTATCTCTATAGCAAAACAATTATCGCTACAACTACCAACATCGGACCAACATGAAGAACATTAACAACTGGTAAACATAAATCCTAGACAATTAGGTGCATGATGGAAACATCATTTTGCAGTTAGGACCTAAACCAGTTAAGCATGACACCACGAAAACCAGCATTTGTTACATCGATAAACAGACCGCACGTAAACTTTTTATCGTCAAGATTTGAAAAGGTATAAGAATAAAATTGTAATATCATCTTCAGTTGATTTTCCTCTTTGAAACCCATACTACAGAATTTTGTATTTCTTAAAAAGCAAGCTACCCTTTCCTTAATAATTGTTTCGAATACTTTGCTTACTGCTCGAAGAAGTGATATAGGCCTGTAGTTAGCCAATTCATTTACCGACCCCCTTTTAAAGAGGGGAACGGATCCTTCTTTGATTGAATACAAATTTACGAAAAAAAATAATGGCTTTTAATTTTTTACTATAAAATCGGATATTTCGTGTGGTACAACCCAATAGAAAAAAGATTACGTCGAAAGACTACACACAAAAAAAGAGAGCCACGGCAAGACTGTAAATAACAATAAATAACAAGCTGTAAATAACATTCTCAATAAATCGTCGTTTTCAAAAACCCCTACTCTCATTTTTTTTCTGGTGTTAAAATTTTACTATGAATCTCCAATGAGAGAGATCTCAGAAAAATGGGCTATGCTTTTGTTAGTGCATTGTTGTTTTTGACACTAGTGACTCCAAAAATTTCGATGCATTGTTTTTGAGACTGCTGCTAGTTGAGCTTATTCTCCAGAACTTTGAGTTTCGATTTAAGATCGATATTTTCTGAACGCAACTCGTTAAGTGATTTAAGATGGCGATCGTATTTTTCTTCCATCTTGGAAAGCTTCGCAAACTGGCACTTCGGCCACTTTCTTCATCTTTGCTTTGTCAGCCGTCGATAGTAGTGTTGTGTTGTTGGTAGCGTTGTTGCTAATGGTGTTGTTACTGTGAGTATCACTTTAAATGTTTATCCGGGATCGGGCGCTTGGAACGATTTGCGGCTTTCACTTTTTTCAATTTAATTCGTTGTTATTTTCAGGTAATATTTTACAATATTTAAATGTTTCTCCGAAGCCTTATAAAGGCTTTTCTGCCGAAGATTGCGTTTCAAAAATTAACAGATGTTTACAAAAATAAAAAAAGTAATTTATGGATCTATATTTGGAATTGAGCTAAAAATTTTAATTCATGCTTAGAAAAAAGTTCTTTATGTTTGTCGCCAACAAATATCGTAAAAATATCAAAACGAACAAATCTAAAGAAACTATTGCAGTCCTTGTCGAACCGCAGTTCGTGTCTCTTTCGCGCGATTTCTTTGCCACCAAAAATTCCTTTGTTCATAAACTGAAAGTGACATCTTACTTTGGGATCATTTGGGAATAAATTTTGTCACGTATTACACGCGGAAAGAGATACAAACTGCGGTATGTATTTTAGTATAACTAATGTAATAATTAAACTATCAAATTATAACCTTTCCTAGAAATAAAACCCCCATCATAATAAGCGAGTTAAGTTGCCTTCTCAACCGCTGCGTGACAAGAACCTCTTTAACAATATTTCCTTCCTGGTTTTTATATTCACAATGCCTTTTAGCTGTGGTGTAAGTGTATTTAGGACTTCTGGTACACTCCATTTCAGCTGTCCTTTCCCGTAGTTATTGTAGAATCGGGGTTCGTGAAGCATACCTTGTGCCCGCCTTATGCCCTAGTTTTGATCCCAAGTTGAATTGCTGTGATGAATCAAGTGTCATCGTAGTACTCCAGTATACGGGCCATCTTTAATATATCTTCAACTGAAAGAACTTTAGCCCATTCTCGTTCATGAGCATTTCGCCGATTATCTGGGATTTTTGCTTGATTTATGCTTAGATTAACGAATTTACACAATATTGGGGTAAATATGTCTACGTTATTTTTTATATCCCTAGTTCTTATCCCGTCGAAACCTGGCAATTTTCTATCGCTGAGAGAAAGAATTATTCTCCGTATTTCAGATAAGCCTGTTTCTTGTACGAATACTGATCTGGCCAATGTTGAATGTATATGTCGATGTAACCGCGTCGCATTGATGAATAATGTTTTTTATCTGAGTGCCAAAATTGTTTGGAAATGCACTCGCGAGGTTATTCAGACACATTTTAGTACAGAAGTTCTTTGTTATTATTTTATCAACTCCAGGCTTTTTTCTACCCATTATAAGACTCCATGTCTTACGGAGGTCGGATCTGATTTGACTGAACTTGGATCTATAAAAACTGGAACTTTGAGCCATTGAGTCTTTGTTCAGTTTGTTTCTGAAAGTCTTATACTCCAGTTCATACGTTTTGTTTAGATTGTTATTTTTCCACCTTCTATAAAGTCCATCGCTTTTTATACATTTGTCGATTAATTCAGTAAACATCCATGGGTTAAACTTTCTACTGTTTCTTATTTGTTTGTTAGATGTCGCTTCATTATAAATATATGATATTTTATCATGAAGTTTGTGCTTAAGTGAGACAGCATCACTATCATTAATGACTTGATCCCAATTAGATTCTGCAATTAATTCGTTAACCTTTACGTTAGATATATAGGACAAGCTCACTGTACTTTCTTTAACAGCAGGTTTTTGTCTTGGTGGGAATTATATTATTGGGTAATGATCAGTGATACAATTTTCTATGAATTGATTGGGTTATGCATAGCGTTCGTTAATATGTTATCAATCGTTGATCTTGAGCTAGTGTTCGGGTTTACCCTGGTATACTCCGTTATCACATTAATCAATCCAATTGACGCGACCATCTCAAGATATTCTTTTACACCATACAAATCCAAACCATTCACATTGATTTTCATATCACCCATTACCATAATCTCGTCCTTTTTTCCCAGTTGTCTAACGTTGTTTCCGAATTCCTCGATATACGATTTTCGGCTGAAACCTGGTGGTCTTTAAATCCCTATTATAGTCATATACTTATTCTCTTCTTTAATTCGAATTAGTATATTTTCATAAGACACAGTTTCAGAAGTTAATCGTGCATATTGTAAGTCGTTACGTATTAACATCATAATTCCATCTCCTCTACGTTTATTTCGATTCAGAAACTCCGCTTGGGAACCTTCTATACTGTAATGTCTTTTTTCTTCATCATCTATAATTGGTTTCGACTAATATTATTTTTTTTTAATTTATTGATAAGTGGCTAACGTTAAAACAGAAATCGTTCCAATTCTTTCGTAATGATCTTATGTTAAAACTAAAGCAGCAACATTTGTTTTCTTTTAATTCATTTGTTATGTTGCCACTAAACCCATTAATTACTTTACAATTTAATTCGATTAGTACTTCGTTCAAGTCCATTTTGGTATAAAGTCTTTTGTGTTTCGTTTTGTTTACGCACGATGTATTTATTGTGAGCTCGTGATTTTGCTCACATCGGCAACAGTACATATTAGAATCGGCTGCGTACTTTCATTCCATCTAGCAGGTATTCTGCCGACACTCTCCCAAGCAAATATTGTGCTTTGTCATATAATATATGTCGTAGTATCAGGCAAAGTTTGGCTAACGCTTGAGGTGTTGTTTGTTTTCAGCATGACAGTTTTCAGTTTGATGGAGCGGGTGGATCGTGACTCTTTCATAAATTGCATCTTCTTTATGCGGAACGCAAACGTTGCAATTATTGTCGATTTTTCGGGGTTTTTTGTTTCTGTTCAATAAATATCAGTGATGTCGGTGTCGTTGATCTCATAGTTTACAGTTTTTCCTATTCTCTTCACTACTTCTCTAAGGTTTTCTTGTGGAGTAGGGGGAATGTTTTAGATGTCAATATTGTTTTGGATCATTTGTTGTTCGAGTGTGTTGATCTGTGCTTGCAAATTTTCGATTATGTCATCTTTTCTCACATCGAAACGGTTTTCCACTTGATTTGAAGTAATCATAATCTTGCTGTTTAATTTTAACACAAGCAAGTTGCCTTTTGAGGTTAAGTATTTGAGTGGCATTTTCAGTTATCAATGTGCATTCGGAGCCAGGATGTTTGAAGGCCCTGCACTGCTTTCCATTCGTTCCATTCACCTTAATGACTGCAGAAATCTGCTTTAAAGTTTTGAGACGTGCTGTGTTGATTTCTCGGAAGATCTTGTATATAGTAGGATTGAGCATTGTATTGGGGTCCGTTTTGAATTTGAAATTGAGGATGTTGTTCGTGGTTTTGAACAGTGGTTGCATATTGTCCAGCATCAATGTGCAGTAATATATGATGCTTGTAACCGCATTTTTGGCACCCCAAACAATTACCTCAACTCTGGCTTTGATATCCATAGTCAGGAATTCTCATCCCACGAGAAAACCTGCAAAGTCGACATCGAAACTGTTTTGTTTGTTGCTGAGGAAGTGGTTTTCCAAAGCCATCACCGACAATGCCCCCACATTTTTAGAGTGGGTGTTAGAGTGCATTGGAAATGTGCATCTCACCCACATCCAATTCGGCTATCCTGGATTTTTCCTAATGTTGATCAGAGGTTTTTTACCATATTCTTCAAGTGGAACTAGAAAAACTCAAAGTCAGATCGATATTTTTTTTCGTAATTCACCGTTCTGAAACAATTTTAATTTTTGACTCGGGGTGTTTTGTTGTGGTGTGGTTTTGTGATTATTTTGCTATTTGTGTTGTGTAAACCGAAGTTAATAATTCGTAATGTTTTATTTTTATTTCATGAGATTAATTGTTTTCCTGCAAATACACAATGTCTCCATTTTATAAAGTGTTGTCAAACAACACTTAGGGAACTTAATATTTTACATGTTATTCCTTGAGTTTTTCTAAATTTCTAGTGTGGTTTTTTATTAGAAATATTAGTTATTTCTTTGCAATTTTTTTCTGTAATGATTTATTTATTGATATACGCTGGGCTATTTTCCGAAGCATAAAAAAGGAAGACTCTAGACAGGCAAATGGTTTATGCACTCGATACAAAGTTAGTAATGATGGCTGCGACTACAAAGCTGGTGGGAGCTGCGGGGCAACAGCAGAATCTTTTGAAGAAGTCTTTTCAAACCTGTGTCATAACATCCCGACGTTAGATGACGAAGCAGACATCTACGACGGATAACGTAAGAGAAGACAACATGCTGGGCTGAACACAGAGGAGTATGTCTTCGAGATGAAGGTATAAGCATCTCGGGGGCGCATGCAAGTAAGCACTCTGGCGAAATTCATTGCACAGGGAATAGCAGATGCCAAGTGCCAGGGCACTCTTCGGGCAGTAAAACCCACCTTGGTGAACGATATACTGGACAGGGACATATTTGTGTCGTGGGGTCAACACGTACTCTCATAAGCTCGTTAAAATTTTATCTTTTTTCCTTAACAACACAAACAAATCAATCCAAATGTCTTGTATTTGTAAATGGAAGGTTCAACTCAACCTAAGATTAAATGTGTGGGTTGCAATGAAAATTTTCATTGAACTTGTGTAAATATTCAACCAGCTGATGCTAACTTATTGCAAAGAAACAATTAGCAATTTCGGTGTAAAAGCTGCTCCGTGTCGCGAAGGGGCTCCCTTTTGTCTACCCCTCTAATAATTCAAGCTAAACAACAACGGGAGCGTTTACCACATCTAAAGTTGTATGCGCATATATATCTGAAGCTGATATTTATAATTGCAGTGTCAAAAATGTAAAACAGTCGACTAAGTCTGTTATGAATAATTCGAGTATTTTAGTAATTAGTTTTATTTTTAAGCCGAGGAAAAATATAGCAATGAAAAACAAATTAAGTAATGTAATATTTCTAGGTAGGGTTCGAAATTATAAAACGTTATTTTTTTTCAAAACACTTTATTTATTGTTATTTAAATCAACTCTCAATTAATTCAAAACCGATTTCACTACTATTTCACAATTCACATCTTTTATAGTTTACTATACGTCGTAATTCCATTTAGGTCGCCTTTGAAAGGTATTCATTCAAGGTTCTGTAAGAGGATTCTACCACCCCGTCCGATTGTGGGTGAAGTGGTTTTGTTCTCGTCGTGAACTGAATATCCCCAGTAGCTCGCACACTCCTTGGAAAATCTTGGACTCGAAGTTGCGCCCTTGATTCGAGTGCAATTCCATCGGTACACCAAATCTGCTAGCCCAGTTGTACACGATCTGCTCAATCACGGTTTTAGCTTCCTGGCTGGTGTTAGAGAAAGCTTCAGACCACTTACTGAAGTAGTCCATAACAAAAAGAATGTAGCGATTTCCATTTTCGGTTTCAGGAAACGGTCCATTGATGTCAACTGCGATTCTCTCGAAGGGTGCTCCAACATTGCATTGCATTGCATTCTGCCGTGAGTTTTAACTTTCGGGCCTTTAACGGCGGCGCAGGTGACAAACTTTCTATACCAATTTTCGACATAGTCCTTGGCGTGCACCCAATAAAAACGCTCTCGCAACTTTTCGAATGTCTTATACACTCTGATATGGCCTCCGGATACTCGCTCGTGCAGTTCTCCTAGCACGTTACTGACTTTGGAGTTTGGACTTTTGGCTTTGGTAAAACGACTTTCCGTGCGAGCTTTCCCACTTTCACCTCAAAACACCATCTTAAACATGAAACGAGTCTTATTGTGCCCAGCAAGCCTTTAGTTCGGGAGTTTTATTGGATATTTCGCATGATCTTTGCGAAAAATGAATTTTCGGCCGTACAGTTACTTCCGGAAATGCTTTGTGGCAAAGCAAGAGTTCTCGCATACTGACACAGTAGTTCCTTTCCGGCTTAGAGTGCACGTTATTAAAGTAGAAACTACTTCCTCTTGCCCCTCATGCATCCGCGAAACGGGAGCTCCAATTCTGTCGTTTATGGCATCTGCATCTACTCGTACAATAAATGTTTTTTCTGGAGTACGGTACGCTGGTATGGGGACCTAACATAGTTGGTGTTTAAGAGTTTTGAAACTGCTTTCTATTTGAATTATTTTCCCTTTTCTGTTAGTTGGTGCAAACTGTTTGCGATCCCAGCAAAATACGTTACAACCTAAGGCATGCGGCATTCTCATTCCCGTACACCATCGGAATCTAAACTCTCCTTTACTTAAGTATTTGCGTTCCAATGTCGAGCACTATATTATACGCCTTCGTAAGGCAACTTAAATGATGCACTCGTCACATATATCGGCCACTAGGAATACGTGTCCTGCCATATTGATCGTAAGAAGAACCTTTCCATACACGTTCGCCGTCACTACTGTTGCTATTTTCAGAAAGTACTCGTAGTTACTGGTATTGTGCAGCCATAAATCATGAGCGATGTCCCTTCTCGTAATTGAGGCGGTGTCATCGGTGTCAATGGTAGCCACACACTTATTCTGACTAACATGGCCTTCCACTGTAAGACTCTTGTTACTTCGTTTTGTTTGGGACACTTGGATTTTGATCTTGGGGCTGTCAATTCCAGAGACCAACTTAAGTTGGTCCTTACACGTTTCTCGCTAGTTGACTTGATGATGCGCTGCTTGCAGGATAGATGTTATTCCTCTGAGATGCCTCTTCGTTTCGACTCCTAGCAGCGCATTGTGGACAACTGCGTTGCTTAAGTGGAACCCTGCACTGATGCTGCATTTCCAGCAACGGACTTGTCCTGCACTCACACTTTTGCGCTCTACGACGTCTGTTCGTTGGCATGAGCATTTCACGGCTGTCACTTCTCTCAAGCGGTGGAATCCATGAGATGCTTGGTCGGCAGCTTTCATCGTCAATGCAAATGCTAGGGCCTCAGAGAGGGTTCGTTTTCCAGTCATACTTACAGCCATTTGTAGCTGCCTATCTTCAATTGCTTTGGTAAAAGCCTCCACAGCCATTTCGTGTATAACATATCGGCCTGCAACTGCTGAAGTGTTTCTTCCCTTATCTGGACTCTACTGCGCAGTTGGACTCCGTATATTTGCTTCACCAAAGCGTCGTAGTTGCATTGTTTATCTTCTGAGATGGTTTGCAGCAATTCCGCAGCTGTACCTCTCAGTGCCAGCTTTGCGTAATTGACTTTTCCGCGTCATCCCAGTTGTTCGTCATGGCAACTGCTTCAAATTGTCTTCTATATATTGGCAATGGCGATGGCGCAATACTCGTAGTTAGCTCATTGGACTATCACGCGGAGAGTCTGGGTTCGATTCCTGGCTAGGTCACCAACAATTTTTCAAATCGCCATCACCCTTTCGGTGGGCAATGGCAAACTCCCGAATTAAAAAAATTGCCTACGAAAAAGCTTCTAAGGAGTGCCGTTCGGACTCGGCGATAAACCGTAGGCCCCGCTCAGATGTGATAAAAATGAAAACAAGAGCAACACAAATAAATGTCAAGAAGCTAGGCCATGGCCCATACCGGGCTGCCAGCGCCAGTGTTTTTTTTTTTTTTTTTTTTTTATATTGGCCACGACGTTTGGCCATCAAAAACAGGTGGTTGCATCTCTTTCCTTTCAAGGCATTTTGTAGAATTTTTCCAGCAAAACGCATTATATTAGGCGCTCAAAGGTTGACGGAGCATTGCACAATCCAAATGGCGTAACTGTGAATTGCCAAAGCCCGTTTCCTCCGTGAGCTGTCTTCTGACGGCCCTCCGTATGGATATGTACTTGCCAGGAGCAACTCTTCAGATCAAGTGTGGAGAACCATTGCACTCCTGTTAGTGTGTCTAGGGTGTCGTCAATCCTTGTCAGGGGTAGCTATCCTTCTTGGTGACATTATTTAGCTGGCGATAATATAGAAATATAATAATAAGCACTGGGTTTCTGATTTTAATTCATTTATACCACAATACTTAAAAGTTGGTACTGTGGCATGATTGTAATTAAATCGGAAAAGCAGAGATGCATATCTTAAGGATTATACATCTCTCCACTTCAGATAGTTCGGTTATAACCCAAGTTCCAAACCAGAAGTTACGAGAAAGTGGTGGTGTGGTGTTTCTTGATAGAAACTACTATACATATGTGAATTTTAGTTTATAGAAAATAATTGTTTGTGGACTATATTTAGTATAGATATAGGTTCGTCAAACCGTTTTTATTAAGAAAGCAATATATAACAAAAAAACACAACTAAATGAAAGAGAACTTACAGTTTCGGTGTTTTAAAACATTATAATAAAAAATTTTATTTCCAGTTTAATTTATAAAGGCATAATTTTGGCATTTATGTTTTTGTTCGTTTGTTTTTGTATCGTTTGACATTTGTTGTGTAGAGATTTGTGGACTCTGATTTCTGCTGTGTTTATTTGATTGTTTGTAACCATCTGTCTTATGTTTCAACATTCTCCCCCGGCAGTGAACTACGTTCACAATTGATTCGTTCAATCTCAATTTCCCACCCTATTGTGTAATAACGAAAATGTTGGAAATTTGTTTCTGCCCTGCGACACTCATGTTATGAGAAAGAAGTTTATTAATATGAAATTTAAAACACATGACATGAAAAGGACAACAGTCACTCAATCATAACAACGATAGAACAAAACATATGTAATATGGCAATTTCTGTATCTCTTACTCCAACTGGGTATATGCATACACGAAATACAGTACGACACTCGGCTAGTCGACACGAGCTTTCGGAGTAATATAAACCTTTTTTATTTTCTCTCTTTTTTGCTTTGTTTACTGAAAGATTTTTTTTCTCTCACCACAAGTTGTGGGCATTAGCACAGGGAATATGAAAAACATGTGCAAGGGGCTTGCGGGAAGGGGTATGTAGACTTGGTTGTTTGTTATCATTCGACTGCAACAGGAAATTACATAATTTTTCACGAATTGGTATTTTGTTTGAGTGTATGGGTATGTATGTGGGATGTTTTGACAAAAGATAAAAAAAAATTAATAAAACGTGGAAAAACGAGAACTACTAACGTCTTCACACCTCGGCCGCTGTCTCGCTGTGTCGGCACGGTTGTCCGTCGTCGCAACTTGACGAAAGTTTGGTGCTTTTTCGTACAGGGTGATCCCACAAATTTGGCCCACCTGAACCTTTTACCGGCTCTGGGAAAAGAAACACTTCGTCTGTGGTGTAGCGTCTTGGGGTTCGTCATCTAGAGCGGAGCGTCTGCAGTGGGTAATCTCAGGCAGAACATCTTCAGTTGATCATCTTGGGTATGGCATCTTGTGGTTAATCATCTGGGTCATCCTAGGCAGAACATCTTCAGGTGATCATCTTGGTTATGGCATCTTCAGATGATCATCTTGGGTATGGCATCTTGGAATTAATCGTCTGGGTCATCTTAGGCGGGACATCTTCAGGTGATCATCTTGGGTATGGCATCTTGGAATTAATCGTATGGGTCATCTTAGGCGGGGCATCTTCAGGGTCAGGAAGTGTTCGGTGATTATTCGTCTTGGCTGGTTGTTTTGCCTGGCGTGCTCGGATCATCTTTACTATCGAAGGGAACGTCTTCTGTCGTTGGCCACGGCTTAATATAGTCGGCGCTGGTTGTCGTCGTTCTAGAACCCTCGTGGACACCGACCTTTTGTACTTCGTACCACTCGTTCGGGGAGACCTTGGTGATTCTGTAAGGACCTAAGAATTTGGGAGAAAGTTTAGCGTTAGTGGCAAATTGTGTCTTCTTGATTGCGACCAGGTCATCGATTTGGTATTTGGTTGCCGGTTTTCGCTTCTTATTATAGTTTCTGCTATTCTCCTCCTGGATTTGATCGCGCTCCTCGTTGAAGGACCTTCTCACTTCTTCGTCAATGCTTTCGGCTAACCCGATGTCTTCCTTCATCCTCATTTGCAGACCGGTTAGAACTTCGAATGGGCTCTTCTTAATACTTCTTTGGGAAGAAAAGTTCAGCAACATCTGGAGCTTGTTCGTGTATCGGTACCACTTGCTTGGATCATCGATCGTCAGCTTTGACAGCACGGCGATGATGATTCTGCTTAGGCGCTCTATCTGTCCATTTGCGCGCGGGACGCCTGTTGTGATTTGAAGGTGATGGATGCCTTCTTCCATGCAGTAGTCTCGGAAGCTGGTCGAGGTGCATGCTGCACCCCGGTCCAAGACGATTCGCGTTGGGTTTCCAAATACTGCTTTCTGCGATTCCAGCTTGCTGATAACTTCTGCCGCGGAAGTCGATTTGCATGGATATATCAAAACAAATTTGGAGAACGCGTCGACGACGGAGAAGATATACGCGTAGCTCTTATTGGTTGGCGACAGAGGTCCGAGGTGGTCGACGTGATAAGTATCTAATGGCAATTCGTTCTTGGAGATTGGGTGTAGGTATCCCTCCTGTTTTCCTGCCTTTCGGTCGCACAGGATACAGCGCACGTAGCTCTTCCTTACCTGTTCGATCCTGGAACGCAGATTTGCAATGAAGTAGTCTTTAGACAGGATTTCTTCCATCTTCTTTGCACCAAAGTGCCCTTCTTGGTGAAAGGATCTGATCAGTTTTTGTGCTAAGCTATTGGGAATACACAGCAACTTGTTCCCCTTTTGGTCTTCTTTATAAAGTAAGTCATGTTCTTTGAAATAGTTCTGATGCGTTTCACTTTCTAGAATCTTCTTTAACACTTTGAGATATTCATCTGCATCCTGAGCCGCTTTAACCCTGAGCAAAAACTCGCTAGCTACAATCATGGACACAGGGTTACGACTGAGGGCGTCTACGTGCCTCATGTGCGTTCCGGCTCGATGCTCCAGCTTAAAGTTATAGTCTTGTAGGGCGAGTGTCCATCCTGCGATCTTCGGCAAAATCTCCCTCTTTTCCATTGTTGCTTTGAATGCTGCGCAATCTGTGTCTATTTTGAACTCCAGCCCTAGAAGATAAACTCTCAGCTTTTTTAACGCATTAACAATGTAATATTTCGGCTAGGGTTCGAAATGATAAAACGTTATTCTGTTTCAAAACACTCTATTTATTATTATTTAAATACAACTTTCAATCAATTCACAAACAATTTCACTTCTATTTCACAATTCAAATCTCTTATCTTTCACTTAGTAAGACTTAGGTCCTTTTCCATCGCTTTCCAAAAATCAACTTATCGTCCGCAGTTTCTCATCCTGTATTTATACCACATTTGACGGGTTCTAGTTCTTTCTGGTAACTTCTGGTTTGAAACTGGGGTAATAACTGAACTCTCCAACGTGGAGAGTTTGTATGAACACTAGATAATTGATTTAATCACATATATACCACAATATCCCCCTCTTAAACTTGTTCGCCCCGAACAAACTCTTCGCCATTCTGCCCAATATAGCGATGTATTCGATCCACATGAAAAACTTTCATCTTGCCTCTTCCTCGTTGAATGCGATAGACAACATCGTTGATGCGTTTTACGACTTTATATGGTCCTTCCCAGTCTTGCTGTAATTTGGGTGATACGCCTTTCCGTCTATGGGGGTTATACAGCCATACTAGATCTCCTTCCTGGAATCCCGTTGTGGTCGCCTTGACATCATACCTCGTCTTCATGCGGTCACTGGCTATCTTGATCTTATCCCTGGTTGTTTGGTGCACGTCCCTAATAATCCGTCTGAGGTCTGCGACATAGTCGTCTTCATTTCTGTTCTCTTCAGACGGCGGTGATCCAAACATCAATTCACTACGTAACCGGACTGTTCGACCGAAAAGGATTTCCGATGGAGTGTGACCTGTGGTGTTGTGTACTGCACTCCGATAGGCTAATAGAAACATTGGAATGTGCCTATCCCAATCGCATTGCTTGTCGCCAACGACCTTTGATAGGTGTTCATTCAAGGTTCTGTTGAAGCGTTCTACCATCCCGTCCGATTGTGGGTGGAGCGGTGTTGTTCTCGTCTTTTTAATCCCCAGTAGCTCGCACACCCCTTGGAAAATCTTAGACTCGAAGTTACGCCCTTGATCCGAGTGCAATTCCTTCGGTACGCCGAATCTGCTCACCCATTTGTAAACGATCTGCTCAATCACGGTTTTGGCTTCTTGGTTAGGGATAGCAAAAGCCTCAGGCCACTTGCTGAAGTAATCCATAACAACAAGAATGTAGCGATTTCCATTTTCGGTTTCAGGAAACGGTCCTGCAATGTCAACTGCGATTCTCTCGAATGGCGCTCCAACGTTGTATTGCTGCATTCTGCCGTGAGTTTTATCCCTCGGGCCTTTACTGGCGGCGCAGGTGACACACTTTCTGCACCAATTTTCTACATCGTCCTTGGCGTGCACCCAATAAAAACGTTCTCGCACCTTTTCTAACGTCTTATTGACTCCCAAGTGGCCTCCGGATATTCCATCGTGCAGTTCCCTTAGCACGTCACTGACTCTCGACCTTGGCACAACGAGCTGCATCACAAACGTCTTTCCATCCGAGCTTTCCCACCTTCGCCTCAAAACACCATCTTGAACATGAAGCGAGTCCCACTGTGCCCAGTATGCCTTTAGTTCGGGACTTTTATTGGATATTTCCCGCCAATCTGGTTTTCCTTCGTGTTCTCTCCAAGCGAGTATTAGCTCGATATCCTGATCCTCTTTTTGGGCGTTTCGCATTTCACTTTCATTCCAACCGTCAGTAGGCTCAGCTCTTAGTCGTTGAGTGGATACCGCATCCAATACCGCAATTTTTGTAATCAGATTTGCAAGGTCGCCGGGACAGAGCATCTGCATTAGAGTGAAGGCTTCCCTTCCGATGCTGTATCTCGTAGTCGTTACTGAATACTGTCCTAAGGCATGCGGCATTCTCATTCCCGAACACCATCGGAATCTCAACGTTCCTGTACTTAAGTACATGAGTTCCGGTGTCAAGCACTACATTATACGCATTCATAAAGTCAAGTCCAATGATGCACTCGTCGCGTATATCGGCCACTAGGAATACGTGGGGGAATGTTAGTCCTGGCAGATTGATCGCAAGAAGAACCTCTCCATACACCTCCGCCGTCGCTCCTGTTACTGTTTCCAGACAGTTGCTACTGGTATTGTGTAGCCATGAATCAGGAGCGATGTTCCTTCTTATAATGGAAGCGGTGGCACCGGTGTCAATGGTGGCCACGCATTTATTCTGGCCAATGTGGGCTTCCACTGTAAAACTCTTGTTACTTCGTTTTGTTTGGGAGACGTGGATTTTGATCTTGGGGGCGTCAATTCCAGAAACCGACTTCTGCCCCTCGAAGTTGGTCCTTACACGTATTCCCGCCTGTTGACTTGATGATGCGCTGCTTGCAGTATAGATGTTTTCCCTGCTACATGCTTCTTTGTTACGCCTCCCAGCAGCGCATTGTGAACAACTGCGTTCTTTAAGTGGAGCCCAGCACTGACGCTGCAGATGTCCTATTTTGTTGCAGTTCCAACAACGGACTTGTCCTCCACGCACACTGTTTCGCTCCACGACGTCTGCTCGTTGGCATGAGCATTCCACGGCTGTCACTTCTCTCACGCGGTGGATTCCTTGAGATGCTTGGTCGGCAGCTTTCATCGTCAGGGCAAATGCTAGGGCCTCAGGAAGGGTTCGTTTTCCAGCCATTCTTACAGCCATTTGCAACTGCCTATCTTCAATCGCTTGGGTAAACGCCTCTACAGCCATTTCGTTGATAAGGTCTTCTCCGGCATTAGGATAAGATAGATGCGCCAACCGTTCGGCCTGCAACTGCTGAAGTGTTTCGCCCCTCTTCTGGACTCTGCTGCGCAGTTGGACTCTGTATACTTGCTGCATATGGTCATCTCCGAAGCGCATTTCTATGGCTTTAACCAAAGCGTCGTAGTTGAGTTGTTTATCTTCTGAGATGGTTTGCAGCAATTCCGCAGCTGTACCTCTCAGTGCCAGCGTGAGTGCAATCGACTTTTCTCCGTCGTCCCAGTTGTTGGTCATGGCAGCTGCTTCAAATTGTCTTCTATATATTGGCCACGATGTTTGGCCATCGAAGACAGGCGGTTGCATCTCTTTCCTTCTAGGGCTGTCTGTAGAAATTTCTCGGACTTTCTGTTTCTTTACTCTCTCTAGTTCTTTCGCAAGATTCTCGATATTGTGTTCAACCTTCTCGAATTGTGCCTCGTGCATATTTAATTTTTGATCGATTATTTGGAATTTCGCTTCTAGAGAATTCTTAAACTCTTCGACAGTGTCTTTTTGTGCGGAAATAATGGAATTCTTCTGT
The DNA here is from genome assembly GCA_928272305.1 of Volucella inflata. Taxonomy (NCBI): domain Eukaryota; kingdom Metazoa; phylum Arthropoda; class Insecta; order Diptera; family Syrphidae; genus Volucella; species Volucella inflata. The sequence goes on along the minus strand of OV743716.1, from coordinate 87,686,943 downwards.
TCTTCTAGAGAATTCTTCTGTTCTTCTAGAGAATTCATCTGTTCTTCTAACTTAGAATTCAATCCAAGGAGTAATTCCATCATAACGGCCATGTCAACTCCTGTGCTCACTTGTTCTTCTTCTACGTCGAACAATATGGATTTCGGATCTTTTCCATCTTTTTCGATCGCTTCTTGTAGCCGAAGAATCAAATCACTTTTCCCTCCAGCTGCGGAGAGATTCCGCTTCTCTAGCTCAATTTTCAGCTGGGGTATACTTAGCTCCAGCAATGCACGTGCCATTTTTTTTTATTTTTTTTTTTATTTACGACGTACAGCTTCAGTACTGGTTTTGATGACAAAACTTTCTTCAGTTCATTGAAAGCAATCCTTTCGGCTGGACCGAATTGGAATGGTTGGTTATTTTTCAAAAGCTGAGTGAGGGGGCGGGCTATTAGAGAGTAATCTTGTACAAGGAAACTTTGGATTTTTTTGACTGAGTTGGGTTCTGGAAACTTCGTAATGGCATGTGTTTTGAGAGTTGACAGATCCATTCTTCTTCTTCTTCTTCTTATCCTTTTATTAACCCTTTCCTCGTTATATATAGATCCATTCGAAACGTCAAAACACAAGTATTCAATGGATCGACAAAGGAATTGGCATTTTGACCATTTTATCTTCAACCCATAACGTTCCTATAAAGAAAGAGTCTCTTTTGATCTGTCGTAGCACTCCTCGTTATTGCTTCCCACAATCACCACATCGTCCATATACAAGAGTAGGTAGCCCTTCTCAACTAAAGGTTTAAAAACACGGTTGATGTTCTTCTGAAAAACGGTGGGTTAGGTACAGAGTCCGAAGGAACTCCCGTTGGCCGGAAGGTGTCACGAACGACGTGTATTTAATACTTTCTTCGGACGCTTGATCATGAAAAGGCTATTTTCCAAGTCCAGGGTACAAAAAACCTTGGCTTTGCTAAGTGCATCTATTTGGTCCTCTATTAGGGGCAAAGGATAATGATCTCTTACTATTTCCTTGTTGAGGCGGCGATAGTCAACGCATAACCGCTTGGTACCATTTTTCTTGTTGGCGAGTACGACCGGGCTAACGTACTCCGACGAACTCGGTCTAACTATGCCTTCCGCCAACCATTCTTCTATTTTTTCCCCGACGATCTTCTTTTCTAAGGGAGCTAGTCTTCTTGGGGGTTGGAATATGGAAATATCAGATTTTAGTATAATTTCAACCGATGCGTATCTTTCTTCTTGTGGGTTGTAATTCTTGACTAAAGTTTTAATATCCTCTCTAAAATGTGGGCTTCCCACGTTTAGAACTGAGTGTGGGCTATTTGTTTCGGGTAACTGACAAATCTGACAAAGATCTTCTTTTATTCTGGAGACAACTACACCATCCGGCAGAAGTAGTATGTTTCTGCCTACCAGGACATCTTTCCCAATTATACAGGGTGACTGCATCACGGACTCGGGCAGAATGAAAACGTTGGTATTGAACACGCAATCATCTATACCGATGTTTGCATTAAAGTACCCCAATGCCTCTACCGTCCCCTGACAGGTGACGTCTGTTGTACCAGCGGAGGTGCACCCATTCTAACGTAAACGTCGCTTCTTATCAACGTCATGTCACTGCTAGTATCAACAAGCTCTTTCAGCTTGAAGCCGTTGACCAAAACATCCTTCATCAGATTCGGCCCAAAAGTTTGTAGAACGCCTTCTTCTCTGTCTTCTTTTTCGGACACGTCATCGATTTGTGGCCGAATTCATTGCAACTAAAACATTTCGGTTGCTTTTCGGTGCACGAGCTGCTTCTGTGTCCCCTGCGACCACAGTTATAGCAACGACCTAGCTCACTGCCAGCTGTTTCAGCATTGTCCTTTCTTTTGGTACCCCCGCTGCCACTAACACTTGGGATACTTTCCTTATATTTCTGATATAAGACTATTTTTTCCCTGAATTGTTTCATTGTAGAAGCACCGTACAATATAATTTTGTTATGAGGAGAGTCATTTGACCCATCAATTGTGTACTATATGAAACAACTTTCCTCGACGCGACCTTTCGCCCCCAGCTCCCTCATAGATAAAAGATAATCATGAATGGACTCACCCCGTAACTGCCGTCTTTGAGTCAGCTTTGTGTGTATATCGGCTGTGCTTACTCTCTCGGAAAATTCTTCGATCAAGAACTGCTTCAGCTCTGACCATTCAGCAATATTTGGTTTCGATCTTAACGCCAGCTTGGCCGGACCGGTCAGCAATCTTTTTCCGAAAATCGTCTGTTCGTATCCCGACCACTTCATGCTGTCGGCCGTTGAACTCTGGCACCACCGCGGCGACGTCTTGGAATGTTATGCTCCGACTGCCAGCATTCCGACGACTGTGCAACTCCTCTTCCATGGACGCTTTTAAAGTAGACATCTCCAGCCTCAGTGGCATTTCCCTTTCTTTTTCCCGTGAGAGTGAGCTCTCTCGTCGCAGTAATTCCAGCTCCTTTGCATGCTGTCCTGTCTACGTTCCAAGTCTTGTAGCATTTCTGATAAGTCTCTAAATGAATCTTGTACAGCAGTACTATTCTTTTTTCGTGGCATGGGAAATTTTTATTTGGTTAATTTAAAGAAAGGAATTTTCTTCGATTACCTCCTACTTTTGAGGTGTCTCTACTTAAACTTCCCCCAACAGGGATAATGTGGTTGTAACCCAAAATAAGTGTTTATGAGCTAATGCCGATATTTACAAATAGGTGTCCCTACCAGGGCGTGGTGTGTGGCGGATATATCATCATATACAGCCACCACCTATCACATGCACAAACCGCGAGGATAAGTTCGTTGTTTTCCATCGCAGACAGCAACCTCTCCCATGACGCCTGCGCGCTGCAATTTAAACACATTCCTACATACTTCTGCAATTTATATCTTTCACTTTAAAATCTCTTTGTCTCTGGATCAGATTTTTTTACCACGAGCTCCAGCTAATTTTTGCTTTTTTATTAAGTAGTGTTTTTGTTTCAAATAAATATTTACGTAAAACTTAGTTGGAAAATCTTCTTTAATTGTGGGCAACACAAACCTTTCCCACAAATGGTGACCCCGACGTGATTGCAACGGATTACAATCAGATTGCATTTTATCGTTCATCGGGTTTTTTTTTCTATTGCGTCACAACTGCGCACATTCATGTCTCTTCAACATTCACCACCGCATGAACAACCCTTGAAAATGAATCCATCCTCCCCAGAGCAAGATCCAACTGCTGCTGCTGCCCAACCTGGACGCTCATTCTTTCCAAACCACGACGTTGAAGCCATCCACAACTGCAAAGTGCCACTTTTCTGGAAAACCACTCCTGAACTGTGGTTCTTCCAAGTGGGGTCAATCTTTCAGGCAAACAACATCCGCTCCGACGCTAGCAAATATCATCTCGTAGTTAGTGCTCTCAGATCTGTGCAAACTACCCTCAAAGTTTTTCGAGCCATAACACTCGATGACCTTGCCAGCGGTGCAGATACATTGATGGAAAATGGACACGGCCCAGCTATCTTGGCCACATCAACTTTGTCTAGGCGAACACCATCACCATCTCAACACGTTTCTGCTTCTTCAACGAATTCAATGAGCCAAGAACTCATAGAGATCAGACGCTCGCTGTCTCAGATGATTACACTCAACATGGAAATCCCCAATAAGCTGACTCTCTAGCAACAATAGATCACGCTCATCCTCTCGACGTCCTATAAGATCTGTTTCATCGGCAACACCTGGTCTTTGCTTCTATCACAGCACATGGGGGGTTAACGCTCGCAACTGCAAGCCTCCATGTAGTTTTAATCAGTCATCGGAAAATTAGATTCGCTGTCGCCAATACAGGTGGTAGGCGATAGCAACAGCAACAACTTCGTCACAGCCGAACACCGCCTATTTATCTTCGATCGTCATACCAACATGAAGTTTCTGGTCGACTCAGGCTCCGTAATCTCCATCATTCCACTATCCTACACTAATCGCAACGCTAAACCAACAGATTTTAAACTTTATGCTGCAAACAACACGGTAATCGAGACCTACATCACTCTCAACATCGGCATCCGTCGTTCTCTCAAGTGGAATTTCATCCTCGCCAACATTAAAACAGCCATTATCGGAGCAGATCTCCTTACCTATTACGGCCTTGTCATTGACCTCAAGGGGCGCTGTCTAATCGACTGGCTGACAAAAGTCACTGCATCCAGCCAACTATGCACGGTCTACACTCACAGCATCTCCACCCTCGGCCCAGCGAATACTTCCGGATCGACTCTAACGCCTGCGTACAGAGAACTTCTTTGTAAGTATATCCAAACTACTAAGCCATCGCCTTTTCCTTCCACCAGCACGGATAATTCTGTCTCGCAACACATTGTCACCACGGGTCCATCAGTTGCATAGCGCCCACGCAGGCTCACTTGCGACAAACTGAAGGCAGTTAAGGAAGATTTCGAGCTGCTTCTACAGCATGGTGTAATACGACCTTCCAGCAGTCAGTGGGCCAGCCCTCTGCATATGGTGCCCAAAAAACTAGGAGGCTGGCGCTCAACAGGCGATTACAGGCGCCTTAACAAACAAACTGTTCCGGACCGCTATCGGATACCGAACATCGACGATGTCATACAGCACTGTCATGGGAGTAGCATCTTTTCAACCATCGACCTAACGCGGGCCTGCCATCAAATTCCAATAGCCGATGAAGATATAGAGAAAATGGCCATCACGACTCCTTTTGGCCTTTTCGAGTTTCTGGGAATGCCACCTGGCCTACGAAACGCCACTCAAACGTTTCAGAGGCATATGGACAATCTCCTGAGAGACATTCCATTTGCCGCTTGCTACATTGATGACATAATCGTTTTCTCCCAAGACGAGGATCAGCACAAGCATCATCTGGAAACTATCTTCCATGTCCTACGTGATCACAAGCTTACCATCAACCCTGACAAATGCCAATGGGGCAAGAAACAAGTAAAGTTTCTGGGTTACACCATAAGCAAACATGGATTCTCTCCATCAGAAGATAAAGTTCAGGCCATCCTCTCCTACCCGAAGCCAGAAACTTTCTCTCACCTCCGACGCTTTCTGGGTATGATAAATTATTATCGCCTCTGTATCCCGCACGCTGCTCAGTTGCAAGCAGCTCTCAACAACTATCTCAGGAACGCCAAAAAACGGGATAAGCGCAAGATAGATTGGACACCGGAGTCAGAGGCTGCGCTCAGAAACTCTAAGGACAGTGTTGCCTCTGCCGTAAGAACATCTTTCCTATCACCATCTTCACAACTAACTCTTCTTACAGATGCCTCGGATTTTACCATCGGCGCCGCACTTGAGCAGCTAGAAGATGATTTCTGGAAGCTACTTGGCTTTTTTTCACGGAAGCTCAGCCCAGCGGAGATTCGTTACAGTACCTACGACAGAGAGCTCCTTGCTGTCTTCGCAAGCATCAAATTCTTCAAGCACATCCTTGACGGGCGATCATACATCATCAAAACTGATCATCGGCCTCTCATCTACGCCTTCTCTCAACGACCAGACAAAGCTTCGCCCAAACAACTCCGCCAACTAAGTTTCATCTCACAATTTACTACCGAGATAGTTCACATCAATGGTGAAGACAACGTCGTCGCTGACGCCCTATCTCGCATCAACACCATCTCTATGCCCAAAACAATGGATTCAGGAACAATCCATGCAGCTCAACAGAACGACGAGGAGCTTGAAGAACTGAGAAGTCGCTCCTCTCTTAAACTCCAGCAACTCATCATCGAAGAACATCCGCTCTACTGCGATATCTCCACCGGCCAAATTCGCCCATACATCCCGCAATCTCTCCGCAAGCGTGCCTTCGATGTTGTGCATGGTCTCGCAGACATCAATGGCCGTGCTACAGCTCGCCAACTGAAGCAAAAATTCATCTGGCCTGGAATTCGATGCGACTCCTGCGGTGGACACGTGAATGCCTCCCGTGCCAGAAGTACAAGGTATAAAAGCGCATTCGCAACAAACCAATGCATAAAGTTGTTCCAGACAATCGCTTCGAACATGTGCCTCTTGACCTCATCGAACTTCCACCAGCAAAAGGACTGCGTTACTGTCTCACGATGAGCGACCGGTTCTCACGCTGGCCTGTGGCAACGCCACTTGCAAACATCGAAGCGGACACCGTCGCTACGGCTTTTTACTCGAATTGGATTGCCCAATTCGGCACACCTTTAACCATTACAACGGAATATGGTCGGAGCTACCAAAATCCACACAACACCATATCGACCTCAATCCAATGGCATCATAGAGAGATGGCACTCATGTGCCATGCCCCAATGCCCTGGCCTAATTTACTTCCAACAGTTCTCCTCGGCCTTCGAACATGTGTGAAAGAAGACCTTAAAGCATCACCAGCGCAACTGCTCTTTGGTGCTGATCTAAGAATACCAGAAGAATTCTTTCTCACAGCAGACCTGCCAGCCAATCCTAATAAATTCCTGGAGAAGTTTCGGGAGCACATCAGAAAGTTACGACGGCTCATCACACCAAATCACGTTGTTTCATATTGAAGGACTTGTTCACATGCTCGCACGTTTTCCTTAGAGTGGACGCTGTCAGACCTCCACTAGATCCACCGTACTCTGGTCCTCACGAAGTCATCAAACGTGTTGACGAACGAGTTTTCATTATTCGGATTAATGGCACTGAAAAAGCTATCTCAACAGAGCGACTTAAGCCAGCATTCATCGCCAAGACGGACCCAGCAGCACAAGATCACCAATCAACTCCAAAAGCATTGTCTTAACCCCAGAATAACTCGTCATCAACAATGGATAGGCCGCTTAAAACATACACCAAGAAGTCAGTTTCGTTCCTTGTCAAGGTTACTGAAGGGGGAGTTGATGTGGCGGATATGTCATCATATACAGCCACCACCTATCACATGCATAAACCGCGATGATAAGTTCCTTGTTTTTCATCGCAGACAGCAACCCCTTTCATGACGCCTGCGCGCTGCAATTTAAACACATACCTACATACTTCTGCAATTTATATCCTTCACTTTAAAATCTCTTTGTCTCTAGATCAGATTTTTTTACCACGAACTCCAGCTAATTTTTGATTTTTTATTAAGTAGTGTTTTTGTTTAAAATAAATAATACGTAAAACGTAGTTGGAAAATCTTCTTTAATTGTGGGCAAAACAAACCTTTCCCACATGTGAGTTATCCAAAAAGCACACAGCACGTTCACCAACCGATACTCCTCGACTCCTGTCTACAGATGCCGCGTCCCCAATGATTTTTTTTTTTTTTTGTCTTAGCTACTTAGCAATGACGACGCACGCACAACCACCACCTCTGCCTCTGGAGATTTCTTCGATGTTTTCAGCAGCACCAACTTACGACTCCGATGATTTCTCACTACAGCAACAGTTATTCGAACAGGACTCTTGTGCTAACGGAACGAAGTATTTTTTCTTTTTTCCCAATTGACTATCCCGGTTGAATTTATGTGGGATGTTTTGACAAAAGATAAAAAAAATTAATAGAACGTGGAAAAAGGAGAACTACGTACGTCTTCACACCTCGGCCGCCAAAATTCAACCACTGTCTCGCTGTGTCGGCACTTGACGAAAGTTTGGTGCTTTTTCGTACAGGGTGATCTCACATGTATGTAAAAAAGAACAATTAAAAGGCGGGAAAAATGGAATATTTCGTTACATTTTGTAATTGAAATTTGACAAGCAAAATATTATTCGTGTTATTACTCTGCAGTGCATATAAATAATAATAAGTATGTAATTGAATAGTAATTGAATTGAATTGGAGTGTAATTAAAGTGCACAGGTTAAACTATTAATTTACGTTTTCTTGATATTTACATACATATTTTTATTTTAATATATTTTATCCACATATGTGTTATTTGACATATGTATGTATGTACATATATCTACTAAATTTTTATATAAAGTAAGTAGCGTTTAGGTGCTGAAAAGGTAAAGGAGCTGAAAAGTATGTAAGCACATTTATATCTGAACAACAATCTACTAAGAAAAATGTCCTGGAGGAGAACAAAGTAGTACATTGCTGTGCAACCGAAAATGAGTTTTCGGATAGGAAATTATTTCGTTTCCCTAAAAAAGGCACCGTTTAATATGATGAATGGTAAGCTTTGACGGACGAGTCTCGTGAACACATAAAATGCCTTAAAAAACCTTACATTTGCAGTAAACATTTTAAAAATGGCTTTTTGGGAAACAAATATTTAAAAACAAATGCTTATCCCTCTCTCTTTTTAAAACGAAGCGAGAGTGCTCCGAACTCTGAAGACGATTCTGTTTGCTTTGATCCAGTCAAAGCTAAGATTATGTATAAAATTACAAAGATTTAAAACTGAGTTCGAATGAAACTACAATAGGAGAACTTAACATTGCTTCTAAAAATTTTTCACGGACAAAATTCAATGCTCACATTGAATTTGCTTGCGGCAATTGTGAGGCTCATGTAAAAGGCAATCTTTTTCCATTAGGAGAATTAAAAAGCTCAAGAAATTGAACAATGTCTTGAGAATAATTATTAAAGAAAATAGAAAATCGAAACTAAATATATTAAAAAAAATTCGTCGTTTAAAAGAGATAAGAAAAGGCTACAGCCACGTGAAAAGCAAAACATTCAAGAGAAAATCGATTCATTGCTTGATATTCATCAAAATGCTGTGACATTTTCGAAGCTCATCTTATCACAGGGTAAAAATGAATACACCGAAGAGGAGAAATGGATTTCGCAGTGCATCTTTTTCCGTTCAGCTGCCGGATATAATTTTTTGCGGGATCAACTTGAGATGCACTTGGTGCATCCATCTTCATTGCACAGGTGGATTAAACTTAAAAGTCTGTCACCTGGCTTAAATAGAAATGTTATGCAAGAAATTAAGGAAATAACCTCGAAACTACCACCCAAAGAAAAAGAAGTTGTGGTTATATTTGACGAGATGAGCCTTCAGACAGACTTAACCTATACAAAATTTAAAGATTAAATTTAAGGTTTTGTTGATTACGGAAGAAATCAAAGATATAATTCATTCGCTAAGTCTGCATGCGTCTTTATGATTCGGAGCATATGTGGAAATTTTAAGCTTTATATCACGTCGTTTGTCCGAGCAATATACTTACCAACGAACTTGAAGTTGAGGTATATAACTGCCTTGATATATGCGCAGATCTGAAATTAAATGTAAGAGCTATTTGCTGCGATCAAGGACCCACTAATCGTAGTTTATATATTAAGCTTAGTATAAATGAGAAAACCTTAAGCTTTATTTACAAAAACAAATCCATATATGGAATGTATGATATCCCGCATCTTTTGAAAAGTATTCGAAACAACTTAATAAAATACAATTCGACCACTTTTGATGGAATTGTTAGTTGGAAGGTAATTGAATACCTTTATAATACAGAAAAAAAATAATATTACCAAAATATGCCCAAAACTGACAGCGGCACGTGAAGCAGGCTGCACAGGTTCTAAGCAGATCTGTATCCTGTGGAATTGAAACTTTAAAAAAACTGAACAAATTCCCAGGCCATATAGCCCAATTTGCGAAATCGACAGCTGAATTTATTAAAAAAAAGATCGCCTTTTCGATCTTTTAAATGGAAAACCAGCTCTTGTACGGAACGATAAAAATATACGTTTCATAATAGAAATGAAGGATTATATATTAAATATTCAACCTATTGACACAACAAATAGATCATTCTGTTTCAAAGGTTTGGCTCTAACTATAGGGAGCGTTTTAAGAATAAGGAAAACGTTATTCATGAATCATGCTAATTTATATTACATTTGTGTAAATAAATTTAATCAAGATCCATTAGAAAACTTATTTGGGAAAATAAGAGCGCGGAACATAAATAAAGGTAACCCCAGTGTTGCTGAATTTAGCTCATTGATAGCCAAAGTTATATCGATTAAATTTCTATTTAAATCGGAATGTTCCAATTGCGAGGAAGACGATTCGGAATACTTGCAGGTGGATTTTAATGCCGTTTTGCAGAATGATACAGAGGAGCAAACTGTGCTTAAAGAGAATATTCTTCAGAATGAAAACTGTGTTGAAAATAACATAAATACTAACAATATAATTAACCCATTAGATGAAAACGCAGTATCAGTAAAGGTAGCGCAAGTCAACGACCTTGCTATTAGATATTTTGCAGGATACTGCTATTTCCAAACATGTTTCTTCTGGGGTTGATTTAATTAAACCCGTCGTAAACAACCTGATTGGACCCTCTCAGTGCGGTTTCACGCCAGGAAAGTCCACAATCGATCAGATCCTGGAGAAAACCCAAGAAGTCCAGATCGATACCCACTACCTGCTTATCGATTTTAAGGCTGCCTATGACAGCATTTATAGAGATGAGCTATATAGAGCGATGTTTAGTCTTGACATCCCTGCCAAACTCGTCCGTATGTTTGCCTAATGTCGGCTATATGATTCTATTCAATTTACTGTGTGAACGTGTAAAACCTCTTCGGTCCACAAAAGTACAAAACCTCAGTATTTTTCCAAACCTCCATCCGATTCCGGCAAATAGATACGCTCTCATAATATGGTTTTTCAATCTCTTTCGCCAGCTGTTTCCAGCAGTGCTGCACTCCAAGTTGGCTTAGATCCCATTCCACTTGTTCGCCCTCCATACTATATTCGGCCGTCCAAATATTTTGCGTATAGTTTTGAGAACTCTATTTTACATAACTTGAAAGAAAAGGGAGCAAATACGTACTCTTAAATATACATTTTCCGTAAGGTCGATCTTGCTCAATGCTTATAAATTTATCCAATTTTGTAGTCCTGAGCACAAAATTTGACAAAAATCCTGTAATGTATCATAAAATAAAAGACAAGTTCACATCTAGTATTGTTAAACATTTTATTTCTTGTTTAATTGAGAAGCGAATTAGAGAGATGGTGCGAACCACACTGCCGATAGTTGATCATGCTCTCTAATATTCGGTCCTGTTCTTACTCAGTGTGTAATCATACGTAATCACTAGTACATCACAAATCCAAATAGGGAAATCGCTCTTGCGCTTATGTACATATTATATATCTTCAACCCCATAACATGTATTAGCCCTTAACACCTCGTGCCTCAAATACCAATCACTTTTATAGTGTGGTGCAACGTCATACCCACCCCCTCCAGCACTTCCACCTTCACGGACCTTCGATTTCATGATCCTAAAAATTATATTCCTACCCCCATTTAATTTACATCACAAATCGCAGTCCATTCAAGTGCAGATGGCCGAATGGTTTTTTTTTTATTTATTTCTTTCGTTGCGTATTGTTTTTGCATATGAGGTAAACGACACATGCATGTGGGTGACAAGTGGCAAGAGCAAAAAGCGAAAAGAAATAAAAAGATCTTTCTGCTATTTGTGAGAACATGCAGCTTTTTAAAAAGCTATTTTTTTGGGCTTGATTTCATTTTCATAGGACACAACTTCCCATATGAATGAGACATCTCGCAAGCAAAGAAAAAAGTTATTACTCTCTTAGAATGGAGTTAAAATGACAGGATGAGTGAGTGATGAGTGCAAACAAATTAAACAAAACCTGTTTTGGGTTTCCATTCCACTCTGAATTTTAATCCATATGTTACGCAACTGAGTGAATGACTTTGGCAAGAAAATAAGCAAAGAAACTGATTAAACGACAAGAACTGTGTCTTAGATTATATGTACTCGTAAATGAAAATGACAGCCTTTATCAGAAATAAAAATTTCCGCAAATTTATCGTAAGCAACAAATGATTAATTTTACAGGAATCGTTTTCTTTGTTTTTTTTTCTGTATATCTTAAGCAAAAGGGAGATTTCTGGTTTTAATCATGTTTGGGCCAATAGAATTCGAAGACATTAATTGAGATATTCTTCTCAAGGAATGAAAGCAGTTTTTGCTATTTGCGATATTTTCGCTGTCATGCTCTCAAATGTGTGAAAAAGTTTGTGGTGCTCCAATAAAGATTATACTCGAAAATAAAATAATATTTCATTTATTTCTTTATGGAATAGAATAACACGGGACGATCGCCGAAGACCGTATGTACTTACATATATACTCGTAGTTTGTACCTATCTACAACCGATTCCTACAACTTTAATTCAAATACATATTCTTTTTCATGTCACCCGATGCGGTAGAATATTACCTCATAAATGAATTACCTAAAATAAATAGTAAAAGAAGCTCTTTGTGTGGTATTTTTGGAAATTGGTTTTCAAAAAGTGTGAGCATACTTTTGACATACGCTTCAGATGTAGAAAAGGAACAGCTAGCTTTCCAAATTCGGATGATGTGTCGTAAGTGTTATAAGCTCGTAATTTTATTAACAGGGCTTGTTCTCGAAATTTATCTGTTTTGTCTATCATGAACAGAGTTCAGTTTTCACAATTAAGTTTCTTATGCAACTTAAAAGCTGCAAACCCGGCATAAAATGTAAGTGCCGCTTCTTGCAGCTTCTGTGAGCATCCTTTGGATACAACTATTACTGTCTTGTGTACATCCCCATCAAACTCGTTATCGCAACTATTAGTATAGTATTCGATACTGCTCAGAATATCAATTCCCATAAAATTATCTTCTACTGAAGCTTCAGCGTGGAATTCTTCATTGTCATCACACTAAAGATCTTCGCAATCGGCTTCGTGCAATAACCACTCAGCCCAAGAATCGCGTAACTTGAATTTTCTGACGACTTAAAATTTTTGAAAATAATTTGCTTCAAATTACGAATAAATCTGTAGGTTGATAGGGGTTCCGTTCGTATTATCCCCTATTTGATCGAGCCGTTGAAAATAAGTTCTCTGCAACATCAATATTAAGATGTGCAATTAGAAGGAATTGCTGGTCATTTTTATGTATGTTTTCCCCATATTAGTTATATAGCAAGTAGAGTTTCTAGTAACCCGCCAAAGCAATATGGCTTCTTCAACTTACCGGTAGATTCCCATAACGATGTCCACTGCCTAGCAGTTTTAATGAACTGCAGAGTCTCTCTATGTAGTGAAATAGGGTGTAGATTAGGGTTGCTTATATTTAAACTGTTACTGTTTAAATTATAGAAAAGATCATTCATTTTGCTTAAAAAGGCTGCCGTGGAAGCAGCGATCTTCTTATCGGCTTTAGTTTTAAAACAATTTGCTGACATTGCGTTGAAGGCTCCAGCAGCAACATTAGCACTAAAAACTTGGGTAGCCCATTTCGCTGACAATTTTTCAAAGTCTTTCGGGTTTATATAAGGTTAGCTTAAAGCACACTTAAAAGATGTTCTTGGAATCCTGTTTAAAAGGTTTGACCAGGATTCCCCATGAAACAATATCTTCAGATAATATAATTGGATTTTTAAGCAAACAATTTCGCAAAATTTTGAATAAGTGAGGGTAGTCATATGGAAGAAAAATTCGTTGATTTTCAATATCGAAAAAAGGCTTGTTTTCGTTTGTCCCAAGTAATTTGTATGCTCTTCTATTATTGCTGCCTTGGCCACAACAAACAGCAATAATAACTTGCAGACCACACTCTAAAGTTTTTGATATTGATAATTTCAAGATCTCGGCGATTTCATCACCTTTCGGGCATCCTATATATTAAGATATGGTTTGTTTCCAATTTTTATTTAATCCAGTAAGGAACACAATAGATTTATGTATGAGGCAGTTAGAGGAGAACAATTTTCAACACTTTCATTCCTTTACTCTCCATTTGGACGCTGATTATCTTGCCGAGTATAATCCAACACACCATTTCGAGCTATTCCATCAGATAAAATCGGAACTCGAAACTCGTTTTGACAACATGTTTTATATGGAACCTCTCCTTATTTTTGTCAATAATCCATTCATATACATCGATGTTTCAAAACTAGCTCCAGTAATGCAAACTCATTGCTTCATAAACAAAGCGGAAGCTGAATTAGAAATTGTTGCACTTCGCAGTGATATCATTCTTAAAAGACCAGAAAATAAAAGCGACGAGGTTTTCAATCTTATGGATCCTGATAAATATAAGAACATACTACACTGTGCACTCATAATAATTAATTTCGGGTCAACATATCTATGTGAATGTGCCTATACTACTTCAACATATATAGCCTTTGTTGCCATACATATAAACAAGGCGAAGTATCCTTTGTAAATTTTGCCGCCACGACCCTCCCAAGACTTTATCTCAATTGGTCCTGCCACTCCGGTGTTATTAAACGGTTGATTTGCCTGTACCCTAACAACTGGAAGATTTCCAATCAGTTGTTGCATTCCTTGCGCCTTATGCCGATAGCATTTTGTGCAACGATAAATGTGGTACCGCACGCTGCGGATAATTTGGCCAATCCAGTATGTCCTGCGGATATATGCGATCATCTTTTGGATGCCACCGTGTAGGGTGTTGTCGTGAGCATCCCGAGCTATCAGCTTCTTAAGATGGTGTTGCTGTTGTAGTAGGATCGCATGCTGTTCGTTGTAGGTTAGTGTCGAGTTGTCCAGACGGCCCCCTACTCTTAAAATGTTATTGGCGTTAAGTTGCTTTGATGTTCCCCTCTTCCTAAGAACCATGAGTTCGTCCGAAAACATCTCCCCTTGAGCACACTTAACTATTAATAATCGCGCGCTCTCCAACTCCTCTGCAGTTAACGGTTCAATGTTTCTGGAAACCTTTGTAGCTCATCACTTTTGATAAACGAGAGTAGTGGTGAATGACCTGGCTGATGCTATCCCGTTCGACGGCTTGGGCACAGCATGTCCTTACTGCACGCTTCTCCTAATCTGTAGTTATATCGACGGGTTGGTCCGGAATTTCGTATTTCCATCGATTCCTTAAAAACTTGGGACCTTTCCACCATAATTCGGATGATTGGAATGTTGATGGAAGGACTCCCCGTGATGCTAAGTCCGCCGGATTTGCGTTAGTAGGAACATGTCTCCATGTTTCGCATTTTATGTGCCGCTGGATTTCTGCTACGCGGTTTGCTGCAAACATCCCCATCTTGGTGGCGGTGCTCGTTTCCATGGCCAGCGCGATTGTGGAATCCGACCATGAGTTGACCTTGTGGGTCTGTATTCCCAAGATCCCTATAGCATAGCCTACGAGCGCATCTAGCAGAACTGCTCCACAAAGCTCAAGGCGAAGAAGTGTAACCGGTGTTTTTATAGGTGCGATCTTCGTTTTTGACATTAGTAGATGCATGTAAATCTTGTTGTTTGCGTCTAGAATCCGCATGTACAGCACTACTCCGAAATCCAGTCGAGAGGGTCGAAAAATTTGGCGATGGCGGACAAAATGGATCGTTTCGTTATGTCTTCTGTTTTGGTTTGAGCGTTTCAAAATGAGAAAACATCCTTTTCAGGAAACCATTTAATTCCCAGTGTTTTCACATGATTTGCTGGCTCGAAGGGAAACTGATAATCCAACTCGCGATCTTCTTCCGGAATGTTCTCCAACATGGATCTTTGGTTGCTTGTCCATTTTCTCAACTTAAAACCTGCGGCAGAAAGCAACAGGCAGGCTTCATCTCTTTTCCGGATGGCTTAGTCGATGGAATCAGTGCCACTTATTAAATCGTCAACATACTCGTACATTTCGTCGCAAATCATTTTGGCGCCTAGCTGGAATTGGCAGCAAGACTTTTAAGCACTCGGAGTGCCAAATAAGGTGCAAACGTCCCGAACGTCACAGTTTTCAATTTGAAGATGTTGAGTGGCTCGTACCAAACAATCAGCTGGTTGTATCGGTCCAGTTGATGCACACGTCTGTCAGTACATCTTTTCTATATTCACTGTGAGCGTAACGGTGTATGTCCTCCATCATAAGATAAGATCGACAATATCCGTCTGCAGTTTGGGACCTACCAGCAGTCGATCATTTAATGACGACCCGCCTGATGTTTTTGCCACTGCATCGAAGACTACCTTTAATTTTGTTCCATATGTCCGAGTGTGGCATATTCGGCAATGCATCGAGCGTAAGCTTCGTACAGAGATGAGCGGACCTTTTTATAGCGCCTTCCTTAGTTCTGCCCATCTTTGGATACTGTAAGTCTTTAAATGGCAACTGCACTTCGTATCGCCCATTAGAAATCCGCCTAGTGTGCGTAGCACAGTGTTCTTCGCAGACAACTTCCTCTTTGGTGTTTTGCCTTTGAAAGGGCGTCTCCTCGATTTCCCAGAATTTTTGTAATTAATGGCTTAAGTCAGTCAACTGTACGAAGCTACGTATGCGCTTTGGACTCTCAGCGGGAACTTTTCCGGAAGCAATCCAACCTATTACTGTCTTCTGTGCCAAGTGTGGATTGGGCTGTCTACTTCTGACAATGTCCGAAAGGAGAATTTCGACGAAAACGTCAGTTCCGAATAGCAGATCAACCGGTGCCGGTACGCCAAAGTCTGGATCTGCTAAATGTATTCCTTCTAAATGAGGCCATTTGCCTGGTACCATTCGTTGGGCCGGAAAAAGGCCAGTCAACGACTTGAAAACCGACGCCTTGAAAGCACCCTCATATGTCGAATTAAGAGATCTGAATTGAAGATCGACGTTGCTGTCTGAAGTGCCGCTGCTGACCAACCCCAACCTTGATACCTGGACAAAGGTTCGTTTTTCCTTTAATTTCAGTCGCTGCTTCAGAAATGAATGTAGCTTCTCGGCCTGGATCGATGAAGGCGCGTAGGCGTTGGAAGCTACCATCTGATCCCCTAACCTTTACTAAGGCTGTAGCGACCAAACTTCGGTTTTCGTACTTTTTCAGCGCGTGAAATCTGTTAAGCGTCGCACTAGTTGTCGAAAGTGCTTCCCCGGATTACTGAAACTCAGGCGCATTTGGATTAATGGCTACCTGGTATGCATGAGAACTTGTTGGCTGTTGTCGATGTGATTCGTTATTGCGTGTATTCTCGACCAATGGATTTTTGTTTGCATGCAGAAGCGAATGATGACCCTGGATTCAAAGAACTCCTATCTTGCTGCTCTACTACCTCCAACGTCCGAAAGCGCATCTTAAGAAATTCGGTAAGTTCCTCGTACGTCGGAAGCTCCTTTGTGCTGCCCAGTTTCTCCTCCCAAAGTTGCTGAATAGAACATGGAAGTTCTTGAAGCAGGATAAATATGACAATTGTGACCCACTTTTCCACCGGTAACTACAAATTCGTCAATGCACGGATGCATTCCTGGGAGGCATCCAACAGCTCCTTCAGTCCATCTCCGGATTCCGTCGCTAACGACGGCTGCCCGAAAAGAACTTTCAGCTGTACATCCACCAGCACACGCTTGTGGTCATAACGTGACGTAAGCAGCTCCCAAGCCTTATGGTAATAATCAGAATCAAGCTGAAGATGTTGGAGCAGATGTTCTGGTCCCTCTCTCAACGACGACTTTAAATAATGCTTCTCGATGTTGCTTAAGGAGTTTTTAGTATGCACCAAGGATTTAAATAGATCATGGGATGATCGCCACGTTGTCTACGAACCTGCAAACTTCTGCATGTCGATCTTCTGAAGCCGCTATTCATTTCCCGCTCTACATGCCGCTGTTGTGGGTAATGTACTTATACACATTGCTGGTGTTGTGGATGCCTTCTTACATTGTTCCAGTGCATCCATCAATTCTGCTTTATACTCCAGGGAAATGTCCGTCAGCTGCTCGTAGACCACTAGTAATTCCTCTTTTTTCAGAGTAGCTCCTAACTTCCCCCCTCCAACGATCGCCTGATGATAGGCTCTCACCACCTTGACGTAATCTTCAAGCAGTCAAGAGAGTTGGCTGGTAAGGTAATCTTGACCCTGTCGTTCTTTCGGAGCCTTTTGAAAATTTGTAAAATTTCTTACGATCTGGTTGAGCAGATCCTTCTGCAGCTAAGAAGTTCTTTAATGGCTACAGTTGCTGTTTGGTCCAGGCGAAGAAATTGCAGGTACTCGTATGTAATTATACAATGTATGTGTCTGATTTCGCGGCGCGAGAATGTTCGATTGAATGTACAGAAGTTAACTCTTGAAGAGGACGAAACAGAATGACCAGATATCTCAATACCTGTAAGGACTTGTTTTATAAAAAAAAACCCCGCCTAGTGTTCCGTGCGACATCTCTGTATTATGATTTACAAATTGTTTAAATTGTGAAGTCGCCACAGATCTTTACAAGTGCGGATTGAAAAGATTTCTTCTTCTACATAATAAATAAGAAATTAATTGTGTCGAAACAAATTATATATTCTGTTTTAAATTGGTCTACGAAATCTTGAGTAGTGTCTAGTGCTGGGTATTTCATTTCGTTCAAAGCTCTTTTAAGAAGTGATGCATTCTTAAGTGCGCAACATCGTCGATGGGCTTTTGCTTTTGTAGTAAGCTCAAGCTTGTACAATCAATTTCTTCCAGATCTGGGATAATATTGTTGATTTTATTTTCAAGAGTCTCTCCAATCCACGTTTTCTTTTCAGCTCCCTTCACATTAAGTATTACATTTGTATAGGTAAAATTATTCTTCAAAAACTGCTGTTAGAAGTGACAGAGCCACAGCACCAATCAAGATTGTGATGATTTCTTTACAACCAAAGTTCTTGCTTTCGGTATTTTGTTGGCAGCTTTTCAAATTCAAATGGTGTTTAAAGGATGAAATTTTCATATGCGTACATGTTAAAACTAATTGCCAGTTCTTTAATGATAAATTTATTATTAAATACTTTGAAACCTTGAACGTCAAAAGGTTTTAAGTTGTTTTGGTTATTTACATGTAAAAATGTGGTGAAAGGGAGTGAATGCGCGTTGATAGGAAAAAGGAGAATGCGTAAATTTTGTTTTAAATATTCAAATATTCGATCATGTATTGATACACAATATGCTGATGCATTCGCTGGAAAGTTCTTATGTGTCCGAATTTCAACTTCAATTGGAGCAAATCTTTTAAAATCATTCCTGATAATAGTGGCTGTGGATCACGCATATTACCGGATTGTAATGACCATCGCAGCTTCGGAATGCCATTTTAAAAACCTGACTACTGCCTTTTATTTTGAAAATATCTAATTTTGCAAAATCAGAGAGTTGTATGTGAGGAATCTTCCATGTATCATTTGTAACACCTAACTTTACCTTTTCCTTCACATCACTAGAATAAACAGCGTCCTGATCAGTTTTTGTCCATCCAGACTGGCCCTGTTAAACATATAAGTGCGTGCGCTTACCAGCAAACAAAAATAGCAGCATTATAAATGGGAGAGCGGATGAATTGTGTTTCTTCAACTTCTTGTGGTGTTTCAAAAAATAAGAATAAATAAAAACGAAAATGGTACAATCTTTTGAAGAGCTTACCAAGATACAAAAACATATTGGAAAGGAAATATGTACTCTTATTCATAACTACGGAAAGGATAGAGAAGAAGGTAAAACACCAGAGAAATTAAAGCACCACAGAAAATAGTTTGAAGATTTATGGTTCTATTTTGATTCCACTGACAGTGAAATAAGTGATGATTACGGACAAAAGGTCACTCATGAATATTTCGTAAAGGGATATTAAGAACAAAGAAAAAGGGTATAAAAGATTGGAAGACAACCTGCCAGAAGAAGCAGACCAAGAGCAGGAGGAGCCAAAAGCAGCACCACCATGAGCATCACCGGCCACATCAAGGAAAGGTTTCCAATTAGATTCAAAGTTATTACCGCCTGCATCACAACTAAAGCAGTATTTAATGTCATCAAGTTCTTTAGATGCAAGTACACCCTCAGCACAAAGAAGGTTTAATCTGCTTACAAGAATTTTCCAGACGTTGCATGCTTAGTTTGCGCAAATCTAATCCAAGGATGTTTGGAGTGAAGGCAAGATGCCTTCAACAAATGTTCGAGGAATACATTCCATAGGCTAGGGGACAACGCGTCAGAAAGTGATATCGAATTGTAGCGCAATTGAACTTAAGGTTGACAGAGATGCCTATAGATGTAAGCCCACCATCAAGCAACCCAAATGCAATACGAGTAATAGCCGCGTTTTATAGGCAGGTCAGTAGCCAGCTCAGCATTCAATACCAATAAAACAATTTAACTCATTCCAAACGTCATTTGACTTGTTGAATAAGCTTGCGATAGGGTTCGCAAAGTTGCGAATGTTTTTTTTAACTCGCATTTAGTTTATAGGCCTGAGCAAAGAGAATTCGCTTCGTAAAAGGCATGCGCGAAATTCTTTTTGTGCTGAAACTTAAGAATAAATCAACAACAGCAAGAAATTTGTTTAAATTTCAGAAAAAAGTTAAACTTAAACACGTACAAATTTAACATGAAAAGTATTTTTCTCTCTATTATTTTTTAGTTCGTGTAAAAACAAACACATAATTAAAATCACACTCCTTATCCTCATCGTGTGTTACTAGATTCAGGATCCCAACTCCATTTTATACTCGTAACAGCATCGCTTGTGCAGACACTGGGGTTATCCAAATATCAGTCGGAGACACCAATAAGCGGAATAGGCTCCGAAGCTCAGTTTACTACCTCCATCACCTTTGAGCTATGAACTTCAAGTTTCAAAATAAGCATCCAAGCCAATATTTTATCTATCACTATCAACCATGTTGCGAATTCGATTGCGTGAGCTGGGACATACCGCAATTCATTCAATAAGCCGATCCAGCATTTTTTTCGAATCAAATAATTAACATGTTGATTTGAGCGGAAATCTTTTTTGAGCTTCTTATTGGAGAAAAATTCAAAGTGGGGGCTCATCTACATACATTTCGAAATACGAAACTTGGTTGGATAGTTGCAGGAGGCTTCAATCGAAAAATACAAATGCCGCTTGCACGATCACCACCAAACCATTTCTTTCGTCTTTGGAGAAACTTGTTGTAAAATTCTGGGAGACAGAAAATCATGATACACCCATTAAACGCATAAGCGCGGAAGAATATAACTGCGAGGAGTTCTTTAAGAGCAGCACAACAATTTTGAATAATGGACAATTTCTGGTAAGTCTTTTTTTCAAAAAAAAACATAACTTCCAAAGGTGAATCTCATGAAATAGCACAAAAATGATTCCTGTCGTTAGAAAGAAGGCTTGAAAGAGAACCCAAACTTCAAAGTTTTTATACCGAATTTATAGAAAAATACGAGTTGTTGGGCCAGATGAGTCCAGCTTATTACATTGAAGTTCAACAATTTAATTATTTTATTCCCCATCACGCAGTAATTAAACCAGAGAGCGTTTCTCCAATCCTTCGCGTTGTATTTGACTGCTCAGCTAAAACAACTTATGGAATTTATCTTAATGACGTTGTAAGCGTCATACCAACAGTCCAACCTGACCTATTTTCAATTGTTGTTAATTTTAGAATGGAAAAATATGAATTCACTGCAGACATCCGCAAGATGTATGGTCAGGTTTTGGTAAGACCGGAGGACCGAGCGTTCGAGTTGATTCTCTGGTGATCTCAGCGGAATTAACCACTGAAAACCTATAAGCTAAGCACGTTGACGTATCAGTCAGCGTCTGTGCCTTTTTAAGCAACAAGATGCCTTGCGAAAATTGCCGACGACAATCAAAGGGAACACAAGAGGGCATCGGAAGGTATTAAGATATAGAATCAGATATACGTCGACGATATTCTGGCAGGACCAGAAACAATGTCTGAAGCGAGGAGATTGCTTGAGGAAATCACCAGTTTATTACGACAAGTAATTTTGAATTAAGAAAATTTTGCCCATATATTCTAAGAAATATTCCTGAGCAACATAAAGAAAGATTGGTGAAGATTCACCAGTCAGAAATTATCGGAACTTTAGTGTTGATCTGGGATCCAATTCACCTAAACGGGCAATAACAGTTCAAGTAAAGGCGTTAATGCATTCCCCGCTATCATCTGATCCTAATGATCTGTATGCTCTTACTCCAGGTCATTTCCTGATAGGAGCTCCATCCTGAACTGGATGTTACTCATTACTGACAAGAATATAGGTAGTCTAATTAAATATTGACAAATACAGCATGTGCAACAATCTTTTTGGAGAAGGTGGTCTAGTGAGTATTTGCATCTTCTGCAACAACGAAGTAAATGGAAAACTGAATCACAAAATTTAACTCCAAACACTCTTGTTCTGTTTAAGAAAGCCAATACACCACCAGCTAAATGGCAACGAGTGGTAGAAGTAATCAGAGGCAAGGATGGATTGATTGGAGTGCCCAACATCAAAACACAAAAAGGAATACTTCAACGTACCATTCGCAACTAGTGTCCTTTACCGAAAGAAGACCCATATAAATCAACGACTCCATCTGAAACACAACATCATTAAAAGAAAGGGTAAGATAGTAAAATCGAAAAGGACGAAGGGAACTTTACTGGCTACGATAACTTTAGCTTTAATGGTTATACCTGCTTCTTCGACCTTTACAGATAACAGCCTAGTTGTAAGCAAGCTAGACTATGCAGTTGGCACTTATTTTGAAGATATTGGAAATCTTTGGATTTTTAAAATTTTTTGGAGTGTTTATGTTTACTACAATCAAACAAACTATTAGCTTGAGCTCAATGAACTTAAATCTTCCCTAAATATGTTTTTCATAGCTTTAGTAACATCAACAGCATTTTCGGTTTTTAGAGGAATAACCTAAGCAAATTCCGAAAAAGCATGAACGTCAAAAGGAAACGTTAGCCTCTATTGTTAAATGGATGAAAATTTTCCCAATACATCTAAATCCGCTTGCCAAAGATCATCTATTCCCTTAGTTATTACTCTTCGACGATTGAAATCTTTACGAGCCTGTCTATGAAGCTCAATGGCTATTTTTCCATTTTTCATTTTTTGTTTACAAGTATTGTTGGATTCTTTTGACCACTTGATTATAGATAATTTTAAATTCTCTCAATATTTTCTTTTAAGCTTTCAATTTCTGTATTCAAACTGTGTATTCCCTTATCAAAAGCTTCTTGGCTTACTTTTAATCATTTACGGATATACCATAACTCACAGATTTGATCAAATGACGAAACCGCAATTTTATATTTAAAAATTTTATTGTTAATCTTCATATTAAACGTCAATTTCTTTTGCACTGTTTTGGGAGAAAAACAGATACATAATTAGTTAGCATACCTTATGAAATCTGAAAAAAAAGGAGAATAAAACCAAGTAAACATTTGATCAGTTATGAGTTTTATAGTTTCTTTTACAATTAATATTTGGTGTGCCCTCCTATGGCATATTATTTGCTAAGTTTTTGGACGTTTCCTGGGAAATGTTTTCACATTCTACTTCAACTCGGCTGTATAATACTTAAAGATTTTTTGCGGGGGTTCAATGACTTCCAAGCCTCTGTTTGAGGTGCTGCCATAAGTGCTCAATGGGATTGAGGTCAGGAGATTGTGGTGGTCAGTCTAAAATCTCAATCCCATGACTTTCAAGCTACAATGATGTTATTCTAGCCGTTCGTTTTGGATTATTGTAATGTTGGAAGATGATGTCCGAGGAATTTCTTGACCATTTCTGAAGACTCCCATTTAAGCTATTGTTTATAATACCAATGCAGTCTTATGCCGTCATTCTTCCAAGAATCCTCTGAAAAAGTCTAACTCCTTGAGTGGTCATACAGCCCCAGAGTATTAGGCTTACTTTTCCCAGACTTTTTCGGTGAATGCCTTGTATTTCCTGCCGAAAATTCGGCGAAGTTTCCTGTGACGCGCTGTTAGCAATGGCTTCTTTACTTTAGCCCGCCCTTTTAAGCCAGCTTTGCTTAAAATACTTCTCACAGTTTCTGTGCTAGCAGACACGTTATCGTCTTGCAAAAGTAACTTTTGCATGGAAATACCGTTTTTTTTGGGAAGAAGTTTAAAGCAATGGCTTTGGCGCCGACTTCACCTCTCTTACGCATTCTAGTTGGAATTGTTTTCTGTAATTGCTTACTGTCCCATCTGAAATTTCTCAGTTTCGCGATGGGATTGCCCTTGCAACAACAAGTTTTAGATTTCGGACAAAACACTGCTGCAAATTATCTTCATAGAGAATGGTGGCGTTTTCTAATTGTCAAGTAAAAACTACTGCTAAATTATGAAAAAAAACAGTACATGTAGGTTTTGTCGGCTTCACATTTGATTGGAAATCAATAATTTTCATATTTAATTCAAAAAATTTCATAACTTCCATGCTGTTAAAAATTAAAATGCTGAACTCACAAAACTGATCAAATTAATTTTTTACTAATTTTCACTTCTGCACTCATTAATAATTGCTGACAACTCGCTTTAAATGCATAGCACTAAAGAAAGTGTTCTCCAAAACGATGCATATTCCTTAAGATAACTGTTCCATTCTGCCGAAAAAAAGCCGTTAGTTTGCTTTCTTACCAACATTTGATTTGTTGTATTTACATATGTATTTCACTGGCGAGGGGTCCATGTAACTCAATTCCTACCCGGTTACCTTTTCAAATTCTACTTTGCAACAATGTATCAATATAATAAGCAACATGAATTTTAATATTTGCATATAAACATAATATTTGTGTGTTTCCTATACCTGCACACGCAAGCGACAAATTCTACCAACCCACAAGCCAACAACCTGCTAGTCCTCCGCTTTCATATCGTTCTACTGCTCTTCATCATTGCATGCCCATTGTCCAACATCACATACTCCATAGCCCATAAGAAAGCCAAACGCAAAGCGATCGCAAAACAAAGCATAGTAACCCGAAAAATGTCGGGTTATAAAATATCTGACTGGTTAGAACAAATTGGTTTTCGATCCATGTTTTCCGTTTATCGTTCACTGTGTTTGACTCCTCTTTTTTTAACACATGCTTTCTTATGCAAATAAAAAAATAACCCGCTTTTCTTCGACATATTTGGTGAACTTTGTATGTACCCCTTAGATTATTTCTGTTTGAAAAATTCAGTTATGGAGCAGATTGTAATTATGGTTGTTAAAAGTGTGAAAAGTTTAAATTGTGATTTTTCAGTTAGATTCAGTTAATTTCAAATAATTATTAGGAGAAAATACTCTTAGCATTATTAACTGTAAATTGTTGTTCGGTAGATTTACCTTTGGAGAAAGAAAATGATTTTTGTAAGTTGAATTTTCTTTAAAAAAAAAGTTGTGGAGATAGGACGCTCTCTCCTTCTATGAAAATGGATTATATGAGCAAGGATGGTTTGGTTTCGCATTTCAATGCACCCGTATACCAAAAATATACTTGGTTGACTGGTAGTTGTAAACTTAACAAAATGTTTTCTTTTCCTTGTCTTCTTCCCCTAGTACGGGCTACGCCGACACAAAAAATTTAGTCAATTCAGCGAGAAACATGTCAAAACGGAAAAACTTACTCGTAGCTGTTTATCTTTGCACGAATTCGGCACTAATCGTATTGGAACCTCCTTAGGTAATTCCTTTGTAGCTCACAACAAAAAATTATATATGCGATTTGCAATACACAATATCATTTCAGAACGCGTTTGCAGGTGCATACTTTTTCCGACTTACCATTTTAAGTTTTCCAAGCCACGCCACGCCACGCCACGCCACTGATATATATATATATATATATATATATATTTGTAAGGATTTTCTTAAATCTTCCATATCATTTTTAAGGATGTTCTTGGTAATCGAAAATTCTTTTTGAATTTTAAGAGCTAAATGATCTACTCGTATATCCTCTCTAACGCATTTTCTTGAAACTTGTTGCGGTAAATTTTCCCGCAACAAGGTTTACCCTCTTCCCTGTTCTTGTCCCTCCGTTCCCTCTTTCTTTGAGTGGGAAGACCGAGCACTGGCGGAGGTGGAGGGCAGCCATGGTCCCATCAGCCAGTAGCCCACCGACAACAGGCCTCGGAAAGGACCCACATAGGTTTACGGGCGGTTATCCTCAGAGGAGGACGATGTGGTTCGGTCGGTGAAGCCCTAAGGACGGTAGGGAGACTCACGACGAACCAGGAGACCAGGGTGCGTCAGGAGGTCCACCAAGATCACCGTTGGCGGGGCCCGTAGGCTAGACGGGAGACTCGCAACGGGCAGCATCAGACAGGTCGTCTGAAAGTCGTCGACGGGTGGGGACGGACTGTCCTTTCTAGCCAGACACCCCACACGATGATGACGGGTGGGGGAGAAAGCCAAGTTTTGCAAAGGCTTTGGGATTACCGGCATCACATCTTGTAATGGATGCTCACACAAAAATGTTGAAGGGGGAAGAGATGACGATCTCTTTCATAGCTATACCCCCAACGAGGTAGCTACGGAGGAGCGACGGTGGTGTGCAGGCGGACGGCCAGTATAATAGACACATCCCAACGTCGTATTATCTTTCAAAGTCAGGTTCGATGGGTGAAGGGACGACGACCCCTTTGATGGAGCACCAAGGGAGCAGCAGAGGCTGTAGGCGGACGGCCAAGCTACGAGGCAGCCTCCAACGAGGGAGTACACAAATATAAACATAAATAATAACAACAATAACATCAAGATAATAAATAACAATAATATCTAAGAATAAACAACAACAATATCAACATATAAACAACAATAACAAAACAACGATAACAAAAAGCATAACAACATACCAGGCGGGCAGAAAGGCCCACAACATAAACAAACATAGAGTAAACGAAAACAAAGCTAAAGAAAAAAAATAATAATTTTGTGAGGAATGACCCGCTATTGGTCAGTCGCCCCATTCCCCCCAATCTGAACGCCGATCCACCGGAGTAAGTAGGGACCCGGGGTAATATAGCACAGAGGCACATATACTTAGCTTTGTTTGGGGTGGCGATTTAGAGAATAGCTAGACACAACCTTCCTCCTTCGTCCCAACACTCCATCGACCTTTGATCATACTTTCATTCTCCTTCGCGTTTGATGTTGTTTTGCAATTTTTTTAGTTCGATGGGGGATAATTAACCGGGGATCAGCAATGAGAGAAACATTGCTTCTCGCAATTTTCCATGTAATTCCATTGTCTAGGGCAATAGCTAGACATAGTTAGGATCCACAAGCTCTCATAAACTCGCTCAGTGGAGCTCCCAGTTATCACTGGAAGCGGGAGAGAACTCAGCGTCTGAGGAGTTTAGAATGAGAGTGTACAATTGGAAACAATTGGAATGTGTGAGAGAGCTAGTTGGACACGGGAGCACACACTAGCAAAGTTTGCGAGTTGTGTAGCTGGAAACCCCGTTGTTGGGTTCACTAAAGCCAAATGAATGTGTGTGTGAGTGAGTGTAAGAATGCGTGTGAGAATCTGTCGAGAGCTTGTGGAAAGGAAAAGATCTGGAAGTCACTTTTGTGACTACCAGCAAATTCCGAGGGTCAGCGAGAGTTTTTTTCTTTGTGCGAATAAATGTTTTGTCAAATTGCGAAAAGCGATTTGGCAAAAAAAAACAAAAAAGTAGAGTAAAGTAGATTTTAAGAAAATCGTAGAATAGAATCGCGAGTTGTGAGATAGTTCATCCTGGTGGGAAGAGGAAAAAGCGAGGAAAAAGGGAGGATAAGGAGAAGGGAAGTGGATTGAAATAAGAAAAGGATTTGCAGGACGGAGAAGGGGCAGAACTACCAGGAACCAAGTTTAGAATTGTGCAAAGTAAATTATAGTGCAGTAGCAATTCGTTTCTCTTTGCAAAGTGAAAACTGAGACTCCGGTAGGCCGCGCGTGGGTGAAAATCTCGAGATTAGACGAGACACGTGACCCATTAAGTTTTTCGTCGTTGTACGTTCGGGACTTTTTTTAAATAGCGGGTCACTCTATCTACGAGTGTGCCGTTAATTTTTGTTTGTTTTCAATAAATCGTGGAGCTCCAACGAAGCTTTATAACGTGGTAAAACATTGTTTTTTTTTCCTTTTTTATCGTGTTTCTTTTCGGGGAAGATTTTCCTTTCTTTGTTTTCCGTTCGGTATTTTTTTTTCTTTCTTTCGTTTTGGTTCCAAGGGAAAAATCACGTGGAGCTCAACTTCGGTTTTTTTGTGATCTTGTTGCCCAGGTCTAGCTGCCATCAAAGCGCTACCTGAAGGTGAATCGAACCCGGGCTGGAACAGTTGGTTCCAAGGTTATTTTTGATTCGGGGCAACTGTGATTGTTGCCGGGAATCGATCATAACAATTGTCGCCCAACGTGGGGCTTTTCATTTAAATTTATTTTGACCGTTTTTTTTTTGTGGATTTCGATTTATCTTTGTTTTCCGGGGATTTTTTAATTTGTTTACATTTGGGCACTTTCAACTTGTTTTGGCGAAATTTTTGTATTTGGTTCTCGTTAGGGAAGTAGTTGTTTGCTTGTGTTTTGTTGTAGGAATTTGTGATACTTTTGTGCTTTTTTTTGGGCAACAAGTGCAACAAGTGCAACAGTGCAAGGTGTAACAGCCTCAGAAAGATTAAGGAATTAGAAAGAAAGCAAGAAGTACCTGTGGGATAAGGAGAGTATAAGCGGTATTAGGATTCGCAATCCTGGGCAAGTACCAGGTCTCCAAGTAGGTGTCTTTTGTTTTCTATTTTCCTCTGACGGGCTTTCTTTTTAATTTTTTTTTTATTGATTCTGGCACTGTGTTGTTACAAATAAATATATACAGTATACATAAATAAAGATACATATTAAAACATTTAAACACATACCTTAATACATACATACAGATATACATATTTATATATAAATATGCATACAAAGATATACATATATATCAAACAGTTTAAATTCAAAATTTTTTATTTATTCTTTTAATTTGAATTCTTAATATTGTAGGGTTCGAAATGATAAAACGTTATGCTGTTTCAAAACACTCTATTTATTATTATTTAAATACAACTTTCAATTAATTCACAAACAATTTCACTACTATTCAAATCTCACATCTCTTATCTTTCACTTAGTAAGACTTGCCTCCTTTTCTATCGCTTTCCAAAAATCAACTTATCGTCCGCAGTTTCTCATCCTGTATTTATACCTCATTTGTCGGGTTCTAGTTCTTTCTGGTAACTTCTGGTTTGAAACTGAACTCTCCAAGGTGGAGAGTTTGTATGTTCCTAAAGTTATGCAACACTGGATAATTGATTTAATCACATATATACCACAATATCCCCCTCTTAAACTTGTTCGTCTCGAACAAACTCTTCGACATTCTGCCCAATATAGCGATATATTCGATCCACGTGAACAACTTTCATCTTGCCTCTTCCTCGTTGAAAGCGATAGACAACATCGTTGATGCGTTTTACGACTTTATATGGTCCTTCCCAGTCTTGCTGTAATTTGGGTGATACGCATTTCCGTCTATGAGGGTTATATAGAAACACTAGATCTCCTTCCTGGAATCCCGTTGTGGTCGCCTTGACATCATACCTCGTCTTCATGCGGTCACTGGCTATATTGATCTTATCCCTGGTTCTTTGGTGCACGTCCCTTATAATCTGCCTGAGGTCTGCGACATAGTCGTCTTTATTTCTGTTCTCTTCAGACGACGGTGATCCAAACATCAATTCACTAGGTAACAGGACTGTTCGACCGAAAAGGATTTCCGATGGAGTGTGACCTGTGGTGTTGTGTACTGCACTCCGATAGGCTAATGGAAACATTGGAATTTGCCTATCCCAATCGCATTGCTTGTCACCAACGACTTTTGATAGGTGTTCATTCAAGGTTCTGTTGAAGCGTTCCACCATCCCGTCCGATTGTGGGTGGAGCGGTTGTTGTTCTCGTCTTTTTGATACCCAGTAACTCGCACACCCCTTGGAAAATCTTGGACTCGAAGTTGCGCCCTTGATCCGAGTGCAATTCCATCGGTACGCCGAACCTGCTCACCCAGTTGTAAACGATCTGCTCAATCACGGTTTTGGCTTCTTAGTTAGGGATAGCAAAAGCCTCAGGCCACTTACTGAAGTAATCCATAACAACAAGACTGTAGCGATTTCCATTTTGGGTTTCAGGAAACGGTCCTGCAGTGTCGAATGCGATTCTCTCGAATGGCGCTCCAACGTTGTATTGCTGCATTCTGCCGTGAGTCTTAAAACTCGGGCCTTTACTGGCGGCGCAGGTGACACACTTTCTGCACCAATTTTCGACATCATCCTTTGCGTGCACCCAATCAAAACGTTGTCGCACCTTTTCTAACGTCCTATTCACTCCCAAGTGGCCTCCGGATACTCCATCGTGCAGTTCCCTTAACACGTCACTGACTCCCGACCTTGGCACAACGACTTTCCATCCGAGCTTTCCCACCTTCGCTTCAAAACACCATCTTGAACATGAAGCGAGTCCCACTGCGCCCAGTATGCCTTTAGTTCGGGAATTTTATTGGGTATTTCCTGCCAATCTGGTTTTTCTTCGTGTTCTTTCCAAGCGAGTATTAGCTCGATATCCGGATCCTCTTTTTGGGCGTTTCGCATTTCACTTTTATTCCAACCGTCAGTGGGCTCAGCTCTTAGTCGTTGAGTGGATACCGCATCTTTTTCTTCTTGTCGTGCGCAATGTTTGCAATCAGATTTGCAAGGTCGCCGGGACAGAGCATCTGATTAGAGATTTTTAAATTGCAGCAACCACTTCAGAGACGCATGGTCTGTGCGAAGAATGAATTTTCGTCCGTACAGGTACTTATGGAAATGCTTTGTTGCCAAGACCAAAGCAAGGAGTTCCCGCCTGGTAACTCAGTAGTTCCTTTCCGGCTTAGAGAGCACCTTACTAAAATAGGAAACTACTTTTTCTTGTCCGTCAGCCATCTGCGAAAGGACAGCTCCAATTACGACGTTACTGGCATCTGCATCCACAATAAATGTTTTTCCTGGAGTAGGGTACGCTAGTACAGGGGCCTCACATAGTTGTTGTTTGAGAGTTTTGAAGCTTCTTTCGCATTCACTTGACTACTAGAATTGTTTTCCCTTTTCTGTTAGTTGATGCAAACTCTTTGCGATCCCAGAAAAATTCTTCACAAACCGCCTGTAGTAGGTAGCGAGTTTCATAAAGCTTCTCAGTTGGTGTTTGTCTCTTGGGACTGGCCAATTTTTCACCGCTTCGATCTTTTCTGGGTCTGTCCTTACCCCTTCGGATGAGATGATGTGTCCCAAATATTTGACATCTGGCCTAAAGAGATGACACTTCTTCGAGTTTAGCTTTAGCTGTGCACTTCGTAGTCTTTGGAACACATCCTAAAGTTATCTCGATGTTTTTTTTTAAAATTTTGCCGACCACGATAACATCGCCCAGGTAGACCAAAGAGGTTTTCCATGTTAGTCCCAGCAAAACGCGTTCTATTAGACGCTCAAAGTTTGCCGGAGCATCGCACAACCCGAATGACATTACTGTGAATTGCCAAAGCCCGTTTCCTGCGGTGAAGGCTGTCTTCTCACGGTCCTCCGGATGGATCTGTACTTGCCAGTAGCCACTCTTCAGATCAAGTGCGCAGAACCATTGCACTCCTGACAGTGTGTCCAGTGTGTCGTCAATCCCTGGCAAGGGGTAGATATCCTTCTTGGTGACATTATTTAGCTGGCGATAATCTACGCAGAATCTATTGGTGCCGTCTTTCTTCTTGACCAGTACAACGGGTAGTGCCCATGGACTCTTAGAGCCTTCAATCATCCCTTGATTTTCCATAGTCGAAACCATTTCTGCAACCTCCGTCTGCCTAGCTAATGGTAAACGCCTAGAAGGTTGACGTATGGGTCTTGCATCTCCAGTGTCTATTCGGTGTTGTACCAACTGTGTGCTGCCATATTCGCCATCCCGCGAGGCAAATACGTCTGCAAATTCCTTAATTAGTTCCTCTGCCATCGCTCGTTGCTCCTGGTTCAGCTCGGTTTGCCTGAGTATAGTTCTTTTCAACTCGGCTGTGCTACTTGAGGGCAAAAATATAGCAGCATTCTCCTTTGACAACTTGGTGACAGCAGTTATCGGTAGGCACGCTCCGATCGATTGTCCTTGCTTTAGTTTGATACTCTTATTTCCCACATTTAAGATTCTTACTGGGACCATTTTGCCTTTCGGATCAACGAGCATCCTTCCCACGACGTAATTCTAATAATGATTTTTAGAGTCCGGCTCAATCAAATAGAATCGATGGCTCCCAAGATCACCTTCCAGCTTCGCCCAAATAAGTGTCTCTGCGGAAGGTGGTAAGATCCCGTCCTTGCTGTCTACTGTCCTAAGGCATGCGGCATTCTCATTCCCGTACACCATCGGAATTTCGACGTTCCTGTACTTAAGTACTTGAGTTCCGATATCGAGCACTACATTATGCGCCTTCATAAAATCATTTCAAATGATGCACTTGTCGCATATATCGGCCACTAGGAATACGTGGGTGAATGTTAGTCCTGCCAGATTGATCGTAAGAACAACCTCTCCATACACCTCTGCCGACCCTCCTGTTGCTGTTTTCACGCAGTAGCTACTGGTATTGTGCAGCCATGAATCATGAGCGATATCCCTTCTTATAATGGAGACAGTGGCACCGGTGTCAATGGTAGCCACGCATTTATTCTGGCCAATGTGGGCTTCCACTATAAGACTCTTGTTACTTCTTTTTGTTTGGGAGACTTGGATTTTGATCCAGGGGCGTCAATTCCAGAAACCAACTTCTGCCCCTCTAAGTTCGTTCTTATATGTTTCCGCCTATTGACTGGATGTTGCGCTGCTTGCAGGACAGATGTTATTTCTGCCAGATGCCTCTTCGTTACGCCTCCTAGCAGCGCATTGTGGACAACTGCGTTGTTTCAGTGCAGACCTGCACTCACGCTGCAGATGTCCTATTTTGTTGCAGTTCCAACAACGGACTTGTCCTCCAGGCACACTGTTTCGCTCCACGACGTCTGCTCGTTAGCAGGAGCAATCCACGGCTGTCACTTCTCTCACGCGGTGGATTCCTTGAGATGCTTGGTCGGCAGCTTTCATCGTCAGGGCAAATGCTAGGGCCTCAGTGAGGGTTCATTTTCCAGCCATTCTTACAGCCATTTGCAACTGCCTATCTTCAATCGCTTGTGTAAACGCCTCTATAGCCATTTCGTTGATAAGGTCTTCTCCGGCATTAGGATAAGATAAATGCGCCAACCGTTCGATATCGGCCTGCATCTGCTGAAGTGTTTCCCCCCTCTTCTGGACTCTGCTGCGCAGTTGAACTCTGTATACTTGCTGCATATGGTCATCTCCGAAGCGCTTTAACCAAAGCGTCGTAGTTGAGTAGTTTATCTTGTGAGATAGTTTGCAGCAATTCCGCAGCTGTTCCTCTCAGCGTGAGCGCAATCGACTTTTCTCCGTCGTCCCAAATCTTCAAATTGTCTTCTATATATTGGCCACGATGTTTGGCCATCAAAAACAGGCGGTTTCATCTCTTTCCTACTAGACCAGTCTGTAGAAATTTCTCGGACCTTCTGTTTCTTCACTCTCTCTAGTTCTTTGGCAAGATTCTCAATATTATTTTCAAACTTCCCGAACTGTTCCTCGACTTTCACGAGCTGTTCCTGGAATTCGGTTCCAACCTTTGCGAGTTTTGCCTCGTGCATATTTAATTTTTGATCGATTATTTTGAATTTCGCTTCTAGAGAATTCTTGAACTCTTTAACAGTGTCTTTCTGCGCGGCAACAATGGAATTCTTCTGTTCTTCAAACTTAGAATCCATACTTCTCCTTTGTTCTTCTGCGGAATTCTTCTGCTCTTCAATTCTTCAAACTTAGAATCCATACTTCTCCTTTGTTCTTCTAAAGAATTCTTCTGTTCTTCAAATTTAGAATTCAATCCAAGGAGTAATTCTATCATAACGGCCATGTCAACTCCTGTGCTCACATGTTCTTCTTCTACGTCGAACAAAATGGATTTCGGATCCATAAAGGTATTCGTGGCAGTTATTCAAAACATGCTTTGGAGGCTTTCGGAACCGCTAACGGTGCGGCGAAAGCTTGCCATAATTCAAAGAAACCTGGCCCCCTTTTACCAGCAACAACTTGGGCTGGCAGACCCGAAGTGTGTTGCAGATTTGGTAAGATTGGGTCGAAGGTTGGAGACGGTGCGGGCCAACGTGGAAACGTTTGCTCCGCCACCGAATACGAGGTCGCGTTGGTTGATGGAGCCGGATTTGGTTTACGTTAACGTGGAAGAACCACAAGTTTCGGTTGTCAGGGAGGACAGCCAATCGCGTGCACCCATCCGGCGTTTTAACTGAAATGGCGAAGGCCATTTTTCTACGATTTGTTCAGCTCCTGGGCGCTGCTACGGGTGTGGAGTGCAAGGAGTGACACGGTGCCGATGTCGACGTTGCAATAACACGTCGGGAATGCGCAACGGACTTCCGGGTCAGCAGGACAGGAGCGCCGGCGCAAGTAGGGAGTAGGTCACCTGCTGGAGATCGGTCGGGGAACTCAGTAGTTAATTTAGGTTTTAGCTTGGAGTCAAACGGGAGAGATAGGCGTCCATATGTAGGAGTTAGTATCTATGGAATAGGGATGTTAGGTCTTTTAGATAGTGGCGCTTCTCGCACCATAATAGGGCGTGAAGGGTGGTAAATAATTAAGGATTTAGGGCTTAGGTTAGGAAAAAATGAAGTCAGGTCCGTCGCTTTAGCTGACGGAAAAAGTATAGATGTCGTGTTATATCTCTATCAATTGAGGTACAAAGTCGGTCCGTTTATATAGAATGTCTCGTTATCCCAGCGATCCCACACACCGTGGTCCTTGGTGCAGATTTTTAGGCACTATCGGGAATCGTCCCGGATTTAAGATCACGAGTGTGGAGCTTCTCGAGCCAACAGTCGGTTGCCTCGATTACCGCTATTCGCGAGATCTCCGAGCTGGACGTCGCCGAAGCTGAGCAGTTAGAAGCTTTGGGCGACGGTGTATTAAAGTCAATGCCCGAGGGATTGGGGTGTACTCATTTGGTATAACACAAGATTAGGACGTCGGCTGAACCTATTAAACAGCGCTATTACCCTGTATCGCCTGCGATGCAAAAGCATATTGATAATGAGCTAAACGAGATGTTGGAGGCGGGTGTTGTTGAGAAATCGAACAGTCCGTGGGCATCTCCAATAGTCCTTATCAAGAAGAAAGATGGGTCATTTAGGTTCTGCGTCGACTTTAGGGAATTGAATAGGGTTACAGATAGAGATGCTTATCCATTACCATTTATACGAGTAGCAACGACATTGGATAAGCTTAGGGACGCCAAGTATTGGACGTCATTAGACATAAAGTCAGCCAACTGGCAGATCCCCATGGAGGAGAGATCGCGCCCACACACAGCCTTCACGGTACCAAATAGAGGTCTATTCCAGTTTAAGCGAATGCCTTTCGGGTTACACAATGCGCCTGCTACGTGGCAGAGATTTATAGATAGCATATTAGGTGCTGATCTAGAGCCACACGTATTTATGTACCTGGACGGTATTATTATCGTCACAAATACATTCAACCAACACCTTAAGATACTGGAGTAGGTCTTTAAACGATTGTGTGAGGCAGGGTTAAAAGTTAGTCGGGAAAAATGTAACTTTTGTAGGCCGTCTTTAAAATATTAAGGTTATATAATAGATAGCATGGTTAGGATTCCCGCACCGAGAAAGGTGAAGGAAATTAGGAGTTTAATAGGGACAGTCTCTGGTGCAGACGCTTCGTACCAAACTTAGCCATTTTAGTTAGGCCTTTAACAAACTTGTTAAAGAAAAATAGAAGATTTATAACGGCGGAAGAGTACGAGGAAAGCTTTAGGAAGGCGAAGGAATGTCTATTCACGGCGCCCATTTTGACGTATCCAGACTTCGAAAGGTCGTTCGTAATTCAGACGGATGCCTCGAATTATGGAATAGGTGCCGTATTATCGCAGGAGTTTGATGATGGTGAGAAGGTTATTTGTTATCTTAGTAGGTCCCTTCAGAGAAGTGAAAGGAACTACTCTACCACAGAGAAGGAATGCTTGGCTGTCCTGTGGGCGATTGAGAAGTTACGACCATACATCGAAGGGGTTCGGCTTACGGTCGTAACTGATCATTATTCGCTGGTGTGGCTGAGCAACCTTAGGGAACCGCAAGGGAGATTAGGTCGATGGGCAGTAAGGTTGCAGCAGTTTGATTTTCAGATAATCCACCGAAAGGGGAAAGAGCATGTAGTTCCCGACATGCTTTCGCGAGGTGTCCCGGAGTTGGCTGGGATCTCAGAAGTGGATCAGGACCCCTGGATTAGGAAGATGATTGCGGCAATAGAAGCTAACCCGTTAGCCTACCCCTTCTGGAGAGTAGAGGGGGGCAAACTCTTCATGTTTGTTAAAGCTAGGAACGTAGTAGTATATGATGATAACGATAACGAGTGGAAACAAGTAGTAGGAAAGCAATGTAGATTATGGATCTCACAAGCGTGCCATGATAACCCATTAGCGGGACACATGGGCTTCCGCAAAACGTTTGCGAAAATAGGAGCTAAGTACTACTGGCCGAAGATGCGGTCAGAAGTCACAAAATACGTAAGGAATTGTAGAGTTTGCCAACAAGTTAAGCCGGTGAACGAGCGACCCTCTGGTCTGATGGTCGAGATGGTAGGTGTGTCAAGGTGTCGGGGAATGGTTTGTGTAGATCTGGTAGGCCCACTTCCCAAGTCCACTCGGGGTTATAGTTATATCTTGACGGTTGTTGACTACTTTTCGAAATTCCCCTTGTTGTTTCCTCTACCTTCGGCAACTGCGAAAGCAGTTTGTAGGGAACTAGAGGAAAAGGTTTTTTTCATTTCGGCGTACTCAAGGTTGTCGTCTGTGATAACGGTCCTCAGTTTAGGGGGAAGGAACTCAAGGCTCTCTGTGACTCTTACGAGTCAAAAATTAGTTTTACGGCCTATTATCACCCGCAGGCGAATCCTGCGGAGAGGATAAACTCTGAAAATCACCGTGGGTTACACCACCTTTGCGCTGATGGCCTCATATATAGTTAGGTTTCTATTAATTAACTTGCATTAATCGGCCACCTGTACGAATTTTTGGTGTACTACTTACTATCAAGGAATAATTTTTTTATTATCTTCTTATACTTGAATGCTCTAGTTCCTTTAATTCGCTCAATTTCATCATATTAACCTATATGTACACTTGTTTTTATTAGCATTTTCTTGTATATTTTTAAATCATTGGCTGTATGATTTTTAGGTGTTTTGTGAAATATTAATTCATAGAGTTCAGGTGTAAAAGACCAACGGTTATCAGCAATCAAAATCTAATTTGATCAAAGCCTAATTGTGCTTTTACCAAACTTTCATTTAGAGTTGTGGATTTTATATGTTCCATATAACAAATCAACAATAATTGATTGTTAAGGCGAAAATCTGTTAGTTCAAGAAATTATTATCCGAGATTGCTCCATCATCATAAGTTGATATTCCTGCAAGGGACGATTTCCTTTTTGCAACCGAAAATTTCCACTTAAATTGAAGGGGAAACTCTACACCACGGTTGTTAGACCAGCTATTATGTACGGGTCTCAGTGCTGGACAATGTTCGAAGCGTTTAAAAACAAAATGACAGCGGAAATGAAAATGTTGAGGATGTTTAGAGGAGTCACTAAACGTGATTACATTAGGTCTACGCGTATAAGAGGAAGTCTACATATAAAGAATTCGGTAACCGAACAGCTTTCGGCGAATAGAATAAGCTGGTATTGCCACGTTCAAAGAAGATCTGCAGAAAATCCGGTTAAAAAGGAACTTTCAACTACGGTCACTCCAACTGTAAGAAAGCGAGGTCGGAAAAGGAATTCCTGAATTTCTCAGATGACAAATGCGCAACAACGCGCTTACCACTGAAGCGATCCAGGACCGACCAGCATGTAGACGCGTTCTGCGGTCTGCGACATTAGCCAACCCCATAAGTGGAGCGGCAGCGATGCTGTCAAAATGGGAAATGGAAATGGAAGGAATACTTGTTTAAGTTTCAAAATAAATTTGACTTATTTACCATTATCAGTATTTCGTGTTGACTTTTCAACTAATGTCTTAAGAGGTCCGGTTAATGGTTTAAAAGTGTTTCCAATAGACGCATCTGTTTCCTGCATCTTTATACATTTAAACTTTTTTTCCTAATATATTTCTGTAGCAATAGTTGAAAGAAAAGAACAACAAATGCGAGCGTGATAATCCGTTTAATGAGTGCCGCTTCTGAATTGGCAGATCTTTTATACACTTGTAATGTACAAAAATAAGTGAGAGTTCTCAGGCCGTTCACCTGATCGAATGATCGAACACACATAGGCGATTGCAGCTAGTTAACTGAGTTACAATATATCTCCAATATACAAAACTCTTGTGCACAAAAATGCTCATCTCAAATTTCCCTACAGTTCGACCATCCTGACCAAGTAATCGCCCTGTTCGCTCCTAAAATGTGCTAAAGTAGCACCCTTTTCCGCACTCATGTAAATATGAAATGTGATTTGAATAATTGCCAATTGAGCATAATAAAGAAACCAATAGAGCTAAACGGATGTATTTTTTAATCCCTCTCTGGAAGTCAGCCTCAATCGGTTTTACTTGTCCTAGGTGCTGGAAAAAGGAAAGAAGCATAAGCGATAAGTGTTCTAGGTGTTGGACGCGCAACATAGTGGTCCTTCCAAGCAGGATTAATTAATAAGAATCAGTGAAAACAAACAAAAAAATTTAACAAAAGCACAGTACATATATGTACATATATGAACATGAGGTACATGCGCAAGCAGATAGGTCTGAAAACAGTGGAAAAGGAACGAGAACACGTCATCTAAATACATACATACGTACGCGCAGCTACAGTACATAAAACACAAAGAGTAAGAATTTAATCTTATTATAACATTTTTGCATGTCCAACATACCGCATGCAAACTCTAAATATACAAATATAAATTCATACTTACATAAGTATATATCTTTTTAATTTTAAATAATTAATATATACCATACACATCATACGATTCGGCAATATATACACATCATACGATTTAGGGAAATTTATATTCTGTTAAGTTCTGTAAATCGTCGACTTGTAGGAAATGCAAGGCCAAGCATCACACCCTTATTCACACTGAAATGAAACCGGAAGCCAGGGATTCAATATCTAAAAGGCACGAGGCATGCAAGGAAGCCACAGGTCAAAGGCAGCGGACTTATAGGAGAGATGGGTACCAGATAGAGTTGTAACGGAGGCCTTCTTAGCGGAGGCGGATCCGGAGTAGAAGTGGTTCACCTCCGCCGATACGGAGGTTATCGGAGGCGTTTGAAGTGGAAAAAATATAAATTCATGATTTAATCAAGTAATAGAAAGTCAATAATGTTTATTCCAGATACATATGTACGTACATACATAGTACAATATCTTATACAAACTACAAATAGCTTTGCCGCTTTGTCCCCCTCTAGTCGATTTCTGAACGGTTCATACATTAAACTGGCTGTGCTAAATAATTGTTCACTTGGCACTGAACCTGCCGGTGCCGATAAGTAAGTGCGAACTATGGGAGCAAAAACTTTATATTTAGTGTTATATCCCCACCACAATAATGCCGTGGATCGATTGAAACCGATCGCTTCAAAGAGCTCGTGAAGGGTTCTGATGCGTCGCGACACGACATATTTGTTTGCACAATGCACACCCGTAATCACGACACATCGCGCCATGACACAACACTGCACAGTAGTGTATTTCTACCTTCAATCGATCGAGCGATTCGACAAGTTGATTCTTGTCATATTTTCTATGTAAAAAAACCTCCGTTAAAACTCCGCAAAAATTTCACGGAAGCGGATGCGGAGGTTCGATTTTTTGCAGAATTTCCGCAGTAACGGAAGCGGAGGCGGAGTTCTGTTACAACACTAGTACCAGGGAGAGTTTTCTGCACCCCAACCGTCTGCGACAGGTAAGGAATCAAGTGCTACAGTTTTAACGACTAGAATAGGCATACCTCACAAAAGGTACAACTTACTCCCCACTGCATGGTCAAGAATAGGTGAGGTGAGTTCAGACCAAGTAGGGTGTTGTTAGACTCCGGATCTCAGGTATCTCTAATCACAGAATCGTGTGCTCAGAGCTCGGGGCTGGCCAGAACAAAACATACTCGTAATATGGCCATCGACGCAGTAGGGAATGTAGAAGCCAAGGCTAGGGGTTCGGTTTCTTTGAATAAAGGATCTAGAATAACAAATTGGCGCATTTCTACAGAAGCCGCAATTTTGAGAAATATTACTTCAACACTACCCCAGCATCATGTGTTTTATAATGCGCACTCGCATATGGGTGCGATCGAGCTAGCAGATCCTTTTTTCTTCAAGCCTAATTCCATAGATATCTTGTTGCAAACGAGTGTTTTCTTTAGATCATTAATAGGCAAAAAGATCTACGATAGCAACAACAAAATAATCGCCCAAAGCACCGAATTTGGTTGGATCTTCGCAAGTGATGATGAAGAGGATAAGGATCCCAGAAGAACATTTCATGCTTTAGGTGGACTGGAGCATATGGGAGAACATTTTTGGGCAGTCGAAGAACCAATTCCTACTAACCATCGACTGCTCATGATCATCCGAGCTGCACTTTAGGCAAACTTTCAGAGGGAATGAAGATGGTCGCTTCATAGTTAGGCTTGCGTTTAAGGAACACGCGGAGGTAAAGGGGGACTCTTGGTGAATGACGGAACGGCGCCTTCTTGCAATGGAGAGAAGATTTTCAACGGACAAGGATTTGTGGACACAGTATGCAGAATTTATGGAGGAGTACGAACGAATGGGTCATATGATAAAGATCAAAATGGAAAAGGATAAGAAAGCGCAATCTTTTTACTTCTTACCGCATCATGCGATTATGAAGCTGGACAGTAGTACAAGAAGGCTGAGACTTGTGTTCGACGCATCTTGTGAGCCACCAGGGGGTCAATCGTTATACTCCCAATTAAGGAAGGGACCAGTGCTTCAGAAGGACTTGAGGCACACTTTGCTTTAGTTTGCAATGAATCCTATTGCACTGAGCGGCGACATAGCTAAAATGTACAGGCAAGTGATGATTGACGAAAGGGATAGGTGATTCCAGTGCATATTATGGAGGGCGGCGTCTTCGCAGAACATTGGGGTATACCAGTTAAATACAGTGACGTATGGTAATATACCATCGTCATTCTTAGCAACAAAAGCTTTATTGCAGCTAGCGGAAGAGGATGGTGGGTAGTATCCGGAGGCAGCCAATTTAATACAGGATCATTTTTACATCGATGACTTCATAGCGAGCTGTAGCAGCGAGGATTCTGCGAGAAGGATTGTTAGTGACTTATGCGCATTGCAGCAAAGGGGGGGGGGGGGGGGGAAGTTTACATGAGAAAGTAGACTTCTAACTCCAAAAATCTTTTAGAAGCAATACCTGCGGAGCGGAGAGAACCTTCTTGGACATTGTCAGTAGAAGCAAACCAGGCTGTAATGACGCTGGGACTGCGATGGCACCCCATAACGGATTGTTTTAGTTTCCAGGTTGAAATAAGAGATATATATTGCTACACAAAACGTAATCTGCTCTCTGAAGCTGCAAGAATATTTGATCCCTTAGGGTTTCTCTGCCCTTATTTGATAAATTTCCGAATACTACAATATTTCAACAGCTGTGGCAGGAAAGGATCGATTCGGATGAGCAGATTTCAATCAGGTTTATTGAAAGATGGGATGGCATTCAGAGCGGACTACGGGAAATTGGAAAACTGGAAATTCCAAGGTACCAACCTCATAACAAATCCACTTTGGAGATGCATGGGTTTGCATATGCATCTAAGAAAGCGGGCGCCGCCGTCGTGGATTTGCGAAGCCTTGCTGAATCAGGGAAGGTTCTTGTAAGTTTCGTCACAGCAAAGGCCAGGGTCACGCCTCTCAAGCCATTAATGGTTATACCCAGCCTCGAGTTATGTGCATCTCCTCTCCAAATTAGTTGCCAGTTTAAGAGAGTTTTCGGAGT
Source organism: Volucella inflata (assembly GCA_928272305.1). NCBI lineage: Eukaryota > Metazoa > Arthropoda > Insecta > Diptera > Syrphidae > Volucella > Volucella inflata. Next base: position 87,644,992 of record OV743716.1, on the reverse strand, counting down.
ATAGGAACATACCTGTCTTTGGATGGACGGACTCTAAACTTGTTCTCCACTGGATCAATGGTCATCCTAAAAAATTCGCTCCCTTTGTTGGCAACCACGCGCAGCCATCACAGCAGTTATATCTGCAAAGGATTGGCATCATGTTAGAGGGGAGATGAATCCAGCGGACTGTGCGTTTCTAGGGATAAGTGTAAGTCAGCTCCTAATTTATCAGCTTTGGTGGCAAGGCCCGAGATTTATATTAAAGAAACCTGTAAAGTTTGGTTCATTACATTCTTCCGATGGCAACGAAAGGGGCCTGGAGAGGAGCCTGACTCATTGGATATTTTGTATCGATTTTCATCCCTTACAAAGTTTAAAAGGATCGCTGCACTAATTCTGCGATTTAAGAGGAATTGTATTTCAGAAGCCAAACGGGGATTGGGTCTTGCTAAGATGTGCGGGTAAATTACAACAACAGAATTAAGGGACGCTCTGATGATCTTGGAAGACGCTGTACAGAAATTTTACTTCAAGGAAGACATAGATATGTGGGAGGCTGGAGGGCATTTATCTATATGAAATCAGCTGACGCGGCTTAATCCTTTTCTGGGTCAGGATAAAATCTTACGGGTGGTTGCAAGCAGCGAAAATCGGATATGAGCCGAGGCATCCAGCTATTTTGCCAAAGAAGGGACCTTTGACAGAGCTGATTATTCAAGACGTACATCAAAGATATTTGCTTGCGGGTCCCCAATTGCTATTGGGTTTGATTCGTCAGCATTTTTGGGTTGTGGGAGCCCGGAACGCTGTGCGAATATACGTTCTCAGGTGTATGACTGGTCTGCGTCATAAGGCAAGACCGGTACAGCAGCTGATGGGAAGTTTACCTCCTGAGAGACTTCAAGTTGGCAGAGCATTTTTAAACGTGGGTGTTGACTACACTGGGCCATTCATTGCGACACCAAGGTGAACAAGAGGCTACAAGGGGCAAAAGGTATACATGGCCCTGTTTATATGCATGAGTACGAAGGCTATACATCTTGAGATGGTGTCCGATTTATCCACTGATGCGCTCCTAGCCACTCTGCAATGATTCATAGCTAGAAGAGGCAAGTGCGTGAATCTGTTTAGCGACAACGGCACGAATTTTGTTGGGGCCAAGAACGTTTTTAGGTGAGCTGATCCGATTTATTAAAAATAAAAATGTGCAGCAAAAACTGAATAGAGCAGCAAGCGATGAAGGAAACAACTGGACTTTTATACCACCTTAGTCCCCTAACTATGGAGGTCTTTGGAAGGCTGGGGTAAAGGCTGCCAAGTTTCACATGCGTAGGGTTATTGGAAGCGCTCTTCTTTCCTTTGAGGAGTTCAATACTTTATTATGTAAGATTGAGGCATGCTTGAACTCAAGGCCTTTGATTGCGCTGTCAGGTTCCGCAGATGACTACGAGGTCCTGACCCCAGCTCATTTTCTGATTGGCAGTCGTTTTGGAAACGGTGGCAGATTGAGTATGTCACTACTCTACAGGAGAGGGGAAAGTGGAAGACAAAGCGAGAAAATCTCAAAAAGGATGATGTTGTCTTAACACGTGACGAGAATCAACCGCCAGCAAGATGGCTGATTGGCCGCATCGAGGAGTTGCATCGTGGTTCAGATGGTTTAGTCAGAGTTGTTACACTTTCAACAAAAAATAGATGTTTTAAAATAACTATTTCGAAGCTGTGCCCTCTTAACCTAAATTAATTATTTTTGCAAAGCTCTTTTTATTTTGAATTTGATTATTTAACTTAACTGAAACCCGGAATTCATTTACTTTAATTGCTTTGAATAATTTTCTTTAATTGCATCTAGGAATTAACTTTGTTTTTGAGTTTTTTAAAATAACTTTTGTATTGAAATTAATTAAAGTATTTCAAGGTGGGCGGTATGTTCGCTCCTAAAATGTGCTAAAGTAGCACCCTTTTCCGCACTCATGTAAATATGAAATGTGATTTGAATAATTGCCAATTGAGCATAATAAAGAAACCAATAGAGCTAAACGGACGTATTTTTTAATCCCTCTCTGGAAGTCAGCCTCAATCGGTTTAACATGTCCTACGTGCTGGATAAAGGAAAGGAGCAGGAGCGATAAGTGTCCCGGGTGTTGGATAACACGCAACACGCCCCGATTACAGTTCATCTTAAGATACACAATTCATTTAAATTACGCATTTGCAAAATAAGAATTCACTAACAATTTGAAAGACGAACAAAATAAGTAGGATACAAGTATTGTAATTCAACTGTTAAATTCATGGAATACATAAGAAAAATAAGCTTAGATGTTAGGAACATAAACATATTACATGTAAATATTTAAGTTTTTTTCGCAGGAATCTGGATCTTCCACATGTTCTTCGGCTACTCCCAAGTTGTCATCACCTCCAGAATCCTCTAATTCGACTTTATATGGTCTCATATTATCAGGGGACAATACATCTTTGTATGGTAACCGAGTAAGCTGCAAACCTTCAATATCTGAAACTAAATCCCTGTCATTCGGTAATACATTTTTAATCTGATACGGACCGCGATATTTCGCTAAAAGCTTTCTATTTACCCCCAATCGACGCATTCTTTATCATTACATATTGGCTTAATTCATATGTCGTAGGATTTTTATGATGGCTGTCATAATACTACTAATAGCATCTCTGAGTGCATTCTATGTTTTTAAGCGCCCTTTCTCTAACATCTTCCAAACTAACTCGTTCTTTCCTAAATTGTTCGCAAGAAACTCCTTAACGCGGTCAGAAAGGTATTCCTTTTGATTCACACCGAATAAAAGAATACTTGGCGAAAAATCAGTGCTCCTACTGATGGCATTGTTGAAGGCAAATTCACTTTTCGCTAAATGCTTGTCCCAATCACTAGTCGTTCTCGATTCGCACTTCTTGGCATCCATTTGATCCATTTGATTGGCGTGTGCATTTTGGGACTTCATTGTGCTTAATATTGTTTTGTTCCACGAAGTCACGGGAAACATGTTCCACTCTTCAGTCATTATATTATACAACTAGCTGGAACGTGCTTGCCTTGCTTCACCCGCCTGCCACTTTTAAGACAAAACGAATTTTCGTCGCACTAAGACCTCTCCATAGTCCATTGATAGCCACATTGATAGAATTTACTGAAAATGTTACAATATGATAACTGAGCTCGTGACTTCGTACGCGCAGAGCACTGCTATAAGCACCGATGCCATTTTTTATAAATATATTATTACCCTTGGACTTTACTGAAAGCAATATAAAGAAAAAACAAAGACAATTTGAAGTCTAATCTCTTTTAATTAGTTAAAATTAACACAAAGCTTCTCTATACACAATGTTGGCAGTAGAACGACCAGGGAAGTACAGATAAAGATTGCTGGAGCGGCTAACACGGGATAGAGCTACATAGAGCTGGCCATGCGAAAAGTAGCTGACACGCCCGCAACGTGCAGCGTCTGACCCTTCGCTTTGTTAATAGTCATAGCAAAGCATAAGCTAACTGGAAACTGTACACGCTTAAAACAGAATAGGAAATTATTTGGAATGAGAGGGATTCGGGGTATAAAGATGGTATCTCCTCCGCATCCTGTTAAAATCTCGGCTTCTATCATGTTTACCTGTAGGTTCGTGACTTTTGTCGTGTGCCGTTACATAATTTTGGTGGGCTTGAATTTCGAAGGAGAATTATGGCGACGCCGACTTTTAAATTAAGTTCGTGTGACGGAAGGCCAGGTGCACTTAGAGAATTCAAAATTCTACCGGGTAGTTTGTAGCACCTTCTTGTTCCATTACTCTGTTGATGGAGATATATTTTGCACTTTCCCCATGAACAGACGTTAATATTTTTGCATTTATTGCTTATGCTTGGTCATTGCGAGGGGTCAAAATAGCTCTTTCACATAGCCAAGAGTTGTGATGATTTATTATTTGCGTTAGGTCACCGTATACAGAAGAAATAAGGTCTTGCAATGATGGAACTGTAGAACATAAATTAGTAGACAAAATAACTTTTTCTTCTTCTTGCGGATACGTGCCTTCACCAATTTGTAGTAGAAAATTTGAAAACTCCTGTGCATTTGGGCTGCCTCCTGTTCGCACCTGCATATTTATTGTTATATGCATCAGAATAACTTGAGCTCTTTAGGCAGGCTCTAATTTCATCAGCCCTCGTTTCTCGTGGTATTACTGGCAAAGTCTGCCTAAAATCGCCACAGAAAAGCACTGTCATACCACCCTTGGGACGGTCGTTTTGTCTGATGTCTTGCAACGTTCTATCCACTGCCACTACCGCTTTACGGTTTGCCATGGTGCACTCGTCCCATATCACCAAGCAAAATCGCGTAGAACCCTTGCTTTGTCGCTATTCCTAGAAACGTTACAGACTTTCCGTATTGTTTATGTCCATCGGAATTTTAAACATTGTATGTGCCGTTTTGCCTCCGGGTCACAATGTAGCTGCTATGCCCGATGAGGCGACAGCTAGAGCAAATTTGCTTTGATTGCCTACTTGGGCCAAGATAACTTTAGTAAAAAATGTTTTTCCCGTCCCACCTGGTGCATCTAAAAACACGATGTTACCCAAAGCAGCACCTGACAAATGCGAGCGAATACCAGACGCTGTTCCATCGTTAGACTCAAGATACCGTTTTGCAACGTCTCGGCCAGTTCCGCTGAATTATAGTTTGTTTAGTTTTATTGTTGCGATGTGCATTAGAAAAGTCTTCAGCTAATTTTTCTTGATATTTTCGCCCCAACTGTGCAGCATCGGAAAGTAAACTAAATACCAGCAAAATAGCAAACAAATGACGCAAGCAAAGTGGACGCTTACGCATGCCTCGGACAAAGCATCATCCCAATGCTGATCACCATCTATCAAGCGACTGTCAACCAATGCAGTCAACCTTTCGCAGTTCGTCAAAAGAAGAAGGTCCTCGCACTGTACGTAGAAGTAGGCGTAAATAATAGCATTCGGAGTTCTTTGGATGCACCGCGTAGACCCGTCCAATGACGTGGTCCTCGTCAATGCCGGCTTTGCCAGTCACAGCTTTTGCACGTTTTCTACGGTTGAAAATACCTTGCTGCTTGTTGTTAGTGTAATATTATGGAACTTCGTCGTATTACAGTGTTTTTGCGAAATCATCTGTTTCAGAAAGACGAGAGAATGCCAGCAAAGTGGTTTGTCTCGGGTTTTCTAAGCGCTCATTCACATTTTCAGGGTTAAAATACACCCGTGGCCCGCCTTCAAGGTGAACATCCAGATGCATCACTGGCGGATATCTCTCGTGAATGGGGAAGCTCAAAATACGCCAAACCGCCTCAGAAGAACTTATATATCGTCCAGATTGGAAACTCGTGACTTCGTCGTATTCATTATTTCTCAACGCAAACGTGACCTGGTCACTGCCCTTGTTGACGTATTTACATATATATTTGATGGACTCGACGCTGTTACACATTTCGACATTTATGTGGGCTTCAAATGTTCTTGATAACACGGGTGAATAAGGACAACCCATCTATTGTCCAAAACAATTTCTTGACCATGTAACCTGACTGTAGCTGTGAAACCGACCTGCTGTTGTGATCTTCGACGATACAATGGATACCCTTTTTCCCCTGACACCGTGTTCTCTATTAGTGCTCTAGGTTATCTTTTAGAACAGTGATCCTCTTGCATGCAAGGAGAGTTTCTATTTAAAGCGCCACATGGCCCATGAACCAGGTGTGTCCTTATAATCTCGTGCAATACTGGATCCTTGTTCCGGTCAGGAAATTCAGCTTTTATGACCGTATCAACCACATCGGAACGAATTTTTTCTTGGAGCCACAGGAGAACGTGAGCATGTGGCAAGCCACGCTTTTGACACTCAACGCTGTACATAAAACAAAGAGCAGAACCGAAAGCTTTTCCTTTTGTAACCAGGTCGATCATCAGCTTTAGTTTTAAGTGAAATACTCTGGCTATGATATCATGTCTATCATAAGACGCCTGTCCCGGGAGAAGTTCTTGGGAAATTTCGATCCACTTTGGATTAGTTGTGAAAGTTATGAAAAGGTCAGGTCGGCCGTATTTTCGGACGTAACAAAAATCATCTTGCGTGCGTCCATGCATACAACGTGGACCACCGGTAAAACAGTATGACAGCATTACTAATCGTCCTAAGTTTTCCACGTTATTATCTTATTGCATGGCGTCCCGCAGATGCACGTAATCTTCGGCGCGTAAGGATATTGTAGGGCGTCATAAGCTGTTTCGGAAATGCGTTGCTGGTGATCGTCGTGAGTGCGCAACACGATGTCACGCTTATCGCATTCTTAATCAACTAAAAGCACTGCAACTTCATCTGTGACGGGGGTGTTGTAGCGACCGCGTTGTTCACCAACAGGACGCCTATCAGCGTTGATGATCATTTTGTAATCATTGATTTGTCCCTATGGAATAGACTCCAATGCAGCTTTGAAACTATCAACGTACGGATTCAGCTGATATGGCATGTTGTGGAGTAGAGATATAAGGTCACTATTTAGTTGAGGAAAGTTAAGATTTCTGATATTGGCCTGTTCATTATAATCTGAAACGAAATAAATCTGAAGAAATTTTGGCTCATCTTGTGGTAGCAAAGATACTATGAGATGATAAATTTGGCCTTGCACCTTAAAGGTCGGCATAAGCGGTCCTTCTGTAATTTGCTTAGCACCAAAAGATGTCATTTGAAATGCGATGTTATATGAACGGATACTGTCTAAGAAGTGCTTTGATTGTTCATGGTCACCATTTAAAAGAGATTTTATAAGCTCTGGAGGTTCTTGAGACTTTTCAATAAGAACTTTCCCACCCGAACAATAGATTCCATTTGGTTCTTTTCTCCATTTGAGAGCGCAGCAATAATTGCAACTTACGATTATACCGCCTATGGAAGCAAACTCAGCATAGTCAATCCTAGACGAATACATAAAACCACTTTTTTCCTTGTTGACCCAAATAAGAACATTGCTTGCCGTGTCATTTTCTTGAGATTCATCACAAACTTCTGGCATTCTATTAAGAGAGTGTCGATTTCGATCAGTCTCAAAACGTGATTGATGTTGTTCTGGTGTTTCTGCCTGACGTATTTCATTTACCCTTTCCCTTTCAGCCGTTGTGAATGCGAGGCGTTGATGGTTAGCGGATAGACAGGCCGCCGTGCGAACACGCTGTGTACTTAACCGAGACTCACGTTAGGTAAAAGAATCTGATGCGCAAGTTCTGGCCTGATATTCTCGAGCTGAAGTAAGTCTCGCCTCATAATTTTCTTCATATTCTTGAGACTTCTTTAGTCTAATTCTTTTAGTATTTCTGGTAAAATGAGAAAGATTTGTTTTTTTTCTTGAAGGCATTGGCAACGATATAAGTTTCCCAATCAAAAATATCCAAGTCGTATTCGAAATTCTTAAGATCCGTTTTAAAACCAAGTCGATAGATTTCCTATTTTCTTTCTCTTTTCTTTATAAATATAACTATGTCCGTATAACTATAATAAAACTGAAAAGTATATAAAACTAAACTAACTAACATATGCATGTGCATACATACATTTGTATATCGCATACAATGTCGAATAATTTTATGTGCGGATGACGACCGACAACGATTACTAAAAGAAGTTAATGTAGAGACAGTCAAAGTTTTTTTTATATACGCGCCTTAAAGAAGATATGAAATTCAGAAATTCAGTTTCTTGCAGTTAAAAATGCTTAAGCGGAAATTTATATTTTCAAAAAGCACTACATATGTTTTAACACTGACGCTATTTTTAATTCCTACTAAAAAGTCAACATAAAGAAGATTTGCGGAAAGTTCTGTTATTTTCCTCGGATTTTTTTCGGATGATCGAACACACAAAGGCGATTGCAACTAGTTAACTGAGTTACAATATGTCTCCAATATGCAAAACACTTGTGCACAAAAGTGCTCATCTCAAATTTCCCTACATTTCTTGTCTTTGCAACATCTTTCAAAAGTTTCTCATTCATTTTGCATCTATTTACAAGATCAGATCAGCTTTTCTTTCAGATCAGATCAACTTTTTTTATCAGATCAGATCAGCTTTTTTCTGTAAAATTCGAAATGGGTGCCTGCTGTAAGAGAATTATAAAAGCGGTGAAGAAAAGTAACCTCTTCAATCAGGCTGTAAGAAATGCGAAAAAAGCACTCCATGAAAAGAATCGAGAAAAATATTAAAAATGCAATCCCGTTATTCCAATAATTACAGCCCTTGGGGCTCTTGGAACCATGGAGGCCGGTGGAAATTCTATTGCAAAAAGAGTAAATCAAGCAAAAACTGGTCAAAAACAATTAGAGGAAACTAAACGTTATAATCAAACTGTGGAATCCATTCGGATGGAATGTGATCATTTCCTTAAAGGTGTGGCCAGCTGGCACTTTGGAGTAATCTGACCCTAAACGGCTTAAATTTTTTTACTGAAATGCCGGATCTAGGAAGATGGCGTAAATTTGCGTCTATTGAAAATCACTGTCCTAGGTCAATGCATTGACGAGCTATGAGTCTCCAAAGTCGAGACCCCCAAGAACATCCCTAGTCCTGCCATAAGTTCTGTTAGAAAAATAAAACGTTATAAGAAAACAAACACTACACATATTGTATTCAAAATTGTTTCATTTATTAGACCACAATATTGATTATTTAAAAATACTGGATTCACTCGAAATGACTGCCTTCTTCTTTAACACAAGCTTCCACACGGTGTAACTATTGGACTATAGCTGCACCTACGTTTTCCATGGAGATCGGCGACGCTGCTCTGGTTAATGCCGTTTTATGGCTTTCCAAATTTCTGTTGGGAATCTTGGAGAGGATGTTCTCCAATTCTGACCACAAACCATAATCCAGTGGATTCAGATCTGAACTCCGCAATGGCCAGTCTTCTGCTCCTATAAAGCCAGGAATATTGACTCTGAGCCACTCCTGCGTGGTTTTGGCTTTGTGCGCTAGACCAGGATCTTGTTCGAAGATCTATCTGTTTCCATTGAAAAAGGGAATTGGTCAAACCCTTCACAACACCCTCTAGCACATCTTCTTGGTAGAAATGCAACCGCGACTCGATTCTCTTTAACGCCCCACTACATGGTAATAGTTTTCAAACTGATACCAAACTGACTAGTATTCTGCAATGATCAGTGCATGTGTTCTGAAAAAAAAGTTAACGGTTTTATCCCCGCAACGATTTTTAAACGATAAGCGCTGAAAATTGTGTAACAGAACTTATGGCAAGGCTAGGTATACCCAAGAATAGGTGTGGCCACTTACTTTGAATGCAATTTTATGAATTGACTATATAAAACATAGAATGTTTTTGTATTGGTAATGTAAATTTATGTTTTTATTTATATGTTATTTGTTATAACTTAAATTATGTAATTTTTGTCCTCATTATTGCAAATTTCGCATACAAGCGAACTGCTTGAATGCTGCACACATATTGGCCGTTTACATGAAGAGCAAATATTACGGGTGCGTCTTATGCGATCGTCGTGAATATAACATATGTAGCAGCTTACAACCTAAGGTTTCTTTTCCCGCCCACATCAGCAGCTGCAAATGTTGATGGTATAGCGTCAGTTCTTTCTTGTAGGGCCGTACTTACAGAGCTCGCTATGCCAAGTTTCGTGTTGAAGTTGCGCATTACCTGATCATTGACTGAGCGCTCTTCAATGACTGGCATACATAACTCCTTGTATTTTACGCCTCAACTTACTGTATGTCGTCAAATAAATTATGTTGCAAAATAGAGATATTGGCCAACGCTTCGTCTGCAAGTGTATTCGCCAGGCAATTGGTCTATAACGTCCACTGCTGCTTTTTTTCATAATACAATTCTATAATTAACTGTTTGTCGCTTGTACTGATGGCATCATTGTCATGCATCGATCATAATAAAACAACTGCCTTGTTTTTTTTCGGCACGTATGAGCACATGGAAATGTTGGCCATGAAACCGAACACCATCGACTCCACGGGGCGATCTTTGTGTGCCAAAATTTCTTTGGATATGAAGGAATTATTTTTTCGCACAGTTTCAACCGCCGTCAAATTCATCGACCACAAGTTTTAAAGTAAATTGAGGCTTGTAAAAAAGTTGTCCATTGTTATATTGCGTCCGCTTCCATAAAAGCGGCTTACCAAATCCCTAACCACGCGTGATTAGTTTCTCATCCCGTAACTTCTTTGTCGGTATATATTTGCCCATGCAGTGGGTAAGAGTTTTTGACATCACATACCCACCACACTTTGTTGCCATACTTTGCTGGTTTGTTTGGAATGTTTTGCATCAAGCGTATAAGGCCACGATAAGGAAACAACTGCTCGTCCACGGTAAGGTTTCCACTAGGTATGTATTGTACAGATGTTCAGAATTGTAATACATCCTTGTCCATAACTAGGAGATTGGTGCAGCTTTCTCAGTTTGTTAGCGTATCCCTCTTGTGTTGGAATCATCAAACCAAATAAATCGTAATATTGCTTGGAATCGATTAATGCCCATTCCAGCACGATAAAGTGGAAAACTTTCTTCCGACCACAAGTCCGCCACACTTTTGCCGCTACTACGGTTGGCGCCATCCATAATAAGCATTCCTATGAACGCATACATTTCGCCCAATGTCGTAAGCTCCCAAGTTTTTGGTTGCGCCTCCGGATGTTTGACGTTGTATGCTCTATATGTAGCTTCTGCTTTTTTGTTTGTGTGGCATGTTATTATATCCACCATTTCCGCGTTCATATAACATTTGAATGTATTTCCGATGGACATTGTAGCTGCAGATTTTGCCGGGCCACTTCGATGTCTCAAAATATTTTGTTGTCGGGTTTGGCGTGCTAGCATTGGTTGTATACCCCATATGGTGCCATCACGTGCAACAAATTGAGCTGCATCCAAATTCATTTGCACAGAATCATCTTCAATGTCGATCTCCTTGTTCTCCTTCGATATCGTCAGTGTCCGAGTATATTTCGTCTTCTACGATGTCGTCAAAAAGTTTTTGGACGTAATCCCCTTTTTTAGCATCAGTTAATCTGTTAAAAATATATAAATAATCAATTTTCATTGTAATTACAAATTTATTTTATATATTTGAATTTACCTCGTCATATCATGGAATAATCGTGCGGAAGGTGGCGTGTTTTCCGGAGCGATACGCAATCACACTCTCCATTCTCTTCACCTAAAAATTATTTTCTTGCTCCTTTTTCCACTTCGATAATTTACCACCAACAAATTGGGTACCTGTAGGTTGACCAAAAACGCTTATGAAAACCATAGTTTCTTTAATAGTTTTTTAAACTTTAATTTTATTGTATTGACTAAAGATATCGTTATGCTTTTTACTTTATGTTGAGACCAAGTATGTAAGAAGTGAAATTAAAAAAAAAAAATTGGAATCCATGCAGGAGTTTTTGTGTGATACGCGCACAAAGTATGACCACTTTCATTTTATAACTCAACAGCACACTTGAAAGTGAACAAAAATTTGAATAATTGTTTGTACGCAGCTTTCAACTCTTAGCGCAAAAACTGTTTTTATCTAGTTTTTATTGCTGTTCTTCCCAACCGAACCGGACGAAATTTTACATGCAGGTAGCTGAAAATATTTCTTCTAAGCCAGATAGTTGCAATACTGAGGAAATGTTTTATTCTGGGAAATTCTAACATTAATAAAAACCCTTGAAAACTTAGAAATAAGTTTGAATGCGCACCACAATTGGAAGCAAGCAAAAAATATATACTTATGGCCACTCGCAATGTTCCTAAATATATTCATCTACGAAATTACATTAACAAAAAAAAAATTTTCTCAGAAAATATAAAGAAAACGCGACAAATTGCTACCGGCCACTCCTGTATACCCACTTTCTCGTAGTAAAAGTTGGGTATAAGGACTAGGGTTAAGCAACATTAAAAAGGATACGGTCTTTTTCACAGACAAAAACCTACCCACGTACTTGAAGAAACACAACCGAAATTTGCCATATTTTAGAGGGGTCTTTATGCTAAATAGTTTTCCTCTACAACAAGAACGTGGTGTCGTTAATCTGTATGATTCCTCAGGACCTGGAACAACTAGATAGCATATCGGAAAAACAAAAACCGCAAGAAATATTTCGATAGTTTTAAGAATTTACAACCTCTTAAAGAAATCATCAAATATTTGAGGGAAAACATAAGTTATAATTACACTCGCCAATAAAAATACAATAACTATATTGTGGTATATATGTGATTAAATCAAGAATCCAGTGTTGCATAACTTTAGGATCATACAAACTCTCCACGCTGGAGAGTTCAGTTACTACCCCAGTTTCAAACCAGAAGTTACGAGAAAGAACTAGAACCCGACAAATGTTGTATAAATACAGGATGAGAAACTGCGGACAGTAAGTTGATTTTTGGAAAGCGATAGAAAAGGAGCTAAGTCTTAATAAGTGAAAGATAAGAGATTTGAATTGTGAAATAGAAGTGAAATGTTTTTTTTTTTTTTTTTATTTACGCGCGCCTCAAGGAGTTTATGATACCCTTTTACTGTCGCCAGGGAGCGGGCGGAAAATTAGAAGGAGGAGAAAGGAAAGTTGTTGAAACTAAGGTGTGCTTGGTTTCGATATAGACTTTCTAGTGGTGGGAGTCCGAATAAGACGGAGAGTTTTTCTTCAATCGGAATGATTCAAATTGTGAATTTTAACGGTTGTTTTGTGCTTGAGACTCTACAACATCCAAATCTACATGTCAGTGTTATGCCTTCACACGCAGATTTTTCTGACTAAGTTCCAAGTACACAATGAAAAACACGGCCACCCGAAGTTTTTTAAATAATAATAAATAGAGTGTTTTGAAACAGAATAACGTTTTATCATTTCGAACCTTAGCTAAAATATTATATTGGTGTCAGAAGTCGGTAAAACTTATACTGAGTGCTGTGAAAATAAAAATATAAAAAAAAAACAAATAAAAAAGTGCCACGTACATTGCTGGAGCTAAGTATACCCCAGCTGAAAATAGAGCTAGAAAACCGGAATCTCTCCGCAGCTGGAGGGAAAAGTGATTTGATTCTTCGGCTGCAGGAAGCGATCGAAAAAGATGGAAATGATCCGAGATCCATTTTGTTCGACGTAGAAGAAGAACATGTGAGCACAGGAGTTGCCATGGCTGTTATGATGGAATTACTCCTTGGATTGAATTCTAAGTTAGAAGAACTGTACTGTACAACGGCAAAAATTGATGACTATACGATACACTGCTGTTTTCCGTGTGAATGAGACAGCCGTGCACGAAGTCGACATTTTATGCAGAAAGAATACCCACTACGTCGAGTACTAACTTCGGTTGTAAAAAATATTACTAATGAACCGCTGGTTAATCCTAAACACGTATTTCTACCACCGCTGCATACGAGTATCAAATTGAGTTTAAAGAAAAATTTCGTGAAAGCTACAGATCGGACCGGTATAGGGTTCCTGTATCTGAAAGAGAAATTTACGAAAGTAAGTGAGGTAAAGATTAAAGAGCGCATATGTGTTGGACCACAAATACGGAAACTTTTGAAAAATACTGAATTTGACAACATGCTAACTCATGTTGCTCTTAGCATGGAGAGCTTTTAAAACAGTTATGACAGATTTTCTTGGAAATGTGAAAGCCGAAAATAAGAGAGATCTTGTAACGGAATTGCTTAGTGCTTACAAAGAAATGGGATGTAACATTCGAAATTCGTATCGACTTCAGTTTACCTCCCACCTCCTGAAGAATAACACCAAATCATTATTTTGTGACTCTGAAGTTATACATGAAATAATTATAAATATATAAGAATTATATAATTATATTTGCTTTAATTAGCTTAGGTTAGGTTAGATTAAACAGGTTGTGTCATAGGACACATCACTAGGTACCAAAACGGGCCCATAGCGGTACCTGTGGGACCACTTGAATTTAACTTCAAGTGGCCACAACCTCAACAGTCTCAGATTTCTTTACCCAAGGAGGTCCTTGAAATCCGTGCCGTCTATTTCCTCTAAGGTTTCAAAGTAAAATTTTCCTAAGAATTTCCTTCAGCTATGGGATATTGCCTCACATTCGTATATCGCCACAGAATCTTCAAATGTCTGTATCTGTCAGGATTTCTATCAAAGCCCTATGCTTGTCCCTGTCCAGTTTTATCGGCTTTCTTTAATTTTTAAGGCTTCACTATTTAATAAGATTTATCTTACTGTGTCAAAGCGATAAAAAAAAATAAATACTCGTAAATAAAAGTGTTTCAGTATTTTTCCTGCACTATTATGACTGCTACCGCCACTGAGAAGCAGTCCACCGATAATTATTTTAGATCTAGTGTTGGATTACGCCTTTCGTACCGTGCTTTCTACGTATATTTGCAGTGAAGAGTACTGAAGCGGAGACAAAGAAAACACTTTAGTTTTATCGTTATAGTTCTTTATTTAATTATTTACTTTATATTTAAAGGCCTGCTGTGTTTCCAAGGGCTGCGACCTTTACCATTGGGAGTATTTTTGTACTTGATTCTTTTAAGTCTTTTTACAATTTGGAGTATTTTACGATCTCTGATTTGTTCTTCCCAACCACTGCCTTTTATACTACTTTCGTCGATAATACTTCCTGCACTCTTACGCAATAGCTTCGTTACAAAATAATTCCCATAACTCATTTTCCACTTATAGATTTGAAGAGTTAGCATTTTTGACTCCATTGACTTAAATGTCACAGTCAGTTACCCTTACGTGTTGACCTACTTTACTTACAATACATGATATGGTTATTTTATTTTTTCATTGATTTACGTTATTGAATATTTATCTCTTGTCTTTAATTTGAGGATAGGATAAGGGTAGGTATTTCATTAGTTGGGGTGTTGTTAATTTTTACAGTTTTTTCATTTGACTCATGTTTGAGTTTGTAAGATTTATATTGTTTGCGGAAGGCTATTATTAATATTGTTCCAATAATTGTTTATGATAGGATATAGTAGTGAGCATTATTTTTATCTATAGGGAAATGTTTTGATTCTACTATTTTTAGATCGTTTATTGATCTTGGGACGAGCTCAAGTTCATTTTGGGTTGAGTATCTTATTATTACTGTTTTAGTGAAGTTTAGGGTGTCAATGAAGGAGTTGGATAGGAATTTTGAGATGTTCAGGGAGAAACAAAAGATTTGTTTATAACAGACGATTTTTCGTCGCAGGCGTGCAAGGTTAAGTCGTTGGTTTTCAGGTAACAGTGTCCTGACAATGTTATTATTGCCGGTTCTAGTAGGTCTACATTTTGGTCATATTATTTTGGCGGATTTCGTCTGCCACATATGGTTCAAGGGACGGGAATAACCATATTTTAGGTTGATGCATTTGTATCCATACGGTGGTCACGCTTACTTGTTTGATGATACATGACCTGCGAAGATTGGGATTTCCAATTAAAAGCTGGATTTCGCATTGTGGATTTGAGGTATCGGTGTCGAATAAAGGGTGTGTTATGGGCATAAAAAGTTTTCGTTCTGGTTTTTCCAGGTATTGGGTGCGTATAAGCTCAATGGTGAATAATATTTTCTTTTGAAGTCTATAATGATGTACTCTTTGAGGGCTATAGATATTTAAAATTGTTTTGGTGTTTCATTGGAAAAGGTATAATTTTGAAAATCTGAAAATTGTCTATTAGAGATAAGGGTATCTTAAACTCGTAAATTACTTTGCTGGTTTAATGGCGACGTTAACGTTACAAATATGAAAAAGTGACATGATCGTGTTCTGATTCCTAATTATGATCAGGATTCCTTGAGACGTTAAAGATTGTATTTCAGAAAATGCGTCTTGGTTTTGGGTAAAGTTGGAAAATTGGGTTAAAATGTTTCGTAATTTTTGCGTTGACTGCGAGCATTTGGTTTTGTATTGCTTTTTCTGATTTATTTAAGATATTGATGGTAGTTTCTAAGATATAAGTTTGATTTTTTATGAGGTTTAGTTAATGGTTTTCGTTTCTTTTCACCTATTCTATCTGTTTGTCGTAACGTTTAGCATCGTACTCGTTTAATGTACCAAATAGTGATTTGCTTAAGGTACCAACTATATTTAGTAGTGCTCGTTTATAACGTTTATGCGCGCCTAAGAGAGTGTATTTGCTTTGGAGGTTCACCAGTAGCTGGTTAATTTCACTAATGGCACCATCACATATTATCCCAAAGTTCGCATATCCCTGGAGTAGGTGGCATAGGTTGTTGATCTCTAACACGTATGTAGTGGCGTGATTCAGAGCATTTGTTAGTTGTGTCAGATCATAGTAGACAACGAGTTTCCATGCTGTTGAATATAATTCGGCATTGGTAGAGTGGTTGTGTTCGTGTATGTGTTTTGTGTCTCTATACAGGGTGAGTTTTTTGACTTGAGACATCTAAATAACTCGAAAAATACGCGATATCGGGAAAAGTCACAAGGTTCTGAAGGGGACATAAGAGTCTGACCTTGAGCCCCATTTTCAAGGTCAAACGAAGTTCACTTTTGATTGTTTAATGGGAACCCCTATTTTCGTAATCTGCGTGAAAAATTACAATTCTTTTACATGAAACACTTTTTTCAAAAAATGCGTTCTTTTCCCGTAAGAGGGCGCCATAAAATTTAAGACATCAAAATTACTCGAAAAGTACGAAATATCGCGAAAAATATTTCAGACAAAAGTCACAAGGTTCTGAAGGGAACATAAGATGGTGACCACGAGTTTGACCTTGAGATCCATTTTCAAGGTCAAACGAAGGTCACTTTTGATTTTTCAAATGATAATTTCTGATTTTTTTCTCAGAAGTTCGATATTTGTTTTTAGGAGCTGATGATTATTAGTAACGTTTTCCAGATTAATAATGCAGGCTATTTCAATTCAAGAGAAAATTGAAATGATATTGATTTATGGAGAAAGTGGAAGGAATATCGATGGTGCTGTTGCTCTTTACGCCCAACGTTTCCCAGACCATATACGATCACGCGCTTCTTTTTATCGGGTCATCCAACAATTCACTGGTGAAAGGGAGTGTACAACCAAAGAAAAGGAATCGGTCAGTTAGGGTGGCTGTTGAGGACAATGAAATAGCAGTGTTAGCTGCCGTTGCACACGATCCTCAAATTAGCATTCGCCAAATAAGTCGTGAATCAGGAATTTCTCAAACGATTGTCTGTAAGATATTATATCGGCATAAATACCATCCTTATCATGTTTCAATGCATCAAGAACTTTCTAGTGAGGATTTTCGCAACCGGGTTTCCTTTTGTCAATGGACACTTCAGCAAATTGAACGAGACCCCCTTTTCTTCGCCAAGGTATTATTCTCTGATGAGTCGACTTTCACCAATCACGGTACGCTCAATCAACATAATATGCATTACTGAACTACCGAAAGTTATTTCTGGTTGCGAAAAGTTGAACGCCAGCACCCTTGGAATGTTAAAGTTTGGACAGGAATTATTGGGGATAAATTAATAGGTCCATATTTTATTGAAGGCAACTTGAATGGTGAAAAGTATGCAAACTTCTTGCGGGACCATCTTCCAGTATTACTAGAAGAACTGCCATTGAAGTTGCGACAAACAATGTGGTTTCAACATGATGGTTGTCCAGCCCATTATTCCCAAGTAGCCCCGGGCGTATTTAACAATGTTTACCATCAACGATGGATCGGACGAGGGGGTCCGAGGCAATGGCCTGCTAGATCACCTGATCTTACGTCACTTTATTTCTTCTTGTGGGGCTACTTAAAAAGTGAGATTTGCAGAAAAAAGCCAACAACACATGAGGACATGAAAAGACGAATAACTGAATCTTGCCGGAAGATTACGCCAGAAATACTTCTCAGTTCTGTTGGTTCATTTAGAGCGCGGATAGATAAGTGTATTGAAGTGAATGGTCACATTTTAGAGCATTTGTTGAAATAGTCTCGGGAAACAAACGTCGAAATGGGAAGAATTTAATGATTCAACAGTGGGAGGCAAGGGGACCCGCTCTAATTAATCACCCCGAAGGAAACAAAATACTGCTACGTCCACGTCGTTGTTTCTGGGTTATGCTAAACGCAGTTTGTAAAAACAAATGACAAGCCTACGAGCATTACGACTGAGCAATGACAATCAGGAATTATCACTCGAAAAATCAAAAATGACCTTCGTTTGACCTTGAAAATGGCTCTCAAGGTCGAAGTCGTGGTCACCATCTTATGTCCCCTTCAGAACCTTGTGACTTTTGTCTGAAACATTTTTCGTGATATTTCGTACTTTTCGAGTAATTTTGATGTCTTTAGATTTATGGCGCCCTCTGACGGGAAAAGAACGCATTCTTGAAAAAAGTGTTTCATGTAAAAGAATTGTAATTTTTCACGCAGATTACGAATCTGTCAAAAAAATAGGGGTTCCCATTAAAAAAATCAAAATTGACTTTCGTTTGATCTTGAAAATGGGGCTCAAGGTCAAACTCGTGATCACCATCCTATGTCCCCTTTAGAACCTTGTGACTTTTGTCTGAAACATTTTTCGAGTAATTTGGATGTCTCAAGTTAAAAAACTCAGCCTGTATATCTTATTTCCCGATTTTTTTTTTTTTGGCATATAAAAATTTACTCGCTACCGTATTCAATTCTGTGGGGTGGAGTGTGCGCCGTTGGATTGTATCGTCGAGTAACTTGACGTTTTAATACATAAGTTGCACAGAAGTCCAGCTCGAAATATTCCTCTCTCAGCCCGAAACTTATGTGGTCGCAGAACTGTTATTCTGTCACGTGGTTTGGGTGTATTCTTGTTCCGTTGACGAATGTTTCATTTGAGTAGTAATTGTCGTATATGAGTACGGATTGGTCTTTAGCATCGATATGGATGACCGCATGTATGGGCGAAACGAGTGGAGTCGGTAGATGGATGATGTTTGGGTATCCGTTGCAGATTTTGATGATCCCACGACACAAGGGGATCACGGTTTGCGATACCGTATTCAGCAGCATCCACCTCAAGTTCGGAAAGAAGTATATGGACTCCATTCTTGTAAAAGAAGAAATTTTGTTGAAAATTGTGAAGACTTAGAGACGGTTTGTTAATCGATGTTGGAGTTTTTGGGATTTTTATTCTCGGAAGGGTTGAAGGTTGTTGTTGTGGATCACTTTTGTTCTTTTTCCGATTTTCACAATGGAGTTCTCATTGGATAGAATTTTTACTATCTCAAATGAATCTTCCCATAGTGGAGGCATTGTTTTTTAATACGAGTAGTACCTTATCACCACCATTAAAAATTTTGGTAGTAAATTTTTTGTCCAAATATTGTTTGGAACTTTCCTTTTTTCTTTTCAGCATTTCCCTGGCAGCTTGATATCCATATTGCAACCGTACCGTTAATTCGTTCGCATAGTTTTCATAATTGTATGAAACTTTCGGCTACTGTGTAAGCTTGCTGGGGACGTTGGCTGGATATCCATAAAACAATTCATAAGACGTGTAGCCAGTTCTTGAATGCGGAGTTGTGTTATACACACATTTATAGGCACATTTTCGAACGTACTCAGCTATGTCAGCTGCCATTGTGTGGCAATAGTATTTGGATTTGATCATTTTTATCAAATTATTATTATTATTATTTCCGTTATTTCTGGACTGTACATTAAGAATTAATGTTCGGCTGATGTTCCCCGAATGGTGAGTCGTGATATTAAACGAGTAATTCACGTATGTTAATGGGGTCCATTATAATTATCCTGCTGTCCGTATAAACAGCTATTGTAATATCCAGATGATTTCGAGAAGGTCTCTGAAGATTAACCTGTGATTGTTCCCTATTGCGCGAAGAAAAAACCCTATAGTTTTAAGACATTCCTTTGTGTATGTATTTTTGATGTCGCTCAGACAGGATGTCACAATCTTTACTTCAGGCACACTTCTGATCGGTTTTGGGAGAGTGACAACATGAATGGGTGCTTGCCTTTGCAGTGCTAGCGTAGTGCTTTTCCTTGCTTGGGGTTTCTTAAACTGGATGGCACCTCATCCAATATCTCTGGCGTCCGTAGTTACTATGAAGTCTTCCTTGAAATCTGGATAAGATAGGATAGGAAGTTCTATTAATTTAGGAATGCATCCCATTTGAAATCGACATTTTTTTTTAATAATTAAGTAAGGGCTTTGCCAATGTAGAAAAAATTTGGATGAATCTCCTGTAGTAACCTACGAATCCTAAAAACGATTTTATTCCCTTCACAGGCTTGTGTATGGGGAATGTTTTTGCCGCTTTGATTTTCTCCGGATCTGGTTCGAGACCATGTTCTGAAATGATAAATACATTAATTCTTTCTTGAAGAAGTACAAAACGATGTCGTCACCATACATGAAACAGTCGAATGCATGTAGACCCGTCAGTAGCGTATTCATCAGTTGCTGGGGCATTTCTCAGGCCAAATGGCATACAATTGTATTCGTAATGCCGTTTTGCACCTATCTTTTTCGTTCATACGAATTTGATGAAATCCGTTTGCCAGATCGAGGGTGCTGAAATATTTTGCCTGGCCAAGTTGGTCCAGTATATCCGTGATGTTGGGTAGTGGGTATGCATCGGCAATCGTTAATTCGTTCAGCCGGCGAAAATCTACCACTACTCTCCAACGCATGTCGCCTTCCTTGTCCGGTTTCTTGGGAACCAGAAGCAAAAGGAAGTTCCACGGGCTTTCACTAGGCTGGATTATTCCTTCCTGTAGCATTTCGTTCACCTGTCTGTGGATCTCGTTCATGTTTGCGTGGAGGCTTATATTGGTCAGTTATGATTTTATGGCTTAAAGCTTCTGCACACGAGAGTTTGTCGGCTTCAAGAAAGAATAAGTCATTAAAATCTCTGCAGATATTGAACACCGTTTCTTTTTCTTCCCGATTTCAATTTTCTAGGTCTACGACTGACTTGAGTTTGTCCAGTCATTGGGTTGATTAGTTACCATGCTAAAATTGTCCAGGGTGTCCCACTCGATATTGATAACTTCTGTGTTTAGAACTTGTTCCTTGTCTAAGGTATTCATCATTAGAACTTTGATTTTCGTATTGTTGGCTCTAGTCAGGCTCTCGCCGAGTTGAATTCCTTGGAGAACTTGCTTTTTATAAATTAATATGTCGCTTTGTTTTATATCATTGAAAGGAATTTCTATTACTTGCTGAGATCGGGGTTTCCGCCTTATTGTTCGACTGGTGTCCCTTTTTCTTTGTATTTTATTTTTTACTATTGATTTTCTGTTTGTACTACTATCTGCCTCAGTCTTAACTGCTAAGCTCTCTTTTGACTTAGTCTTGCTGTATGTATGCTGGGAGATTATTATTATTCTCCTCGGTCTTAACTGCTAAGTGCTCGTTCGACTTAGTCTTACTGTTGGCCGGGAGTTGTTTCTTATTCTCCTCGGTCCTAACTAAGTTCTCCTTAGTCTTACTGTTGACCGGGAGTTTCTTCTTATTTTCCTCGGTCCTGACTGCTAAAATCTCCTTAGTCTTACTGTTGGCCGAGAGTTTCTTCTTACTTACTTCGGTGTTTGTTCCGTTACAAGCGGTTGATTTAATAGTGGCTAGGTCCAGGCTTGAATTCCGTGAATTACCAGATCCGGTTCGTAGACAGTCGGTATCGGGTATCGATTCCCATCGAGACTGCATTTGTTCCACACCGATGCCTAGTTGGCGGTCGGGGTTAATTGTGGAATCGACAAAGTTCGTATGGCCAAGCTTTGTGTCGTTGCTTCTACTGTTGATCAAACTGCTGGTATTGGATATACCTCGGGTTCTTAATGATATTTGTCTTTTAGAATAATCGATGTGACATTGAAACTTGGTCAGGAAATCGTTTCCACGTATGCCATCGAATGATAGGTTCAGGTGGCTAGGTACCACCTGAAATGAATGTTCTAGCGGGATCGAGTATTCTTCAGTCCTTAGTTCTATAGTCCCAACTATTTCTCCTATAGTTTGAACTGAATCACCCGGTATCGTGGATAAAATACATCTTTTTGGATTTGAAACTTTGGTCTCTGTTCTTGTTGACTTGACTATGCCGATTTCAGCGCCTGTGTCAAGCAAGAACGTTGCCGAATATTTGTCCTAGGGACTAAATTTTACTCGTACCACTGGCTCTTTATATTCAGGACAGAATGATGCGAGGGTAATTAATTTAACTAGTGGATTTCGGCTTAGGTCTGTACTCGGGATAGATTTTCGACTGCATCTTCCCGAGTCGTCTCGGTTCCCATGTTGGTTTCGTTTAGGAATTACTAGTTACTACAATGGCTGGTGCCGAGTTTCCTAACTTCGTGGGGAGCGTTTTGTGAGTTATTTCTTTGACCGGTGTCAGGAGTGTTTCTACGAGAAGGGTTTTGTTTGGGCAAAACTTCTATATCTATCAGACGTGTGCAACATACGTCTTCGCGATGGTAAGGCTTTTTACAGTAGCTAAATTTCAATACCGGAATCTCTTTCTTGATATTTTGTGGAGCGAAATTTGGAAAATTCGTGTTTTGGTAACACGTGCCGGAAGAGTGTCCCACTTTGTTGCAGGTTCGGCAGACGGGTTTATTATAAACGACTTTAGGGTTTCTGAAACATGTAACATGTTAGGGATGTGTGGCTTACCTTATTGCAGGTTTGACAAACAGGCCTAGAAGAGGTTGCCGTTTTAGTCGACTTATTGCAGGAAGCTTGAGGTGCTGTGGTCCGCTCGAGGCGAGCCGAATGCTCTTCCGCGTATGAAACTATCCATTTCAGGTCCTTTTCGCCGAGGGCTTGAACCATAAATTTGAGGTTCCGGTTCCTTAGTCCATACTCAAAAGCTTGGATGGCCAGACGACCGTTTACGTCGGCTAGGAACCGTCGGACAGCTTCGTCGTTGGTGGTGGCGAAAATAGCAGATTTCAGGGAGGCCAGTAATCGACTGATGCGATGTCCGAGTTCCCTGATCATCAGCTTTTTGTTGCACTCTCAACAATTCGTTCTGCACCGATGACCGCGACTTCTCTTTCCTGATTTGTTTTTCCAATTCAGATATTAGATCGTTCCATTTATTAAAGGATTTTAGTTGGACTAGCTCGAATGCCGGTCCTTGAAGCCGAGTTTTCACTAACTCTAGGAAGAGCTTGTGTTCTGGTTCTGTCTATATAGACGTGAATAGAATGTTACCGCACGTGATGAATTTATTCAACTCTTCCGGGTTTCCGCTGAACGCCGGGATCAGGTTGTATATGTTGTTAAGACTGATTTTAGACTCTTTTATACTCTGTCAGGGTCTGAAAAATCGTTGTAGTGGAAGTGGAAAAGGGAAAAGGTAAGTGTTTAAAAAGCTGCCTGGCTACGAGTGGTAATATTGGAGAGGGAGGAGGAACAGCATTAAGGGTTTAAATATATGTATGTACAGAGATTTTCTTATAATTAATAGCTATTTTAAGCTTTCTTCTTTTTTTTTTAATGACAATAATTAGTATATAGTATAATTAATATAATTAATGGTTGCTTTTATTTTTTCTTTTGCTGCTGCTCCTGTTTCTGCTTTGGATGATTCGCTTTGATACTTCGTTTTGAGGATTCGCTAGAGTTGGTAATAATGACCTGGTTTTTGACACTGCCCAATTTTTTCCTCAGGCGTCCGATTCTGGAATTCACCAGGTCTTACGTTTTATGGGACTTTATACACTTTATCACTTTTTCACTTTTTAAAACTTTGACTCCTTGTGTGTAGCTCCAGTACGCATCGAATTCAGTTTTGACTCGTATTTAGTAGCAGGATCTGTTCGTTACGGGTATCCCACCGCTGCCACCAATTGTTGGATTACACCTTTCGTACCATGCTTTCTGGGTATGTTTGCAGAGAAGAGTACTGAAGCGGAGAGAAGGAAAACACTTTAGTTTAATCGTTTCTTTTATATTTAAAGGCCTGCTGTGTAACCAAGGGCTGCGACCTTTACTATTTGGAGTATTTTACGATCTCTGATTTAATCTTCCCAACCACGGCCTTTCATACTAATTTCGTCGATAATTCTTCCTGCACTCTTACGCAATAGCCTTTAAACCCTATAGTACAAAATAATTCCCATAATTCATTTCCACTTATCGATTTGAAGAGTAAGCATTTTTGACTTCATTGACTTAAGTGTCCCAGTCAGTTACCCTTCCGTGTTGACCTATTTATAGTTTATAGGCGGTACCGGTCGGTATTTTAATACATGTTACGTTAAATAGTTTGTTGCCGCAGTGCAACGACTATGTTGTTATTGTCGAATCGGCATTTTTGCTTTGACCTTTATAATACACTTCGGGGTGAATGCGTTGAATGCGGGGTGAATGCGTTGAAGTGTCTTTGTTTACAATTTTCCTTTTCGCTTATGGCAGCGTAAAGTGGATTTCCCACTGAGTTATGACGTTGGATTGTGTTTGTATGGGAATCACTCATTCTGGGTGACCTATATAACACACTTCGGTGTGAATGCGTTGAAGTGTCTGGGTTATGACATTGGATTGGGTTTGCATGAGAATCACTTATTTTGGATGCACGGGTTGCTTGTGGCTATATTGAAGATGTAAGTGTTGCTTATGGGGTGGAAATATGGAACTATAGCGTAGTGTAGCGGAGTACTACACTAGTACTGTTTGAGCTTGGATTATTTTATCCAATCTGTGCTGGATTTGATCAGAGGTGCATAAACCTAGGCCTTGATGTGTAAAATAGTACAAGTCGATTCTTGTATCGATTGTATGGAATAGCTGAAACAGTCCTTCAAACAGACTTACTTGAAGTGGTAACTATTTATAAGCAACTGCTTTACTTTATTTCACTCCTCTTATTCATACTAACTTAAAAACCAAAAAATGCTTATCGAAAATTGCTGAGATTAAACGAATATCTGAAATTGCTGAGTTTAAACCAATATCAAAACTTGCTGAGTTTTCATTCTTTTTAAGGCGAATGAAAACCAATGAAATTTGAGTTGTTTTTTTTTCTGTGTAACCATGCATAGTTTATATCACAATTAGGAGTTTAACATCCTGCCGGCGGTTGAACAGATGGTTCAACAATAATAAAAATTTTCTTTCTTAATAATAACTTTTTTTGTTTGGGAATTGGATTAATTATTAATACGTACGAGTATACTAAATCTATCCTCCTGGATTTCAGGTTTCTGCTGCTGTCTTGTTGGCATATCGCTGGTAACGGCTTGTGCTCTTGGATTTGGGGTTGGTTGTTAGATTTGTCTAGTCTTCCTGGCTTTAATATAGGCCAGATAAAGAGATGGTTATTAAAACTGCTATTAGCACCCCAGCATGTCCCGGTACGGTGAATTTCATGATGTTCCAGGTCAGTTGGTAGCTCATTGCGAAACTTTTCCACACTCGGTGTTAATACTTCAATATCCGCGATGTGATGTTGGTACAATTGCTGTGGATAAGTCAGAGTTGACCCTTGAACTGGAATTATGGTGTCAGTGAGGTTGCTTAGCGGGCTGTATGACAATCTTGTGACCGAAGGGTATATATTATGACCTCAGATAGTTACGAATTGCTGCTTGCAATACCTGATCCTCGAATGGTGACATATGTTGTGTTTTGGCTGCATACAATATTTAGGTTGGTTTTACGCAGTAAGGCGTAAATCCATTCATTTGGGTTATGAAGTTGGATGCAATGAGGGCCATCCCCACATTTTTATAGTCGACATTTATCAAACTCAGGTAAATGATTAAAGAAGGAAATCTCACATGCACTGGCGGTTGAACCCTTGTGATGTTAGGGACAACCTTGCTTGCATAAGTACTTCTCGTGGTTGATTGATTAACAATCCTTTATATCTCTTTCCGAAAGTGAATAGTACTGGTCTCGATGTAGGCGATGTAGGCGATGTATGGCGAGGATAGTTGTATGGCGGTGAAAGTTCCGTTTATCAGTACTGGTACCGGTATAACACGAAATATCTCGAAGTCTTCTGATAATACTAATGGTATTTTGATTTCGAAAATTGCATGATTTGGTAATATTTTTCCCTTTATAGTTATCAAGTTGTAAAGGGTTGTGCCATCCAAATAAGGTGCAGAGGCCTTAATGATGATGGCCTTTAGGTAGCGTAGCTCTTGGCGTAATTGTGTTGAAGGTATTAAAAGTGGGCTGATTTGTCCCTGTTGACTGTGCGTTTTAACATCTAATAGGGAGCCTTGAATGCGTTGGAAATTGGATATGATCGTGAGTGTTTGTATCGCAAGCGATATAAAACTTTGAGCTACTTTTTCTTGATATAGTTCCCGGGAGATCCTGTTCGTTTGGCGGGTTAATTCAATAAAGTGGGCGAACATAGCTGTAAATCGGATTGATACTGCTTTTTTTTATCAAGGTTCATGATATTCACAGTGGCCGCAAGGAATGATGTCTGATTTTTAATGCGGCTTACTAGTAATGACTAGCCTTTTGCCATCAATTCGCTCAACCGCTGCTCTAAGTTCCTGACTAGCTCCTCGAAAGTTGTCAGTGTAAATCTGTATCAGCATTCCTCTCCTCGCTATAAATCTTTGCAGCGCTAAAATGCATGAGTGTGTGTGCGACTTCTATATGGATAGCCCGCACTGTCAGGCAGGTAATAAGCACCCCCATCGTTTTTCCGTTCGCCTTCCTACCGCAACTGTTATCGGTCCAAAGTAATCCATTCCAATGTATGATAATGGTCTTGTAAACGTTTTCAACCTCGCTGCAGGAAAATCACCCATCAGTGGGACCAAGGACTTAGCTCTTATATTGGAGCAATGCTGACATTTCCTCTGTACCCCTTTAAGTAAAACTCTTAGTCGAGTAACATAAAACTTTTGGCGGATCTCATTAACGACTGTTTCATTATACTGGTGATGGTACTTACGATGATAATGGGTTATAATCAAGTATGTAATGTAATGATTTCGAGGCAGCACAATTGGTCTTTTGGTATCAAGGGGGATATCTATGCACGCGTCAATTCTGCCTCGAGTTCAAATCACACCTTTGCTGTCTAAGTATGTACTCAATGAATTAATTTCATCAGAAAAATTTTCTCGTTGAGGTTGACGAAACAAATAGTTTTCATCGTTTTCAGCAAATATGACCACTGAGTCCGATATATTTTTTAGCAATTTTTGAATAAATTCGAAAACCTTGGACAATGCGAGTAAAAGTTTTCTCCAGAATGAAAATCTGGCGATATCGATAATTGATGTTGTTTTTGCAACTGAATGGTGAAGTTGGATAACATCAGTGGTCAAATTTGTTGTTATCTCACATTGTGGCTAGTACTCCTCTGACTTCCACAAGAAGTCCGGACCAATAAACCACCGATTTTCAGAAAACCCATGGAGATGTATACGCGATCTTGTAGCTTCATCAGCAGCATGTAATTTTGAAGGAACTCATTTCCAAGATATCATATCAGTTTTTTCGAGTATTTCTCCGAATCGAATTCCAATTACCTGCTTATACTTCCGATTATCTGCTAATATCCAGTGGATAACCGTCTTGGAGTCAGTCCAATACACATGTCTTTTAATCGATAGTGTGAGACTCGATAATTGTAGATGCCAACCTCGTTCCAAACAGTGCTGCTTTCAATTTCGTCCTAGGTATGGACAGTTCACAGCATTGTACTTTTTTCGATCTCGAATTCTGAGATAGGCCACAGTAGCATATGCCTCTTCACTAGCGTCACAAAATATATGGAGGTCATTTTCTTTAGCATCAGCTAGGTATCTTCTTGGGATTTTAATCTTGTTTATCATAGGAAATTATCCACTTATTCCATATAAGAAAATGTTCATCTTTCGTCGCCCCATTCTATGCCAGATGTCCAGATATTCTGTAGTAATATTTTAAGGTTTATCAACACATTTGCGATTAAACCAAGAGGATCATAAATTGCATCAATACGCGTACCTCTCTTTTGCTGAGTTTATTTTCGCCTGATAGCAACTCCTCTTTTATTTTTTGCTTGTCGAAAACAAAGAAAAACTCATCGCTACGTGAAGACCACCATAATCCAAGTCTTTTTTCAGCGTCGGCCATAGGTATATTCATTGCTTCATTTGACGAATGTACCTCAAGCTCTCTCATGACAGCTGAGGAATTTGATCGGAAGTTGCGGATTTCAAATCCGCCCATGCTATGAACATAAATGACGTCCTTTGATATTTTTAATGCTTCCACCTCACTGCTAAAACTACCGATACGAGTATAATCATCCACGTAGTGGTTTTGAATTATTGCATTTGCCGCATCCGGGTACTGATGCTTATGATCTTTTGCATTTTTGTTTTTTATATACTGGGCACAATATGGTGAACAAGTTGCTCCAAACATCATTACTAATAGCTTGTAAGCTTCAATTTCATTCGTTTCACTATTTCGCCACAAGAAGCGCTGAGAGTCTTGATCTTCTTTTGCGATTCTAATTTGGTGAAACATTTCCTTTATATCTGCGCATACACGGATTTTTTTTTCTCGGAACCGGAAAAAGAATTCCAAGTAATGGCGCAGTTATATCAGGTCCTGTTAGCAGCGTAGCATTGAGTGATACTCCATTCATTTTAGCGGCTGCGTCCCCAACAATTCGAATTTTACTGGGTTTATTCGGGTTAAATACCGGAAAAATTGGAAGATACCATGTTTTATTGCTAGCAAACCTTTCATCGTTTTTAATCTGTTCTGCGTAACCTCTATTTATATAAGACTGTATTACTTCAAAAATACGGGTTCGCAGACCGAGTTCTCTTTGCATTCTTTTTTCGAGGCACAAAAGGCGTCGTTCTGCATAAGATTTGCTGCAGGGTAGTTGAACATTCATATACTTCCATAGAAGTGGCACTTTTAAATCTTTGTCCAAATCTTCGAATTTTGTTCTCAAGCATTTTTTCCGCTTGCCCTTCCTCTGACGAAAGTAATTGCATTTTTTTTGTTCCAATGCCTTCGACAGCGAAGTACTACGTAACAGTTTCGTTTATTATTTGGTCTTCTCTTTGGCACTCGCATATGTGAACGTGGCAACTAGTTTCACTTTGTTGGATTTTGTATTGTCCAAAAACGACCCAACCCAATCTAGTTTTAGTTGCTACAGGCTCATTTCGATAGCCTTCCTTTATTTTAAGCGGTAATCCTAGCTTCCAATGTTATAATCCAATTAAAATCCTTGGCTGCGCATGAGCGTATGGCAAGGTGTTTATACTGCTCGGATAGATATTCCCATTTAATAGTTTGGGGGGGCAGTGCTAAAGTGTTGACTGTTCTTACACCAGAAATAGTATATTTCTTCCTGTCAATGCCAGCGATTTCAATCTCAATGCTTCGAGAGTTTTCTTCTGTACGAACAGTATTCGATGTCCATTTTAAATGAAGAGGTGAGTATTTGCTATTTATATTCAAGTCATTTGCTAATTTGTCCTCTATTAATATCACAGATGAACCATCGTCTAAGAAAGCAAACGTTTCGATTGATTTCTGCTCTCCGTATACAATTACTGGAACAATTTTGAACAGGAGAGCATTATCTATTCCAGCCGTGTGATGGACTGGAGATTGGACCACAGCTTCGGATGTGAGATCGTTTGATTCTATGTAAAAGCCTATGGTGTCGATAGGTGCAGCTTTGCTCTCCGCACACTTTCAAGGATAAGCATCGTTGTCTATGGCTTCGAAGGCAAATGTGACACACGCGTTTTTGCTTTATCAGCTCCCACCTCTGTCCCACTGTACAATTGAATAACCATGCACACTGCTTTACGGACTGACAATTTTTATCACAAATGCGGCATTTTCTTTTGGCTGGCTCATGCAAGTTTAAGTATGATGGTTCATGGTTTCTTTTATTGACTTTAGTATCATTCTCTATACAGCCCAATGGAGTAACTTCGATGGCAGCTTGTCCGACAGAGAAAAGCCATGAACTAAATGTCCACAAATCGGTCGTCATAAGCGTTTGTTTATAAATACCCCAATTCAGCCGTATTTTTGGAGGCAATTTATCCACTAGTTCCTGCAGTAAAATCGGGTTATTTATGTGTGAATGCAGTTCGGTCCTTTTCATTGTGGCACATATATTTTCCATGGCCAGTGCATACTTGACAATGGTGTTTAGTTTATCTGCTTTCGGAGGTGGATCTTGACGAATTTTGACAAGGAGGGAATTAATTACTGTTTCAGGTCTGCCGAACAACATGCGCAGAGTTGCTATTATACTTGAAACCTGGCTAGGGTGGAGCAAGCGGCTCCGGACGGCTTCTAGCGCTTTACCTTTGACACATCTATGAAGGCGAACTAAATTCTCTTCATCCGTGAATGCACACATTCTAGTGCTCATTTCAAATGAGCTTATGAGTAAGGGCTACTCTTCGGGGTATCCACTGAATGGTGGTAGCTCTTTTGAAAGTGCCTGTCGTGCAGACAGCTGGTGGCTGGTCAGTTTGGGGTACTCAATACCTCCTGACATAACTCCCTGACTTTTCTCTTGGGCAACTTCGAGTTCCCCATGTGGCACGACAGTATGAACTAGGTTAAGTAAGGACTTACGGACCTGAGTACAATCGTCTGTATTCTGTTGGGGAATAAGCCCAGTGCCCATCCATGTTGTGTGAGGCATCATTTACTTGTGTTTGATTTTCGGGCAGCGACACTGATTTTATCCGTTTATGGACGCGTTGTAAAGGCTTCATAGGAGGCTCTGCTAACTGCAGACTTCCGTCATCATCAGAAGATAACTCTAACGAGAAATTGATATTTTTTGGATATGTATTCCTTGTCCCTCTTCTCTTGTAGCATCCTCTCTTCTTCAAGTCGCTGGAGTTGAAGCGAGATTTTTCTCTGCGCTAATACTTTGGATTTTTTTTTGAAGAAACCGAAGCTGGTTGTTTGTGAATACTTTCTGCACCGGCATTGCATTTGGGAGGTAAATTTGCATTCGCTGAAGAGTAAGGTTGGCATTGTCTGCTAGTCCAGATAAGAGTTTCTGTATTTCAGTTTCTGTAGACATCTCGACACACTTTGCATTCAATGCGATTAGTGATTGTATCACGAAGGCACGAAACACATATTTGGTTTATAGATACATGCTCAGTTTGATGAAATGATGGCGAATGGTTATTAATTTTTGATGGCGGAGTAGTGCGTTTCATATTAATGTAGTAAATAGGATATACTCACCAAGAGCTCGATGAAAGGGGAATTTGGCGCAGGTGGATATTGAAGATTTGAAATTTTAGATTGAAAATACAAATTTGAAGCCTTGATCTTTATTTGTCGGATATTGTTGATATCGGGCTAAAATTTCCTAGAAATTTACAAGGTTATTTACATGTATTTAAAAACAAAAAAAAAACACTGTGGCGCTAGCAGCCCGGTATGGGCCATGGCCAAGCTTTTTGACACTCATTTGTGCTGCTCATGTTGTCATTTTAATCACATCTAAGCGGGGCCTACGGTTTATCGCCGAGTACGATAAAAAAATAAACTTCTTCCTCTTAAATCGTGGTGGTGAAAGAAGGTCAGGCCAAGGTCTTGGCTCTTGGTGTTGGACCATAATAGGTTCCACATTCATATTTGGGGTTTTACATCCATCTCCCTGGTTGGCTGGCCTGCTTCAGGTTGGCAAGTGATCCCAGGTTCGTCAACAACGGTGTTGAAGCTTATTGAGGTATTCATATGACGATCGTCGCCAAAATTGCGTTTTGATTACAGTAATTGTCTCCCATCTGCTGACTAACTAATACAAGTGGCAAGTATTTTCTGCTCGTACATTAATTGTAGATGTTCCCAATCAAAAGATGTCCCGGTCTTAGAGCAGTAAGATCATTTGGATCAGATGACAAGGGAATCAGGGGTCTGAAGTTAAGTATAGCTTCTATTTCGATCATCAACATTTCAAGTTCCTCATATGTTCGATTCGATGAAAAAACGTTTCGTTTCAGAAAATGTTTAGCTGATTTCACGGCAGCTTCCCATAGTCCTCCAAAATAGGGCGCTCGAGGTGTAATAAAATTGAATTATATACTCCTGGCAGTGCAGGACGAGGTTATTTTTTCTTTCGACGAAGGCGAATATATTGAAGATTCAACCTCCATAAGCTGCTTTCTTGCGCCGATGAAGTTTGTTGCATTGTCGCAATGGAGGTTTTGGCAATTTCCTCTTCTTCCTATTAAACGCTTGAGGACACATATGAATGCTTCTGAGGTTAGAACTACCACAATCTCGAAGTGTGTTGCCTTAGTTGCGAAGCAGCTGAATATGACGGCATATGCTTTTCGGAATTGCTTTCCTCTAATCTTGAAGTGAATCCACACTGGTCCGAAAAGTCTACTCCGGAGTTCACGAAGGGTCCGGCGGTTTGAACGCGAGCCGCCGCTAAGTTTCCCATGTTCTGCCTCATTAATTTAGGCCTTGCTCTGGCACAGCGAATACATTTTTGAACCACTGAACGTGCCAAAGTTTTTCCCTTGATGGGTCAGTATTTCTGGCGTACAGCTTTCAGCAATCCTTGAGGTCCATTGTGCAAATACTTTAGATGGATCCCTCGCATCAATGATTTACTGAGCTCATGATTTTATGGTAAAACTATTGGGTGCTTGGCGTCGTAATCTAGATCGGCTGCTTCAAGGCGTCCTCGTTCGCGAAAAATTCCATCTCCATTCAAAAATGACGATAAACTACTGAGTGGACTTCGAGTACTCACGTATTTTCGTTTAGATAGAAACTCCAACTCCTACTTGAAGTTTTTACGTTGCATCTCCCTTATTATTATTTGAGTGGCATCATTCGTTAATGGTAAGGTGGTTGGTGAATCGTTGATTTTTCTTGCAATTATTTATGAATCGTTGGATATAGGCAATTACCCGTTGTTAACGTCTGAATGAACTATGATGTTCTATCCTGTTGATGATACCTGATGATGTTTCGAGCGTTGCTGTGAGTGCAGTTCTGGACCCCGTTTTTTTAATATCTGTCTTGTTCTCTTCAAATTATCCCGACCAAATCTTCTCTGGTCCATATAGATACAAAGGCCCATAAAGCCACATGCTACAATCCTTTAGTTTCAAAGCCGATAGCCCTCTTGAAACTAAGTTCACCGGATTCTGTCTGTCTGTTAGGGCTTCTGATTGCCCTTACTCAATTTGCTATGAAACGGTGATATTTAGATGCTTCGGCATTTATCCAAGCCAGTACGACTCCCAATTTTCTAATTTCACACATAGTTCTAGGCGTTCTAGACGTGGTATAGTGGCTGCGGTGATAACCTCCTCATCTGTCCCCTTTTTAATGGGTGGGAACCGTTACTGAATTGTCGCTGTGAGTTGATCTAATGTAGATGGCAGTTCCAAATGCCAAACGCATTCATCTGGATTTTTCTTGGAGAATAGATGCCTGGGAATCTTTAATTCTCTTACCTTTCTATGTAAGTCCTTTCGGAAGTCGTTCCAAGTTGTGTGGTGTTCCATCGGTAGTGCGGCATCCCAGTAAATTTTTAGTTTCCATAACTTTTGAGTAAATAGTTTTGGTGTGATTGTTATGGAATTGATGATGCCCAATGGGTCGAAAATATGTGCAATTTCCGATAAGGCAGTTCTTTTTGTGATTCACTTGTTCACTTGTAGTGCTGAGTTGATCCGGAGCTCATCTGTCTGTGGATTCCAGATAAGGCCCAACATTTTTAGTGTTCGTGATTCATTATCTTGAAGATCTAATTGCAAGGCTTGGTCGTTTGTTGGAATATCCCTTAGCAACTGTGGTGTATTACTGCACCATTTCCTGAGGTTGAATTGAGCTGATTGTAAAATATGAGTTAGTTGCCTTTGCATCTCCAGGGCTTCTCACAAACTGTTTGAGCAGTACATGACGTCGCCCATGTAGAAGTCGTTTGCTGAAATTTGAGCTGCCAACGGATATCGATGTTTTTTTTTCATTGACTAGTTGCTTGAGGCAACGTGTTACTAGGTAGGAAGCTGGCTTAGTGCCGTATATTACCGTTTTCAATTGGTAACACTTCAGGACTTGATCTCTTTTCTTTCGCCAGAAGATCATCTGGTATCTTCGGTCTTCTTCCCTCACAATTATTTAACGATACATTTTCTCGATATGGGCAGTGAACACAAAACGTGGTTTTTCATTTTTTTTCATTTTAAATGCATTTTTTATTAATTTAAATTCAGGAACTCTTACAAGCTATACAAAAAAACGCCTAAAAATTAGCTTAAATAACTTAGAAAACTATCTTATTCTAACTTACTGGCCCCATGCGGACACTCTAAGTTAAACATAATTCTTAATCTACATGTCTTTCGACGTTCCGTACAGTACTTTTTTTCGTTACATTAATTTAAGCCTAAAACTAAGAAAATAATTTTATTAAATAAAAACTTAGTAAATGGACATTTTTTTTTTGTTGTACTTAGTATAAAACTTAAAGACTACTTAAAAATAAATCCTAAGCCTACTTAACCTACTTAAGCTAACTTATTGTTCAAGTATTATTTCTTTTTTTTTATTTTTTATTTTTTTTTTTTTTTTTATAATTTTTACTCTTAAAACTACCTTAACCCTACCTACACCTATGTAAGCCGGCCACGGCTAAAAAAGATTAGGCTGACCAACTCTGCTCCCTAATGGAGCTACCCTGCACTGGAGGAGTTCGATGATGGAGCTTCCCCTTCTTCTGCAAGCCACCAAAATTGTTGGTGCTGCCGAGCAACATCCCTCATGTCGCGACTCCCTACCGCCCTACTAAACCGGAGACGCTCCGCACTGCCGTGTGCGACGTCTCTGTCGTAGTTGAGTCGCCTGTCCGCAGCTGTTCGAGCGACGTGGAAGATTAACGGCACCGCTAATCTATCCTGGATCAGACCTTGTTTATCGAGGTAGAGGAACGCTTCTGGAGGAATAAAGCCGTCAAAGCGAACTCTCTCGTGATACATATAATTGGGGTAGTAAGCCCCAGAGATCAGGTTATTCGACGAGGTCATTGCTCTTGCAATGTGCCTTCGAATCAACTTAATAACAAAATTGTCCACTCGTATTAGGTTCGCCCTATTGTACAAGACCTCATTAGGATAGAATTTTATGTACTCAGACTCTGGTGTTCTGTACAAGCGAAGACAAGCCCTAAGGCAAGCCCTCTCAAACACCCGAATCTTTTCCAAAAGACTTGCTCTCACGTTGAACCACACGGGACAACCAAATGTAAGCATAGGCCGAATAAGGGCCATGTAGCAGATCACCTTTACCCTCGCATCGAGTTGTCTGCTATAAAACAGTCTCTTTGTAAGGGCAAAAGCACCTCTGGCTCTGGCCAGAGCAACATCTATATGTTTGTTAAAATACAGATATTGATCTAGCCAGATCCCAAGGTATCTGACTACATTTCGACAAACAAGTGGCTGCCCGTGTTGTCCCACGATCTGAAACTTTCGCCAATTCTTTCTGGTATCCGCAGAGGCCCCAGACAAAGGCGTCCTAAACAGAATGGTTTCCGACTTCTGAAAGTTGATCTTCAACTTCCAGTCGTCGCAGTATTGTTTAATTTTATCGAAGTCACGTTGCAAAAGAATGTTTATAACCTCAATCTTTGGACCTGATCTGTACGCGATTAAGTCGTCTGCGTACGCTATGGCATGGTGAAGTGAACCTATCAGATCGCTTGTGTAAATGTTGAAAAGGATTGGCGAGTTGACCGCACCTTGTTGCAAACCGTTTTTAATGTTGAATGTACCAGTAGAAGTCACATCGCCATTTTTCACGATGAACTGTCTATCTGTGAGCATATTGAAAAGAATATACAGCAGTGGTTTACTAATGCCCAGTCTGTCCAACTTGTAGAAGAGTCCCTCTAACCATACGGTATCGAAAGCCTTCTCCAAGTCAATCAGGCAGGCACCAGTGCACTGTTTCTTAGCTTTGTTCCATTGGACATCAGAAACCAGTTTAGACGCGGCATGAATAACATCATGCCCCGCCTTGAAACCGAATTGATTATCCGGAACTATATTTCTGTCCTCAACCCACTTAGTCAGGACTCTATTGATAACTTTTTCGAAAACCTTACTGATGTTTGGAAGGAGACTGATCGACCGGAGATTCGCCGGATTGGAGGTGTCTTTATCCCTTTTGGGGATAGGATGTACCACCGCAGTTTTCCAATGCGCTGGATAATGTGCATTATTCATTGCATTGTTAAACAGGGTGGTATAAATGTCCACCGCTTCTAGTGGGAGATGTCGAAGCACAATGTTCGGTATTCCATCGGTTCCCACTGATTTCTTACTTCTTATTGTGTCGAAGATCGTTTGAAGCTCTTCCGTCGAAATGAATGGGGGTTGCTCCCTTTCATTGGCGATGACATTATTTGCCATATTATCGTCACTGAACTGGGTGAAACCCGAGTTCTCGATTCGCCAGTTCACTATTTCATTTCGAAGGTAGAAATTGTGCACAAGGACTCGATTTTCCAGGTCGTGGTTGGGACCAATGATTTCATTTGTCTTGTACACATCCTGGAAAGTCGCTCCTATAGCCTCGACCTTCTCCTGCGGATCTTCGATCACAAAGAAGTTATCATCATCAACAGCTTCATTTGGATCTATGCCTGCTGTTGAGAGTATGCGTTCGTTGTCAGTCGTTCGGGCGATTTTTAGACATGAAAGGTCGTTTTGATCTTTCCTCCGAAATATTTTATTTATTTGCGGTAACATATTCGGGTTGCTGGTGTTTACAGCCTGAATTTTGTTGTTCCAATACAAACTTACAGAAGCCCTGTAATTTTCTTTTATTAATGTTTGGAGGTTTTTGATCGACGACTTTAATGTCAAAATCTCCGGGTTGTGTCTGTCAGTAAACTGTCTGTACAAGGTCTTCAGTCTTGAAAGTAGTCTACTTTTATGTCGGTGCAGTGCGTCTATAGTTGAATTGCGGAACAAGTCTTCGTTGTCAGTGTATTGATACCGAGGTATCGTTTTGTCCATTGTTCGTTTAATTGTCTCGTCCATTAGTTTTAGATACCTGTCAATCTCCTCGTTTGACAGATTTCTGTTGGACGGTGGATAGAGCGAATTCGAGGAGAGTGCTCTAGTCAGTGTCCTGGAGAGGTGTGTCCAACGCACTCTACTATAGTTGTAGGAATGCCTTTGAACATACTCATCCAATTCCGCATTTTCGTTCGGAACGGTTATTTCGGTACTAAGACCGCAATGGTCACTGTCATACACAAAAGTGCGAAGACAGTTTACAGTTTGTTGGTTCGTACCTGTCAGTTGTATTCGTGTGTCAAACAGCAGGAGATCCAAATAGGAGCCGTGTCTAGGAAACGACGGACTATCCGTCGCCTTCAGGCCGAGTCGGTACAGCACACTGTGCTGACCCCACCAATTGAATAGCAGGTTCCCTCTAGTGTTTGGTGTATTATTTCCCCAATCGCTGTGTTTGGCGTTGAAATCTCCGCCGATAATGAAATAGTTTTCCTCCAATTCCAGTCTCAGGAATCGAAAAAGTGTCTCGAGCTCTGAGATGAATTGGGTGGATTGAGTAGCCTTAGGCGCATAAACAGACACCATGTATAACCGCTTTCCACTGCGGAGAGGGATATACATAATGCATGCTTCTAGCACCTGAAACCTACGCACTACACGACTGTATATTCTTTTAAAACGTATGCCTTTTCTTACGAAGATAGCAACGCCTCCTCCTTGTATGGAGTTGGGTCGATTTCTACGCATAATTTTATACCTTCTGTGCCTCATTTTGTGTCTTTTAGTTAGCTTAGTTTCGCTAACCAAAAGCACATCAGGGGCTTGGTCTTTAAGCAACTTGAACAGTGTGGCTCTTCGCTCAATCCTAATCAGTGAATTAACATTCACTGCAAGGACCTTCAGGGTTTGCTCCGCCATGTACGTACCCATTACGACTGAAGGTGCGTTAGGCTCGGCAGCAGCGCGTATATTTGATCTACCCGCGTAGCTTGCTCGGTAATTTGACGTTGCAGCTGAGCCATCTGCCCCTGGATAGAGAGCAAGATAGCTAGCATGTCATTTGCCGGTTCCGGTGCTCTAGGCGCTGGGGCCTGAGAAGCAACCTTCGCTTGCTGTGCCGTATTTCCCCTACCTGCCGCCATTTGGGCGTAGGTAACCTGGGGAGTAACGGCTGGTGTTTGTGGTAGAACAGGTGGACGCTTTACTTCCACCTTTTGCTGTCGAGCCAGATTTACTCTTTTTATGTATTGGAACTTAGGACAACCCCGATAGTTTGCGGTGTGTCCCGTGTTCTTACATAAAACACAAGAGAGTTGGCTTTTTTCTGACGCTCCATCCCTACCTAGAGCGCATTCTTCAGACTTGTGGTCCTTACCGCACTTAACGCATCGAGGCTGCATTTCGCAGTTCGACGCGGCGTGCCCGAACCTTTGGCAACGAACACATTGCAAAATGTTTTCGTGCCTTTTTACTTTTTCCCAGTGAACCACCTGGTAGTCTAGGACATTGATACTCCTAAGGCTATCCAGACGGCTTTCGGGACTGAGCTGGACCAGGAAGAACGGTAGCTTCCGTTTCTCCCTTTTGGCTCTGGCTGTGGTGAAGGGCTTGACCCCTACGAACTTGAGCTCTTCGCACTCTTTCTCTTTGAGCAGTGCGAGGAGCTCCTCCGGACTAGTAGACGGTTCTAACCCCCTCAGCAGCATAGTTTGCAGCTTTTCCCCCTTCGGGGTGAAGGAGAAGAACTCCGTCGTCGAATCCCTTAACAAATTCTTTATTTTGTGGTAGCGCTCCACTGTGTTGCAGTGGATCGCATGTCTATCTACTGTTAATCTTTTTATAAAAAAATTATTGCCTATGGCCGACTTACATAGTTCAATAGTTTCTTTTAATTCCATTTTATAGGTGTTGATTGGTGGCACCCTTTGCTTGACTTCTCTGGTTTTTTGCTGCTGTTTAAGTTTTTGTTGTTGTTGCTTCTGCTGCTGCTGTTGCTGTTTCTTTTGTTGTACATGTTGTTGTTGTTTCTGCTGTTTTTGCTTTTCTTGTGGTTGTGAAAATTTTGTCGTTGTTTGTTGCGCTTGTTTCTGTATTATTTGTTGTTTTGTTTGTTGTTGTGGTGCCTTTTCACCGGTGTTTTGTTGCTGCTGGGGTCCCTGGAGTTGTTGTTTTTTCTCCTTTTCTCGTCTTGCAACTTGCTTGGCTTTAATTTCCAGCACTTTTTGCTGCAGTTCTTTAATGCTGCTGTTTAGAACCTGCACTTCTTCTTCTTCGTCCTCTGACTCGGAAGCCGCCAGAGATGCGAAGGTATTATCATTACCCATGTAGTGGCCTTCCCCACCGTCAGATATGTATGGGTATTCGTCATATTCCGACCCATAAGGTTTACTGCTGCCATTGACGAAGTTGTTGGCGCCTCCTCCCTCAATCCACCAGGCAGCTTTTCGGTGGACTTTGAAAGAGAGGGGCGCTTGATCAATTTAGGAGTTGACCTGGGCTTCCTCCTTCTCTTGGCATTGCCGTCAGATGCCACAATTGCTAGGTGGCCTGACATCTCGTCCTCCTCGCATTTGTTGCCACTAGCGTTTCCCGCTGGTGGGAGAGCGAATCGCTCTCTATCACTCATCACCTGATTTTGTGTTTATTGTTTTTTTGCAGTGTTTAATTCACACGCAAAAAAAAAAAAAAAAAAAAAAAAAAAAGGATGTCTCTGGGTTGGGAATCGAACCCCGATCCTTCGAATTGCGACACCAGTTCTAATTGCACTGGGCCAACTGGGTCCCCGCAAATTCTTGTCAAAATTTCGATATAATGCGATTTCACTACTCGATAGGGAAAAGCCGAAACACATCCGCACTCTACAAAAGTCAGTGAACGACTGACACAAAACGTGGTGTTCGAAAGCGCAGTAATAATGAGAAAATATCATCCTGGATTGTTGGGCCTGCCAGTAGAAAGTCTTTTAGTGAAATATTCGCCGAGGTTTTCATGGATTCATCAAATACAATTCTTAATTTAGTCATAGTTCTGTCGGGCTAAAGCACTCCATGATGAGGAAGCAAATAGTGCGGTTGAAGATACTAGTTGAAGATACTCTTCAATAAAGTTGATATATTGGCTTTTCAGGTGGTTGTCTTTGCTTAATTATTTCTCTATAGCAAAGAATCGTTGTCAACTAATTCCTGGGAGTCACCTAATTCTGATGGTTGGTGTGCAAAAGGCAGGTGCACTACGATTTTTCCACTCTGCTTGTCCCGCTGGAATGTTTTGTCAAAATGTCTTTCGCATTTTTGATCGGCTGGTTTTTAGTGCCTTTACTAATCTTTGGCTGATAAGGTTGATCTGAGACCCTGAATCCAATAGTGCTCGGCATTCCAGTATTTGTTGATTAGGTCCTATTATTTTAACTTTCCAAATGTTCATGAATCTCCAGCAATGCTACCGTAACCCGTTCCTGCAAATTAAAGTATTCTTGGACGTCTTCATGTGTCAGTTCGTCTCCCAGGCTTCGATATATCATCATTACTTCATCCCAATTCCGCTCCACATTACCTGTCGTTAGCCTGTGTTTGCCTGTTTCTACTGATACGAATACATTTCCGACCATGTCATCTTCTGCCACCCTGGTCTTTGAACTGGGTTCTTCCTCACCGCCTTTCCATTGAGTGGGCGTAGGCACTTGATTATGTCTGTTCAAATGTTTGAGCTTGGATTATTTTATACAAATTGTGCTGAATTTCATCATAGGTGCATAAACCTAGACCTTGATGTTGAAATAATATTTACAAGTCGATTCTTGTATCGATTGTACGGAATAGCTGAAACAGTCTTTCAAGCAGACCCACTTGAAGAGGTAAAGCTCTTGGGTAACTGTTTATAAGCAGCTGCTTTACTTTATTTCATTCCTCTTATATATACTAACTTAAAAACCAAAAAGTTCTTAGTTTACAAATAATTAATTAAAAGCAATACGAATATCGAAAATTGCTGAGTTTAAGCGAATATCTGAAATTGCTGAGTTTAAACGAATATCTAAAATTGCTGAGTTTTCATTCCTTTTAAAGTGAATGAACCCCAAGGCTGTTCAACCCCAGGTGTCAATGAAATTTGATTTGTTTATTTTTCTGTGTGACCATGCAAAGGTACTTATATTGCAATTGGGAGTTTAACAAGTACATTGTATTAAAATTCGTATAAAATAATACTTATTATAACTTTTAGCTTAATCTATTATACATTAAGTCCTTATGATTGTGAATAGCTTCGCTGGGTGCAGGAGAAGCACAACCAACAAGTTAACGAGCTGTAGTTGTGCTGCTCTTGCTCGCTTGTGCGTCATTAGGAATTTTAACCTTTCTGTTGCCGTGGATTTAAATAAAAAGAAACACATTATCTAAGTTTAAGTCTTTCTTCGCTATCGGAGGATTAAGATTTTCGAGACATCAGGTGTTTTCACTCGAGGTGGATTATATCAACAAAATTTAAAATTCTTTATATGGCGACTACAGCTGTCATGCAGTGCAAATAACAATACTTCCAACTGATCATCGCTCACTTATCGACGCGAACTAAAATTATCGAAATTCTATCTTACCAAATCGTAAGTACTGACATAACCCAAAATGTCACACTAAACAATGACCAAATTATTCCAGCAATCGCAGATCAGTCAGCCACATGCCAAATTTGCAATAACATTTTCATAAAAGCTGCGTTAAAGCGAATGTCGTACCTCCTTACACTGACTGGTGATGACAGTCCTGCCATCTGCTTACCACAGCTAATTGTTCTTCTCCTAACCATTTGGCCAGCGCTGCATCAAATATATCCAAACGCTCGCAATCACGAAGGGCCATATTGGACCTGCAATGTGCAGAAGAAGAACACGCATTAGCTCTCCCCGAGGTAGCAATCAATAAGTAGTACCTGAAAAAGAAATACCAGATTCTAGCTGAGGAATATGAAGAAGTCAAAAGTATCGGGTTTTCCAATAAGGACTTCACAACTTTTTTTTAAAATAAACCGCAAACCATTTGAGATATTTCAAAAACTATCGGCTTGGAGTACAATCAAAACATTTATGAATGGAACTCGACTTCGTTCATATGGCCACCGTGGGCACGTTTGCAGCGGTCGATTCGTTGGACACAATTTTCAACGACTCAGCCACATATTTCGGTCGAAGCGGCCGCTATTTCGCATTCAATGTTGGTTCTGAGCTCTTTCAACGTCGTCGACTTGTTGGCATAAACCAATGACTTAACGTAGCCCCACAGAAAATAGTCAAGCGGCGTTAAATCGCGCGAACGAGGCGGCCATTCTACTGGCCCATTTCTTGAGATAACATGCTCACCATACTTACTCTTCAATATATCGATTGTAACGTGTGCTGGGTGGCTTGTGGCACCATCCTGACGTCCCAGTCCATATCTTCCAATTCGGGCCAAAAATAATCGGTGATCATGGCGCGATAACGCTGACCATTCACAGTAACGTGACGATCGTTATCGTGTACGAAAAAATATGGCCCAATAATGCCGCCAGCTTGCAAACGCCTGAACGGCAGCGATATTTTCGACACTTCGACCAACCCGTTGTCTCACTGACACGGCAATATCACACAACGAATTTGTAGACTCAAATTTTTGCACTGAACTTATTATTGCCTGTCTACTAGGGCGAGAATTACGACCGAAAATTGGAATTAACGCTCTTAAAGTTACAGTCACCGACTCCGAATTTCGGTAGAAAATTTTTATAATTTGCAGACGTTCCTCGTTCGTGTACTTTGTCATGATAAAAATGTTGAGCTTACTGAATAATTTAACAGTAACAGTTTGATGATTAGTGAAAGAGTGCGTTCACTAATTAAATACAAAGTTGTCAAGTCCCTATTGAAAAACCCGATAGAAGAAGCTACTCTGAGTCAGTTCGCGCATGGCTTAACCATCAGAAGGAGTGCGTAACCTCAAATTCGGAACGTCAAAATACTCCTAGCCCCAATTTAGAAAATCAACA
Source organism: Volucella inflata (assembly GCA_928272305.1). Taxonomy (NCBI): domain Eukaryota; kingdom Metazoa; phylum Arthropoda; class Insecta; order Diptera; family Syrphidae; genus Volucella; species Volucella inflata. The sequence continues at coordinate 87,601,933 of OV743716.1, read as the reverse complement.
TTATCTCGGAGTCGCAAATCGCTGCTCTTTACCAGATGGGGGAAAAGACACAACCTTAAAGGACATAGTCCCACGGGGCGGTAGTGGCGTCTGTTCATAACTTCGAACCACAAGGTAATAATGCAATAGACACGAACTCGAAATGTCAACATACCAGACATTGATTCTACGTATTCAATTTAAATACGAACTCGTTCTCGACATTTATTAGTCCATCACAACTTGCATGTCCAGTCCCAAATAAAGAACAAATACAGGCGCAACAATCTGTTTCAAAAGAACTACCAATATTCTCTGGCCAGCCAGGAGAGGAGCTCGTCTTCAGCTCACCATTTTACTGGTCTACAATGGTTTGCGAGCTCACCGACACCAAAAGCCTTCTACGCCTTCAAAGGCCACTGCGAGGAGAAGCACTTCGATACGTGAAACATATACTAATTAACCCATCACGCGTTCCAGCAGCAATTTCCATCCTAAACCTGCTATTTGGACAGCCGGAGAGAATCCTGTATTCGATCGAATAAAGAATAAAGACAACGTAAAGATACAAAAAGTCTTATCGCCACCTTCGACGCATGCGGACTGCAAGTCGAACTAAATTATTCCTTGCTTCTCCAGGAATTAATAGAAAAATTTCCAATACAATATCAACTCAGCTGGGGAACATATAAAATAGATTTACTAAAAACAAATCGAAAACCTAACCGGCATGGTTTTTTAAATTAGATTCTTGATTTCGGACTTCCTGCGAGCTGCGTGACAATGGCAGCAACTGAAATTTCTACTAGTGACAACAACATTCGTAAAAAAAACGAAGAAAGCTTTTATTCAAACTCACCACGAAGGTCAAAATAAGAAATGCTGTATGTGTTAAATGTTTGGCAAAAAAGTCGTACCAATATCTGTTTTCGGGAGGAATAGAACTGTTACTACGTTTGCCTTTGTAGATGAAAGTTCACCAGTTAGTTTATGCGACGAAGATCTGGCAGCCGAATTTTAATTAAGAATATCGTATCCAGTTTGTCTCAAATGGACAGGACAAGTAAAACGTATAGAGAAGGCATCACAACAAGTAGCTATGACAATCGCAGGTGCAAACGGAATACACATGGTGCTAGAAGGGCACACAGTGTGTAAGTTGTCCCTCCCAACGCAAATTATTAAATATGAATTGCTAAGTGAACAATTTCCCCACTTAAGAAATTTAACCATATGCAATTACAAATATGCAACACGCGATTACTGATAGGCGCAAACAATTGGAGCTTAGGAATTCCCAAGGACGTTCGAAAAAAAAAACAATCTGAAGCTGTGTGGCGTTCGTATCAAATTAGGGTGGCTCGGGGGTGGAAAGATTTGTAGTGAAAACTTTAATTTATATATCTGTGAATGTGTCGAAAATATAGATATAGTAGCTTACACATTATGTTAAAAAAAATCATTTTCTATTTAAAACATAGGTGAAGCGATAACGAAAGGACAGATAAACACTTTGAAACTGGTCGTTTATGGCGATTCGACGAAGTTGTTTTGCCAGAAACCTCCTGCATGGCAAAACGAAGACTCGATTGTCTTATAAGGGAATAAAGGCCGCAACCGGAGTTATATGGCGTTTTTCAAAATTATTTAGCCAAAGGATATATTCGTGAATTGTCCTATGAAGCAGAGGTGTGTAAAAATAATAAAATTTGGTATCCACCAATATTTGTTGCGTTTAAGAAAAATGCGCCAGGTAAAGTGTGAGTGGTATGGTATAAAGCGGTCAAATCGCCTGGTGTATCGCTGAACTTGCTACTATTGCAGGGAAACAACTCGCGCTCGTCTTTTCCGGCCATATTATTTCGCTTTCGAGAAAGGTCTATTGCTATCTGTGGTGATATAGAACAGATGATCCATCAAATTTTTATAAGATTAGAAGACCAGGACGTGCAGAGGATTTTATGGCAAAAGTGCGACCATACGAAGCAACCTGAAATATATGTTATAAACCTTATGATTTTTGATGTCTCTTGTGCTCCTAGCACATCTCAGTTCGTGAAAAACTTCAACGCTGCAGTGTTTGCCAAATCTTTCCCCGCGGCGATCAAAACAATCGAAGAAGATCATTACGTGGATGATTTCTCGAAATCAGTTCACACCGTTGAAGAAGCAAAAAAGCTGATCGCTGATGTTAAGTATATTCACAAGCAGGGTGGATTTAATATACAGCAGTGGTGTTCTAACAACAACAAAGTATTGCTACCAATTAAAGAGGATCAGTGTGCTCTTGTAAAAAGCTTGGCATTGAGCGACGAATCGGCGACGGAAAAAGTGCTCGGCGTGTTTTGGATCCCCAGTAAGGATATGATAACCTTTAAAATATCTGAAGCTATTATGCAAAACGATATTTTTCTGGGCAAAAGACCACCAACCAAAATGAAGATGCTTCGTATCAACATACCAATAGGCCTGATCGGTCATTTTCCGGTGTACGTTAAAGTTTTACTCCAGGAAGTGTCGAGGAGCGCCGTCACTTGGGTTGAGTCGATTTTCGAGGCGCAATCAACAAAGTGGACACATCAAGTGATATCCCGGAATCGCAAAAGCTAAGAATTCCACGGAGCCATCTGCGTCTGTTTTCCTATTACGAGGCAATCGATGTAGAGTTACACACGTTTGTCGATGCAAGTCAAAACGGCTATGCTGCGGTGCGTTATCTCCAACTTACGGATGGTCAGAATACCTCATGCTCACAAATAAGTTCAAAAACAAGAGTAGCGCCATTAAAAATCGTATCCTCTCGAACTGATGTCAGCCGTAATTGATATCCGATTTGCAAAATTTGTTTCGGAAACGCACTCTATTAATATTGGTACACATATTTACTGGTCGAATTCGAAGACGGTGCAAAGTGGGCTACGAACGTTGGATCATAGATGATATCAGCAATTTGTAGCGTTTAGCGTATATGAAATACTCAACACAGTGGTTCAAGACTCCAGACCTTACTCAAAGTAGCCGATGGTTCAATGGTCCTCAATTTCTACAAGCATTGGAAATAAATTGGCTAAAGGAAGAAGCTGATACAACACCGACAATGATAGAGCTAAAACATCGAAATTTGTATATTTCCATAATGCATTCCCTATTCAACTCTGACCCGTTCTCTAAGTGGAAAAGGTTATTAATAACTGCGGCATAAGTGTTTCGATTTACAGAAAACTTCAAGCGTAAAACAAGTTTGCTTACTAGGCGGTTAGCTAACCCAGGACGAACTTTGAAAGCCGGAAGTTCTTATTTCATGTCATTTATCTGCAAGTTGAGCGCTGGTAAACGAGTGAGAAAGGCAAGTTCAATATATCAGCTGTCTCCATACCAAGAGGAAGATAACTTATTAAGGGCGGATGGAAGAATCTATAATGTCGGCGTTCCAGAGGAAAGAAAACCACCTATAATCTTACCAAGATGTAACAACATAACACATTCAATTCTAAAGTATCATCATGAGCTGCATCACCGTTTACACCACGAAACAGTAATTAGCGAGCTATGACAAAAGTACTAAATACCTCATCTCATCTCATCTCATCCCTCTGTTTACAGAAATGGGATTAAGAGTTGTCAGAAATGCATGATTGACCAAGCAATGCTAGTCACCCCACAAATGGCTAAACTACCTCGTGCGCGAGTCGCCACATTCGTAGCACCATTTACCTTTACAGGACTAGACTTTTTGGTCCTCTGTGGGCTGTCATTAAAAAAAAAGTTGTGGCGCCTTCTTTACATGCCTGACGATTAGGACAGTCCATAATGAAATCGTTTACTCACTAAATACCAGCTCTTGTATTCTTGCAATAAGGAATTTAATGGCAAGACGTGGGACGCCGAGATAGTTCTATATTGACAGCGCCACAAATTTCGTCGGGTCTGAAACAGAATTGCGGGAAGCTCTTAAGGAAGTGGATAAAATGCCTTTATGCTCAACTTCACACCGACTTTTACGAAAAGGAACTTTATCCCACCTGCAGCTGCTCATATGGGCGGAGCATGGGAAGGTCTAGTACGTAATAAATAAAAACAGTTTTATATAAAATCGCGCCAAACTAGCGAAGTTATACGTGACGGTGAGTACGGAGTAAGGTAGCGACAACATATCTTGCCATACGAGGAAGTGGTAGTACCGCTACTGAGAAGCAGTCCATCAATAATTATTTTAGATCTAGTGAATTGAATTATTCCCGATATGATTTTCCAATAAACGCTTTAGGGTTTTAAGCATAAATGATGACAGACTTATTGGTCTGAAATCCCTGTTTACCATCTTAAGGCATAAGAACTTATATTTCCTACTGCCCCATCTTAGTTGTCAATATTACGAGTGTTACAAGTGACTGATTGGGTATCCAGACGTGTGCTTAAAACTTCTTTATACTTAACCCAATCAGCCTTCATATTCTGAAAACACCTTGAAGCGTATGCATCTGTGGTCCGACATCGACGCTTTATCGAATACCCCCCATTCCCTGATTTCTAATCCTTCTGTATTTGTAACAAGGGTGATATATATCACCCCCTTTCTGTTTTGACAAATAATACAAACACTAACCTCGTGTGTTGATGTCACCGCTTCGCCAGTGTGTATGATAGGCGTTCGCATCACAGCTCAGTACCAGCATCTGATCTATTTCCCTTACCAGGCCCTTTGTTTCTCTGAGACAACTACCTCAGAGTCATAGAGAAGATAGCCCGAGGTCAGACACAGTGGTTTGCCACACTTCCTTTCGGATATGCGATCTGCAATATGAGCTGAAATTATTCAAAATAAATGCCTTTATTTGTTTTTTGATAAGTATGCAAGTCCTGGTCTAAGCTTCTGCCCTGAAGAACAAATCATAATTTCTTAGCCTGAGTCCCTGGATCTCATTGTTCTTACTGATCCAAGGCTCTTGTAAAAGTACGACTGTGACGTTCTGTCTGGCGATGTACTCCATTAGACAAGCCATTGAAACCCTACTGTGGTGCAGGTTTATCTGCAGCACTTTCATCATCTTGGGGGAGGGGTTCCTCCTCATCCCTGCACATGGAGTAGTCCTAGGAGCTTCTCGGGGTTCATGTAGGGACACCGAACACATACCCTAGCCGTCGGCAGAGTGTACTTTGCTAACTCTGCCACCTTAGTGAATTTCAGTTTGATGCCGTCCCAGGCATCGCACAACTAGTCGATGTAGCGCCTTATGAAGTCGAGGAAAGGTTTGTTTCTACAAGTTAACAGCCTTGCGTCCACCTTCCCAACCAGCGCTATCGAATTGAAGTTCCCCGTTTCCTGTGGTGGATAACTCCTCCCATAGGGCGTCTTGGTCCTTCTCCTCGAATTTTTCCACTAGTCGATTGTCAGACGACCGAATGGTTTCAACTCGTTTATGACAGCAACGAGGAATTCGTCCTTCTGGTCACTTTGTTTACGACGCAATGCGGGCAAAGAACCAGCCTTCAACTTTATCGTTTCGTTCGGCTCCGCGGTATCTTCGGATCTACCTCTCTTGCTGCCAAGGTTTCCCTTCCGGCAATGATGACCTTCGCTCGAAGGCGGCTTTTTCCCCCTCGCTTAGGTTATTGGGATTACAACCTTCGTACTTTGCTACCTTACGCCTAGCATTACGTAGCAGAGCAGCTACTTTGGCTACTCTTATCGATGTTCCACCCTGTGTATCGCCGGTGTGAGTGTCAGTCTAAATTTCGCCTTCACTCAACCCTAACTATTCCTGGGCAGTGATTGCTTGTTTTTGAAATTTTTTTTTGTTTCTTTTTAAGGGTTTCCATTTTAAATTAAATTCGAAATAAAAGGTCAGCCCAGGCAGCGCCGCCATACCTGGATAAGGCTAAGTATAACAGGTCCGCACCAAAGCACCTGAAACAGCTCGTTCTCCGTTGGTTTGAGCCCCAACCTTGCATCCTTCAGCTCGGTTTGCTATCTGCTCACACCACCGCAGGAATCAGGTCAGCTCCTGGTTCGCCACTCATCACCCGACCGTGGTCAGTTGAGTCATTGTGGCTTAAGTCTGCTCACCGGCGTGAAGATGACGCTCAATTCAAGGTGCCTTCCGCTTCAACTATTTAACGTTCGCTTAATTTGTGTCAAGTCCTGTGTAGCACCATTAAAAACTGTGACTCTTCGGCATCGTGAATTGTACGCCGGAATCCTAATATCTGAATTACTCACTCCCACTCTCTTAGTCAAAATGAAGATTTATCACTTCACATTTTTTCATCATGTCACTATGTCTAAAATAGATTTTAAAAAAAAATTGTATATGACGAAAGACGAGAAGGGTCAATGCAAATTGAAATTTTTCAACAAGACTGGATTTCCGGGTGTAGTTGGTAGTATGGATTGGACCCACTAAAAGATAATTCCACCAAAAAATTATGATCAACAAAGATATTACAACCGAAAGTATTTTATAGCATATATGCTATGATTGTAAGCTTTTAAATATTCCTAAGTATGGCTACTCGAATTTTGAATTTTAGGTGTGCGATCACCGAATGATGATTCGGTATGTTTTATGCGAGATATTCAGGAGCATGCAGAGACTAGAAGTTAAGATCTCACTGATAATCGCAGATATGAAGAAAGGAGCTAGCTACTTGGTAGTTCATATATTATGCATGCAATTATTACAAATTAATTTGTCCAATATTAAGGGATTTTGGGTACCCCCATAACCTGAGGGTGTAATAACGCCATTTCGAAGCCCAGAGGAAGGAAGTACTGAAGCTGCTTTACAAAAAGCATTATAAAATGAGAAACATCATCGGACTATCGGTATTTGAAAGAAAAGGTTTCGTTTTCTTCTAGGTATTAGGCAAATGCATTATTCACCGAAAGAGGTAACAAAAATAATTAACGTTTGCTGTTTATTACACAACCTCTGTATTCATCATAATAAAGACTGCAAGTACGATCCTATCGAAGAAATATTTTCTTTGAACAGTATTGAAATGTAAAACGATGAAGAGAGCGAAGATTCTAATGTAAGAGTTGAAATAATATACTCGATTTGATGATTTATTTAAGATACCTAATTCATTTAAAACATAAGATTGCACTCCATTTTATAACTTAAACTAACTAAAAATATTCGAGTCTTTTATTTTTGACACTTAACTTAAGATAAACAAATAATCAGAAAAGCATTTTAAATATTTTCCTTTTCGTCTTCTTGTTTTTTCCAGACTAATTAGTTTTCGTTGAAGTTGAATCTTTTTCATTCCCAGCTCTTTGATTTTAAGTTTTACAATCGTCTATATTCGCTTTGTTCTTGCACTTGGTTTTTGTAGACTTCGATTTTTTTTCTTCCTTAACTTTTAAGATTTTTCGCATTGTACGATCTTTTAGAATTACCCTCCAGTTTGGTCAAAATGCTTGTCAGGTTGTCATTCAAACTTTGTTTAATTTCTTTCTGCGATTCGAGCTCTTTTCGATAATCCATTCCTTTTAAACGTGTCCTGTTTTCTGGAAAAGATGATCCTTTACGGGTTTTAGGTTTTCCAGGTCTTTTTGGAGTCTGTTCAAGAAGACTGTTTGAAGGGCCTGGTGTTTCATTTAAAACCTACTTATTTCTTTCCTCCACTGGAGAAGCGACATCCATATATGCGTCCGGTATTGGACAGTTAAGCCTTTATACAATTCCCTCCGCATAAACAATTTTTTCCATTGAAATAAGCTTGCTAACTGAATCCTCCAGATTAGAAAAGACGTATTGATTCTATGGTCCGCCAACGATTGCATCTAAGTTTTTTTTTGTTAGTACCATATATTTTTACCTTTCATCTTGAAATCATACCAAACCTACCGAAATTATTTGTTATTAATAAAAACCTTGTGCTGAAATCATCCTTAAAACAACATTTTGCCAACCTTCACCATCACATAAAGAAGGGTCTAAGCAATTGGGATTAGTTGCACTCGTCTTCCAAAATGTTTTCAAAAAAATGCTTATCACTGAAATTGCTGTAGAATCCCATGGGCACTTCAGGACTTTGCTACATAATTGAAACTATGCGTTCAAATTGCTTTCTTTTTGTAATTTAATCCTAAAATCATTATTTAAACAATTTATTTCATTTCGGTCAGAAAAAAATTTCCAAAAGACTTAAATTCTTCAAATTTAATACCAAATTTAATGCCAAAATTTAAGAACTTACGGAATGATTATCCGTAGAAACGTATGGCGCATCTGCAAGAAATCCAGTAAAGTCAAATCTATGGTTTAGTTTATTATTAATATTGAATTTATTGTTCACATAAGACCTGTGTACAAAACACATCTTTTAAAAAATAGAACAAGCTTTTGTCCATTACTTTAATTTGAGTTAAGTTTAAGGAGTTGAGTTTAAATAAAAGAAAGAGATGGGGCAAAGAAAGTACCAAGAAAAGAAACATAAGGAAAAGAAGAGGTATGAGAGCAGGCAAAATTAGGAATTATTAGCATAATGAAGAAACAATTTTTTCTTAAAGGCGGTCCTGTTCGTCGTGCCTTTATATCTACGGGTAAACTATTCCAAAGACGAATCGAGTTAACAAAAAATTGTGTAGATGTTTTAACATATTGTAATATTTCGGCTAGGGTTCGAAATGATAAAACGTTATTTTTTTCTAAAAACACTCCATTTATTACTATTTAAATACAACTTTCAATTAATTCACAAACAATTTCACTTCTATTTCACAATTCAAATCTCTTATCTTTCACTTAGTAAGACTTAGGTCCTTTTCCATCGCTTTCCAAAAATCAACTTCTCATCCGCAGTTTCTCATCCTGTATTTATACCACATTTGTCGGGTTCTAGTTCTTTCTCGTAACTTCTGGTTTGAAACTGGGGAAATAACTGAACTCTCCAACGTGGAGAGTTTTATGATCCTAAAACTATGCAACACTGGATCCTTGATTTAATCACATATATACCACAATATCCCCCTTTTAAACTTGTTCGTCCCGAACAAACTCTTCCACTTTCTGCCCAATATAGCGATGTATTCGATCCACATGAACCACTTTCATCTTGCCTCTTCCCCGTTGAATGCGGTAGACAACATCGTTGATGCGTTTTACGACTTTATATGGTCCTACCCAGTCTTGCTGTAGTTTGGGTGATACGCCTTTCCGTCTATGAGGGTTATATAGCCACACTAGATCTCCTTCCTGGAATCCCGTTGTGGTCGCCTTGACATCATATCTCGTCTTCATGCGGTCACTGGCTATATTGATCTTATCCCTTCTTCGTTGGTGCACATCCGTTATAATCTGTCTGAGGTCTGCAACATAGTCGGCTTCATTTCTGTTCTCTTCAGACGGCGGTGAACCAAATATCAATTCACTAGGTAACCGGACTGTTCGACCGAAAAGGATTTTCGATGGAGTGTGACCTGTGGTATTGTGTACTGCACTCCGATAGGCTAATAGAAACATTTGAATTTGCCTATCCCAATCGCATTGCTTGTCACCAACGACCTTTGAGAAGTGTTCATTCAAGGTTCTGTTGAAACGTTCCACCATCCCGTCCGATTGTGGGTGGAGCGGTGTTGTTCTGGTCTTTTTAATCCCCAGTAGCTCGCACACCCCTTGGAAAATCTTAGACTCAAAGTAACGCCCTTGATCCGAGTGCAATTCCATCGGAACGCCGAATCTGCTCACCCAGTTGTAAACGATCTGCTCAATCACGGTTTTGGCTTCTTGGTTAAGGATAGCAAAAGCCTCAGGCCACTTGCTGAAGTAATCCATAACAACGAGAATGTAGCGATTTCCGTTTTCGGTTTCAGAAAACGGTCCTGCAATGTCAACTGCGATTCTCTCGAATGGCGCTCCAACGTTGTATTGCTGCATTCTGCCGTGAGTTTTACCCCTGGGGCCTTTACTGGCGGCGCAGGTGACACACTTTCTGCACCAATTTTCTTCATCGCCCTTGGCGTGCACCCAATAAAAAAGTTCTCGCACCTTTTCTAACGTCTTATTCACTCCCAAGTGGCCTCCGGATAATCCATCGTGCAGTTCCCTTAGCACGTCACTGACTCTCGACCTTGGCACAACGAGCTGCATCACAAATGACTATCCATCCGAGCTTTCCCACCTTCGCCTCAAAACACCATCTTGAACATGAAGCGAGTCCCACTGTGCCCAGTATGCCTTTAGTTCTGGACTTTTATTGGATATTTCCTGCCAATCTGGTTTTTCTTCGTCTTCTTTCCAAGCGAGTATTGGCTCGATATCCGGATCCTCTTTTGGGCGTTTCGCATTTCACTTTCATTCCAACCGTCAGTGGGCTCAACTCTTAGCCGTTGAGTGGATACCGCATCTTTTTCTTCTTGTCGTGCGGAATGTTTGCAATCAGATTTGCAAGGTCGCCGGGACAGAGCATCCGCATTAGAGTGAAGGCTTCCCTTTCGATGCTGTATCTCGTAGTCGTACATCTGGAGTCGTTCAATCCACCTTGCGACTTGTCCTTCAGGATTTTTAAATTGCAGCAACCACTTCAGAGACTCATGGTATGTGCGAAGAATGAATTTTCGTCCGTACAGGTACTTATGGAAATGCTTTGTTGCCAAGACCAAAGCAAGATGTTCCCGCCTGGTAACACAGTAGTTCCTTTCCGGCTTAGAGAGCACCTTACTAAAGTAGGAAACTACGTTTTCTTGCCCGTCATGCATCTGCGAAAGGACTGCTCCTATTCCGACGTTACTGGCATCTGCATCCACAATAAATGTTTTTCCTGGAGTAGGGTACGCTAGTACAGGGGCCTCACATAGTTGTTGTTTGCGAGTTTTGAAGCTTCTTTCGCATTCACTCGACCATTTGAATTGTTTTCCCTTTTCTGTTAGTTGATGCAAACTCTTTGCGATCACAGCAAAATTCTTCACAAGCCGCCTGTAGTAGGTAGCGAGTCTCATAAAGCTTCTCAGTTGGTGTTTGTCTCTTGGGACTGGCCAATTTTCCACCGCTTCGATCTTTTCTGGGTCTGTCCTTACCTCTTCGGATGAGATGATGTGTCCCAAGTATTTGACATCTGGCCTAAAGAGATGACACTTCTTCGGGTTTAGCTTTAGCTGTGCACTTCGTAGTCTTTGGAACACTTCCTTTAAGTTATCTCGATGTTCTTGAAAAGTTTTGCCGACCACGATGACATCGTCCAGGTAGACCAAACAGGTTTTCCATGTTAGTCCCAGCAAAACGCGTTCCATTAGACGCTCAAAGGTTGCCGGAGCATTGCACAATCCGAATGGCATTACTGTGAATTGCCAAAGCCCATTTCCTGCTTTGAAGGCTGTCTTCTCACGGTCCTCCGGATGGATCTGTACTTGTCAGTAGCCACTCTTCAAATAAAGTGTTGAGAACCATCGCGCTCCTAACAGTGTGTCCAGTGTGTCGTCAATCCTTAGCAAGGGGTAGCTATCCTTCTTGGTGACATTATTTAGCTGGCGATTATCTACGCAGAATCTATTGGTGCCGTCTTTCTTCTTGACCAGTACAACGGGTGATGCCCACGGACTCTTAGAGCCTTCAATTATCCCTTGATTTTCCATAGTCGAAACCATTTCTGCAACCTCCGTCTGCTTAGCTAATGGTAAACGCCTAGGAGGTTGACGTAGGGGTCTTGCATCTCCAGTGTCCATTCGGTGTTGTACCAAATGTGTGCTGCCATATTCGCCGTCCTGCGAGGCAAATACGTCTGCAAATTCGTTGATTAGTTCCTCTGCCATCGCTCATTGCTCTTGGTTCAACTCGGTTTGCCTGAGTATAGTTCTTTTCAACTCAGCTGTGCTACCTGATGGCAAAGATATAGCAGCATTCTCCTTCGACAACTTGGTGACAGCAGTTATCGGTACGCACGCTCCGATCGATTGTCCTTGCTTTAGTTTGATGCTCTTATTTCCAACATTCAAGATTCTTACTGGGACCATTTTGCCTTTCGGCTCAAATAGAATCAAATAGAATCGATGGCTCCCAAGATCACCTTCCAGCTTCGCCCAAATTAGTGTCTCTGCGGAAGGTGGTAAGATCTCGTCCTTGTTGACTACTGTCCTAAGGCATGCGGCATTCTCATTCCCGTACACCATTGAAAACTCGACGTTCCTGTACTTAAGTACTTGAGTTCCGATGTCGAGCACTACATTATGCGCCTTCATAAAGTCAACTCCAATGATGCACTCGTCGCATATATCGGCCACTAGAAATACGTGGGTGAATGTTAGTCCTGCCAGATTGATCGTAAGAACAACTTCTCCATACACATCCGCCGTAGCTCCTGTTGCTGTTTTCAAGCAGCAGCTACTGGCATTGTGCAGCCATGAATCATGGGCGATATCCCTTCTTATAATGGAAGCGGTGGCACCGGTGTCAATGGTGGCCACGCATTTATTCTGGCCAAAGTGGGCTTCCACTGTAAGACTCTTGTTACTTCGTTTTGTTTGGGAGACTTGGATTTTGATCCTGGGGGCGTCGATTCCAGAAACCGACTTCTGCCCCTCGAAGTTGGTACTTACACGTATTCCCGCCTGTTGACTTGATAATGCGCTGCTTGCAGTATAGATGTTTTCCCTGCTACATGCTTCTTTGTTACGCCTCCCAGCAGACGCTGCAGATGTCCTTTTTTGTTGCAGTTCCAGCAACGGACTTGTCCTCCACGCACACTGTTCCGCTCCACGAAGTCTGCTCGTTGGCAGGAGCATTCCACGGCTGTCACTTCTCTCACGCGGTGGATTCCTTGAGATGCTTGGTCGGCAGCTTTCATCGTCAGGGCAAATGCTCGGGCCTCAGGGAGGGTTCGTTTTCCAGCCATTCTTACAGCCATTTTCAACTGCCTATCTTCAATCGCATGCGTAAACGCCTCTACAGCCATTTCGTTGATAAGGTCTTCTCCGGCATTAGGATAAGATAAATGCGCCAACCGTTCGATATCGGCCTGCAACTGCTGAAGTGTTTCGCCCCTCTTCTGGGCTCTGTTGCGCAGTTGGACTCTGTATACTTCCTGCATATGGTCATCTCCGAAGCGCATTTCTATGGCTTTAACCAAAGCGTCGTAGTTGAGTTGTTTATCTTCTGAGATGGTTTGCAGCAATTCCGCAGCTGTACTTCTCAGTGCCGGCGTGAGCGCAATCGACTTTTCTCCGTCGTCCCAGTTGTTGTTCATGGCAGCTGCTTCAAATTGTCTTCTATATATTGGCCACGATGTTTGGCCATCAAAAACAGGTGGTTGCATCTCTTTCCTTCTAGGGCAGTCTGTAGAAATTTCTCGAACTTTCTGTTTCTTTACTCTCTCTAGTTCTTTCGCAAGATTCTCGATATTGTGTTCAACCTTCTCGAATTGTGCCTCGTGCATATTTAATTTTTGATCGATCATTTCGAATTTCGCTTCTAGAGAATTCTTGAACTATTCGACAGTGTCTTTCTGTGCGGAAATAATGGAATTCTTCTAGAGAATTCTTCTGTTCTTCTAGAGAATTCTTCTATTCTTCAAACTTAGAATCCATACTTCTCCTTTGTTCTTCTGCGGAATTCTTCTGTTCTTCAAACTTAGAATCCATACTTCTCCTTTGTTCTTCTAACTTAGAATTCAATCCAAGCAATAATTCCATCATGGTAGACACGTCAACCCCTGTGCTTACAAGCTCCTCTTCTACGTCGAACGACATGGATTTAGGATCTTTTCCATCTTTTTCGATCGCTTCTTGTAGCCGAAGAATCAAAACACTTTTCGCTCCAGCTGCGGACAGTTTCCGCTTCTCTAGCTCCATTTTCAGCTGGGGTATACTTAGCTCCAGCAATGTACGTGGCATTTTTATTTTTTTTATTTTTTATTATTTTCTTTTTTTTCACAGCATTCAGAATAAGTTTTATCCCACTTCTGAAACCAATGTAATATTTCGGCTAGGGTTCGAAATGATAAAACGTTATTCTTTTTCTAAAAACACTCTATTTATTACTATTTAAATACAACTTTCAATTAATTCACAAACAATTTCACTTCTATTTCACAATTCAAATCTCTTATCTTTCACTTAGAAAGACTTAGGTCCTTTTCCATCGCTTTCCAAAAATCAACTTCTCGTCCGCAGTTTCTCATCCTGTATTTATACCACATTTGTCGGGTTCTAGTTCTTTCTCGTAACTTCTGGTTTGAAACTGGGGAAATAACTGAACTCTCCAACGTGGAGAGTTTGTATGATCCTAAAACTATGCAACACTGGATCCTTGATATAATCACATATATACCACAATATTTATCTTGGAATGATCAATTGCAACATTCTAACATTACGCGGGAAATTAATTTTTTCAAATAGATATTCCGGTTGTTTTGTTGTTAAAATTTTGTGTAGTGATACTCGTAGTACAGTTCGATATTTCATCAATTCGTCGATTGACAAACCTACAATCTAATGGCAGTAGAAAGAAATATGTTCATATCTTCCTATGCCGAATATTTTATTATTTATTTTATTTATTTATTTATTTATTTATTTCAGTATTCTTTTTTTTTACAGAAATTCATTAATATTTGCAATTATGATTATAAACATTCTTGAACTATGAATACGTAGTGGCATTAATATTTAAAGATGATAATAGTGAAAATGACACTTCAAAAATAAAAAAAATTGGTTTTTTGTTTGGGGCTAAGATTTTCAAAAATCAAAAAAGCAATGTAGTACATACAAAATTAGAAATATAACAGAACTAAGGAGTAGAAATATTGAGAAAAATCAGAACAAACAATTTATTAATCACTGGGCCAACAAAACATTGATTTATGGCTAAAACCAAAAAGCAAATTTGTAACTTTATTCAAAAAACTTCTTATGTGTCTTATTACGCGAATATGTGGAGGGAGTTTATTAAATAATTTAAAGGAAACTATAGAGTAGAAGTTTTTATGAAGTGTAGTGTGAAAAGTGGGAATGTTAACAAAGTTCATTAAATTGCTTCGCAAATTTGGTTTTCCGAAATACGACTTCGGAAGTAGCCTCCTCTTATAAAAAATATTTTTAAAACTTTGTAAAAATACAAATGTTTTAGAGGTAGAATTCTCAGCATTCTAAACATAGGCAGTGAATGGATTAAACGGTTTGATCTATAAATACTTCTTAATGCAGACTCTTGTAATACAAGTAGCTGCTGAAGCTTTGTTTGATAAGCACCACCCCAGCAACTGATTCCATACTGCAGTTTCGATTAGAATAGAGCGAAATACACTTTTATAGTCTTATCATTAAGAAAGTCTCTGAGACGATATAAACATCGAACTGTATAACGCAGGCATTGCATAGCCAGGTTATGATTAGTCCAGCTCATATTTTGATCAATAATAGCACCTAGATGTTTATACTCTTCAACAGATTCAACCTTGAAGCAGTGAGTGTCGCGGATTTTCAGCATTGAAAAGTGCACTTGTTGACGTCAACCTGCACTTACAGTTAGATAATTTGAGTCTGTCACAGTCTTTTGAATGGAAGATAAAGTTACAATCTTGAAATATAACAGAAGTGCATAACTTTAGTTTTAAGGCTAACTAGTAGCTCGTGTACAGCAAACCACATTCTTAAAAGATATAGATCGTAATTTATGTCGGCAGAGAGATTAAGGAGACTAGGTGTACTATAAGCGATACCAAGATCATCCGCAAACGCTATGAGATTTCCTTTAAAAGGTTGACTTAATAAGGAATTTATGTAAATGATTAATAATATTGGGCTCAAAACTGAACCTTGAGGCACACCAATGTTAATGCTTAATGGGTTGCTATATATATTATTTATCTTGACCTGTTGGGATCTATCCTTTAGATAAGACTCAAACCAGTCATAAACAAATCCTCGAAAACCAATGCAGTGGAGCTTATGAAGCAGGATACGATGGTTGACCATGTCAGAAGCTTTGGTTATATCCACGAAGAGTCCAGCGCAACATTTTTTGTCATCCAAAGCTTTATCAATAAAGGAGCGAAATTCCAAGAGAGCATCTTCTGTTGACAGACCTTCCCTAAATCCATATTGTGCTTTACTTGAAATGTTTATTTTTTTAGATAAGCCAGCACTCTGTTTTTCATAGCTTTTTCAAATTGAAGGTAGTAGCGAAATGGGCCTATAATTATTTCTGTCACTTTTATTACCTTTTTTGAATAGAGGTAGCACATTGGCACGCTTAAGTTTTTCAGGAAAAACTCCACTAAAAACACTTTGGTTGAAAATATAAATAAGTACCTCAGTTATATTAAGTGCAATGTTTTTGAGTGAACGATTTGAAATACCATCATGGCATTCGAGTTATTTAGGGAGTTGATAACTTTGTAAACTTTTAAGCCAGTAAACTCTTCAAAGAAAAAGCTTGTTCTATGAACACTGTCGTTGACTAAGTTAGATTTAGTACATTGACTACACTACGAAGAGCCAATATTAGTAAAAGGCACCATACCAATTTTAGAGAAATGTCTACTGAATATATCACAAACTGTGTTTGGATCATCAGTGGTGATGCCATCATTGCACAGTAGAATGGACCTAGTCATGTTTAAATTATTGTTATTTATAATACCATTTATAGTTTGCCATTCTCTTCGAAGGTTACCAAATGCACTTTGAACTTTACTTTGAAAAAAATTAAAATGGGTCATCCTTATACGACGATTTATCTGTTTGGTCAGCTCCTTAGAACGACTTTTTAGAGGCACATTAAGTGGATGTTTCAAGCATTTTACCTTTAATTTATTCTTAAGTTTTATTTTCTGTAATAAAGGACCATTAATCCAGGGCTTCAGACGTTGTTTGGTTTTATTGTGCGCTATCTTATTTGAGAAGATACTCACATAGTTTTGAAGAAAAGCTAAGCAAGTATCGTAGGCCTTTGAGACATTATCCTGCAGATAAACTTCCACCCAAGTTTCAGAGCGTAGTTCAGTATTTAATAGTTCAGTAATTTTAGAAGAAGGAAACGCTTTTGATTTTTTTCTAATTAAAAGATTTTTAAATAAGATGCCTGTCATGCAATGATCAGTAATGCTAAGGTCAATTTTTATACCAGAACACTGATTTAGTGAAAGTTTCGAGAAGCGACAAAAAAACAATTATCTGGACAAGTAGATGCGCGTGTCCTGGTAACTGTATCTACAAGAAAGAAGAGACCATCTGCTAACATTGAGAGGTATGTGTCTTTTTTATGGCTAGAGGATAATATATCGATATTGAAGTCACCCAAGAACACTACATTAGACAAACGTTCGTTTTTTAAAAACATTGAGAATTCTGCCAAAAACATTTGAACATCAAAAAAATCCAATCGGTACATAAAAATAAATTTAAAAACTTCACCACAAAGTTTGCCGGACACTTCAATTACATCCGCACTATTAAAATGAAGACATTTAACATTGCAATCATCACAATCAAAAGAATTACGAATATAAACTCCAACACCACCTGACGCATATGTTTAGTTGTAGATATGTTTAGTATTTAGATATAAATTATAGCCTGGAATGTTAAAATCATCTATTCGTAATTATAAATCCATATTTCACTAATGAATATTAGGTCGAGTAAAAAACCAAAGGCTTCAAGGTTACACACTAACAAATCAAAGATTTGCCGTAAGCTGCGTTTGTTTGGTGTACAACAAAGAAGGAATTATCCTTAACGGAAGTAAAGAAAACCTCATCATTAACATCTGTTATAAATTTAGGATTGTTGTTATAAGTTATATTATTACCTATAATATTCCAAAAATGCATTATTTTTAAATGAAATAAGTTTTCAAGTGTAAAAAGATCATCAAAAGACTTAATAACAACAACCCTGCCTTTTTCAACTTTTCTCACAAGTATTCTTGAGTTTTTGAACCACACATATTTGTAGTTTTTATCTAATTTGACCTTTTTTGTTTCCAGAAACAAAGCCCTAGTGTACTCGTAATTAGTAAAACTATCATTTATGGAAATTGAACTTTTACTTCCTGCGACAAATATTGATGTGTTTAAGTCTTTTTTAGCTGTTTTTTTTTTGCTCTTCATAATTTTAGATTTAATTTCTGCGTTTAAAAATTGCACACAAATTACATCCCTGTGTTCTTTTACATTTTTCTTCATAACACGTTTGACGTATAGTTCGTGGATGTCAGTAGAAAAAACAGAAACTCCCAAAACATTTGTGCAGATTGTTTGTACACATTCCTCGGCATTGTTCAATCTTACACCAGGTACACCAGAAATTTCAATGACGTTCTCAATGTTTTTCTGCTCTCGCCAATTCAGCCTGGTCTCTAACGATGCAACTCTCGATCGAAGTTTTTCATTGTCATCTTTCAGCTGAGCGAGTGAGTTGAGAAAACTACTGTTAATGTTCCTCAGAGAGATAATTTCTTTGTGCAGCATTTGAAAAGTTACTGTATCGTCTTCGGATAGTACTCGTAGTTGAGGGTCATTAACTTTTTGTGACGTAAAAGGCACTTGCTGAATTCGAGTTTACTATTGATGTTTTTGATGATGATGATTCTCCCGATGTAGATGGAATTGATGGTATCGATTCATGCAGGGACATGCGACGAAGGGCGGAACACTTGTCACAATATCGTTGAGAGTTAACATGTATTCTAAGTCAGACGAATGTAACTTCACACACGACCCATGGTAGGACACATTGCAATCGACACAAGTAGTTTTAATTTCACAACCACGGTCTATTTTTTTGTTGCAAACTAAGCACTGCATTTTCCTGATAATTAAAAAGCTAATATTACATGATGTTAAATCCCCGTGAACTAAAAACGATAGCCGAAACGAACGTTTGCTTTGTTCTAATGCGACATCTTTACTTTATGAGCTGATGAGTTCAAAAAAAGCACAGCTATTATAGGCAACATTCAGCTTTCGCCGAGAATGATAATCCGTGTCGGAATATATTTCACACCCATATAATAGAATAGGCAGGATGTATGATTTGACAAGCTTTAACTTAACTTTGGTGGGAAGATAGTCGGAGGTTGGACTAAGTCCTCTAAGGGCTCCGTATACTTTCGATGCAGTTTTTGTAATTTGAGTCCTACAGGCAAATTTTTGTAAACCCCAAGATTTTTGAATGTTTCAACATATTCAATTGGAATCGATTAATATAAAGGAGAGGAATGTCTACTTTAACTTGGCAAGCATTATTGATCATTGCTTTAGTCTTTGTTGGATTAAGACTGAGTTTATTTTCAAATGACCACTTACAAATTGTTGCTAATTGGTCGTTTAGATTTTTTATCGCTTGCTTAATTTGGGAAAAACGGAATAGATCTGCACATCATCTGCATATACGAGTATATGACGTTTACAGTTCACAAGACGCACGGCTTTATATAACATATAAAGTGTAGGGGTTCTAAAACGGATCCTTGGGGAACAGCTGTTGGAACAAATAGACAAGATGAACGCTTTTTCTTATGACACACATACTGTGGCCGATTACTTAGATATGACGACACCAAATTACACAGAGACCGGTCGAACGAGAATTGGGTCCGAAGTTTCATGATTAGTATTTCATGATCAACACAATCAAATGCCTAAGAAAAGTCTAAAAACACAATTTGTGCTAACATTTTGTGGTCTAAGCCCTCACGCAGATCTTCGCAAACCTTAAGTAAAGCTGTGGTGCAATTATGATTAGCACGGAATTCCGACTGACAGTTTGTAATAAGCCTTTTATCGTTTAAGTAATGTTTGACTTGTTTACTAACGATACTCTCAAAGACTTTGCTCAGAAATGGAAGTATGGCAATGGGTCGATGTTCAGTTTCTGGAAATTCCGGAATTGGCACCACTTTAGCAATTTTCCAACTGTCAGGGAAGGTTGAAATTCTGAGTATTGCGTTAAAAATATGGGTTATATGAGTGAGAATGACTGGAAGCAGGATTTTTATTAACTTGGGAATAATATTATCCCATTCAACTGCGTTAGATGTAATGTCAAGGATCGTTTTACCAACACTGATTTCGTCGGTACATTGTAGGGAGAAAGTGTCGTCACTACTGCATTGCGGTTGAAATATATTAGTCGGATTATGTTTGTCATATACAGAAACAAATTTAGCATTAAGTTCGTCTAAATTGATGAGGCTTGGAAGGGCCTCAAACCGAGTGAGCACAAAGTCTTCCAAAAGTCGGTGTTTGAGCTAACTGCATTGCACTTGTTTGCATAAAATGACCTTATTAGATCTGATTAATGAGGTTACTGCATTACGAACAACTTTGAACTCTGTGTGAATTTCAGAACATTTGTACCGTCTCCATCTCCTGTATAGGATGTCCCGGCCTTTCATGAGATCAAAAACTTCTTTTGTAAGCCAAGGTAATGTGTATTTCTTGGGCCTTCTTTTTACCACTGGCACATGCTTTTTAAAAAGGCATAAAATGTTGTCATTGAAATATTTAATTTGAAAGCTGGTATCATTTGTTGCATATATCGGGTGCCAATTTGTCCTCTGGCATTCATGAAACAGTACTACTAGATTAAGTTTCGTACAATAAAACGACTCGAAGAAATCATTTTTCGTTACTTCTGAAAGTAGGTTGACTGTTTAAAGAATCATATCGTGATGCGAAAATGCTGGAACAGGAAGTTGATCGTACCGAAGCACGAAATTTTCTGCAGACACTAGCACAATATCAATTAAACAGAGTGTTTTGTTGGGTGCAAAATGAGTAGGATGGATACTATTTACGAAACTCAGACGAAGGGACTCAATCAGTTCTTTAAAAGCATTATTTCCCTTTTCTAATATGTTTAGGTTTAAGTCACCACATATAACGAGTTTGGAATATAAAGGAGATAATTCCTCGAGCACATCTCTTATTAGCGTATGGTGTGGAACATCTGGAGCCATACCCCAGAAGGAAAATTTCGTTAATAGTCCTAACCTCAATGAATACGTACTCCAATAAGTCGGTTGGTGATGATTTTTAATAATTGACACCTATGACACTTTTTTAAATAGATACCAACACCACCCTGCTTTGGGGCATCTGTGACCTGGAATAAACTGCATATAATTTAAGTTTATTAGATTTGATTTTAACTCCGAATCAAACCATGTCTCAGTTACAAAAATAGCATCGACTATACTATCACTAAACAAATAACGGAACTCATCAATTTTATTTTGCTGCGCATTTAAACAACATATATTAAATCCTTTTTTCGATTTGCAAAGATTATTATATAAAGTTTTCGATTTGTCAATGAAAGTACCCCATTCCTGTGAACTCATTTTAGCAAATGCAACAGAAACAACAATTATAACAACGAGAAACACAAGCGCCTTTAGAGTGTATGCCTTGGAAAATAGTAAAAAATATATATTTGCAGTGAGACAGTTAAAAAAAAAATATAAAAAGAAAAGAAAAGAAAAAATTACATCGTTTGGTTTGGTGTGATGGGCCATCATACCTAAAACAGCCTGTTGATTCCTGGCCAGCTAAATTTATTCTATATATAAATAATTTCTTCCGAAACAAAAATCTCAAACAAACTTTCCATTCGCAGTCCTTTTAAACTCAATAGATTTAATTCTTAACAACAAATTCGCTAGTTTTTATTTTCGTCTACTTCAAGTTTTTGTTTATGTTCGCCGATATTCAACAAAAAGCCGCATCAAATACGCAAGAAAAGCCATCGACCCTCCAGAACTAGACCAAGCACTCAAAGCCATTGTGAAAAATGTACAAATGGTGTACTTTCCAAAAGATCACTAAAGGCTCTCACTCAATAAGCAACTGGACTCTGGTTCGCCCTTTCCTTGTATTGGTGGACGACTAGTAAACACCAAGCTAGACTTTGCTGCAAAGCATCCGATACTTCTGCCAAAAACCCATATCTTTACCAAGTCTCTAATTTGGTATCACCACGCTGCTTGCCAGACTCTCCTTAATATTCTTCGTCAGCGTTTTGGACTCTGTCCGGAAAGCATTTCATCAACTCTTTAGTATCGCTATGTCTTTTATGCTTTCTGGGCGAAAACCATTGACGCCAAATAATAGGAAGCCTGCCAGCTGATCGCTAAAGACCATCTCGACCATTTTCGATTGCTAAAGAGGATTATTGTGAAGCTTTTCATAATCAGTCTGGAGCGGCAGCAACAGAAAGGTTAAATTTATGTGGCGGTATTCGTGTGCCTCGCCACCAGAGCATGTCGCCTTAAAATGGCTGCAAACGTCACTACCGAGGCCTTTTTTAAACTTTCAAACGTTTCTTCACCAGGATGCTGTTAAATTTATTCTGATTACGCCATGAATTTTGTAGGTGAAAGAGCTGAGTAAGAAGGCTATTTTTTATCCCAGCTTGTTGCTGCTGACTTGAAGTCGAATGCCTAAAGAAAGCATTCAGTTGATCTGATTTCCACCCAGGTCGTCCCACTCTGGGGTTTTTTTTTGGAGCAGCGATGAAGGTTGTCAATCATTACATGTTCAAATTGCTGACAAGTGCTTTACTCGGCATTGAAAATATGACCGCTATTCTATGTGAAATAGTAGCTATTATAACCTGAAGACTACTTTCACCGATACAAACCCCAAAGTCTTACAAGTTTTTTGTTTTATTTTTTAATTCTTTATTCTCAATTATGTACAATTATATATAATACAATACTAATTTTTTTATTGGGGCACCTTTGTCAGCATTCCAAAACCAACTCCATTGGATATTTATCCAAATCGCTGGACCAGGGTCTTATTGCACCAACTACTTATCACTTATCACTTATCACTAAGCAGCTTATCATACATTTTGACTCGTTTCTGTTGCACCGAACACAAATTTGAAAAGAATTTACTTGAGTACTGAAAAGTGGATAGTGCTGAACTTTGCAAATTAGCATTTCACCAACCAGAAAATGAGTGAGTGATAGGTCTTAAATTGAATAGCAATAACTTTAGCAAATAAGACTCTTTATTTCAATTTCTGTTGCACTAAATCATTGTGCTTATCAATTATCATTAAACATTTTCACAATTTAAGCGGAGTTAAGCCAAAAAAAAATTCACTTCGGAAATTGATATTCAAAGCCTTCGGTGGGTTTTTTTTAGTTTTTTGTAATAAAAGTAATTCAAAATGTAACGTTTCGGATCGAATGAATCGCTTGGAAGGCGTGTAACAAATCTGCGTATCAATTTCTACTTAAATTTAGAGTCATTGAACATAATCGAAAACTTTCGTTTATCGCGTTCACAAATTGAGTATGTCCTTTTGCAAATTGGAATAGTGCATTAACTCCCTTGCAGCAGCTTCTAACAACCCTTCACTGGTTTATAAATGGAGCACAATATCAAGGAATAGGCACAATGCACGGAATCTTCAAATCAAGTATATTTAGAGTTGTCGCCGGGTGCCAACCGTAATTTTAAATAAAATGGTGTGTGATGCAATTCGATGGTCAAAAAACAGTCATAGCATTCCAACTAAGTTTTTCAACCAAGGCGGCTTTCCTCAAGTAGCAGGATTTGTCGATGGAACTATGGTAGAGATAGATGCGCCAACGTTTAATGAAGAACATTATCGTCATGGTAAGCACGAAATTAATGTAAGGATGGTCTGTGGTCCCGATCGAAGTTTTTATGCAGTAAACGCTAGCTGGCCAGGGAGTGTTCATGATTCTAGAGTATTTCGAAACTCTGGACTTTTTGCGAATTTTGAAACTGGATATCGAACATTTCCTAGTGCAGTTATTCTTAAGCAATTTAACAAGCCAATTTTTGTATTTCAGGAATATTTAAAGAAAAATTTCCTTTCTTGAATTACTTGCGTCTGAATCTAAGATTTGCCGCAAGGATTGTCTTCGCCTGCTGTATTCTCTATACGATCGCTATAAAGACGAGAGAAAGCGGACAACATTACACTACTGAAACTGATGCAAACATTATAGAGGGTGACAACAATGATGAAGATGAAGAGGATGATGCACACGATCACGCATTCCCTGCTTATATTTCAGAGCTTGTTGGATTTCTTGCAATGAAAACATATACAAAAAAAAGAACTAATATTAAACTATTTGTATGTACATTTTTATTTTTAATACTGGGAATCACTTGAAGTACGGTTGCAGATTTCAGAACTGCCAGGACACCATTTTTTTTTGTTGGCGTATAGCTCCGACTCCATTTCGCTGCATTTTTTTTTTTTTTAAGCTGCCCTAGGTTTTGGTGTAATGGATCCCGACTGCGGTTGACTTGGTTGAATTGCGATACAATCCGTGTTAGGCAATCCTAGTCCTTTCACATTTGGAGAATCCCTTCCAAAAAAATCTATTATTGCCTCATCTATATTTCATCGAGCACTATATATTTTGCACCAGTTCCATAATTTTGGAATTATCTTGCTTTGCCTTTGAACAAAGAAAGCGTTACATATTTTCAATTGTAGTATCATGTATAATGTTTATCAATGTTCGACGTTTCCAAAGTCAGAATAAATGGTCACGAGCATAGCTCCACTGGCGATTTGCCTAAATAAAGCCCAAAAATTGTGCCTTTTTTGACAATTCATACCAAGGCTCTTCTTTTTCTTCCTTGGTAGATGCATTATTTTGGAAGGAGCCGATTAAAATATGTTGAGGACAAACAATATTTCGAAATAAACGAAAAATAAACCAATTTTACTCGTATCTTTTTTGCTTTCACTATTTCTAAAACTGCTAGCTTTTTTTCCTTCGACTGGTTCCGGCTCATTTTTGACAGTTTATGCAAATTAAATTAACGAAGCTCACAACCTACTAGGAACATAATTGGCTTTCATATTCCCTACTTTTCGCTTAGCGACGACGGAGTGCAAAGTTGGTTTTTGTTTTTGAGAAACAGTTATCATTATCACTAAACAGATAAGTTTGAAATACTGTCTTCCAAAGCTTATCACTTACACTTAACAAACAAATACTAATTTGATAATTTGCTTAGTGATTAGTGATAAGTGGTTGCTGCAATAGGGGCCAAGTATCAGCAAGTCGCATATTTGCAACGATGTTTCTGAAAGCGATGACAAGAAGAAGTTTTGCACAATTTCCAACATTGGCAAAAGTGGTGCACCCTTGGACAAAATATACGAAGTCTTAATTCATGAAGAGAAGCAGGCGTCAATGGCCTGCTGGACGGATCGAGGATTTGCTTCCTGGGAAAGACCAATAAATAAATCATGTAGTAGACTACATTTGTAGTACATTATATTCGTAGCGCGAATGAGCAACCGCAACTATGTTCGTTCAAAAAAAAGGATACTGGTCAGTGACACATTGCCTCCCGTCTCTTTTTTCTTTCTTATTTTCAAGTTCCTTTTGGAGTGAACAAGTATATTTTTTGAAGCGGCGAGTCACGCAAAGAAATATTTAAGTTCAATATTGAAAGTTGATTTAACTTAATACAAGTCCTTCGATGGCAAAAAAACAAGCGGATAAAAACCGCGTGAGAAACCCTCAGAACACGCCTTCAGCTGGAACCAGCGAATCATCCACCTCCGTGGAACTCACCGTTGGAAACATAACCTCCGCCAATGGAACTTCCGATGTGCTCTCAACCGAACCCTCCCGCGTTAATGCAAATGACACTTCCGAAGCAATTGATTACATCACTCCGATTTTGGCAAGGAATACGTTCAACCCTTCAGGTGACAGCACTTGCGAGAAAGCTCCACTTTAGGAAAATCAGATACCCTCCGCGATTGAAGCAGAAGAAGAGAGAGAACTTCAGCGACTTCTTAGAAGGAAGCATATTAAGGAAGGAGCTCGCAGAGATAGAAAGCCCGATGCGGCAGCTCGATTTCTTCGACGTCGAAAACGCGATCCCAGCATTTGAACTTTGAAGATGTCGTGCTGTCCCTTGGATGCGAAGAGCGATTCAAATATCTGGCAGCACGTCAGCTCTTGCAAGGAACCGCAAGGGTGGTACTAAGGACCGTTAGAGTGGATTCTTGGGAGACTCTGAAAAAACTTTTGTTGTCCGAATTTGACGTTCATGTGAGCAGGCACGAAATTTACCGGCAACTGGCCCAGCGATCCCGCCGGCGTGATGAATCCCTGCTGCATTACGTTCTTTCAATGCGGGAGATAAGTGCACATGCTGAACTTCTGGAGTTTTGCGAGTCAACCAAAGAAATAAATCAATTCAATTGTATTAAAAGTTAAAAAATAAATGAATAAATTTAAGTCTACAATCAGGAAGTCGCAATGAAAATTGATGTAAATTATATACATTATTAACATAATTTGAATCATTTTATTTACGGATTATCTTTTCATCAATTAAAACTATTTCAACTATAACTCTTTAAAATATAACTCTTTGATGTTGTATAAAAATTCTAGTACATTCTGACTAAACGCTGCTCCTATCATTGTAATTATAATAATAATAAACCTGACTTTTTGTCACTTGTGTGTGCACGTCTTTCCATAAGGTTGTGGGTCCAGCCCATAAATGAACTAACATAGATGTCAAACTTTCCAGATATCGGCCGTTCCAAAAACCGGTTTCTACTGAGGGCCCCTATCCGTGAATACGTGTGAACTTCAAAATTTAAGATTACGTCATCCATAAGAAAATAGCGAGGTGAATTATTGTTTTGACATTTCTAATGTTTACAACATTAATTTTATGTGAGTTTTAAACAAATTTTAATGTTGGACAATAAATTGCTTTTTTATATTTTTCAGGACAACAAAAAAGGGAATATGAAGACATCTACAACAAGAAGGAACAATATTCTACAAAATACTGCTGCCACCAACGGATTGGTTTTTTGTGGATGTGGCAAAAGCAGTTGGAATAGTTTGTTTACGTTTCCTTTTCAGTAAGCAAACTTATTTTAATTTGAAACTAATTAATCAAACTTCTTATTTTGCAGAATAATCTTACTATTCAACATCTTGGCAAATGCTTTGGAAGAGTGGAAACAACCCTAACTAACTAAAGGCATGTGAGTAAAATGAAATTGTTTCAATTTAGCCTTACAATTAATGCTTTTTTCGCAGATTCAACATTTGCAGCTCGAATATCTTGGCGAATCCGTCTTAAGAGTGGAAACATCGGAATCAAACAAAAGACATAGACATGTGAGTAAAATGAAATTGTTTCAGTTTAGCTGTGAATTTAATGCCTTTCTTCTTAGCGATTCAACATTTGCAGTCCCACCATCCGATCCTGGCAAAAGGGTGGACAACAGAAAAGTTGGTATTTTACGGTTTGGAAACGAAGTATGTATATTTTGTTTTGTTTTATTTGATAAATAAAATATATTTATACTTTAAAAAAAATGTGTCTATTTATTACTTTTGATAGGTAATGCATTTCCAAACCACCCTTGAGATATGCGTAGTGGTTCGTTAACCGATGTTTTTTGGTTGGGTGTTCGGTTTCCCCAGGAGGCCTATTGCACACATTCTACATTTTCACTTTACAGATACACTCACATAACAAAAGTTAACATAACATAAATTAACTTCTTTTAAACAAAGTACACAGGTAAAAAGAACAAAAACTGTTGTAATTTTTTTTCACGAACCATTAAATTTATATTTGAGGCTCAGGTTCCCGGCCAAACAATGCAAAGAATTGTGTTGATCATCTACCGTCTGTCAATGAGAAAAAATAATTGTTTTACTTTGTAGTCCACCCCGGTAATATATTAAATATTGTGCAAACAATGTTTTTTTCCCATCCATAATGCAAACTCCCCTGAATTCCTTGCATCCTGGGCGGTACAAATGCACATGCATATTGCATCCTTAACTGCATTTCTTCCAGTTTACCATATTAGTTGATCTATAAAATAAAAGCTTATTTATTTATTAAATACAAAGGAAATAATTTTTTTTTACTTACAGTTTGCTCCTTTTTTAGTACAATATTGACATTTCATCATTTCAACCCGGTGTGGGCAAATTTTTTGTTTCATAATAAATATTTTATCAGAAGGGTATGTTCCGAAAAATATTAATTTATAATCCTAGAAAATCCGAAATATATATAGATTAAAAATACAAAAAATTTGATTATTGTTTTAATTTCTTATAAATACATGAAAAGGATTAATGATCACTTTAAATATTTTTAATTGTGCAAACCTTTTGTGAAATTGATTTTAAAATATTGGTTAAGTAGCAAACAGCAAACAAAACAATATGCAAACTATCTATCTAACTATTATTTCTAAGTACTGTAAAGAATAAACTAATTCTTCAAAAATGTTGTAAATACATACATACGTGTAACTGGACACATTTAACTTAAAATAGAGAAGTAAAAATGCTATATGGCAAATGGTAGTTTTCTTACATGAATATCTAAATTGAAAAAAAATATCTACTTTCAATAAATTGAATTTTAAAATAATACCTAACCGAAAAAGTTCCCGATTGATCACTGCCTGACATTCTCGTTGGACAGATTTTGAAGTAAACAATTAAAAGCTATCATTTTTCATGCTCTGATTCCAAATAAAATGCGCGATTATTGAATGATTTGTCGGGGAGTCAGAACTCGAGCGATGAAATAACTACAAAAAGGTAAGAAAAAATTAAAGTGGATTATTAGTACTTATTTATTTTCAAAGAAACAACTTAAAAACCCACTATTTATCGGTGTTTTATTTCAAACAGCAATTTACTTCTATTCCAATATCCATTGCTATTGGACAAAAAGACATTGATTTAGCAAAACAATGCTTTTCAAATCTGATTGGTATTTTTTTGTTTAGGGACTCGTTAGTAAATACTTTTTTAACAATTTTGTGCCATTCATTTTTTACCAAATTCCCAATTCGTTACTCAGTTTTTGCATTCATTGCAATAAGAAAGAAAAAGAAAGAGAAAAACTAAATCTGTGTAAATTGAACGCTGTATTTGCCACAAATACCACGCTATAATGGTAAAATTTTGCGAAAAGGTCAAGAAATCTTATTAGTTCAACAATATTGGTACACGTTTGCTATCCCGAGTCATGAAAACTAACATCAAAAACACCACCCTACACATAAATAACATTCCTGAAAATTTTAAATTAAACGAGTCAACAAATATTTT
Organism: Volucella inflata; assembly: GCA_928272305.1. Taxonomy (NCBI): domain Eukaryota; kingdom Metazoa; phylum Arthropoda; class Insecta; order Diptera; family Syrphidae; genus Volucella; species Volucella inflata. The sequence continues at coordinate 87,572,864 of OV743716.1, read as the reverse complement.
CTTGAAATACTTAAAAACGATAAAAATAATAATTTATAATTTATTGGATCGTATTACTTAATTAAATTACAATGTTTACTTAATGCGTGTTAAAAAACAACAAAAAATTGTCCAGAGTTCCTAAATATACTTAAAGCTTACACAATTGAATTACAATACCAGTTTAAGTTTTCTGATAAGCTGATTCGCAATTCATTCACAACTTGAAAAAAATCTTTTAAATTATATTTCAAGGTCTCTTACTAATTTAGTTCTGAAACCATCACAGCACAGATAATAAATCTATACAGATGTCTTATGCCTGTAGAAAAAAATGGTTCACTTTTGGTCGGCTAGCCGACACGAGCTTTCGGAGTAATGTAAAGCTTTTTTATTTTCTCTCTTTTTTGCTTTGTTTACTGATAGATTTTTTTTTCTCTCACCACAAGTTGTGGGCAGTGGCACAGAGAATATGAGAAACATGTGCAAGGGGCTTGCGGGAAGATGTATGAAGACTTGACTGTTTGTTTTCATTCGACTGCAACAGGAAATTACATAATTTTTCATGAATTGGTATCTTGTTTGAGTGCATGGGTATGTATGTAAGAAAGAACAATTAAAAGGCGGGAAAAGTGGAATATTTCATTACATTTTGTAATTGAAGTTTGACAAGCAAAATATTATCCGTCTTATTACTCTGCAGTGCATATAAATAATAATAAGTATGTAATTGATGTATGCAATCTTTTTACATTAGGAGAATTGAAAAGCTCAACAAATTAAACAATGTCTTGAGAATAACTATTAAAGAAATTAGAAAATCGAAACGAAACATATTAAAGAAAATTCGTCGTTTAAAAGAGGACAAGAAAAGGCTACTGGCGCGTGAAAAGCAAAACATTCAAGAGAAAATCGATTCATTGCTTGATATTCATCAAAATGCTATGACATTTTCGAAGCTCATCTTATCACTGGGTAAAAATGAATACACCGAAGAGGAGAAATGGATTTCGCAATGCATCTTTTTTCGTTCAGCTGCCGGATACAACTTTTTGCGGGATCAACTTGAGATGCACTTGCCGCATCCATCTTCATTGCACAGGTGGATTAAAATTAAAAGTCTGTCACCTGGCTTAAATAGAAATGTTATGCAGGAAACTAAGGAAATAACCTCGAAACTACCACCAAAAGAAAAGGAGTTGTGGTTATATTTGACGAGATGAGCCTTCAGACGGATCTTACCATAATAAATTCAAAGATGAAATTGAAGGTTTTGTTGATTACGAAAGAAATCAAAGATATAATTCATACGCTAAGTCTGCATGCGTCTTTATGACTCGGAGCATATGTGGAAATTGTAAGCTAGTTTTATATCACGTCGTTTGTCCGAGCAATATACATACCAAAGAAGTTGATGTATATAACTGCCTTGATTTATACGCAGATCTGAAATTAAATGTAAAAGCTATTTGCTGCAACCCACAAATCTTAGTTTATATAGTAAGCTTAGTATAAATAAATCCATATATGGATTGTATGATATCTCGCATCTTTTGAAAAGTATTCGAAACAACTTAATAATAATTTGACCACTTTTGATGGAATTGTTGATTGGAAGGTAATTGAATACCTTTATAATACAGAAAAAAATAATACTACCAAAATATGCCCAAAACTGACAGCGGCACGTATTGACCCTATTGAATTTCAAAAGATGAACGTGAAGCTGGCTGCACAGGTTCTAAGCAGATCTGTATCCTGTGGAATTGAAGGTATTGTATATTATTATATATTAAATATTAAACCCATTAACACAACAAATAGATCATTCTGTTTCAAAGGTTTGGCTCAAACTATAGGGAGCGTTTTAAGAATAAGGGAAAAGTTATACATGAATCATGATGATTTCTATTACATTTATGAAAATAAATTTAATCAAGATCCATTAGAAAACTTATTTGGGAAAATAAGAGCGCGGAAAATAAATAAAAGTAACGCCAGTGTTGTTGAATTTAGCTCATTGATAGCCAAAGTAATATCGATTAAATTTCTATTTAATACGAAATGTTTCAATTGCGAGGAAGACGATTCGGAATACTTGCAGGTGGATTAGAATGCCGTTTTGCAGAATGATACAGAGGAGCAAACTGTGCTTAAAGAGAATATTCTTCAGAATGAAAACTGTTTTGAAAATAACATAAATACTAACAATTTAATTAACCCATTAGATGAAAACGCAGTATCAGTTAAGGTACCGCAAGTCAACGACCTTGCTATTAGATATTTTGCAGGATACTGCTATTTCGAAACATGTTTCTTCTGGGATTGATTTGATTAAACCCGTCGTAAACAACCTGATTGGACCCTCTCAGTGCGGTTTCACGCCAGGAAAGTCCACAAGCGATCAGATTTCCACACTCCGGCAGATCCTGGAGAAAACCCAAGAAGTCCAGATCGATACCCACTATCTGCTTATCGATATTAAGGCTTCCTATGACAACATTTATAGAGACGAACTATATAGAGCGATGTTTAGTCTTGACATCCCTGCCAAACTCGTCCGTCTGTTTGCCTAATGTCGGCTATATGATTCTATTCAGTGTACTGTGTGAACTTGTAAGACCTCTTCGGTCCTCAAAAGTACAAAACCTTAGTATTTTTACAAACCTCCACCCGATTTCGGCAAATAGATACGCTCTCATAATATAATTTTTCGGTCTCTTTCGCTAGCTGTTTCCAGCAGTGCTGTACTCCAAGTTGGTTTAGATCCCATTCCACTTGTTCGCACTCCATACTATATTCGGCCGTCCAAATATTTTGTGTAGAATTTTAAAACTCTATTTTACATAACTTGAAAGAAAAGGGAGCAAATACGTACTCGTAAATATACATTTTCCGAATAAGTTCGATCTTGCTCAATGCTTGGATATTTAACAAATTTTGTAGTCCTGAGCACAAAATTTGACAAAAATCCTGTGATGTATCAAAATAAAAGACAAGTATTGTTATTTATCTTCAACCCCATAACATGTATTAGCCCTTAACATCTCGTGCTTCAAATACCAATAACTTTAATAGGTGCAACGTCAGTCAGGTTTGGGACAAATTGCGTAGTATATATTAGTTTAAAGGACCAGCTTAAAAAGCAACTTTATTGAAAAGGTCCAACAAAGAGGAATGGTAAACGACAACATGCAGACGCTCATATCGAAGTAGTCGAAAAGTGGAAGGATGCAAATCGATATCCACGAGGACTTACTGCGCATATTGTTGATCAATAGTCTCCCTGATGACTATGAAAATTTTAGGTTGGCAATTGAAACAAGGGACTTACTTCCAACCCTAGAAACACTCAAGGTACAATTTTTAGAAGAACGTGAGTTTAGAAACGATAAAGACAGACAACAAAGTTCTGGTGCACTTTATGCAAAGGGCTTAAGAGGAACATTCAAATATAACACAACCAAACAAAAAGAAAATTATACTAAGCAGGCAACTTCTGGCGGGCTGAGAAATAAAACCAAATACAAATTCTATAAATGCAAAAAAGGTGGGACATAAACCAAACTAATGCAGAACGAGAGTCGAAAATAGTGCCCTGATGGAAGAATCATTTCGGATTTCAGAAGCTGATGTTAAATCATCCATCATCAGGAAAAATTTAATGAAATCAGAAAATGCAATGAACGGTTCCTAAGTCTAGCAAGTACTGCTTCCACATGTGAAGCATGATAAAAACATAACTTTAAAAGGCACTTTCTTCGTGCCGAATTTATGTACAAATTGGTCTCAGTCGCGAAGGTGGTGAACAATGGTTACACTGCAGTTTTTAATCGGTATTAAGCCACAATAAAAAATAGAGAAAGTGTGAACGTCATTAAGGCCAAGAGAATAGATGGGCTTTATTATGTTGCTGAGAACAATGACAGGACCTTCAAAGAGTACAATCAGTTAATAAATTTATGAATTGGCATTACAGACTTGGTCATCTTAATTTGCAAGCGTAAAGAATGCTATTCAAAAATAAACGCTGAAAGGTAGAAATCCAGAAATTTTAAAACACTTCAGTGGCACAGAAAAATGTCATTTTTGCATAAGAGGAAAGCAAGTAAGAACACGTTTTCCAAAAGAAAGTGGTACAGGTAAACAGAAGCCACAGGAACTGGTACATTAGGATGTATGCGGCCCATGCGGTATGCGGAACACAAAAACGAATGGAGGAGATCGATATCTTGTAACATTCCTAGATGATGCAACTCGATGGTGCACTGTTTTTATATTAAGAGAAAAAAGTGAGGTTCTTAAAGAATTTATTGAATTTCAAAAACGTACGGAAACATTTACTGGAAGTAAGATAGAAGCCATACGCTCAGATAACGGCAAAGAGTACTGTAACTGCTTTTAATGAGTACCTAAGGCAAAATGGAATAGCGCGCCAATTGAGCGTCCAATACACCCCAGAGCAGAACGGGTCACGGTTACCTCTAAGTTTTTGGGGAGAAGCAGTCGTGGCGGCAAACTATGTTCGAAGCCGATGTCCGTGTCGAGTATTGAATAATGAAACGCTTTATAAGACGTGGACGGGGTATGAAACTTATGTTTAACATGGATTGCCTACGCCCTTCAAAAGCGGCCATCAACAGGCAAATTTAAGTCAGATACACGTATATTTGCAGGATACAGCGAGGATTCTAAGGCGTACAGGCATTGGAACTAGTTCTACAGGAAGATTATAAAGAGCCTTGACGTAGTGTTCACATCGGAATTTAAAAGGTCAGCTAAAGTTCCTCAAGAAGTAGACTTACAAACAAACCATACGGACGAAGAAATGTGCAGCGTAATCAAGACAGAACTAGAGTGTCTTGAAATAAAGGAAGGTCAACATATTAATGAAAGGAACGATGACAACAGAAGAAAACGCGGGGGTCTGCAACAAATCAGTAGGGAAGTCCGAGCTCAATCAACTTTCTTCCATGAACGTATAAACATAAGTTCAAAGAAAGAAATCGACGTGAACGACGACCCAAAAGTTTAACAAATATGAAGCAGACACTTCTGATCAAGTACACTATGAACGACACAGAAACGCAGTCATAGAGGAGGGGTCAGCCTCTATACCTATTAATGCACCACGGAATGAATGTGAAAGAATCCTAAAGCAGTCCAGATGTAGAAGGGTGGAAAACAGCAATGAAAGCAGAGATAGATGCCCATATGAAGAATTCTCCATGGAAATTGATAGACAAGCCATCAAATAAAACTATCTTCCAAAGCATACTAAAGATGTCAATTTCAGAAAAAAGGTGCGGTTAGTGGCAGCGGTTTGGCGTTGATTACACCGAAATTTACGCCCCAGTGGGTCAACAAAAGTCAATCAGAATTCTAATGGCAATAGCGACGGATTGGAGATTAAAACTCAGCCAGTAGTAACGACATACTTCGATAGCGAAATAGACGAGGAAATTTATATGTCTGTTCCGGAGATGTTTTATGAATTGACTCACGAAAAGAAAGAAGAAAATAGGGTTTTCTTACTTAGAAAGAGCATATATGGTCTACGCCAACCGGGTCTGCTATGGTACAGGAACACGACAGGCTGACAGAATTGGGATTTTGTGCACTCAAGTCAGAACCAGGCCTTTACAAACAGCAAAACGCAAAGGGTATTGAATTAATTGCGATTAATGTGCATATTATCTACGCTAGCAATTGTGACCAGGTCCGATTTATTTTCAGAAGTCGATAAATCAATCAAGATTAAAGATTTAGGACCACTGGACCAGTGTCTGGCAATACAATTCCAGCATCTTCATGGTGCAGGATAGTTTTAGTATGAAAGATGCAAGGCCAGCAAGAACTCCATTAGAAGTGGGAGAAAAGCTGCAGAAGGCGATACTTGAAGAAGGCAGTGAAGAAAAACGAGAAGTCGACAAGCTGCCCTACCAAAGCTTAATTGGCTCCCTGTTGTACTTATCCAAATGCACATGACCAGACATAGCGCACAGTGTCAGTTTTTTGAGCCAGTACAATAATTGCTATAATAGAGCACATTGGAAATTGGCAAAAGGAGTCCATCGATATGTGAGTGGAAGGAGAAGCATAGGACTTGCATTTAGGGGAGGAAAATCCGTGCTTACAGGGTATGCTGACACAGATTGGGGCTCATGCATGGAGGAGCTATACGGGATATGTATTCAACCTCGCCAGCTCATCTATTTAGTGGGAATCAAGGAAGCAAAGAACTGCCGAAGCCGAATATATGGCTATACCCGATACGACAAAAGATGCTACGCACTTACGCAGTATTCTGAAGGAGATGGGGTACCAACTCGAGAACAAAACATATAGTTTTAAGACACCACTATATACGAAATGCAATACAAGCAGGAGACATAACGCTCATGTATCAAGCTTCAGAGAATAGGCCAGCGGACGTATTGACCAAAGGCCTACCAATTGCACGACACCATAAGTGTGTTGAAATGATAGGTGTGAAAACAATTAAAACAATACTTACTTACTTCAAGTGGCGCTATAGTCCGGGCTGGACCTGGGCCTCAGTCAACAAACTTCTCCAGCCAGCTCGATCCCTACCTAGCTGCCTCCAGTTTCGCACGCTAAGTTTGCTGAGGTCCCCTTCCACTTGCGTGCACCACCTGAGTCTTGGCCTTCCTCTACTGCGATGTCCCTCGGGAGCGGATTCGAAGACCTTTCGGACCGGAGCATTGATGTCCATACACTCTACATGACCCAGCCATCTCCGTCTTCGGATCTTCACTCTTCTGGCTAGGTTCATGTTTAGATATATTTGTGGCACAAGTTAAATGAATTAATGGATTTTTTTTATTATTAACATTTTGAATCATAACAATTTTGTCACAATACTTAATTGAATTTATATATTTTTATTGAACATTTTGTTAATTATCGATGTTGTTTTTGGAATCGAAAATCATGTTTAAGGAGGAGTGATGTAAATAACATACATTATAAACATAATTTGAATCATATTATTAACGGATTATCTTCTACTCAATTAAAACTATTTCAATTATAACTCTTTAAAATATAACCCTTTGATATTGTATACATATTCTAGTCCATTCTTATTATTCGCTGTTTTAAACATTGAAATCATAATAGTAATAAACCTGAAACTTGTCATTTTTCCACCATTGAGTGTGCACGTCTTTCCATTAAAAATAAACAAAGGCATTATCAAGAGACCTGTACATGCATTCAATTCAATAAGACCGCGAAATTCACTGAAATAACTTTTTTATTAACTTGCTTCTTAACCCTGGATAGTTATCATTTCTCTTTAACTATTCATCCCTTATTACTCTCTCCTCCTACAACATCAACTGGTGGTGGTTTCTAAATAAATGCAAGTTCATATTCTTCCCTGCGATCATTGGAAATATGTTCTTTTTTACAGATATGTTCCTCGAAACGACGAAGGATAACTTGTGTGTTAGTTTTTTAGCATATTAACGGTTACACAGTCCACTCTCATAATACTCGTATGTTTGACAGTAAACAGAAGCCGTTAAGCCGGTGAGAGTTCATGGAAAAATACGTGGTGACCTTATTGAATGGTATATGGTTCGAAGTTTGTCGACGCGTACTCTAACCACCACAACCAGAAGAAAAATTGAAAATTTTCTGGCTGCGGTTCAAGGAAAACACCGAAGAACACATAGCAGAGAAACAAATATATGGGTTTTGTTTATGTTCAGAGGGATGAAAGATAAAGTCTTCGTCCTATATGTGTTGAACACCAAATTGAAGCTTGTGACTCTTGTAATTAAAATTTTTTTTATAGTTGACTTGCTGTTCTGTACATATAACATTAACTTATCTCACTCGTCTACATCTTCAACTTTCCAATACCGAAATTATTCTGCTGTAATTAATAGTTCTCTGTAACTTGTTGCCAGCATTTTTTCTTGGAAAAATTGCTATTTATATATTGTACACCCCTATCGTGGAATCCGTCGGGGGGTACGATCCACTAATAGTAAACAATTTGCTTCGTGCAATCCGCAGACATGAACCATCCAAATGTCGGTAACGTGAATAAGATTCACTGCATCGTGCAAAGCGAACGGATCGAATCTACCCATGCATTTGACATCCGGAGTTTTTTCATTGCGGATCTGGTTGTTATTATGTGAACTGTGCTGCATTTGTTTTCTTATTGTAATGTTCTTTCCATATTTTAAAGAAAAAAACTACGAATAGAGAACAGTTTAAGGCATTAGTATGTGCAATGAAGGATAATCCTGACGTTGCTAAAAGTAACTCCAAAAGACCGCCAGAGGATATACAGACATGTTTAAACTGATCCAAATGGGGCATTATTTTCTCTCCAAAATATCCAATACTTATACTAACACCTCCGATGTTGATTGTGCTATACAAACATTATAATCCTTTCCTACACCACATTGGTAGGAACCTTCTGCAAAAAAATCGTAAACACACCGCTAACTCATGTGTTGGAGAGATTGAGGACTTTGGGGCAAGGGCCAGCTCCGATGTTAAAACATCCAATACTTAGGAAAATGCTGTTTTATTAAGCCTAAGCATTTTATAAACCTTTAAGTAAAAAAGTTAGGAGTTAGTTTAAACACAAAATTGGTATATGAAATCTTACGTCGCTTCTGGTAGTTTCATAACATTTTTCACTCTTGCCCTTAACTGAGAACGCCATTTTCTCATTAAAAAGACAATGCAACGCTGTCCATTTTCACACAAAATTTATTTTCTTTTCACTGAATTTAATTTTTACAAAACACATGTGTTTGAAATGAGCTGTTACAATTGAACTTCCTAATCACAAATAGTGGTCGGGGTAAGGGAGAGTATCCGACGGATCCCACGATATATAGATAGATTCATTTTCACGTGAATCGAATAAGTGAAGTGAATCTCAGATCCGTAGAATTCCACGATAGGGGTGATACAGATGTTAATGCTAAGGTAACATTTTTAAGATCTTTATTGGTGGACTTGTTCAACAAACATATTCCCTTAAAGACTGTGTCTGTTCGCAGTGAAACATGCCCATGGTTCACGTCTGACGTACATAATGCTATGAAAGTCCGAAATAAATTATACTCATGTTGGAAGCGAAACCAACCACCTTAAGTGCGAAAAAAAGGTATTTTCTGTCTAAACTGGGCACCAACCAATCTACCAAAAAACTTTGAAATAATTTACGCTCCATTGCGGTCGGAAAAAAAATATCTTAAGCAGAATACCTGATATTAATGATCTCAAAAAAAGTTTTGTTTCTAGTGTGCCCAACGACTGCGCTTTTGTCCCCAACACTGAGCTCTTTTTTGAAAGTGATTTTGATTTCGAAGTTGTAACAGTCATTGAAAGCATTCGTTTTATCAAATCCGATGCAGTTGGGAAAAACGGCGTGCCTATTAGCTTCATTAAAATGATACTTCCCCACTGTTTCACATATGCATGTATTCAATTTCTGCATTCTCAGTTCATCGTTTCCTGATAGTTTTGTTGACATTTTGATGGGGTAACACGCATAAGGAAACCGTCCTCCAAATTTTAAATATTTATATATTTAACGGCTTAAATTTCAAAGTAAAACTAGAGTGTCTTTTAATTCAAACTGTGTTAAATCTTTTATCATTTTTTGTCATATTGAAAGAAAAAGCTCTATTTGCAATCAAAAGATCGATAGATATGAACTGAAAATCCAGTGTGCGAATTGCAAAGTATTTCTTCATGCAAAGTGTGCCAAACCAGAAAAAAGAAAAGTTGACTTTTTAGAAAAGGGTAGTCAAGGGTACAAATTTGACAAGTGTACCATTCAGCGTAGAAAATCTATATTAGTAATTCTCCCATATCTCCATCTCCTAACATCGTTCCATTAAAGAGCTCCACTCCTTCTACTGCTGCCAATGCCAGCAAGAACTATAATACTCCAAGTACATCTGCATTAGCTCTTGTTCCAGCAGCTTTAACAACATGACGTCAACAATACGGGTCAACAAACTATTACGTTACAGTTGCTGTACACCGAAATTGTTCACCTCAGGCAAGTAAATACTCAAGCAGCTGAGATCCAGCTCTTAATAAAATGATCAACAATGAAGCTGAAACTATTGTACCCGTGCGGCATCGGATAAAGAATAGTGCCGCAGTGCGTCCCAGCTTGTCGTAAGAGGCGACTAAATGGGACACCAATCATATACAGGCAAATATGACACCAAAAATGAGCCTGTGACACTTTAACACCTTAAAACTTTTCCACAAGTTTGTATGCAATCAGTGGGTTCCCACGTCTGGAGACTACCGGTGGGGTAAAAGAACAGTCAATCAATTCGAAATGAGCATACAAGTGTCAAACCACTCAAACTTTAGATACACTTCATGGAAATGATCGCAATTAATAGCACTACCCCGCTGGGCACCACGGCTGCAACGCACTCGGGTGATCCCAGAGCAAGCAGAAGTGCTTGTGTCAGAGCCCGACGGATTCCGGGGGCGGGCAAAATGAAGTTTCCAAAATATTTTTTATAAACTTCGGTTTGCAAGTTGGAACGTCGGATCGATGACCTCAAAAAGTTTAGAACTGGAAGCGATTATGCGTCGCAGAACTCTACAAATCCTGTGCGTACAGGAAACGAAGTGGTGTAATACAGGAAATGAAGCGCGTTTTCTAGATTTTAAAAACTAAGGCATTTAAGATGTTCTATCATGGAACGGTCAGTGGACGAAACGGTGTTGGAATTGTTGTTGCAGCAGATCTTCTAAACAACATCGTTGGTATCTTGAAAATAAGCGACCGCTTGATGAGTGTTTAACTTGCCATACACAATGAAACGTGGAACATTGTTAGCGCGTACACTCAACAAAATGGATGCGACCAATCGGAAAAAGATACATTTTGGTCAGAGCTCGGTAATTTGCTTAGAAATATACCTATCGATGAGATGGTCTTCGTAGGCGGAGATTTAAATGGCCACGTCGGAGAAACAAATGTTGATTATGAGGACTGCCACGGCGGTAAAGGCTTTGGAACCAGAAATTCAGCTGGCGAAGACATCCTTGTACCGTCTTAAATACAATGTTTATTAAAAATCAACGACATCTCATCACCTATAGCAGTGGAGGCCACGAAACGCAAAGAGATTATCACCTCTGCAAAATGTCGATGAGAAACCGTGTTAAGGATTGTAAAGTAATACTTGGAGAATCGCTAGTAAGCCAACACCGTCTGCTCATTACAGAATTTTTCACAGCGGAACCACCAAAAACACGGACATCGTTTCAAAAGCCAAAAATCCGGTGGTATAATCTATCGAAGGAACGAAGCGCAAGATTTATCGAACTGGCTAAAGAAGTACTTCAATATATAAATGGTATAGCAGACTCACTTAGCCCGCAAGAAATGTGGAACAGCATGCACGAGGAATGCATAACACTCGCAAAGTCCCATCTGGGGACTATATCGAAATACCATCACGTCGGCAAAGAAACATGGTGGTGGAATGACGAAACCAAACGAGCTGTGGCCGACAAGAAGAGTGCATTCCAAGCGTGGACAAAATGCGATCGGAGCGACGATATCGAAAAAGCTCGACTGGCTCTTGAATACGAGCGTCTTAAAAAGATCGCAAAGAAAGTCCTGGCTCGGACTCGAGCGGCAGAAGGGGAAAACCTGTACCAGGAGTTTGAACAAATATCCTCACGATCGGCGGATAGAAGACAAGCTATCCAAGAAGTTCAAACGTCGTACAGTACTAAAATGCCAAATATTTTTAAGCTCGCTGCACAAAGGAGAAAAAATTCAATGGAAATAACCTCGCCGAAATACATCAAAAACGCAGACGGTCGCTTATTAACAAATGAAAAGGAAATTTGTGACCGGTGGCTTGAATACTGCAAGGAGTTGCTTAACAAACAGTTTCCACGTGATATCGTGCCGACAGCTGGTCTATTCGAGGAGGAAGTTTCGGACTTTTCAATCGAAGAAATAAGAATAGCAATTGGAAAAATGAAGCGAGGGAAAGCGGCGGGACCAGACAGCATTCCATCAGAGTTTTGGTCGAAGATGGAGGGGATCGGCAGCGTTTGGCTATCGAAACTTTTAAAAAAATTAAAATGTGGACAACCTATGCCGAATCAATGGAGAAGTAGCTTCTTGGTTCCATCATACAAAGGAAAAGGAAACACTCGAGAACGCAACAACTACCGTTCAATCAAGCTTATGTCACACACAATGAAAATCGTCGAAAGAGTCTTAAACGAACGTCTTCGGCAAATAATAAAGCTCGATTATAGCCAGTGTGGATTTGTTGAAGGAAGATCGACGGTGGACGCTATCCAAAGCCTACGAATAATAATGGAAAAGCACCGAGATTCGTCTAAGGACTTACACATGGTATTTATCTAGGGATCTCATATGGGCTGCGCTGAGGTCTCAAAACGTACCGGAAACGTATGTTAGAATAATACAAGACATGTACGGAAACGTAAAAACTGCGGTTAAAAGCTCTGCTGGACTAACGAGAGAATTTCCAGTTAATGTCGGAGTGCATCAGGGAAGCGTACTTAGCCCTTTCCTCTTTAACGTAATATTCGACTATGTTTTAAAAGACTGCATGCGCGAAGCATATGTAACTCCAATTCTCTTCGCTGACGACGCAGTTATAATTAGCGATAACGTCGAAGATTTACAGAACGCCTTAGATTCATGGAGAACTGCGCTAGAGAGGAACGGGTTTAAAATAAGTCGTTCAAAGACGGAGCATTTGACGTGCCCATTTGCGCATCCGTTGCGACCTGTTCCGGATATAATGTAAGACGGAATAGTTCTTCCGAAAAGCACTATCTTTAAGTACTTAGGATCAATCGTTAACATGGAAGCGAAATGTGACGACGACGTAAACCACAGAGTGAGTGTGGGATGGATGAAATGGCGGGAAAATTCGGGAATCGTTTGCGACCGAAAATTTCCACTTAAATTAAAGGGGAAACTCTACACCACGGTTGTTAGACCAGCTCTTATATACGGTTCACAGTGCTGGACAATGTACGAAGCGTTTAAAAACAAAATGACGGCAGCGGAAATGAAAATGTTAAGGATGTCTAGTGGAGTCACTAAACGCGATTGCATTAGATCTACGTGTATAAGAGGAAGTCTACATATAAAGAATTCGGTAACCGAACAGCTTGAGGCGAATAGAATAAGTTGGTATTGCCACGTTCAAAGAAGATCTGTGGAAAATCCGGTTAAAAAGGCACTATCAACTACGGTCACTCCAACTGTAAGAAAACGAGGTCGGAAAAAGAATTCCTGGATTTCTCAGATGGCAAATGCGCAACAACGTCTGGGGTTAACAACTGAAGCGATCCAGGACCGAGCATTATGTAGACGCGTTCTGCGGTCTGCGACATTAGCCAACCCCATAAGCGGAGCAGCAGCGATGCAGTAAAAATGGGAAACTCGTTACGCATAAGTTCGTATGGAAAGGGTTAATAAAAGGATAAGAAGAAGAAAAAGAATGAAGCTGAACCTATTAGGGCAAAGAGCGAAATAGTGTGCGGTCGATATTGTCGGTATTCCAGATGTCAACAATGTCAACGTCAAAGAGAAAATGTGTACGCTCTTAAATGCAGTGAATGGAGAGGTTGCTTGTGAATCTGTAATTGAATCATGTTACAAAAAGAATACTAAATTAAATGAAAAGGGCAGACAACATGCAAATTCCAGTATTGTATGTGTTAAATTTTCTTCTATTATATTGTACATAAAAAAAACCGTGTTGAACAAAATGCGAGAGAAAAGGAACAACATTACGACTAAAATTTATAGTACTGCATGCAACAACAACAATGGCAACAACAACAGAAAAATGTACATAAACGATAGTCTGATTAGCTACACACGAGCTTTATTAAGAAAGGCTAATTATCTCAAGAAAACCAACAAATGCAAGTTCGTTTGGGTGAGGGATTCTGCAATTTTAATAAGGAAAAGCGAAGGTGATAAGGTCATTAAAATTGATAATGTCATATTTCGGCTAGGGTTCGAAATGATAAAACGTTATTCTGTTTCAAAACACTCTATTTATTATTATTTAAATACAATTTGAAATCAATTCACAAACAATTTCACTTCTATTTCACAATTCAAATCTCTTATCTTTCACTTAGTAAGCCTTAGGTCCTTTTCCATCGCTTTCCAAAAATCAACTTATCGTCCGCAGTTTCTCATCCTGTATTTATACCACATTTGTCGGGTTCTAGTTCTTTCTGATAACTTCTGGTTTAAAACTGAGGTAATAACTTAACTCTCCAACGTGGAGAGTTATGCAACACTGGATAATTGATTTAATCACATATATACCACAATATCCCCCTCTTGAAGTTGTTCATCCCGAACAAACTTTTCGACATTCTGCCCAATATAGCGATGTATTCGATCCACATGAACCACTTTCATCTTGCTTCTTCCTCGTTGAATGCGGTAGACAACATCGTTGATGCGTTTTACGACTTTATATGGTCCTTCCCAGTCTTGCTGTAGTTTGGGTGATACGCCTTTCCGTCTATGAGGGTTATATAGCCACACTAGATCTCCTTCCTGGAATCCCGTTGTGGTCGCCTTGACATCATACCTCGTCTTCATGCGGTCACTGGCTATCTTGATCTTATCCCTGGTTCTTTGGTGCACGTCCCTAATAATCTGTCTGAGGTCTGCGACATAGTCGTTTTCATTTCTGTTCTCTTCAGACGGCGGTGATCCAAACATCAATTCACTAGGTAACCGGACTGTTCGACCGAAAAGGATTTCCGATGGAGTGTGACCTGTGGTGTTGTGTACTGCACTCCGATAGGCTAATAGAAACATTGGAATTTGCCTATCCCAATCGCATTGCTTGTCACCAACGACATTTGATAGGTGTTCATTCAAGGTTCTGTTAAGCGTTCTATCATCCCATCCGATTGTGGGATACCCAGTACCTCGCACACCCCTTGGAAAATCTTGGATTCGAAGTTGCGCCCTTGATCCGAGTGCAATTCCATCGGTACGCCGAACCTGCTCACCCAGTTGTAAACGATCTGTTCAATCACGGTTTTGGCTTCCTGGTTAGGGATAGCAAAAGCCTCAGGCCACTTACTGAAGTAATCCATAACAACAAGAATGTAGCGAATTCCATTTTCGGTTTCAGGAAACGGTCCTGCGATGTCAACTGCGATTCTCTCGAAGGGCGCTCCAACGTTGTATTGCTGCATTCTGCCGTGAGTATTAACCCTCGGGCCTTTACTGGCGGCGCAAGAGACACAATTTCTGCACCAAGTTTCTACATCGTCCTTGGCGTGCACCCAATTAAAACGTTCTCGCGCCTTTCCTTACGTCTTATTCACTCCCAAGTGGCCTCCGGATACTCCATCGTGCAATTCCCTTAGCACTTCACTGACTCTCGACCTTGGCACAACGAGCTGCATCACAAACATCTTTCCATCCGAGCTTTCCCACTTTCGCCTCAAAACACCATCTTGAACACGAAGCGAGTCCCACTGTGCCCAGTATGCCTTTAGTTCGGGACTTTTATTGGATATTTACTGCCAATCTGGTTTTTCTTCGTGTTCTTTCCAATCGAGCATTGGCTCGATATCCGGATCCTCTTTTTGGGCGTTTCGCATTTCACTTTCATTCCAACCGTCAGTGGGCTCAGCTCTTAGTCGTTGAGTGGATACCTCGAAGAATAATGGAATGCTTCTGTTCTTCTAGAGAATTCTTCTGTTCTTCTAGAGAATTCTTCTGTTCTTCTAACTTAGAATCCATACTTCTCCTTTGCTCGTCTAAAGAATTCTTCTGTTCTTCTAACTTAGAATCTATACTTCGCCTTTCTTCTTCTAACTTAGAATTCAATCCAAGAAGCAGTTCCATCATGACAGACATGTCAACCCCTGTGCTTACAAGCTCCTCTTCTATGTCGAACGACATGGATTTAGGATCTTTTCCATCTTTTTCGATCGCTTCTTGTAGCCGAAAAATCAAATCACTCTTCCCTCCAGCTGCGGAGAGATTCCGCTTCTCTAGCTCCATTTTCACCTAGGGTATACTTAGCTCCAGCAATGTAAGTGGCATTTTTTTTTTTATATATATATTTTTTTTTTCACAGCACTCAGAATAAGTTTTATCCCACTTCTGACACCAATGTAATATTTCGGCTAGGGTTAGAAATGATGAAACGTTATTCTGTTTCAAAACACTCTATTTATTATTATTAAAATACAATTTGAAATCAATTCACAAACAATTTCACTTCTATTTCACAATTCAAATCTCTTATCTTTCACTTAGTAAGACTTAGGTCCTTTTCCATCGCTTTCCAAAAATCAACTTATCGTCCGCAGTTTCTCATCCTGCATTTATACCACATTTGTCGGGTTCTAGTTCTTTCTGGTAACTTCTGGTTTGAAACTGGGGTAGTAACTGAACTCTCCAACGTGTAGAGTTTGTATGATCGTAAACTTATGCAACACTGGATAATTGATTTAATCACATATATACCACAGTATTTTGGTTTCACTGTAGAACATCAAAATATACGCAGCATGAGAAGTAATTTCGACAATTTTTTCACACATCTCCTTTCCGAAATTCGAATTTTCGATAAAGGATCTTCTGAATATAAAATACCTAATTTCATATTAAAACCGAATTGCAAAAATTATTATCTAGCTGGAGGTGTTGCATTATTTTATACAAATGATCTACTTGATTGCGAAATTAAAAAGTGGAATTTGGATAGTGCTGACATAACAAGTGTTTCTTGCAAGATCCCTGGCTTACACTATTACTTTATATGTATATAAAGATTATTTAAATGTACAATAAGAACTTTTTTGGAAGAATTGTCGGTATTTTTGGTATCTCAAACTAGTAAAAATTTAATACTCATTGGTGATTTGAATATCAACATCCTGTCTGAAACAGTAGACACTACTTGTCAATTTTATCGTCTTTCGGTATGGATTCTGCTTTGGTCTATGATCTAAATATTACGGATCACAGTCAAACTAGTATACAACTGGATCATAATATACTTAGAGCTAATAAAGCCGAGTATAAAAAACTAGTTAAAATATATTTTGCCGTTCTAAAACAACAACTATTTTTTGAACATTGGGAGGACGTTTATTCTGCACAGGATCCTTCTTGTGCTTTTGATCTATTCCTTGAAAAGCTCCAATCGCATAATTCAACAAGTGGTAGGAATATTTACATTCTATAAAACCAACAATTTTAAACGCATTAAGCAATGGATGTCCTTTTCCCTACTTAATAAAATCAAAAAGAAAAAAGAACTATATCATAAAAATAGAGAGCATCCTAACAATAACAGCCTTAAAAAATTCTACGATAAATTCTGTTTACTTTACTAATAAACTGGCCAGAAATGTTGGTAATGCTAAAAAGGAAAGGTCAGTCGTAAATGAAATTGTAAATAGAACTACTATTAATAAAATTAATAAAACAGTAATACTTTAATGACTTCTGAGCCTGTGGAAGTCGCAATGTTATTCAACAATTTTTTTACTGGTACTAAATTTAGTACATTGAGCAATATTCCAACTTTTAATTCTTTTAACTTATGTCACATGCATTTTCAACCAGCAACTTTCGCTTTCAACGTATTTACTGCAAAAAAAAAAAACAAATCATAATGGCACTAAAAACACCGAGTTCGCCGGGCTTTGATCAGATTTCTTTCTCTGTTTTAAAAAACATTTCATTTCAAATTTCAGACGTTCTGAGTTTTATATTCAATCTCAGTGCTCAAAATGGTATTTTCCCGGATTCACTGAAGAGAGCGATAGTAATACCCCTCCACAAAAACGGTAATACTTTGAGCTTGATAACAACCGCCCTTTTTCACTGCTATCAGTTTTTTCAAAAATTATTGGAAAAGGTATTAACTCTAGGATTATCTCTTTCTTAGATAGGATTCTTTTTTTTAGCATTTCACATTTCGGCTTCAGAAGTTGGAAATCTACAGAAGATACTTTATTGAAACTTCCTACTGAATTATATAACAGTTTAAATAAATCTGAAATACCAGCCGCCCTTTTTGAAGATATTACGAAGGCGTTTGGTATGGTGGATCACTGAATATTATTAGGCAAACTATACAAAGCGGGTTCAAGAGGTTTTATTTATTCTTGGTTCTCATCATATCTTAGTTCTCCGAAAGTAATAAATACTGGTGTGCCACAAGATTCTGTTCTTGGGCCCATTATATTTTTGATATATGTCAATTCCCTTTTATGATGATACAGCGCTTTCGTATTCCAATATTCTCGATCTTTTTTTCGACGTCAATCATGATTTGGATTTATTATGAAGATGGTTTACATACCACAAATTGGTCATAAGCCAAAAAACTAGATTTATGATCTTTAATATTCTGGTTGTCACCTGTATGCACTTCACACAATTCTTTTCCATTTAACAGTAGTTTAAATTGCAGTAATACGTATTTTAAAATAGAATGCGTTGACAACTTAAATAATTAGGAGTAATATTGGATAAGAGACTTTATTGGAAAGACCGTAATTGTACCTTTTTTTTTAAGTCCGGGTTTTATGCTATTAGACTCGATGAAAATTCTAATTACGAGTCAATACCATAAATTTTGCAACCATTCCAACTATCCATAAAACACATTATACGCGTTTTTATTCAGTAACTGCACCCCGTCTTTTTAATGCACTACCGACACAAACCTAAGATGTGTGAAAGTGAAACCAGTTTTTCTTAAAAATACAAAAAAGTGGTTACACTCTTTTGATCATTCTAACATAAATAATTTAATATTAATTAATGTACAATATAATGAATACAATTATGCTCTATTCCTGATATTTGTTCATGTTCATCACTTTTGTTACTATATTTTCTTTCTTTCTTTTTACAACTCTCTTTCTTCTTCTTCTTATCCTTTTATTAACCCTTTCCTCGTTATACGAACTTATGCGTAACGAATTTCCCATTTTTACTGCATCGCTGCTGCTCCGCTTATGGGGTTGGCTAATGTCGCAGACCGCAGAACGCGTCTACATAATGCTCGGTCCTGGATCGCTTCAGTGGTTAGCCCCAGGCGTTGTTGCGCATTTGCCATCTGAGAAAGCCAGGAATTCTTTTTCCGACCTCGTTTTCTTACAGTTGGAGTGACCGTAGTTGATAGTGCCTTTTTAACCGGATTTTCCGCAGATCTTCTTTGAACGTGGCAATACCAGCTTATTCTATGCGCCTCAAGCTGTTCGGTTACTGAATTCTTTATATGTACACTTCCTCTTATACGCGTAGATCTAATACAATCGCGTTTAGTGACTCCACTAGACAACCTTAGCACTTTCATTTCCGCTGCCGTCATTTTGTTTTTAAACGCTTCGTACATTGTCCAGCACTGTGAACCGTATATAAGAACTGGTTTAACAACCGTGGTGTAGAGTTTCCCCCTTAATTTAAGTTGAAATTTTAGGTCGCAAACGATTCCCGAATTTTCCCGCCATTTCATCCATCCCACACTCACTCTGTGGTTTACGTCGTCGTCACATTTCGCTTCCATGTTAACGATTGATCCTAAGTACTTAAAGATAGTGCTTTTCAGAAGAACTATTCCGTCTAACATTATATCCGGAACAGGTCGTAACGGATGCGCAAATGGGCACGTCAAATGCTCCGTCTTTAAACGACTTATTTTAAACCCGTTTCTCTCTAGCGCATTTCTCCATGAATCTAAGGCGTTCTGTAAATCTTCGACGTTATCGCTAAGTATAACTGCGTTGTCAGCGAAGAGAATTGGCGTTACATTTGCTTCGCGCATGCAGTCTATTAAAAGATAGTCGAATACTACGTTAAAGAAGAAAGGGCTAAGTACGCTTCCTTGATGCACTCCGACATTAACTGGAAATTCTCTTGTTAGTCCAGCAGAGCTTTTAACCGCAGTTTTCACGTTTCCGTACATGTCTTGTATTATTCTAACATACGTTTCCGGTACGTTTTGAGACCTCAGCGCGGCTCATATGAGATCCCTAGGCACTCGATCGAATGCTTTCTCGAGGTCGATAAATACCATGTGTAAATCCTTAGACGAATCTCGGTGCTTTTCCATTATTATTCGTAGGCTTTGGATAGCGTCCACCGTCGATCTTCCTTCAACAAATCCACACTGGCTATAATCGAGCTTTGTTATTTGCCGAAGACGTTCGTTTAAGACTCTTTCGACGATTTTCATTGTGTGTGACATAAGCTTGATTGAACGGTAGTTGTTCCATTCTCGAGTGTCGCCTTTTCATTTGTATAATGGAACAAAGAAGCTACTTCTCCATTGATTCGGCATAGGTTGTCCACATTTTAATTTATTTAAAAGTTTCGATACCCAAACGCTGCCGAGTCCGAACGGCACTCCTTAGAAGCTTTTTCGTAGGCAATTTCACTTTGCCATTGCCCGCCGAAAGGGTGATGGCGATTTGAAAAATTGTTGGTGACCCAGCCAGGAATTGAACCCAGACTGTCTGCGTGATAGTCCAATGAGCTAACTATCGCGCCATCGCCAATTGCTATACTTATTTCTTCGATTGAAAAGTTCGAAACTTCCTCCTCGAATAGACCAGCTGTCGGCACGATATCACGTGGAAACTGTTTGTTAAGCAACTCCTTGCAGTATTCAAGCCACCGGTCACAAATTTTCTTTTCATTTGTGAATAGGCGACCGTCTGCATTTTTGATGTATTTCGGCGAGGTTATTTCCATTGAATTTTTTCTCCTCTGTGCAGCGAACTTAAAAATATTTGGCATTTTTGTACTGTACGACGTTTGAACTTCTTGGATAGCTTGTCTTCTATCCGGCGATCGTGAGGATATTTGTTCCAACCCCTGGTACAGGTTTTCCGCTGCTGCCGCTCGAGTTCGAGCCAGGACTTTCTTTGTGATCTTTTTAAGACGCTCGTATTCAAGAGCCAGTCGAGCTTTTTCGATATCGTCGCTCCGATCGCATTTTGTCCACGCTTGGAATGCACTCTTCTTGTCGGCCACAGCTCGTTTGGTTTCGTCATTCCACCACCATGTTTCTTTGCCGACGTGATGGTATTTCGATATAGTCCCCAGATGGGACTTTGCGAGTGTTATGCATTCCTCGTGCATGCTGTTCCACATTTCTTGCGGGCTAAGTGAGTCTGCTATACCATTTATATATTGAAGTACTTCTTTAGCCAGTTCGATAAATCTTGCGCTACGTTCCTTCGATAGATTATACCACCGGATTTTTGGCTTTTCAAACGATGTCCGTGTTTTTGGTGGTTCCGCTGTGAAAAATTCTGTAATGAGCAGACGGTGTTGGCTTACTAGCGATTCTCCAAGTATTACTTTACAGTCCTTAACACGGTTTCTCATCGACATTTTGCAGAGGTAATAATCTATTTGCGTTTCGTGGCCTCCGCTGATATAGGTGATAAGATGTCGTTGATGTTTAATAAACATTGTATTTAAGACGGTTAAGCCGTAAGCCCTACACGCTACAAGGATGTCTTCGCCAGCTGAATTTCTGGTTCCAAAGCCTTTATCGCCGTCGCAGTCCTCATAATCAACATTTGTTTCTCCGACGTGGCCATTTAAATCTCCACCTACGAAGAGCATCCCATCGATAGGTATATTTCTAAACAAATTACCGAACTCCATTTTGTGGAGCGTACGCGCTAACAATGTTCCACGTTTCATTGTGTATGACGAGTTTTACACTCATCAAGCGGTCGCTTATTTTCAAAATACCAACGATGTTGTTTAGAAGATCCGCTGCAACAACGATTCCAACACCGTTTCGTCCATTGACCGTTCCATGGTGGAACATCTTAAATGCCTTAGTTTTTAAAATCCAGAAAACGCGCTTTATTTCCTGTATTACACCACTTCGTTTCCTGTACGCACAGGATTTGTAGAGTTCTGCGACGCATAATCGCTTCCAGTTCTAAACTTTTTGAGGTCATCGATCCGACGTTCCAACTTGCAAACCGAAGTTTATGAAAATATTTTGGAAACTTCATTTTACGCGCACCCGGAATCCGTCGGGCTCTGACACAAGCACTTCTGCTTGCTCTGGGATCACCCGAGTGCGTTGCAGCCGTGGTGCCCAGCGGGGTAGTGCTATTAATTGCGATCATTTCCATGAAGTGTATCTAAAGTTTGAGTGGTTTGACACTTGTATGCTCATTTCGAATTGATTGACTGTTCTTTTACCCCACCGGTAGTCTCCAGACGTGGGAACCCACTGATTGCATACAAACTTGTGGAAAAGTTTTAAGGTGTTAAAGTGTCACAGGCTCATTTTTGGTGTCATATTTGCCTGTATATGATTGGTGTCCCATTTAGTCGTCTCTTACGACAAGCTGGGGCGCACTGCGGCACTATTCTTTATCCGATGCCACACTCTCTTTAATTCTTTTAATGAGTTTATTATATTGCATTTCAATTCAATTAATTCAATTCAATTTTATTTGGCAAGGTACAAATAAGAACAGAAGTCTTTTATAGTACATGAAAGCTCAGTCAAATTAATTTGGCACATTAAATTGCAATGCAAAAAAAGAGCACAATTAAAATATTAAGAAAGAATAAACTAAATTTACAGGTATTGAATCAAATCTTAAACTAGCTTAAAGAATATTCGTTACTAACACAAGAAAAGAAAGGTGAAATAGAGAGAAGAAGAGAAGAATAGATTTCAAAGATGAAAAGTGTGCAAATAGGGCACATTTAAATTGCTTAACTCCTATTTCTCGTTCAATGGTGGTAGGCAGTGAATACCACTGTCTGGAAGCATGAACAAGGAAGAGGCGAGACGAGTTAAGATATTTATAAGAGGGCAAGATACGAGTAAGATTGAAAGTTCTAGGTGACTGAACAAATTTCAATTTTTCAAATAAATACGGTGGTGATTGTTTATGTTTTAATTTATGTAAAAACACACAGCATCTTAATGTCCAAAAACCAGAAAATGAACACCCAAGGACATACTTATAGTAAAGGGTTATATGATCGTATCTTCTTACTCCAAAGGCATATCGAACCATATCGTTAAAAGCAACAAGTAATTTGTGCCGGCAGAGAGAATCTAGTTTACAATAGACAACTATAGTATAATCAAAATCGGCAAACGAATGGACTTTATCAACCTCAGTTTGGTGCTAACAGGTGTAAGACTAGAAAACAGCCAGAGCTTCCGCAATCCTGCATATACACGCGCTATAATTGAGTTAACGTGATCAGTGGCAGAAAGAGACCGATTTACTTTATATCCAAGACTCACCACGGTGTCAGAGAAGATTAGCCTTATGGAGTCGAGAAAAATAGGAGGTAACTCTTCGACATTGTACTTATTTTTGAAATTAAAATTATCTGACCCTTTTTTGGATTTAGAATCAGACCATTGTCTTGAGACCATTTTGCAATGGAGACAAGTCCGAATTAAATCTATCCACAAGATCTTCCACCAGGCCAAGTGGTGGAGAAAGGTATATCTGGACGTCATCGGCAAACATATGTACAAATGTTTTTCGACATACTTGCGGTAAATTATTAATGAAAAGACAAAAAAGAATTGGGCCAAGAACTGAACCTTGGGGAACTCCAGAAACTATATTTTTTGGTTGAGAGCATTTTGAGTTAGCAATAACGCTTTGAACACGATTTGTGAGGTAATTCCTAATCAAGCACACCGAAGAATCACTCATACTAAAATAAAGTTTCAGTTTAGTGCAAGGAGCCTCATGACTGATCGTGTCAGTCGAGAAATAAAGTAAGCAGAGCATTGAAAGATATTCCCTGTCATATTGAATTCTAATATCGTCAAGCACTTTGATCATAGCTTTAGAACAGCTATGCGCAGATCGGAAACCTGACTGCACTGACGATAATAGATTGAAACGATTGAGGTGGTTGGGAATCTGTTTCGCAAGAATTTTTTTGAAGATTTTGGACAAACAATGTAAAATACTTATTGGACAGGAATCTGTTACTAAGCAGGGGTTGTTCTTTTTGGGCACAGGGATGACTTTTGCTTTTTTCCAACAATCCGGGAATGTTGAAGAGGTAATACAGAAATTATAACTCATTTATATGAGCTTATTAAATGGGGAAGTATTATTTTGATAAACCGTAAGTCTACTCCGTCCTCACCAATCGCGTTAGATTTGAGAGCATGAACCTGTAAGATCACATCCGATTCAGATATTACTTAAATTCCAACAACGGTGATCCGCCAAAGAAAAGTTGATTTTCCGGTGAAAACGAAGAATTGCAACTAGGGTTAGGGGAAAAGGCATCAATTAACTCATCTGCATCTGGCATTTTAGTTTGTATATGACTCTTTCCTATCCCAATAGAATGTAAATTTGCCCAAAGTTTCTTTGACGGTTGGTCAATGCTGAGCTTCGACAAAAAATATGTTTTTTTGCTCTTCTGGTGACAAATGAAGAGTAATTTCTTGCTTTGCAAAACATTTCCCAATTGTGCCTAGTAGAAAGTTTTTTGAATTTAGCATATAATTTTCGACGAGTTTTGATAGCATTATGCACCTCAGTGGTAAACCATGGGCATTTACTATTGCGCACTGTAACGGTCTTAGCAGGAACATGTATATTAAAAAGTCCTTTAAGAAGGGTCTGAACGATTTCTACTTTATCATTAATGTCCGATAGAAAGTAACACGAATGTCACGGTAGAAGGCTCGCATGATGGTGAAGGATGTTATGATTTATTGCTGCGAAATCACGAAATTGAAAGGTGTTCTGCAGAGGATTTGATGAGAAATCAATGTCATATGTACAAAACAGAAGATCATGGTCTGAGACTCCTTCCAGTGACAATTGGTCTTGAATTAGCACGTTTGTATGGTCTGAGACAACCACTAAGTCAAGAAGACTTGGAGGGGTGTCAGGGCCAAAGCGAGTCGCATGAGAATTAGCGACCACAAGACCACACGATGCAACAGCATCAAGGAGTGAACGAGATCTACTATCATTCTTCAGCAAATCCCCTTTAAAATCCCCACATAGTATAATATGCTCGTATGATGCAGAAAAAAGTTGTAAAGTAGAAAACAACGAATCAAACAAGCAATTACGGTTGGGGCTATAGACTAAACCAATAATACATTTCTCATTTCCATTGAAAATTTCGACAAAAATGTATTCAGTGTCATTTCCCAGTGACTTTTCCAACATTTTCCAAGTCAAACCTGCTTTATGGTAAATTGCTATCCCCCCACCAATAGTTTCAGTAACTCTGTTATGCGGAACTAAGAAGTACCCAGGAATGCCATAAGTACGGTTGTAACCACTTTCATCATCAAGACTTTTGAACCATGTTTCGCTTACACAAATAACGTCAACTCCTGAATCATTAAAACTATGCCGAACGTAGTCAAGTCTTGATAGGCTAAGACATAAATGAACTAATATGGATGGCAAACTCTACTACTATTGTTGCAAGCCTGGACCTTATTTTACAAATACACTGTAAGTGAATCACCAACACAAATCCAAGACTGATACTTGTCAAAATAGCTAAAATGATAGCAAGTTTCACGTAACATCCACTAGGTATATATAAAAAAAGCAAACATAAAAGATAAGGTATTTTAACGTGGTCAATATATTGTAATATTTCGGCTAGGGTTCGAAATGATAAAATGTTATTCTGTTTCAAAACACTCTATTTATTATTATTTAAATACAATTTTAAATCAATTCACAAACAATTTCACTTCTATTTCACAACTCAAATCTCTTATCTTTCACTTAGGTCTTAGGTCCTTTTCTATCGCTATCCAAAAATCAACTTATCGTCCGCAGTTTCTCATCCTGTATTCATACCACATTTGTCGGGTTTTAGTTCTTTCTCGTAATTTCTGGTTTGAAACTGGGGAAATAACTGAACTCTCCAACGTGGAGAGTTTGTATGATCCTAAAACTATGCAACACTGGATCCTTGATTTAATCACATATATACCACAATATCCCCCTCTTAAACTTGTTCGTCCCGAACAAACTCTTCGACATTCTGCCCAATATAGCGATGTATTCGATCCACATGAACCACTTTCATCTTGCTTCTTCCTCGTTGAATGCGATAGACAACATCGTTGATGCGTTTTACGACTTTATATGGTCCTTCCCAGTCTTGCTGTAATTTGGGTGATACGCCTTTTCGTCTATGAGGGTTATATAGCCACACTAGATCTCCTTCCTGGAGTCCCGTTGGGGTCGCCTTGACATCATACCTCGTCTTCATGCGGTCACTGGCTATCTTGATCTTATCCCTGGTTCTTTGGTGCACGTCCCTAATAATTCGTCTGAGGTCTGCGACATTTTCTGTTCTCTTCAGACGGCGGTGATCCAAACATCAATTCACTAGGTAACCGGACTGTTCGACCGAAAAGGATTTCCGATGGAGTGTGACTTGTGGTGTTGTGTACTGCACTCCGATAGGCAAATAGAAACATTGGAATTTGCCTATTCCGATCGCATTGCTTGTCACCAACGACCTTTGATAGGTGTTCATTCAAGGTTCTGTTGAAGCGTTCTACCATCTCGTCCGATTGTGGGTGGAGCGGTGTTGTTCTCGTCTTTTTAATCTCCAGTAGCTCGCACACCCCTTGGAAAATCTTAGACTCGAAGTTACGCCCTTGATCCGAGTGCAGTTCCATCGGTACGCCGAATCTGCTCACCCAGTTGTAAACGATCTGCTCAATCACGGTTTTGGCTTCTTGGTTAGGGATAGCAAAAGCCTCAGGCCACTTACTGAAGTAATCCATAACAACAAGAATGTAGCGATTTCCCTTTTCGGTTTCAGGAAACGGTCCTGCAATGTCAACTGCGATTCTCTCGAAGGGCGCTCCAACGTTGTATTGCTGCATTCTGCCGTGAGTTTTAACCCTCGGGCCTTTACTGGCGGCGCAGGTGACACACTTTCTGCACCAATTTTCGACATCATCCTTTGCTCATTCACTCCCAAGTGGCCTCCGGATACTCCATCGTGCAGTTCCCTTAGCACGTCACTGACTCTCGACCGTGGCACAACGAGCTGCATCACATACGTCTTTCCATCCGAGCTTTCCCACCTTCGCCTCAAAACACCATCTTGAACATGAAGCGAGTCTCGCTGTGCCCAGTATGCCTTTAGTTCTGGACTTTTATTAGATATTTCCTGCCAATCTGGTTTTTCTTCGTGTTCTTTTCAAGCGAGTATTGGCTCGATATCCGGATCCTCTTTTTGGGCGTTTCGCATTTCAATTTCATTCCAACTATCAGTGGGCTCAGCTCTTAGTCGTTGAGTGGATACCGCATCTTTTTCTTCTTGTCGTGCGCAATGTTTGCAATCAGATTTGCAAGGTCGCCGGGACAGAGCATCCGCATTAGAGTGAAGGCTTCCCTTTCGATGCTGTATCTCGTAGTGGTTACTGAATGCTGTCCTAGGGCATGCGGCATTCTCATTCCCGTACACCATCGGAATCTCAACGTTCCTGCACTTAAGTACATGAGTTCCGGTGTCAAGCACTAAATTATGAGCATTCATAAAGTCAAGTCCAATGATGCACTCGTCGCATATATCGGCCACTAGGAATACGTCGGGGAATGTTAGTCCTGCCAGATTGATCGCAAGAAGAACCTCTCCATACACCTTCGCCGTTGCTCCTGTTACTGTTTCCAGACAGTTGCTACTGGCATTGTGTAGCCATGAATCAGGAGCGATGTCCCTTCTTATAATGGAAGCGGTGGCACCGGTGTCAATGGTGGCCACGCATTTATTCTGGCCAATGTGGGCTTCCACTGTAAAACTCTTCTTACTTCGTTTTGTTTGGGAGACTTGGATTTTGATTTTGGGGGCGTCAATTCCAGAAACCGACTTCTGCCCCTCGAAGTTGGTCCTTACACGTATTCCCGCCTGTTGACTTGATGATGCGCTGCTTGCAGTATAGATGTTTTCCCTGCTACATGCTTCTTTGTTATGCCTCCCAGCAGCGCATTGTGAACAACTGCGTTCTTTAAGTGGAGCCCAGCACTGACGCTGCAGATGTCCTATTTTGTTGCAGTTCCAGCAACGGACTTGTCCTCCACGCACACTGTTCCGCTCCACGACGTCTGCTCGTTGGCATGAGCATTCCACGGCTGTCACTTCTCTCACGCGGTGGATTTCTTGAGATGCTTGGTCGGCAGCTTTCATCGTCAGGGCAAATGCTAGGGCCTCAGGAAGGGTTCGTTTTCCAGCCATTCTTACAGCCATTTGCAACTGCCTATCTTCAATCGCTTGGGTAAACGCCTCTACAGCCATTTCGTTGATAAGGTCTTCTCCGGCATCAGGATAAGATAAATCCGCCAACCGTTCGATATCGGCCAGCAACTGTTGAAGTGTTTCTCCCCTCTTCTGGACTCTGCTGCGCAGTTGGACTCTGTATACTTGTTGCATATGGTCATCTCCGAACCGCATTTCTATGGCTTTAACCAAAGCGTCGTAGTTGAGTTGTTTATCTTCTGAGATGGTTTGCAGCAATTCCGCAGCTGTACCTCTCAGTGCCAGCGTTAGAGCAATCGACTTTTCTCCGTCGTCCCAGTTGTTGGTCATGGCAGCTGCTTCAAATTGTCTTCTATATATTGGCCACGATGTTTGGCCATCGAAGACAGGCGGTTGCATCTCTTTCCTTCTGGGGCTGTCTGTAGAAATTTCTCGGACCTTCTGTTTCTTCACTCTCTCTAGTTCTTTAGCAAGATTCTCAATATTGTTTTCAACCTTCCCGAACTGTTCCTCGACTTTCACGAGCTGTTCTTGGAATTCGGTTTCAACCTTTGCGAGTTTTTCCTCGTGCATATTTAATTTTTGATCGATTATTTCGAATTTCGCTTCTGACAATTCTTGAACTCTTCAACAGTGTCTTTCTGCGCGGCAACAATGGAATACTTCTGTTCTTCTAACTTAGAATCCATACTTCTCCTTTGTTCTTCAATTTAGAATCCATACTTCTCCTTTGTTCTTCAAACTTAGAATCCATACTTCTCCTTTGTTCTTCTGCGGAATTCTTCTGTTCTTCAAACTTAGAATCCATACTTCTCCTTTGTTCTTCTAAAGAATTCTTCTGTTCTTCAAATTTAGAATTCAATCCAAGGAGTAATTCCATCATAACGGCCATGTCAACTCCTGTGCTCACATGTTCTTCTTCTACGTCGAACAAAATGGATTTCGGATCTTTTCCATCTTTTTCGATCGCTTCTTGTAGCCGAAGAATCAAATCACTTTTCCCTCCAGCTGCGGAGAGATTCCGCTTCTCTAGCTCAATTTTCAGCTGGGGTATACTTAGCTCCAGGAATGTACGCGGAATTTTTTTTATTTTTTTTTTCAGCTCTCAGAATAAGTTTTATCCCACTTCTGACACCAATGTAATATTTCGGCTAGGGTTCGAAATGATAAAACGTTATTCTGTTTCAAAACACTCTATTTATTATTATTTAAATACAATTTTAAATCAATTCACAAACAATTTCACTTCTATTTCACAATTCAAATCTCTTATCTTTCACTTAGGTCTTAGGTCCTTTTCCATCGCTTTGCAAAAATCAACTTATCGTCCGCAGTTTCTCATCCTGTATTTATACCACATTTTTCGGGTTCTAGTTCTTTCTCGTAACTTCTTGTTTGAAACTGGGGAAATAACTGAACTCTCCAACGTGGAGAGTTTGTATGATCCTAAAACTATGCAACACTGGATCCTTGATTTAATCACATATATACCACAATATATTACAAGGTGGTGAAAAAGTAAATATAGTAGAACATATGAAAAAAGATCTTTGTTTTGCTTTACATGTACCAAAAGATGATGGTTTCAGAACTTAACTAATAAGAGACCTTGAAATAAAATTTAAAAGTTTTATTTCAAGATATAAATGATTTGCAAATCAGCTTATCAGAAAACTTAAACTAGTGTTGTAAATCAATTGTGTAAGCTTTATTTATATTTATGAACTCTGGACATGTAATTCATGAGAAAAATTGTTAATTAAGGTCATACATTTTTTTTGTTGTTGTTTGATACGTATAAAGTAAATATTGTGATATAAATAATTCATATTATCTAATATATTATGAATTATTATTTTTATCTTATTTAAGTATTTCAAGAAAATATTTGTTTTCTCGTTTCATTTAAAAATTTCAAGAATGTTTTTTGTTTTTATTTACTATAAATAATAAAAAGGGTGGAGTTTCTGATGTTAGTTTTCATATCCCGGAACAGCCAACATGTAACACTATTGTTAAACTAATGAGATTTCTTGACCTAGTTTTTCTCTTTCTTTTTATTTCTTATCGAAATGAATACAAAAACTAAGCAACGAATTGGGAATTTAGTGGCACAAAATTGTTAAAAAGGTATTTACCAGCGAATCCCTAAAAAAAAATACGAATTAGATTTGAAAGGCACTGTTTTGCAAAATCTATGTCTTTTTGTCGAATGGCAATGGATCTTGGAATCGAAATAAATTGCTGTTTGAAATAAAACACCGATTAAAATTTGGTTTTTTAGTTGTTTCTTTGAAAATGATTAAGTTTTAATATAATTTTGCATGCACGTTAATTTTTGCTTAATTTTTTGTAGTAATTTCATCGCTCGAGTTCTGGCTCCGCGATAAATCATTTAATAATCGCGCTTTTTTTTCGAATCAGAACATGAACAATGGTAGCTTTAACATTTATTATATTATTAGGTATTATTTTAAAATTCAATTTATTGGAAGTAGATATTTTCTTTGAATTCAAGAAGAAATTCAATTTCAATTCAAGAAATTCAAATTCAAGTAGAAATTCAAGTAAGAAAAACACCATTTGCCATATTGCATTTTTATTTCTCTATTTTGAATTAAATGTGTTAAATTACACGTGGCCATACCTCTGCCAGTCATCTCTACATCCTTAACCTTCAATACCTGCTGTACAACTGCGACAAAACTAAACCATCCATCATTAATATACTAACATCATCGAAACTTGAAAATAACCTGTAATTTATTACTTGTTTTATAAAAATATAATAATAATAATAATACATGTATGTATATATTTATTTTTTAAGAATTAGTTTACTCTTTGTAGTATTTAGAAATAACAAATTCTGGATAGTTTGCTTAATGTTTTGTTTGTTGTTTGTTACGAGTACTTAACCAATATTTAAAAACCAATTTTGCAAATGATTTACTTTGAG
This sequence comes from Volucella inflata, assembly GCA_928272305.1. Lineage (NCBI taxonomy): Eukaryota > Metazoa > Arthropoda > Insecta > Diptera > Syrphidae > Volucella > Volucella inflata. The sequence continues at coordinate 87,541,584 of OV743716.1, read as the reverse complement.
TTATATTTGCACAAATGAAAATATTTAAAATAATCGTTAATCCTTTTGGTTTATTTATAAAAAGAAAAACAATAATCAAATTGTACATATTTTTAATTCATACATATTTCAGTTTTCTAATTTATTCTTAGATTATAAACCAATATTTTTCGGAACACACCCTTCTGATAAAATATTTATGGTGGAACAAAAAATTTGCCCACACCGGCGTGAAATTATGAAATGTCAATATTATACTGAAAAAGGAGCAAAACTGTAAGTGAAAAAAAATTATTTGCTTTATATTTAATAAATAAATAAGTTTTTATTTTATAGACCGACTAATATGGCAAACTGAAAGAAATGCAGTTAAGGATGCAATACGCATGTGCACTTGTACCGCTCAGGATGCGAGGAATCCAGGTAAGTTTGTTCAATGCATGGTATAAAAAAATTTGTTTACACCATATATAATATATTACCGGGGTGGACTAAAAAGTAAAACAACTTTCTTTCCACTTCCTTGGTATTATAATATGGGTATGTATATATTTGCATTTATTAATTATTTTCTCTCATTGACAGAAGCTAGATGATCAACACAAATCTGCATTTTTTTTGCCGGGAACCTGAGCCTCAAATATAAATTTAATGGTTCGTGAAAAAAAAATTAACTTGTGTACTTTGTTTAAAAGAAGTTAATTTATGTTATGCTATCTTATGTTATGTGTGTATCTGTAAAGTGAAAATGCAGAATGGGTGCAATAGGCCTCCTGGAAAAACCGAACACCCAACCAAAAAAAATCGGTTAACGAACCACTATGCATACCTCAAGGGTGGTTTGGAAATGCATTACCTATCAAAAGTAATAAATAACACAATTTTTTTAAAAGTATAAATATATTTTATTTATCAAATAAAACCAAACAAAATATACATACTACGTTTCCAAACCGTATAATACCAACTTTTCTGTTGTCAAAATAGGATGTTTTCAACTTTTAAACGTGTTTGCCAGTACGGTGGGACCGCGAAAAAAAAAGAATTAAATTCACGGCTAAATCGAAACAATTGCATTTTACTCACATGTCTTAAGTTAGTTAGGGTTGTTTCCACTCTTCCAAAGCATTTGCCAAGATGTTGAATAGTAAGATTATTCTGCAAAATAAGAAGTTTGATTAATTAGTTTCATATTAAAATAATTTTGCTTACTGAAAAGGAAACGTAAGCAAACTATTCCAACTGCTTTTGCCACATCCACAAAAAAACAATCCGTTGGTGGCAGCAGTATTTTGTAGAATATTGTTCCTTCTTAAATTAAATTTTGACGTTCACACGTATTCACGGACAGGTTTCACACGGATAGGGGCCCTCAGAAGAAACCGATTTCTGGAACGGCCGATATCTGGAAAGTTTGACATCTATGTTAGTTCATTTATGGGCTAAGACTACGAGCAGCGTTCGGACTTTACTTCGATCGAAGTAGATCTACTTGGATTTTAAGAAATAAAAAAAATCTACTCCCATACTTCGCTTTGCCCAAGATCTACTTCTATTTTTCGTTAACAGTCATTTTTTTACCAAATTACGATGACAACACTGAACTGATAACTCAAAGCGTCAACACTGTCTCTCTCCTGTCACCTAACCTAGGTTGCTATTGCTACGTTCGTTACTCTTACTGCAAAAAAAAACTTTAAGGTGACTTAGTTTTTTTTTTGTTACCAGTCATATTTTCAAACAATAAAATGTGTTCAAATTGAATTTTTATGAAAAATAGCAAATAAAAAAAATTAAAACAGTCTTCCTGTATTTACTTCGCAAATTTTTATTTTACTTCGTTTTTTTTCTGCACATACTTCGAAATTTTATATCAGAAGTCTGAACCCTGACTACGAGCATTGAAGTGGCAGAATTTAAATCCTTCATAGGCATTAGATAAAATTTTTACTAGCGTCTGAACCCCAATCCCATTCCGTGTGTCAGACACAGAGTCACTATGATCCATAAGTATGAAAAACACCACAAACAAGGAGTAGCAGCCGAACTGGAATAACTAATAGGGTATCATTGTAATCTATTGGAAAGAAAAGTGCGAAAAGTATAGAGAAATAGAGAGAGGAAGGAAGAGAGATGAAATAGTATAAGTACAACATTAAGTAATATTATTAGAAGAAATAAAGTAAAATAAATCAAGAATTCACAATTTAGAAAAATTTAGAATTAATATAGCTCCATTCAAAGATTTAAATTCAAATTAAAAACAAAACTATTTAGGAAAATTCGTTGTTGGCGAAATTCTCATCTCGGTGTCATTCTTGCTCTTCTTCACGTACACAAAACCATTGCGCGTTTTCGCAGAGAACAGCAAGCCCTCGCGACGAAGTTGGAGAGCATGCCGAAGCAAGGAGCTATTCTCTTTTGTTACGCTCTCATTAATGTAAATACGGGTGGTGGTGAACGCAGAGTTTGTGCTGTTATCAGAAGCAGACAATTCATTATCCAGCTGAGCGAGCGTAAGGCCCCTGTTTGCACGAAAAGCAGCGAGTAGCGAACTTTGCTCTGTCTGAGACGAGAGTCTGATGAGCAGCGGGCTGTGACCATTGTTTTTCCCCATTAATAAATTGTTTAAATAATCAAATCAAGAAATAACAGGTACACTCACCTCTGGTCATGAAAACAGATTGTACCTAACTATTTCACGCAAAATGTATTCAATTATAATACACGCTGTAATTTTGTAAAAATTTTGTTTTGTTATGAAATAAAGATCTGAAAAAAAATTTAAAAAAAAATAAAAATATGGTTTTACCTGTACCAAAAAACAGCAGCAAACGTCTACCGATGACTTTCGCCCAATTAGTATTTTACCATGTTTGTCAAAAGTTTTGGAAAAATAATTGTGAAACAAATTTTCAGTCATCTTGATCGTCATAACTTATAGTCACCCGTTCAGTCTGGTTTTCGTTAAAAACACAGCTGCACAGCAATGGTTAAAATACTTGATAATATTATAGGTAGAATTGAATATGACAATGTCACCTTACTTTGTTTGCTCGACTTCTCCAAAGCTTTTGACAAAGTAAATCATAAAATACTTTGCAAAAAACTCAGATTGTACTTTGGATTTAGTGAAAGATCAATATGTCTTATATCCAGGTATTTGTGTGATCGTAGCCAGAGAGTGATGTTTGGTGATACTGCCTCAAATCCTAAAACTTTGCTAACTGCGGTACCCCATTTTCATCAATGGCCTACCAAAAGCTTGCACCAGTACCAGTGTTCACTTTTACGCTGATGATGCACAGATCTACCTATCCCGCCCGATCGGGCTTCCTTAATAACGTAAGACTTCAATACACGAATATCGTGACCAATCTTGGATTAAAGATAAATCGTTCACTCACCGCGATCAATCACATTAACTATTCTACTGCACGCATCTTTGCTGGGTTGCGCACTTTGGCCGTATTCTAGTTATACACCGGTCGACACTAAGCTCAGGCTTATTAAAACTTTATGTTTAGAACATATAGGTACGTCACGAACAATGTCGCCCAAAAATACACCTAGAACGTACAGAGGAAAACAAATACCAGGTGCATTCACTGTAAGGTTGTTTGGACGAAATTCGAGCCATATTCGTATGGTCGTGAATAATTACATAATTTTTGTTGTTGCACTTAATTTTTGCTTAATAAACAAAACTGTACGATATTAAAATATTGTCAAATAATGAAAAAATGTATGAGAATTGATTTATTGTTAAATAAGCAATTTATATATAAGTGTTAGTCGTAATTTAATTTAGGCTCTACCAATATCAACAAAACAAATTATTAAAGCCAGACAATTTAAAGCTTCCGTATTAAAACACCTCTCCTGACTACAGCAACTACTTACACTAAACACATTTTTTTTCTCTGTTTCTCTTCCCACTATTCATATTTTTTCTTTTTTCCTTATTTTCTTTCATTCTTTTTTCACTCCCTTTTTCTCATGTTTCTGTTCCTCCTCTTTTACCTTCCAATTTTTTATTTTATTTCTTTTATTTTTATTTTTATTATTATTTTATTTTAATTGTAACTACGAGTATAAATACGCTTAACATAAGATTTATTGTTTCATTATTAAAATATTAATTTATCAGCATTTTATTAGATTTTATAATATTCCCATATCTCAGTACTATAAAAGACAAAGTCTTATCTGTACAGTTTGTATTATCCAATAAATTGAAATTGATATGGATTAATACTTTTCTTTTAGAATTGGAGTGGAAGCTAAAGCTAAATTCGGTTGGGCAAAGAGACAAGCAACGTGCAGTGGACATACTCGTAGTTGGGATACCAGCTGTAAATATCGAAAATGCAAAAGAGAAAGTAATAAAGCTTCTTGCGGATGGAATGGGAATGGAAACTGGTCATGCTGACATCGAAAGCTGCTTTGTTAAGGGAATTAAACGTAAAACGGATAACGCAGAGAAAACAAGCATTGTGTGTGTACTTTTTTCGTCTCTAAAAAAGAAAGAGCTAATCATGACCAAGATGCGTGAGATGAAAATTAAACTATCTTCTGCAGTTTTCAATGACGGCACGGGTGGGAGAATTTTCATAAATGATTCACTCACTAGCTACACAAGATCGTTGCTAGTGAAGGCCAATCAGCTGAAAAACAGTAATAAATGCAAGTATGTCTGGATCAGGAATTTAGGTACTTATAAGAAAAAGAGAAGGCGACAGGGTGATTAAAATTTCTTGTTTTGAAGATTTTTCCAAACTTGGTTAACTTATAGTTACAGTATTTTTTTAATTTCTTCTATTACCTTTTCGCTTTCATTTAAATTGATATGAATTGTTTTTGTATAAATCAATCAGATATTTTGTCTTGCTCTGGTTTTTCAGTTACGCATCTAAACATACGTAGTTTAAGAAAAAACTTTGATTGCTTTCTCTCGCACCTTGCTGCTTAAGATCATTTACCAAATCTAATATTTTTATCTGAAATATGGATATACGAGATTGAAAAAACGAAGTATATGCATCAGATACGAAGTTATTTGTTTGAGGCTACGTGCAATGATTCGTATTCAGCTGGCGGTCTTGCGGTTTTTTACAAAAGTGAACTAGACTGTGATATTATTAAAGATCGTCTTAATAGTGCTGACTTGATTTCTGTTAACTGCAATATTTCTGGTGTTCGTTATAGTTTTGTGTGTGTATATCGTTTACACTGTTGCTCAGTCAAAGTCTTTGTAGATGAATTTTCTGAATTTCTCCAAAACATTTCTAGGTGATTTTAATGTTAATATACTAGATTACTCAAATGATGTTGATTATTTTTTGTCGGTGTTATCATCTTTTGGCTTTGAGTCCTTATTGTTACAACCTACGCGAATTGCTGTGAATTCTAGCTTATGTTTAGACCATTTGTTTATAAGGTTGCACAGAAACAACTCAATAAATTTCAAAACTGATGTTTATGATCTACAGATAACTGATCATTGTTTAACTACAATTCAGTTTGATTGTTCGATACGCAGACCTAAACCATTACAATTTGAAAAGTTTAAAAAAGTTGACTTTTCAGCCTTGCAAAGAGATTTGTCTTTTGAGTTCTGGAACGATGTATATAGCGCTCATGATCCATCAATTGCTTTTGATTTATTTATTAATAAATTGAAATTTCATATTTCTAATTGCAGTCAAAATCAAAGCGTAAACACAAATAAATCTAAGTGCATCAAACAATGGATGACGTTTTATTTGTTGAAGAAAATAAGAAAAAAAATGAACTTAGAATTCGGGTTCGCAAACATCCTAGGAATACTAGGCTTAAAAGCTTTTATGTGAAAATCTGTCGTGAGTTAAAATTAAATAACACTTTGTAGAGATAATTATTTCAGAAGAAAACTGATTGAAAATATTGGGAATTCTAAGAAAAAGTGGGTCACAGTTAATGAAATTTTGAATAGAGATAAGCCGAATGCCGAAATTGTTTTAAATATGGATAGCAATGTTAATATAACTGAACCAAGTGAGGTGGCTAATGTTTTTAATGACTATTTTTCAAATATACTCAATGATTTCCGCGGTCTCCTGGGACAATATAATTTTTCGTGTCATTGTGATAACACAATAAGGCAGGAGCTAAACCAGTCTGCTTGTTTTTACTTTGAAAATTTCACCCCACTGGAAATACATAAAATTATACAATCGCTAAAGAACTCACACTCTTCTTCACATGACAATATTTTAAGTCACGATCTTAAAATTATTTCTCTTTTTATCTGTGATGTTTTATGTCATATATACAATTTGAGCATTCAACAGGGCGTCTTTCACGAACCCCTTAAAACCGCTGTAGTTATTCCTCTCCATAAAAAAGGTGATACTAAGTCTTTGAATAACTACCGTCCTATTTCACTTTTGTCCACATTCTCCAAAGTGTTTGAAAAAGGTATGAAAGCTAGAATACTGTCTCTTTTAGATAAAATTAGGTTCTTCAGTAAACATAAATTCGGTTTTAGGAGCGGAAGATCAACTGAAGATGCCTTATTAAACTTTACGGAGAAATTTATAACAGCGTAAATGATTCTAAAATTGCTGCAACGTTATTTATAGATATCTCAAAGGCTTTTGACATGGTGGACCAATCGCTTCTACTCAGTAAATTGTACAATGCAGGTTTTAGAGGTTTTATTTATACATGGTTTTCATTTTATTTGTGGAACCGTAAACAAATGGTCAGAGTAAAAGGTTGTATGAGCTCACAGAAAACAATAAATTTGGGCGTACAACAAGGTTCTGTCCTGGGTCCGATATTGTTCTTAATTTACGTTAACTCATAATTTATCCAGCCTTTTAAAGGAAAAATCACCGCGTTCGCAGATGACACAGCTCTAACTTACAGCTCTTGTTACAACCTCTTTGATGTCAATGCAAACATTAATTTTGACTTAGATTTGCTTCGTAGGTGGTTTGACAAGCATAAACTAGCAATTAGTAACAAAACAAAGTACATGATTTTTAAAATTAGGGGAAAATTGACTGATAACTTTTCTTTACAATATCACTCACCAAATTGTTTTAAATTTAATCTAAGAATTGTTTGTCCTCATAATCAAGGCGTATCAACCTACAATACCGATGTTAGTTGCTCGACAGATTGCCTCGCTATTGAACGTTTCGAATGTTTCAAATACTTAGGGGTTATTTTAGACTCAAAGCTTAGTTGGAGAGAACATCTCCTACATTTAAAACAATACTTTAATTTAGGAGTAAGACAGCTATATCACCTTAGTATATATTGCGGATCCGATATTTTAAAATTGGTATATAATGGTCTTTTTAAATCCAAGCTGCAGTACGGTATAGCCTGTTGGGGCGGTACACATTTAAACAAAGTACAGCCCTTGCTTGTTAAGCAAAAATACTGCTCAAGATTAATCTGCAAAGTTAATCGCACAACCCCCAGTTTTACATTATTCAAGGAACTTAAAATACTACCCTTAAGACACCTTTACTACTATAAAGTCTTGAAAATATTTTTCCAGAATTCTGGGTATAACGTCGCTAGACTGTATGGCAATCTTAACTTGCGAGCTAATTCCATGAATTTTGTATCCTTACCTAGAATCAATAAAGCACTTTTTTCTCGTTTTTTCACCGTCATTGCTCCTCGCTTATTTAATAAATTACCGGAAAGTATTAGATGCGAAAGAAGGCAATCTTTGTTCTTATAAAATGTCATAACTTGGCTTTTTGCTTACGATCATTGTACAGTAGATCAATTTCTTATTTAGTTAATAATTTTTACATTTTTTTCTTTTTACACTTAATTCTTAAATTGTTGCACTTAGCTTACTATTGCATTTGTTTATTTTTACATACATTTTCCCCATCAATGTTTAAATAACCTATTTTTTGTTGAACAATAATGATACATTTGCTACTTGGCCTTGGTCAATAGAATGTTCCTAACTATTGCAAATATAATAATCGTAATATATTGTATTAAATTCATAACCTGAAATAATGGAATAAAATAAAATAAAAAAAAATTAATTTTAAGGTGCCATTATTTTATTTTTTTTAATCTTTTGTTTAAACCAATGGCTGTTCGTGTAGCAAAATGAACCCACAAATTTAATTTTTATGTTGAGTGTAGAAACATATCTATAAGTGTAACTTAAAAGTTTCAGGCTCAAGGCTACTACAGTTTAAGAAGTAGTTAGGTTTTAAAATTGACGCGCATAATACGCATAAGCATCCAGGATTAAAAAAAAAAAACATTTTGATAGTAATCTAGTAATCTAGTATACTACTCGTATATACACATTTGTTTTCTTTCAATATCTATTTCCCTTCAGGTACCTGACCACCTTAGGGGGCTAAAAAATAAAAAATTTTCAGTAATTTTTGTTTTCAGGTCCTGTGATTTTTTTAAACTTGAAGCTTATACAATACAAAAATAACTTCTTTTTTTTAATTTAATTTTCAAACCATTATCCAGGATGCGCCAAAGTCGAGGGCTCAAAAAAATAGTGTCCCATGGCGGATATTTAAGCTCGCGATTGGTAAATCTGAAGTAAAAAAAACGACATATTCGAAAGAAAGGTCCTTTTCGTAACAATTCACCACAATTCGACAAAAATACAAAAATAAAGTTACAAAAAAACACGTTTTTCACTATCCTCTGCTAAAAAAAAATGTTATAATTAATTTTTTTTGGCGAAATCGGCCGAGTAGTTTCGGAGATTAGCTTTCCGCCATTTGGAAAAAAAAGTAGTTTCGATAAAAACGCTTTTGAGAGTAAAAGCAAGCTTTTCGCCACAATGTTCAATAGGGTTTGAAATAAAACAAGGTTTAATCTGATAGCAAATAAAATGAAGTATTTAAAAGTGGACACGGTCCTTACACTTCGAAATTTGGAATCAGAAGAAAAAAGTTATTACATTGGCATAATTTAAGCAAAATGTATTGGATTTAAAGAACAATATGTAAAGGATTAAAGTTAAAGAAATGAAAGGAGTAGACTATTATAGCAATATAAAGTTAATTAAGCTGCGCGTATATAAGGTTTAACAAACGTATCTAAAGTTCTTACCCGCTGCGTCATCAAGCATGGACTGCGCACACACTTTAACTAATTTTGGTATGTTAGAATTCGAATTTTGAAAAAAAAAAACTTTATTGAATATGATTTTTAAAAGTATAAGGATTAAGAAAATGCAAAAAAACGATTTTTTTGAAATTTATAAGGTTTCATTGTTCGAACTATATTAGAAAGTAAACAACATTGTAATCTCTCTCTTAGCCCCAATCCTTCGATAAAACAGGCCAAATAGACTCGCCTTTTTTCATTAGTCATAATTGTAAAACGCTACAAATTACATATAAAAAAGTTTCAAACTGTATTATGTATTTATTTTACTTCATTTAGTAAATGATGATTAATAATTGTTAAAACAACATATATAAATTGTAAAAGTTAAAATAATATATATAAAATACAAGTAGCTCTTAAAACTTATAAATGTATTTTAAGACCCCCTTACTCTTTGCATCCAGTTTGTGTCTATGGTATTAAAATTTATTTCTTAAAAAAAAAACTGTAATTAAAAAGTCAATAATTGCTAAAATTAAGTTATATGTTTATTTAAACTTCATCTTTGTATTTATTTCTTACAATCAATTTCATATAGTGCATAATACGCTTCAAATGCAATAATTGCTAATAAAATTGATACTGTGAAAACAATTTTTTTTTATACAATAGCATATTGTTCATACAGAGATTTCCTAACTTTATAGTACTCATCAGATAAGCACCCTTCTAAAGTTATTTCTCCACTGTCAATTCTTTTTAGCGCTAGGGAGCTATTGTTGCACCAAAGAACTCCGCCGGAGAATTCTTGAGTTTATATTGTTTCGCATGAGAAACTGCTTAAATTCCGATAATCTAAGTTCATTAATAAAAACGGTTTTGTGAATTGGTATCTCATCTTCATCAAATGGCCACAGATTCAAAAATCCCTTTTTGTGATTTGTAATATCCTCCGTATAACTAGTCGTTGAATGATTTCTCATTTGTTTATTTCGGATTCCTATTCTAGCATCTATCCAAGCAATTTCTGCAGCGTTACATTTCTGAAATTGGACCTGAGACACTAATCCTTCAGTAAGACGGATTTGGTAGATATGCCTCTCGGAGGTTACGTCAATTACCTAGAAAAAAGGTTATAAGCATATAGTGTTATCTTTTAATTAATTCAATCCAATAGAAATATCAGTAAATAAATTGAAGTATAGGATTCCTTACATAATGTAATTGTATAATGTATTAATCAATTTGCAAGTTGCAATATATTTAAGATATTGGTGAAACCTCTAAATCTTAGTACCCACCTGAAGCGAAACGAAATATTTGTATGCTCTCCAAACAGCCAGCGAAACATTTACGAATTGAGAACGGAAAATTAAAATTTAAATTAAAATTCGGTTGCTATGGTGAACATATTTATTACCTTTTACAGGGTACTGTAAGCGAATATCAGAACAGAAAATTTTCGTTTACGATTTCTGGTAATTTTATTTTAGGTTTGAGTGTAAAAACTGGGCAAAGGGTTGTTATCGTCTTGCAAAACATTGGAACAAAACCAATAATAATGTTTATTACAAAATAAATTAAAATTTGGGATTGTGTTTATAAATTTTCAGAGCACTTTAAAAAAAATGAACTGAAGATCTTTCTTTGCCTTAGCAGTAAGGTATAACAATTATCTTGAATAGATGAACGCTGATGTAATCAAAGTAATCTCAACGGTAAGTCCACTGTGAGTCAAAGATACAGTTTTAGGACATAAAGAAATTAGGGAAATTTCAGCTAGCAAAACGCTCAAGATATGATGGATCATACTACAAGACGGCTTCAGTTGTTCCACTGAGGCTTAAATATTCAAATGGTGAACATTTGAGTAACCCTTGTCCATCACCATTTCATTTTTGTCGACCCTTTTTCTTTGTTCTTTTTTACTATTATTGACGGAAAAGTCCTGAATGAAGATACAAAGGCAACGCGATTATGTCCATGTGCAAATTAAAGCAGGAATATCCTGAAAGACAACTCACACCTATTCTATTTTGTCTCATAGGCAAAATGTAATCGAGTAAGGACTGAAACGAATAAAATCTGTAAATTTTAATACGGGCTATACTTCCAATGCGTAAAAATTTCAATCCCATTTTGTACCCAAATTAGCATGGATACTCTCTAGTTTCAGTTTGTTATGGATTTTAATTCGGTTCGGTTTAAAATATTTATAAAATACGAGTCAAGAGGAACACCGTAAAAAGATCATCGACAAATGGCTCGAAAAAACTTCGCGTCCAAACACTTCATCGCAAAAAATTTAAACATAGCACGCAATGCAGTGGATTCTGTTATTAAACAATATTTGGAGACGTTGACAGTTAAGCGAAAACAGAAAAGTGGAGCTAAAAGTGGAGCACAAATTTGGACAGAAAAATAGTGGATACCGTCGTCGGACTATGTCATCCAGAGATGTTGCTCGGAAATGTAATACCAATCAAACAATGTTAAAAAGATCTAAAAAACGTAACGGTCTAAAAACACGAAAAAAACAGAAAATACCAAAAGTTACTGAAAAGCAAAAAAAAAGTCATAAAAACACGAGCCCGAAAGCTGTACGAGTTGATCGGCAACAAGAAAGCGTGCTTGGTTTTGGATGACGAAAAATACATGAATTATGAAAATATTTTTTTTTTTTTTTACTTTGAAGTTTCCAAATTTTATTCGTTTCAGTCCTTATCAGTCGTTACCACTTGGAGAATTTTCAGAAGAAGCTTAGTAACCCAAAAACAAAGACTACAAGAAATATAGATATTAAAATATGTGCAAGGATGTATCAGAATAACAATCTTTTCATAATGCTTCCAGGCTCTTCTGACTCATACATTTCTTCGTTAAGGTAATGCCAGAACCGAAAAAGATCTCAAAGCACAAAAATCTCCAGAAATGATAAGTTTTTGAACGGTTCGCATAAAAAGAACATGACAAATCCTCTTTTGGCGTTAACGAGAAAGAACACTTGAGTAGTGTTAATGACATGGCTACGATATTGCATCTACTTTCTTTTTTTTTATAGACACATACAGGGTCATCCAATTTGCTTTTCCGAAAATAAAAGACATTTTTGATTTAGATTTCAATCAAATTTCCGTTTCAATATACTTTTTGGATTTTGAAATTATAAATGAAATATACACATCCCTATCATTCAATCCGGTGGATCTGAGATTCACTTCACTTCAATCCGCGTTCACTACAATTCGAATCGTTCAATCCGCCGGAAACTTTGTTTTACCAACCACAAAATCTATCTTTCAAAGTCAGTTGCTATGAATTCGGAGTGAGTAATTATATTTGAAATTAAAAAAAGAAGGAGAAAATGGATAGCATTGCCTGGTTTTTTGAAGAATATGAAGAGTCTTCAAATAAAAGAACATTCCGAGCAAATTTAAGAGGGTCCACAGAAGACATCATGCAGCTTTCATACGCAGAGTACATACATACATACTTTACTTGCCAAACTTTTGAAAAATTTATTTTTTGATAGTTCCATTAAGAATTTTCGTTTGAATAAGGCAGCTTTTAATTACGTTTTAGAAGTCTTGAGCAAACATTTACACCCGGTATCAAAATCGTATGCAGTATCGCCGAACCAGCAGTTATCTGCATGTTTACGATTTTTTGCTGAAGGAAACTACAGAGAGAGATTTCGCAGTATAAATGCCATGATTATAAGCAATTATTTTAAATAAGTAAATCGCGATGGCGATGGCGCGATAGTTAGCTCATTGGACTATCACGCAGAAAGTCTGGGTTCGATTCCTGGCTGGGTCACCAACAATTTTTCAAATCGCCATCCCCTTGCGGTGGGCAATGGCAAACTCCCGAAAGTGAAATTGCCTACGAAAAAGCTTTTAAAGAGTGCCGTTCGGACTCGGCGATAAACCGTAGGCCCCGCTCAGATGTGACAAAAATGACAACATGAGCAACACAAATGAGTGTCAAGAAGCTAGGCCATGGCTCATACCGGGCTACCAGCGCCACAGTGTTTTTTGTTTGTTTTAAATTTAAATAAACTGTACACTTTTCCAGATTTGCGATGATCAGTTGTGGATTCAATGTTTTGACGCAAGATTTTCAGGGTCGGACCATGATTCCTTTATACGGAACTCCAGCTAAGCATCAAGTTATTTTTCAAATCGCTTCCTAAGGGGAGATACAAACACGAGACTCCTAGGCAGGTATTTTTATTTTTGTGCTCTTTAGAACTTGGATATAATTTTCTTTTTTTCCTTGCAGCTGGCTCGGGGTATCCCCTTCTTCATGGCTTCTGACACATTTTGTATCAGTAGTAGCGAATTCCCAGGAAAGCAGGTTTAACCAGTGCTTTCCAGTGGAAGATAGGAGTTCTAAAAAAATAGGTTTCGATGCTTCCTATCGTCAAGAACACTCCATTTCGAAACTAAGAAAACATCACAAATCATAAATGTTTACTTCCAGCAAAACAACAACTCCGCAACTAATTTGTTGCGCATGAAAAACGTCAAATTTTACCCATGTAACTTCGATCCGTCATTTTGAATAATTGAGGGAATCTTATTCACATTACCAACAAGTGAACGATTCCCTCCGACAGATTGCATGATACTGAACTTGAAATGTCAGTGAATCGTTCCCCCCGGCGGATTGAATGATAGGGGTGATAATATCATTCCAATATCCTCCACTGGAGTTCTTGCAGAACTTGAGTTTTCGATGACTTTTCGACAGACATCGGGCAAAGCGTCAGAGTTTGCCGATGGTGTGAATAAACACGATCTAAGGCATAGCCCCAAAAACAAATCCGACAAAAACGTAAATTAAATCTTCCAGGAAATTTTACTTGCAATAAAGCCAAAACGGGCCGTGTTGTGTGAGATTTGGCACCGGTTAACATCTGGCGATGGTTCCAACTTCTTCATTTTCGAAAGAGTATGGGCCAATGACACCACCAAATTGCACACCATACAGCTATTTTTTAGGGATCCAATGGTCTTTCGACTACTACATGTGGATTTTTACTTCTACTTTTTTGCTTGTTAACATCCACCGAGTAAAAAATGAGCCTCAACGCTGAAGAAAATGTTTTATCAAAATTGGTTATCCAAATAATGATGTTCAGGCACACAATCAGTGTTTGTTCTATGCATTCTTGAGTCATTTAAACTTAATAAGTCCAAATGCAAAATACGCCATGTGTCGTAAGAAAAGCCAGCATTTGGGCTATGAAATCGATAGATTTGGATCTTCTTCAACATTTTCACTAATGGCAGCCATATTTTCTGTAAAGCGTGAACTTTAATAATGGATAGGCTTTAAGACATATGAACCAGTGCCAGTCTCTTCGAGTTTTTTTTTTACAGTTCTGCCTATAATACGCTCAGGTGGACGATAATTTCGGACCATAATCTGCTCGTAATGCGCCAAACGTACCTACTACAGAATCATTATTTCTTAAGTTTTAATAATTTTAAAACATTCAGCAATTGCTAAACGATCCGTATTGGAAAATGGCAAACCTTAAATTAAACATATACAGTCCCAGACAATTCGGTTTGACGTATCTAATCAAAACGGGGATGTCAAATCTGGCTCACGAATTTGATGAACCAATATGTGTAGAAATTTAAGTAAATTAAAAGAAATTTTGAGTTTGAAAAACAATTTAATATAAGATTCAAACTGTAGGGAAAAAAAAGAGAAGAAAAGGAAGGACAAAAAGAAAAAGAAGAAATATTGTTGGAAAGCCAAAAAAAAAAGGGTGAAGTCAGTCAGAAAAGTCAAGATTATCGTTCGTGCAAAGTCAGTGGAGTAAATCATTTTTTGTTCGTTTTTTTTACTATTAATTTTTCTTTTGTCAATAAAAGTTTGTTTTTCTCTTTTAATATTGTAGTAATTCAGCGTTTTTTTTTATGGTAGAATCCACAAGAAATGGTGTCTGAACTGGGATTTGGTATTCCAAATACATATATCCATAAATAAGAATAAAACAAAACATTAACGGTTTTCATAAAATGATTTTAGTTAAACGAAAAACTTGGTTAGAACTTGGCGGGCGTTTCTAAAAACAAAACTCAAAGAGACAGTTACAACGGTGGACACAATATAGCCAAAAATCAATGAAGATGGCAGTGATGGCAGACTACAAAAACAGTAAATAATTCTATCCATTTCAGAGACGTCGCGCAGTCTCTAGATAAGTTCAACGCCAAAGTACTCGTATTACAATCTGGGTTATGTACTTTGAAGATGCTGCTACTGTTGGCAATTGGGGTGAAGTGCAAAGGTACTTCCAATACAGGCGGTGAGCGACTTTATGCAGCTCTGCTCTGCACTGGTATTGACGTCACATTCTGTCCTTCTAGATGGCGTAAAAGTAACATCCACTCCAGTAAAAGAGAGCAGATGAAAGCGACAAGAGGGGTGCAGACGAAAGTTCCGAGAAGAAGACAATAGAAAACCATAATGCAGATTATAAAAGATCCTTTGATCCTATGTATTGTCGTCGTCTGCGTGGGGTACGCACGCGTCGAGAACCTTTTTTATTTTTCAACTTACTAATAAACCTCCTAAAATGTCTTGCAATCATCGTAATAACAAAGTTGATCGCACGGAATCAAAAGTGGGCTGATGTGACTGTAAAAAACTATTTCACGCTGTGTGTATAAACATTTTGCCGGCAGACTTGGAATATATGAAAAAAGACAACAAATCCTGAAGATGTGTTAATTGCGTTACAGATGAGCGTCGCGATTCTCTTTCTGGTGAGGCCCATGCCTGTGTTTTCAGTGAAACAAATAAACAACTTGACAAAAAAACTCTTATCCAATCATCCAATCCGACACTACAACAAAGTTCATCTCAGCAAGCAGTTAATGTTACGCTACAAATGATATATTCCGAAATTCTACAAGTGAAAGAAATTCAAAGAATACAGATTGAAGAACTACAAACAAGATTAGTTTTAATCGAATAAGTTTTTGACGCTTTATCGAAATAATAAAAATCAAAAAAACAAAAACCTTTTCGGCGGCTTACCGAAAAATTAAGTGAATCCAGTACTCTGGTATAGTGAAACAAATATTGGCGTGCTTTAATACATTGGCTCAGGGCCAGTCAACAGGGAAAACTTCAAGAACATGAAGACAACGCTCACCTCAGCTACTTGCATGTAAGTCAGAGTAACTATATACGTATACCCCTATCCAAATTCCATGCCCGATAATAATAATTCAGAGGCTAGACCAAGGAGAGTTCCTTACTATCTGTGAAAGTTCAGACGAAGAATTAGATCATAATACAATTGAAAAAGAACAATTGAGTGACAATTCAGTCAATCATCTAAAATATAACAGTAATAAAATAAATAAATTAGAACAGGAAAATACTACATTAAGTAATCTTAGAATAAGAAACTCAGATAATAATCTAGACAGCCTTAGCAACTCACTTCATAATTTAAGAATAGGAAACGAATACAGTACATTAAGTGATTTTGGTAATACTTGAGTAGGAATAAAAATGTCTTTAAATCAAGAACAACACCAGGTGCTGATGTGTTCTAAGTTCAGATAGTCGTATTTTTCTTTCCGTCCAGTAAAAGTAATCTAAAATAGTGTGAACACCTCAAATAAACTTTATTTTGTATAAAGACTTTGAATTAAGTGATCTTAAACATTTTCTTGATTTTTAATTCTTGTAAAAGTCCAATCAGTCTTTGTTAAACTGATTTTCGTGATGATCGCAATTTATTTACTGAAGACATCAAAACTACCTGGAGTCAAAGGTTTGACGAGCTTAACACGAAAATTTTCAGCATTGTTCAACGCATAGATTTGCTAGAAGAAAAAACCAACACAGCTAATCAAATGCATAAAATCGAAATTCCTACTCTTCAACAGCGATGTAGAGCTCTCGAGAAAAAGGAAGCTGCTTGTGACGCAGTTCTCTTTGGAATACCTGCACAACCCAACGAAAACTTAAAAAGTCTATTTAACCGACTCTGTCATACTATTGACTGTAAGTCGCCGCTTTTACAAAACATATTCCGACCCTTCACAAAGCGCAACAACAAAAACAACATCTCATCGTCATTGATTATTTTGAAATTCGCCAACTCTCACGAGCGAAACGCCGTTCTGACGTCAGCAGCTTACTACCGCAAACAAAATGCAACTGAACTTCGTCTACACGATATTGGCATCGATTCGGAGAACAACTGTTATCTCAATGAGAGTCTACCACGACAAACCAGATTTCTCTTGAGCAGTGCACTTGCGCTCAAGCGGAAAAAACAATTGTTTGCCGTGTACACGAGATATGGGTGTGTCTATGTCAAGAAGACAGCGGATGGGAAAAGCCTTCCAATCGAATGCACCGATGATTTACTTACTGCTGCGGCGACACAACTGTGAAATTCGTACTTTTATCATTTATAATTTAAGTAAGACTACTCAATATTTTCTATTTCTATCTCTACTTAATATTTTCTATTTCTATCCTTCTTCTCTTCTCTTTACCTACTCAAATCTTTGCCCGTTGCTTGTTGTTTTGAATTGCACTTTTTTATTTGTTTTTAATGGCTGCATCTGCTTTAGGTGAGCAATACATTGTGAATGAAAGGCCAACGTACACTATGTTAAATGTTCTTGCTAAGTCTCATAAGGGGTTAAAAGTATGCTATTTAAATGCACGTAGTCTAAATGACGAAAAATTGGATTATCTAAAATATTTGTTTTCTAGTTCCTGCATTGATGTTAATTGTGTAAGTGAAACCTGGTTCAATCAAAAAATTTCTGACTTCTCGTATAAAATACCAGGTTATGAGATCTTTAGAAATGAGAGAGTAACTGATACCACCGGAGGCGGAGTTGCAATATATTGTAAGTCCAACATTAAATGCGATATGATCAATAAGTCTAGTGATGATGGTATTGAATATACTTGTTGAATTACATGATTGCAATACCAAATGTTTAGTTGCTTGTGTTAACAAGAAAAAGAGAAATTTCTCCTCAGTTCCTTTGTTCTCTGTTGTTTCCGAATACTGTGCACACTACGATCACACTATAATCTGTGGCGATTTTAACGCTAACTTATTAAAAGAAGACTCAGTTTGTTTTCAAATGAAAGATTTAGTTTCGTCTGTAGGAATGAAAATTGTCAACACTACATACGCTACCCGTTTCGCTGAAAATAGGTTACCCAGTCTACTCGATCTTTTTATTTATCTCTTGTCCTGCAGTTTGATCAATTATCGTTTGATATTTGTGATCATGTTCTACTTTTCTGTACTTATGATGTGAACTTGGTGAAAAATGCTGAGCCTGATACATTTATCTATAAAGATTTTAGCTCAATTGACCTACTTGCTCTCCAGACTGCTACCCGTTCTGCCCCTTGGGAGCCGGGAGCAATGCCGTCTAAGCGCTGACCCAAATGAAAAAGTCTGTGCTGCAAACAATTCTGACTCAATTGTTTGATCACTGTGTACCA
Source organism: Volucella inflata (assembly GCA_928272305.1). NCBI lineage: Eukaryota > Metazoa > Arthropoda > Insecta > Diptera > Syrphidae > Volucella > Volucella inflata. Next base: position 87,522,978 of record OV743716.1, on the reverse strand, counting down.
ACGAAAACGGTCAGAATTATAAATAAAATGTGTCCGTCGTATACTCCTGAAGTAGTTCGCTCTATAAAAACCCGAAACAAGCTGTATAGAAAATGGAAGCATAGACCATCTACTTCTGCCTGGTCTGAGTACAAGACGGCACGTAACAACTTGACTTCTATAGTGCGAATTTCCAAAAAAAAATAAACTATTACGCTTCCAAATTGAACACTTCCCTTCCGCCTAAGAAACTTTGGAGCAATATTCGTGGAATCGGTGCCACTAAAGCTACCAGCGAATCCAAATGCTCTCGATGATTTAAACTATTTCTTTCTTGGTGAAGGGCCCAGTCATTGCAACTTTAATTTTAGTCAAAATGAAAACTTTACTGTGCCAAGGTTGGATGATTTTGTAGTAGCAACTAAGGACGAAATTTTTAACTGCGTGGCAGCGGTCAAGTCTGACTCTAAGAGTGAGGATGGAATACCTATGCGCTTCATTAATCTTATATTGCCAAATATTGTCTCCCATCTCACGCATGTCATTAACTGATGCATTACTACCTCAACCTTTCCACAATGCTGGAAAGTTGCAAGAGTCTTGCCAATAGCTAAGAAAACTAACTCATTATCCCCTGCCGATTTTAGACCTGTTAGTATGCTACCGTGCTTATCAAATGTCTTCGAGAAGATAATATCAGTGCAGATAACAAAGCATTTATCATTACACAAACTGCTGAGCCCCCGGCAATCCGGCTTTAGAGCTAACCACAGCAGTTCCACAGCGATGGTGAACTTGCTGGAGGAAATAAGTCAGGATTTTGTTTGTTTCGCTCCTCTGCCTGCTAGACTTCTCAAAGGCCTTTGATAAAGTTAATCATTCAATCCTATGTTGGAAACTGAGAAATTATTTTGGGTTTAGCGAAAGGGCGTGTAAGCTAGTTTGTAGTTTTCTTTCTGGTAGATCGCAAAGGGTTAGTTGCGGTGAACATTGCTCATCTCTTAAAGAAATTGTGCAAGGCGTTCCTCAGGGTTCAATTTTGCGCCCTATATTATTTAGCATGTTTATAAATGACCTCCCATCTGTGTGCAAATATGCTTCAGTACATCTCTATGCAGACGACGTACAACTTCTTTTAGCTAAAAACTTTAAGGAGTTAGCAGAGCTTGTTTTTGTTTTAAATGAGGAGTTCAAAAATATTTATAATTCAGTATCAAATGGATTACTCTTGAATCCGATTAAAACTCAAATAATCCCTATTTCCAAGAAAAGGTTTAACTTAAATATTTTACCATATATTTATCTAAATAATAACAAAATTGAAGTTGTTGAAACTGTAACCAGTCTTGGCTATGTTATTAATCGCTCTCTCAGTGGCTATAACCACACTAACTTAGTGATTGGTCGTATATATGCGTGCCTTCGGAAACTGTGGCACAGTGCTTACTACACTCCCTTGGAACTACGAAAAAAGCTAGTATTAACACTCGTATTACCAATTACTTCATACGCTGAGATTGTTTACAGTAATCTTGACTCATTATCACAACATAAGCTGCAAGTCGCTTTCAATGATGCTGTTCGTTACATTCACCGCATCCGTAGACATGACCATGTGTCAGTGCATGCTAGGGATTTACTCGTTTATTTTTCATTTACACTGTTAGACTTCAGAATTCATTACCTATGCATATCAAAGCCATATCTAGTAGCTCGAATTTTAAAAGTGCAATTTTTCGACATTTTTCCTCCTCAACTCGCCCACAATAGCCCTGCCCCCTTCCTCTGTTTCTACAAACCTTCACTCTTACTCCTTTTGCATAGGTTAGGTTTATTTTTTTTTTGTTGGTTTAGTTTTAATGTTTTGCACTCAGTACTAAAAAAGATGTTTAATGTTAATGTACAAACCATTATAATGAAATAAATGAAATGAAACACCCTCCAGTCCCACAGCAAACTGCTCAAATACACGTATTTCAGAAATTAAGAGTGCCAGATGCTATTAAGGATTTACCAAAATTTGATGGTAATCCTCGGCTCCTTTTCGAATTTATACACAATTTATGTTAGAAGAGATATTGAGTCTTATCCCGACATTAGATGGCACAACTCAAGGCAAAATATTGCTGCGAGCAATACGAAATAAAATCTTTGGACCAGCCAATGAAATATTAAATATGTACGGTACACCACTCATTTGGACTTCAATAAGATCCAACCTCGTACAACATTATTCAGATAAGTGGAATGAGACTTCTCTTCACGGTCTAAGGCAAGGCCAAGGTACTGTCGAGCAATTGTACAGTAAAACGATTGAAATTTTCGCTACAATTAGCAATCATGTACAAGTTCATGAGACAGACTTAAATGTTATAAAGGCAAAAACCTCTACGAAGAAATGTGCTTGAAAACATTCTTGATCGGATTATGTGAACCCTTGGGTTCAACTATTCGTGCAATGAAACCAACCACATTGCCCGAAGCATTTGTTCTATGCATAAAAGAGCAAAATATATTCTACTCTAAATCAAATTGGTTTTCTGAAAGAACGACTCACAAGAAGCCACCAGAACAATTTCACCTACAACAAAGACAACAGCCACAACTTTCCAACTCACATTCAACGAATCAATCACAACCACATTCCAAAATCTTAGACAACATCGACAAACTTTCCAGCAACATTCCCCAATGCAACAGTCGACTTTCCAGCCACAACTCCCACTGCGACAACAGTTCCAGCAACAAACATCAACTCCTCAACAGCATATCCAGCAATTTCCAAAAACTCAGCAAAGGAACTTCTTACCACCAGTAGAACCAATGGAACTCGGCTCTGGAAACACCAGACAAACCCGAAGAAGCCAGCAACCTACTAATTTTGGACAAAATTGGTCTCCAAAAATCACAAACCAGGAATTACATACGAGGGCGGGTCAATAAGTCCGTGACTTTTGGATTAAAACACAGATTTTTTGATAAAAAAATAATTTTATTTTTCAACGTAGTCTCCCTTGAGCTCTATACACTTTGTCCAACGCTTCTCCAATTTTTTTTTATCCCTTCCAAAAAAAATGATTTGTCGAGGTCCTCAAAATAGGCCTTTGTTTGCGAGATGACTTCATCATTGGAGTCAAATCTTTTTCCACCAAGCCATTTCTTCAGGTTTGGGAACAAGAAGTAGTCGTTCGGAGCCAAATCTGGAGAATAGGGTGGATGAGGGAGCAATTCATAGCCCAATTCATGGATTTGTGGATTCTTGGTGGAAAAGAACTCTTTTCTTGGCCAAATGAGTTCGTTTTTTTTTCAAATCGTCATTGAATCGGTCCAATAAGTTGGCATAATATTCCCCATTGATTGTTCTTCCCTTTTGAAGGTAGTCAATGTGGATTATCCCGCGTGCATCCCAAAAAACAGTCGCCATAACTTTATTCCCTGACAAACCCACCTTAGCCTTCTTTGGCGCCGATTCACCCTTAGAAACCCACTGTTTTGACTGTTGTTTGTTCTCTGGTGTGTTGTGATGGATCCATGTTTCGTCCACGGTTACAAAACGGCGCAAAAACTCCTCCATATTGCGATTAAACAACGCCAAACCTTCCTGTGAAGTTGTTACACGATTGCGTTTGTGGTCGACTGTGAGCAAACGCGGCACCCATCTTGCGGAAAGCTTTCTCATGCCCAAGTGATCATTCAAAATAGAAAGCACTGAGCCATGCGAGATCCCTACGGCTTCCACAATCTCTCGCACTTTCAATCTTCAGTCGGCCAACACCATATCGTGAATTTTTTCGATTGTTTCGGGTGTAGAGACCTCAACTGGGCGTCCAGGACGTCCGGCATCTTCAGTGCTTGTACGGCCACAACGAAATTCAGTAAACCACTTTTTTACCATTGAAATCGATGGTGCAGAGTCCCCATACTATTTATCAAGCTTAGCCTTGGTCTCGGTAATGGTTTTTTTTGCAAGAAATAATGCTTAATAAGCACACGAAATTCACTTTTTTCCATTTTCTCCTCAAATTAGTGAGTAGTCTGATAAAAATAGCTGTCAAACACAAACTAACTGACGCAGCAATGTTTAAATTTTGACAGGAGTCAACTGACAGATGCCTGTTGACAGGAGCAGTGTTGCTGTTTCAGTAAAGAGGTCAGAAATTCAAAAAGTCACGGACTTATTGACCCGCCCTCGTAATATAAATACAGATAATGGATGGCAACGATTAGTATAAGGCCTCGTAGAAGTAGCATCTTCGACAGGTGCTGGTTCCTTGAATGACGAGAATGAGCCTCTGCAGCCGAACATCTTGCAGCTCTGCTAATAAGTCCTAATTCACGCCTCCCCGTGGCGCCATCTGGGAATCTCACTAAAGGTTGCGAAGTGAAGGGGGCAAATGGCGAGTTTCCTGCGCCATTAACCAGGATTAGTGTCGGAAAAACAAAACAAGACCTTATCCGGGCTACTCCGACATATTTGGAGCTCAGGCCGGAAAGGATTTCCAGGACTTAGTCAGGGTCTTGGGAAAGAGATGGTGGCGAACGAGCCCTATAAGGGCCAACGGCAGCGCTCACATCCCGGAACGGGTTACTGGCTTCATTGTAACCGACCCCTCGTCCTAGGGGCGCTCAAAGTGGAACTGGTCCTCCAGGTTGGGGTTTGTGCCGCCGGGGTAACTGCCCGGCCATTTAAAAAAAGATTAAGTTACGAAGCATCAACAAGCCTCGGATATGGACGGATCTACTGTTGACAACCCACGCAAACGATTTAAGGACAATGAGCTTCGGATATGCACGTGGAATGTTAGATCCCTTAATAGACCACGTGCAGCCGAGCAACAAGCGGAGGCCCTAGAATGCTGCAAAGCAGAGATAACCGCCATCCAAGAAATGCGATGGGATGGGCCGGACAAAAAGAAGATGAAAAACTGCGACATCTACTACGGCAATTGCTATCGACGGCAAAAGCAGCGCTTATTTGGATGCGGATTTGTTGTCGGAGGCAGACTAAGACGAGAAGTCCTCAGCTTCCGGCATGTGAGCGAGCGCCTCGTAGCAATCCGCATCAAGGCTAAATTCGCCAACATAAGCCTCATATGCGCGCATGCCCCCACAGAGGAGAAAGATGACGACACCAAGGATGCCTTCTACGAGCTCCTTAACAAGACCTACGAGCAATGCCCTAGCTATGACATTAAAATTGTCCTCGGTGATTTTAATGCAAAGCTAGGAAGAGAAGGTATCTTTGGTGGAACAATTGGAAAATATAGCCTGCACAACACCACCTCCGATAACGGATTCAGGCTAATCGACTTTGCGGCGGGGCGAAACATTGTCGTGGCTAGCACGCGGTTCCCACATCTCGACATACACAAGGGGACTTGGAGAACTCCTGATCAATCAACAGTCAACCAGATTGATCACATTGCGATTGACGCAAGACACTCCTCCAGCATTATGGATGTCCGTACGTTCCGAGGAGCCAACATCGACTCGGACCATTACCTTGTTGTAGCCAAGATACGGTTGCGGATATCCCCAACTACGCCAAGACAAACTAATGCTGTGAGAAAATTCGACGTCAGACGGCTACAATCGCAAGAGATCGCCAAGTCCTTTTCCGATCGAGTGTCTCTTAATCTCTTAAGAGGTCCAATGCCGTCAGCATCAAGCATCGAAGACCATTGGAAACACTGCCAAAACGCCATCAGAGATGCCGCTTCTGATGTGCTGGGTTTCACTCCATCACAACGAAACCCCTGGTGAATGCCGGCAAGCACATGCAGCTAAGCAAGATGCATATAACGCGGCGCTGCTTAGAAAGACCAGAGCTGCTCATGAGCTCTATGAGCGGAAGAGGAGAGACGAGCACCGGCTTCTCAGGAGGAAGAAGAAAGAGCATGAGAAGCGCACGATCGAGGAAATTGAGAGATGCTACTCCAGGAATGAGGTTCGGAAGTTTTACCAAAATGTAAAAATAACATGCCGCGGAAACAAGCCCCGAACCGAAGCCTGTAGAGATGAACAAGGGAACATCGTAGTAGAATCGCAGTCGATGCTGAGGATTTGGAAAGATCATTTCTGCATACTGTATAACGGCGATGACGGACCAGATACCGCTGTCAGGCAGAATCAACCTTTCAACTTGGACGATGATGACCAACAATTCCGTCCACCCGACCTGGATGAAGTGAAGATAGCCATATCGAAGCTTAAGTCCAACAAAGCTGCTGGAGCGGATGGCCTGACTGCCGAGCTCTTCAAAGCGGCAGGCGATGACTTGGTAAGGAGCATACACCAACTCATCTGTAAAATATGGTCGGACGAAAGTATACCCGATGAATGAAACCTCAGCATTGTTTGTCCAATTCTCAAGAAAGGAGACCCTCTGAACTGCGCCAACTACAGAGGCATCAGTCTCCTTAAAATCGCATATAAGATCTTATCCGCCGTATTGTGTGAACGCCTGAAGCCGTTTGTCAACAACCTGATAGGTCCATATCAGTGTGGCTTCAGACCAGGAAAGTCCACCATCGACCAGATATTCACACTACGGCAGATCTTGGAGAAGACCCATGAGCTTCAGATCGATACCCACCACCTATTCATCGATTTTAAGGCCGCGTATGACAGCATCTATAGAGACGAGCTATATAGAGCAATGTCTAGTTTTGGCATCCCTGCCAAACTCGTCCGTCTGTGCAGGATGACGATGGAGAATGCACGCTGCTCCATCAAGGTCGGTAAAGATCTCATCGAGACCTTTGATGTCCAGAAAGGATTTAGACAAGGCGATGCGCTGTCATGCGATTTTTTCAACATCGTACTTGAAAGAATAGTGCAAAACTCACGAGCAAACACAAGAGGCACTATCTTTCAAAAGTCCGTCCAACTACTCGCATACGCCGACGATATTGACATAATCGGGAGAAAGCAGCGTGATGTCAGTGGCGCTTTCGCGAGTATTGAGACGGAAGCGGCGAAAATGGGTTTAGCGGTCAATGAGGGCAAGACCAAGTATATGCTGTCAAGCAAAAAGGACAACCAACACCGACGTCTCAGACAGAACGTCACCCTCGACAGATATAACTTTGGGGTAGTTAAGGACTTTGTCTACCTAGGCTCCGCTATAAATACAGACAACGACACCAGCGCTGAGATCAAGCGAAGAATAACTCTTGCCAACCGCTGTTTCTTTGGGTTAAGAAGGCAATTGAGTAGCAAAGCCCTCTCTCGGACAACAAAAGTCACGCTTTATAAGACTTTAATAATCCCGGTCCTGCTCTATGGCGCAGAGGCATGGACATTATCAAAAATGGATGAGGGTGTTCTTGGTTGCTTCGAGAGAAAAATTCTTCGGGCGATCTTCGGTCCCGTCTGCATTGACGGTGAGTGGAGGAGGAGATACAATGACGAACTGTATGGACTGTACAGCGACATGGACCTGGCCAGAAGAGTGAGGATCCAAAGACTGAGATGGCTGGGTCATGTAGAGCGCATGGACACCAATGCTCCGGTCCGAAAAGTCTTCGAATCCGCCCCCGAGGGACAGCGCAGTAGAGGAAGGCCAAGACTCAGATGGCGCACGCAAGTGGAAGTGGACCTCAGCCAACTTAGCGTGCGAAACTGGAGACAGCTAGCCAGGGATCGAGCTAGCTGGAGAAGCTTGTTGACTGAGGCCCAGGTCCACCCCGGACTGTAGCGCCACCTAAAGTAAGTAAGTAAAATACAGATAATCCTAAAAACAACGTAGAACAACAAGCAGAAACAAACACTTACCAACAGCTAGACCCATATTATCATTACAATTTCGATCAAAGAGATCTTAACCTACTTAAAGTAATGCATGAGCTAGATGACGGAAATTTTCAAACACCTGCCTCCGCAGACCAACGGTCTATATAGACATAAATAAACATGGCACTGAGCTACCCTATATAAATATTTCTTCACCCTTTAGGCGTTCACTAGAATTCTTAACTCACACAGGAGCCTCAGCCTCGTTTATCAATCTCGAGCTCACTCACCAAATAAACAAAGAAGTTCGATTACCCAATTTCATAGAATTCAATCAGCCTGGAGAAACTAGATTCCTAGTGTTCGGCTTTCACGGATATTTCGACGGTTTGTTTGGACTTGATACGCTCACCGCATTAGGAGCGAAAGTTGATTTAGCCAACAGACTCCTGATAACACAAAACTCTAAGCTACCTCTTGAATTAAAACCCAATTTTATGTCCCCAAAGTATATTCTATCAGCAGATTCAAAAACCATTATAAAGTTACCAGTTGATGTCGAAGAAGGAGATATTTTCATTAACACAACATATATCACACCCTATCTCCATATTCCTGAAGGTATATATAAAGTATTAAATGGGATACAAACTTATTAGTAATTAATGCAGCAAATTCAGACCAAATTCTCTTTTTGGAACAACCACTTAAAGTTAATAAATTTCCTAAACAAGATTTCCGTGAACTATATAACTTTGGTATTAATAGTTACAACTCCAATTCAAGTCCCATAACTTCTGATGATATTATTGATCTTATTCGAACTTCCCACCTCAACGGTGAAGAGAAAAAAGTAATTTACGAATTATGCCGAGCATATGAACACTTTTTTTTTAAAGACGGGCAAAAACTAACCTTCACAAATAAAATAAAACACATTGTTAAAGCCATCGACGATAGTCCTATATATTCCAAATCTTATCGTTACCCCCATATCCATAAGGAGGAAGTCCAGTCAAGGTGTCATAAGATCGAGCTACTCACCTTGGTGCTTACTTATCTGGATAGTCCCGAAAAAAAAGACGCCAGCGGACTCGTGATCGATTATCGTATATTGAACGAAAAAACAATTAGCGATAAATACCCCCTACCAAACATAAATGACGTTTTAGATAAACTTGGTAGAAGTGTATATTTTACTACACTCGATCTCGCTAGTGGTTTCCACCAGATGGAAATGAACCCAGCAGACATAGAAAAAACTGCATTCACAGTAGAGGGCGGACATTATGAGTACGTCCGAATGCCCTTCGGCCTGAAAAACGCTCCTTCGACCTTTCAAAGAGTCATGGACAATGTTTTAAAGGACTTGCAAGGCAAAATCTGCCTAATTTATTTAGATGATATAATCATCTTTTCTACATCTCTTCAGGAACATGCTGAAAATCTAAAGAAAATTTTCGATAGATTACGCGAAGTTAACTTCAAAATTCAATTAGATAAGACGGAATTTCTGCACAAGGAAGTAGCATTCCTTGGACATGTAGTTACCAGCCAAGGCGTTAAGCCAAATCCTGACAAGATCAAAGCTATCCAAGACATTACTATACCACGAACACAGAAACAAATTAAATCATTTTTAGGACTCCTTGGGTACTATCGGAAATTTATCCGAGACTTTGCAAAATTAACCAAGCCCCTAACACAATGTCTAAAAAAAGGGTTTTACAATAAAAGTTAAAGAAGAATACCAAACGCACCTTTGAGCTATGCAAAAATATTCTAATCAACGAACCAATATAACAATATCCCGATTTTTTCAAACCATCGACGCGAGTAATTTCGCATTAGGTGCAGTTTTATCGCAAGGCACTATAGGCAGTGACAAACCAATATGTTACGCCAGTAGGACATTAACTGATACAGAAACCAGGTACTCAACGATAGAGAAAGAACTTTTAGCGATCGGGCTACCAAATATTTTCGACCATATTTATTTGGTCATAAATTTAAGATAGTAACTGACCATAAACCATTGCATTGGCTTATGAGTCTGAAAGACCCTAATTCGAAATTGGTTAGATGGCGGCTCTAACTTGAAGAATTCGATTATGAAATAGTATATAAAAAAGGCAAATTAAACTTAAATGCAGACGCCTTTAGTCGAGTCAGAATACAACCCTCTAATAATGATATCGAAATAAACATAAATGAAACAACAGCTAATAATCAGGCAAACCCCAACTCTAGCTGCTCTACTATAAATTCAGCCAATGAAAATTAAGACGACCAAATATATACTTCCGAACGTCCACTGAATGAATTTAATATTCAACTAATTCTCAAGAAAACCGACATAGATAGGCTATTGACTCTTCAAATGTTGTTTAAAAATAAGCAAAGACGAACAATATTCAAACAACACTTCTCCGAAAAAATATTACTGACATTTTTAAGCAATTCATACCTCCTAACAAACATTGTGCTATATATGCAGACGATGACACATTTAGAATTGTTCAAAGTGTACGAGTATATTCGAAATACTTTTCAAATAGCAAAATTTTTAAACTTATCCGTTGTACAGAGATTTTAACAGACAGAACTGAAGAAGACATATAAGATAAGATTATTACAGATTATCACAATAATAACAACCATAGAGGTATTAACGAAACTCTATTACACCTCAAAAGAGCATACTTTTTCCCCTATATGAAGACAAAAATTGCAAAAATTATCAACAACTGTGAGAATTGTCAGTTAATGAAATACGACAGAAATCCTCCGAGGGTAAAATTCGAAAAACCAGTTACTCCGGATAAACCTTTAGACGTAATTCATGTTGATATTTAAAGCATAAATAATACAAAGATACTAACAATTATAGACAAATTTTCAAAAAATGCAGCGGCATATACACTGTCACAGTAGTGACAGACGAAGTTAACAAACTTACCCAAATAAACCATAAAATGACACAGAGATTTACTAATATTACTGATCATATAAATAGACAACAGGAAATTATTCAAGGTTACTTAAAGTATTCGCAAACAAGAATTAACAATAGAATAAAATCAGACGAAATCGCAATAAGGTATGCCCAATACCTCAATCAAATTAACTACAATATCGATTTGCTGAATAGTCACTTATCAAACATAGCAGAAGCTGTTGTACTCGCTAGGCTCAATATTATATCAAAGCAAATTTTAAATTCTCAAGAACTTAATGCAATATATGAATTTTTTGAAAATAGATCTATTGGAATAAAATCAGAAGAGCATATTTACGAACTCCTTGATCTGCAAGCCTACTATAATGACACTAACATTATATTCAATATCAAAATCCATCATCAAATTCACAAGTCTCCCCAGAAAACATCCTCATTTTTTCACATTATCCCATTACCCATTAACAATACTAAAATGATAATTACCAAACCCTATATTATGTGCAACCCCAAAAATATACGTTACCTTGATGAAAAATGTCAACAAATTGAGAGAACATACTACTGTAGAGATGACAGGAAATACAGAAATAACGCTAATAAAACCGGGAACATAACTCATAACGCATAAAATAAATATGCAGTTACACTTTTTCGCTTCGAATTAATAAATGCATTTCCCCACAGAACTTATTCTCAATTATTGTAGAGTAAGCATAAATTAAGTATAAAAACCAATGTAGAAACAATCATTTTTGAAGCCTCGTGAATAAAGCGGAATACGGTGTTACGCTGTCCAAAAAACAGTTGTGTTTTTTCATCTATACTTCGGTCGGATCTGCTTTAAGGAGCAAATGGGTGTTTCCACAGAAACCGGCCCGTTACTAAAAAAAAAACAAAAAAGGCTGTAAATTGCTAAGCACGACGGTAAATTATAAGAGTCATTGTTTTAGTTCCATAGCGGAACTATCATAACTTTAACTTTTTCTTACTTATTTCGCAGTGTGAACTATATGGTAGTATTCATCCATAAGTTATCTTTTGTTAGCATGAATGGGCAACATTGTATTTCCGATTTCTTTGTCTTTGGATTAAAGAGCCGTTAGCTATTTAGAGTTATCTGAACTTAGTGCTTGTTTTGGTGTAATTTGGCTGTTGAGAAATGAGTGTAAGCTGAATTAATACAGTTGATTTATTAAGTGGTAATTTGTGTCACGCCCGTAACAAATATATTGATATATAATATTACGAGGTTTTTAGTTTTGGTACAAAAGTAATAGTTTGGTGAAGTAACAAGATTATTGAGATCTACCTTCAGACAAAATTTCATTTAATTTAAAAATTACATTGTGTCCATTTGATAGTTTTTAAGTTGCGTCACACCCGTAACGAGTTGGTATTATTTTTTTGTTGTTAGATATGGAATTTTAAAACAGAACCCAGAAATTTCGAAAAAAAAACTCAAAGAAAACTAGGAACTTTACAAAATGCACCTACAAAAAGAGAAAGAACGAGATGCCCGAAGAAGAGAAGCACGTAAATTTTCTATGAATGAAGAAAAATTAGTGCTTAAAAGACAAAAGGATAGAGAAAGACAGAAAAGGTGTAGAGAAAAGAAGAAAAATTTGAAATTGAACATGGCTGTAAATATAAGACAAAGTTCTACGTCACCTCCAGTATTCAAATCAAGAAGATCTTTAAAAAAGGCAGTGACTGAAGTTGTCCGAAACTTACCTAAAAGTCCTTCTAAGGGACGTGAAGTTTTAAAAGAAATTGTCAATCAAGTCGTACCTGCTAATGTGGTAAGGAATCTTTTCCCAACATCTACAAAGTCGCCTGGCAAACACATTTCTATCGAAACGATAGAGAAAGTGAAACATTTTTATAATAGAGATGATATTAGCAGGCAGGCACCTGAAATTAAGGATTTCAAATCAGTAAAGAACCCTGAAACCCGACAACGTGAACAAATTCAGAAAAGACATCTGATTATGAGTATTGGGGAATGTTATATTCAATTCAAAGAAGAGAACCCCTTACGTAGAAATCGGAAAATCTAAATTTTATGACTTCCGTCCAGAGCATGTTCGCTCAGTAACCGAAATTCCCACCACGACGTGTGCGTTTGTATTTATCACGCCAATTTAAATTTTTTCATGAAAACCGCAAGCAACTTATTTCCTTCCCTACCTCCAACTGCGAAGGAACTGTTAAGTGAAGGGTGTTGTGACATCAAGGCTGAAGACTGCATGAGTAATGTTTGCCAAGCTTGTTTTACAGTTACCGACCTTATACCAGGAAAGTATGACGAAAAAGCCATCATATTTTGGAAACAGTGGTCAGATGCGAATGGACGTTTACAAGAACATCAAGAGCAGGGAAGCGTCGCTGAAAAAATTTAAAACACACTGGTTGGTGAAAAAAACCCAAACGCAATATTTCAGAGATCTAAGGAAGCATATATCCGAGGATGAAATTGTGCTTCAAATAGATTTCGCAGAGATTTCACAAGATGAGGTACAAAGCGCCCACCGGAAGCATCCGCAGGCCAACGTATTTACAGCATGTACTTAGAAATAAGGACAAAACAGCTTCAAACTCATACGCTATCATAAGCGATGATTTAAGTCACAGCAAAATCTGCGTTAAGTTGTTTTTAAGATATATAATTGATGACCTGAAGAAAAAAATTAACGCACTTAAGACTGTACACATTTTTTTCAGATGGATGTGCAGCACTTTAACCTTTAATCTGTGTACTTCAATGGAAGACCTTGGTGTGTACTTGATGTGGTCGTTCTTTCCTACTGGACATGGAAAAGGGGCTGTTGATGGCATCGGCGCTCTTGTAAAGAGGACTATATGGATTGCCATTGAAGCCCGCGAAGTTGTAATTCACACGCCATTAGAGTGTTACAACTTTTTGGTCAATAATAAAGACTTTAAGGTCAATATATTTTATGTGACGGAGACTGAAATTTTAGAGAATCAGACGGTTCTGGACAAAAAATGGGGCAACGTTAACCCAGTCAGAAACATTCAAACGAAACACTACTTTAAGAGCGGAGGTTGTGATTATTTGCTCTGCGGACGTACAGTATTTTCTAAATTAGACAAAATGCTTATGAAAAACGTTAGATTGCGTTGTTCGAACATTTCACAGACTCCGACGATAAAAAGGAATAAATACATACATACTAATTGAAGTATAGATATCAATAATCACATAGTTTAAAGAAAACATTTAATTTAAACGCTAAGATGCTAAAAGAGGCAATATTATACTATTATCATTGAAGAGATAGAACAAATAATATTATATTCTTATCACTGAAATAAAAATAAATATTTTCCCATTAGAACTTCGTTTGTTATGTTCTGTTCCATGCGTAAAAATCTTGCTTGGTCACACCCGTAACATTAACTTGTCCCGTAACAATTTAAAATAATTTTTTTGTTCAGTTTCTCATACATTTGGTCTTATTTTCTAAACTGGTACCGATCATTGAGCCTCCTTCGGCCGCTTCGGAGCACTCGTGCAGGCTTCAGTCCATTGCCGGGCCCTCATTCTGTTCTCTGGTGTGTAATAGTGGATCAGGGTTTCATCAAAAGTTACCAATCGACGCCAAAAGTCCGCCCGATTCCGCATCAGCAAGTCCAAACACTCTTTCGAAGTGCTCTCGCGTTCGTGTTTTTGGTCAGGAGTGAACATGCGCGGTACCCAGCGGCAGGATAACTTTTTCATATGCAGAATATTGTCCGAAATATGGAGTGTGCGCTCAGTACTAACCTATCGCGCATCTACCCTTTCCGATCAGCCAACACCATTTCATGTATTTTTTTTACATTGTCCTCTGTAACCGCATCGAAGACCCTGCCGCTGCGGACTTGATCGGTAGTGGAGTTGCGGCCACCACAAAACTCTCGAAACCAATATTTGACGGTGTAATCTGACGGAGCACTAGCCCCAGAATATTTATCAAACTTTTCTTTTGTTTCCTTCGCCGTTTTGCCTCTCAAAAAATAATGTTTTATGAGAGAATGAAAATCGTTTTTGTGCATACTCAACATGATGCCAAACACGTCAACAACAACCAGCTGTCAAAACAAAACTAAAGACAGAATAGAATAGGATAGAATAGACTTCATTGAGACTTATAAAATTAACATACAATGATTAATGTTCAACAATTCAATATTCTTATTAAAGCCGACTAAGAATTGGTCAGGCTGTCACAGCACAATTCAGTATTTTTTAATTCTAAATAAAAGATATGATGAAAATAACTACTTCAGAGTTATATATAGAGTAAACATGTTCGCTCAATAAAACATGTCAATTGAGTGGATGACTTAAAACTAGATAAAAAACAACAAAAAAGAAACCGAATAACTAAAACTAAAACTAAAATAACACGGAGCTTCTCAACCAGTAATGCCAAATCGCATTACAAAGTAGAGGTAACAATATTACTGAGACGTGAGCTCATTAAAGCTATTTAGGAAGTAACATTATTTGTTAAGATTTTATTTTTATTTTTATTTTTAATATCTCATTTTTCCTTAAAAATTAAATCAACAAGTCTTATTATGTACATTAATGATTCAGACTTCTGGTGGTAATTAAGAAAGATTAAATTATAAACTAAAATTAAAATTGAGACTTCAATGTCATAAGCACGTAAAGCATTAACATTTGAGTTTCTTCAAAGTAAACAAATTAAACTTATACTTCATTATAGCCACAAAAATATATACATACATTTTTTAATCTTGAATTAATAATTTAAATTTAAAAATATGAAAGTTTTATTTTAAATGATAGTTGTGATAATCATATTACTATTATTATTATATATTTATATATACATATACGAAAATATTTATATATTTTTCATTTGGAGATCAAAGCATTAGCCTCTATATGTTAAGTTACAGCTTTGGCTGTAGCAGTTTGATAAGTAGCATACATCATCTACTATTTCGAAAAGGTGAGTAGACCGTTCATTGAGGATGCTAATAGGGGACGAGTAATAACTATCCAGAACCGAGAATTTTATATTTTCATTGTATATTTCTTGTATAGAAGGATTGGGATGTGTCATAAGGTTTAGAAAACGAGATTTAGCTAAATTCGTTAGGTAACTAAGCATGGGTGTGATTCCGGATGTTTCGTATATCGTTTTATTTTTTATCCACTTACCAGAGGGTCTTCTGTACATTGAGATACATTTCCTTAATACTGTTCGCTCGAACATTTGAAGTTGGTGGGCTACTGTTTAAGATATTTGAAACCAAATGGCAAAACCATATGCTAAAAGTGGACGGATGAGGGTTTTGTACATTAGAAGTTTTGTTTTTGATTCAACTTCACGGGAGTTGAAAAGAACCTTTAGTTTGGCACAGGCAGCTTTACATTTTTGCAGTGCTTTCCTGACATGAATGTTCATTTTCCACCTCTCATGTAGGTGCATACCCAGATATTTAATCATAGGTTTCCTTGGGATGGTATTTCCTTCAATGGTTAGAGTAAGCTGTTTGCTTTCCCTGACAGCGAGATGGTGGCCTTTGGTGGATGCGTTTCTAAAACAAATTAATTCGCATTTGGAGGCGTTTAAACTTATGCCCCAGCTTCGATAATATGGGATAATAATTTCAAGATGGCGTTTGATTCTCTCAAGCGCATAGTGAGGTCTTTCGTGTGAGTCATAAATAATCGTATCGTCCGCAAATAAGATTGAGTTTGAAGAAAGGAACTGTGAAGGGAAATCATGTAAAAAAATGTTAAATAGCAGGGGACCGAGAATGGAACCCTGTGGAACGCCTGATAGAACCGGGACGGGGGTAGAAATTTTTTCATTCAAGTGAATACTTAGGTAACGGTTATTGAGGAAGGTAAACATCATTTTGATAAAATATTTCGGGAAGTTCAAAGAGATTAGTTTGAAAAGGAGACCATCATGCCAGACAAGATCAAATGCTTTAGTAAGGTCAATAGCACAAGCAACAGTGCAAAATTTGTTCCTGAGATTTTTGAAGACTTCATTTTGTAGTTGCATAAGTGCATGTTCGGTGGAGTGTTTTCTTTTAAAACCAAATTGTACCATCGGTATAATATTTTGTTCCGAAATGAAGTTTTCTATTTTTAAATAGAGAACCCTTTCAAGTATTTTTCCAAGGTTGGACAGCAGTGAAATTGGCCTAAAATTGTTTACGTCATTTGAATTTCCCTTCTTTTTGATTGGGATCAGCTTAGCATTTTTCCAATTAACAGGAAAGTAACCATTATTTATACAATTATTAACAATTGGAGTTAAAAAATGAGGAATACTCGTAGTTGGAAGGCATTTCTTAATTATAAAGTTTGAGATATTATCTGGTCCAGAAGATTTTTTGCTGTTGAGGTTATGAATTATGGATTTAATAAGGTCAGTTGTGGCAAATTCTTCCACAGTCGAAGAATATGAAGTATGGTTAAGAGACAATTCAGTTAAAGGGTTTAAAGAGTTCCAAGCTAAAAAAGAACTTGTGCGGGTTAAAGCTTCTAGAGTTATTTCGGGATCGGTATCGGGAATATGGTGTGAATATAAATTAGAGAAGAAATCCTGAAAGGCGACAGAAGATTGATTGGTAGTACGTTTACGACCAGTGATTCTATCAATTTCCTTAAAGACAGCAGAGGATGGTCTTAATTGATTAAGTTTGTTTCGAAATTGTTTGTTTAAGTGAATTCTAGTCTGATCTTTAATTAGTTTGCTTAAACAGCTGATGCGAGAAGAGAGGGAAATATATTCTTGATTAATTCTATTACCTTCCCTATGAAAGATTCTTTTAAGCTGGATTTTCCAGACTTTCCTAAGTTTAAGTAATTCAATAATTTCTTGGCTGAGGTTTTGCCTTGAGGAACATAAATTAGTTTTTTTTGAATGACAATCAATACAGTCTTGGATGTGGTCAGTGAAAAGCGTTACAAATCGGTCAATTTCGAAGTTGGAGAGATTTCTCTCTAATGGAATGTTCATGAAATAAATTTCTGCTGAAGATCTTGATTGAATAAATTCCAGTTTGTGTCACTGAATGAAATTCTATATGGAGGGTCTGTAAGTAAAGGGGAGATGTTGGATAGTTCTAAGCCAAGAAAAACTGAGAAATGGTCGGAAAAAGGGTCCAAAGTTATACAACTATAGCTAGGTGAAGTGAATTGAGGGCCAAGAAGGTTTGAAGACACTAAATAGAAATCTATTGTTGACAAAGAACTTGGTCTTGTCGGGCTATTTGGAGAAATTATGTGCAAATCAAGAAAGGCAGTGTTTTGGTACCATGTGTATAGGTGGTAACCATTCAGATTTAACATGGAGTCACCCCAAAAGTTGTGACGAGCGTTAAAGTCACCCCCGATTATATAAAAATCAAAACTGGACAAAAGGACCATTAAATCTTGCATTGCTTGAACTAATCTTAAACCCGTGTTACAAGGTATGTAGAGGGAAACCAAGGCTAAACTTTTATTGTTATTGAGATGACCAGTTAATGTTATAGAGACAATGGTTGCAGAAATAATATTGTTTTGAAAAGGAATAATATTGTAATCTAAAGTATCTGGAATCAAAACGCCGGTGCCTCTACCAGAATCGTTTCGTAAAAGTAGGTAATTATCAAATGTACGGCTCATATTGTGTTTTAGAAGTATTTCTTGAACTAAAACAGCATTTGGGGTGATATGCTTAAGAAACATATTCAGCTCAAAGCACTTATCCATGGAGACTAGAGAGTTTATATTAGCAGTGATCATTTTAAAAATCATGGCGTCAATGAAGCAATAAAACCCAGGTAGGCACCGGGCTTTTCAGAGTCATTTAGTTTTTTAAACGATGGCCAAAAATCTCTGACCCGAGCTATGAGGACGTTCAAGGGTGTTCCAAGTAATCTTAGCGATTCATTTATAAAATCTCCAAAAATGGAGTTTGGATTAGGTTCCTCATTACATGTCGCTAGCGGATTTCCTTTAAGGATATCAGCATAGGAGTATGATGTCGAATCTTGTGTCGGATTCACAACTGTATTTTTGGACTGAAAGACATATTTTCTGGGTTTTGGACCCTTGTCCTCTTTCCTCCGTAAGTATTCTATCCGTTTCGGACAGCCACTGAAATTTGCCGGGTGCCCAGAAGAACCGCAGTTAATGCAAGATAAGCTTATTTTATCCTTGATGTTATTGAGAGGACACGCCCCCAAATCGTGCGAATCTTTACACTTTACGCATCTAATAGGGAAAGCGCAGTATTTATTTATTTATTTATTTATTTGCGGCCCGGGTCAAACCCGGACAGATTTATTAATACTTATTGCAAGCTAATTCTTAGAACTAACAATTTTCACTTAAAACTAAAGATAAAAACTAAAGGGTGGGAGCGGTTAAAAAAAAGTTAGGATGTGAGGCATAGGTGGAAATAAGAGTGTTTTTAAGAGAGAGTTTGGTGAGATGGTAGTCGAAGAGAGGCAGAATATCGTTAACTTCACGAAGCATTCTAGACATTGGCTCCAAGTGTCCGTAATTCGTTCGGTGAAGATTTAGCCGGAAAAGTGGCACAGACCTAAGATTGCGAGGGTTTGTATTAAAAGAAATAAGTCGAAGTAAGGAAGGACAATCGATATTACCAACTAAAATTTGATGAATAAAGAGAATGTCGGCAATTTTTCGATGTATAGAAAGGGGTTGTAAATTTATAAGTTTCAGCCGATCAGTATAAGGTGGTAAGTTTTGGCTATCATCCCAGGGAAGACCACGTAAAGCGAATCGTAAAAACCTGCGTTGAACAGCTTCTATTCGGAGAATGTGTGTTCTGTAGTAGGGTGACCACACCTGGCTTGCATATTCAAGAAGAGGCCTAACAAAGGTTATGTAAAGAGATTTTGTAACATAAGGATTGGAAAACTCCTTAGACCAGCGCTTGATGAAGCCGAGGGCAGAGTTGGCTTTCTTTATTATATTATCAATGTGAGAACGGAAATTGAGTTCCTTATCACAGATAACACCTAAATCCCGCAACTCATTCACTAAGGGAACAGGAAGATTAAAGATTAGATAGCAGCGAGGTGAAGTCGGGGGCCGCTTACGGGAATACGTTATAGCCTGACACTTATTGACGTTAAGCTCAAGAAAATTCTTCTGACACCAAGTACAAAATCTGTCAAGATCTTCCTGCAGTGGTAGGCTGTCTGAGGAAGAAGATAGGCACTAACGTGTCCAAAGCGTTGGCATCTATAGCACTGGACAATATTGTTTTTCCTCAGCGACTCCCATTTTATTTTATGATGCAGTAAGAAGCGGATGTTTTTTATTTTAGATAGGCTTCCCCTATCATCAACGACACAATGAAAAATACCAAGCTCTACATTGTTTTCTTTTGACCATTTCGTAGAAAATGGTTTAACTTGTACCCTCAATGAAGGATCTACTTTGGCAATATCATTTGCTATCATTTCAGAGGTAAAACCGTCTGGAATACCTCTCAGTAATATTGAAAACTTTTTTAGCTGCTTTGGACCAAATGAAAAAGCTTGAATCTTCATTTCACAAAAAACTTTTAGTAAATAAGAATGTAGATTAATGTCTTTGACAAAAATTTTTAGTCTACCTAACCCTTTACTTTCAAATTTAACATCTAAATTACCACTAAAATTATTTTCTAAAAATAACAATATAGTTTTTGAGCTCACGTCTTTGGCATAAATGGGAGGGCACCATTCGTTGATTTCCCGAACATTTTCTGCTTTTTCCTATCTGAGGTGGAGTAGAAGGTTCATCTAACTCGGCCGAATCCAGAATCGAAAAGGGGTTGTTAGCAAGTCTAGAATTTGTCCTCTCCAGAGACGGGGACGATGAATGTTTGGCTTCTTTAATTTTATTTCGATGTTTTTTTATATTCTCGAAAGCTGATAAGTCGTCTTTTAGCAACCTCTTTAAATCGGCCAGATTTGCATCGTCCGTCTGATTTAAGGATAAAATGTTATTTTCAAGTTTCCCAGTTTGATTTGGCATCACTGAAGCACCAGCAACTTTGTTTGCTTTTTTTGCGTTCACTACTGTTCCTGAACCGCCACTAATAACAGTTTGTTTGTAATATAGCTAATTTGTCCTCATTCGACAATAGCTTAGAAGGGAGATTAAAAGTCTTTTTCTTTTTAATTGTATCGTCCGGGGGACGATGCCCCTGTAACGATCTTTTATCCATTTTTCTTTTTTCACTCTTCACTTTTACTTATATTTCACAACACACAAGATCAGAAAAAACACGACCATTCACTTTGGCAGCCAATGGCAGAATCAAACTAAAGACAGTATCGCACTGAAATTTGACATGTCTGTCTAAACATGAACGGACTTCAAGGCACCATAACCTTTTTTGCAGTAGCAGTGCATTCTAGCGGTCAAGGAGATTACTTTTCACCCCACATAGTAAAGCCTTTGACATGGTGGATCATCAGACATTACTTAACAAGTTGTACAACGCTTGATTTAGAGGAGCGATTTGTAATTGGTTCAAAACTAACTTAAAAGATAGAACTCAAAAAGTCAAAGTAAATTGCACTTTTAGTAAACCTCGTTCTTTAAAAAATGGCGTCACATAAGGTTCAATTCTTTTTTTAACTAGAAGTTGAATGGGCTAGCCACTGCATTCGCTGATGGTATAACACTAACTTATGCATTTAAAAATTTATTTGAGTGTGTTGTTAAGATCAGTGAAGACTAAGAGAAGTTAAGGCTGTGGTTTGCCGCTCACCGATTAATTGTTAGTGAAAAAATAAAACTATTTATCTTTAAAATATCAAGCTGTGTCGCATCCGATTTCAACCATTGTTTTCATGGCCATGACTGTAGTAGGTTCAGCTTACCGCCTTCATACTTGTGGTATAAACAATTTTCATTAAAACAACCTATGTACTAATATGTGTTTTGAAAGCGAAGCAGTTAAAAACTTTAATTGATTGTAACCTAAACTGGAGAACTCATGTCCAAACAATAGAGACTCATATGAATCTGGTGGCTCGTAGGCTGTATCTCATTAAGCCCTATTGCTCCAATAAAATTTTGTCTTAAATTTACTATAGACTCGCGCACTCCAAGTTACAATATGGTATGGTCTGTTGGGGAGGATCGTATATGCATACACTTCTAGCTATTTTGATTGCGCAGAAACATCTTGTTAGTATTATTTCTTGTTGTAATCGTCGCATAGTTGACCTGTGTTTAAAAAACTAAAAATTTTACCAATAACGCACTTACATATATATTTTTAAGGTACTGAGAGAATTTTTCGCACAAAGTGGTAACAATCCAAACAGAAACAATCAAATTTACGATTTACGAATAAATAATATGGCCCTTGTTAACATACCAGTCGCACCTACAACTCATTTTTGTGTGTTTGAAAAATTGATTGCTAGTTTCATTTGTTCTACTTTTACTACTGCTTATGCTTATGCTTATCGGCAGCAACAAACGAAGCAAAAGCAGATAACGATCACTGATGAAATGCACAGCAGTTACATCAGTCATCGTTTGATAATTTCTCAAAATTTGAATATACGTTAAAGAAATTAAAAAATGGTTATTTACTTTAGAATTAGCTAATGTTTTATTAAGAATTTCATTTTAGTTCTTTTCCTTTACTTGTCTAATATTAAAATTTGATTTTTTGTGATAACATATAGCAGAAAATATCGCAACTTTTATTCTATTGTAGTTTTAGTTGCTATGGAATGAATAAAATTATATCTAATAAAAATAAAAAATTGATGGCTTAGATATTCACTACATTGGACCAACGAAATGCATTTTACCATGTCGATAAAGCCGAGAATAGTAACATTTTCTGCGTTTATCGAAGCTAAAAATTCGAATTTGATAAGTGTCTTTTCGGGCTCTGCATTTCACCTGCCGGATGTCAGCAAAGATGGTCTAGGAGTCATTCTTCTGTAAAAGAGTCATGATACTAAGTTCCACCCTATTGTTTACATCAGTTTTAAGACATCAAAGGCTGACTAGCAGTATAGCATTAACTATCTGTAACTTTATCAAGTCTATTCTTGCTAAGAGAGATTTTGATAATTATTCTTTATGTCGCGATGTTCTCTACAATTTTGTTGACGCAAAATATTTACTGGTGGGGTTGAGTCAAAGCTACTTTATCTTTTAGTTGCCAAAAATCGTCGATAAGATGTGTTCAGGAGGTATCGTAATGCGAATTGATAAGTACTTCATCACACTAATCGCATAAATCACCTAGACCCGTCGCCAGTTCGAAAAACTACTCGTATAAGTACTTTTTTGTTATTATGATGCCATTAGTAAGTTTTCTTGGTTGTATCCAGTTATGACGAAGATAACGGAGAAATTATTTTTGCAAAGCGAGGCTTTCGGAAAACCACAGCCAATCATTTTTTTTTCTATTTCTGTTTTAGGTTTGAGTGCAAAAAAATAGGGAAAGGGTTTAACAAAAAAAAACCTTTCTTTTTCGTTTTTTATGAGATATCTGTTTATTTGTAAAATAAAAAAATTTCGCAGTTTTTTTTATAATTTTTCTAAAATTATTTAACTTAATGTTTTCTTAAACAATATTTATTTCACACTTTTTGGAATTTGGGTTAAGTTTAAAAAAAAAAGGTTTGTAAATACATACAGTCAAATTTCTTTTCCTCTCTCTCGCTCTCTCATTGGAGAAGAATATCGCTGTGCAATTATAAAACCCAATAAACAATTTAAATTTTGTAATGAGTTATAACATTCACTTGGTCATATGGCAATATTTTGAGATGTAATTATTATAATTACGATTCGCGGCAAGAAAAAGAATAAAGAAAAATGCAAACAAAAATGGTGGTTAGCCACTGATGTGTAAATTTTGGTTGCAACTTAAACCCAAGTACTTAAATAAAATAACCACACAAAATTATAAAAGTGATTTTAAAATTATTTTTAAACACTATACGAAATTATAACATAATATAAAAGTTTTAGTGAAATCTCTTTGTTACTTTATGAAATCTCGTTAAATAATTTGATTTAAGAACCTCCCACAAAAGAAAAACGCCAGCCGACAAGTCACCGAGAAATTTAAAAACAAAAGCTATTCAACACCCATCGCATCGCCTCAGTTTCATTATCGACCAAAGAGGAAAGAATCTTCAAATCTCTCTATTACACAGATTACACATACTTATCATTGAAGAAGTCACAAATACTATATGTACATAGGGAAACTGAGTCGACGAATTTGAACATACCAGTAATAAAAAAATGAAAGAATCTGCTTAACACGTTGACTGCCACATGACCCACCGGTGGCACAATTTTACTAAAGAACTGTGAAAGACTTATGAACATTAACTAAACCACTCTTTACCACAAAAAAACACGCTTGGCACTTTGGTAATATTTTTTAATTTTCACGTGGGCAGTCAACGTGTTAAAAAAAAAAGAGGTATATCCCCTGTACTTTTATTAAAAGTCCAACTGTTACGAAGCAGATTTGTCGTATAAGGCCGAAACAAAATTCACAAGTGACACAGCTATCGTTGCACAATTTTAATTTGTAGGTGATAAAAACACCACCCTAAAATGCATTGACGAATTCTACACGCAATCAAATCGCCTCAAACATCTGGGAATGGATTCTGACTGCCGAATTTATTTGAGCTAGAGTCTAACAACACACAGTCGTATAATTCTCCGAAAAGCAAATCCAAACGCGCTTTCTTTTGAGTTCACTCGAAATGATAATGTATATACGTATGTACGCATCAGGCAACCACACTCATGACTTGGACCATTTAGTTGCAAGAAAGCCAAGTGATGACAACAAATGTAAGGTGCTCTTAGTTACTTCACCGCATAATTTCATGTCTTATCCTAATGCATATTGTATATACACATGTTTATCATTTTCAATGTTGATTTTAATTTTAAAAATTTGACCCTTGTTATCTTCAATTTTTGCTTGTCGAGTTCATTTCACCCCTCAAATGAGTACAAAACAGAGTTTTCTGCCTAAGAGGAGGCTCATTTTAATTATATAATATTAACTTTAACTTTAGAGGTTTAGTGCCTTCAAAAATAATAAATTGTAAATTTGAGTGTAATACTAAATTTTTTTTTACAAACAACAAGATGGGTTGTATGTAAGCCATATTAAAGAAATAAAAGACCGATTTAAAAAAACACAACTAATTCGTACAAAGGATGAAGAAGAGAGATATGATTGACTGACAGATGACGCGCATGAGAGTTGGCAGCAAGCAAACTACCAAAGTGATGTTAAAAATTAACAATTTGAACAACTTGTTACAAAATAAAAAACAAAAAATTGAAAAAAAAAAATGGAATTTGAATGAAAGCGTGTAAAAGAAAACTTTCAAATTTTGTTAAAGTTATTTTGAGAGATAAAAAAAAAAAAATGTAAAAGGTGTAATCAAAGTACCATGTCCATGTCTGCGAAGTGTTTTTAATGTGTCTGCTTCGGTAATGCTTTCGTCAACGCGTCCGCTATCATGTCTTTGAATCTCAGGAAATTAATGCTGGTTTTATTTTATATATTTTTGGTCGTTGGCGATATGTTTGGCACATCGGTTGTCGCAAAAATGTTGAGAGGCCCATCGCGTAGCTTGATTTCAATCATGGTGTTTCTTAGATATGCTGCCTCTTTTGCCACGGAAGATAGGGTGATGTATTCAGCCTCTGTGCTGGACGTGGCGACGATCAGTTGTTTCCTGGATTCCCAATGTACTGCTCCGCCGGTATAAATGAACGCAAAGCCGGGTTGAGACTTCCTATCATTGATGTCTCCAGCCCAACTCGAGTTTGAATAAGCTTGCAGCTGATTGTTTGTTTTTCTGTCAATAATCATAGAAGATTTTGTACCAAGCAAGTACCAAATGATGTTTGGGTGGGGGGGGGGGGGGGGGGGTAAGGTTAATTCGTACGAAGAAAGGCATGTTTTTGTGAATTTTTTGTGACGACTTAGTTAAAACCTCTTGATTAAAACCAATAGTACATTAAAGTATGACATTTGAAAAATATTGTACACAATTTTCACAAAAAAATATTAAAAAACACGGCAATGGCAGCAATTATGCAAACGTGTCTCGGAAAAAAGTACAATTGCGGTGTCCCTCATAACTTGGTGCTGGATCATCCTAAATCAAAATATAAAAATCCATTCGTTAGATAATAGTTTTCCCCAGGTAATGCTGGGAGTGTTTTTCGAAATTTTAATTTTTCACTTTTTTGGAACACTTTGAAGGGAAAAACGCTAATTTGTTATTGTAAAATAAAAATTATCAACAAATTTGAAAAATCTCTCCAGCGTTACCTCGTAAATTATGTACAGAAATAGTGTTCAACATTTAAAAAGGATCGGTGCAGTAGTTTTAAAGTTATGAGGGGCACCGACTTCAAAAACGTGAGTTATGGGGAAAACGCTTTAAAGTTTTGAACACTAAAAAATCTGGTATAAAACGTTCATAAGCAAATAATAAAAATATTCGTAACTTCGTCAGGGCGAAACATTGTCGTGGCTAGCACGCGGTTCCCACATCTCGACATACACAAGGGGACTTGGAGAACTCCTGATCAATCAACAGTCAACCAGATTGATCACATTGCGATCGACGCAAGACACTCCTTCAGTATTATGGATGTCAGTACGTTCCGAGGAGCCAACATCGATATCCCAAACTAGGCCAAGACAAACTAATGCTGTGAGAAAATTCGACGTCAGACGGCTACTATCGCAAGAGAT
This sequence comes from Volucella inflata, assembly GCA_928272305.1. NCBI lineage: Eukaryota > Metazoa > Arthropoda > Insecta > Diptera > Syrphidae > Volucella > Volucella inflata. The sequence continues at coordinate 87,496,506 of OV743716.1, read as the reverse complement.
CGCCAAGTCCTTTACCGATCGAGTGTCTCTTAATCTCTTAGTAGGTTCAATGCCGCCAGCATCAAGCATCGAAGACCACTGGAAACACTGCCAAAACGCCATCAGAGATGCCGCTTCTGAGGTGCTGGGTTTCACTCGTCCACCACAACGAAACCACTGAATCGATGACGAATGCCAGCAAGCACATGCAGCTAAGCCAAAAAGCACGCAATGCGGCCTGAAGCAGTTCGTCAACAACCTGATAGGTCCATATCAGTGTGGCTTCAGGCCAGGAAAGTCCACCATCGACCAAATACGATGTCAATCGTCAATAAAAGCTAGTGAATGCTAGTTGTGCATCTTTTGACAGTTGGCCGAGTTTTGGCGCCGATTAATTACTGTAGATGAAACTTGTATACACCATTATACACCCGAAACAAAAATTCAGTCAAAACAGTGGACTGCAAAGGGCGAGCCGGCTCCAAGAAAAGCAAATACTGTTTTTTTTTTGCTGGGAAAGTTATGGCGTCTGTTTTTTGGGATAGTAAAGAAGTTATCTTAATCGATTATCTTCAAAAAGGAAAACCGTTACAGGAGCATACTACGCATCATTACTTGCCAAGCTGAAGGCAGAAATTGCGGAAAACGGCCACATCCGCAGAAAAAGAAAATCCTGTTTCACCAAGACAACACGCCGTCTCACACTTCAGAGGATGCCACGGCGAAAATCCATGAATTACGGTATGAACTGCTTGACCATCCGCCTCATTCACCAAATCTAGCCACAAGCGATATCTTTTTGTTCCCTCATCTAAAAACTGCGTTCGTGAACAATTACTTTGCAGAGAAAAACGCCAAGTACCATTTGAACGGGTTAGAGAGATGGGAAAATAAAAAAAAAATTTAAGAAAAAATATCTTGTAAAATTGTTCGGTCAGCAACGTTTCAGACAACCCTCGTATTCACACTACGGCAGATCTTGGAGACAGAATCTATAGAGACGAGCTATACAGAGCAATGTCTAGTTTCGGCATTCCTGCCAAACTCGTCCGTCTGTGCAGGATGACGATAGAGAATGCACGCTGCTCCATCATGGTCGGTAAAGATCTCATCGAGACTTTGGATGTCCAGAAAGGATTTAGACAAGGCGATACGCTGTCATACGACTTTTTTAACATCGTACTTGAATGAATAGTGCAAAACTCACGAGCAAACACAAGAGGCACTATCTTTCAAAAGTCCGTCCAACTACTCGTATACGCCGACGATATTGACAAAATCGGGAGAAAGCAGCGTGATGTCAGTGGCGCCTTCGCGAGTATTGAGACGGCAGCGGCGAAAATGGGTTTAGCGGTCAATAGGGCAAGACCAAGTATATGCTGTCAAGCAAAAAGGACAACCAACACCGACGTCTCGGGCAGAACGTCACCTTAGACAGATATAACTTTGAGGTAGTTAAGGGCTTTGTCTACCAAGGCTCTGCTATAAACACAGACAACGACACCAGCGCTGAGATCAAGCGAAGAATAACTCTTGCCAATCGCTGTTTCTTTGGGCTAAGAAGGCAATTGACTAGCAAAGCCCTCTCTCGGACAACAAAAGTCACCCTTTATAAGACCTTAATAGTCCCGGTCCTGCTCTATGGCGCAGAGGCATGGACATTATCAAAAACTGATGAGGGTGTTCTTGGTTGCTTCGAGAGAAAAATTCTTCGGGCGATCTTCGGTCCCGTCTGCATTGACGGTGAGTGGAGGAGGAGATAAAATGACGAACTGTACGGACTGTACAGCGACATGGACCTAGCCAGAAGAGTGAGGATCCAAAGACTGAGATGGCTGGGTCATGTAGAGCGTATGGACACCAATGCTCCGGTCCGAAAAGTCTTCGAATCCGCTCCCGAGGAACAGCGCAGTAGGGGAAGGCCAAGACTCAGGTGGCGCACGCAAGTGGAAGGGGACCTCAGTCTACTTAGCGTGCGAAACTGGAGGCAGCTAGCCAGGGATCGAGCTGGCTGGAGAAGCTTGTTGGCTAAGGCCCAGGTCCACCTCGGACTGTAGCGCCACCTAAAGTAAGTAAGTAAATATGTTCAATATTACTGCAACAGTTGCTATTCCTGGCACAAAAAGATTTACTTATTGCATTATTTGGACAGAAGCTTATAGCGGTCACTCGGGGAACGACATTGCAAATGCATTAAAAAATTTTGGACAGGCTTATACAAGTATAACCCACTTTAAAATCGATCATATTATGGAGTGATTCGTGTGTTCCGCAGAATAGGAATACAATTAAATCCACCGCAATCTTTCAGTTCCAAAATTGTTTGCTTAACCTCCTTAGTTTTTTTACCACATCAGTCCAAAGTTTTAAACTTGCCTCCTGAAAAGTTGCAAAAAATGACTTATGCTGTTATTCCTATTTGCCACAGATATATCCAGGGCATAATTAGTTTTATAAACGTTTGATTTGATGTTGGATAAGGCTTTAGCAACATCAGTCTCTAACACACAGTGAAACTCAAGATAATTAAAATTATCATGATTGGTTACAGTAAGGTCAGTGTTGCTGTTATTAGGTGTAACTGAACTATCAAAGGTTCTAAGAAAAAATCTGTTTAAGTGGTTCGGATCTAGATCGTAACCAACTGACGTCTTTTCAACAATTCTTAAGGATCGGAGGTTCTTCCAGAGAGTAGAGCTAGGCTGGGTAGTATTAAGCTTTGAGGAGTAAAATGCTGCTTTGGCTTTTCTTCCCTCGGCCGCAGCTTTTATTTTTTTGAAATTTGAAGATATTCCAATTATTTCTACTACGATTTTGCCGCCAACGAGAATACGATTTATCGCTATTTAAAATAAGTTTTTTAATGATTTCAGAGAACCAGGAGACGCCATTGTTGATGACTTTCTTAACTTTAATTGGTACATTTTTCTCGAAAAGTGCCAGGACAAGTGATTGAAAAGTATTTACTTTATCATCGACTGAACAAGTTTCCCAACAAATCGAGTTCGTTAATTTTACTAAAATCACGTAAGGTAAATTGCATGGGACATTATGTCATGGTATGATGGAATACCTGGAAACTTACTTGTTTGTATCCAGTGACTAGTTCTAGCACATCAATATCAGCCTGATGACGGGCAGTAATGGCGGTAGCAGCTTCTTTACAAAGCTTTTCAATATCATCATCGTGGTCTTCATCGAACTCATCATCATCCATTTCCACATTCACTTGGCTTTCGACATCGTACACATCAATAGCACCTTCTGGATAATTTGTCATATGGCACCCAAAATAGGAAGAGGAAAATTCGAGATGAATGACGAAGCCAAAACAAGCCCCGTAAGCTCACCCTTTTTTTAAACAAAACGCCAAAAATTAAAACAATAAATAATTTTCATAGAATAACCATCAACGGATGCACTAATGCTGCCTGCGATTCGACTGCACATAGTTAGTAAACAACCGGATATCGTTATTGCAACCATTTTCCTCCAAATCATTTTATTGGTCATACGACATAGATAAGGATGGTATTTCATATACCAGGACCATAAAATAATTATTCTCTTGCCCAATTCCTATGTATATATATATTTTTGTTAACACTTCTCCCTTATTTTCCATAATCTCTTCTCTTTAATACATGCACGTCCCTAGGGACCTTATCGCTAATTACCGAACTAATGTCTTCAAAATGAAAAAAACTCGAAATGTAGTGCACGCATCGTTTCGGAATAATTTTTAATCGCTTTGGCATTGTTTTTTTTTTATAGAATACAGTAAGCATCAAGGATCTAGCACGTGTATAAAAATTTGTAAGCATTCAAAAAATCAAAAGGTCCCTAGGGACCTTCTCGCTAATCCGAGGGTTATGGTAGATTATACCGAGAAGAGAGCAAATTTAATGCAGGAGAATAGTCGCCGGAAGTATCTTCAGACTTGGAATTTCAATCCGCCATTGTCCCACACTTTGATGGTTTGTGTGAAGTAGCAAGACTATCTTTCGAAGAGTTTACGACACTTCTCACACAAATTGAGGGATATCTCAATTCAAGGTCCTTTGTGCTCAATGACATCCGACCCAGATCCCTTTTCGATATTGACTCCGCACATTTTCTCGCTGGCGCCCCATCCACTCTTTCCCAGGTAGGAAATTTTAGGGAAAAAATATCAACCACCTTGACAGATGAAATCATATCGGCATCGGATAAAGAATAGTGCCGCAGTGCATCCCAGCTTGTCGTAAGAGGCGACTAAATGGGACACCAATCATATACAGGCAACTTTGACACCAAAAATGAGCCTGTGACACTTTAACACCTTAAAACTTTCCCACAAGTTTGTATGCAATCAGTGGGTTCCCGCGTCTGGAGACTACCGGTGGGGTAAAAGAACAGTCAATCAATTTGAAATGAGCATACAAGTGTCAAACCACTCAAACTTAAGATACACTTCATGGAAATGATCGCAATTAATAGCACTACCCCGCTGGGCACCACGATTGCAACGCACTCGGGTGATCCCAGAGCAAGCAGAAGTGCTTGTGTCAGAGCCCGACGGATTCCGGGGGCGGGCAAAATGAAGTTTCCAAAATATTTTCCTAAACTTCGGTTTGCAAGTTACAGGAAACGAAGTGGTGTAATACAGGAAATAAAGCGCGTTTTCTAGATTTAAAAACTAAGGCATTTAAGATGTTCTACCATGGAACGGTCAATGGACGAAACGGTGTTGGAATCGTTGTTGCAGCGGATCTTCTAAACAACATTGTTGGTATCTTGAAAATAAGCAACCGCTTGATGAGTGTTAAACTCGTCATACACAATGAAACGTGGAACATTGTTAGCGCGTACGCTCCACAAAATGGATGCGACCAATCGGAAAAAGATACCTTTTGGTCAGAGTTCGGTAATTTGCTGGGAAATATACCTATCGATGAGATGCTCTTCGTAGGCGGAGATTTAAATGGCCACGTCGGAGAAACAAATGTTGATTATGAGGACTGCCATGGCGATAAAGGCTTTGGAACCAGAAATTCAGCTGGCGAAGACATCCTTGTAGCGTGTAGGGCGTACGGCTTAACCATCTTAAATACAATGTTTATTAACCATCAACGACATCTTATCACCTATAGCAGCGGAGGCCAAGAAACGCAAATAGATTATCACCTCTGCTAAATGTCGATGAGAAACCGTGTTAAGGACTGTAAAGTAATACTTGGAGAATCGCTAGTAAGCCAACACCATCTGCTCATTACAGAATTTTTCACAGTGGAACCACTGAAAACACGGGCATCGTTTGGAAAGCCAAAAATCCGGTGGTATAATCTATCGAAGGAACGAAGCGCAAGATTTATCGCACTGGCTAAAGAAGAACTTCACAATATAAACGGTATCGCAGACTCACTTAGCCCACAAGAAATGTGGAACAGCATGCACGAGGAATGCATAACACTCGCAAAGTCTCATCTGGGGACTATATCAAAATACCATCACGTCGGCAAAGAAACATGGTGGTGAAATGACGAAACCAAATGAGCTGTGGCCGACAAGAAGAGTGCATTCCAAGCGTGGACAAAATGCGATCGGAGCGACGATATCGAAAAAGCTCGACTGGCTCTTGAATACGAGCGTCTTAAAAAGATCGCAAAGAAAGTCCTGGCTCGGACTCGAGCGGCAGAAGCGGAAAATCTGTACCAGGAGTTGGAACAAATATCCTCACGATCGGCGGATAGAAGACAAGCTATCCAAGAAGTTCAAACGTCGTACAGTACTTAAATGCCAAATATTTTTAAGCTCTCTGCACAGAGGAGAAAAAATTCAATGGAAATAACCTCGCCGAAATACATCAAAAACGCAGATGGTCGCTTATTAACAAATGAAAAGGAAATTTGTGACCGGTGGCTTAAATACTGCAAGGAGTTGCTTAACAAACAGTTTCCACGTGATATCGTGCCGACAGCTGGTCTATTCGAGGAGGAAATTTCGGACTTTTCAATCGAAGAAATAAGTATAGCAATTGGAAAAATTCCATCAGAGTTTTGGTCGAAGATGGAGGGGATCGGCAGCGTTTGGCTATCGAAACTTTTAAAAAAATTAAAATGTGGACAACCTATGCCGAATCAATGGAGAAGTAGCTTCTTGGTTCCATTATACAAAGGAAAAGGCGACACTCGAGAACGCAACAACTACCGTTCAATCAAGCTTATGTCACACACAATGAAAATCGTCGAAAGAGTCTTAAACGAACGTCTTCGGCAAATAATAAAGCTCGATTATAGCCAGTGTGGATTTGATGAAGGAAGATCGACGGTGGACGCAATCCAAAGCCTACGAATAATAATGGAAAATCAGCAAGATTCGTCTAAGGATTTACACATGGTATTTATCGACCTCGAGAAAGCATTCGATCGAGTGCCTAGGGATCTCATATGAGCCGCGCTGAGATCTCAAAACGTACCGGAAACGTATGTTAGAATAATACAAGACATGTACGGAAACGTAAAAACTGCGGTTAAAAGCTCTGCTGGGCTAACGAGAGAATTTCCAGTTAATGTCGGAGTGCATCAAGAAAGCGTACTTAGCCCTTTCCTCTTTAACGTAGTATTCGACTATCTTTTAAAAGACTGCATGCGCGAAGCAAATGTAACGCCAATTCTCTTCGCTGACGACGCAGTTATACTTAGGGATAACGTCGAAGATTTACAGAACGCCTTAGATTCATGGAGAAATGCGCTAGAGAGAAACGGGTTTAAAATAAGTCGTTCAAAGACGGAGCATTGGACGTGCCCATTTGCGCATCCGTTGCGACCTGTTCCGGATATAATGTTAGACGGAATAGTTCTTCCGAAAAGCACTATCTTTAAGTACTTAGGATCAATCGTTAACATGGAAGCGAAATGTGACGACGACGTAAACCACAGAGTGAGTGTGGGATGGATGAAATGGCGGGAAAATTCGGGAATCTTTTGCGACCGAAAATTTCCACTTAAATTTCCCCTTTCTACACCACGGTTGTTAGACCAGCTCTTATATACGGTTCACAGTGCTGGACAATGTACGAAGCGTTTAAAACCAAAATGATGGCACCGGAAATGAAAATGTTAAGGATGTCTAGTGGAATCACTAAACGCGATTGCATTAAACCTACGCGTATAAGAGGAAGTTCTACATATAAAGAATTCGGTAACCGAACAGCTTGAGGCGAATAGAATAAGCTGGTATTGCCACGTTCAAATAAGATCTGCGGAAAATCCGGGTAAAAAGGTTGATAGTGCCTAGTACGGTCACTCCAACTGCAAGAAAACGAGGTCGGAAAAAGAATTCCTGGATTTCTCAGATGGCAAATGCGCAACAACGCCTGGGGCTAACCACTGAAGCGATCCAGGACCGAGCATTATGTAGACGAGTTCTGCGGTCTGCGACATTAGCCAACCCCATAGGCGGAGCAGCAGCGATGCAGTAAAAATGGGAAACTCGTTACGCATAAGTTCGTATAACGAGGAAAGGGTTAGTAAAAGGATAAGAAGAAGAAGAAGGAGCACGGCATATGCATCTGCACATGATGCGACATAAACCTATATGACTTATCAACAGCCGACTATCAAGGTTGAAGAAATAGTTATTGGTAAGGAAGACAATGTTCCACTAGCATTGTGGGTACTCGTACAAATATAATAAGTAAAACAAAACATATGGTAAAATCAAAAGTATTATTGTCATATAGCATTAGCATTTTTTCGCTCAATGAAAATGTTCTGTCATTCACTTTGCTTCAATTATAAATTATTGTTTGACGTTATGAGAGATCATTCCACGAAAGGGCACCAAAATAATTTTTTCGATACAATTTTTAAATTAGCAAACCTCGATTATATTGATATTTTTTTCTTTATTCCACTCCTATATGGACAGTACGTCTTGTGATTTGTGTGAACACCTGTCACGAAGACTTAATTTCACGGGATGCCCATACAGCCATGGGAGAAAGGATAAGCCATCGCCCTCAGTCCATTCATTTGATACTAATTCGGTTCCCGTGTTGAGGGCACAGGTTCCACCCTTAGTATGAGTCGAGGGCCATCTAAAACCTCTTACTGATCTTAGGGTCAAGCACCCAGTACTTATTGCAACTCTACATTGGGTGAGACCACCAGCTGCACCCTCCCTGCGTTTAAGGTTTAAACCACAGCCACCGTGACGCCACCACAAGGGGGCCCGGGGGCTCCTATCTCTCACGGTACCGTATTTAAAGTCCTGGTATGGACTACCGGTAGTATTGCCACTCAACAAGATCTATGACCGGCAGCTTGTAACTGAACAAATCATAACAACCATCAGTGGCGTACAGGTCTGATGATGTAATAGATAAGTCCAGCTTTGCTCTATCCCCGCTTTTTATTAGACAACGTCATTGATGGAAGAAGCCTTGATAATTGGGCAGAAATCCTCCTGTGTGGACAAATAGATAAAATTCATTTTTCTTAAATTCTTAGGGAACTCTAATAAACGGCGTTTAACTGCGATAGTGTCATGCTTTTAGCAGTTGCTGGTTACAACAAAACATTTCTTTTTAATTCTATTCATCTGGTTCCGGTATCTCATATATATTGGGGAAAGCTGAATCGTCCCCTGTTCATTAGTCTACGGGTATCCCTGCACTGCATCTTGTACAACAAAACCATAATTTTTAGCAAAAGTCCATAAAAACAAATACGTCTGTTTTCCTAAATACATATAGTTGTAATTTCTCTTAAGTATGTATTTTGTTGGTCTGCTTAGTTGGACACTAAGCCGTTTCAAAAAGATTTAAATGAACTTATCAGTGTTTTGAATTCTCACTTCCAAGTTTGATCGGTCTGTATGAGTCCATTGATAGTAAATTACGCATCTTAATTCTTGCAAACCAAAGCCATCATTTTTAGAAAATTCCATAAAACAAGAATGTCCGTTTTCATAAAAGGAGTTTTGACTTCTTGTGGGTGTACGTTAGTTCTGTTATAAAAACGTGACGAAATAAAACACTAAGCCGTTTCCAAAAGGTTTTAATCATCATCAGTGCCTTCAATTCTCCCTTCTGCCTGGTCTATTACAAAAACGTCACGAAACTAAGCCGTTTCAAGAAGGTTTAAATGAACTTATCAGTGTTTTCACTATTCACCTCTTCTAGTTTTGATCGGTCTATGTAGTTGGTTACATCTTCTATGAAGCGATTATTAAAAGCAGCATCAAAGATTCTTTTTAAATTAGAATAGTTTGGGCAATTAAGGCACTTGCCAAAATAACAGTTTATATCAGGGCGGTTACACATTAGCAAAGCAGATTGTATGATCTTTGATATGCAAATTCAAATCAACAGTTAAAATTTGTTGTAAGAAACAACAATTTCTCTTTTCGAGAAATTATAAAACCTTTATTATGAAGCTTAAGGTGCTAACATTATTGAGTGTAAGACATGGTATGAACGATCCTCTAATCGAACGATACACCTAACAAACAGAATTACAAGCTGGCAGCCGTCATCATGAATATAAATCAGCCACCCTGTCTTGTTCCATTGTTGCGTGCAAGTCACGCCCCAAAAATCCTCCATTCCCAATTCCCCCTGTTGTCTTTTGGCCTTCTTTCTTCTCCTTACCTTTCTGGTGTTGTCCCTTCTCCTTTCTTCACCTATCACACTCTGGTAGTCATGGCACAGGCTGGATTCACTGAATCCTCTGGATTCAGTTCCTTCGCTCTGGCTACCGCTCCAGAGATGACTCTAGGTACCCCAAGGATATAGCCAGGCGGACGGCCTGGAGACTCTAGCGGACGGACGGTCTACCCCCGTCGATGTCCCGAGATGCCATACACCCAGCAATGGCCGCGAGCCCAACCTAAACACGAATTGTTTGCAAAGAAAAATAAAAAGATTTGTAAGAAACTTCTATCCCTAAAAAGAAATAACTTAAACCAATTGTTAAGGAAAACAACAATCATGTACCCCTAATGGGTTTTCAAAATAGTTTTCCTATCTATTCGGTCGTCTCAAATTGTAGCTCTTAACGTTTTAGCTGTGGTTTGGGGTCAGTAAATTATTGCCTTGCACACTGCACTCGCTTGCTGTGGGCTACTAAGGCAAAGGAGCCGAGAGATGAGAACAAATGCAAACATTGTTGGATTCGAAATTCTTCAGTGTTTATAAGGAAACAAAAAGGCGATAGATCTATTAAAATTGTTTGTTTTGAGAGTTTTTCTAAGATTGATGTTAACTCTTTTATAGAATGATTAGCAATAATTTCAATAGTTCCTTTTTAAAATCGAATCCTCTTGACACTTATCAAAATCTTAAAATTAATAATGCCTCTTTCAATGATTTAAATTGTTTTTGTACTGATCACTCAAATCTAGAGTCTCCATACTAAATTTCTAGCTGCACACCAAAATATTCGTAGCATGAGAGAGAATTTTGATACTTTTTATGCTCATCTTGCATCCCTTGATTTATGAATCTGAGAAGTCAAATTTTGCAGTTCCTTATTTCGAATTTGATGCCAATTGCAATGAAATTTATTCTGCTGGAGGAGTAGCAGTGTTTATATTATAGAAGTGGAATATCGCGCGGAATAGAAGAAAGTTAAAAAAAAAAAAAAAAAAAACGATCTAATAAGTATAAATATTGTTATTTTCGGTAAGCCTTACTGTTTTTTAGGCAAAGTAAACGTTTTCATTCGTGTTCATTCGTATTTTTGGAAGAATTTGGCGTTTATTTGCAAAAACTTCATTGCAAGAATATTATTCTCCTAAGTGAAATGAATATAAACCTTTTATCTGATTCTACTGATGTAGATTCTTACATGACAATTTTGTCCTCATTTGGTTTTAAATCATTACTATAGCAGCCCACGCGCATTGGAAAAACGTCTTGTTCTTGCATTGACCACATTTTCATTAGACTTCAAAGAAATAATCTTGTCTGTTATCAAACTCAAGCTTACGATCTAAAACTAACTGATCACTGGCTAATGACCATAGAACTCAATTCTTATATGTTCAGAACCTGTGAGCGGGAACAAAATGTCTACCAAAAAATTGATTTCGCTGCCTTAACTCGTAGGCTAACCTTTGAATTCTGGGATGAAATATATCATGAATATGACCCATCCACTGCTTTCGATTTGTTTTTACCCAAATTATAAACATATATATTAGGAAACAGTACCTTTGTAAGCAAAAAAGTAAACAAATTACATTGTCTCAAACCTTGTAAACAAAAAAGTAAACAAATTACATTCTCTCAAACCTCGGATGACTATCCCACTCTTAAAAAAATAAAAAATAAACAAAAGCTCTTTTTAAAAATTGGGATGGATCCTAATATTATAGGACTTAAAAAATACTGTGACAAATTATGTTTTAAATTGAAATTCCATATTGCAAAGATACCTATTTCAAAATGAAACTTAATGAAATCTCTGACAATACCAGAAAAGAATGGGAGGTTGTCAACGTTATTTTAAATTGGAAGAAACCTAAGATTGATATCGTTTTAAATAACAATAATATTCCTGTTTCTGAGCCTTTCGAAGTTGCTTCTTCATTTAACAACTTTTTTTCTAATATAAAATTCAGTAAGGACTTCGATACAATTATCAAGGATGCCCAACAAAACGAGAGTTTTTTCGTTGAATCTTTTACTGCTTGGGAAGTCCAAAAAACAATATTTTCGCTCAAAAACACATATTTTGATTTGTTTTCCAATACAGTCTTTAGTTTTGTTTTGACAGCTGATTGTTGTTGACGTGTTTGGCATCATGTTGAGTATGGACAAAAACGATTTTCATTCTCTCATAAAACATTATTTTTTGAGAGGAAAAACGGCGAAGGAAACAAAAGAAAAGTTTGATAAATATTATGGGGCTAATGCTCCGTCAGATTACACCGTCAAATATTGGTTTCGAGAGTTTCTTGGTGGCCGCAACTCCACTACCGACCAAGTCCGCAGTGGCAGGCCCTCCGATGCGGTTACCCTCTGTAACAATGTCAAAAAAATACATGAAATGGTGTTGGCTGACGGGAAAGTGAAGGTGCGCGAGCTAGTAGATACCACAAAGATTAGTACTAAGCGCACACGCCATATTTTGGGCAATATTCTGCATATGAAAAAGTTATCCTGCCGCTGGGTGCCGCGCATGCTCCCTCCTGACCAAAAACACGAACACGAGAGCACTTCGAAAGAGTGTTTGGACTTGCTGATGCGGAATCGGGCGGACTTTTGGCGTCGATTGGTAACTTTTGATGAAACCCTGATCCACTATTACACACCAGAGAACAGAATGAGGGCCCGGCAATGGACTGAAGCCGGCACGAGTGCTCCGAAGCGGCCGATGGAGGCTCAATTGGTCGGAAAGGTTATGGCGTCGGTTTTCTGGGATTGTCATGGCATACTCTTCGTGGACTACCTCGAAAAAGGAAAAACCATCAACAGCGAGTATTACTGTGCATTATTGGAGCGATTAAAGTCCGAAATCCCTGCAAATCGGCCTCACATGAAGCGAAAAAAAAATTTGTTTTTGCAAGACAATGCGCCGGCGCATAAGCGCATCGAAACCACGGTTAAAATCAATGACTTACGGCTCCAATTGCTGTCGCATCCACCGTATTCGCCCGATTTGGCTCCCTCGGACTATTATCTTTTCCCAAACCTCAAAAGATGGTTCATGAATAAAAAATTTAGCTCACGCTTGGAAATCATCGACGCCACAGAGGAGAAACTACTTTTCGGACGGTATCAAGAAGTTGGAAAATCGCTAGAATAAGTATATCTCAATAAGTGTATATATTGAACAAAATAAAAAAAAACATTTAAACAATTTTTTTTTCATTCCCAAGGAGGTTACTTTTCACCCCAGCTAGTATGTGGAGAAATTTGTAACATTCTTAATGATACTAAAATACCCGCCACCTTATTTGTCGATATAACAAAAGTCAGGAGCTGTTGCTTGCAAAATTGTCTAATGCTGGTTTCAGGGGTGTTATACATAAGTGGTTTGTCTCATATCTAAGCAACCGAAAACAAAGGGTCAACATCAAAAACAGGATGAGTTTTGTCAAACACTTCATTCCTTATTTATGTAAACTCATTATTTCTTCAACAATTCAAAGGCAATACAACAGCATTTGCATTTTGTTTTGTGAATCCATATAGTGCTGACTGTAAAACTTTTCATTATCAAACTAAATGTTCCGATAACTGTTTGAACATTGACCGAGTAGATAGTTTTAAGTACTTAAGTACAATACTGGACAAAAACTTTATTGGAATGATCATGCTTAAACAATACTTTAATTTAGTTATGAGACCAACTTGTCTCTATGCCAATCAAACGTTTTTAAAGTTTGTGTTTAACGGATTATTCAAATCTAAAATGCAGTATGGACTATCATTCTGGGTGGAACATATTGTATTATTAATAGAATAGAGCCCTTACTTATTAAACAAAAGCACACTATTCGTCTAATTCTACAAGTAAACCGTAGAACTCCTAACTTTGAATTATTTTTATATATTATATATATTAATTATATTTACATATATATATATTTCATATTTTCATGATTTTTTTTGGAGATATGAATAATGTTGGTTTATTTATTTTATAAACACGTTTTAAAGGGTCATTCATTGGCATCTTCGAAGAAATAAGGACCAATGACACCTTTCGACCATGAGCACACCAAACAGTCACTATGTCTGATGCAACGCCACCCCTTCGATCACTTGTGGGTTTTCTGAGCCCCAAATGCGGCAATTTTGTTTGTTTACATATCCACCGAGTGAGAAATGTGCCTTATCACTGAAGAAAATGTTGTTTGAAAAATCGGTGTTTATTGTCTGTTGTTCCAACACCCAAGAAGCGTATATACAGCGTTATGTGTCAATTATTGCGTAAGTAAGCTTCCGGTGGGCGCTTTGTACCTCATCTTCATCTGACCACTGTTTCCAAAATATGATGGCTTTTTCGTCATACTTTCCTGGTATAAGGTCGGTAACTGTAAAACAAGCTTGGCAAACATTACTCATGCAGTCTTCAGCCTCGATGTCACAACACCCTTCACTTAACAGTTCCTTCGCAGTTAGAGGTAGGGAAGGAAATAAGTTGCTTGCGGTTTTCATGAGAAAATTTAAATTGGCGTGATAAATACAAACGCACACGTCGTGGTGGGAATTTCGGTTACTGAGCGAACATGCTCTGGACGGAAGTCATAAAATTTAGATTTTCCGATTTCTACGTAAGGGGTTCTCTTCTTTGAATTGAATATAACATTCGCCAATACTCATAATCAGATGTCTTTTCTGAATTTGTTCACGTTGTCGGGTTTCAGGGTTCTTTACTGATTTGAAATCCTTAATTTCAGGTGCCTGCCTGCTAATATCATCTCTATTATAAAAATGTTTCACTTTCTCTATCGTTTCGATAGAAATGTGTTTGCCAGGCGACTTTGTAGATGTTGGGAAAAGATTCCTTACCACATTAACAGGTACGACTTGATTAACAATTTCTTTTAAAACTTCACGTCCCTTAGAAGGACTTTTAGGTAAGTTTCGGACAACTTCAGTCACTGCCTTTTTTAAAGATCTTCTTGATTTGAATACTGGAGGTGACGTAGAACTTTGTCTTATATTTACAGCCATGTTCAATTTCAAATTTTTCTTCTTTTCTCTGCACCTTTTCTGTCTTTCTCTATCCTTTTGTCTTTTAAGCACTAATTTTTCTTCATTCATAGAAAATTTACGTGCTTCTCTTCTTCGGGCATCTCGTTCTTTCTCTTTTTGTAGGTGCATTTTGTAAAGTTCCTAGTTTTCTTTGAGTTTTTTTTTCGAAATTTCTGGGTTCTGTTTTAAAATTCCATATCTAACAACAAAAAAATAATACCAACTCGTTACGGGTGTGACGCAACTTAAAAACTATCAAATGGACACAATGTAATTTTTAAATTAAATGAAATTTTGTCTGACGGTAGATCTCAATAATCTTGTTACTTCACCAAACTTTTACTTTTGTACCAAAACTAAAAACCTCGTAATATTATATATCAATATATTTGTTACGGGCGTGACACAAATTACCACTTAATAAATCAACTGTATTAATTCAGCTTACACTCATTTCTCAACAGCCAAATTACACCAAAACAAGCACTAAGTTCAGATAACTCTAAATAGCTAACGGCTCTTTAATCCACAGACAAAGAAATCGGAAATACAATGTTGCCCATTCATGCTAACAAAAGATAACTTATGGATGAATACTACCATATAGTTCACACTGTGAAATAAGTAAGAAAAAGTTAAAGTTATGATAGTTCCGCTATGGAACTAAAACAATGACTCTTATAATTTACCGTCGTGCTTAGCAATTTACAGCCTTTTTTGTTTTTTTTTTAGTAACGGGCCGGTTTCTGTGGAAACACCCATTTGCTCCTTAAAGCAGATCCGAAGTATAGATGAAAAAACACAACTGTTTTTTGGACAGCGTAACACCGTATTCCGCTTTATTCACGAGGCTTCAAAAATGATTGTTTCTACATTGGTTTTTATACTTAATTTATGCTTACTCTACAATAATTGAGAATAAGTTCTGTGGGAAAATGCATTTATTAATTCGAAGCGAAAAAGTGTAACTGGATATTTATTTTATGCGTTATGAGTTATGTTCAAGGTTTTATTAGCGTTATTTCTGTATTTCCTGTCATCTCTACAGTAGTATGTTCTCTCAATTTGTTGACATTTTTCATCAAGGTAACGTATATTTTTGGGGTTGCACATAATATAGGGTTTGGTAATTATCATTTTAGTATTGTGAATCGGTAATGGGATAATGTGAAAAAATGAGGATGTTTTCTGGGGAGACTTGTGAATTTGATGATGGATTTTGATATTGAATATAATGTTAGTGTCATTATAGTAGGCTTGCAGATCAAAGAGTTCATAAATATGCTCTTCTGATTTCATTGCAATAGATCTATTTTCAAAAAATTCATATAATGCATTTAGTTCTTGAGAATTTAAAATTTGCTTTGATATAATATTGAGCCTAGCGAGTACATCAGCTTCTGCTATGTTTGATAAGTGACTATTCAGCAAATCGATATTGTAGTTAATTTGATTGAGGTATTGGGCATACCTTATTGCAATTTCGTCTGATTTTATTCTATTGTTAATTTTTGTTTGCGAATACTTTAAGTAACCTTGAATAATTTCCTGTTGTCTATTTATATGATCAGTAATATTAGTAAATCTCTGTGTCATTTTATGGTTTATTTGGGTAAGTTTGTTAACTTCGTCTGTCACTACTGATTGGCCTTGTGTCAACTGTTCTATTTGTTCGTTTAGGTGTATAGCATCGTCTGCGTCCATGTTACCTGTTATGCCTTTTGTTTAAGTTCGGTAAACTTTAATATTCAAGATGGTTACTGAGTCTTCAAATTCGGTTATATGATTCTGCCTACTCCTAGTCTTATAGGAAGTATTCCCATGTTGTTATTAAGATCTTGTATCTCCATTTTCTGTCCGTTGGTCATTGTCGTCACTATTGTAAGTGTTATTAACCTGAAACTTTTGTTTATTTTTTATTTTAGATTTGTGTAATTTTTTATTATCTGTCGTAATAATGGTAACCTTCTTGTTTGACCTAATTCTGTGTTTGCTAAATCTAGGTGTTAACTTATTTCTTCTAAATTCTTTCCTAAATATAACAGAGTTTTCTTTGTATTCATTTGGTTCTATCCTATCCTCGTTAAGTTTTTCTATATTCTTAGATATTACTTTTTCGATATGTTTTTTTAGGGCTAGGTATAGTTTTTCCTGAAATTCATTAAGTTTCTTAATATATTCATGTTCGTTATCAAATTTTACTTCTTTATCAAACTTATAGGTTCTACCGTTAAATAATTCGTAAGGTGTAAGCTTTGTGCTGGAATGAATGGCGTTATTATAGGTAATTATTGTTTCACTTAATATCATCATCGTGGTCTCTTTCCTTTTGTTTGTTATATATTGTTCTATAAATCTCTGTAAGTGTGTAGTGCAAACGTTCTACAGGGGAATAACTAATTGTTTGTTGAAATATTGCTTACAAAAGTCTTTAAATATGATTGCAGTAAATTCTGATCCTTGATCAGAGATTAATTTTTTTGGTATGCTGTGAACGCTCATGAAATGCTTTATGGATTTGATTACATTGAGACTGTTTTGTATTCGGAGTGTATATGCCGCTGCATTTTTTGAAAATTTGTCTATAATTGTTAGTATCTTTGTATTATTTATGCTTAAAATTTAAATTTATCCGGAGTAACTGGTTTTTCGAATTTTACCCTCGGAGGATTTCTGTCGTATTTCATTAACTGACAATTCTCACAGTTGTTGATAATTTTTGCAATTTTTGTCTTCATATAGGGGAAAAAGTATGCTCTTTTGAGGTGTAATAGAGTTTCGTTAATACCTCTATGGTTGTTATTATTGTGATAATCTGTAATAATCTTATCTTATGTGTGTTCTTCAGTTATGTCTGTTAAAATCTCTGTACAACGGATAGGTTTAAAAATTTTGCTATTTGAAAAGTATTTCGAATATACTCGTACACTTTGAACAATTCTAAATGTGTCATCGTCTGCATATATAGCGCAATGTTTGTTAGGAGGTATGAATTGCTTAAAAATGTCAGTAATATTTTTTCGGAGAAGTGTTGTTTGAATATTGTTCGTCTTTGCTTATTTTTAAACAACATTTGAAGAGTCAATGAACATTGACCGAGTAGATAGTTTTAAGTACTTAAGTACAATACTGGACAAAAACTTTATTGGAATGATCATGCTTAAACAATACTTTAATTTAGTTATGAGACCAACTTGTCTCTATGCCAATCAAACGTTTTTAAAGTTTGTGTTTAACGGATTATTCAAATCTAAAATGCAGTATGGACTATCATTCTGGGTGGAACATATTGTATTATTAATAGAATAGAGCCCTTACTTATTAAAAAAAAAGCACACTATTCGTCTAATTCTACAAGTAAACGTAGAACTCCTAACTTTGAATTATTTTTATATATTATATATATTAATTATATTTACATATATATATATTTCATATTTTCATGATTTTTTTTGGAGATATGAATAATGTTGGTTTATTTATTTTATAAACACGTTTTAAAGGGTCATTCATTGGCATCTTCGAAGAAATAAGGACCAATGACACCTTTCGACCATGAGCACACCAAACAGTCACTATGTCTGATGCAACGCCACCCCTTCGATCACTTGTGGGTTTTCTGAGCCCCAAATGCGGCAATTTTGTTTGTTTACATATCCACCGAGTGAGAAATGTGCCTTATCACTGAAGAAAATGTTGTTTGAAAAATCGGTGTTTATTGTCTGTTGTTCCAACACCCAAGAAGCGTATATACAGCGTTATGTGTCAATTATTGCGTAAGTAAGCTTCCGGTGGGCGCTTTGTACCTCATCTTCATCTGACCACTGTTTCCAAAATATGATGGCTTTTTCGTCATACTTTCCTGGTATAAGGTCGGTAACTGTAAAACAAGCTTGGCAAACATTACTCATGCAGTCTTCAGCCTCGATGTCACAACACCCTTCACTTAACAGTTCCTTCGCAGTTAGAGGTAGGGAAGGAAATAAGTTGCTTGCGGTTTTCATGAGAAAATTTAAATTGGCGTGATAAATACAAACGCACACGTCGTGGTGGGAATTTCGGTTACTGAGCGAACATGCTCTGGACGGAAGTCATAAAATTTAGATTTTCCGATTTCTACGTAAGGGGTTCTCTTCTTTGAATTGAATATAACATTCGCCAATACTCATAATCAGATGTCTTTTCTGAATTTGTTCACGTTGTCGGGTTTCAGGGTTCTTTACTGATTTGAAATCCTTAATTTCAGGTGCCTGCCTGCTAATATCATCTCTATTATAAAAATGTTTCACTTTCTCTATCGTTTCGATAGAAATGTGTTTGCCAGGCGACTTTGTAGATGTTGGGAAAAGATTCCTTACCACATTAACAGGTACGACTTGATTAACAATTTCTTTTAAAACTTCACGTCCCTTAGAAGGACTTTTAGGTAAGTTTCGGACAACTTCAGTCACTGCCTTTTTTAAAGATCTTCTTGATTTGAATACTGGAGGTGACGTAGAACTTTGTCTTATATTTACAGCCATGTTCAATTTCAAATTTTTCTTCTTTTCTCTGCACCTTTTCTGTCTTTCTCTATCCTTTTGTCTTTTAAGCACTAATTTTTCTTCATTCATAGAAAATTTACGTGCTTCTCTTCTTCTGGCATCTCGTTCTTTCTCTTTTTGTAGGTGCATTTTGTAAAGTTCCTAGTTTTCTTTGAGTTTTTTTTTTCGAAATTTCTGGGTTCTGTTTTAAAATTCCATATCTAACAACAAAAAAATAATACCAACTCGTTACGGGTGTGACGCAACTTAAAAACTATCAAATGGACACAATGTAATTTTTAAATTAAATGAAATTTTGTCTGACGGTAGATCTCAATAATCTTGTTACTTCACCAAACTTTTACTTTTGTACCAAAACTAAAAACCTCGTAATATTATATATCAATATATTTGTTACGGGCGTGACACAAATTACCACAACTGTATTAATTCAGCTTACACTCATTTCTCAACAGCCAAATTACACCAAAACAAGCACTAAGTTCAGATAACTCTAAATAGCTAACGGCTCTTTAATCCACAGACAAAGAAATCGGAAATACAATGTTGCCCATTCATGCTAACAAAAGATAACTTATGGATGAATACTACCATATAGTTCACACTGTGAAATAAGTAAGAAAAAGTTAAAGTTATGATAGTTCCGCTATGGAACTAAAACAATGACTCTTATAATTTACCGTCGTGCTTAGCAATTTACAGCCTTTTTTGTTTTTTTTTTAGTAACGGGCCGGTTTCTGTGGAAACACCCATTTGCTCCTTAAAGCAGATCCGAAGTATAGATGAAAAAACACAACTGTTTTTTGGACAGCGTAACACCGTATTCCGCTTTATTCACGAGGCTTCAAAAATGATTGTTTCTACATTGGTTTTTATACTTAATTTATGCTTACTCTACAATAATTGAGAATAAGTTCTGTGGGAAAATGCATTTATTAATTCGAAGCGAAAAAGTGTAACTGGATATTTATTTTATGCGTTATGAGTTATGTTCAAGGTTTTATTAGCGTTATTTCTGTATTTCCTGTCATCTCTACAGTAGTATGTTCTCTCAATTTGTTGACATTTTTCATCAAGGTAACGTATATTTTTGGGGTTGCACATAATATAGGGTTTGGTAATTATCATTTTAGTATTGTTAATCGGTAATGGGATAATGTGAAAAAATGAGGATGTTTTCTGGGGAGACTTGTGAATTTGATGATGGATTTTGATATTGAATATAATGTTAGTGTCATTATAGTAGGCTTGCAGATCAAAGAGTTCATAAATATGCTCTTCTGATTTGATTGCAATAGATCTATTTTCAAAAAATTCATATAATGCATTAAGTTCTTGAGAATTTAAAATTTGCTTTGATATAATATTGAGCCTAGCGAGTACAACAGCTTCTGCTATGTTTGATAAGTGACTATTCAGCAAATCGATATTGTAGTTAATTTGATTGAGGTATTGGGCATACCTTATTGCAATTTCGTCTGATTTTATTCTATTGTTAATTTTTGTTTGCGAATACTTTAAGTAACCTTGAATAATTTCCTGTTGTCTATTTATATGATCAGTAATATTAGTAAATCTCTGTGTCATTTTATGGTTTATTTGGGTAAGTTTGTTAACTTCGTCTGTCACTACTGATTGGCCTTGTGTCAACTGTTCTATTTGTTCGTTTAGGTGTATAGCATCGTCTGCGTCCATGTTACCTGTTATGCCTTTTGTTTAAGTTCGGTAAACTTTAATATTCAAGATGGTTACTGAGTCTTCAAATTCGGTTATATGATTCTGCCTACTCCTAGTCTTATAGGAAGTATTCCCATGTTGTTATTAAGATCTTGTATCTCCATTTTCTGTCCGTTGGTCATTGTCGTCACTATTGTAAGTGTTATTAACCTGAAACTTTTGTTTATTTTTTATTTTAGATTTGTGTAATTTTTTATTATCTGTCGTAATAATGGTAACCTTCTTGTTTGACCTAATTCTGTGTTTGCTAAATCTAGGTGTTAACTTATTTCTTCTAAATTCTTTCCTAAATATAACAGAGTTTTCTTTGTATTCATTTGGTTCTATCCTATCCTCGTTAAGTTTTTCTATATTCTTAGATATTACTTTTTCGATATGTTTTTTTAGGGCTAGGTATAGTTTTTCCTGAAATTCATTAAGTTTCTTAATATATTCATGTTCGTTATCAAATTTTACTTCTTTATCAAACTTATAGGTTCTACCGTTAAATAATTCGTAAGGTGTAAGCTTTGTGCTGGAATGAATGGCGTTATTATAGGTAATTATTGTTTCACTTAATATCATCATCGTGGTCTCTTTCCTTTTGTTTGTTATATATTGTTCTATAAATCTCTGTAAGTGTGGAGTGCAAACGTTCTACAGGGGAATAACTAATTGTTTGTTGAAATATTGCTTACAAAAGTCTTTAAATATGATTGCAGTAAATTCTGATCCTTGATCAGAGATTAATTTTTTTGGTATGCTGTGAACGCTCATGAAATGCTTTATGGATTTGATTACATTGAGACTGTTTTGTATTCGGAGTGTATATGCCGCTGCATTTTTTGAAAATTTGTCTATAATTGTTAGTATCTTTGTATTATTTATGCTTAAAATTTAAATTTATCCGGAGTAACTGGTTTTTCGAATTTTACCCTCGGAGGATTTCTGTCGTATTTCATTAACTGACAATTCTCACAGTTGTTGATAATTTTTGCAATTTTTGTCTTCATATAGGGGAAAAAGTATGCTCTTTTGAGGTGTAATAGAGTTTCGTTAATACCTCTATGGTTGTTATTATTGTGATAATCTGTAATAATCTTATCTTATGTGTGTTCTTCAGTTATGTCTGTTAAAATCTCTGTACAACGGATAGGTTTAAAAATTTTGCTATTTGAAAAGTATTTCGAATATACTCGTACACTTTGAACAATTCTAAATGTGTCATCGTCTGCATATATAGCGCAATGTTTGTTAGGAGGTATGAATTGCTTAAAAATGTCAGTAATATTTTTTCGGAGAAGTGTTGTTTGAATATTGTTCGTCTTTGCTTATTTTTAAACAACATTTGAAGAGTCAATGGCCTATCTATGTCGGTTTTCTTGAGAATTAGTTGAATATTAAATTCATTCAGTGGACGTTCGGAAGTATATATTTGGTCGTCTTAATTTTCATTGGCTGAATTTATAGTAGAGCAGCTAGAGTTGGGGTTTGCCTGATTATTAGCTGTTGTTTCATTTATGTTTATTTCGATATCATTATTAGAGGGTTGTATTCTGACTCGACTAAAGGCGTCTGCATTTAAGTTTAATTTGCCTTTTTTATATACTATTTCATAATCGAATTCTTCAAGTTAGAGCCGCCATCTAACCAATTTCGAATTAGGGTCTTTCAGACTCATAAGCCAATGCAATGGTTTATGGTCAGTTACTATTTTAAATTTATGACCAAATAAATATGGTCGAAAATATTTGGTAGCCCACACGATCGCTAAAAGTTCTTTCTCTATCGTTGAGTACCTGGTTTCTGGATCAGTTAATGTCCTACTGGCGTAACATATTGGTTTGTCACTGCCTATAGTGCCTTGCGATAAAACTGCACCTAATGCGAAATTACTCGCGTCGATGGTTAAAACAAATGGTTTGGAGAAATCGGGATATTGTTATATTGGATCGTTGATTAGAATATTTTTGCATAGCTCAAAGGTGCGTTTGGTATTCTTCTTTAACTTTTATTGTAAAACCCTTTTTTTAGACATTGTGTTAGGGGCTTGGTTAATTTTGCAGTCTCGGATAAATTTCCGATAGTACCCAAGGAGTCCTAAAAATGATTTAATTTGTTTCTGTGTTCGTGGTATAGTAATGTCTTGGATAGCTTTGATCTTGTCAGGATTTGGCTTAACGCCTTGGCTGGTAACTACATGTCCAAGGAATGCTACTTCCTTGTGCAGAAATTCCGTCTTATCTAATTGAATTTTGAAGTTAACTTCGCGTAATCTATCGAAAACTTTCTTTAGATTTTCAGCATGTTCCTGAAGAGATGTAGAAAAGATGATTATATCATCTAAATAAATTAGGCAGGTTTTGCCTTGCAAGTCCTTTAAAACATTGTCCATGACTCTTTGAAAGGTCGAAGGAGCGTTTTTCAGGCCGAAGGGCATTCGGACGTACTCATAATGTCCGCCCTCTACTGTGAATGCAGTTTTTTCTATGTCTGCCGTGTTCATTTCCATCTGGTGGAAACCACTAGCGAGATCGAGTGTGGTAAAATATACACTTCTACCAAGTTTATCTAAAACGTCATTTATGTTTGGTAGGGGGTATTTGTCGCTAATTGTTTTTTCGTTCAATTTACGATAATCGATCACGAGTCCGCTGGCGTCTTTTTTTTCGGGACTATTCAGATAAGTAAGCACCAAGGTGAGTAGCTCGATCTTATGACACCTTGCCTGAACTTCCTCCTTATGGATGTGGGGGTAACGATAAGATTTGGAATATATAGGACTATCGTTTATGGTTTTAACAATGTGTTTTATTTTATTGGTTAAGGTTAGTTTTTGCCCGTCTTTAAAAAAAAGTGTTCATATGCTCGGCATAATTCGTAAATTACTTTTTTCTCTTCACCGTTGAGGTGGGAAGTTCGAATAAGATCAATAATATCATCAGAAGTTATGGGACTTGAATTGGAGTTGTAACTTTTAATACCAAAGTTATATAGTTCACGGAAATCTTATTTAGGAAATTTATTAACTTTAAATGGTTGTTCCAAAAAGAGAATTTGGTCTGAATTTGCTGCATTAATTACTAATAAGTTTGTATCCCATTTAATTCTTTATATATACCTTCAGGAATATGGAGATAGGGTGTGATATATGTTGTGTTAATGAAAATATCTCCTTCTTCGACGTCAACTGGTAACTTTATAATGGTTTTTGAATCTGCTGATAGAATATACTTTGGGGACATAAAATTGGGTTTTAGTTCAAGAGGTAGCTTAGAGTTTTGTGTTATCAGGAGTCTGTTGGCTAAGTCAACGTTCGCTCCTAATGCGGTGAGCGTATCAAGTCCAAACAAACCGTCGAAATATCCGTGAAAGCCGAACACTAAGAATTTAGTTTCTCCAGGCTGATTGAATTCTATAAAATTGGGTAATCGAACTTCTTTGTTTATTTGGTGAGTGAGTTCGAGATTGATAAACGAGGCTGAGGCTCCTGTGTCAGTTAAGAATTCTAGTGAACGCCCAAAGGGTGAAGAAATATTTATATAGGGTAGCTCAGTGCCATGTTTATTTATGTCTATATAGACCGTTGGTCTGCGGAGGCAGGTGTTTGAAAATTTCCGTCATCTAGCTCATGCATTACTTTAAGTAGGTTAAGATCTCTTTGATCGAAATTGTAATCATAATATGGGTCTAGCTGTTGGTAAGTGTTTGTTTCTGCTTGTTGTTCTACGTTGTTTTTAGGATTATCTGTATTTTACTTACTTACTTTAGGTGGCGCTACAGTCCGGGGTGGACCTGGGCCTCAGTCAACAAGCTTCTCCAGCTAGCTCGATCCCTGGCTAGCTGTCTCCAGTTTCGCACGCTAAGTTGGCTGAGGTCCTCTTCCACTTGCGTGCGCCACCTGAGTCTTGGCCTTCCTCTACTGCGCTGTCCCTCGGGGGCGGATTCGAAGACTTTTCGGACCGGAGCATTGGTGTCCATGCGCTCTACATGACCCAGCCATCTTAGTCTTTGGATCTTCACTCTTCTGGCTAGGTCCATGTCGCTCTACAGTCCATACAGTTCGTCGTTGTACCTCCTCCTCCACTCACCGTCAATGCAGACGGGACCGAAGATCGCCCGAAGAATTTTTCTCGAAGCAACCAAGAACACCCTCATCCATTTTTGATAATGTCCATGCCTCTGCGCCATAGAGCAGGACCGGGATTATTAAGGTCTTATAAAGGGTGACTTTTGTTGTCCGAGAGAGGGCTTTGCTACTCAATTGCCTTCTTAACCCAAAGAAACAGCGGTTGGCAAGAGTTATTCTTCGCTTGATCTCAGCGCTGGTGTCGTTGTCTGTATTTATAGCGGAGTCTAGGTAGTCCTTAACTACCTCCAAGTTATATCTGTCGAGGGTGACGTTCTGTCCGAGACGTCGGTGTTGGTTGTCCTTTTTGCTTGACAGCATATACTTGGTCTTGCCCTATTGACCGCTAAACCCATTTTCGCCGCTGCCGTCTCAATACTCGCGAAGGCGCCACTGACATCACGCTGCTTTCTCCCGATTTTGTCAATATCGTCGGCGTATACGAGTAGTTGGACGGACTTTTGAAAGATAGTGCCTCTTGTGTTTGCTCGTGAGTTTTGCACTATTCATTCAAGTACGATGTTAAAAAAGTCGTATGACAGCGTATCGCCTTGTCTAAATCCTTTCTGGACATCCAAAGTCTCGATGAGATCTTTACCGACCATGATGGAGCAGCGTGAATTCTCTATCGTCATCCTGCACAGACGGACGAGTTTGGCAGGAATGCCGAAACTAGACATTGCTCTGTATAGCTCGTCTCTATAGATTCTGTCTCCAAGATCTGCCGTAGTGTGAATACGAGGGTTGTCTGAAACGTTGCTGACCGAACAATGATACAAGATATTTTTTCTTAAATTTTTTTTTTATTTTCCCATCTCTCTAACCCGTTCAAATAGTACTTGGCGTTTTTCTCTGCAAAGTAATTGTTCACGATTGCCTCTTCATTTGACGAAACTTTCAGTCCTCCGAACGCAGTTTTTAGATGAGGGAACAAAAAGATATCGTTTGTGGCTAGATTTGGTGAATGAGGCGGATGGTCAAGCAGTTCATACCGTAATTCATGGATTTTCGCCGTGGCATCCTCTGAAGTGTGAGACGGCGTGTTGTCTTGGTGAAACAGGATTTTTTTTTTGTGCAGATGTGGCCGTTTTCCGCAATTTCTGCCTTCAGCTTGGCAAGTAATGATGCGTAGTATGCTCCTGTAATGGTTTTTCCTTTTTGAAGATAATCGATTAAGATAACTTCTTTACTATCCCAAAAAACAGACGCCATAACTTTCCCAGCAAAAAAAAAAACAGTATTTGCTTTTTTTGGAGCCGGCTCGCCTTTTGCAGTCCACTGTTTTGACTGAATTTTTGTTTCGGGTGTATAATGGTGTATACAAGTTTCATCTACAGTAATTAATCGGCGCCAAAACTCGGCCAACTGTCAAAAGATGCACAACTAGCATTCACTAGCTTTTATTGACGATTGACATCGTATTTGGTCGATGGTGGACTTTCCTGGCCTGAAGCCACACTGATATGGACCTATCAGGTTGTTGACGAACTGCTTCAGGCCGCATTGCGTGCTTTTTGGCTTAGCTGCATGTGCTTGCTGGCATTCGTCATCGATTCAGTGGTTTCGTTGTGGTGGACGAGTAAAACCCAGCACATCAGAAGCGGCATCTCTGATGGCGTTTTGGCAGTGTTTCCAGTGGTCTTCGATGCTTGATGCTGGCGGCATTGAACCTATTAAGAGATTCAGAGACACTCGATCGGTAAAGGACTTGGCGATCTCTTGCGATAGTAGCCGTCTGACGTCGAATTTTCTCACAGCATTAGTTTGTCTTGGCCTAGTTTGGGATATCCGCAACCGTACCTTGGCTACAACAAGGTAATGGTCCGAGTCGATGTTGGCTCCTCGGAACGTACTGACATCCATAATACTGGAGGAGTGTCTTGCGTCGATCGCAATGTGATCAATCTGGTTGACTGTTGATTGATCAGGAGTTCTCCAAGTCCCCTTGTGTATGTCGAGATGTGGGAACCGCGTGCTAGCCACGACAATGTTTTGCCCCGCCGCAAAGTCGATTAGCCTGAATCCGTTATCGGAGGTGGTGTTGTGCAGGCTATATTTTCCGATTGTTCCACCAAAGATACCTTCTCTTCCTAGCTTTGCATTAAGATCACCGAGGACAATTTTAATGTCATAGCTAGGGCATTGCTCGTAGGTCTTGTTGAGGAGCTCGTAGAAGGCATCCTTGGTGTCGTCATCTTTCTCCTCTGTGGGGGCATGCGCGCATATGAGGCTTATGTTGGCGAATTTAGCCTTGATGCGGATTGCTACGAGGCGCGCGCTCACATGCCGGAAGCTGAGGACTTCTCGTCTTAGTCTGCCTCCGACAACAAATCCGCATCCAAATAAGCGCTGCTTTTGCCGTCGATTGCAATTGCCGTAGTAGATGTCGCAGTTTTTCATCTTCTTTTTGTCTGGCCCATCCCATCGCATTTCTTGGATGGCGGTTATGTCTGCTTTGCAGCAGTCTAGGGCCTCCGCTAGTTGCTCGGCTGCACGTGGTCTATTAAGGGATCTAACATTCCACGTGCATATCCGAAGCTCATTGTCCTTAAATCGTTTGCGTGGGTTGTCAACAGTAGATCCGTCCATATCCGAGGCTTGTTGATGCTTCGTAACTTAATCTTTTTTAAATGGCCGGGCAGTTACCCCGGCGGCACAGCCCCCAACCTGGAGGACCAGTTTCACTTTGAGTGCCCCTAGGACGAGGGGTCGGTTACACCGAAGCCAGTAACCCGTTCCGGGATTTGAGCGCTGCCGTTGGCCCTTATAGGGCTCGTCCGCCACCATCTCTTTTCCAAGACCCTGACTAAGTCCTGGAAATCCTTTCCGGCCTGAGCTCCAAATATGTCGGAGTAGCCCGGATATGGTCTTGTTTTGTTTTTCCGACACTAACCCTGGTTAATGGCGCAGGAATCTCGCCATTTGCCCCCTTCACTTCGCAACCTCTAGCGAGATTCCCAGATGGCGCCACGGGGAGGCGTGAAGTAGGACTTATTAGCAGAACTGCAAGATGTTCGGCTGCAGAGGCTCATTCTCGTCATTTAAGGAACCAGCACCTGTCGGAAGATGCTGCTTCTACGAGGCCTTATACTAATCGTTGCCATCCATTATCTGTATTTATATTATGTAATTCCTTGTTTGTGATTTTTGGAGACCAATTTTGTCCAAAATTAGTAGGTTGCTGGCTTCTTCGGGTTTGTCTGGTGTTTCCAGAACCGAGTTCCATTGGTTCTACTGAGTTTTTGGAAATTGCTGGATATGCTGTTGAGGAGTTGATGGTTGTTGCTGGAACTGTTGTCGCAGTGGGAGTTGCGGCTGGAACGTCGACTGTTGCATTGGGGAATGTTGCTGGAAAGTTTGTCGATGTTGTCTAAGATTTTGGCTGGAATGTGGTTGTGATTGATTCGTTGAATGTGAGTTGGAAAGTTGTGGCTGTTGTCTTTGTTGTAGGTGAAATTGTTCTGGTGGCTTCTTGTGAGTCGTTCTTTCAGAAGACCAATTTGATTTAGAGTAGAATATATTTTGCTCTTTTATGCATAGAGCAAATGCTTCGGGCAATGTGGTTGGTTTCATTGCACGAATAGTTGAACCCAAGGGTTCACATAATCCGATCAAGAATGTTTTCAAGCACATTTCTTCGTAGAGGTTTTTGCCTTTATAACATTTAAGTCTGTCTCATGAACTTGTACATGATTGCTAATTGTAGCGAAAATTTCAATCGTTTTACTGTACAATTGCTCGACAGTACCTTGGCCTTGCCTTAGACCGTGAAGAGAAGTCTCATTCCACTTATCTGAATAATGTAGTACGAGGTTGGATCTTATTGAAGTCCAAATGAGTGGTGTACCGTACATATTTAATATTTCATTGGCTGGTCCAAAGATTTTATTTCGGATTGCTCGCAGCAATATTTTGCCTTGAGTTGTGCCATCTAATGTCGGGATAAGACTCAATATCTCTTCTGACATACATTGTGTATAAATTCGAAAAGGAGCCGAGGATTACCATCAAATTTTGGTAAATCCTTAATAGCATCTGGCACTCTTAATGTCTGAAATACGTGTATTTGAGCAGTTTGCTGTGGGACTGGAGGGTGTTTCCTTTCATTTATTTCATTATAATGGTTTGTACATTAACATTAAACATCTTTTTTAGTACTGAGTGCAAAACATTAAAACTAAACTAACAAAAATAAAAATAAAAAATAAACTTAACCTATGCAAAAGGAGTAAGAGTGAAGGTTTGTAGAAACAGAGGAAGTGGGCAGGGCTATTATGGGCGAGTTGAGGAGGAAAAGTGTCGAAAAATTGCACTTTTAAAATTCGAGCTACTAGATATGGCTTTGACATGCATAGGTAATGAATTCTAAAGTCTAACAGTGTAAATGAAAAATAAACGAGTAAATCCCTAGCATGCACTGACACATGGTCATGTCTACGGATGCGGTGAATGTAACGAACAGCATCATTGAAAGCGACTTGCAGCTTATGTTGTGATAATGAGTCAAGATAACTGTAAACAACCTCAGCGTATGAAGTAATTGGTAATACGAGTGTTAATACTAGCTTTTTTCGTAGTTCCAAGGGAGTGTAGTAAGCACTGTGCCACAGTTTCCGAAGGCACGCATATATACGACCAATCACTAAGTTAGTGTGGTTATAGCCACTGAGAGAGCGATTAATAACATAGCCAAGACTGGTTACAGTTTCAACAACTTCAATTTTGTTATTATTTAGATAAATATCTGGTAAAATATTTAAGTTAAACCTTTTCTTGGAAAAAGGGATTATTTGAGTTTTAATCGGATTCAAGAGTAATCCATTTGATACTGACCAATTATAAATATTTTTGAACTCCTCATTTAAAACAAAAACAAGCTCTGCTAACTCCTTAAAGTTTTTAGCTAAAAGAAGTTGTACGTCGTCTGCATAGAGATGTACTGAAGCATATTTGCACACAGATGGGAGGTCATTTATAAACATGATAAATAATATAGGGCCCAAAATTGAACCCTGAGGAACGCCTTGCACAATTTCTTTAAGAGATGAGCAATGTTCACCGCAACTAACCCTTTGCGATCAACCAGAAAGAAAACTACAAACTAGCTTACACGCCCTTTCGCTAAACCCAAAATAATTTCTCAGTTTCCAACATAGGATTGAATGATTAACTTTATCAAAGGCCTTTGAGAAGTCTAGCAGGCAGAGGAGCGAAACAAACAAAATCCTGACTTATTTCCTCCAGCAAGTTCACCATCGCTGTGGAACTGCTGTGGTTAGCTCTAAAGCCGGATTGCCGGGGGCTCAGCAGTTTGTGTAATGATAAATGCTTTGTTATCTGCACTGATATTATCTTCTCGAAGACATTTGATAAGCACGGTAGCATACTAACAGGTCTACAATCGGCAGGGGATAATGAGTTAGTTTTCTTAGCTATTGGCAAGACTCTTGCAACTTTCCAGCATTGTGGAAAGGTTGAGGTAGTAATGCACCAGTTAATGACATGCGTGAGATGGGAGACAATATTTGGCAATATAAGTTTAATGAAGCGCATAAGTATTCCATCCTCACTCTTAGAGTCAGACTTGACCGCTGCCACGCAGTTAAAAATTTCGTCCTTAGTTGCTACTACAAAATCATCCAACCTTGGCACAGTAAAGTTTTCATTTTGACTAAAATTAAAGTTGCAATGACTGGGCCCTTCACCAAGAAAGAAATAGTTTAAATCATCGAGAGCATTTGGATTCACTGGTAGCTTTAGTGGCACCGATTTGACGAATATTGCTCCAAAGTTTCTTAGGCGGAAGGGAAGTGTTCAATTTGGAAGCGTAATAGTTTTTTTTTTTTTGGAAATTCGCACTATAGAAGTCAAGTTGTTACGTGCCGTCTTGTACTCAGACCAGGCAGAAGTAGATGGTCTATGCTTCCATTTTCTATACAGCTTGTTTCGGGTTTTTATAGAGCGAACTACTTCAGGAGTATACCACGGACACATTTTATTTATAATTCTGACCGTTTTCGTTGGTACACAGTGATCAAACAATTGAGTCAGAATTGTTTGCAGCACAGACTTTTTCATTTGGGTCAGCGCTTAGACGGCATTGCTCCCGGCTTCCAAGGGGCAGAACGGGTAGCAGTCTGGAGAGCAAGTAGGTCAATTGAGCTAAAATCTTTATAGATAAATGTATCAGGCTCAGCATTTTTCACCAAGTTCACATCATAAGTACAGAAAAGTAGAACATGATCACAAATATCAAACGATAATTGATCAAACTGCAGGACAAGAGATAAATAAAAAGATCGAGTAGGCTGGGTAACCTATTTTCAGCGAAACGGGTAGCGTATGTAGTGTTGACAATTTTCATTCCTACAGACGAAACTAAATCTTTCATTTGAAAACAAACTGAGTCTTCTTTTAATAAGTTAGCGTTAAAATCGCCACAGATTATAGTGTGATCGTAGTGTGCACAGTATTCGGAAACAACAGAGAACAAAGGAACTGAGGAGAAATTTCTCTTTTTCTTGTAAAAACAAGCAACTAAACATTTGGTATTGCAATCATGTAATTCAACAAGTATATTCAATACCATCATCACTAGACTTATTGATCATATCGCATTTAATGTTGGACTTACAATGTATTGCAACTCCGCCTCCGGTGGTATCAGTTACTCTCTCATTTCTAAAGATCTCATAACCTGGTATTTTGTACGAGAAGTCAGAAATTTTTTGATTGAACCAGGTTTCACTTACACAATTAACATCAATGCAGGAACTAGAAAACAAATATTTTAGATAATCCAATTTTTCGTCATTTAGACTACGTGCATTTAAATAGCATACTTTTAACCCCTTATGAGACTTAGCAAGAACATTTAACATAGTGTACGTTGGCCTTTCATTCACAATGTATTGCTCACCTAAAGCAGATGCAGCCATTAAAAACAAATAAAAAAGTGCAATTCAAAACAACAAGCAACGGGCAAAGATTTGAGTAGGTAAAAAGAAGAGACGAAGGATAGAAATAGAAAATATTAAGTAGAGATAGAAATAGAAAATATTGAGTAGTCTTACTTAAATTATAAATGATAAAAGTACGAATTTCATAGTTGTGTCGCCGCAGCAGTAAGTAAATCATCGGTGCATTCGATTGGAAGGCTTTTCCCATCCGCTGTCTTCTTGACATAGACACACCCATATCTCGTGTACACGGCAAACAATTGTTTTTTCCGCTTGAGCGCAAGTGCACTGCTCAAGAGAAATCTGGTTTGTCGTGGTAGACTCTCATTGAGATAACAGTTGTTCTCCGAATCGATGCCAATATCGTGTAGACGAAGTTCAGTTGCATTTTGTTTGCGGTAGTTAGCTGCTGACGTCAGAACGGCGTTTCGCTCGTGAGAGTTGGCGAATTTCAAAATAATCAATGACGATGAGATGTTGTTTTTGTTGTTGCGCTTTGTGATGGGTCGGAATATGTTTTGTAAAAGCGGCGACTTACAGTCAATAGTATGACAGAGTCGGTTAAATAGACTTTTTAAGTTTTCGTTGGGTTGTGCAGGTATTCCAAAGAGAACTGCGTCACAAGCAGCTTCCTTTTTCTCGAGAGCTCTACATCGCTGTTGAAGAGTAGAAATTTCGATTTTATGCATTTGATTAGCTGTGTTGGTTTTTTCTTCTAGCAAATCTATGCGTTGAACAATGCTGAAAATTTTCGTGTTAAGCTCGTCAAACCTTTGACTCCAGGTAGTTTTGATGTCTTCAGTAAATAAATTGCGATCACGAAAATCAGTTTAACAAAGACTGATTGGACTTTTACAAGAATTAAAAATCAAGAAAATGTTTAAGATCACTTAATTCAAAGTCTTTATACAAAATAAAGTTTATTTGAGGTGTTCACACTATTTTAGATTACTTTTACTGGACGGAAAGAAAAATACGACTATCTGAACTTAGAACACATCAGCACCTGGTGTTGTTCTTGATTTAAAGACATTTTTATTCCTACTCAAGTATTACCAAAATCACTTAATGTACTGTATTCGTTTCCTATTCTTAAATTATGAAGTGAGTTGCTAAGGCTGTCTAGATTATTATCTGAGTTTCTTATTGTAAGATTACTTAATGTAGTATTTTCCTGTTCTAATTTATTTAATTTATTACTGTTATATTTTAGATGATTGACTGAATTGTCACTCAATTGTTCTTTTTCAATTGTATTATGATCTAATTCTTCGTCTGAACTTTCACAGATAGTAGGGAACTCTCCTTGGTCTAGCCTCTGAATTATTATTATCGGGCATGGAATTTGGATAGGGGTATACGTATATAGTTACTCTGACTTACATGCAAGTAGCTGAGGTGAGCGTTGTCTTCATGTTCTTGAAGTTTTCCCTGTTGACTGGCCCTGAGCCAATGTATTAAAGCACGCCAATATTTGTTTCACTATACCAGAGTACTGGATTCACTTAATTTTTCGGTAAGCAGCCGAAAAGGTTTTTGTTTTTTTGATTTTTATTTTTTTTGTTTCGATAAAGCGTCAAGAACTTATTCGATTAAAACGAATCTTGTGTTCTATTTTCTTCATATACACAACTTTAGTTTGACTGAGTTCACTTATCAATAAACCATTAGTAAACTATAGACCTGATCGTTTTTAAGTATACAAGAAAATTTACTCCGTACACGACTGCGCCAGTTAAAGGTTCGACCGAGAGGTTGGTGAGAAAAAACACAACTGTTTTTTGGACAGCCTTACACCGTATTCCACTTTATTCACAAGACTTCAAAAATTATTGTTTTTACAATGGTTTTTATACTTAATTTATGCTTACTCTACAATAATTGGGAATAAGTTCTGTGGGAAAATGCATTTATTAATTCGAAGCGAAAAAGTGTAACTGGATATTTGTTTTATGCTTATTTTACAATAATCGGAACAAATTCTGTGGGAAGGTGCATTTATTAATTCAAGGTGAACAATGTGTTATTGGATAAGTTTGAATATGATAAGGAATTAATGTATAAGGTAAATGAAATGTGGATGTCGTCGTTATGGATATGTAACTCGCGTTTCTGTAACCTTTTTATGAACCTTCTTGCATAGTTTGTTATAATACTTTCTCAGTCATTTGTTGTCTGGATGCTTTGTGGATAAAATAGCTTAACGATATGTAGTCAATACAAGTCGAAGAAGAATCAGTAACACGAGTTGGATCATTAATAACACTTTTCACTCCATTTGACGCCATAAGAAACATATAATTCTTTGTAAAATTATCGGAATTATTCAAAATATTTATATTGATATCACTTAAAACAATCAAATTTGTATCTTTAGTTACCCTAAGTAAACCGTCTAGATCATGTAGAAAAATGTCTTTACTTACTTTTTGAAGTCTATAAAGACATAAGTTTTGCACTTGTAATCAATGGACAACTTCACAACATCGGCACTTGAAATATTAATTTTAAAAAATTGCGTGTACAACCACACCTCACGTTCACCGTCACACCTCCCGCCTGATACGACTCATTGCAATTTCCCAAAGGAAGCAAGTAGCCTGAAATATTATATAAACACAATTCATCATCATAAATCCAAATTTTGCTTAAAATGATTACAACAAGCAACTCTTCGAGCACATTGATATGAGCTAATAGTAATGAAAAATTTTTTCAACCACTTCGAATATTTTCGTGTAGACAAAAAGAAATGTTGGAGTTTAAAGGAACATCTGGATAAGTACATGCAGTGCTAGGTAAATGAGGGACAGTATAAATAGAATTCATAATTTCTCAAGATCAGCAGCACAAGTAATACTTATAGAATTGTCACCCTCATTCTTACGCATACATACTAGTTCCTAGTCCAGACATATTTTTTTATTTCATTGAGATCTTCTTTAATGTTGCAGCTTTCAGGAGTTGACGAGTCTTATAAGTTAAGCCGTCATTGATGTACATCTTCTGTGATTTCGCTTCTGTGCTGATTAGAGCTTTTGTTAGCGGTTTTTTCTTCTCTTTTTTTTGCACTCATTACTTTCTCTTTGCAATGACGAGTTGTAAGCCGTACACGAAAAATATTTATGAAGCTTTGTTGATCATTGTTTAATGATGACGTTTTATAATTTTCTTTGTATAGCAATAATCGATGTCTTTCTCAGTAACATTTACGTATAATCCATCACAAAAAATTTTTAACGCCAGATCGATAGTGGATGTTACGTTACTTTACGAGCGGGAACGTTATAAATTTTAACAATGTTGGCTCTCATTTGCTGTTCTCAGTAGTTTACTTTGTCTTCAAGTAAATAAATTTTTCTCATGCACTCTTTGTTTTTTGTTTGTAGTTCTTCAATCTGTATTCTTTGAATTTCTTTCACTTGTAGAATTTCGGAATATATCATTTGTAGCGTAACATTAGCTGCTTGCTGAGATGAACTTTGTTGTAGTGTCGGATTGGATGATTGGATAAGAGTTTTTTTGTGAAGTTGTTTATTTGTTTCACTGAAAACACAGGCTTGGGCCTCACCAGAAAGAGAATCGCGACGCTCATCTGTAACGCAATTAACACATCTTCAGGATTTGTTGTCTTTTTTCATATATTCCAAGTCTGCCGGCAAAATATTTATACAAACAGCGTGAAATAGTTTTTTACAGTCACAGCAGCCCACTTTTGATTCCGTGCGATCAACTTTGTTATTACGATGATTGCAAGACATTTTAGGAGGTTTATTAGTAAGTTGAAAAATAAAAAGGTTCTCGACGCGTGCGTACCCTACGCAGACGACGACAATACATAGGATCAAAGGATCTTTTATAATCTGCATTATGGTTTTCTATTGTCTCCTTCTCGGAACTTTCGTCTGCCCCCTCTTGTTGCTTTCATCTGCTCTCTTTTACTGGAGTGGATGTTACTTTTACGCCATCTAGAAGGACAGAATGTGACGTCAATACCAGTGCAGAGCAGAGCTGCATAAAGTCGCTCACCGCCTGTATTGGAAGTACCTTTGCACTTCACCCCAATTGCCAACAGTAGCAGCATCTTCAAAGTACTTAACCCAGATTGTGATACTTTGGCGTTAAACTTATCTAGAGACTGCGCGACGTCTCTGAAATGGATAGAATTATTTACTGTTTTTGTAGTCTGCCATCACTGCCATCTTCATTGATTTTTGGCTATATTGTGTCCACCGTTGTAACTGTCTCTTTGAGTTTTGTTTTTAGAAACGCCCGCCAAGTTCTAACCAAGTTTTTCGTTTAACTAAAATCATTTTATGAAAACCGTTAATGTTTTGTTTTATTCTTATTTATGGATATATGTATTTGGAATACCAAATCCCAGTTCAGACACCATTTCTTGTGGATTCTACCATAAAACAAAAACGCTGAATTACTACAATATTAAAAGA
Source organism: Volucella inflata (assembly GCA_928272305.1). Taxonomy (NCBI): domain Eukaryota; kingdom Metazoa; phylum Arthropoda; class Insecta; order Diptera; family Syrphidae; genus Volucella; species Volucella inflata. The sequence continues at coordinate 87,460,036 of OV743716.1, read as the reverse complement.
GAAAAACAAACTTTTATTGACAAAAGAAAAATTAATAGTAAAAAAAACGAACAAAAAATGATTTACTCCACTGACTTTGCACGAACGATAATCTTGACTTTTCTGACTGACTTCACCCTTTTTTTTTGGCTTTCCAACAATATTTCTTCTTTTTCTTTTTGTCCTTCCTTTTCTTCTCTTTTTTTTTCTACAGTTTGAATCTTATATTAAATTGTTTTTCAAACTCAAAATTTCTTTTAATTTACTTAAATTTCTACACATATTGGTTCATCAAATTCGTGAGCCAGATTTGACATCCCCGTTTTGATCAGATACGTCAAACCGAATTGTCTGGGACTGTATATGTTTAATTTAAGGTTTGCAATTTTCCAATACGGATCGTTTAACAATTGCTGAATGTTTTAAAATTATTAAAACTTAAGAAATAATGATTCTGTAGTAGGTACGTTTGGCGCATTACGAGCAGATTATGGTCCGAAATTATCGTCCACCTGAGCGTATTATAGGCAGAACTGTAAAAAAAAACTCGAAGAGACTGGCACTGGTTCATATGTCTTAAAGCCTATCCATTATTAAAGTTCACGCTTTACAGAAAATATGGCTGCCATTAGTGGAAATGTTGAAGAAGATCCAAATCTATCGATTTCATAGCCCAAATGCTGGCTTTTCTTACGACACATGGCGTATTTTGCATTTGGACTTATTAAGTTTAAATGACTCAAGAATGCATAGAACAAACACTGATTGTGTGCCTGAACATCATTATTTGGATAACCAATTTTGATAAAACATTTTCTTCAGCGTTGAGGCTCATTTTTTACTCGGTGGATGTTAACAAGCAAAAGGTGTCAGAAGCCATGAAGAAGGGGATACCCCGAGCCAGCTGCAAAGGAAAAAAAATTATATCCAAGTTCTAAAGAGCACAAAAATAAAAATACCTGCCTAGGAGTCTCGTGTTTGTATCTCCCCTTAGGAAGCGATTTGAAAAATAACTTGATGCTTCGCTGGAGTTCCGTATAAAGGAATCATGGTCCGACCCTGAAAATCTTGCGTCAAAACATCGAATCCACAACTGATCATCGCAAATCTGGAAAAGTGTACAGTTTATTTAAATTTAAAACAAACAAAAAACACTGTGGCGCTGGCAGCCCGGTATGAGCCATGGCCTAGCTTCTTGACACTCATTTGTGTTGCTCATGTTGTCATTTTTGTCACATCTGAGCGGGGCCTACAGTTTATCGCCGAGTCCGAACGGCACTCTTTAGAAGCTTTTTCGTAGGCAATTTCACTTTCGGGAGTTTGCCATTGCCCACCGCAAGGGGATGGCGATTTGAAAAATTGTTGGTGACCCAGCCAGGAATCGAACCCAGACTTTCTGCGTGATGGTCCAATGAGCTAACTATCGCGCCATCGCCATCGCGATTTACTTATTTAAAATAATTGCTTATAATCATGGCATTTATACTGCGAAATCTTTTTCTGTAGTTTCCATCAGCAAAAAATCGTAAACATGCAGATAACTTCTGGTTCGGCGATACTGCATACGATTTTGATACCGGGTGTAAATGTTTGCCCAAGACTTCTAAAACGTAATTAAAAGCTGCCTTATTCAAACGAAAATTCTTAATGGAACTATCAAAAAATAAATTTTTCAAAAGTTTTATGTATGTACTCTGCGTATGAAAGCTGCATGATGTCTTCTGTGAACCCTCTTAAATTTGCTCGGAATGTTCTTTTATTTGAAGACTCTTCATATTCTTCAAAAAAACCAGGCAATGCTATCCATTTTCTCCTTCTTTTTTTAATTTCAAATATAATTACTCACTCCGAATTCTTAGCAACTGACTTTGAAAGATAGATTTTGTGGTCGGTAAAACAGAGTTTCCGGCGGATTGAATGATTCGGATTGTAGTGAACGCGGATTGAAGTGAAGTGAATCTCAGATCCGCCGGATTAAATGATAGGGATGTGTATATTTCATTTATAATTTCAAAATCCAAAAAGTATATTGAAACAGAAATTTGATTGAAATCTAAATCAAAAATGTCTTTTATTTTCGGAAAAGCAAATTGGATGACCCTGTATGTGTCTATAAAAACAAAAAAAGTAGATGCAATATCGTAGCCATGTCATTAACGCTACTCAAGTGCTCTTTCTCGTTAACGTCAAAGGAGGATTTGTCATGTTCTTTTTATGCGAACCGTTCTGAAGTCTGAAGTCAATTCCCTTTTTCCTTCAATGGTGTTGTGGTTTCTCTTATTTACTCGTAACTTGGATTTGGGTTTGACGGGGGTCAATTGCAATAATCTAATTCATTTTAAAGTAACTACATATTTTCCTTTTTATCATTTACTTTAAGCATTCTATCACTACTACTGAAACACTTCTTAATTTAAAAACAGTTTTCACTTTAACGTCGCACAGTGGCTGGAATGGAACTTTCTGACCACAAGAAAAAAACATAACATTTTACTTTAAAAATATTAAAAAGTCAACGTAAAACACGTGTTTCAAAGTAATTTTCTTTATTACTTAATTTCTTTTATACGGGCCAAAAATTTAAAGAAAAAAAAATCAGATTTCTTAGAAACCTTCGTCAAATTCCTTCGTAGTATCCAAGCAAAAACTTATCATTTCTGGAGATTTTTGTGCTTTGAGATCTTTTTCGGTTCTGGCATTACCTTAACGAAGAAATGTATGAGTCAGAAGAGCCTGGAAGCATTATGAAAAGATTGTTATTCTGATACGAGTATATCCTTGCACATATTTTAATATCTATATTTCTTGTAGTCTTTGTTTTTGGGTTACTAAGCTTCTTATGAAAATTCTCCAAGTGGTAACGACTGATAAGGACTGAAACGAATAAAATTTGGAAACTTCAAAGTAAAAAAAAAAAAAATATTTTCATAAGTCATGTAATTTTCGTCATCCAAAACCAAGCACGCTTTCTTGTTGCCGATCAACTCGTACAGCTTTCGGGCTCGTGTTTTTATGATTTTTTTTTTGCTTTTCAGTAACTTTTGGTATTTTTTGTTTTTTTCGTGTTTTTAGGCCGTTACGTTTTTTAGATCTTTTTAGCATTGTTTGATTGGTATTACATTTCCGAGCAACATCTCTGGATGACATAGTCCGACGACGGTACCCACTATTTTCCTGTCCAAATTTGTATCATGTGCTCCACTTTTAGCTCCACTTTTCTGTTTTCGCTTAACTGTCAACGTCTCCAAATATTGTTTAATAACAGAATCCACTGTATTGCGTGCTATGTTTAAATTTTTTGCGATGAAGTGGTTTGGACGCGAAGTTTTTTCGAGCCATTTGTCGATGATCTTTTTACGGCGTTCCTCTTGACTCGTATTTTATAAATATTTTAAACCGAACCGAATTAAAATCCATAACAAACTGAAATTAGAGAGTATCCATGCTAATTTGGGTACAAAATGGGATTGCAATTTTTACGCATTGGAAGTATAGCCCGTATTAAAATTTACAGATTTTATTCGTTTCAGTCCTTACTCGATTACATTTTGCCTATGAGACAAAATAGAATAGGTGTGAGTTGTCTTTCCGGATATTCCTGCTTTAATTTGCACATGGACATAATCGCGTTGCCTTTGTATCTTCATTCGGGACTTTTCCGTCAATAATAGTAAAAAAGAACAAAGAAAAAGGGTCGACAAAAATGAAATGGTGATGGACAAGGGTTACTCAAATGTTTACCATTTGAATATTTAACCCTCAGTGGAACAACTGAAGCCGTCTTGCAGTATGATCCATCATATCTTGAGCGTTTTGCTAGCTGAAATTTCCCTAATTTCTTTATGTCCTAAAACTGTATCTTTGACTCGCAGTGGACTTACCGTTGAGATTACTTTGATTACATCAGCGTTCAACTATTCAAGATAATTGTTATACCTTACTGCTAAGGCAAAGAAAGATCTTCAGTTCATTTTTTTTAAAGTGCTCTGAAAATTTATAAACACAATCCCAAATTTTAATTTATTTTGTAATAAACATTATAATTGGTTTTGTTCCAATGTTTTGCAAAACGATAACAACCCTTTGCCTAGTTTTTACACTCAAACCTAAAATATATAAAAAATATCAATTTTTAGGCAACCTTTAAAATGACTCAATTTTGACTGGCTTACAAGCAAAACTATTGATACAAATAAAATAATTTTTCCGATTACCAGAAATCGTTAACGAAAATTTTCTGTTCTGATATTCGTTTACAGTACCCTGTAAAAGGTAATAAATATGTTCACCATAGCCACCGAATTTTAATTTAAATTTTAATTTTCCGTTCTCAATTCGTAAATGTTCGTATTTCGTTTCGCTTCAGGTGGGTACTAAGATTTAGTGGTTACACCAATATTTTAAGAACCTTGCAACTTGCAAATTGATTAATACATTATACAATTACATTATGTAAGGAATCCTATACTTCAATTTATTTACTGATATTTCTATTGGATTGAATTAATTAAAAGATAACACTATATGCTTATAACCTTTTTTCTAGGTAATTGACGTAACCTCCGAGAGGCATATCTACCAAATCCGTCTTACTAAAGGATTAGTGTCTCAGGTCCAATTTCAGAAATGTAACGCTGCAGAAATTGCTTGGATAGATGCTAGAATAGGAATTCGAAATAAACAAATCAGAAATCATTCAACGACTAGTTATACGGAGGATATTACAAATCACAAAAAGGGATTTTTGAATCTGTGGCCATTTGATGAAGATGAGATACCAATTCACAAAACTATTTTTATTAATGAACTTAGATTATCGGATTTTAAGCAGTTTCTCATGCGAAACAATATAAACTCAGAATTCTCCGGCGGAGTTCCTTGGTGCAACAATAGCTCCCTAGCGCTAAAAAGAATTGACAGTGGAAAAATAACTTTAGAAGGGTGCTTATCTGATGAGTACTATAAAGTTAGGAAATCTCTGTATGAACAATATGCTATTGTATAAAAAAAATTGTTTTCACAGTATCAATTTTATTAGCAATTATTGCATTTGAAGCGTATTATGCACTATATGCAATTGATTGTAAGAAAAAAATACAAACATGAAGTTTAAATAAACATATAACTTAATTTAAGCAATTATTGACTTTTTAATTACAGTTTTTTTTTTAAGAAATAAATTTTAATACCATTGACACAAACTGGATGCAAAGAGTAAGGGGGTCTTAAAATACATTTATAAGTTTTAAGAGTTTCTTGTATTTTATATATATTATTTTAACTTTTACAATTTATATATGTTGTTTTAACTATATATCAGCATTTTATTTGCGTAATCATTTACTAAATGAAGTAAAATAAATACATAATACAGTTTGAAACTTTTTTATATGTAATTTGTAGCGTTTATACTGCGAAATCTTTTTCTGTGGCGATACTGCATACGATTTTGATACCGGGTGTAAATGTTTGCTCAAGACTTCTAAAACGTAATTAAAAGCTGCCTTATTCAAACGAAAATTCTTAATGGAACTAACAAAAAATAAATTTTTTAAAAGATATTCTAGTAAAGTATGTATGTATGTACTCTGCGTATGAAAGCTGCATGATGTCTTCTGTGAACCCTCTTAAATTTGCTCGGAATGTTCTTTTATTTGAAGACTCTTCATATTCTTCAAAATGCTATCCATTTTCTCCTTCTTTTTTTAATTTCAAATATAATTACTCACTCCGAATTCATAGCAACTGACTTTGAAAGATAGATTTTGTGGTCGGTAAAACAGAGTTTCCGGCGGATTGAATGATTCGGATTGTAGTGAACGCGGATTGAAGTGAAGTGAATCTCAGATCCGCCGGATTGAATGATAGGGATGTGTATATTTCATTTATAATTTCAAAATCCAAAAAGTATATTGAAACGGAAATTTGATTGAAATCTAAATCAAAAATGTCTTTTATTTTCGGAAAAGCAAATTGGATGACCCTGTATGTGTCTATAAAAAAAAAGAAAGTAGATGCAATATCGTAGCCATGTCATTAACACTACTCAAGTGCTCTTTTCCGTTAACGTCAAAGGAGTCATGTCATGTCATGTTCTTTTTATGCGAACCGTTCTGAAGTCGGATCATCAATTCCCTTTTTCCTTCAATGGTGTTGTGGTTTCTCTTATTTACTCGTAACTTGGATTTGGGTTTGACGGGGGTCAATTGCAATAATCTAATTCATTTTAAAGTAACTACATATTTTCCTTTTTATCCTTTACTTTAAGCATTCTATCACTACTACTGAAACACTTCTTAATTTAAAAACAGTTTTCACTTTAACGTCGCACAGTGGCTGGAATGGAACTTTCTGACCACAAGAAAAAAACATAACATTTTACTTTAAAAATATTAAAAAGTCAACGTAAAACACGTGTTTCAAAGTAATTTTCTTTATTACTTAATTTCTTTTATACGGGCCAAAAATTTAAAGAAAAAAAAATCAGATTTCTTAGAAACCTTCGTCAAATTCCTTCGTAGTATCCAAGCAAAAACTTATCATTTCTGGAGATTTTTGTGCTTTGAGATCTTTTTCGGTTCTGGCATTACCTTAACGAAGAAATGTATGAGTATGAGTTTTTAGACCGTTACGTTTTTTAGATCTTTTTAACATTGTTTGATTATCATTTGATTATCATTCAGAAGAGCCTGGAAGCATTATGAAAAGATTGTTATTCTGATACATCCTTGCACATATTTTAATATCTATATTTCTTGTAGTCTTTGTTTTTGGGTTACTAAGCTTCTTCTGAAAATTCTCCAAGTGGTAACGACTGAAACGAATAAAATTTGGAAACTTCAAAGTAAAAAAAAAAAAAATATTTTCATAATTCATGTAATTTTCGTCATCCAAAACCAAGCACGCTTTCTTGTTGCCGATCAACTCGTACAGCTTTCGGGCTCGTGTTTTTATGATTTTTTTTTTGCTTTTCAGTAACTTTTGGTATTTTTTGTTTTTTTCGTGTTTTTAGACCGTTATGTTTTTAGATCTTTTTAACATTGTTTGATTGGTATTACATTTCCGAGCAACATCTCTGGATGACATAGTCCGACGACGGTACCCACTATTTTCCTGTCCAAATTTGTATCATGTGCTCCACTTTTAGCTCCACTTTTCTGTTTTCGCTTAACTGTCAACGTCTCCAAATATTGTTTAATAACAGAATCCACTGTATTGCGTGTTATGTTTAAATTTTTTGCGATGAAGTGGTTTGGACGCGAAGTTTTTTCGAGCCATTTGTCGATGATCTTTTTACGGCGTTCCTCTTGACTCGTATTTTATAAATATTTTAAACCGAACCGAATTAAAATCCATAACAAACTGAAACTAGAGAGTATCCATGCTAATTTGGGTACAAAATGGGATTGCAATTTTTACGCATTGGAAGTATAGCCCGTATTAAAATTTACAGATTTTATTCGTTTCAGTCCTTACTCGATTACATTTTGCCTATGAGACAAAATAGAATAGGTGTGAGTTGTCTTTCCGGATATTCCTGCTTTAATTTGCACATGGACATAATCGCGTTGCCTTTGTATCTTCATTCGGGACTTTTCCGTCAATAATAGTAAAAAAGAACAAAGAAAAAGGGTCGACAAAAATGAAATGGTGATGGACAAGGGTTACTCAAATGTTTACCATTTGAATATTTAACCCTCAGTGGAACAACTGAAGCCGTCTTGCAGTATGATCCATCATATCTTGAGCGTTTTGCTAGCTGAAATTTCCCTAATTTCTTTATGTCCTAAAACTGTATCTTTGACTCGCAGTGGACTTACCGTTGAGATTACTTTGATTACATCAGCGTTCAACTATTCAAGATAATTGTTATACCTTACTGCTAAGGCAAAGAAAGATCTTCAGTTCATTTTTTTTAAAGTGCTCTGAAAATTTATAAACACAATCCCAAATTTTAATTTATTTTGTAATAAACATTATAATTGGTTTTGTTCCAATGTTTTGCAAAACGATAACAACCCTTTGCCTAGTTTTTACACTCAAACCTAAAATATATAAAAAATATCAATTTTTAGGCAACCTTTAAAATGACTCAATTTTGACTGGCTTACAAGCAAAACTATTGATACAAATAAAATAATTTTTCCGATTACCAGAAATCGTTAACGAAAATTTTCTGTTCTGATATTCGTTTACAGTACCCTGTAAAAGGTAATAAATATGTTCACCATAGCCACCGAATTTTAATTTAAATTTTAATTTTCCGTTCTCAATTCGTAAATGTTCGTATTTCGTTTCGCTTCAGGTGGGTACTAAGATTTAGTGGTTACACCAATATCTTAAGAACCTTGCAACTTGCAAATTGATTAATACATTATACAATTACATTATGTAAGGAATCCTATACTTCAATTTATTTACTGATATTTCTATTGGATTGAATTAATTAAAAGATAACACTATATGCTTATAACCTTTTTTCTAGGTAATTGACGTAACCTCCGAGAGGCATATCTACCAAATCCGTCTTACTAAAGGATTAGTGTCTCAGGTCCAATTTCAGAAATGTAACGCTGCAGAAATTGCTTGGATAGATGCTAGAATAGGAATTCGAAATAAACAAATCAGAAATCATTCAACGACTAGTTATACGGAGGATATTACAAATCACAAAAAGGGATTTTTGAATCTGTGGCCATTTGATGAAGATGAGATACCAATTCACAAAACTATTTTTATTAATGAACTTAGATTATCGGATTTTAAGCAGTTTCTCATGCGAAACAATATAAACTCAGAATTCTCCGGCGGAGTTCCTTGGTGCAACAATAGCTCCCTAGCGCTAAAAAGAATTGACAGTGGAAAAATAACTTTAGAAGGGTGCTTATCTGATGAGTACTATAAAGTTAGGAAATCTCTGTATGAACAATATGCTATTGTATAAAAAAAATTGTTTTCACAGTATCAATTTTATTAGCAATTATTGCATTTGAAGCGTATTATGCACTATATGCAATTGATTGTAAGAAAAAAATACAAACATGAAGTTTAAATAAACATATAACTTAATTTAAGCAATTATTGACTTTTTAATTACAGTTTTTTTTTAAGAAATAAATTTTAATACCATTGACACAAACTGGATGCAAAGAGTAAGGGGGTCTTAAAATACATTTATAAGTTTTAAGAGTTTCTTGTATTTTATATATATTATTTTAACTTTTACAATTTATATATGTTGTTTTAACTATATATCAGCATTTTATTTGCGTAATCATTTACTAAATGAAGTAAAATAAATACATAATACAGTTTGAAACTTTTTTATATGTAATTTGTAGCGTTTATACTGCGAAATCTTTTTCTGTGGCGATACTGCATACGATTTTGATACCGGGTGTAAATGTTTGCTCAAGACTTCTAAAACGTAATTAAAAGCTGCCTTATTCAAACGAAAATTCTTAATGGAACTAACAAAAAATAAATTTTTTAAAAGATATTCTAGTAAAGTATGTATGTATGTACTCTGCGTATGAAAGCTGCATGATGTCTTCTGTGAACCCTCTTAAATTTGCTCGGAATGTTCTTTTATTTGAAGACTCTTCATATTCTTCAAAATGCTATCCATTTTCTCCTTCTTTTTTTAATTTCAAATATAATTACTCACTCCGAATTCATAGCAACTGACTTTGAAAGATAGATTTTGTGGTCGGTAAAACAGAGTTTCCGGCGGATTGAATGATTCGGATTGTAGTGAACGCGGATTGAAGTGAAGTGAATCTCAGATCCGCCGGATTGAATGATAGGGATGTGTATATTTCATTTATAATTTCAAAATCCAAAAAGTATATTGAAACGGAAATTTGATTGAAATCTAAATCAAAAATGTCTTTTATTTTCGGAAAAGCAAATTGGATGACCCTGTATGTGTCTATAAAAAAAAAGAAAGTAGATGCAATATCGTAGCCATGTCATTAACACTACTCAAGTGCTCTTTTCCGTTAACGTCAAAGGAGTCATGTCATGTCATGTTCTTTTTATGCGAACCGTTCTGAAGTCGGATCATCAATTCCCTTTTTCCTTCAATGGTGTTGTGGTTTCTCTTATTTACTCGTAACTTGGATTTGGGTTTGACGGGGGTCAATTGCAATAATCTAATTCATTTTAAAGTAACTACATATTTTCCTTTTTATCCTTTACTTTAAGCATTCTATCACTACTACTGAAACACTTCTTAATTTAAAAACAGTTTTCACTTTAACGTCGCACAGTGGCTGGAATGGAACTTTCTGACCACAAGAAAAAAACATAACATTTTACTTTAAAAATATTAAAAAGTCAACGTAAAACACGTGTTTCAAAGTAATTTTCTTTATTACTTAATTTCTTTTATACGGGCCAAAAATTTAAAGAAAAAAAAATCAGATTTCTTAGAAACCTTCGTCAAATTCCTTCGTAGTATCCAAGCAAAAACTTATCATTTCTGGAGATTTTTGTGCTTTGAGATCTTTTTCGGTTCTGGCATTACCTTAACGAAGAAATGTATGAGTATGAGTTTTTAGACCGTTACGTTTTTTAGATCTTTTTAACATTGTTTGATTATCATTTGATTATCATTCAGAAGAGCCTGGAAGCATTATGAAAAGATTGTTATTCTGATACATCCTTGCACATATTTTAATATCTATATTTCTTGTAGTCTTTGTTTTTGGGTTACTAAGCTTCTTCTGAAAATTCTCCAAGTGGTAACGACTGAAACGAATAAAATTTGGAAACTTCAAAGTAAAAAAAAAAAAAATATTTTCATAATTCATGTAATTTTCGTCATCCAAAACCAAGCACGCTTTCTTGTTGCCGATCAACTCGTACAGCTTTCGGGCTCGTGTTTTTATGATTTTTTTTTTGCTTTTCAGTAACTTTTGGTATTTTTTGTTTTTTTCGTGTTTTTAGACCGTTATGTTTTTAGATCTTTTTAACATTGTTTGATTGGTATTACATTTCCGAGCAACATCTCTGGATGACATAGTCCGACGACGGTACCCACTATTTTCCTGTCCAAATTTGTATCATGTGCTCCACTTTTAGCTCCACTTTTCTGTTTTCGCTTAACTGTCAACGTCTCCAAATATTGTTTAATAACAGAATCCACTGTATTGCGTGTTATGTTTAAATTTTTTGCGATGAAGTGGTTTGGACGCGAAGTTTTTTCGAGCCATTTGTCGATGATCTTTTTACGGCGTTCCTCTTGACTCGTATTTTATAAATATTTTAAACCGAACCGAATTAAAATCCATAACAAACTGAAACTAGAGAGTATCCATGCTAATTTGGGTACAAAATGGGATTGCAATTTTTACGCATTGGAAGTATAGCCCGTATTAAAATTTACAGATTTTATTCGTTTCAGTCCTTACTCGATTACATTTTGCCTATGAGACAAAATAGAATAGGTGTGAGTTGTCTTTCCGGATATTCCTGCTTTAATTTGCACATGGACATAATCGCGTTGCCTTTGTATCTTCATTCGGGACTTTTCCGTCAATAATAGTAAAAAAGAACAAAGAAAAAGGGTCGACAAAAATGAAATGGTGATGGACAAGGGTTACTCAAATGTTTACCATTTGAATATTTAACCCTCAGTGGAACAACTGAAGCCGTCTTGCAGTATGATCCATCATATCTTGAGCGTTTTGCTAGCTGAAATTTCCCTAATTTCTTTATGTCCTAAAACTGTATCTTTGACTCGCAGTGGACTTACCGTTGAGATTACTTTGATTACATCAGCGTTCAACTATTCAAGATAATTGTTATACCTTACTGCTAAGGCAAAGAAAGATCTTCAGTTCATTTTTTTTAAAGTGCTCTGAAAATTTATAAACACAATCCCAAATTTTAATTTATTTTGTAATAAACATTATAATTGGTTTTGTTCCAATGTTTTGCAAAACGATAACAACCCTTTGCCTAGTTTTTACACTCAAACCTAAAATATATAAAAAATATCAATTTTTAGGCAACCTTTAAAATGACTCAATTTTGACTGGCTTACAAGCAAAACTATTGATACAAATAAAATAATTTTTCCGATTACCAGAAATCGTTAACGAAAATTTTCTGTTCTGATATTCGTTTACAGTACCCTGTAAAAGGTAATAAATATGTTCACCATAGCCACCGAATTTTAATTTAAATTTTAATTTTCCGTTCTCAATTCGTAAATGTTCGTATTTCGTTTCGCTTCAGGTGGGTACTAAGATTTAGTGGTTACACCAATATCTTAAGAACCTTGCAACTTGCAAATTGATTAATACATTATACAATTACATTATGTAAGGAATCCTATACTTCAATTTATTTACTGATATTTCTATTGGATTGAATTAATTAAAAGATAACACTATATGCTTATAACCTTTTTTCTAGGTAATTGACGTAACCTCCGAGAGGCATATCTACCAAATCCGTCTTACTAAAGGATTAGTGTCTCAGGTCCAATTTCAGAAATGTAACGCTGCAGAAATTGCTTGGATAGATGCTAGAATAGGAATTCGAAATAAACAAATCAGAAATCATTCAACGACTAGTTATACGGAGGATATTACAAATCACAAAAAGGGATTTTTGAATCTGTGGCCATTTGATGAAGATGAGATACCAATTCACAAAACTATTTTTATTAATGAACTTAGATTATCGGATTTTAAGCAGTTTCTCATGCGAAACAATATAAACTCAGAATTCTCCGGCGGAGTTCCTTGGTGCAACAATAGCTCCCTAGCGCTAAAAAGAATTGACAGTGGAAAAATAACTTTAGAAGGGTGCTTATCTGATGAGTACTATAAAGTTAGGAAATCTCTGTATGAACAATATGCTATTGTATAAAAAAAATTGTTTTCACAGTATCAATTTTATTAGCAATTATTGCATTTGAAGCGTATTATGCACTATATGCAATTGATTGTAAGAAAAAAATACAAACATGAAGTTTAAATAAACATATAACTTAATTTAAGCAATTATTGACTTTTTAATTACAGTTTTTTTTTTAAGAAATAAATTTTAATACCATTGACACAAACTGGATGCAAAGAGTAAGGGGGTCTTAAAATACATTTATAAGTTTTAAGAGTTTCTTGTATTTTATATATATTATTTTAACTTTTACAATTTATATATGTTGTTTTAACTATATATCAGCATTTTATTTGCGTAATCATTTACTAAATGAAGTAAAATAAATACATAATACAGTTTGAAACTTTTTTATATGTAATTTGTAGCGTTTATACTGCGAAATCTTTTTCTGTGGCGATACTGCATACGATTTTGATACCGGGTGTAAATGTTTGCTCAAGACTTCTAAAACGTAATTAAAAGCTGCCTTATTCAAACGAAAATTCTTAATGGAACTAACAAAAAATAAATTTTTTAAAAGATATTCTAGTAAAGTATGTATGTATGTACTCTGCGTATGAAAGCTGCATGATGTCTTCTGTGAACCCTCTTAAATTTGCTCGGAATGTTCTTTTATTTGAAGACTCTTCATATTCTTCAAAATGCTATCCATTTTCTCCTTCTTTTTTTAATTTCAAATATAATTACTCACTCCGAATTCATAGCAACTGACTTTGAAAGATAGATTTTGTGGTCGGTAAAACAGAGTTTCCGGCGGATTGAATGATTCGGATTGTAGTGAACGCGGATTGAAGTGAAGTGAATCTCAGATCCGCCGGATTGAATGATAGGGATGTGTATATTTCATTTATAATTTCAAAATCCAAAAAGTATATTGAAACGGAAATTTGATTGAAATCTAAATCAAAAATGTCTTTTATTTTCGGAAAAGCAAATTGGATGACCCTGTATGTGTCTATAAAAAAAAAGAAAGTAGATGCAATATCGTAGCCATGTCATTAACACTACTCAAGTGCTCTTTTCCGTTAACGTCAAAGGAGTCATGTCATGTCATGTTCTTTTTATGCGAACCGTTCTGAAGTCGGATCATCAATTCCCTTTTTCCTTCAATGGTGTTGTGGTTTCTCTTATTTACTCGTAACTTGGATTTGGGTTTGACGGGGGTCAATTGCAATAATCTAATTCATTTTAAAGTAACTACATATTTTCCTTTTTATCCTTTACTTTAAGCATTCTATCACTACTACTGAAACACTTCTTAATTTAAAAACAGTTTTCACTTTAACGTCGCACAGTGGCTGGAATGGAACTTTCTGACCACAAGAAAAAAACATAACATTTTACTTTAAAAATATTAAAAAGTCAACGTAAAACACGTGTTTCAAAGTAATTTTCTTTATTACTTAATTTCTTTTATACGGGCCAAAAATTTAAAGAAAAAAAAATCAGATTTCTTAGAAACCTTCGTCAAATTCCTTCGTAGTATCCAAGCAAAAACTTATCATTTCTGGAGATTTTTGTGCTTTGAGATCTTTTTCGGTTCTGGCATTACCTTAACGAAGAAATGTATGAGTATGAGTTTTTAGACCGTTACGTTTTTTAGATCTTTTTAACATTGTTTGATTATCATTTGATTATCATTCAGAAGAGCCTGGAAGCATTATGAAAAGATTGTTATTCTGATACATCCTTGCACATATTTTAATATCTATATTTCTTGTAGTCTTTGTTTTTGGGTTACTAAGCTTCTTCTGAAAATTCTCCAAGTGGTAACGACTGAAACGAATAAAATTTGGAAACTTCAAAGTAAAAAAAAAAAAAATATTTTCATAATTCATGTAATTTTCGTCATCCAAAACCAAGCACGCTTTCTTGTTGCCGATCAACTCGTACAGCTTTCGGGCTCGTGTTTTTATGATTTTTTTTTTGCTTTTCAGTAACTTTTGGTATTTTTTGTTTTTTTCGTGTTTTTAGACCGTTATGTTTTTAGATCTTTTTAACATTGTTTGATTGGTATTACATTTCCGAGCAACATCTCTGGATGACATAGTCCGACGACGGTACCCACTATTTTCCTGTCCAAATTTGTATCATGTGCTCCACTTTTAGCTCCACTTTTCTGTTTTCGCTTAACTGTCAACGTCTCCAAATATTGTTTAATAACAGAATCCACTGTATTGCGTGTTATGTTTAAATTTTTTGCGATGAAGTGGTTTGGACGCGAAGTTTTTTCGAGCCATTTGTCGATGATCTTTTTACGGCGTTCCTCTTGACTCGTATTTTATAAATATTTTAAACCGAACCGAATTAAAATCCATAACAAACTGAAACTAGAGAGTATCCATGCTAATTTGGGTACAAAATGGGATTGCAATTTTTACGCATTGGAAGTATAGCCCGTATTAAAATTTACAGATTTTATTCGTTTCAGTCCTTACTCGATTACATTTTGCCTATGAGACAAAATAGAATAGGTGTGAGTTGTCTTTCCGGATATTCCTGCTTTAATTTGCACATGGACATAATCGCGTTGCCTTTGTATCTTCATTCGGGACTTTTCCGTCAATAATAGTAAAAAAGAACAAAGAAAAAGGGTCGACAAAAATGAAATGGTGATGGACAAGGGTTACTCAAATGTTTACCATTTGAATATTTAACCCTCAGTGGAACAACTGAAGCCGTCTTGCAGTATGATCCATCATATCTTGAGCGTTTTGCTAGCTGAAATTTCCCTAATTTCTTTATGTCCTAAAACTGTATCTTTGACTCGCAGTGGACTTACCGTTGAGATTACTTTGATTACATCAGCGTTCATCTATTCAAGATAATTGTTATACCTTACTGCTAAGGCAAAGAAAGATCTTCAGTTCATTTTTTTTAAAGTGCTCTGAAAATTTATAAACACAATCCCAAATTTTCATTTATTTTGTAATAAACATTATTATTGGTTTTGTTCCAATGTTTTGCAAAACGATAACAACCCTTTGCCTAGTTTTTACACTCAAACCTAAAATAAAAAAAAAATATCAATTTATAGGCAACCTTTAAAATGACTTAATTTTGACTGGCTTACAAGCAAAACTGTTGATACAAATAAAATAATTTTTCCGATTACCAGAAATCGTAAACGAAAATTTTCTGTTCTGATATTCGTTTACAGTACCCTGTAAAAGGTAATAAATATGTTCACCATAGCAACCGAATTTCAATTTAAATTTTAATTTTCCGTTCTCAATTCGTAAATGTTCGTATTTCGTTTCGCTTCAGGTGGGTACTAAGATTTAGAGGTTACACCAATATCTTAAGAACCTTGCAACTTGTAAATTTATTAGTACATTATACAATTACATTATGTAAGGAGTCCTATACTTCAATTTATTTACTGATATTTCTATTGGATTGAATTAATTAAAAGATAACACTATATGCTTATAACCTTTTTTCTAGATAATTGACGTAACCTCCGAGAGGCATATCTACCAAATCCGTCTTACTGAAGGATTAGTGTCTCAGGTCCAATTTCAGAAATGTAACGCTGCAGAAATTGCTTGGATAGATGCTAGAATAGGAATTCGAAATAAACAAATGAGAAATCATTTAACGACTAGTTATACGGAGGATATTACAAATCACAAAAAGGGATTTTTGAATCTGTGGCCATTTGATGAAGATGAGATACCAATTCACAAAACTGTTTTTATTAATGAACTTAGATTATCGGATTTTAAGCAGTTTCTCATGCGAAACAACATAAACTCAGAATTCTCCGGCGGAGTTCTTTGGTGCAACAATAGCTCCCTAGCGCTAAAAAGAATTGACAGTGGAAAAATAACTTTAGAAGGGTGCTTATCTGATGAGTACTATAAAGTTAGGAAATCTCTGTATGAACAATATGCTATTGTATAAAAAAAATTGTTTTCACAGTATCAATTTTATTAGCAATTATTGCATTTGAAGCGTATTATGCACTATATGCAATTGATTGTAAGAAAAAAATACAAAGATGAACTTTAAATGAACATATAACTTAATTTTAGCAATTATTGACTTTTTAATTACAGTTTTTTTTTTAAGAAATAAATTTTAATACCATAGACACAAACTGGATGCAAAGAGTAAGGGGGTCTTAAAATACATTTATAAGTTTAAAGAGTTACTTGTATTTTATATATATTATTTTAACTTTTACAATTTATATATGTTGTTTTAACAATTATTAATACTATATACTCGTATCAGCATTTTATTTGCGTAATCATTTACTAAATGAAGTAAAATAAATACATAATACAGTTTGAAACTTTTTTATATGTAATTTGTAGCGTTTTACAATTATAGCTAATGAAAAAAGGCGAGTTTATTTGGCCTGTTTTATCGAAGGATTGGGGCTAAGAGAGAGATTACAATGTTGTTTACTTTCTAATATAGTTCGAACAATGAAACCTTATAAATTTCAAAAAATCGTTTTTTTTGCATTTTCTTAATCCTTATACTTATTATATATATACCATATACCATATTCAATAAAGTTTTTTTTTTCAAAATTCGAATTCTAACATACTAAAATTAGTTAAAGTGTGTGCGCAGTCCATGCTTGATGACGCAGCGGGTAAGAACTTTAAATACGTTTGTTAAACCTTATATACGCACAGCTTAATTAACTTTATATTGCTATAATAGTCTACTCCTTTAATTTCTTTAACTTTAATCCTTTACATATTATTCTTTAAATCCAATACATTTTGCTTAAATTATCCCAAATGTCATTTTTCTTTAAAGCCTTCCGGTTGTAATATAATAACTTTTTTCTTCTGATTTCAAATTTCGAAGTGTAAGGACCGTGTCCACTTTTAAATACTTCATTTTATTTGCTATCAGATTAAACCTTGTTTTATTTCAAACCCTATTGAACATTGTGGCGAAAAAGCTTGCTTTTACTCTCAAAAGCGTTTTTATCGAAACTACTTTTTTTTTCAAATGGCGGAAAGCTAATCTCCGAAACTACTCGGCCGATTTCGCAAAAAAAAATTAATTATAACATTTTTTTTAGCAGAGGATAGTGAAAAACGTGTTTTTTTGTAACTTTTTTTTTGTATTTTTGTCGAATTGTGGTGAATTGTTACGAAAAGGACCTTTCTTTCGAATATGTCGTTTTTTTTATTTCAGATTTACCAATCGCGAGCTTAAATATCCGCCATGGGACACTATTTTTTTGAGCCCTCGATTTTGGCGCATCCTGTATAATGGTTTAAAAATTAAATTAAAAAAAAGAAGTTATTTTTGTATTGTATAAGCTTCAAGTTTAAAAAAATCACAGGGCCTGAAAACAAAAAGGTGCGAGAGAAAGCAATCAAAGTTTTTTCTTAAACTACGTATGTTTAGATGCGTAACTGAAAAACCAGAGCAAGACAAAATATCTGATTGATTTATACAAAAACAATTCATATCAATTTAAATGAAAGCGAAAAGGTAATAGAAGAAATTAAAAAAATACTGTAACTATAAGTTAACCAAGTTTGGAAAAATCTTCAAAACAAGAAATTTTAATCACCCTGTCGCCTTCTCTTTTTCTTATAAGTACCTAAATTCCTGATCCAGACATACTTGCATTTATTACTGTTTTTCAGCTGATTGGCCTTCACTAGCAACGATCTTGTGTAGCTAGTGAGTGAATCATTTATGAAAATTCTCCCACCCGTGCCGTCATTGAAAACTGCAGAAGATAGTTTAATTTTCATCTCACGCATCTTGGTCATGATTAGCTCTTTCTTTTTTAGAGACGAAAAAAGTACACACACAATGCTTGTTTTCTCTGCGTTATCCGTTTTACGTTTAATTCCCTTAACAAAGCAGCTTTCGATGTCAGCATGACCAGTTTCCATTCCCATTCCATCCGCAAGAAGCTTTATTACTTTCTCTTTTGCATTTTCGATATTTACAGCTGGTATCCCAACTACGAGTATGTCCACTGCACGTTGCTTGTCTCTTTGCCCAACCGAATTTAGCTTTAGCTTCCACTCCAATTCTAAATGAAAAGTATTAATCCATATCAATTTCAATTTATTGGATAATACAAACTGTACAGATAAGACTTTGTCTTTTATAGTACTGAGATATGGGAATATTATAAAATCTAATAAAATGCTGATAAATTAATATTTTAATAATGAAACAATAAATCTTATGTTAAGCGTATTTATACTCGTAGTTACAATTAAAATAAAATAATAATAAAAATAAAAATAAAAGAAATAAAATAAAAAATTGGAAGGTAAAAGAGGAGGAACAGAAACATGAGAAAAAGGGAGTGAAAAAAGAATGAAAGAAAATAAGGAAAAAAGAAAAAATATGAATAGTGGGAAGAGAAACAGAGAAAAAAAATGTGTTTAGTGTAAGTAGTTGCTGTAGTCAGGAGAGGTGTTTTAATACGGAAGCTTTAAATTGTCTGGCTTTAATAATTTGTTTTGTTGATATTGGTAGAGCCTAGTGACATGAACGAAGAGGAGACGTGATGTGTTCAAATAATTATGGAATGGGGGGGATGAGGTTACATGTCCTAGAAGATTGCACGAATTGAAGCCTTGCGAACAAATACGGCGGGGGTTTGGTGTGGATTATTTTATGTAGGAAGATACAACATCTGGTATCAAGGAATTGTTAAAACGAACAATCAAGTACATTTTTGTGGTAGTGAGAGATGTGTTCACGTCGGCCAAGGCCATATACATACCTTATCATATCGTTGAAGGGAACAAGCAACTTATGGTGGGATTGAGAATCGAGTTTACTGTACACAACTATGGCATAGTCAATAATAGGTATAAGTAAAATGTTAATGTCGGAACTCTTGCTCCGGCGGTATGATCAGGGTGCATGTACCTTGATCTTGTAGTGGATATATAAGGTGCTTGTACCAATATATCAATGTATTTGCGAATGATATTTAGCTATTTTACCTCGGGTGGTGGAATAACCTTAATACGACTTCTTCTTCTTAGTGTTGAAAAATCAGTACTTTATACAGATTTATTGCTTACTTAGCATAACTTAAATTACGACTAACACTTACATATAAATTGCTTATTTAACAATAAATCAATTCTCATACATTTTTTCATTATTTGACAATATTTTAATATCGTACAGTTTTGTTTATTTAGCAAAAATTAAGTGCAACAACAAAAATTATGTAATTATTCACGACCATACGAATATGGCTCGAATTTCGTCCAAACAACCTTACAGTGAATGCACCTGGTATTTGTTTTCCTCTGTACGTTCTAGGTGTATTTTTGGGCGACATTGTTCGTGACGTACCTATATGTTCTAAACATAAAGTTTTAATAAGCCTGAGCTTAGTGTCGACCGGTGTACAACTAGAATACGGCCAAAGTGCGCAACCCAGCAAAGATGCGTGCAGTAGAATAGTTAATGTGATTGATCGCGGTGAGTGAACGATTTATCTTTAATCCAAGATTGGTCACGATATTCGTGAATTGAAGTCTTACGTTATTAAGGAAGCCCGATCGGGCGGGATAGGTAGATCTGTGCATCATCAGCGTAAAAGTGAACACTGGTACTGGTGCAAGCTTTTGGTAGGTCATTGATGAAAATGGGGTACCGCAGTTAGCAAAGTTTTAGGATTTGAGGCAGTATCACCAAACATCACTCTCTGGCTATGATCACACAAATACCTGGATATAAGACATTGTGGTATATATGTGATTAAATCAATTATCCAGTGTTGCATAGTTTTAGGATCATACAAACTCTCCACGTTGGAGAGTTCAGTTATTACCCCAGTTTCAAACCAGAAGTTACCAGAAAGAACTAGAACCCGTCAAATGTGGTATAAATATAGGATGAGAAACTGCGGACGATAAGTTGATTTTTGGAAAGCGATGGAAAAGGACCTAAGTCTTACTAAGTGAAAGATAAGAGATTTGAATTGTGAAATAGAAGTGAAATTGTTTGTGAATTGATTGAAAGTTGTATTTAAATAATAATAAATAGAGTGTTTTGAAACAGAATAACGTTTTATCATTTCGAACCCTGGCCGAAATATTACATTGGTGTCAGAAGTGGGATAAAACTTATTCTGAGTGCTGTGAAATAAAAAAAAAAATAAAAAAAAAATGGCACGTACATTGCTGGAGCTAAGTATACCCCAGCTGAAAATTGAGCTAGAGAAGCGGAATCTCTCCGCAGCTGGAGGGAAAAGTGATTTGATTCTTCGGCTACAAGAAGCGATCGAAAAAGATGGAAAAGATCCGAAATCCATTTTGTTCGACGTAGAAGAAGAACATGTGAGCACAGGAGTTGACATGGCCGTTATGATGGAATTACTCCTTGGATTGAATTCTAAATTAGAAGAACAAAGGAGAAGTATGGATTCTAAGTTAGAAGAACAGAAGAATTCCATTGTTGCCGCGCAGAAAGACACTGTTGAAGAGTTCAAGAATTCTCTAGAAGCGAAATTCGAAATAATCGATCAAAAATTAAATATGCACGAGGCAAAACTCGCAAAGGTTGGAACCGAATTCCAGGAACAGTTCGTGAAAGTCGAGGAACAGTTCGGGAAGGTTGAAAACAATATTGAGAATCTTGCTAAAGAACTAGAGAGAGTGAAGAAACAGAAGGTCCGAGAAATTTCTACAGACAGCCCTAGAAGGAAAGAGATGCAACCGCCTGTTTTCGATGGCCAAACGTCGTGGCCAATATATAGAAGGCAATTTGAAGCAGCTGCCATGACCAACAACTGGGACGACGGAGAAAAGTCGATTGCGCTAACGCTGGCACTGAGAGGTACAGCTGCGGAATTGCTGCAAACCATCTCAGAAGATAAACAACTCAACTACGACGCTTTGGTTAAAGCCATAGAAATGCGCTTCGGAGATGACCATATGCAACAAGTATACAGAGTTCAACTGCGCAGCAGAGTCCAGAAGAGGGGAGAAACACTTCAGCAGTTGCAGGCCGATATCGAACGGTTGGCGCATTTATCTTATCCTAATGCCGGAGAAGACATTATCAGCGAAATGGCTGTAGAGGCGTTTACCCAAGCAATTGAAGATAGGCAGTTGCAAATGGCTGTAAGAATGGCTGGAAAACGAACCCTCCCTGAGGCCCTAGCATTTGCCCTGACGATGAAAGCTGCCGACCAAGCATCTCAAGGAATCCACCGCGTGAGAGAAATGACAGCCGTGGAATGCTCATGCCAACGAACAGATGTCGTGGAGCGGAACAGTGTGCGTGGAGGACAAGTCCGTTGTTGGAACTGCAACAAAATAGGACATCTGCAGCGTGAGTGCAGGTCTCCACTTAAACAACGCAGTTGTCCACAATGCGCTGCTAGGAGACGTAACGAAGAGGCATCTGGCAGGAATGACATCTATCCTGCAAGCAGCGCAACGTCAAGTCAACAGGCGGGAAACGTGTAAGAACCAACTTCGAGGGGCAGAAGTTGGTTTCTGGAATTGACGCCCCCAGGATCAAAATCCAAGTCTCCCAAACAAAACGAAATAACAAGAGTCTTACAGTGGAAGCCCACATTGGCCAGAATAAATGCGTGGCCACCATTGACACCGGTGCCACCGCTTCCATTATAAGAAGGGATATCGCCCATGATTCATGGCTACACAATACCAGTAGCTACTGCTTGAAAACAGCAACAGGAGCGACGGCAAAGGTGTATGGAGAGGTTGTTCTTACGATCAATCTGGCAGGACTAATATTCGCCCACGTATTCCTAGTGGCCGATATATGTGACGAGTGCATCATTGGAGTTGACTTTATGAAGGCGCATAATGTAGTGCTCGACATCGGAACTCAAGTACTTAAGTACAGGAAAGTTGAGATTCCGATGGTGTACGGGAATGAGAATGCCGCATGCCTTAGGACAGTAGTCAGCAAGGACGAAACTTTATCACCTTCCGCAGAGACACTTATTTGGGCGAAGCTGGAAGGTGATCTTGGGAGCCATCGATTCTATTTGATTGAGCCGGACTCTAAAAATCATTATCAGAATTACGTCGTGGGAAAGATGCTCGTTGAGCCGAAAGGCAAAATGGTCCCAGTAAGAATCTTGAATGTGGGAAATAAGAGCATCAAACTAAAGCAAGGACATTCGATCGGAGCGTGCGTACCGATAACTGCTATCACCAAGTTGTCGAAGGAGAATGCTGCTATATCTTTGCCATCAAGTAGCACAGCCGAGTTGAAAAGAACTATACTCAGGCAAACCGAGCTGAACCAGGAGCAACGAGCGATGGCAGAGGAATTAATCAACGAATTTGCAGACGTATTTGCCTCGCAGGATGGCGAATATGGCAGCACACATTTGGTACAACACCGAATAGACACTGGAGATGCAAGACCCATACGTCAACCTCCTAGGCGTTTACCATTAGCTAAGCAGACGGAGGTTGCAGAAATGGTTTCGACTATGGAAAATGAAGGGTTGATTGAAGGCTCAAAGAGTCCGTGGGCATCACCCGTTGTACTGGTCAAGAAGAAAGACGGCACCAATAGATTCTGCGTGGATTATCGCCAGCTAAATAATGTCACCAAGAAGGATAGCTACCCCTTGCCAAGGATTGACGACACACTGGACACACTGTCAGGAGCGCAATGGTTCTCCACACTTGATTTGAAGAGTGGCTACTGGCAAGTACAGATCCATCCGGAGGACCGTGAGAAGACAGCCTTCACCGCAGGAAACGGGCTTTGGCAATTCACAGTAATGCCATTCGGATTGTGCAATGCTCCGGCAACCTTTGAGCGTCGAATGGAACGAATTTTGCTGGGACTGACATGGAAAACCTGTTTGGTCTACCTGGACGATGTCATCGTGGTCGGCAAAACTTTTCAAGAACATCGAGATAACTTAAAGGAAGTGTTCCAAAGACTACGAAGTGCACAGCTAAAGCTAAACCCGAAGAAGTGTCATCTCTTTAGGCCAGATGTCAAATACTTGGGACACATCATCTCATCCGAAGGGGTAAGGACAGACCCAGAAAAGATCGAAGCGGTGAAAAATTGGCCAGTCCCAAGAGACAAACACCAACTGAGAAGCTTTCTGGGACTCGCTACATACTACAGGCGGTTTGTGAAGGATTTTGCTGGGATCGCAAAGAGTTTGCATCAACTAACAGAAAAGGGAAAACAATTCAAATGGTCAAGTGAATGCGAAAGAAGCTTCAAAACTCTCAAACAACAACTATGTGAGGCCCCTGTACTAGCGTACCCTACTCCAGGAAAAACATTTATTGTGGATGCAGATGCCAGTAACGTCGGAATTGGAGCTGTCCTTTCGCAGATGCATGACGGGCAAGAAAACGTAGTTTCCTACTTTAGTAAGGTGCTCTCTAAGCCGGAAAGGAACTACTGTGTTACCAGGCGGGAACTTCTTGCTTTGGTCTTGGCAACAAAGCATTTCCATAAGTACCTGTACGGACGAAAATTCATTCTTCGCACAGACCATGCATCTCTGAAGTGGTTGCTGCAATTTAAAAATCCTGAAGGACAAGTCGCAAGGTGGATTGAACGACTCCAGATGTACGACTACGAGATACAGCAACGAAAGGGAACCCTTCACTCTAATGCGGATGCTCTGTCCCGGCGACCTTGCAAATCTGATTGCAAACATTGCGCACGACAAGAAGAAAAAGATGCGGTATCCACTCAACGACTAAGAGCTGAGCCCACTGACGGTTGGAATGAGAGTGAAATGCGAAACGCCCAAAAAGAGGATCCGGATATCGAGCCAATACTCGCTTGGAAAGAACACGAAGAAAAACCAGATTGGCAGGAAATATCCAGTAAAAGTCCCGAACTAAAGGCATACTGGGCACAGTGGGACTCCCTTCATGTTCAAGATGGTGTTTTGAGGCGAAGGTGGGAAAGCTCGGATGGAAAGTCGTTTGTGATGCAGCTCGTTGTGCCACGGTCGAGAGTCAGTGACGTGCTAAAGGAACTGCACGATGGAGTATCCGGAGGCCACTTGGGAGTGAATAAGACGTTAGAAAAGGTGCGAGAACGTTTTTATTGGGTGCATGCCAAGGACGATGTCGAAAATTGGTGCAGAAAGTGTGTCACCTGCGCCGCCAGTAAAGGCCCGAGGGTTAAAAATCACGGCAAAATGCAGCAATACAACGTTGGAGCGCCATTCGAGAGAATCGCAGTTGACATTGCAGGACCGTTTCCTGAAACCGAAAATGGAAATCGCTACATTCTTGTTGTTATGGATTACTTCAGCAAGTGGCCTGAGGCTTTTGCTATACCTAACCAAGAAGCCAAAACCGTGATTGAGCAGATCGTTTACAACTGGGTGAGCAGGTTCGACGTACCGATGGAATTGCACTCGGACCAAGGGCGCAACTTCGAATCCAAGATTTTCCAAGGGGTGTGCGAGCTACTGGGTATCAAAAAGACGAGAACAACACCGCTCCACCCACAATCGGACGGGATGGTAGAACGCTTCAACAGAACCTTGAATGAACACCTATCAAAGGTCGTTGGTGACAAGCAATGCGATTGGGATAGGCAAATTCCAATGTTTCTATTAGCCTATCGGAGTGCAGTACACAACACCACAGGTCACACTCCATCGGAAATCCTTTTCGGTCGAACAATCCGGTTACCTAGTGAATTGATGTTTGGATCACCGCCGTCTGAAGAGAACAGAAATGAAGACGACTATGTCGCAGACCTCAGACGGATTATTAGGGACGTGCACCAAACAACCAGGGATAAGATCAAGATAGCCAGTGACCGCATGAAGACGAGGTATGATGTCAAGGCGACCACAACGGGATTCCAGGAAGGAGATCTAGTGTGGCTATATAACCCCCATAGACGGAAAGGCGTATCACCCAAATTACAGCAAGACTGGGAAGGACCATATAAAGTCGTAAAACGCATCAACGATGTTGTCTATCGCATTCAACGAGGAAGATGCAAGATGAAAGTGGTTCATGTGGATCGAATACATCGCTATATTGGGCAGAATGGCGAAGAGTTTGTTCGGGACGAACAAGTTTAAGAGGGGGATATTGTGGTATATATGTGATTAAATCAATTATCCAGTGTTGCATAGTTTTAGGATCATACAAACTCTCCACGTTGGAGAGTTCAGTTATTACCCCAGTTTCAAACCAGAAGTTACCAGAAAGAACTAGAACCCGTCAAATGTGGTATAAATATAGGATGAGAAACTGCGGACGATAAGTTGATTTTTGGAAAGCGATGGAAAAGGACCTAAGTCTTACTAAGTGAAAGATAAGAGATTTGAATTGTGAAATAGAAGTGAAATTGTTTGTGAATTGATTGAAAGTTGTATTTAAATAATAATAAATAGAGTGTTTTGAAACAGAATAACGTTTTATCATTTCGAACCCTGGCCGAAATATTACAACATATTGATCTTTCACTAAATCCAAAGTACAATCTGAGTTTTTTGCAAAGTATTTTATGATTTACTTTGTCAAAAGCTTTGGAGAAGTCGAGCAAACAAAGTAAGGTGACATTGTCATATTCAATTCTACCTATAATATTATCAAGTATTTTAACCATTGCTGTGCAGCTGTGTTTTTAACGAAAACCAGACTGAACGGGTGACTATAAGTTATGACGATCAAGATGACTGAAAATTTGTTTCACAATTATTTTTCCAAAACTTTTGACAAACATGGTAAAATACTAATTGGGCGAAAGTCATCGGTAGACGTTTGCTGCTGTTTTTTGGTACAGGTAAAACCATATTTTTATTTTTTTTTTAATTTTTTTTCAGATCTTTATTTCATAACAAAACAAAATTTTTACAAAATTACAGCGTGTATTATAATTGAATACATTTTGCGTGAAATAGTTAGGTACAATCTGTTTTCATGACAAGAGGTGAGTGTACCTGTTATTTCTTGATTTGATTATTTAAACAATTTATTAATGGGGAAAAACAATGGTCACAGCCCGCTGCTCATCAGACTCTCGTCTCAGACAGAGCAAAGTTCGCTACTCGCTGCTTTTCGCGCAAACAGGGGCCTTACGCTCGCTCAGCTGGATAATGAATTGTCTGCTTCTGATAACAGCACAAACTCTGCGTTCACCACCACCCGTATTTACATTAATGAGAGCGTAACAAAAGAGAATAGCTCCTTGCTTCGGCATGCTCTCCAACTTCGTCGCGAGGGCTTGCTGTTCACTGCCAAAACGCGCAATGGCTTTGTGTACGTGAAGAAGAGCAAGAATGACACCGAGATGAGAATTTCGTCAACAACGAATTTTCCTAAATAGTTTTGTTTTTAATTTGAATTTAAGTCTTTGAATGGAGCTATATTAATTCTAAATTTTTCTAAATTTTGAATTCTTGATTTATTTTACTTTATTTCTTCTAATAATATTACTTAATGTTATACTTATACTATTTCATCTCTCTTCCTTCCTCTCTCTATTTCTCTATACTTTTCGCACTTTTCTTTCCAATAGATTACAATGATACCCTATTAGTTATTCCAGTTCGGCTGCTACTTCTTGTTTGTGGTGTTTTTCATACTTATGGATCATAGTGACTCTGTGTCTGACACACGGAATGAGATTGGGGTTCAGACGCTAGTAAAAATTTTATCTAATGCCTATGAAGGATTTAAATTCTGACACTTCAATGCTCGTAGTCAGGGTCCAGACTTCTGATATAAAATTTCGAAGTATGTGCAGAAAAAAAACGAAGTAAAATAAAAATTTGCGAAGTAAATACAGGAAGACTGTTTTAATTTTTTTTATTTGCTATTTTTCATAAAAATTCAATTTGAACACATTTTATTGTTTAAAAATATGACTGGTAACAAAAAAAAAAACTAAGTCACCTTAAAGTTTTTTTTTGCAGTAAGAGTAACGAACGTAGCAATAGCAACCTAGGTTAGGTGACAGGAGAGAAACAGTGTTGACGCTTTGAGTTATCAGTTCAGTGTTGTCATCGTAATTTGGTTAAAAAATGACTGTTAACGAAAAATAGAAGTAGATCTTGGGCAAAGCGAAGTATGGGAGTAGATTTTTTTTATTTCTTAAAATCGAAGTAGATCTACTTCGATCGAAGTAAAGTCCGAAAGCTGCTCGTAGTCTTAGCCCATAAATGAACTAACATAGATGTCAAACTTTCCAGATATCGGCCGTTCCAGAAATCGGTTTCTTCTGAGGGCCCCTATCCGTGTGAAACCTGTCCGTGAATACGTGTGAACGTCAAAATTTAATTTAAGAAGGAACAATATTCTACAAAATACTGCTGCCACCAACGGATTGTTTTTTTGTGGATGTGGCAAAAGCAGTTGGAATAGTTTGCTTACGTTTCCTTTTCAGTAAGCAAAATTATTTTAATATGAAACTAATTAATCAAACTTCTTATTTTGCAGAATAATCTTACTATTCAACATCTTGGCAAATGCTTTGGAAGAGTGAAAACAACCCTAACTAACTTAAGACATGTGAGTAAAATGAAATTGTTTCAATTTAGCCTTAAAATTAATGCTTTTTTCGCAGATTCAACATTTGCAGCTCGAATATCTTGGCGAATCCGTCTTAAGAGTGGAAACATCGGAATCAAACAAAAGACATAGACATGTGAGTAAAATGAAATTGTTTCAGTTTAGCTGTGAATTTAATGCCTTTCTTCTTAGCGATTCAACATTTGCAGTCCCACCATCCGATCCTGGCAAAAATGTGGACAACAGAAAAGTTGGTATTTTACGGTTTGGAAACGAAGTATGTATATTTTGTTTTGTTTTATTTGATAAATAAAATATATTTATACTTTTAAAAAAAATGTGTCTATTTATTACTTTTGATAGGTAATGCATTTCCAAACCACCCTTGAGATATGCGTAGTGGTTCGTTAACCGATGTTTTTTGGTTGGGTGTTCGGTTTTTCCAGGAGGCCTATTGCACCCATTCTGCATTTTCACTTTACAGATACACACATAACATAAGATAACATAACATAAATTAACTTCTTTTAAACAAAGTACACAAGTTAATTTTTTTTTCACGAACCATTAAATTTATATTTGAGGCTCAGGTTCCCGGCAAAAAAAATGCAGATTTGTGTTGATCATCTAGCTTCTGTCAATGAGAGAAAATAATTAATAAATGCAAATATATACATACCCATATTATAATACCAAGGAAGTGGAAAGAAAGTTGTTTTACTTTTTAGTCCACCCCGGTAATATATTATATATTGTGTAAACAAATTTTTTTATACCATGCATAGTACAAACTTACCTGGATTCCTCGCATCCTGAGCGGTACAAGTGCACATGCGTATTGCATCCTTAATTGCATTTCTTTCAGTTTGCCATATTAGTCGGTCTATAAAATAAAAATTTATTTATTTATTAAATATAAAGCAAATAATTTTTTTTCACTTACAGTTTTGCTCCTTTTTCAGTATAATATTGACATTTCATAATTTCACGCCGGTGTGGGCAAATTTTTTGTTCCACCATAAATATTTTATCAGAAGGGTGTGTTCCGAAAAATATTGGATTATAATCTAAGAATAAATTAGAAAACTGAAATATGTATGAATTAAAAATATGTACAATTTGATTATTGTTTTTCTTTTTATAAATAACCCAAAAGGATTAACGATTATTTTAAATATTTTCATTTGTGCAAATATAACTCAACGTAAATCATTTGCAAAATTGGTTTCTAAATATGGGTTAAGTACTCGTAACAAACAGCAAACAAAACATTAAGCAAACTATCCAGAATTTGTTATTTCTAAATACTACAAAGAGTAAACTAATTCTTAAAAAATAAATATATACATACATGCATTATTATTATTATTATATTTTTATAAAACAAGTAATAAATTACAGGTTATTTTCAAGTTTCGATGATGCCGTTTCCTGTTAGTATATTAATGATGGATGGTTTAGTTTTGTCGCAGTTGTACAGCAGGTATTGAAGGTTAAGAGTAGTGCGGCACGTAGGACAAGTGGAGGGAGATTTTTTTTAAGGATGTAGAGATGACTGGCAGAGGTATGGCCACGTGTAATTTAACACATTTAATTCAAAATAGAGAAATAAAAATGCAATATGGCAAATGGTGTTTTTCTTACTTGAATTTCTACTTGAATTTGAATTTCTTGAATTGAAATTGAATTTCTTCTTGAATTCAAAGAAAATATCTACTTCCAATAAATTGAATTTTAATATAATACCTAATAATATAATAAATTTTAAAGCTACCATTGTTCATGTTCTGATTCGAAAAAAAAGCGCGATTATTAAATGATTTATCGCGGAGCCAGAACTCGAGCGATGAAATTTCTACAAAAAATTAAGCAAAAATTAACGTGCATGCAAAATTATATTAAAACTTAATCATTTTCAAAGAAACAACTAAAAAACCAAATTTTAATCGGTGTTTTATTTCAAACAGCAATTTATTTCGATTCCAAGATCCATTGCCATTCGACAAAAAGACATAGATTTTGCAAAACAGTGCTTTTCAAATCTAATTCGTATTTTTTTTTAGGGATTCGCTAGTAAATACCTTTTTAACAATTTTGTGCCACTAAATTCCCAATTCGTTGCTTAGTTTTTGTATTCATTTCGATAAGAAATAAAAAGAAAGAGAAAAACTAGGTCAAGAAATCTCATTAGTTTAACAATAGTGTTACATGTTGGCTGTTCCGGGATATGAAAACTAACATCAGAAACTCCAAAAAGGGTGGAGTTATCTAGTAAATAAAAACAAAAAACATTCTTGAAATTTTTAAATGAAACGAGAAAACAAATATTTTCTTGAAATACTTAAATAAGATAAAAATAATAATTCATAATATATTAGATAATATGAATTATTTATATCACAATATTTACTTTATACGTATCAAACAACAACAAAAAAAATGTATGACCTTAATTAACAATTTTTCTCATGAATTACATGTCCAGAGTTCATAAATATAAATAAAGCTTACACAATTGATTTACAACACTAGTTTAAGTTTTCTGATAAGCTGATTTGCAAATCATTTATATCTTGAAATAAAACTTTTAAATTTTATTTCAAGGTCTCTTATTAGTTAAGTTCTGAAACCATCATCTTTTGGTACATGTAAAGCAAAACAAAGATCTTTTTTCATATGTTCTACTATATTTACTTTTTCACCACCTTGTAATATATTGTGGTATATATGTGATTAAATCAAGGATCCAGTGTTGCATAGTTTTAGGATCATACAAACTCTCCACGTTGGAGAGTTCAGTTATTTCCCCAGTTTCAAACAAGAAGTTACGAGAAAGAACTAGAACCCGAAAAATGTGGTATAAATACAGGATGAGAAACTGCGGACGATAAGTTGATTTTTGCAAAGCGATGGAAAAGGACCTAAGACCTAAGTGAAAGATAAGAGATTTGAATTGTGAAATAGAAGTGAAATTGTTTGTGAATTGATTTAAAATTGTATTTAAATAATAATAAATAGAGTGTTTTGAAACAGAATAACGTTTTATCATTTCGAACCCTAGCCGAAATATTACATTGGTGTCAGAAGTGGGATAAAACTTATTCTGAGAGCTGAAAAAAAAAATAAAAAAAATGCCGCGTACATTCCTGGAGCTAAGTATACCCCAGCTGAAAATTGAGCTAGAGAAGCGGAATCTCTCCGCAGCTGGAGGGAAAAGTGATTTGATTCTTCGGCTACAAGAAGCGATCGAAAACGATGGAAAAGATTCGAAATCCATTTTGTTCGACGTAGAAGAAGAACATGTGAGCACAGGAGTTGACATGGCCGTTATGATGGAATTACTCCTTGGATTGAATTCTAAATTTGAAGAACAGAAGAATTCTTTAGAAGAACAAAGGAGAAGTATGGATTCTAAGTTTGAAGAACAGAAGAATTCCGCAGAAGAACAAAGGAGAAGTATGGATTCTAAGTTTGAAGAACAAAGGAGAAGTATGGATTCTAAATTGAAGAACAAAGGAGAAGTATGGATTCTAAGTTAGAAGAACAGAAGTATTCCATTGTTGCCGCGCAGAAAGACACTGTTGAGGAGTTCAAGAATTGTCAGAAGCGAAATTCGAAATAATCGATCAAAAATTAAATATGCACGAGGAAAAACTCGCAAAGGTTGGAACCGAATTCCAGGAACAGCTCGTGAAAGTCGAGGAACAGTTCGGGAAGGTTGAAAACAATATTGAGAATCTTGCTAAAGAACTAGAGAGAGTGAAGAAACAGAAGGTCCGAGAAATTTCTACAGACAGCCCTAGAAGGAAAGAGATGCAACCGCCTGTCTTCGATGGCCAAACATCGTGGCCAATATATAGAAGACAATTTGAAGCAGCTGCCATGACCAACAACTGGGACGACGGAGAAAAGTCGATTGCTCTAACGCTGGCACTGAGAGGTACAGCTGCGGAATTACTGCAAACCATCTCAGAAGATAAACAACTCAACTACGACGCTTTGGTTAAAGCCATAGAAATGCGGTTCGGAGATGACCATATGCAACAAGTATACAGACAACTGCGCAGCAGAGTCCAGAAGAGGGGAGAAACACTTCAGCAGTTGCTGGCCGATATCGAACGGTTGGCGGATTTATCTTATCCTGATGCCGGAGAAGACCTTATCAACGAAATGGCTGTAGAGGCGTTTACCCAAGCGATTGAAGATAGGCAGTTGCAAATGGCTGTAAGAATGGCTGGAAAACGAACCCTTCCTGAGGCCCTAGCATTTGCCCTGACGATGAAAGCTGCCGACCAAGCATCTCAAGAAATCCACCGCGTGAGAGAAGTGACAGCCGTGAAATGCTCATGCCAACGAGCAGACGTCGTGGAGCGGAACAGTGTGCGTGGAGGACAAGTCCGTTGCTGGAACTGCAACAAAATAGGACATCTGCAGCGTCAGTGCTGGGCTACACTTAAAGAACGCAGTTGTTCACAATGCGCTGCTGGGAGGCATAACAAAGAAGCATGTAGCAGGGAAAACATCTATACTGCAAGCAGCGCATCATCAAGTCAACAGGCGGGAATACGTGTAAGGACCAACTTCGAGGGGCAGAAGTCGGTTTCTGGAATTGACGCCCCCAAAATCAAAATCCAAGTCTCCCAAACAAAACGAAGTAAGAAGAGTTTTACAGTGGAAGCCCACATTGGCCAGAATAAATGCGTGGCCACCATTGACACCGGTGCCACCGCTTCCATTATAAGAAGGGACATCGCTCCTGATTCATGGCTACACAATGCCAGTAGCAACTGTCTGGAAACAGTAACAGGAGCAACGGCGAAGGTGTATGGAGAGGTTTTTCTTGCGATCAATCTGGCAGGACTAACATTCCCCGACGTATTCCTAGTGGCCGATATATGCGACGAGTGCATCATTGGACTTGACTTTACGAATGCGTATAATTTAGTGCTTGACACCGGAACTCATGTACTTAAGTGCAGGAACGTTGAGATTCCGATGGTGCACGGGAATGAGAATGCCGCATGCCCTATGAGAGCATTCAGTAACGACTACGAGATACAGCATCGAAAGGGAAGCCTTCACTCTAATGCGGATGCTCTGTCCCGGCGACCTTGCAAATCTGATTGCAAACATTGCGCACGAAAAGAAGAAAAAGATGCGGTATCCACTCAACGACTAAGAGCTGAGCCCACTGACAGTTGGAATGAAATTGAAATGCGAAACGCCCAAAAAGAGGATCCGGATATCGAGCCAATACTCGCTTGAAAAGAACACGAAGAAAAACCAGATTGGCAGGAAATATCCAATAAAAGTCCAGAACTAAAGGCATACTGGGCACAGCGAGACTCGCTTCATGTTCAAGATGGTGTTTTGAGGCGAAGGTGGGAAAGCTCGGATGGAAAGACGTATGTGATGCAGCTCGTTGTGCCACGGTCGAGAGTCAGTGACGTGCTAAGGGAACTGCACGATGGAGTATCCGGAGGCCACTTGGGAGTGAATGAGCAAAGGATGATGTCGAAAATTGGTGCAGAAAGTGTGTCACCTGCGCCACCAGTAAAGGCCCGAGGGTTAAAACTCACGGCAGAATGCAGCCATACAACGTTGGAGCGCCCTTCGAGAGAATCGCAGTTGACATTGCAGGACCGTTTCCTGAAACCGAAAAGGGAAATCGCTACATTCTTGTTGTTATGGATTACTTCAGTAAGTGGCCTGAGGCTTTTGCTATCCCTAACCAAGAAGCCAAAACCGTGATTGAGCAGATCGTTTACAACTGGGTGAGCAGATTCGGCGTACCGATGGAACTGCACTCGGATCAAGGGCGTAACTTCGAGTCTAAGATTTTCCAAGGGGTGTGCGAGCTACTGGAGATTAAAAAGACGAGAACAACACCGCTCCACCCACAATCGGACGAGATGGTAGAACGCTTCAACAGAACCTTGAATGAACACCTATCAAAGGTCGTTGGTGACAAGCAATGCGATCGGAATAGGCAAATTCCAATGTTTCTATTTGCCTATCGGAGTGCAGTACACAACACCACAAGTCACACTCCATCGGAAATCCTTTTCGGTCGAACAGTCCGGTTACCTAGTGAATTGATGTTTGGATCACCGCCGTCTGAAGAGAACAGAAAATGTCGCAGACCTCAGACGAATTATTAGGGACGTGCACCAAAGAACCAGGGATAAGATCAAGATAGCCAGTGACCGCATGAAGACGAGGTATGATGTCAAGGCGACCCCAACAGGACTCCAGGAAGGAGATCTAGTGTGGCTATATAACCCTCATAGACGAAAAGGCGTATCACCCAAATTACAGCAAGACTGGGAAGGACCATATAAAGTCGTAAAACGCATCAACGATGTTGTCTATCGCATTCAACGAGGAAGAGGCAAGATGAAAGTGGTTCATGTGGATCGAATACATCGCTATATTGGGCAGAATGTCGAAGAGTTTGTTCGGGACGAACAAGTTTAAGAGGGGGATATTGTGGTATATATGTGATTAAATCAAGGATCCAGTGTTGCATAGTTTTAGGATCATACAAACTCTCCACGTTGGAGAGTTCAGTTATTTCCCCAGTTTCAAACCAGAAATTACGAGAAAGAACTAGAACCCGACAAATGTGGTATAAATACAGGATGAGAAACTGCGGACGATAAGTTGATTTTTGGAAAGCGATGGAAAAGGACCTAAGACCTAAGTGAAAGATAAGAGATTTGAATTGTGAAATAGAAGTGAAATTGTTTGTGAATTGATTTAAAATTGTATTTAAATAATAATAAATAGAGTGTTTTGAAACAGAATAACGTTTTATCATTTCGAACCCTAGTCGAAATATTACAATATATTGACCACATTAAAACACTTTTTCTTTTATGTTTGCTTTTTTTATATATACCTAGTGGACGTTACGTGAAATTTGCTGTCATTTTAGCTATTTTGACAGGTATCAGGCTTGGATTTGTGTTGGTGATTCACTTACAGTGTATTTGTGAAAAAGGTCCAGGCTTGCAACAATAGTAGTAGAGTTTGCCATCCATGTTAGTTCATTTATGTCTTAGCCTATCAAAACTTGACTACGTTCGGCATATTTTTAATGATTCAGGAGTTGACGTTATTTGTGTAAGCGAAACATGGTTCAAAAGTCTTGATGATGAAAATGGTTACAACCGTATTTATGGCATTCCTGGGTACTTCTTAGTTGCGCATAACAGAGTTACTGAAACTATTGGTGGGGGGATAGCAATTTACCATAAAGCAGGTTTGAGTTGGAAAATGTTGGAAAAGTCACTGGGTAATGACACTGAATACATTCTTGTCGAAATTTTCAATGGAAATGTGAAATGTATTATTGGTTTAGTCTATAGCCCCAACCGTAATTGCTTGTTTGATTCGTTGTTTTCTACTTTACAACTTTTTTCTGCATCATACGAGCATATTATACTATGTGGGGATTTTAAAGGGGATTTGCTGAAGAATGATAGTAGATCTCGTTCACTCCTTGATGCTATTGCATCGTGTGGTCTTGTGGTCGCTAATTCTCATGCGACTCGCTTTGGCCCTGACACCCCTCCAAGCCTTCTTGACTTAGTGGCTGTCTCAGACCATACAAACGTGCTAATTCAAGACCAATTGTCACTGGAAGGAGTCTCAGACCATGATCTTCTGTTTTGTACATATGACATTGATTTCTCATCAAATCCTCTGCAGAACACCTTTCAATTTCGTGATTTCGCAGCAATAAATCATAACATCCTTCACCATCATGCGAGCCTTCTACCGTGGCATTCGTGTTTCTTTCTATCGGACATTAATGATAAAGTAGAAATCGTTCAGACCCTTCTTAAAGGACTTTTTAATATACATGTTCCTGCTAAGACCGTTACAGTGCGCAATAGTAAATGCCCATGGTTTACCACTGAGGTGCATAATGCTATCAAAACTCGTCGAAAATTATTTGCTAAATTCAAAAAACTTTCTACTAGGCACAATTGGGAAATGTTTTGCAAAGCAAGAAATTACTCTTCATTTGTCACCAGAAGAGCAAAAAAACATATTTTTTGTCGAAGCTCAGCATTGACCAACCGTCAAAGAAACTTTGGGCAAATTTACATTCTATTGGGATAGGAAAGAGTCATATACAAACTAAAATGCCAGATGCAGATGAGTTAATGGATGCCTTTTCCCCTAACCCTAGTTGCAATTCTTCGTTTTCACCGGAAAATCAACTTTTCTTTGGCGGATCACCGTTGTTGGAATTTAAGTAATATCTGAATCGGATGTGATCTTACAGGTTCATGCTCTCAAATCTAACGCGATTGGTGAGGACGGAGTAGACTTACGGTTTATCAAAATAATACTTCCCCATTTAATAAGCTCATATAAATGAGTTATAATTTCTGTATTACCTCTTCAACATTCCCGGATTGTTGGAAAAAAGCAAAAGTCATCCCTGTGCCCAAAAAGAACAACCCCTGCTTAGTAACAGATTCCTGTCCAATAAGTATTTTACATTGTTTGTCCAAAATCTTCAAAAAAATTCTTGCGAAACAGATTCCCAACCACCTCAATCGTTTCAATCTATTATCGTCAGTGCAGTCAGGTTTCCGATCTGCGCATAGCTGTTCTACAGCTATGATCAAAGTGCTTGACGATATTAGAATTCAATATGACAGGGAATATCTTTCAATGCTCTGCTTACTTGATTTCTCGAAGGCCTTTGACACGATCAGTCATGAGGCTCCTTGCACTAAACTGAAACTTTATTTTAGTTTGAGTGATTCTTCGGTGTGCTTGATTAGGAATTACCTCACAAATCGTGTTCAAAGAGTTATTGCTAACTCAAAATGCTCTCAACCAAAAAATATAGTTTCTGGAGTTCCCCAAGGTTCAGTTCTTGGCCCAATTCTTTTTTGTCTTTCCATTAATAATTTACCGCAAGTATGTCGAAAAACATTTGTACATATGTTTGCCGATGACGTCCAGATATACCTTTCTCCCCCACTTGGCCTGATGGAAGATCTTCTGGATAGATTTAATTCGGACTTGTCTCCATTGCAAAATGGTCTCAAGACAATGGTCTGATTCTAAATCCAAAAAAGAGTCAGCTAATTTTAATTTCAAAAAAAAAGTACAATGTCGAAGTGTTACCTCCTATTTTTCTCAACTCCATAAGGCTAATCTTCTCTGACACCGTGGTGAGTCTTGGATATAAAGTAAATCGGTGTCTTTCTGCCACTGATCACGTTAACTCAATTATAGCGCGTGTATATGCATGATTGCGGAAGCTCTGGCTGTTTTCTAGTCTTACACCTGTTAGCACCAAACTGAGGTTGATAAAGTCCATTCGTTTGCCGATTTTTGATTATACTATAGTTGTCTACTGTAAACTAGATTCTCTCTGCCGGCACAAATTACTTGTTGCTTTTAACGATATGGTTCGATATGCCTTTGGAGTAAGAAGATACGATCATATAACCCTTTACTATAAGTATGTCCTTGGGTGTTCATTTTCTGGTTTTTGGACATTAAGATGCTGTGTGTTTTTACATAAATTAAAACATAAACAATCACCACCGTATTTATTTGAAATATTGAAATTTGTTCAGTCACCTAGAACTTTCAATCTTACTCGTATCTTGCCCTCTTATAAATATCTTAACTCGTCTCGCCTCTTCCTTGTTCATGCTTCCAGACAGTGGAATTCACTGCCTACCACCATTGAACGAGAAATAGGAGTTAAGCAATTTAAATGTGCCCTATTTGCACACTTTTCATCTTTGAAATCTATTCTTCTCTTCTTCTCTCTATTTCACCTTTCTTTTCTTGTGTTAGTAACGAATATTCTTTAAGCTAGTTTAAGATTTGATTCAATACCTGTAAATTTAGTTTATTCTTTCTTAATATTTTAATTGTGCTCTTTTTTTGCATTGCAATTTAATGTGCCAAATTAATTTGAATGAGCTTTCATGTACTATAAAAGACTTCTGTTCTTATTTGTACCTTGCCAAATAAAATTGAATTGAATTAATTGAATTGAAATGCAATAAAATAAACTCATTAAAAGAATTAAAGAGAGAGTGGCATCGGATAAAGAATAGTTCCGCAGTGCGTCCCAGCTTGTCGTAAGAGGTGACTAAATGGGACACCAATCATATACAGGCAAATATGACACAAAAAATGAGCCTGGGACACTTTAACACCTTAAAACTTTTCCACAAGTTTGTATGCAATCAGTGGGTTCCCGCGTCTGGAGACTACCGGTGGGGTAAAAGAACAGTCAATCAATTTGAAATGAGCATACAAGTGTCAAACCACACAAACTTAAGACAAATTTCATGGAAATGGTCGCAATTAATAGCACTACCCCGCTGGGCACCACGATTGCAACGCACTCGGGTGATCCCAGAGCAAGCAGAAGTGCTTGTGTCAGAGCCCGACGGATTCCGGGGGCGGGCGAAATGAAGTTTCCAAAATATTTTCCTAAACTTCGGTTTGCAAGTTGGAACCTCGGATCGATGACCACA
The DNA here is from genome assembly GCA_928272305.1 of Volucella inflata. NCBI lineage: Eukaryota > Metazoa > Arthropoda > Insecta > Diptera > Syrphidae > Volucella > Volucella inflata. The sequence goes on along the minus strand of OV743716.1, from coordinate 87,421,137 downwards.
AAAAGTTAGACCTGGAAGCGATTATGCGTCGCAGAACTCTACAAATCATGTGCGTACAGGAAACGAAGTGGTGTAATACAGGAAATAAAGCGCGTTTTCTAGATTTAAAAACTAAGGCATTTAAGATGTTCTACCATGGAACGGTCAATGGACGAAACGGTGTTGGAATCGTTGTTGCAGCGGATCTTCTAAACAACATCGTTGGTATCTTGAAAATAAGCGACCGCTTGATGAGTGTTAAACTCGTCATACACAATGAAACGTGGAACATTGTTAGCGCGTACACTCCACAAAATGGATGCGACCAATCGGAAAAAGATACATTTTGGTCAGAGATCGGTAATTTGCTTAGAAATATACCTATCGATGAGATGCTCTTCGTAGGCGGAGATTTAAATGGCCACGTCGGAGATACAAATGTTGATTATGCGGACTGCGACGGCGGTAAAGGCTTTGGAACCAGAAATTCAGCTGGCGAAGACATCCTTGTAGCGTGTAGGGCTTACGGCTTAACCGTCTTAAATACAATGTTTATTGAACATCAACGACATCTTATCACCTATATCAGCGGAGGCCACGAAACGCAAATAGATTATTACCTCTGCAAAATGTCGATGAGAAACCGTGTTAAGGAGTGTAAAGTAATACTTGGAGAATCGCTAGTAAGCCAACACCGTCTGCTCATTACAGAATTTTTCACAGCGGAACCACTGAAAACACGGCCATCGTTTGGAAAGCCAAAAAACCGGTGGTATAATCTATCGAAGGAACGAAGCGCAAGATTTATCGAACTGGCTAAAGAATTATGTCACAATATAAACGGTATCGCAGACTCACTTAGCCCGCAAGAAATGTGGAACAGCATGCACGAGGAATGCATAACACTCGCAAAGTCCGATCTGGGGACTATATCGAAATACCATCACGTCGGCAAAGAAACATGGTGGTGGAATGACGAAACCAAACGAGCTGTGGCCGACAAGAGAAAGTCCTGGCTCGAACTCGAGCGGCAGAAGCGGAAAACCTGTACCAGGGGTTGGAACAAATATCCTCACGATCGCCGGATAGAAGACAAGCTATCCAAGAAGTTCAAACGTCGTACAGTACAAAAATGCCAAATATTTTTAAGTTCGCTGCACAGAGGAGAAAAAATTCAATGGAAATAACCTCGCCGAAATACATCAAAAACGCAGACGGTCGCCTATTAACAAATGAAAAGAAAATTTGTGACCGGTGGCTTGAATACTGCAAGGAGTTGCTTAACAAACAGTTTCCACGTGATATCGTGCCGACAGCTGGTCTATTCGAGGAGGAAGTTTCGAACTTTTCAATCGAAGAAATAAGTATAGCAATTGGCGATGGCGCGATAGTTAGCTCATTGGACTATCACGCAGACAGTCTGGGTTCAATTCCTGGCTGGGTCACCAACAATTTTTCAAATCGCCATCAAATAACAAAGCTCGATTATAGCCAGTGTGGATTTGTTGAAGGAAGATCGAAGGTGGACGCTATCCAAAGCCTACGAATAATAATGGAAAAGCACCGAGATTCGTCTAAGGATTTACACATGGTATTTATCGACCTCGAGAAAGCATTCGATCGAGTGCCTAGGGATCTCATATGAGCCGCGCTGAGGTCTCAAAACGTACCGGAAACGTATGTTAGAATAATACAAGACATGTACGGAAACGTGAAAACTGCGGTTAAAAGCTCTGCTGGACTAACAAGAGAATTTCCAGTTAATGTCGGAGTGCATCAAGGAAGCGTACTTAGCCCTTTCTTCTTTAACGTAGTATTCGACTATCTTTTAAAAGACTGCATGCGCGAAGCAAATGTAACGCCAATTCTCTTCGCTGACGACGCAGTTATACTTAGCGATAACGTCGAAGATTTACAGAACGCCTTAGATTCATGGAGAAATGCGCTAGAGAGAAACGGGTTTAAAATAAGTCGTTTAAAGACGGAGCATTTGACGTGCCCATTTGCGCATCCGTTGCGACCTGTTCCGGATATAATGTTAGACGGAATAGTTCTTCTGAAAAGCACTATCTTTAAGTACTTAGGATCAAACGTTAACATGGAAGCGAAATGTGACGACGACGTAAACCACAGAGTGAGTGTGGGATGGATGAAATGGCGGGAAAATTCGGGAATCTTTTGCGACCGAAAATTTCAACTTTAATTAAGGGGGAAACTCTACACCACGGTTGTTAGACCAGTTCTTATATACGGTTCACAGTGCTGGACAATGTACGAAGCGTTTAAAAACAAAATGACGGCAGCGGAAATGAAAGTGCTAAGGTTGTCTAGTGGAGTCACTAAACGCGATTGTATTAGATCTACGCGTATAAGAGGAAGTGTACATATAAAGAATTCAGTAACCGAACAGCTTGAGGCGAATAGAATAAGCTGGTATTGCCACGTTCAAAGAAGATCTGCGGAAAATCCGGTTAAAAAGGCACTATCAACTACGGTCACTCCAACTGTAAGAAAACGAGGTCGGAAAAAGAATTCCTGGCTTTCTCAGATGGCAAATGCGCAACAACGCCTGGGGCTAACCACTGAAGCGATCCAGGACCGAGCATTATGTAGACGCGTTCTGCGGTCTGCGACATTAGCCAACCCCATAAGCGGAGCAGCAGCGATGCAGTAAAAATGGGAAATTCGTTACGCATAAGTTCGTATAACGAGGAAAGGGTTAATAAAAGGATAAGAAGAAGAAGAAAGAGAGTTGTAAAAAGAAAGAAAGAAAATATAGTAACAAAAGTGATGAACATGAACAAATATCAGGAATAGAGCATAATTGTATTCATTATATTGTACATTAATTAATATTAAATTATTTATGTTAGAATGATCAAAAGAGTGTAACCACTTTTTTGTATTTTTAAGAAAAACTGGTTTCACTTTCACACATCTTAGGTTTGTGTCGGTAGTGCATTAAAAAGACGGGGTGCAGTTACTGAATAAAAACGCTTATAATGTGTTTTATGGATAGTTGGAATGGTTGCAAAATTTATGGTATTGACTCGTAATTAGAATTTTCATCGAGTCTAATAGCATAAAACCCGGACTTTGAAAAAAAGGTACAATTACGGTCTTTCCAATAAAGTCCCTTATCCAATATTACTCCTAATTATTTAAGTTGTCAACGCATTCTATTTTAAAACACGTATTACTGCAATTTAAACTACTGTTAAATGGAAAAGAATTGTGTGAAGTGCATACAGGTGACAACCAGAATATTAAAGATCATAAATCTAGTTTTTTGGCTTATGACCAATTTGTGGTATGTAAACCATCTTCATAATAAATCCAAATCATGATTGACGTCGAAAAAAAGATCGAGAATATTGGAATACGAAAGCGCTGTATCATCATAAAAGGGAATTGACATATATCAAAAATATAATGGGCCCAAGAACAGAATCTTGTGGCACACCAGTATTTATTACTTTCGGAGAACTAAGATATGATGAGAACCAAGAATAAATAAAACCTCTTGAACCCGCTTTGTATAGTTTGCCTAATAATATTCAGTGATCCACCATACCAAACGCCTTCGTAATATCTTCAAAAAGGGCGGCTGGTATTTCAGATTTATTTAAACTGTTATATAATTCAGTAGGAAGTTTCAATAAAGTATCTTCTGTAGATTTCCAACTTCTGAAGCCGAAATGTGAAATGCTAAAAAAAAGAATCCTATCTAAGAAAGAGATAATCCTAGAGTTAATACCTTTTCCAATAATTTTTGAAAAAACTGATAGCAGTGAAAAAGGGCGGTTGTTATCAAGCTCAAAGTATTACCGTTTTTGTGGAGGGGTATTACTATCGCTCTCTTCAGTGAATCCGGGAAAATACCATTTTGAGCACTGAGATTGAATATAAAACTCAGAACGTCTGAAATTTGAAATGAAATGTTTTTTAAAACAGAGAAAGAAATCTGATCAAAGCCCGGCGAACTCGGTGTTTTTAGTGCCATTATGATTTGTTTTTTTTTTTTGCAGTAAATACGTTGAAAGCGAAAGTTGCTGGTTGAAAATGCATATGACATAAGTTAAAAGAATTAAAAGTTGGAATATTGCTCAATGTACTAAATTTAGTACCAGTAAAAAAATTGTTGAATAACATTGCGACTTCCACAGGCTCAGAAGTCATTAAAGTATTACTGTTTTATTAATTTTATTAATAGTAGTTCTATTTACAATTTCATTTACGACTGACCTTTCCTTTTTAGCATTACCAACATTTCTGGCCAGTTTATTAGTAAAGTAAACAGAATTTATCGTAGAATTTTTTAAGGCTGTTATTGTTAGGATGCTCTCTATTTTTATGATATAGTTCTTTTTTCTTTTTGATTTTATTAAGTAGGGAAAAGGACATCCATTGCTTAATGCGTTTAAAATTGTTGGTTTTATAGAATGTAAATATTCCTACCACTTGTTGAATTATGCGATTGGAGCTTTTCAAGGAATAGATCAAAAGCACAAGAAGGATCCTGTGCAGAATAAACGTCCTCCCAATGTTCAAAAAATAGTTGTTGTTTTAGAACGGCAAAATATATTTTAACTAGTTTTTTATACTCGGCTTTATTAGCTCTAAGTATATTATGATCCAGTTGTATACTAGTTTGACTGTGATCCGTAATATTTAGATCATAGACCAAAGCAGAATCCATACCGAAAGACGATAAAATTGACAAGTAGTGTCTACTGTTTCAGACAGGATGTTGATATTCAAATCACCAATGAGTATTAAATTTTTACTAGTTTGAGATACCAAAAATACCGACAATTCTTCCAAAAAAGTTCTTATTGTACATTTATATAATCTTTATATACATATAAAATAATAGTGTAGGCCAGGGATCTTGCAAGAAACACTTGTTATGTCAGCACTATCCAAATTCCACTTTTTAATTTCGCAATCAAGTAGATCATTTGTATAAAATAATGCAACACCTCCAGCTAGATAATAATTTTTGCAATTCGGTTTTAATATGAAATTAGGTATTTTATATTCAGAAGATTCTTTATCGAAAATTCGAATTTCGGAAAGGAGATGTGTGAAAAAATTGTCGAAATTACTTCTCATGCTGCGTATATTTTGATGTTCTACAGTGAAACCAAAATACTGTGGTATATATGTGATTAAATCAATTATCCAGTGTTGCATAAGTTTACGATCATACAAACTCTCCACGTTGGAGAGTTCAGTTACTACCCCAGTTTCAAACCAGAAGTTACCAGAAAGAACTAGAACCCGACAAATGTGGTATAAATACAGGATGAGAAACTGCGGACGATAAGTTGATTTTTGGAAAGCGATGGAAAAGGACCTAAGTCTTACTAAGTGAAAGATAAGAGATTTGAATTGTGAAATAGAAGTGAAATTGTTTGTGAATTGATTTCAAATTGTATTTTAATAATAATAAATAGAGTGTTTTGAAACAGAATAACGTTTCATCATTTCTAACCCTAGCCGAAATATTACATTGGTGTCAAAAGTGGGATAAAACTTATTCTGAGTGCTGTGAAAAAAAATATATATATATAAAAAAAAAAATGCCACTTACATTGCTGGAGCTAAGTATACCCCAGCTGAAAATGGAGCTAGAGAAGCGGAATCTCTCCGCAGCTGGAGGGAAAAGTGATTTGATTTTTCGGCTACAAGAAGCGATCGAAAAAGATGGAAAAGATCCTAAATCCATGTCGTTCGACATAGAAGAGGAGCTTGTAAGCACAGGGGTTGACATGTCTGTCATGATGGAATTGCTTCTTGGATTGAATTCTAAGTTAGAAGAAGAAAGGCGAAGTATAGATTCTAAGTTAGAAGAACAGAAGAATTCTTTAGACGAGCAAAGGAGAAGTATGGATTCTAAGTTAGAAGAACAGAAGAATTCTCTAGAAGAACAGAAGAATTCTCTAGAAGAACAGAAGCATTCCATTATTTCCGCACAGAAAGACACTGTCGAAGAGTTCAAGAATTCTCTAGAAGCGAAATTCGAAATAATCGATCAAAAATTAAATATGCACGAGGCAAAACTCGCAAAGGTTGAACACAATATCGACAATCTTGCGAAAGAACTAGAGAGAGTAAAGAAACAGAAAGTCCGAGAATTTTCTACAGACTGCCCTAGAAGGAAAGAGGTGCAACCACCTGTTTTTGATGGCCAAACATCGTGTCCAATATATAGAAGACAATTTGAAGCAGCTGCCATGACCAAAAACGGGGACGACGGAGAAAAGTCGATTGCGCTCACGCTGAGAGAAACAGCTGCGGAATTGCTGCAAACTATCTCAGAAGATAAACAACTCAACTACGACGCTTTGGTTAAGGCCATAGAAATGCGCTTCGGAGATGACCATATGCAGCAAGTATACAGAGTTCAACTGCGCAGCAAAGTCCAGAAGAGGGGAGAAACACTTCAGCAGTTGCAGGCCGATATCGAACGGTTGGCGCATTTACCTTATCCTAATGCCGGAGAAGACCTTAGCAACGAAATGGCTGTAGAGGCGTTTACGCAAGCGATTGAAGATAGGCAGTTGCAAATGGCTGTAAGAATGGCTGGAAAACGAACCCTTCCTGAGGCCCTAGTATTTGCCCTGACGATGAAAGCTGCCGACCAAGCATCTCAAGGAATCCAACGCGTGAAAGAAGTGACAGCCGTGCAATGCTCATGCCAACGAACAGATGTCGTGGAGCGGAACAGTGTGCGTGGAGGACAAGTCCGTTGTTGGAACTGCAACAAAATAGGACATCTGCAGCGTCAGTGCTGGACTCCACTTAAAGAACGCAGTTGTTCACAGTGCGCTGCTGGGAGGCGTAACAAGGAAGCATGTAGCAGGGAAAACATCTATACCGCAAGCAGCGCATCATTAAGTCAACAGGAGGGAAACGTGTAAGAACCAACTTCGAGGGGCAGAAGTTGGTTTCTGGAATTGACGCCCCCAGGATCAAAATCCAAGTCTCCCAAACAAAACGAAGTAACAAGAGTCTTACAGTGGAAGCCCACATTGGCCAGAATAAATGCGTGGCCACCATTGACACCGGTGCCACCGCTTCAATTATAAGAAGGGATATCGCCAATTATTCATGGCTGCACAATACTAGTAGCTACTGCTTGAAAACAGCAACAGGAGCGACGGTGGAGGTGTATGGAGAGGTTCTTCCTACGATCAATCTGGCAGGACTAACATTCACCCACGTATTTCTACTGGCCGATATATGCGACGAGTGCATCATTGGTGTTGACTTTATGATGGCGCATAATGTAGTGCTCGACATCGGAGCTCAAGTACTTAAGTACAGGAACGTTGAGATTCCGATGGTGTACGGGAATGAGAGTGCTGCATGCCTTAGGACAGTAGTCAGCAAGGACGAGATCTTACCACCTTCCGCATAGACACTTATTTGGGCGAAGCTGGAAGGTGATCTTGGGAGCCATCGATTCTATTTGATTGAGCCGGACTCTAAAAATCATTTTCAGAATTACGTCATGGGAAGATGCTCGTTGAGCCGAAAGGCAAAATGGTCCCAGTAAGAACCTTGAATGTAGGAAATAAGAGCATCAAACTAAAGCAAGAACAATCGATTGGAGGCGTACCGAAAACTGCTGTCATCAAGTTGTCGAAAGAGAATGCTGCTATATCTTTAACATCAAGTAGCACAGCCGAGTTGAAAAGAACTATACTCAGGCACACCGAGCTGAACCAGGAGCGACGAGCGATATCAGAGGAACTAATCAACGAATTTGCAGACGTATTTGCCTCGCGGGATGGCGAATATGGCAGCACACATTTGGTACAAAACCGAATAGACACAGGAGATGCAAGACCCATACGTCAACCTCCTGGGCGTTTACCATTAGCTAAGCAGACGGAGGTTGCAGAAATGGTTTCGACTATGAAAAATGAAGGGTTGATTGAAGGCTCTAAGAGTCCGTGGGCATCACCCGTTGTACTGGTCAAGAAGAAAGACGGCATCAATAGATTCTGCGTAGATTATCGCCAGCTAAATAATGTCACCAAGAAGGATAGCTACCCCTTGCCAATGATTGACGACACACTGGACACAATGTCAGGAGCGCAATAGTTCTCCACACTTGATCTGAAGAGTGGCTACTGGCAAGTACAGATCCATCCGGAAGACCGTGAGAAGACAGCCTTCACCGCAGGAAACTGGCTTTGGAAATTCACAGTAATGTCATTCGGATTGTGCAATGCTCCGGCAACTTTTGAGCGTCTAATGGAACGCGTTTTGCTGGGACTAACATGGAAAACCTGTTTGGTCTACTTGGACGATGTTATCGTGGTCGGCAAAACTTTTCAAGAACATCGAGATCACTTCACAGCTAAAGCTAAACCCGAAGAAGTGTCATCTCTTTAGGCCAGATGTCAAATACTTGGGACACATCATCTCATCCGAAAATTCATTCTTCGCACAGACCATGCATCTCTGAAGTGGTTGCTGCAATTTAAAAATCCTGAAGGACAAGTCGCAAGGTGGATTGAACGACTCCAGATGTACGACTACGAGATACAGCATCGAAAGGGAAGCCTTCACTCTAATGCGGATGCTCTGTCCCGGCGACCTTGCAAATCTGATTGCAAACATTCCGCACGACAAGAAGAAAATGATGCGGTATCCACTCAACGACTAAGAGCTGAGCCCACTGACGGTTGGAATGAAAGTGAAATGTGAAACGCCCAAAAAGAGGATCCGGATATCGAGCCAATACTCGCCTGGAAGGAACACGAAGAAAAACCAGATTGGCAGTAAATATCCAATAAACGTCCCGAACTAAAGGCATACTGGGCATAGTGGGACTCGCTTCGTGTTCAAGATGGTGTTTTGAGGCGAAGGTGGGAAAGCTCGGATGGAAAGACGTCTGTGATGCAGCTCGTTGTGCCAAGGTCGAGAGTCAGTGACGTGCTAAGGGAACTGCACGATGGAGTATCCGGAGGCCACTTGGGAGTGAATAAGACGTTAGGAAAGGCGCGAGAACGTTTTAATTGGGTGCACGCCAAGGACGATGTAGAAACTTGGTGCAGAAATTGTGTCTCATGCGCCGCCAGTAAGGGCCCGAGGGTTAAAACTCACGGCAGAATGCAGCAATACAACGTTGGAGCGCTCTTCGAGAGAATCGCAGTTGACATCGCAGGACCGTTTCCTGAAACCGAAAAGGGAAATCGCTACATTCTTGTTGTTATGGATTACTTCAGTAAGTGGCCTGAGGCTTTTGCTATCCCTAACCAGGAAGCCAAAACCGTGATTGAACAGATCGTTTACAACTGGGTGAGCAGGTTCGGCGTACCGATGGAATTGCACTCGGATCAAGGGCGCAACTTCGAATCCAAGATTTTCCAAGGGGTGTGCGAGCTACTGGGTATCAAAAAGACGAAAACAACACCGCTCCACCCACAATCGGACGGGATGATAGAACGCTTAACAGAACCTTGAATGAACACCTATCAAATGTCGTTGGTGACAAGCAATGCGATTGGGATAGGCAAATTCCAATGTTTCTATTAGCCTATCGGAGTGCAGTACACAACACCACAGGTCACACTCCATCGGAAATCCTTTTCGGTCGAACAGTCCGGTTACCTAGTGAATTGATGTTTGGATCACCGCCGTCTGAAGAGAACAGAAATGAAGACGACTATGTCTAAAAAAACCTTTTCTAAAAAGTCAACTTTTCTTTTTTCTGGTTTGGCACACTTTGCATGAAGAAATACTTTGCAATTCGCACACTGGATTTTCAGTTCATATCTATCGATCTTTTGATTACAAATAGAGCTTTTTCTTTCAATATGACAAAAAATGATAAAAGATTTAACACAGTTTGAATTAAAAGACACTCTAGTTTTACTTTGAAATTTAAGCCGTTAAATATATAAATATTTAAAATTTGGAGGACGGTTTCCTTATACGTGTTACCCCATCAAAATGTCAACAAAACTATCAGGAAACGATGAACTGAGAATGCAGAAATTGAATACATGCATATGTGAAACAGTGGGGAAGTATCATTTTAATGAAGCTAATAGGCACGCCGTTTTTCCCAACTGCATCGGATTTGATAAAACGAATGCTTTCAATGACTGTTACAACTTCGAAATCAAAATCACTTTCAAAAAAGAGCTCAGTGTTGGGGACAAAAGCGCAGTCGTTGGGCACACTAGAAACAAAACTTTTTTTGAGATCATTAATATCAGGTATTCTGCTTAAGATATTTTTTTTCCGACCGCAATGGAGCGTAAATTATTTAAAAGTTTTTTGGTAGATTGGTTGGTGCCCAGTTTAGACAGAAAATACCTTTTCTTCGCACTTAAGGTGGTTGGTTTCGCTTCCAACATGAGTATAATTTATTTCGGACTTTCATAGCATTATGTACGTCAGACGTGAACCATGGGCATGTTTCACTGCGAACAGACACAGTCTTTAAGGGAATATGTTTGTTGAACAAGTCCACCAATAAAGATCTTAAAAATGTTACCTTAGCATTAACATCTGTATCACCCCTATCGTGGAATTCTACGGATCTGAGATTCACTTCACTTATTCGATTCACGTGAAAATGAATCTATCTATATATCGTGGGATCCGTCGGATACTCTCCCTTACCCCGACCACTATTTGTGATTAGGAAGTTCAATTGTAACAGCTCATTTCAAACACATGTGTTTTGTAAAAATTAAATTCAGTGAAAAGAAAATAAATTTTGTGTGAAAATGGACAGCGTTGCATTGTCTTTTTAATGAGAAAATGGCGTTCTCAGTTAAGGGCAAGAGTGAAAAATGTTATGAAACTACCAGAAGCGACGTAAGATTTCATATACCAATTTTGTGTTTAAACTAACTCCTAACTTTTTTACTTAAAGGTTTATAAAATGCTTAGGCTTAATAAAACAGCATTTTCCTAAGTATTGGATGTTTTAACATCGGAGCTGGCCCTTGCCCCAAAGTCCTCAATCTCTCCAACACATGAGTTAGCGGTGTGTTTACGATTTTTTTGCAGAAGGTTCCTACCAATGTGGTGTAGGAAAGGATTATAATGTTTGTATAGCACAATCAACATCGGAGGTGTTAGTATAAGTATTGGATATTTTGGAGAGAAAATAATGCCCCATTTGGATCAGTTTAAACATGTCTGTATATCTTCTGGCGGTCTTTTGGAGTTACTTTTAGCAACGTCAGGATTATCCTTCATTGCACATACTAATGCCTTAAACTGTTCTCTATTCGTAGTTTTTTTCTTTAAAATATGGAAAGAACATTACAATAAGAAAACAAATGCAGCACAGTTCACATAATAACAACCAGATCCGCAATGAAAAAACTCCGGATGTCAAATGCATGGGTAGATTCGATCCGTTCGCTTTGCACGATGCAGTGAATCTTATTCACGTTACCGACATTTGGATGGTTCATGTCTGCGGATTGCACGAAGCAAATTGTTTACTATTAGCGGATCGTACCCCCCGACGGATTCCACGATAGGGGTGTACAATATATAAATAGCAATTTTTCCAAGAAAAAATGCTGGCAACAAGTTGCAGAGAACTATTAATTACAGCAGAATAATTTCGGTATTGGAAAGTTGAAGATGTAGACGAGTGAGATAAGTTAATGTTATATGTACAGAACAGCAAGTCAACTATAAAAAAAATTTTAATTACAAGAGTCACAAGCTTCAATTTGGTGTTCAACACATATAGGACGAAGACTTTATCTTTCATCCCTCTGAACATAAACAAAACCCATATATTTGTTTCTCTGCTATGTGTTCTTCGGTGTTTTCCTTGAACCGCAGCCAGAAAATTTTCAATTTTTCTTCTGGTTGTGGTGGTTAGAGTAGGCGTCTACAAACTTCGAACCATATACCATTCAATAAGGTCACCACGTATTTTTCCATGAACTCTCACCGGCTTAACGGCTTCTGTTTACTGTCAAACATACGAGTATTATGAGTGTGGACTGTGTAACCGTTAATATGCTAAAAAACTAACACACAAGTTATCCTTCGTCGTTTCGAGGAACATATCTGTAAAAAAGAACATATTTCCAATGATCGCAGGGAAGAATATGAACTTGCATTTATTTAGAAACCACCACCAGTTGATGTTGTAGGAGGAGAGAGTAATAAGGGATGAATAGTTAAAGAGAAATGATAACTATCCAGGGTTAAGAAGCAAGTTAATAAAAAAGTTATTTCAGTGAATTTCGCGGTCTTATTGAATTGAATGCATGTACAGGTCTCTTGATAATGCCTTTGTTTATTTTTAATGGAAAGACGTGCACACTCAATGGTGGAAAAATGACAAGTTTCAGGTTTATTACTATTATGATTTCAATGTTTAAAACAGCGAATAATAAGAATGGACTAGAATATGTATACAATATCAAAGGGTTATATTTTAAAGAGTTATAATTGAAATAGTTTTAATTGAGTAGAAGATAATCCGTTAATAATATGATTCAAATTATGTTTATAATGTATGTTATTTACATCACTCCTCCTTAAACATGATTTTCGATTCCAAAAACAACATCAATAATTAACAAAATGTTCAATAAAAATATATAAATTCAATTAAATATTGTGACAAAATTGTTATGATTCAAAATGTTAATAATAAAAAAAATCCATTAATTCATTTAACTTGTGCCACAAATATATCTAAACATGAACCTAGCCAGAAGAGTGAAGATCCGAAGACGGAGATGGCTGGGTCATGTAGAGTGTATGGACATCAATGCTCCGGTCCGAAAGGTCTTCGAATCCGCTCCCGAGGGACATCGCAGTAGAGGAAGGCCAAGACTCAGGTGGTGCACGCAAGTGGAAGGGGACCTCAGCAAACTTAGCGTGCGAAACTGGAGGCAGCTAGGTAGGGATCGAGCTGGCTGGAGAAGTTTGTTGACTGAGGCCCAGGTCCAGCCCGGACTATAGCGCCACTTGAAGTAAGTAAGTATTGTTTTAATTGTTTTCACACCTATCATTTCAACACACTTATGGTGTCGTGCAATTGGTAGGCCTTTGGTCAATACGTCCGCTGGCCTATTCTCTGAAGCTTGATACATGAGCGTTATGTCTCCTGCTTGTATTGCATTTCGTATATAGTGGTGTCTTAAAACTATATGTTTTGTTCTCGAGTTGGTACCCCATCTCCTTCAGAATACTGCGTAAGTGCGTAGCATCTTTTGTCGTATCGGGTATAGCCATATATTCGGCTTCGGCAGTTCTTTGCTTCCTTGATTCCCACTAAATAGATGAGCTGGCGAGGTTGAATACATATCCCGTATAGCTCCTCCATGCATGAGCCCCAATCTGTGTCAGCATACCCTGTAAGCACGGATTTTCCTCCCCTAAATGCAAGTCCTATGCTTCTCCTTCCACTCACATATCGATGGACTCCTTTTGCCAATTTCCAATGTGCTCTATTATAGCAATTATTGTACTGGCTCAAAAAACTGACACTGTGCGCTATGTCTGGTCATGTGCATTTGGATAAGTACAACAGGGAGCCAATTAAGCTTTGGTAGGGCAGCTTGTCGACTTCTCGTTTTTCTTCACTGCCTTCTTCAAGTATCGCCTTCTGCAGCTTTTCTCCCACTTCTAATGGAGTTCTTGCTGGCCTTGCATCTTTCATACTAAAACTATCCTGCACCATGAAGATGCTGGAATTGTATTGCCAGACACTGGTCCAGTGGTCCTAAATCTTTAATCTTGATTGATTTATCGACTTCTGAAAATAAATCGGACCTGGTCACAATTGCTAGCGTAGATAATATGCACATTAATCGCAATTAATTCAATACCCTTTGCGTTTTGCTGTTTGTAAAGGCCTGGTTCTGACTTGAGTGCACAAAATCCCAATTCTGTCAGCCTGTCGTGTTCCTGTACCATAGCAGACCCGGTTGGCGTAGACCATATATGCTCTTTCTAAGTAAGAAAACCCTATTTTCTTCTTTCTTTTCGTGAGTCAATTCATAAAACATCTCCGGAACAGACATATAAATTTCCTCGTCTATTTCGCTATCGAAGTATGTCGTTACTACTGGCTGAGTTTTAATCTCCAATCCGTCGCTATTGCCATTAGAATTCTGATTGACTTTTGTTGACCCACTGGGGCGTAAATTTCGGTGTAATCAACGCCAAACCGCTGCCACTAACCGCACCTTTTTTCTGAAATTGACATCTTTAGTATGCTTTGGAAGATAGTTTTATTTGATGGCTTGTCTATCAATTTCCATGGAGAATTCTTCATATGGGCATCTATCTCTGCTTTCATTGCTGTTTTCCACCCTTCTACATCTGGACTGCTTTAGGATTCTTTCACATTCATTCCGTGGTGCATTAATAGGTATAGAGGCTGACCCCTCCTCTATGACTGCGTTTCTGTGTCGTTCATAGTGTACTTGATCAGAAGTGTCTGCTTCATATTTGTTAAACTTTTGGGTCGTCGTTCACGTCGATTTCTTTCTTTGAACTTATGTTTATACGTTCATGGAAGAAAGTTGATTGAGCTCGGACTTCCCTACTGATTTGTTGCAGACCCCCGCGTTTTCTTCTGTTGTCATCGTTCCTTTCATTAATATGTTGACCTTCCTTTATTTCAAGACACTCTAGTTCTGTCTTGATTACGCTGCACATTTCTTCGTCCGTATGGTTTGTTTGTAAGTCTACTTCTTGAGGAACTTTAGCTGACCTTTTAAATTCCGATGTGAACACTACGTCAAGGCTCTTTATAATCTTCCTGTAGAACTAGTTCCAATGCCTGTACGCCTTAGAATCCTCGCTGTATCCTGCAAATATACGTGTATCTGACTTAAATTTGCCTGTTGATGGCCGCTTTTGAAGGGCGTAGGCAATCCATGTTAAACATAAGTTTCATACCCCGTCCACGTCTTATAAAGCGTTTCATTATTCAATACTCGACACGGACATCGGCTTCGAACATAGTTTGCCGCCACGACTGCTTCTCCCCAAAAACTTAGAGGTAACCGTGACCCGTTCTGCTCTGGGGTGTATTGGACGCTCAATTGGCGCGCTATTCCATTTTGCCTTATGTACTCATTAAAAGCAGTTACAGTACTCTTTGCCGTTATCTGAGCGTATGGCTTCTATCTTACTTCCAGTAAATGTTTCCGTACGTTTTTGAAATTCAATAAATTCTTTAAGAACCTCACTTTTTTCTCTTAATATAAAAACAGTGCACCATCGAGTTGCATCATCTAGGAATGTTACAAGATATCGATCTCCTCCATTCGTTTTTGTGTTCCGCATACCGCATGGGCCGCATACATCCTAATGTACCAGTTCCTGTGGCTTCTGTTTACCTGTACCACTTTCTTTTGGAAAACGTGTTCTTACTTGCTTTCCTCTTATGCAAAAATGACATTTTTCTGTGCCACTGAAGTGTTTTAAAATTTCTGGATTTCTTCCTTTCAGCGTTTATTTTTGAATAGCATTCTTTACGCTTGCAAATTTAGATGACCAAGTCTGTAATGCCAATTCATAAATTTATTAACTGATTGTACTCTTTGAAGGTCCTGTCATTGTTCTCAGCAACATAATAAAGCCCATCTATTCTCTTGGCCTTAATGACGTTCACACTTTCTCTATTTTTTATTGTGGCTTAATACCGATTAAAAACTGCAGTGTAACCATTGTTCACCACCTTCGCGACTGAGACCAATTTGTACATAAATTCGGCACGAAGAAAGTGCCTTTTAAAGTTATGTTTTTATCATGCTTCACAAGTGGAAGCAGTACTTGCTAGACTTAGGAACCGTTCATTGCATTTTCTGATTTCATTAAATTTTTCCTGATGATGGATGATTTAACATCAGCTTCTGAAATCCGAAATGATTCTTCCATCAGGGCACTATTTTCGACTCTCGTTCTGCATTAGTTTGGTTTATGTCCCACCCTTTTTGCATTTATAGAATTTGTATTTGGTTTTATTTCCCAGCCCGCCAGAAGTTGCCTGCTTAGTATAATTTTCTTTTTGTTTGGTTGTGTTATATTTGAATGTTCCTCTTAAGCCCTTTGCATAAAGTGCACCAGAACTTTGTTGTCTGTCTTTATCGTTTCTAAACTCACGTTCTTCTAAAAATTGTACCTTGAGTGTTTCTAGGGTTGGAAGTAAGTCCCTTGTTTCAATTGCCAACCTAAAATTTTCATAGTCATCAGGGAGACTATTGATCAACAATATGCGCAGTAAGTCCTCGTGGATATCGATTTGCATCCTTCCACTTTTTGACTACTTCGATATGAGCGTCTGCATGTTGTCGTTTACCATTCCTCTTTGTTGGACCTTTTCAATAAAGTTGCTTTTTAAGCTGGTCCTTTAAACTAATATATACTACGCAATTTGTCCCAAACCTGACTGACGTTGCACCTATTAAAGTTATTGGTATTTGAAGCACGAGATGTTAAGGGCTAATACATGTTATGGGGTTGAAGATAAATAATATGTACATAAGCGCTTCTTAATTAAACAAGAAATAACAATACTTGTCTTTTATTTTGATACATCACAGGATTTTTGTCAAATTTTGTGCTCAGGACTACAAAATTTGATAAATATCCAAGCATTGAGCAAGATCGAACTTATTCGGAAAACGTATATTTACGATTACATATTTGCTCCCTTTTCTTTCAAGTTATGTAAAGTAGAGTTTTTAAAACTCTACACAAAATATTTGGACGGCCGAATATAGTATGGAGTGCGAACAAGTGGAATGGGATCTAAACAAACTTGGAGTGCAGCACTGCTGGAAACAGCTAGTGAAAGAGACCGAAAAATTATATTAGGAGAGCGTATCTATTTGCCGGAATCGGGTGGAGGTTTGTAAAAATACTGAGGTTTTGTACTTTTGAGGACCGAAGAGGTCTTACAAGTTCACACAGTACACTGAATAGAATCATATAGCCGACATTAGGCAAAGAGACGGACGAGTTTGGCAGGGATGTCAAGACTAAACATCGCTCTATATAGTTCGTCTCTATAAATGTTGTCATAGGAAGCCTTAAAATCGATAAGCAGATAGTGGGTATCGATCTGGACTTCTTGGGTTTTCTCCAGGATCTGCCGGAGTGTGGAAATCTGATCGCTTGTGGGCTTCCTGGCGTGAAACCGCACTGAGAGGGTCCAATCAGGTTGTTTACGACGGGTTTAATCAAATCAATCCCAGAATAAACATGTTTCGAAATAGCAGTATCCTGCAAAATATCTAATAGCAAGGTCGTTGACTTGCGGTACCTTAACTGATACTGCGTTTTCATCTAATGGGTTAATTAAATTGTTAGTATTTATGTTATTTTCAAAACAGTTTTCATTCTGAAGAATATTCTCGGCATTCTAATCCACCTGCAAGTATTCCGAGTCGTCTTCCTCGCAATTGAAACATTTCGTATTAAATAGAAATTTAATCGATATTACTTTGGCTATCAGTGAGCTAAATTCAACAACACTGGCGTTACTTTTATTTATTTTCCGCGCTCTTATTTTCCCAAATAAGTTTTCTAATGGATCTTGATTAAATTTATTTTCATAAATGTAATAGAAATCATCATGATTCATGTATAACTTTTCCCTTATTCTTAAAACGCTCCCTATAGTTAGAGCCAAACCTTTGAAACAGAATGATCTATTTGTTGTGTTAATGGGTTTAATATTTAATATATTATAATATATAATACCTTCAATTCCACAGGATACAGATCTGCTTAGAACCTGCGCAGCCAGCTCATCTTTTGAAATTCAATAGGGTCAATATGTGCCGCTGTCAGTTTTGGGTATATTTTGGTAGTATTTTTTTTTTCTGTATTATAAAGGTATTCAATTACCTTCCAATCAACAATTCCATCAAAAGTGGTCAAATTATTATTAAGTTGTTTCGAATACTTTTCAAAAGATGCGGGATATCATACAATCCATATATGGATTTATTTATACTATTCTTACTATATAAACTGCGATTAGTGGGTCGCAGCAAATAGCTTTTACATTTAATTTCAGATCTGCGTATAAATCAAGGCAGTTATATACCTCAACTTCTTTGGATGTATATTGCTCGGACAAACGACGTGATATAAAACTAGCTTACAATTTCCACATATGCTCCGAGTCATAAAGACGCATGCAGACTTAGCGTATGAATTATATCTTTGATTTCTTTCGTAATCAACAAAACCTTCAATTTCATCTTTGAATTTATTATGGTAAGATCCGTCTGAAGGCTCATCTCGTCAAATATAACCACAACTCCTTTTCTTTTGGTGGTAGTTTCGAGGTTATTTCCTTAGTTTCCTGCATAACATTTCTATTTAAGCCAGGTGACAGACTTTTAATTTTAATCCACCTGTGCAATGAAGATGGATGCGGCAAGTGCATCTCAAGTTGATCCCGCAAAAAGTTGTATCCGGCAGCTGAACGAAAAAAGATGCATTGCGAAATCCATTTCTCCTCTTCGGTGTATTCATTTTTACCCAGTGATAAGATGAGCTTCGAAAATGTCATAGCATTTTGATGAATATCAAGCAATGAATCGATTTTCTCTTGAATGTTTTGCTTTTCACGCGCCTGTAGCCTTTTCTTGTCCTCTTTTAAACGACGAATTTTCTTTAATATATTTCGTTTCGATTTTCTATTTTCTTTAATAGTTATTCTCAACACATTGTTTAATTTGTTGAGCTTTTCAATTCTCCTAATGTAAAAAGATTGCATACATCAATTACATACTTATTATTATTTATATGCACTGCAGAGTAATAACACGGATAATATTTTGCTTGTCAAACTTCAATTACAAAATGTAACGAAATATTCCACTTTTCCGGCCTTTTAATTCTTCTTTCTTACATACATACCCATGCACTCAAACAAGATACCAATTCATGAAAAATTATGTAATTTCCTGTTGCAGTCGAATGAAAACAAACAGTCAAGTCTTCATACACCTTCCCGCAAGCCCCTTGCATATGTTTCTCATATTCTCTGTGCCACTGCCCACAACTTGTGGTGAGAGAAAAAAAAATCTATCAGTAAACAAAGCAAAAAAGAGAGAAAATAAAAAAGCTTTACATTACTCCGAAAGCTCGTGTCGGCTAGCCGACCAAAAGTGAACCATTTTTTTCTACAGGCATGAGACATCTGTATAGATTTATTATCTGTGCTGTGACGGTTTCAGAACTAAATTAGTAAGAGACCTTGAAATATAATTTAAAGATTTATTTCAAGTTGTGAATGAATTGCAAATCAGCTTATCAGAAAACTTAAACTGGTATTGTAATTCAATTGTGTAAGCTTTAAGTATATTTAGGAACTCTGGACAATTTTTTGTTGTTTTTTAACACGCATTAAGTAAACATTGTAATTTTATTAAGTAATACGATCCAATAAATTATAAATTATTATTTTTATCGTTTTTAAGTATTTCAAGAAAATATTTGTTGACTCGTTTAATTTAAAATTTTCAGGAATGTTATTTATGTGTAGGGTGGTGTTTTTGATGTTAGTTTTCATGACTCGGGATAGCAAACGTGTACCAATATTGTTGAACTAATAAGATTTCTTGACCTTTTCGCAAAATTTTACCATTATAGCGTGGTATTTGTGGCAAATACAGCGTTCAATTTACACAGATTTAGTTTTTCTCTTTCTTTTTCTTTCTTATTGCAATGAATGCAAAAACTGAGTAACGAATTGGGAATTTGGTAAAAAATGAATGGCACAAAATTGTTAAAAAAGTATTTACTAACGAGTCCCTAAACAAAAAAAATACCAATCAGATTTGAAAAGCATTGTTTTGCTAAATCTATGTCTTTTTGTCCAATAGCAATGGATATTGGAATAGAAGTAAATTGCTGTTTGAAATAAAACACCGATAAATAGTGGGTTTTTAAGTTGTTTCTTTGAAAATAAATAAGTACTAATAATCCACTTTAATTTTTTCTTACCTTTTTGTAGTTATTTCATCGCTCGAGTTCTGACTCCCCGACAAATCATTCAATAATCGCGCATTTTATTTGGAATCTGAGCATGAAAAATGATAGCTTTTAATTGTTTACTTCAAAATCTGTCCAACGAGAATGTCAGGCAGTGATCAATCGGGAACTTTTTCGGTTAGGTATTATTTTAAAATTCAATTTATTGAAAGTAGATATTTTTTTTCAATTTAGATATTCATGTAAGAAAACTACCATTTGCCATATAGCATTTTTACTTCTCTATTTTAAGTTAAATGTGTCCAGTTACACGTATGTATGTGTTTACAAAATTTTTGAAGAATTAGTTTATTCTTTACAGTACTTAGAAATAATAGTTAGATAGATAGTTTGCATATTGTTTTGTTTGCTGTTTGCTACTTAACCAATAATTTAAAATCAATTTCACAAAAGGTTTGCACAATTAAAAATATTTAAAGTGATCATTAATCCTTGTCATGTATTTATAAGAAATTAAAACAATAATCAAATTTTTTGTATTTTTAATCTATATATATTTCGGATTTTCTAAGATTATAAATTAATATTTTTCGGAACATACCCTTCTGATAAAATATTTATGATGAAACAAAAAATTTGCCCACACCGGGTTGAAATGATGAAATGTCAATATTGTACTAAAAAAGGAGCAAAACTGTAAGTAAAAAAAATTATTTCCTTTGTATTTAATAAATAAATAAGCTTTTACTTTATAGATCAACTAATATGGTAAACTGGAAGAAATGCAGTTAAGGATGCAATATGCATGTGCATTTGTACCGCCCAGGATGCAAGGAATTCAGGGGAGTTTGTATTATGGATGGGAAAAAAACATTGTTTGCACAATATTTAATATATTACCGGGGTGGACTACAAAGTAAAACAATTTTTTTTCCACTTGCGGAGTATGTGTATATATTTGCATTTATTAATTATTTTTTCTCATTGACAGACGGTAGATGATCAACACAATTCTTTGCATTGTTTGGCCGGGAACCTGAGCCTCAAATATAAATTTAATGGTTCGTGAAAAAAAATTACAACAGTTTTTGTTCTTTTTACCTGTGTACTTTGTTTAAAAGAAGTTAATTTATGTTATGTTAACTTTTGTTGTGTGAGTGTATCTGTAAAGTGAAAATGTAGAATGTGTGCAATAGGCCTCCTGGGGAAACCGAACACCCAACCAAAAAACATCGGTTAACGAACCACTACGCATATCTCAAGGGTGGTTTGGAAATGCATTACCTATCAAAAGTAATAAATAGACACTTTTTTTTTAAAAGTATAAATATATTTTATTTATCAAATAAAACAAAACAAAATATACATACTTCGTTTCCAAACCGTAAAATACCAACTTTTCTGTTGTCCACATTTTTGCCAGGATCGGATGGTGGGACTGCAAATGTTGAATCGCTAAGAAGAAAGGCATTAAATTCACAGCTAAACTGAAACAATTTCATTTTACTCACATGTCTATGTCTTTTGTTTGATTCCGATGTTTCCACTCTTAAGACGGATTCGCCAAGATATTCGAGCTGCAAATGTTGAATCTGCGAAAAAAGCATTAATTTTAAGGCTAAATTGAAACAATTTCATTTTACTCACATGTCTTTAGTTAGTTAGGGTTGTTTCCACTCTTCCAAAGCATTTGCCAAGACGTTGAATAGTAAGATTATTCTGCAAAATAAGAAGTTTGATTAATTAGTTTCATATTAAAATAATTTTGCTTACTGAAAAGGAAACGTAAGCAAACTATTCCAACTGCTTTTGCCACATCCACAAAAAAACAATCCGTTGGTGGCAGCAGTATTTTGTAGAATATTGTTCCTTCTTAAATTAAATTTTGACGTTCACACGTATTCACGGACAGGTTTCACACGGATAGGGGCCCTCAGAAGAAACCGATTTCTGGAACGGCCGATATCTGGAAAGTTTGACATCTATGTTAATTCATTTATGGGCTAAGACTACGAGCAGCGTTCGGGCTTTACTTCGATTTTAAGAAATAAAAAAAATCTACTCCCATACTTCGCTTTGCCCAAGATCTACTTCTATTTTTCGTTAACAGTCATTTTTTAACCAAATTACGATGACAACACTGAACTGATAACTCAAAGCGTCAACACTGTCTCTCTCCTGTCACCTAACCTAGGTTGCTATTGCTACGTTCGTTACTCTTACTGCAAAAAAAAACTTTAAGGTGACTTAGTTTTTTTTTTTGTTACCAGTCATATTTTTAAACAATAAAATGTGTTCAAATTGAATTTTTATGAAAAATAGCAAATAAAAAAAATTAAAACAGTCTTCCTGTATTTACTTCGCAAATTTTTATTTTACTTCGTTTTTTTTCTGCACATACTTCGAAATTTTATATCAGAAGTCTGAACCCTGACTACGAGCATTGAAGTGGCAGAATTTAAATCCTTCATAGGCATTAGATAAAATTTTTACTAGCGTCTGAACCCCAATTCCATTCCGTGTGTCAGACACAGAGTCACTATGATCCATAAGTACCACACCACACCACACACCACAAACAAGAAATAGCAGCCGAACTGGAATAACTAATAGGGTATCATTGTAATCTATTGGAAAGAAAAGTGCGAAAAGTATAGAGAAATAGAGAGAGGAAGGAAGAGAGATGAAATAGTATAAGTACAACATTAAGTAATATTATTAGAAGAAATAAAGTAAAATAAATCAAGAATTCACAATTTAGAAAAATTTAGAATTAATATAGCTCCATTCAAAGATTTAAATTCAAATTAAAAACAAAACTATTTAGGAAAATTCGTTGTTGACGAAATTCTCATCTCGGTGTCATTCTTGCTCTTCTTCACGTACACAAAGCCATTGCGCGTTTTGGCAGAGAACAGCAAGCCCTCGCGACGAAGTTGGAGAGCATGCCGAAGCAAGGAGCTATTCTCTTTTGTTACGCTCTCATTAATGTAAATACGGGTGGTGAACGCAGAGTTTGTGCTGTTATCAGAAGCAGACAATTCATTATCCAGCTGAGCGAGCGTAAGGCCCCTGTTTGCGCGAAAAGCAGCGAGTAGCGAACTTTGCTCTGTCTGAGACGAGAGTCTGATGAGCAGCGGGCTGTGACCATTGTTTTTCCCCATTAATAAATTGTTTAAATAATCAAATCAAGAAATAACAGGTACACTCACCTCTTGTCATGAAAACAGATTGTACCTAACTATTTCACGCAAAATGTATTCAATTATAATACACGCTGTAATTTTGTAAAAATTTTGTTTTGTTATGAAATAAAGATCTGAAAAAAAATTTAAAAAAAAATAAAAATATGGTTTTACCTGTACCAAAAAACAGCAGCAAACGTCTACCGATGACTTTCGCCCAATTAGTATTTTACCATGTTTGTCAAAAGTTTTGGAAAAATAATTGTGAAACAAATTTTCAGTCATCTTGATCGTCATAACTTATAGTCACCCGTTCAGTCTGGTTTTCGTTAAAAACACAGCTGCACAGCAATGGTTAAAATACTTGATAATATTATAGGTAGAATTGAATATGACAATGTCACCTTACTTTGTTTGCTCGACTTCTCCAAAGCTTTTGACAAAGTAAATCATAAAATACTTTGCAAAAAACTCAGATTGTACTTTGGATTTAGTGAAAGATCAATATGTCTTATATCCAGGTATTTGTGTGATCGTAGCCAGAGAGTGATGTTTGGTGATACTGCCTCAAATCCTAAAACTTTGCTAACTGCGGTACCCCATTTTCATCAATGACCTACCAAAAGCTTGCACCAGTACCAGTGTTCACTTTTACGCTGATGATGCACAGATCTACCTATCCCGCCCGATCGGGCTTCCTTAATAACGTAAGACTTCAATTCACGAATATCGTGACCAATCTTGGATTAAAGATAAATCGTTCACTCACCGCGATCAATCACATTAACTATTCAACTGCACGCATCTTTGCTGGGTTGCGCACTTTGGCCGTATTCTAGTTATACACCGGTCGACACTAAGCTCAGGCTTATTAAAACTTTATGTTTAGAACATATAGGTACGTCACGAACAATGTCGCCCAAAAATACACCTAGAACGTACAGAGGAAAACAAATACCAGGTGCATTCACTGTAAGGTTGTTTGGACGAAATTCGAGCCATATTCGTATGGTCGTGAATAATTACATAATTTTTGTTGTTGCACTTAATTTTTGCTAAATAAACAAAACTGTACGATATTAAAATATTGTCAAATAATGAAAAAATGTATGAGAATTGATTTATTGTTAAATAAGCAATTTATATGTGTTAGTCGTAATTTAAGTTATGCTAAGTAAGCAATAAATCTGTATAAAGTACTGATTTTTCAACACTAAGAAGAAGAAGTCGTATTAAGGTTATTCCACCACCCGAGGTAAAATAGCTAAATATCATTCGCAAATACATTGATATATTGGTACAAGCACCTTATATATCCACTACAAGATCAAGGTACATGCACCCTGATCATACCGCCGGAGCAAGAGTTCAGACATTAACATTTTACTTATACCTATTATTGACTATGCCATAGTTGTGTACAGTAAACTTGATTCTCAATCCCACCATAAGTTGCTTGTTCCCTTCAACGATATGATAAGGTATGTATATGGCCTTGGCCGACGTGAACACATCTCTCACTACCACAAAAATGTACTTGATTGTTCGTTTCAACAATTCCTTGATACCAGATGTTGTATCTTCCTACATAAAATAATCCACACCAAACCCCCGCCGTATTTGTTCGCAAAGCTTCAATTCGTGCAATCTTCTAGGACATGTAACCTCATCCCCCCATTCCATAATTATTTGAACACATCACGTCTCCTCTTCGTTCATGTCACTAGGCTCTACCAATATCAACAAAACAAATTATTAAAGCCAGACAATTTAAAGCTTCCGTATTAAAACACCTCTCCTGACTACAGCAACTACTTACACTAAACACATTTTTTTTCTCTGTTTCTCTTCCCACTATTCATATTTTTTCTTTTTTTCCTATTTTCTTTCATTCTTTTTTCACTCCCTTTTTCTCATGTTTCTGTTCCTCCTCTTTTACCTTCCAATTTTTTATTTTATTTCTTTTATTTTTGTTTTTATTATTATTTTATTTTAATTGTAACTACGAGTATAAATACGCTTAACATAAGATTTATTGTTTCATTATTAAAATATTAATTTATCAGCATTTTATTAGATTTTATAATATTCCCATATCTCAGTACTATAAAAGACAAAGTCTTATCTGTACAGTTTGTATTATCCAATAAATTGAAATTGATATGGTTTAATACTTTTCATTTAGAATTGGAGCTGAAGCTAAAGCTAAATTCGGTTGGGCAAAGAGACAAGCAACGTGCAGTGGACATACTCGTAGTTGGGATACCAGCTGTAAATATCGAAAATGCAAAAGAGAAAGTAATAAAGCTTCTTGCGGATGGAATGGGAATGGAAACTGGTCATGCTGACATCGAAAGCTGCTTTGTTAAGGGAATTAAACGTAAAACGGATAACGCAGAGAAAACAAACATTGTGTGTGTACTTTTTTCGTCTCTAAAAAAGAAAGAGCTAATCATGACCAAGATGCGTGAGATGAAAATTAAATTATCTTCTGCAGTTTTCAATGACGGCACGGGTGGGAGAATTTTCATAAATGATTCACTCACTAGCTACACAAGATCGTTGCTAGTGAAGGCCAATCAGCTGAAAAACAGTAATAAATGCAAGTATGTCTGGATCAGGAATTTAGGTACTTATAAGAAAAAGAGAAGGCGACAGGGTGATTAAAATTTCTTGTTTTGAAGATTTTTCCAAACTTGGTTAACTTATAGTTACAGTATTTTTTTAATTTCTTCTATTACCTTTTCGCTTTCATTTAAATTGATATGAATTGTTTTTGTATAAATCAATCAGATATTTTGTCTTGCTCTGGTTTTTCAGTTACGCATCTAAACATACGTAGTTTAAGAAAAAACTTTGATTGCTTTCTCTCGCACCTTGCTGCTTTAGATCATTTACCAAATCTAATATTTTTATCTGAAATATGGATATACGAGATTGAAAAAACGAAGTATATGCATCAGATACGAAGTTATTTGTTTGAGGCTACGTGCAATGATTCGTATTCAGCTGGCGGTCTTGCGGTTTTTTACAAAAGTGAACTAGACTGTGATATTATTAAAGATCGTCTTAATAGTGCTGACTTGATTTCTGTTAACTGCAATATTTCTGGTGTTCGTTATAGTTTTGTGTGTGTATATCGTTTACACTGTTGCTCAGTCAAAGTCTTTGTAGATGAATTTTCTGAATTTCTCCAAAACATTTCTAGGTGATTTTAATGTTAATATACTAGATTACTCAAATGATGTTGATTATTTTTTGTCGGTGTTATCATCTTTTGGCTTTGAGTCCTTATTGTTACAACCTACGCGAATTGCTGTGAATTCTAGCTTATGTTTAGACCATTTGTTTATAAGGTTGCACAGAAACAACTCAATAAATTTCAAAACTGATGTTTATGATCTACAGATAACTGATCATTGTTTAACTACAATTCAGTTTGATTGTTCGATACGCAGACCTAAACCATTACAATTTGAAAAGTTTAAAAAAGTTGACTTTTCAGCCTTGCAAAGAGATTTGTCTTTTGAGTTCTGGAACGATGTATATAGCGCTCATGATCCATCAATTGCTTTTGATTTATTTATTAATAAATTGAAATTTCATATTTCTAATTGCAGTCAAAATCAAAGCGTAAACACAAATAAATCTAAGTGCATCAAACAATGGATGACGTTTTATTTGTTGAAGAAAATAAGAAAAAAAATGAACTTAGAATTCGGGTTCGCAAACATCCTAGGAATACTAGGCTTAAAAGCTTTTATGTGAAAATCTGTCGTGAGTTAAAATTAAATAACACTTTGTAGAGATAATTATTTCAGAAGAAAACTGGTTGAAAATATTGGGAATTCTAAGAAAAAGTGGGTCACAGTTAATGAAATTTTGAATAGAGATAAGCCGAATGCCGAAATTGTTTTAAATATGGATAGCAATGTTAATATAACTGAACCAAGTGAGGTGGCTAATGTTTTTAATGACTATTTTTCAAATATACTCAATGATTTCCGCGGTCTCCTGGGACAATATAATTTTTCGTGTCATTGTGATAACACAATAAGGCAGGAGCTAAACCAGTCTGCTTGTTTTTACTTTGAAAATTTCACCCCACTGGAAATACATAAAATTATACAATCGCTAAAGAACTCACACTCTTCTTCACATGACAATATTTTAAGTCACGATCTTAAAATTATTTCTCTTTTTATCTGTGATGTTTTATGTCATATATACAATTTGAGCATTCAACAGGGCGTCTTTCCCGAACCCCTTAAAACCGCTGTAGTTATTCCTCTCCATAAAAAAGGTGATACTAAGTCTTTGAATAACTACCGTCCTATTTCACTTTTGTCCACATTCTCCAAAGTGTTTGAAAAAGGTATGAAAGCTAGAATACTGTCTCTTTTAGATAAAATTAGGTTCTTCAGTAAACATAAATTCGGTTTTAGGAGCGGAAGATCAACTGAAGATGCCTTATTAAAACTTTACGGAGAAATTTATAACAGCGTAAATGATTCTAAAATTGCTGCAACGTTATTTATAGATATCTCAAAGGCTTTTGACATGGTGGACCAATCGCTTCTACTCAGTAAATTGTACAATGCAGGTTATAGAGGTTTTATTTATACATGGTTTTCATTTTATTTGTGGAACCGTAAACAAATGGTCAGAGTAAAAGGTTGTATGAGCTCACAGAAAACAATAAATTTGGGCGTACAACAAGGTTCTGTCCTGGGTCCGATATTGTTCTTAATTTACGTTAACTCATAATTTATCCAGTCTTTTAAAGGAAAAATCACCGCGTTCGCAGATGACACAGCTCTAACTTACAGCTCTTGTTACAACCTCTTTGATGTCAATGCAAACATTAATTTTGACTTAGATTTGCTTCGTAGGTGGTTTGACAAGCATAAACTAGCAATTAGTAACAAAACAAAGTACATGATTTTTAAAATTAGGGGAAAATTGACTGATAACTTTTCTTAACAATATCACTCACCAAACTGTTTTAAATTTAATCTAAGAATTGTTTGTCCTCATAATCAAGGCGTATCAACCTACAATACCGATGTTAGTTGCTCGTCAGATTGCTTCGCTATTGAACGTTTCGAATGTTTCAAATACTTAGGGGTTATTTTAGACTCAAAGCTTAGTTGGAGAGAACATCTCCTACATTTAAAACAATACTTTAATTTATGAGTAAGACAGCTATATCACCTTAGTATATATTGCGGATCCGATATTTTAAAATTGGTATATAATGGTCTTTTTAAATCCAAGCTCGTACTGCAGCTTGTTGGGGCGGTACACATTTAAACAAAGTACAGCCCTTGCTTGTAAGGCAAAAATACTGCTCAAGATTAATCTGCAAAGTTAATCGCACAACCCCCAGTTTTACATTATTCAAGGAACTTAAAATACTACCCTTAAGACACCTTTACTACTATAAAGTCTTGAAAATATTTTTCCAGAATTCTGGGTATAACGTCGCTAGACTGTATGGCAATCTTAACTTGCGAGCTAATTCCATGAATTTTGTATCCTTACCTAGAATCAATAAAGCACTTTTTTCTCGTTTTTTCACCGTCATTGCTCCTCGCTTATTTAATAAATTACCGGAAAGTATTAGATGCGAAAGAAGGCAATCTTTGTTCTTATAAAATGTCATAACTTGGCTTTTTGCTTACGATCATTGTACAGTAGATCAATTTCTTATTTAGTTAAAAAATTTTATATTTTTTTCTTTTTACACTTAATTCTTAAATTGTTGCACTTAGCTTACTATTGCATTTGTTTATTTTTACATACATTTTAACCATCAATGTTTAAATAACCTATTTTTTGTTGAACAATAATGGTACATTCGCTACTTGGCCTTGGTCAATAGAATGTTCCTAACTATTGCAAATATTATAATCGTAATATATTGTATTAAATTCATAACCTGAAATAATGAAATAAAATAAAAAAAAATTATTTTTAAGGTGCCATTATTTTATTTTTTTTTTAATCTTTTGTTTAAACCAATGGCTGTTCGTGTAGCAAAATGAACCCATAAACTTAATTTTTATGTTGAGTGTAGAAACATATCTATAAGTGTAACTTAAAAGTTTCAGGCTCAAGGCTACTACAGTTTAAGAAGTAGTTAGGTTTTAAAATTGACGCGCATAACCTAAGTGCGCATTTAATATGCATAAGCATCCAGGATTTAAAAAAAAAACATTTTGATAGTAATCTAGTAATCTAGTATACTATACACACATTTGTTTTCTTTCAATATCTATTTCCCTTCAGGTACCTGACCACCTTATGGGGCTAAAAAATAAAAAAAATTCAGTAATTTTTGTTTTCAGGCCCTGTGATTTTTTTAAACTTGAAGCTTATACAATACAAAAATAACTTCTTTTTTTTTTTAATTTAATTTTCAAACCATTATCCAGGATGCGCCAAAGTCGAGGGCTCAAAAAAATAGTGTCCCATGGCGGATATTTAAGCTCGCGATTGGTAAATCTGAAATAAAAAAAACGACATATTCGAAAGAAAGGTCCTTTTCGTAACAATTCACCACAATTCGACAAAAATACAAAAAAAAAGTTACAAAAAAACACGTTTTTCACTATCCTCTGCTAAAAAAAATGTTATAATTAATTTTTTTTTGCGAAATCGGCCGAGTAGTTTCGGAGATTAGCTTTCCGCCATTTGAAAAAAAAAGTAGTTTCGATAAAAACGCTTTTGAGAGTAAAAGCAAGCTTTTTCGCCACAATGTTCAATAGGGTTTGAAATAAAACAAGGTTTAATCTGATAGCAAATAAAATGAAGTATTTAAAAGTGGACACGGTCCTTACACTTCGAAATTTGAAATCAGAAGAAAAAAGTTATTATATTACAACCGGAAGGCTTTAAAGAAAAATGACATTTGGGATAATTTAAGCAAAATGTATTGGATTTAAAGAATAATATGTAAAGGATTAAAGTTAAAGAAATTAAAGGAGTAGACTATTATAGCAATATAAAGTTAATTAAGCTGTGCGTATATAAGGTTTAACAAACGTATTTAAAGTTCTTACCCGCTGCGTCATCAAGCATGGACTGCGCACACACTTTAACTAATTTTAGTATGTTAGAATTCGAATTTTGAAAAAAAAAACTTTATTGAATATGGTATATGGTATATATATAATAAGTATAAGGATTAAGAAAATGCAAAAAAAACGATTTTTTGAAATTTATAAGGTTTCATTGTTCGAACTATATTAGAAAGTAAACAACATTGTAATCTCTCTCTTAGCCCCAATCCTTCGATAAAACAGGCCAAATAAACTCGCCTTTTTTCATTAGCCATAATTGTAAAACGCTACAAATTACATATAAAAAAGTTTCAAACTGTATTATGTATTTATTTTACTTCATTTAGTAAATGATTACGCAAATAAAATGCTGATACGAGTATATAGTATTAATAATTGTTAAAACAACATATATAAATTGTAAAAGTTAAAATAATATATATAAAATACAAGTAACTCTTTAAACTTATAAATGTATTTTAAGACCCCCTTACTCTTTGCATCCAGTTTGTGTCTATGGTATTAAAATTTATTTCTTAAAAAAAAAACTGTAATTAAAAAGTCAATAATTGCTAAAATTAAGTTATATGTTTATTTAAAGTTCATCTTTGTATTTTTTTCTTACAATCAATTGCATATAGTGCATAATACGCTTCAAATGCAATAATTGCTAATAAAATTGATACTGTGAAAACAATTTTTTTTATACAATAGCATATTGTTCATACAGAGATTTCCTAACTTTATAGTACTCATCAGATAAGCACCCTTCTAAAGTTATTTTTCCACTGTCAATTCTTTTTAGCGCTAGGGAGCTATTGTTGCACCAAAGAACTCCGCCGGAGAATTCTGAGTTTATGTTGTTTCGCATGAGAAACTGCTTAAAATCCGATAATCTAAGTTCATTAATAAAAACAGTTTTGTGAATTGGTATCTCATCTTCATCAAATGGCCACAGATTCAAAAATCCCTTTTTGTGATTTGTAATATCCTCCGTATAACTAGTCGTTAAATGATTTCTCATTTGTTTATTTCGAATTCCTATTCTAGCATCTATCCAAGCAATTTCTGCAGCGTTACATTTCTGAAATTGGACCTGAGACACTAATCCTTCAGTAAGACGGATTTGGTAGATATGCCTCTCGGAGGTTACGTCAATTATCTAGAAAAAAGGTTATAAGCATATAGTGTTATCTTTTAATTAATTCAATCCAATAGAAATATCAGTAAATAAATTGAAGTATAGGACTCCTTACATAATGTAATTGTATAATGTACTAATAAATTTACAAGTTGCAAGGTTCTTAAAATATTGGTGTAACCTCTAAATCTTAGTACCCACCTGAAGCGAAACGAAATACGAACATTTACGAATTGAGAACGGAAAATTAAAATTTAAATTGAAATTGGTTGCTATGGTGAACATATTTATTACCTTTTACAGGGTACTGTAAACGAATATCAGAACAGAAAATTTTCGTTTACGATTTCTGGTAATCGGAAAAATTATTTTATTTGTATCAATAGTTTTGCTTGTAAGCCAGTCAAAATTAAGTCATTTTAAAGGTTGCCTATAAATTGATATTTTTTTTTATTTTAGGTTTGAGTGTAAAAACTAGGCAAAGGGTTGTTATCGTTTTGCAAAACATTGGAACAAAACCAATAATAATGTTTATTACAAAATAAATGAAAATTTGGGATTGTGTTTATAAATTTTCAGAGCACTTTAAAAAAAATGAACTGAAGATCTTTCTTTGCCTTAGCAGTAAGGTATAACAATTATCTTGAATAGATGAACGCTGATGTAATCAAAGTAATCTCAACGGTAAGTCCACTGCGAGTCAAAGATACAGTTTTAGGACATAAAGAAATTAGGGAAATTTCAGCTAGCAAAACGCTCAAGATATGATGGATCATACTGCAAGACGGCTTCAGTTGTTCCACTGAGGGTTAAATATTCAAATGGTAAACATTTGAGTAACCCTTGTCCATCACCATTTCATTTTTGTCCCGAATGAAGATACAAAGGCAACGCGATTATGTCCATGTGCAAATTAAAGCAGGAATATCCGGAAAGACAACTCACACCTATTCTATTTTGTCTCATAGGCAAAATGTAATCGAGTAAGGACTGAAACGAATAAAATCTGTAAATTTTAATACGGGCTATACTTCCAATGCGTAAAAATTGCAATCCCATTTTGTACCCAAATTAGCATGGATACTCTCTAGTTTCAGTTTGTTATGGATTTTAATTCGGTTCGGTTTAAAATATTTATAAAATACGAGTCAAGAGGAACGCCGTAAAAAGATCATCGACAAATGGCTCGAAAAAACTTCGCGTCCAAACCACTTCATCGCAAAAAATTTAAACATAACACGCAATACAGTGGATTCTGTTATTAAACAATATTTGGAGACGTTGACAGTTAAGCGAAAACAGAAAAGTGGAGCACATGATACAAATTTGGACAGGAAAATAGTGGGTACCGTCGTCGGACTATGTCATCCAGAGATGTTGCTCGGAAATGTAATACCAATCAAACAATGTTAAAAAGATCTAAAAACATAACGGTCTAAAAACACGAAAAAAACAAAAAATACCAAAAGTTACTGAAAAGCAAAAAAAAAATCATAAAAACACGAGCCCGAAAGCTGTACGAGTTGATCGGCAACAAGAAAGCGTGCTTGGTTTTGGATGACGAAAATTACATGAATTATGAAAATATTTTTTTTTTTTTTACTTTGAAGTTTCCAAATTTTATTCGTTTCAGTCGTTACCACTTGGAGAATTTTCAGAAGAAGCTTAGTAACCCAAAAACAAAGACTACAAGAAATATAGATATTAAAATATGTGCAAGGATGTATCAGAATAACAATCTTTTCATAATGCTTCCAGGCTCTTCTGAATGATAATCAAATGATAATCAAACAATGTTAAAAAGATCTAAAAAACGTAACGGTCTAAAAACTCATACTCATACATTTCTTCGTTAAGGTAATGCCAGAACCGAAAAAGATCTCAAAGCACAAAAATCTCCAGAAATGATAAGTTTTTGCTTGGATACTACGAAGGAATTTGACGAAGGTTTCTAAGAAATCTGATTTTTTTTTCTTTAAATTTTTGGCCCGTATAAAAGAAATTAAGTAATAAAGAAAATTACTTTGAAACACGTGTTTTACGTTGACTTTTTAATATTTTTAAAGTAAAATGTTATGTTTTTTTCTTGTGGTCAGAAAGTTCCATTCCAGCCACTGTGCGACGTTAAAGTGAAAACTGTTTTTAAATTAAGAAGTGTTTCAGTAGTAGTGATAGAATGCTTAAAGTAAAGGATAAAAAGGAAAATATGTAGTTACTTTAAAATGAATTAGATTATTGCAATTGACCCCCGTCAAACCCAAATCCAAATTACGAGTAAATAAGAGAAACCACAACACCATTGAAGGAAAAAGGGAATTGATGATCCGACTTCAGAACGGTTCGCATAAAAAGGACATGACAAATCCTCCTTTGACGTTAACGAGAAAGAGCACTTGAGTAGTGTTAATGACATGGCTACGATATTGCATCTACTTTCTTTTTTTTTATAGACACATACAGGGTCATCCAATTTGCTTTTCCGAAAATAAAAGACATTTTTGATTTAGATTTCAATCAAATTTCCGTTTCAATATACTTTTTGGATTTTGAAATTATAAATGAAATATACACATCCCTATCATTCAATCCGGCGGATCTGAGATTCACTTCACTTCAATCCGCGTTCACTACAATCCGAATCATTCAATCCGCCGGAAACTCTGTTTTACCGACCACAAAATCTATCTTTCAAAGTCAGTTGCTATGAATTCGGAGTGAGTAATTATATTTGAAATTAAAAAAAGAAGGAGAAAATGGATAGCATTGCCTGGTTTTTTGAAGAATATGAAGAGTCTTCAAATAAAAGAACATTCCGAGCAAATTTAAGAGGGTCCACAGAAGACATCATGCAGCTTTCATACGCAGAGTACATACATACATACTTTACTTGCCAAACTTTTGAAAAATTTATTTTTTGATAGTTCCATTAAGAACTTTCGTTTGAATAAGGCAGCTTTTAATTACGTTTTAGAAGTCTTGGGCAAACATTTACACCCGGTATCAAAATCGTATGCAGTATCGCCGAACCAGCAGTTATCTGCATGTTTACGATTTTTTGCTGAAGGAAACTACAGAAAAAGATTTCGCAGTATAAATGCCATGATTATAAGCAATTATTTTAAATAAGTAAATCGCGATGGCGATGGCGCGATAGTTAGCTCATTGGACTATCACGCAGAAAGTCTGGGTTCGATTCCTGGCTGGGTCACCAACAATTTTTCAAATCGCCATCCCCTTGCGGTGGGCAATGGCAAACTCCCGAAAGTGAAATTGCCTACGAAAAAGCTTCTAAAGAGTGCCGTTCGGACTCGGCGATAAACCGTAGGCCCCGCTCAGATGTGACAAAAATGACAACATGAGCAACACAAATGAGTGTCAAGAAGCTAGGCCATGGCTCATACCGGGCTGCCAGCGCCACAGTGTTTTTTGTTTGTTTTAAATTTAAATAAACTGTACACTTTTCCAGATTTGCGATGGTCAGTTGTGGATTCGATGTTTTGACGCAAGATTTTCAGGGTCGGACCATGATTCCTTTATACGGAACTCCAGCTAAGCATCAAGTTATTTTTCAAATCGTTTCCTAAGGGGAGATACAAACACGAGACTCCTAGGCAGGTATTTTTATTTTTGTGCTCTTTAGAATTTGGATATAATTTTCTTTTTTTCCTTGCAGCTGGCTCGGGGTATCCCCTTCTTCATGGCTTCTGACACCTTTTGGATCAATAGTAGCGAATTCCCAGGAAAGCAGGTTCAACCAGTACTTTCCAGTGGAAGATAGGAGTTCTAAAAAAATAGGTTTCGATGCTTCCTATCGTCAAGAACACTCCATTTCGAACTTAAGAAAACATCACAAATCATAAATGTTTACTTCCAGCAAAACAACAACTCCGCAACTAATTTGTTGCGCATGAAAAACGTCCAATTTTACCCATGTAACTTCGATCCGTCATTTTGAATAATTGAGGGAATCTTATTCACATTACCAACAAGTGAACGATTCCCTCCGACAGATTGCATGATACTGAACTTGAAATGTCAGTGAATCGTTCCCCCCGGCGGATTGAATGATAGGGGTGATAATATCATTCCAATATCCTCCACTGGAGTTCTTGCAGAACTTGAGTTTTCGATGACTTTTCGACAGACATCGGGCAAAGCGTCAGAGTTTGCCGATGGTGTGAATAAACACGATCTAAGGCATAGCCCCAAAAACAAATCCGACAAAAACGTAAATTAAATCTTCCAGGAAATTTTACTTGCAATAAAGCCAAAACGGGCCGTGTTGTGTGAGATTTGGCACCGGTTAACATCTGGCGATGGTTCCAACTTCTTCATTTTCGAAAGAGTATGGGCCAATGACACCACCAAATTGCACACCATACAGCTATTTTTTAGGGATCCAATGGTCTTTCGACTGCTACATGTGGATTTTTACTTCTACTTTTTTGCTTGTTAACATCCACCGAGTAAAAAATGAGCCTCAACGCTGAAGAAAATGTTTTATCAAAATTGGTTATCCAAATAATGATGTTCAGGCACACAATCAGTGTTTGTTCTATGCATTCTTGAGTCATTTAAACTTAATAAGTCCAAATGCAAAATACGCCATGTGTCGTAAGAAAAGCCAGCATTTGGGCTATGAAATCGATAGATTTGGATCTTCTTCAACATTTTCACTAATGGCAGCCATATTTTCTGTAAAGCGTGAACTTTAATAATGGATAGGCTTTAAGACATATGAACCAGTGCCAGTCTCTTCGAGTTTTTTTTTTACAGTTCTGCCTATAATACGCTCAGGTGGACGATAATCTGCTCGTAATGCGCCAAACGTACCTACTACAGAATCATTATTTCTTAAGTTTTAATAATTTTAAAACATTCAGCAATTGTTAAACGATCCGTATTGGAAAATCGCAAACCTTAAATTAAACATATACAGTCCCAGACAATTCGGTTTGACGTATCTAATCAAAACGGGGATGTCAAATCTGGCTCACGAATTTGATGAACCAATATGTGAGAAATTTTGAGTTTGAAAAACAATTTAATATAAGATTCAAACTGTAGAAAAAAAAAAAGAGAAGAAAAGGAAGGACAAAAAGAAAAAGAAGAAATATTGTTGGAAAGCCAAAAAAAAAAAGGGTGAAGTCAGTCAGAAAAGTCAAGATTATCGTTCGTGCAAAGTCAGTGGAGTAAATCATTTTTTGTTCGTTTTTTTTACTATTAATTTTTCTTTTGTCGATAAAAGTTTGTTTTTCTCTTTTAATATTGTAGTAATTCAGCGTTTTTGTTTTATGGTAGAATCCACAAGAAATGGTGTCTGAACTGGGATTTGGTATTCCAAATACATATATCCATAAATAAGAATAAAACAAAACATTAACGGTTTTCATAAAATGATTTTAGTTAAACGAAAAACTTGGTTAGAACTTGGCGGGCGTTTCTAAAAACAAAACTCAAAGAGACAGTTACAACGGTGGACACAATATAGCCAAAAATCAATGAAGATGGCAGTGATGGCAGACTACAAAAACAGTAAATAATTCTATCCATTTCAGAGACGTCGCGCAGTCTCTAGATAAGTTTAACGCCAAAGTATCACAATCTGGGTTAAGTACTTTGAAGATGCTGCTACTGTTGGCAATTGGGGTGAAGTGCAAAGGTACTTCCAATACAGGCGGTGAGCGACTTTATGCAGCTCTGCTCTGCACTGGTATTGACGTCACATTCTGTCCTTCTAGATGGCGTAAAAGTAACATCCACTCCAGTAAAAGAGAGCAGATGAAAGCAACAAGAGGGGGCAGACGAAAGTTCCGAGAAGGAGACAATAGAAAACCATAATGCAGATTATAAAAGATCCTTTGATCCTATGTATTGTCGTCGTCTGCGTAGGGTACGCACGCGTCGAGAACCTTTTTATTTTTCAACTTACTAATAAACCTCCTAAAATGTCTTGCAATCATCGTAATAACAAAGTTGATCGCACGGAATCAAAAGTGGGCTGCTGTGACTGTAAAAAACTATTTCACGCTGTTTGTATAAATATTTTGCCGGCAGACTTGGAATATATGAAAAAAGACAACAAATCCTGAAGATGTGTTAATTGCGTTACAGATGAGCGTCGCGATTCTCTTTCTGGTGAGGCCCAAGCCTGTGTTTTCAGTGAAACAAATAAACAACTTCATAAAAAAACTCTTATCCAATCATCCAATCCGACACTACAACAAAGTTCATCTCAGCAAGCAGTTAATGTTACGCTACAAATGATATATTCCGAAATTCTACAAGTGAAAGAAATTCAAAGAATACAGATTGAAGAACTACAAACAAAAAACAAAGAGTGCATGAGAAAAATTTATTTACTTGAAGACAAAGTAAACTACTGAGAACAGCAAATGAAAGCCAACACTGTTAAAATTTATAACGTTCCCGCTCGTAAAGTAACGTAACATCCACTATCGATCTGGCGTTAAAAATTTTTCGTGATGGATTATACGTAAATGTTACTGAGAAAGACATCGATTATTGCTACACAAAGAAAATTATAAAACGTCATCATCAAACAATGATCAACAAAGCTTCATAAATATTTTTCGTGTACGGCTTACAACTCGTCATTGCAAAGAGAAAGTAATGAGTGCAAAAAAAAGAGAAGAAAAAACCGCTAACAAAAGCTCTAATCAGCACAGAAGCGAAATCACAGAAGATGTACATCAATGACGGCTTAACTTATCGGACTCGTCAACTCCTGAAAGCTGCAACATTAAAGAAGATCTCAATGAAATAAAAAAATATGTCTGGACTAGGAACTAGTATGTATGCGTAAGAATGAGGGTGACAATTCTATAAGTATTACTTGTGCTGCTGATCTTGAGAAATTATGAATTCTGTTTATACTGTCCCTCATTTACCTAGCACTGCATGTATTTATCCAGATGTTCCTTTAAACTCCAACATTTCTTTTTGTCTACACGAAAATATTCGAAGTGGTAGAAAAAATTTTTCATTACTATTAGCTCATATCAATGTGCTCGAAGAGTTGCTTGTTGTAATCATTTTAAGCAAAATTTGGATTTATGATGATGAATTGTGTTTATATAATATTTCAGGCTACTTGCTTCCTTTGGGAAATTGCAATGAGTCGTATCAGGCGGGAGGTGTGACGGTATACGTGAGGTGTGGTTGTACACGCAATTTTTTAAAATTAATATTTCAAGTGCCGATGTTGTGAAGTTGTCCATTGATTACAAGTGCAAAACTTATGTCTTTATAGACTTCAAAAAGTAAGTAAAGACATTTTTCTACATGATCTAGACGGTTTACTTAGGGTAACTAAAGATACAAATTTGATTGTTTTAAGTGATATCAATATAAATATTTTGAATAATTCCGATAATTTTACAAAGAATTATATGTTTCTTATGGCGTCAAATGGAGTGAAAAGTGTTATTAATGATCCAACTCGTGTTACTGATTCTTCTTCGACTTGTATTGACTACATATCGTTAAGCTATTTTATCCACAAAGCATCCAGACAACAAATGACTGAGAAAGTATTATAACAAACTATGCAAGAAGGTTCATAAAAAGGTTACAGAAACGCGAGTTACATATCCATAACGACGACATCCACATTTCATTTACCTTATACATTAATTCCTTATCATATTTAAACTTATCCAATAACACATTGTTCACCTTGAATTAATAAATGCACCTTCCCACAGAATTTGTTCCGATTATTGTAAAATAAGCATAAAACAAATATCCAGTTACACTTTTTCGCTTCGAATTAATAAATTCATTTTCCCACAGAACTTATTCCCAATTATTGTAGACTAAGCATAAATTAAGTATAAAAACCATTGTAAAAACAATAATTTTTGAAGTCTTGTGAATAAAGTGGAATACGGTGTAAGGCTGTCCAAAAAACAGTTGTGTTTTTTCTCACCAACCTCTCGGTCGAACCTTTAACTGGCGCAGTCGTGTACGGAGTAAATTTTTAAAATATACATATTATATTTTTAAAATATACATTATATATATACTTAAAATCGATCAGGTCTATAGTTTATTAACGGTTTATTGATAAGTGAACTCAGTCAAACTAAAGTTGTGTATATGAAGAAAATTGAACACAAGATTAGTTTTAATCGAATAAGTTTTTGACGCTTTATCGAAACAAAAAAAAATAAAAATCAAAAAAACAAAAACCTTTTCGGCGGCTTACCGAAAAATTAAGTGAATCCAGTACTCTGGTATAGTGAAACAAATATTGGCGTGCTTTAATACATTGGCTCAGGGGCAGTCAACAGGGAAAACTTCAAGAACATGAAGACAACGCTCACCTCAGCTACTTGCATGTAAGTCAGAGTAACTATATACGTATACCCCTATCCAAATTCCATGCCCGATAATAATAATTCAGAGGCTAGACCAAGGAGAGTTCCTTACTATCTGTGAAAGTTCAGACGAAGAATTAGATCATAATACAATTGAAAAAGAACAATTGAGTGACAATTCAGTCAATCATCTAAAATATAACAGTAATAAAATAAATAAATTAGAACAGGAAAATACTACATTAAGTAATCTTAGAATAAGAAACTCAGATAATAATCTAGACAGCCTTAGCAACTCACTTCATAATTTAAGAATAGGAAACGAATACAGTACATTAAGTGATTTTGGTAATACTTGAGTAGGAATAAAAATGTCTTTAAATCACGAACAACACCAGGTGCTGATGTGTTCTAAGTTCAGATAGTCGTATTTTTCTTTCCGTCCAGTAAAAGTAATTTAAAATAGTGTGAACACCTCAAATAAACTTTATTTTGTATAAAGACTTTGAATTAAGTGATCTTAAACATTTTCTTGATTTTTAATTCTTGTAAATGTCCAATCAGTCTTTGTTAAACTGATTTTCGTGATCGCAATTTATTTACTGAAGACATCAAAACTACCTGGAGTCAAAGGTTTGACGAGCTTAACATGAAAATTTTCAGCATTGTTCAACGCATAGATTTGCTAGAAGAAAAAACCAACACAGCTAATCAAATGCATAAAATCGAAATTTCTACTCTTCAACAGCGATGTAGAGCTCTCGAGAAAAAGGAAGCTGCTTGTGACGCAGTTCTCTTTGGAATACCTGCACAACCCAACGAAAACTTAAAAAGTCTATTTAACCGACTCTGTCATACTATTGACTGTAAGTCGCCGCTTTTACAAAACATATTCCGACCCATCACAAAGCGCAACAACAAAAACAACATCTCATCGTCATTGATTATTTTGAAATTCGCCAACTCTCACGAGCGAAACGCCGTTCTGACGTCAGCAGCTAACTACCGCAAACAAAATGCAACTGAACTTCGTCTACACGATATTGGCATCGATTCGGAGAACAACTGTTATCTCAATGAGAGTCTACCACGACAAACCAGATTTCTCTTGAGCAGTGCACTTGCGCTCAAGCGGAAAAAACAATTGTTTGCCGTGTACACGAGATATGGGTGTGTCTATGTCAAGAAGACAGCGGATGGGAAAAGCCTTCCAATCGAATGCACCGATGATTTACTTACTGCTGCGGCGACACAACTATGAAATTCGTACTTTTATCATTTATAATTTAAGTAAGACTACTCAATATTTTCTATTTCTATCTCTACTTAATATTTTCTATTTCTATCCTTCTTCTCTTCTCTTTACCTACTCAAATCTTTGCCCGTTGCTTGTTGTTTTGAATTGCACTTTTTTATTTGTTTTTAATGGCTGCATCTGCTTTAGGTGAGCAATACATTGTGAATGAAAGGCCAACGTACACTATGTTAAATGTACTTGCTAAGTCTCATAAGGGGTTAAAAGTATGCTATTTAAATGCACGTAGTCTAAATGACGAAAAATTGGATTATCTAAAATATTTGTTTTCTAGTTCCTGCATTGATGTTAATTGTGTAAGTGAAACCTGGTTCAATCAAAAAATTTCTGACTTCTCGTACAAAATACCAGGTTATGAGATCTTTAGAAATGAGAGAGTAACTGATACCACCGGAGGCGGAGTTGCAATATATTGTAAGTCCAACATTAAATGCGATATGATCAATAAGTCTAGTGATGATGGTATTGAATATACTTGTTGAATTACATGATTGCAATACCAAATGTTTAGTTGCTTGTTTTTACAAGAAAAAGAGAAATTTCTCCTCAGTTCCTTTGTTCTCTGTTGTTTCCGAATACTGTGCACACTACGATCACACTATAATCTGTGGCGATTTTAACGCTAACTTATTAAAAGAAGACTCAGTTTGTTTTCAAATGAAAGATTTAGTTTCGTCTGTAGGAATGAAAATTGTCAACACTACATACGCTACCCGTTTCGCTGAAAATAGGTTACCCAGCCTACTCGATCTTTTTATTTATCTCTTGTCCTGCAGTTTGATCAATTATCGTTTGATATTTGTGATCATGTTCTACTTTTCTGTACTTATGATGTGAACTTGGTGAAAAATGCTGAGCCTGATACATTTATCTATAAAGATTTTAGCTCAATTGACCTACTTGCTCTCCAGACTGCTACCCGTTCTGCCCCTTGGGAGCCGGGAGCAATGCCGTCTAAGCGCTGACCCAAATGAAAAAGTCTGTGCTGCAAACAATTCTGACTCAATTGTTTGATCACTGTGTACCAACGAAAACAGTCAGAATTATAAATAAAATGTGTCCGTGGTATACTCCTGAAGTAGTTCGCTCTATAAAAACCCGAAACAAGCTGTATAGAAAATGGAAGCATAGACCATCTACTTCTGCCTGGTCTGAGTACAAGACGGCACGTAACAACTTGACTTCTATAGTGCGAATTTCCAAAAAAAAATAAACTATTACGCTTCCAAATTGAACACTTCCCTTCCGCCTAAGAAATTTTGGAGCAATATTCGTGAAATCGGTGCCACTAAAGCTACCAGTGAATCCAAATGCTCTCGATGATTTAAACTATTTCTTTCTTGGTGAAGGGCCCAGTCATTGCAACTTTAATTTTAGTCAAAATGAAAACTTTACTGTGCCAAGGTTGGATGATTTTGTAGTAGCAACTAAGGACGAAATTTTTAACTGCGTGGCAGCGGTCAAGTCTGACTCTAAGAGTGAGGATGGAATACCTATGCGCTTCATTAAACTTATATTGCCAAATATTGTCTCCCATCTCACGCATGTCATTAACTGGTGCATTACTACCTCAACCTTTCCACAATGCTGGAAAGTTGCAAGAGTCTTGCCAATAGCTAAGAAAACTAACTCATCATCCCCTGCCGATTTTAGACCTGTTAGTATGCTACCGTGCTTATCAAATGTCTTCGAGAAGATAATATCAGTGCAGATAACAAAGCATTTATCATTACACAAACTGCTGAGCCCCCGGCAATCCGGCTTTAGAGCTAACCACAGCAGTTCCACAGCGATGGTGAATTTGCTGGAGGAAATAAGGCAGGATTTTGTTTGTTTCGCTCCTCTGCCTGCTAGACTTCTCAAAGGCCTTTGATAAAGTTAATCATTCAATCCTATGTTGGAAACTGAGAAATTATTTTGGGTTTAGCGAAAGGGTGTGTAAGCTAGTTTGTAGTTTTCTTTCTGGTAAATCGCAAAGGGTTAGTTGCGGTGAACATTGCTCATCTCTTAAAGAAATTGTGCAAGGCGTTCCTCAGGGTTCAATTTCGGGCCCTATATTATTTAGCATGTTTATAAATGACCTCCCATCTGTGTGCAAATATGCTTCAGTACATCTCTATGCAGACGACGTACAACTTCTTTTAGCTAAAAACTTTAAGGAGTTAGCAGAGCTTGTTTTTGTTTTAAATGAGGAGTTCAAAAATATTTATAATTGGTCAGTATCAAATGGATTACTCTTGAATCCGATTAAAACTCAAATAATCCCTTTTTCCAAGAAAAGGTTTAACTTAAATATTTTACCAGATATTTATCTAAATAATAACAAAATTGAAGTTGTTGAAACTGTAACCAGTCTTGGCTATGTTATTAATCGCTCTCTCAGTGGCTATAACCACACTAACTTAGTGATTGGTCGTATATATGCGTGCCTTCGGAAACTGTGGCACAGTGCCTACTACACTCCCTTGGAACTACGAAAAAAAGCTAGTATTAACACTCGTATTACCAATTACTTCATACGCTGAGGTTGTTTACAGTAATCTTGACTCATTATCACAACATAAGCTGCAAGTCGCTTTCAATGATGCTGTTCGTTACATTCACCGCATCCGTAGACATGACCATGTGTCAGTGCATGCTAGGGATTTACTCGTTTATTTTTCATTTACACTGTTAGACTTTAGAATTCATTACCTATGCATATCAAAGCCATATCTAGTAGCTCGAATTTTAAAAGTGCAATTTTTCGACATTTTTCCTCCTCAACTCGCCCACAATAGCCCTGCCCCCTTCCTCTGTTTCTACAAACCTTCACTCTTACTCCTTTTGCATAGGTTAAGTTTATTTTTTTTTTTTATTTTTGTTGGTTTAGTTTTAATGTTTTGCACTCCGTACTAAAAAAGATGTTTAATGTTAATGTACAAACCATTATAATGAAATAAATGAAATGAAACACCCTCCAGTCCCACAGCAAACTGCTCAAATACACGTATTTCAGACATTAAGAGTGCCAGATGCTATTAAGGATTTACCAAAATTTGATGGTAATCCTCGGCTCCTTTTCGAATTTATACACAATGTATGTTAGAAGAGATATTGAGTCTTATCCCGACATTAGATGGCACAACTCAAGGCAAAATATTGCTGCGAGCAATCCGAAATAAAATCTTTGGACCAGCCAATGAAATATTAAATATGTACGGTACACCACTCATTTGGACTTCAATAAGATCCAACCTCGTACTACATTATTCAGATAAGTGGAATGAGACTTCTCTTCACGGTCTAAGGCAAGGCCAAGGTACTGTCGAGCAATTGTACAGTAAAACGATTGAAATTTTCGCTACAATTAGCAATCATGTACAAGTTCATGAGACAGACTTAAATGTTATAAAGGCAAAAACCTCTACGAAGAAATGTGCTTGAAAACATTCTTGATCGGATTATGTGTACCCTTGGGTTCAACTATTCGTGCAATGAAACCAACCACATTGCCCGAAGCATTTGCTCTATGCATAAAAGAGCAAAATATATTCTACTCTAAATCAAATTGGTCTTCTGAAAGAACGACTCACAAGAAGCCACCAGAACAATTTCACCTACAACAAAGACAACAGCCACAACTTTCCAACTCACGTTCAACGAATCAATCACAACCACATTCCAGCCAAAATCTTAGACAACATCGACAAACTTTCCAGCAACATTCCCCAATGCAACAGTCGACTTTCCAGCCACAACTCCCACTGCGACAACAGTTCCAGCAACAAACATCAACTCCT
This sequence comes from Volucella inflata, assembly GCA_928272305.1. Taxonomy (NCBI): domain Eukaryota; kingdom Metazoa; phylum Arthropoda; class Insecta; order Diptera; family Syrphidae; genus Volucella; species Volucella inflata. The sequence continues at coordinate 87,376,349 of OV743716.1, read as the reverse complement.
CAACAGCATATCCAGCAATTTCCAAAAACTCAGCAAAGGAACTTACCACCAGTAGAACCAATGGAACTCGGTTCTGGAAACACCAGACAAACCCGAAGAAGCCAGCAACCTACTAATTTTGGACAAAATTGGTCTCCACAAACCACAAACCAGGAATTACATAATATAAATACAGATAATGGATGGCAACGATTAGTATAAGGCCTCGTAGAAGTAGCATCTTCCGACAGGTGCTGGTTCCTTAAATGACGAGAATGAGCCTCTGCAGCCGAACATCTTGCAGCTCTGCTAATAAGTCCTACTTCACGCCTCCCCGTGGCGCCATCTGGGAATCTCACTAGAGGTTGCGAAGTGAAGGGGGCAAATGGCGAGTTTCCTGCGCCATTAACCAGGGTTAGTGTCGGAAAAACAAAACAAGACCTTATCCGGGCTACTCCGACATATTTGGAGCTCAGGCCGGAAAGGATTTCCAGGACTTAGTCAGGGTCTTGGAAAAGAGATGGTGGCGGACGAGCCCTATAAGGGCCAACGGCAGCGCTCACATCCCGGAACGGGTTACTGGCTACGGTGTAACCGACCCCTCGTCCTAGGGGCACTCAAAGTGGAACTGGTCCTCCAGGTTGGGGGTTGTGCCGCCGGGGTAACTGCCCGGCCATTTAAAAAAGATTAAGTTACAAAGCATCAACAAGCCTCGGATATGGACGGATCTACTGTTGACAACCCACGCAAACGATTTAAGGACAATGAGCTTCGGATATGCACGTGGAATGTTAGATCCCTTAATAGACCACGTGCAGCCGAGCAACTAGCGGAGGCCCTAGACTGCTGCAAAGCAGACATAACCGCCATCCAAGAAATGCGATGGGATGGGCCAGACAAAAAGAAGATGAAAAACTGCGACATCTACTACGGCAATTGCAATCGACGGCAAAAGCAGCGCTTATTTGGATGCGGATTTGTTGTCGGAGGCAGACTAAGACGAGAAGTCCTCAGCTTCCGGCATGTGAGCGAGCGCCTCGTAGCAATCCGCATCAAGGCTAAATTTGCCAACATAAGCCTCATATGCGCGCATGCCCCCACAGAGGAGAAAGATGACGACACCAAGGATGCCTTCTACGAGCTCCTCAACAAGACCTACGAGCAATGCCCCAGCTATGACATTAAAATTGTCCTCGGTGATTTTAATGCAAAGCTAGGAAGAGAAGGTATCTTTGGTGCAACAATCGGAAAATATAGCCTGCACAACACTACCTCCGATAACGGATTCAAGCTAATCGACTTTGCGGCGGGGCGAAACATTGTCGTGGCTAGCACGCGGTTCCCACATCTCGACATACACAAGGGGACTTGGAGAACTTCTGATCAATCAACAGTCAACCAGATTGATCACATTGCGATTGACGCAAGACACTCCTCCAGCATTATGGATGTCCGTACGTTCCGAGGAGCCAACATCGACTCGGACCATTACCTTGTTGTAGCCAAGGTACGGTTGCGGATATCCCAAACTACGCCAAGACAAACTAATGCTGTGAGAAAATTCGACGTCAGACGGCTACAATCGCAAGAGATCGCCAAGTCCTTTTCCGATCGAGTGTCTCTTAATCTCTTAAGAGGTCCAATGCCGCCAGCATCAAGCATCGAAGACCATTGGAAACACTGCTAAAACGCCATCAGAGATGCCGCTTCTGATGTGCTGGGTTTCTCTCGTCCACCACAACGAAACCCCTGGTTCGATGATGAATGCCGGCAAGCACATGCAGCTAAGCAAGATGCATATAACGCGGCGCTGCTTAGAAAGACCAGAGCTGCTCATGAGCTCTATGAGCGGAAGAGGAGAGACGAGCACCGGCTTCTCAGGAGGAAGAAGAAAGAGCATGAGAAGCGCGCGATCGAGGAAATTGAGAGATGCTACTCCAGGAATGAGGTTCGGAAGTTTTACCAAAATGTAAAAATAACATGCCGCGGAAACAAACCCCGAACCGAAGCCTGTAGAGATGAACAAGGGAACATCGTAGTAGAATCGCAGTCGATGCTGAGGATTTGGAAAGATCATTTCTGCAGACTGTATAACGGCGATGACGGACCAAATACCGCTGTCAGGCAGAATCAACCTTTCAACTTCGACGATGATGACCAACAATTCCGTCCACCCGACCTGGATGAAGTGAAGATAGCTATATCGAACCTTAAGTCCAACAAAGCTGTTGGAGCGGATGGCCTGACTGCCGAGCTCTTCAAAGCGGCAGGCGATGACTTGGTAAGGAGCATACACCAACTCATCTGTAAAATATGGTCGGACGAAAGTATGCCCGATGAATGGAACCTCAGCATTGTTTGTCCAATTCTCAAGAAAGGAGACCCTCTGAACTGCGCCAACTACAGAGGCATCACTCTCCTTAACATCGCATATAAGATCTTATCCGCCGTATTGTGTGAACGCCTGAAGCCGTTTGTCAACAACCTGATAGGTCCATATCAGTGTGGCTTCAGGCCAGGAAAGTCCTCCATCGACCAGATATTCACACTACGGCAGATCTTAAAGAAGACCCATGAGCTTCAGATCCATACCCACCACCTATTCATCGATTTTAAGGCCGCGTATGACAGCATCTATAGAGACGAGCTATATAGAGCAATGTCTAGTTTTGGCATCCCTGCTAAACTCGTCCGTCTGTGCAGGATGACGATGGAGAATGCACGCTGCTCCATCAAGGTCGGTAAAGATCTCATCAAGACCTTTGATGTCCAGAAAGGATTTAGACAAGGCGATGCGCTGTCATGCGATTTTTTCAACATCGTACTTGAAAGAATAGTGCAAAACTCACGAGCAAACACAAGAGGCACTATCTTTCAAATGTCCGTCCAACTACTCGCATACGCCGACGATATTGACATAATCGGGAGAAAGCAGCGTGATGTCAGTGGCGCTTTCGCGAGTATTGAGACGGAAGCGGCGAAAATGGGTTTAGCGGTCAATGAGGGCAAGACCACGTATATGCTGTCAAGCAAAAAGGACAACCAACACCGACGTCTCGGACAGAACGTCACCCTCGACAGATATAACTTGGAGGTAGTTAAGGACTACCTAGGCTCCGCTATAAATACAGACAACGACACCAGCGCTGAGATCAAGCGAAGAATAACTCTTGCCAACCGCTGTTTCTTTGGGTTAAGAAGGCAATTGAGTAGCAAAGCCCTCTCTCGGACAACAAAAGTCACCCTTTATAAGACTTTAATAATCCCGGTCCTGCTCTATGGCGCAGAGGCATGGACATTATCAAAAATGGATGAGGGTGTTCTTGGTTGCTTCGAGAGAAAAATTCTTCGGGCGATCTTCGGTCCCGTCTGCATTGACGGTGAGTGGAGGAGGAGGTACAACGACGAACTGTATGGACTGTACAGCGACATGGACCTAGCCAGAAGAGTGAAGATCCAAAGACTGAGATGGCTGGGTCATGTAGAGCGCATGGACACCAATGCTCCGGTCCGAAAAGTCTTCGAATCGGCCCCCGAGGGACAGCGCAGTAGAGGAAGGCCAAGACTCAGGTGGCGCACGCAAGTGGAAGAGGACCTCAGCCAACTTAGCGTGCGAAACTGGAGACAGCTAGCCAGGGATCGAGCTAGCTGGAGAAGCTTGTTGACTGAGGTCCAGGTCCACCCCAGACTGTAGCGCCACCTAAAGTACGTAAGTAAAATACAGATAATCCTAAAAACAACGTAGAACAACAAGCAGAAACAAACACTTACCAACAGCTAGACCCATATTATCATTACAATTTCGATCAAAGAGATCTTAACCTACTTAACGTAATGCATGAGCTAGATGACGGAAATTTTCAAACACCTGCCTCCGCAGACCAACGGTCTATATAGACATAAATAAACATGGCACTGAGCTACCCTATATAAATATTTCTTCACCCTTTGGGCGTTCACTAGAATTCTTAACTGACACAGGAGCCTCAGCCTCGTTTATCAATCTCGAGCTCACTCACCAAATAAACAAAGAAGTTCGATTACCCAATTTTATAGAATTCAATCAGCCTGGAGAAACTAGATTCTTAGTGTTCGGCTTTCACGGATATTTCGACGGTTTGTTTGGACTTGATACGCTCACCGCATTAGGAGCGAACGTTGATTTAGCCAACAGACTCCTGATAACACAAAACTCTAAGCTACCTCTTGAATTATAACCCAATTTTATGTCCCCAAAGTATATTCTATCAGCAGATTCAAAAACCATTATAAAGTTACCAGTTGATGTCGAAGAAGGAGATATTTTCATTAACACAACATATATCACACCCTATCTCCATATTCCTGAAGGTATATATAAAGTATTAAATGGGATACAAACTTATTAGTAATTAATGCAGCAAATTCAGACCAAATTCTCTTTTTGGAACAACCACTTAAAGTTAATAAATTTCCTAAACAAGATTTCCGTGAACTATATAACTTTGGTATTAATAGTTACAACTCCAATTCAAGTCCCATAACTTCTGATGATATTATTGATCTTATTCGAACTTCCCACCTCAACGGTGAAGAGAAAAAAGTAATTTACGAATTATGCCGAGCATATGAACACTTTTTTTTTAAAGACGGGCAAAAACTAACATTAATCAATAAAATAAAACACATTGTTAAAACCATAAACGATAGTCCTATATATTCCAAATCTTATCGTTACCCCCATATCCATAAGGACGAAGTCCAGGCAAGATGTCATAAGATCGAGCTACTCACCTTGGTGCTTACTTATCTGAATAGTCCCGAAAAAAAAGACGCCAGCGGACTCGTGATCGATTATCGTAAATTGAACGAAAAAACAATTAGCGACAAATACCCCCTACCAAACATAAATGACGTTTTAGATAAACTTGGTAGAAGTGTATATTTTACTACACTCGATCTCGCTAGTGGTTTCCACCAGATGGAAATGAACCCGGCAGACATAGAAAAAACTGCATTCACAGTAGAGGGCGGACATTATGAGTACGTCCGAATGCCCTTCGGCCTGAAAATTGCTCCTTCGACCTTTCAAAGAGTCATGGACAATGTTTTAAAGGACTTGCAAGGCAAAATCTGCCTAATTTATTTAGATGATATAATCATCTTTTCTACATCTCTTCAGGAACATGCTGAAAATCTAAAGAAAGTTTTCGATAGATTACGCGAAGTTAACTTCAAAATTCAATTAGATAAGACGGAATTTCTGCACAAGGAAGTAGCATTCCTTGGACATGTAGTTACCAGCCAAGGCGTTAAGCCAAATCCTGACAAGATCAAAGCTATCCAAGACATTACTATACCACGAACACAGAAACAAATTAAATCATTTTTAGGACTCCTTGGGTACTATCGGAAATTTATCCGAGACTGCAAAATTAACCAAGCCCCTAACACAATGTCTAAAAAAAGGGTTTTACAATAAAAGTTAAAGAAGAATACCAAACGCACCTTTGAGCTATGCAAAAATATTCTAATCAACGATCCAATATAACAATATCCCGATTTCTCCAAACCATTTGTTTTAACCATCGACGCGAGTAATTTCGCATTAGGTGCAGTTTTATCGCAAGGCACTATAGGCAGTGACAAACCAATATGTTACGCCAGTAGGACATTAACTGATCCAGAAACCAGGTACTCAACGATAGAGAAAGAACTTTTAGCGATCGTGTGGGCTACCAAATATTTTCGACCATATTTATTTGGTCATAAATTTAAAATAGTAACTGACCATAAACAATTGCATTGGCTTATGAGTCTGAAAGACCCTAATTCGAAATTGGTTAGATGGCGGCTCTAACTTGAAGAATTCGATTATGAAATAGTATATAAAAAAGGCAAATTAAACTTAAATGCAGACGCCTTTAGTCGAGTCAGAATACAACCCTCTAATAATGATATCGAAATAAACATAAATGAAACAACAGCTAATAATCAGGCAAACCCCAACTCTAGCTGCTCTACTATAAATTCAGCCAATGAAAATTAAGACGACCAAATATATACTTCCGAACGTCCACTGAATGAATTTAATATTCAACTAATTCTCAAGAAAACCGACATAGATAGGCCATTGACTCTTCAAATGTTGTTTAAAAATAAGCAAAGACGAACAATATTCAAACAACACTTCTCCGAAAAAATATTACTGACATTTTTAAGCAATTCATACCTCCTAACAAACATTGCGCTATATATGCAGACGATGACACATTTAGAATTGTTCAAAGTGTATATTCGAAATACTTTTCAAATAGCAAAATTTTTAAACTTATCCGTTGTACAGAGATTTTAACAGACATAACTGAAGAAGACACATAAGATAAGATTATTACAGATTATCACAATAATAACAACCATAGAGGTATTAACGAAACTCTATTACACCTCAAAAGAGCATACTTTTTTGCCTATATGAAGACAAAAATTGCAAAAATTATCAACAACTGTGAGAATTGTCAGTTAATGAAATACGACAGAAATCCTCCGAGGGTAAAATTCGAAAAACCAGTTACTCCGGATAAACCTTTAGACGTAATTCATGTTGATATTTAAAGCATAAATAATACAAAGATACTAACAATTATAGACAAATTTTCAAAAAATGCAGCGGCATATACACTCCGAATACAAAACAGTCTCAATGTAATCAAATCCATAAAGCATTTCATGAGCGTTCACAGCATACCAAAAAAATTAATCTCTGATCAAGGATCAGAATTTACTGCAATCATATTTAAAGACTTTTGTAAGCAATATTTCAACAAACAATTAGTTATTCCCCCGTAGAACGTTTGCACTCCACACTTACAGAGATTTATAGAACAATATATAACAAACAAAAGGAAAGAGACCACGATGATATATTAAGTGAAACAATAATTACCTATAATAACGCCATTCATTCTAGCACTAAGCTTACACCTTACGAATTATTTAACGGTAGAACCTATAAGTTTGATAAAGAAGTAAAATTTGATAACGAACATGAATATATTAAGAAACTAAATGAATTTCAGGAAAAACTATACCTAGCCCTAAAAAAACATATCGAAAAAGTAATATCTAAGAATATAGAAAAACTTAACGAGGATAGGATAGAACCAAATGAATACAAAGAAAACTCTGTTATATTTAGGAAAGAATTTAGAAGAAATAAGTTAACACCTAGATTTAGCAAACACAGAATTAGGTCAAACAAGAAGGTTACCATTATTACGACAGATAATAAAAAATTACACAAATCTAAAATAAAAAATAAACAAAAGTTTCAGGTTAATAACACTTACAATAGTGACGACAATGACCAACGGACAGAAAATGGAGATACAAGATCTTAATAACAACATGGGAATACTTCCTATGAGACTAGGAGTAGGCAGAATCATATAACCGAATTTGAAGACTCAGTAACCATCTTGAATATTAAAGTTTACCGAACTTAAACAAAAAGGCATAACAGGTAACATGGACGCAGACGATGCTATACACCTAAACGAACAAATAGAACAGTTGACACAAGGCCAATCAGTAGTGACAGACGAAGTTAACAAACTTACCCAAATAAACCATAAAATGACACAGAGATTTACTAATATTACTGATCATATAAATAGACAACAGGAAATTATTCAAGGTTACTTAAAGTATTCGCAAACAAAAATTAACAATAGAATAAAATCAGACGAAATTGCAATAAGGTATGCCCAATACCTCAATCAAATTAACTACAATATCGATTTGCTGAATAGTCACTTATCAAACATAGCAGAAGCTGTTGTACTCGCTAGGCTCAATATTATATCAAAGCAAATTTTAAATTCTCAAGAACTTAATGCAATATATGAATTTTTTGAAAATAGATCTATTGGAATCAAATCAGAAGAGCATATTTACGAACTCCTTGATCTGCAAGCCTACTATAATGCCACTAACATTATATTCAATATCAAAATCCATCATCAAATTCACAAGTCTCCCCAGAAAACATCCTCATTTTTTCACATTATCCCATTACCCATTAACAATACTAAAATGATAATTACCAAACCCTATATTATGTGCAACCCCAAAAATATACGTTACCTTGATGAAAAATGTCAACAAATTGAGAGAACATACTACTGTAGAGATGACAGGAAATACAGAAATAACGCTAATAAAACCTGGAACATAACTCATAACGCATAAAATAAATATCCAGTTACACTTTTTCGCTTCGAATTAATAAATGCATTTTCCCACAGAACTTATTCTCAATTATTGTAGAGTAAGCATAAATTAAGTATAAAAACCAATGTAGAAACAATCATTTTTGAAGCCTCGTGAATAAAGCGGAATACGGTGTTACGCTGTCCAAAAAACAGTTGTGTTTTTTCATCTATACTTCGGTCGGATCTGCTTTAAGGAGCAAATGGGTGTTTCCACAGAAACCGGCCCGTTACTAAAAAAAAAACAAAAAAGGCTGTAAATTGCTAAGCACGACGGTAAATTATAAGAGTCATTGTTTTAGTTCCATAGCGGAACTATCATAACTTTAACTTTTTCTTACTTATTTCGCAGTGTGAACTATATGGTAGTATTCATCCATAAGTTATCTTTTGTTAGCATGAATGGGCAACATTGTATTTCCGATTTCTTTGTCTTTGGATTAAAGAGCCGTTAGCTATTTAGAGTTATCTGAACTTAGTGCTTGTTTTGGTGTAATTTGGCTGTTGAGAAATGAGTGTAAGCTGAATTAATACAGTTGATTTATTAAGTGGTAATTTGTGTCACGCCCGTAACAAATATATTGATATATAATATTACGAGGTTTTTAGTTTTGGTACAAAAGTAATAGTTTGGTGAAGTAACAAGATTATTGAGATCTACCGTCAGACAAAATTTCATTTAATTTAAAAATTACATTGTGCCCATTTGATAGTTTTTAAGTTGCGTCACACCCGTAACGAGTTGGTATTATTTTTTTGTTGTTAGATATGGAATTTTAAAACAGAACCCAGAAATTTCGAAAAAAAAAACTCAAAGAAAACTAGGAACTTTACAAAATGCACCTACAAAAAGAGAAAGAACGAGATGCCCGAAGAAGAGAAGCACGTAAATTTTCTATGAATGAAGAAAAATTAGTGCTTAAAAGACAAAAGGATAGAGAAAGACAGAAAAGGTGCAGAGAAAAGAAGAAAAATTTGAAATTGAACATGGCTGTAAATATAAGACAAAGTTCTACGTCACCTCCAGTATTCAAATCAAGAAGATCTTTAAAAAAGGCAGTGACTGAAGTTGTCCGAAACTTACCTAAAAGTCCTTCTAAGGGACGTGAAGTTTTAAAAGAAATTGTCAATCAAGTCGTACCTGCTAATGTGGTAAGGAATCTTTTCCCAACATCTACAAAGTCGCCTGGCAAACACATTTCTATCGAAACGATAGAGAAAGTGAAACATTTTTATAATAGAGATGATATTAGCAAAAAGGCACCTGAAATTAAGGATTTCAAATCAGTAAAGAACCCTGAAACCCGACAACGTGAACAAATTCAGAAAAGACATCTGATTATGAGTATTGGCGAATGTTATATTCAATTCAAAGAAGAGAACCCCTTACGTAGAAATCGGAAAATCTAAATTTTATGACTTCCGTCCAGAGCATGTTCGCTCAGTAACCGAAATTCCCACCACGACGTGTGCGTTTGTATTTATCACGCCAATTTAAATTTTCTCATGAAAACCGCAAGCAACTTATTTCCTTCCCTACCTCCAACTGCGAAGGAACTGTTAAGTGAAGGGTGTTGTGACATCGAGGCTGAAGACTGCATGAGTAATGTTTGCCAAGCTTGTTTTACAGTTACCGACCTTATACCAGGAAAGTATGACGAAAAAGCCAAAAGCCATCATATTTTGGAAACAGTGGTCAGATGCGAATGGACGTTTACAAGTACATCAAGAGCAGGGAAGCGTCGCTGAAAAAATTTAAAACTCACTGGTTGGTGAAAAAAACCCAAACGCAATATTTCAGAGATCTAAGGAAGCAGATATCCGAGGATGAAATTGTGTTTCAAATAGATTTAGCAGAGATTTCACAAGATGAGGTACAAAGCGCCCACCGGAAGCATCCGCAGGCCAACGTATTTACAGCATGTACTTGGCAAAGAAATAAGGACAAAACAGCTTCAAACTCATACGCTATCATAAGCGATGATTTAAGTCACAGCAAAATCTGCGTTAAGTTGTTTTTAAGATATATAATTGATGACCTGAAGAAAAAAATTAACGCACTTAAGACTGTACACATTTTTTTCAGATGGATGTGCAGCACTTTAACCTTTAATCTGTGTACTTCAATGGAAGACCTTGGTGTGTACTTGATGTGGTCGTTCTTTCCTACTGGACATGGAAAAGGGGCTGTTGATGGCATCGGCGCTCTTGTAAAGAGGACTATATGGATTGCCATTGAAGCCCGCGAAGTTGTAATTCATACGCCATTAGAGTGTTACAACTTTTTGGTGAATAATAAAGACTTTAAGGTCAATATATTTTATGTGACGGAGACTGAAATTTTAGAGAATCAGACGGTTCTGGACAAAAAATGGGGCAACGTTAACCCAGTCAGAAACATTCAAACGAAACACTACTTTAAGAGCGGAGGTTGTGATTATTTGCTCTGCGGACGTACAGTATTTTCTAAATTAGACAAAATGCTTATGAAAAACGTTAGATTGCGTTGTTCGAACATTTCACAGACTCCGACGATAAAAAGGAATAAATACATACATACTAATTGAAGTATAGATATCAATAATCACATAGTTTAAAGAAAACATTTAAATTAAACGCTAAGATGCTAAAAGAGGCAATATTTTACTATTATCATTGAAGAGATAGAACAAATAATATTATATTCTTATCACTGAAATAAAAATAAATATTTTCCCATTAGAACTTCGTTTGTTATGTTCTGTTCCATGCGTAAAAATCTTGCTTGGTCACACCCGTAACATTAACTTGTCCCGTAACAATTTCAAATAATTTTTTTGTTCAGTTTCTCATAGATTTGGTCTTATTTTCTAAACTGGTACCGATCATTGAGCCTCCTTCGGCCGCTTCGGAGCACTCGTGCAGGCTTCAGTCCATTGCCGGGCCCTCATTCTGTTCTCTGGTGTGTAAAAGTGGATCAGGGTTTCATCAAAAGTTACCAATCGACGCCAAAAGTCCGCCCGATTCCGCATCAGCAAGTCCAAACACTCTTTCGAAGTGCTCTCGCGTTCGTGTTTTTGGTCAGGAGTGAGCATGCGCGGCACCCAGCGGCAGGATAACTTTTTCATATGCAGAATATTGTCCGAAATATGGAGTGTGCGCTCAGTACTAACCTTTGTGGTATCTGCTAGCTCGCGCATCTACCCTTTCCGATCAGCCAACACCATTTCATGTATTTTTTTTACATTGTCCTCTGTAACCGCATCGAAGACCCTGCCGCTGCGGACTTGATCGGTAGTGGAGTTGCGGCCACCACAAAGCTCTCGAAACCAATATTTGACGGTGTAATCTGACGGAGCATTAGCCCCATAATATATATCAAACTTTTCTTTTGTTTCCTTCGCCATTTTGCCTCTCAACAAATAATGTTTTATGAGAGAACGAAAATCGTTTTTGTGCATACTCAACATGATGCCAAACACGTCAACAACAATCAGCTGTCAAAACAAAACTAAAGACAGAATAGAATAGGATAGAATAGACTTCATTGAGACTTATAAAATTAACATACAATGATTAATGTTCAACAATTCAATATTCTTATTAAAGCCGACTTAGAATTGGTCAGGCTGTCACAGCACAATTCAGTATTTTTTAATTCTAAATAAAAGATATGATGAAAAAAACTACTACAGAGTTATATATAGAGTAAACATGTTCGCTCAATAAAACATGTCAATTGAGTGGATGACTTAAAACTAGATAAAAAACAACAAAAAAGAAACCGAATAACTAAAACTAAAACTAAAATAACACGGAGCTTCTCAACCAGTAATGCCAAATCGCATTACAAAGTAGAGGTAACAATATTACTGAGACGTGAGCTCATTAAAGCTATTTAGGAAGTAACATTATTTGTTAAGATTTTATTTTTATTTTTATTTTTAATATCTCATTTTTCCTTAAAAATTAAATCAACAAGTTTTATTATGTACATTAATGATTCAGACTTCTGGTGGTAATTAAAAAAGATTAAATTATAAACTAAAATTAAAATTGAGACTTCAATGTCATAAGCACGTAAAGCATTAATATTTGAGTTTCTTCAAAGTAAACAAATTAAACTTATACTTCATTATAGCCACAAAAATATATACATACATTTTTTAATCTTGAATTAATAATTTAAATTTAAAAATATGAAAGTTTTATTTTAAATGATAGTTGTGATAATCATATTACTATTATTATTATGTATTTATATATACATATACGAAAATATTTATATATTTTTCATTTGGAGATCAAAGCATTAGCCTCTATATGTTAAGTTACAGCTTTGGCTGTAGCAGTTTGATAAGTAGCATACATCATCTACTATTTCGAAAAGGTGAGTAGACCGTTCATTGAGGATGCTAATAGGGGACGAGTAATACCTATCCAGAACCGAGAATTCTATATTTTCATTGTATATTTCTTGTATAGAAGGATTGGGATGTGTCATAAGGTTTAGAAAACGAGATTTAGCTAAATTCGTTAGGTAACTAAGCATGGGTGTGATTCCGGATGTTTCGTATATCGTTTTATTTTTTATCCACTTACCAGAGGGTCTTCTGTACATTGAGATACATTTCCTTAATACTGTTCGCTCGAACATCTGAAGTTGGTGGGCTACTGTTTTAGATATTTGAAACCAAATGGCAAAACCATATGCTAAAAGTGGACGGATGAGGGTTTTGTACATTAGAAGTTTTGTTTTTGATTCAACTTCACGGGAGTTGAAAAGAACCTTTAGTTTGGCACAGGCAGCTTTACATTTTTGCAGTGCTTTCCTGACATGAATGTTCATTTTCCACCTCTCATGTAGGTGCATACTCAGATATTTAATCATAGGTTTCCTTGGGATGGTATTTCCTTCAATGGTTAGAGTAAGCTGTTTGCTTTCCCTGACAGCGAGATGGTGGCCTTTGGTGGATGCGTTTCTAAAACAAATTAATTCGCATTTGGAGGCGTTTAAACTTATGCCCCAGCTTCGATAATATGGGATAATAATTTCAAGATGGCGTTTGATTCTCTCAAGCGCATAGTGAGGTCTTTCGTGTGAGTCATAAATAATCGTATCGTCCGCAAATAAGATTGAGTTTGAAGAAAGGAACTGTGAAGGGAAATCATGTAAAAAAATGTTAAATAGCAGGGGACCGAGAATGGAACCCTGTGGAACGCCTGATAGAACCGGGACGGGGGTAGAAATTTTTTCATTCAAGTGAATACTTAGGTAACGGTTATTGAGGAAGGTAAACATCATTTTGATAAAATATTTCGGGAAGTTCAAAGAGATTAGTTTGAAAAGGAGACCATCATGCCAGACAAGATCAAATGCTTTAGTAAGGTCAATAGCACAAGCAACGGTGCAAAATTTGTTCCTGAGATTTTTTAAGACTTCATTTTGTAGTTGCATAAGTGCATGTTCGGTGGAGTGTTTTCTTTTAAAACCAAATTGTACCATCGGTATAATATTTTGTTCCGAAATGAAGTTTTCTATTTTTAAATAGAGAACCCTTTCAAGTATTTTTCCAAGGTTGGACAGCAGTGAAATTGGCCTGAAATTGTTTACATCATTTGAATTTCCCTTCTTTTTGATTGGGATCAGCTTAGCATTTTTCCAATTAAGAGGAAAGTAACCATTATTTATACAATTATTAACAATTGGAGTTAAAAAATGAGGAATACTCGTAGTTGGAAGGCATTTCTTGATTATAAAGTTTGAGATATTATCTGGTCCAGAAGATTTATTGCTGTTAAGGTTATGAATTATGGATTTAATAAGGTCAGTTGTGGCAAATTCTTCCACAGTCGAAGAATATGAAGTATGGTTAAGAGAAAATTCAGTTAAAGGGTTTAAGGAGTTCCAAGCTAAAAAAGAACTTGTGCGGGTTAAAGCTTCTAGAGTTATTTCGGGATCGGCAGGAACATGCTGAAAATCTAAAGAAAGTTTTCGATAGATTACGCGAAGTTAACTTCAAAATTCAATTAGATAAGACGGAATTTCTGCACAAGGAAGTAGCATTCCTTGGACATGTAGTTACCAGCCAAGGCGTTAAGCCAAATCCTGACAAGATCAAAGCTATCCAAGACATTACTATACCACGAACACAGAAACAAATTAAATCATTTTTAGGACTCCTTGGGTACTATCGGAAATTTATCCGAGACTGCAAAATTAACCAAGCCCCTAACACAATGTCTAATAAAAGGGTTTTACAATAAAAGTTAAAGAAGAATACCAAACGCACCTTTGAGCTATGCAAAAATATTCTAATCAACGATCCAATATAACAATATCCCGATTTCTCCAAACCATTTGTTTTAACCATCGACGCGAGTAATTTCGCATTAGGTGCAGTTTTATCGCAAGGCACTATAGGCAGTGACAAACCAATATGTTACGCCAGTAGGACATTAACTGATCCAGAAACCAGGTACTCAACGATAGAGAAAGAACTTTTAGCGATCGTGTGGGCTACCAAATATTTTCGACCATATTTATTTGGTCATAAATTTAAAATAGTAACTGACCATAAACCATTGCATTGGCTTATGAGTCTGAAAGACCCTAATTCGAAATTGGTTAGATGGCGGCTCTAACTTGAAGAATTCGATTATGAAATAGTATATAAAAAAGGCAAATTAAACTTAAATGCAGACGCCTTTAGTCGAGTCAGAATACAACCCTCTAATAATGATATCGAAATAAACATAAATGAAACAACAGCTAATAATCAGGCAAACCCCAACTCTAGCTGCTCTACTATAAATTCAGCCAATGAAAATTAAGACGACCAAATATATACTTCCGAACGTCCACTGAATGAATTTAATATTCAACTAATTCTCAAGAAAACCGACATAGATAGGCCATTGACTCTTCAAATGTTGTTTAAAAATAAGCAAAGACGAACAATATTCAAACAACACTTCTCCGAAAAAATATTACTGACATTTTTAAGCAATTCATACCTCCTAACAAACATTGCGCTATATATGCAGACGATGACACATTTAGAATTGTTCAAAGTGTATATTCGAAATACTTTTCAAATAGCAAAATTTTTAAACTTATCCGTTGTACAGAGATTTTAACAGACATAACTGAAGAAGACACATAAGATAAGATTATTACAGATTATCACAATAATAACAACCATAGAGGTATTAACGAAACTCTATTACACCTCAAAAGAGCATACTTTTTCCCCTATATGAAGACAAAAATTGCAAAAATTATCAACAACTGTGAGAATTGTCAGTTAATGAAGTACGACAGAAATCCTCCGAGGGTAAAATTCGAAAAACCAGTTACTCCGGATAAACCTTTAGACGTAATTCATGTTGATATTTAAAGCATAAATAATACAAAGATACTAACAATTATAGACAAATTTTCAAAAAATGCAGCGGCATATACACTCCGAATACAAAACAGTCTCAATGTAATCAAATCCATAAAGCATTTCATGAGCGTTCACAGCATACCAAAAAAATTAATCTCTGATCAAGGATCAGAATTTACTGCAATCATATTTAAAGACTTTTGTAAGCAATATTTCAACAAACAATTAGTTATTCCCCTGTAGAACGTTTGCACTCCACACTTACAGAGATTTATAGAACAATATATAACAAACAAAAGGAAAGAGACCACGATGATATATTAAGTGAAACAATAATTACCTATAATAACGCCATTCATTCTAGCACTAAGCTTACACCTTACGAATTATTTAACGGTAGAACCTATAAGTTTGATAAAGAAGTAAAATTTGATAACGAACATGAATATATTAAGAAACTAAATGAATTTCAGGAAAAACTATACCTAGCCCTAAAAAAACATATCGAAAAAGTAATATCTAAGAATATAGAAAAACTTAACGAGGATAGGATAGAACCAAATGAATACAAAGAAAACTCTGTTATATTTAGGAAAGAATTTAGAAGAAATAAGTTAACACCTAGATTTAGCAAACACAGAATTAGGTCAAACAAGAAGGTTACCATTATTACGACAGATAATAAAAAATTACACAAATCTAAAATAAAAAATAAACAAAAGTTTCAGGTTAATAACACTTACAATAGTGACGACAATGACCAACGGACAGAAAATGGAGATACAAGATCTTAATAACAACATGGGAATACTTCCTATGAGACTAGGAGTAGGCAGAATCATATAACCGAATTTGAAGACTCAGTAACCATCTTGAATATTAAAGTTTACCGAACTTAAACAAAAAGGCATAACAGGTAACATGGACGCAGACGATGCTATACACCTAAACGAACAAATAGAACAGTTGACACAAGGCCAATCAGTAGTGACAGACGAAGTTAACAAACTTACCCAAATAAACCATAAAATGACACAGAGATTTACTAATATTACTGATCATATAAATAGACAACAGGAAATTATTCAAGGTTACTTAAAGTATTCGCAAACAAAAATTAACAATAGAATAAAATCAGACGAAATTGCAATAAGGTATGCCCAATACCTCAATCAAATTAACTACAATATCGATTTGCTGAATAGTCACTTATCAAACATAGCAGAAGCTGTTGTACTCGCTAGGCTCAATATTATATCAAAGCAAATTTTAAATTCTCAAGAACTTAATGCAATATATGAATTTTTTGAAAATAGATCTATTGGAATCAAATCAGAAGAGCATATTTACGAACTCCTTGATCTGCAAGCCTACTATAATGCCACTAACATTATATTCAATATCAAAATCCATCATCAAATTCACAAGTCTCCCCAGAAAACATCCTCATTTTTTCACATTATCCCATTACCCATTAACAATACTAAAATGATAATTACCAAACCCTATATTATGTGCAACCCCAAAAATATACGTTACCTTGATGAAAAATGTCAACAAATTGAGAGAACATACTACTGTAGAGATGACAGGAAATACAGAAATAACGCTAATAAAACCTGGAACATAACTCATAACGCATAAAATAAATATCCAGTTACACTTTTTCGCTTCGAATTAATAAATGCATTTTCCCACAGAACTTATTCTCAATTATTGTAGAGTAAGCATAAATTAAGTATAAAAACCAATGTAGAAACAATCATTTTTGAAGCCTCGTGAATAAAGCGGAATACGGTGTTACGCTGTCCAAAAAACAGTTGTGTTTTTTCATCTATACTTCGGTCGGATCTGCTTTAAGGAGCAAATGGGTGTTTCCACAGAAACCGGCCCGTTACTAAAAAAAAAACAAAAAAGGCTGTAAATTGCTAAGCACGACGGTAAATTATAAGAGTCATTGTTTTAGTTCCATAGCGGAACTATCATAACTTTAACTTTTTCTTACTTATTTCGCAGTGTGAACTATATGGTAGTATTCATCCATAAGTTATCTTTTGTTAGCATGAATGGGCAACATTGTATTTCCGATTTCTTTGTCTTTGGATTAAAGAGCCGTTAGCTATTTAGAGTTATCTGAACTTAGTGCTTGTTTTGGTGTAATTTGGCTGTTGAGAAATGAGTGTAAGCTGAATTAATACAGTTGATTTATTAAGTGGTAATTTGTGTCACGCCCGTAACAAATATATTGATATATAATATTACGAGGTTTTTAGTTTTGGTACAAAAGTAATAGTTTGGTGAAGTAACAAGATTATTGAGATCTACCGTCAGACAAAATTTCATTTAATTTAAAAATTACATTGTGCCCATTTGATAGTTTTTAAGTTGCGTCACACCCGTAACGAGTTGGTATTATTTTTTTGTTGTTAGATATGGAATTTTAAAACAGAACCCAGAAATTTCGAAAAAAAAAACTCAAAGAAAACTAGGAACTTTACAAAATGCACCTACAAAAAGAGAAAGAACGAGATGCCCGAAGAAGAGAAGCACGTAAATTTTCTATGAATGAAGAAAAATTAGTGCTTAAAAGACAAAAGGATAGAGAAAGACAGAAAAGGTGCAGAGAAAAGAAGAAAAATTTGAAATTGAACATGGCTGTAAATATAAGACAAAGTTCTACGTCACCTCCAGTATTCAAATCAAGAAGATCTTTAAAAAAGGCAGTGACTGAAGTTGTCCGAAACTTACCTAAAAGTCCTTCTAAGGGACGTGAAGTTTTAAAAGAAATTGTCAATCAAGTCGTACCTGCTAATGTGGTAAGGAATCTTTTCCCAACATCTACAAAGTCGCCTGGCAAACACATTTCTATCGAAACGATAGAGAAAGTGAAACATTTTTATAATAGAGATGATATTAGCAGGCAGGCACCTGAAATTAAGGATTTCAAATCAGTAAAGAACCCTGAAACCCGACAACGTGAACAAATTCAGAAAAGACATCTGATTATGAGTATTGGCGAATGTTATATTCAATTCAAAGAAGAGAACCCCTTACGTAGAAATCGGAAAATCTAAATTTTATGACTTCCGTCCAGAGCATGTTCGCTCAGTAACCGAAATTCCCACCACGACGTGTGCGTTTGTATTTATCACGCCAATTTAAATTTTTTCATGAAAACCGCAAGCAACTTATTTCCTTCCCTACCTCCAACTGCGAAGGAACTGTTAAGTGAAGGGTGTTGTGACATCGAGGCTGAAGACTGCATGAGTAATGTTTGCCAAGCTTGTTTTACAGTTACCGACCTTATACCAGGAAAGTATGACGAAAAAGCCAAAAGCCATCATATTTTGGAAACAGTGGTCAGATGCGAATGGACGTTTACAAGTACATCAAGAGCAGGGAAGCGTCGCTGAAAAAATTTAAAACTCACTGGTTGGTGAAAAAAACCCAAACGCAATATTTCAGAGATCTAAGGAAGCAGATATCCGAGGATGAAATTGTGCTTCAAATAGATTTCGCAGAGATTTCACAAGATGAGGTACAAAGCGCCCACCGGAAGCATCCGCAGGCCAACGTATTTACAGCATGTACTTGGCAAAGAAATAAGGACAAAACAGCTTCAAACTCATACGCTATCATAAGCGATGATTTAAGTCACAGCAAAATCTGCGTTAAGTTGTTTTTAAGATATATAATTGATGACCTGAAGAAAAAAATTAACGCACTTAAGACTGTACACATTTTTTTCAGATGGATGTGCAGCACTTTAACCTTTAATCTGTGTACTTCAATGGAAGACCTTGGTGTGTACTTGATGTGGTCGTTCTTTCCTACTGGACATGGAAAAGGGGCTGTTGATGGCATCGGCGCTCTTGTAAAGAGGACTATATGGATTGCCATTGAAGCCCGCGAAGTTGTAATTCACACGCCATTAGAGTGTTACAACTTTTTGGTCAATAATAAAGACTTTAAGGTCAATATATTTTATGTGACGGAGACTGAAATTTTAGAGAATCAGACGGTTCTGGACAAAAAATGGGGCAACGTTAACCCAGTCAGAAACATTCAAACGAAACACTACTTTAAGAGCGGAGGTTGTGATTATTTGCTCTGCGGACGTACAGTATTTTCTAAATTAGACAAAATGCTTATGAAAAACGTTAGATTGCGTTGTTCGAACATTTCACAGACTCCGACGATAAAAAGGAATAAATACATACATACTAATTGAAGTATAGATATCAATAATCACATAGTTTAAAGAAAACATTTAAATAAAACGCTAAGATGCTAAAAGAGGCAATATTTTACTATTATCATTGAAGAGATAGAACAAATAATATTATATTCTTACCACTGAAATAAAAATAAATATTTTCCCATTAGAACTTCGTTTGTTATGTTCTGTTCCATGCGTAAAAATCTTGCTTGGTCACACCCGTAACATTAACTTGTCCCGTAACAATTTCAAATAATTTTTTTGTTCAGTTTCTCATAGATTTGGTCTTATTTTCTAAACTGGTACCGATCATTGAGCCTCCTTCGGCCGCTTCGGAGCACTCGTGCAGGCTTCAGTCCATTGCCGGGCCCTCATTCTGTTCTCTGGTGTGTAATAGTGGATCAGGGTTTCATCAAAAGTTACCAATCGACGCCAAAAGTCCGCCCGATTCCGCATCAGCAAGTCCAAACACTCTTTCGAAGTGCTCTCGCGTTCGTGTTTTTGGTCAGGAGTGAGCATGCGCGGCACCCAGCGGCAGGATAACTTTTTCATATGCAGAATATTGTCCGAAATATGGAGTGTGCGCTCAGTACTAACCTTTGTGGTATCTGCTAGCTCGCGCATCTACCCTTTCCGATCAACCAACACCATTTCATGTATTTTTTTTACATTGTCCTCTGTAACCGCATCGAAGACCCTGCCGCTGCGGACTTGATCGGTAGTGGAGTTGAGCATTAGCCCCATAATATTTATCAAACTTTTCTTTTGTTTCCTTCGCCATTTTGCCTCTCAACAAATAATGTTTTATGAGAGAACGAAAATCGTTTTTGTGCATACTCAACATGATGCCAAACACGTCAACAACAATCAGCTGTCAAAACAAAACTAAAGACAATAGAATAGGATAGAATAGACTTCATTGAGACTTATAAAATTAACATACAATGATTAATGTTCAACAATTCAATATTCTTATTAAAGCCGACTTAGAATTGGTCAGGCTGTCACAGCACAATTCAGTATTTTTTAATTCTAAATAAAAGATATGATGAAAAAAACTACTACAGAGTTATATATAGAGTAAACATGTTCGCTCAATAAAACATGTCAATTGAGTGGATGACTTAAAACTAGATAAAAAACAACAAAAAAGAAACCGAATAACTAAAACTAAAACTAAAATAACACGGAGCTTCTCAACCAGTAATGCCAAATCGCATTACAAAGTAGAGGTAACAATATTACTGAGACGTGAGCTCATTAAAGCTATTTAGGAAGTAACATTATTTGTTAAGATTTTATTTTTATTTTTATTTTTAATATCTCATTTTTCCTTAAAAATTAAATCAACAAGTTTTATTATGTACATTAATGATTCAGACTTCTGGTGGTAATTAAAAAAGATTAAATTATAAACTAAAATTAAAATTGAGACTTCAATGTCATAAGCACGTAAAGCATTAACATTTGAGTTTCTTCAAAGTCAACAAACTAAACTTATACTTCATTATAGCCACAAAAATATATACATACATTTTTTAATCTTGAATTAATAATTTAAATTTAAAAATATGAAAGTTTTATTTTAAATGATAGTTGTGATAATCATATTACTATTATTATTATGTATTTATATATACATATACGAAAATATTTATATATTTTTCATTTGGAGATCAAAGCATTAGCCTCTATATGTTAAGTTACAGCTTTGGCTGTAGCAGTTTGATAAGTAGCATACATCATCTACTATTTCGAAAAGGTGAGTAGACCGTTCATTGAGGATGCTAATAGGGGACGAGTAATACCTATCCAGAACCGAGAATTATATATTTTCATTGTATATTTCTTGTATAGAAGGATTGGGATGTGTCATAAGGTTTAGAAAACGAGATTTAGCTAAATTCGTTAGGTAACTAAGCATGGGTGTGATTCCGGATGTTTCGTATATCGTTTTATTTTTTATCCACTTACCAGAGGGTCTTCTGTACATTGAGATACATTTCCTTAATACTGTTCGCTCGAACATCTGAAGTTGGTGGGCTACTGTTTTAGATATTTGAAACCAAATGGCAAAACCATATGCTAAAAGTGGACGGATGAGGGTTTTGTACATTAGAAGTTTTGTTTTTGATTCAACTTCACGGGAGTTGAAAAGAACCTTTAGTTTGGCACAGGCAGCTTTACATTTTTGCAGTGCTTTCCTGACATGAATGTTCATTTTCCACCTCTCATGTAGGTGCATACCCAGATATTTAATCATAGGTTTCCTTGGGATGGTATTTCCTTCAATGGTTAGAGTAAGCTGTTTGCTTTCCCTGACAGCGAGATGGTGGCCTTTGGTGGATGCGTTTCTAAAACAAATTAATTCGCATTTGGAGGCGTTTAAACTTATGCCCCAGCTTCGATAATATGGGATAATAATTTCAAGATGGCGTTTGATTCTCTCAAGCGCATAGTGAGGTCTTTCGTGTGAGTCATAAATAATCGTATCGTCCGCAAATAAGATTGAGTTTGAAGAAAGGAACTGTGAAGGGAAATCATGTAAAAAAATGTTAAATAGCAGGGGACCGAGAATGGAACCCTGTGGAACGCCTGATAGAACCGGGACGGGGGTAGAAATTTTTTCATTCAAGTGAATACTTAGGTAACGGTTATTGAGGAAGGTAAACATCATTTTGATAAAATATTTCGGGAAGTTCAAAGAGATTAGTTTGAAAAGGAGACCATCATGCCAGACAAGATCAAATGCTTTAGTAAGGTCAATAGCACAAGCAACGGTGCAAAATTTGTTCCTGAGATTTTTTAAGACTTCATTTTGTAGTTGCATAAGTGCATGTTCGGTGGAGTGTTTTCTTTTAAAACCAAATTGTACCATCGGTATAATATTTTGTTCCGAAATGAAGTTTTCTATTTTTAAATAGAGAACCCTTTTAAGTATTTTTCCAAGGTTGGACAGCAGTGAAATTGGCCTGAAATTGTTTACGTCATTTGAATTTCCCTTCTTTTTGATTGGGATCAGCTTAGCATTTTTCCAATTAAGAGGAAAGTAACCATTATTTATACAATTATTAACAATTGGAGTTAAAAAATGAGGAATACTCGTAGTTGGAAGGCATTTCTTGATTATAAAGTTTGAGATATTATCTGGTCCAGAAGATTTTTTGCTGTTGAGGTTATGAATTATGGATTTAATAAGGTCAGTTGTGGCAAATTCTTCCACAGTCGAAGAATATGAAGTATGGTTAAGAGAAAATTCAGTTAAAGGGTTTAAGGAGTTCCAAGCTAAAAAAGAACTTGTGCGGGTTAAATATTCTAGAGTTATTTCGGGATCGGTATCGGGAATATGGTGTGAATATAAATTAGAGAAGAAATCCCGAAAGGCGTTGATTTTTTCTTGAGTTGAGTGAAAAGCATTGTTATTAAATAAAATGGGGACAGAAGATTGATTGGTAGTACGTTTACGACCAGTGATTCTATCAATTTCCTTAAAGACAGCAGAGGATGGTCTTAATTGATTAAGTTTGTTTCGAAATTGTTTGTTTAAGTGAATTCTAGTCTGATCTTTAATTAGTTTGCTTAAACAGCTGATGCGAGAAGAGAGGGAAATATATTCTTGATTAATTCTATTACCTTCCCTATGAAAGATTCTTTTAAGCTGGATTTTCCAGACTTTCCTAAGTTTAAGTAATTCAATAATTTCTTGGCTGAGGTTTTGCCTTGAGGAACATAAATTAGTTTTTTTTTGAATGACAATCAATACAGTCTTGGATGTGGTCAGTGAAAAGTGTTACAAATCGGTCAATTTCGAGGTTGGAGAGATTTCTCTCTAATGGAATGTTCATTGAAATAAATTTCTGCTGAAGATCTTGATTGAATAAATTCCAGTTTGTGTCACTGAATGAAATTCTATATGGAGGGTCTGTAAGTAAAGGGGAGATGTTGGATAGCTCTAAGCCAAGAAAAACTGAGAAATGGTCGGAAAAAGGGTCCAAAGTTATACAACTATAGCTAGGTGAAGTGAATTGAGGGCCAAGAAGGTTTGAAGACACTAAATAGAAATCTATTGTTGACAAAGAACTTGGTCTTGTCGGGCTATTTGGAGAAATTATGTGCAAATCAAGAAAGGCAGTGTTTTGGTACCATGTGTATAGGTGGTAACCATTCAGATTTAACATGGAGTCACCCCAAAAGTTGTGACGAGCGTTAAAGTCACCCCCGATTATATAAAAATCAAAACTGGACAAAAGGACCATTAAATCTTGCATTGCTTGAACTAATCTTAAACCCGTGTTACAAGGTATGTAGAGGGAAACCAAGGCTAAACTTTTATTGTTATTGAGATGACCAGTTAATGTTATAGAGACAATGGTTGCAGAAATAATATTGTTTTGAAAAGGAATAATATTGTAATCTAAAGTATCTGGAATCAAAACGCCGGTGCCTCTACCAGAAACGTTTCGTAAAAGTAGGTAATTATCAAATGTACGGCTCATATTGTGTTTTAGAAGTGTTTCTTGAACTAAAACAGCATTTGGGGTGATATGCTTAAGAAACATATTCAGCTCAAAGCACTTATCCATGGAGACTAGAGAGTTTATATTAGCAGTGATCATTTTAAAAATCATGGCGTCAATGAAGCAATAAAACCCAGGTAGGCACCGGGCTTTTCAGAGTCATTTAGTTTTTTAAACGATGGCCAAAAATCTCTGACCCGAGCTATGAGGACGTTCAAGGGTATTCCAAATAATCTTAGCGATTCATTTATAAAATCTCCAAAAATGGAGTTTGGATTAGGTTCCTCATTACATGTCGCTAGCGGATTTCCTTTAAGGATATCAGCATAGGAGTATGATGTCGAAACTTGTGTCGGATTCACAACTGTATTTTTGGACTGAAAGACATATTTTCTGGGTTTTGGACCCTTGTCCTCTTTCCTCCGTAAGTATTCTATCCGTTTCAGACAGCCACTGAAATTTGCCGGATGCCCAGAAGAACCGCAGTTAATGCAAGATAAGCTTATTTTATCCTTGATGTTATTGAGAGGACACGCCCCCAAATCGTGCGAATCTTTACACTTTACGCATCTAATAGGGAAAGCGCAGTAGGCACTTACGTGTCCAAAGCGTTGGCATCTATAGCACTGGACAATATTGTTTTTCCTCAGCGACTCCCATTTTATTTTATGATGCAGTAAGAAGCGGATGTTTTTTATTTTAGATAGGCTTCCCCTATCATCAACGACACAATGAAAAATACCAAGCTCTACGTTGTTTTCTTTTGACCATTTTGTAGAAAATGGTTTAACTTGTACCCTCAATGAAGGATCTACTTTGGCAATATCATTTGCTATCATTTCAGAGGTAAAACCGTCTGGAATACCTCTCAGTAATATTGAAAACTTTTTTAGCTGCTTTGGACCAAATGAAAAAGCTTGAATCTTCATTTCACAAAAAACTTTTAGTAAATAAGAATGTAGATTAATGTCTTTGACAAAAATTTTTAGTCTACCTAACCCTTTACTTTCAAATTTAACATCTAAATTACCACTAAAATTATTTTCTAAAAATAACAATATAGTTTTTGAGCTCACGTCTTTGGCATAAATGGGAGGGCACCATTCGTTGATTTCCCGAACATTTTCTGCTTTTTCCTATCTGAGGTGGAGTAGAAGGTTCATCTAACACGGCCGAATCCAGAATCGAAAAGGGGTTGTTAGCAAGTCTAGAATTTGTCCTCTCCAGAGACGGGGACGATGAATGTTTGGCTTCTTTGATTTTATTTCGATGTTTTTTTATATTCTCGAAAGCTGATAAGTCGTCTTTTAGCAATCTCTTTAAATCGGCCAGATTTGCATCGTCCGTCTGATTTAAGGATAAAATGTTATTTTCAAGTTTCCCAGTTTGATTTGGCATCACTGAAGCACCAGCAACTTTGTTTGCTTTTTTTGCGTTCACTACTGTTCCTGAACCGCCACTAATAACAGTTTGTTTGTAATATAGCTAATTTGTCCTCATTCGGCAATAGCTTAGAAGGGAGATTAAAAGTCTTTTTCTTTTTAATTGTATCGTCCGGGGGACGATGCCCCTGTAACGATCTTTTATCCATTTTTCTTTTTTCACTCTTCACTTTTACTTATATTTCACAACACACAAGATCAGAAAAAACACGACCATTCACTTTGGCAGCCAATGGCAGAATCAAACTAAAGACAGTATCGCAATGAAATTTGACATGTCTGTCTAAACATGAACGGACTTCAAGGCACCATAACCTTTTTTGCAGTAGCAGTGCATTCTAGCGGTCAAGGAGGTTACTTTTCACCCCACATAGTAAAGCCTTTGACATGGTGGATCATCAGATATTACTTAACAAGTTGTACAACGCTTGATTTAGAGGAGCGATTTGTAATTGGTTCAAAACTAACTTAAAAGATAGAACTCAAAAAGTCAAAGTAAATTGCACTTTTAGTAAGCCTCTTTCTTTAAAAAATCTCTCACCGATTAATTGTTAGTGAAAAAACAAAACTATTTATCTTTAAAATATCAAGCTGTATCGCATCCGATTTCAACCATTGTTTTCATGGCCATGACTGTAGTAGGTTCAGCTTACCGCCTTCATACTTGTGGTATAAACAATTTTCATTAAAACAACCTATGTACTAATATGTGTTTTGAAAGCGAAGCAGTTAAAAACTTTAATTGATTGTAACCTAAACTGGAGAATTCATGTCCAAACAATAGAGACTCATATGAATCTGGTGGCTCGTAGGCTGTATCTCATTAAGCCCTATTGCTCCAATAAAATTTTGTCTAAAATTTACTATGGACTCGCGCACTCCAAGTTACAATATGGTATGGTCTGTTGGGGAGGATCGTATATGAATACACTTCTAGCTATTTTGATTGCGCAGAAACATCTTGTTCGTATTATTTCTTGTTGTAATCGTCGCATAGTTGACCTGTGTTCAAAAAACTAAAAATTTTACCAATAAGGCACTTACATATATATTTTTAAGGTACTGAGAGAATTTTTCGCACAAAGTGGTAACAATCCAAACAGAAACAATCAAATTTACGATTTACGAATAAATAATATGGCCCTTGTTAACATACCAGTCGCACCTACAACTCATTTTTCTCGCTTTTACACAGTAGAGCATGTGTTTGAAAAATTGATTGCTAGTTTCATTTGTTCTACTTTTACTACTGCTTATGCTTATGCTTA
The DNA here is from genome assembly GCA_928272305.1 of Volucella inflata. NCBI lineage: Eukaryota > Metazoa > Arthropoda > Insecta > Diptera > Syrphidae > Volucella > Volucella inflata. Next base: position 87,349,305 of record OV743716.1, on the reverse strand, counting down.
TCGGCAGCAACAAACGAAGCAAAAGCAGATAACGATCACTGATGAAATGCACAGCAGTTACATCAGTCATCGTTTGATAATTTCTCAAAATTTGAATATACGTTAAAGAAATAAAAAAATGGTTATTTACTTTAGAATTAGCTAATGATTTATTAAGAATTTCATTTTAGTTCTTTTCCTTTACTTGTCTAATATTAAAATTTGATTTTTTGTGATAACATATAGCAGAAAATATCGCAACTTTTATTCTATTGTAGTTTTAGTTGCTATGGAATGAATAAAATTATATCTAATAAAAAAAAAATTGATGGCTTAGATATTCAATACATTGGACCAACGAAATGCATTTTACCATGTCGAAAAAGCCGAGAATAGTAACATTTTCTGCGTTTATCGAAGCTAAAAATTCGAATTTGATAAGTGTCTTTTCGGGCTCTGCAATTCACCTGCCGGATGTCAGCAAAGATGGTCTAGGAGTCATTCTTCTGTAAAAGAGTCATGATACTAAGTTCCACCCTATTGTTTACATCAGTTTTAAGACATCAAAGGCTGACTAGCAGTATAGCATTAACTATCTGAAACTTTATCAAGTCTATTCTTGCTAAGAGAGATTTTGATAATTATTCTTTATGTCGCGATGTTCTCTACAATTTTGTTGACGCAAACTATTTACTGGTGGGGTTGAGTCAAAGCTAGTTTATCTTTTAGTTGCCAAAAACAGTCGATAAGATGAGTTCAGGAGGTATCGTAATGCGAATTGATAAGTACTCGTACTTCATCACACTAATCGCATAAATCACCCAGACCCGTCGCCAGTTCGAAAAACTACTCGTATAAGTACCTTTTTGTTATTATGATGCCATTAGTAAGTTTTCTTGGTTGTATCCAGTTATGACGAAGATAACGGAGAAATTATTTTTGCAAAGCGAGGCTTTCGGAAAACCATAGCCAATCATTTTTTTTTTCATTTCTGTTTTGGGTTTGAGTGTAAAAAAAATAGGGAAAGGGTTTAACAAAAAAAAACCTTTCTTTTTCGTTTATTATGAGATACGAGGGCGGGTCAATAAGTCCGTGACTTTTTGAATTTCTGACCTCTTTACTGAAACAGCAACACTGCTCCTGTCAACAGGCATCTGTCAGTTGACTCCTGTCAAAATTTAAACTTGCTGCGTCAGTTAGTTTGTGTTTGACAGCTATTTTTATCAGACTACTCACTAATTTGAGGAGAAAATGGAAAAAAGTGAATTTCGTGTGCTTATTAAGCATTATTTCTTGCGAAAAAAAACCATTACCGAGACCAAGGCTAAGCTTGATAAATACTATGGGGACTCTGCACCATCGATTTCAATGGTAAAAAAGTGGTTTACTGAATTTCGTTGTGGCCGTACAAGCACTGAAGATGCCGAACGTCCTGGACGCCCAGTTGAGGTCTCTACACCCGAAACAATCGAAAAAATTCACGATATGGTGTTGGCCGACCGAAGATTGAAAGTGCGAGAGATTGTGGAAGCCGTAGGGATCTCGCATGGCTCAGTGGTTTCAATTTTGAATGATCACTTGGGCATGAGAAAGCTTTCCGCAAGATGGGTGCCGCGTTTGCTCACAGTCGACCACAAACACATGTGCAGTCGCCATGGCAAAAATCCATGAATTGGGCTATGAATTGCTCCCTCATCCACCCTATTCTCCAGATTTGGCTCCGAGCGACTACTTCTTGTTCCCAAACCTGAAGAAATGGCTTGGTGGAAAAAGATTTGACTCCAATGATGAAGTCATATCGCAAACAAAGGCCTATTTTGAGGACCTCGACAAATCATTTTTTTTGGAAGGGATAAAAAAATTGGAGAAGCGTTGGACAAAGTGTATAGAGCTCAAGGGAGACTACGTTGAAAAATAGAATTATTTTTTTATCTAAAAATCTGTGTTTTAATCCAAAAGTCACGGACTTATTGACCCGCCCTCGTATCTGTTTATTTGTAAAATAAAAAAATTTCGCAGTTTTTTTTATAATTTTTCTAAAATCATTTAACTTAATGTTTTCTTAAACAATATTTATTTCACACTTTTTGGAATTTGGGTTAAGTTAAAAAAAAGGTTTGTAAATACATACAGCTCTCTCATTGGAGAAGAATATCGCTGTGCAATTATAAAACCCAATAAACAATTTAAATTTTGTAATGAGTTGGTCATATGGCAATATTTTGAGATGTAATTATTATAATTACGATTCGCGGCAAGAAAAAGAATAAAGAAAAATGCAAACAAAAATGGTGGTTAGCCACTGATGTGTAAATTTTTGTAGCAACTTAAACCCAAGTACTTAAAATTATTTTTAAACACTATACGAAATTATATAATAAAATAAAAGCTTTAGTGAAATCTCTTTGTTACTTTATGAAATCTCGTTAAATAATTTGATTTAAGAACCTCCCACAAAAGAATAATGCCAGCCGACAAGTCACCGAGAAATTTAAAAACAAAAGCTATTCAACAACCATCGCATCGCCTCAGTTTCATTATCGACCAAAGAGGAAAGAATCTTCAAATCTCTCTATTACACAGATTACACATACTTATCATTGAAGAAGTCACAAATACTATATGTACATAGGGAAACTGAGTCGACGAATTTGAACATACCAGTAATAAAAAAATGAAAGAATCTGCTTAACACGTTGACTGCCACATGACCCACCGGTGGCACAATTTTACTAAAGAACTGTGAAAGACTTATGAACATTAACTAAACCACTCTTTACCACAAAAAAACACGCTTGGCACTTTGGTAATATTTTTTAATTTTCACGTGGGCAGTCAACGTGTTAAAAAAAAAAGAGGTATATCCCCTGTACTTTATTAAAAGTCCAACTGTTACGAAGCAGATTTGTCGTATAAGGCCGAAACAAAATTCACAAGTGACACAGCTATCGTTGCACAATTTTAATTTGTAGGTGATAAAAACACCACCCTAAAATGCATTGACGAATTCTACACGCAATCAAATCGCCTCAAACATCTGGGAATGGATTCTGACTGCCGAATTTATTTGAGCTAGAGTTTAACAACACACAGTCGTATAATTCTCCGAAAAGCAAATCCAAACGCGCTTTCTTTTGAGTTCACTCGAAATGATAATGTATATACGTATGTACGCATGGTTAATTCGTACGAAGAAAGGCATGTTTTGTGAATTTTTTGTGACGACTTAGTTAAAACCTCTTGATTAAAACCAATAGTACATTAAAGTATGACATTTGAAAAATATTGTATAAAATTTTCACAAAAAAATATTAAAAAACACGGCAATGGCAGCAATTATGCGGACGTGTCTCGGAAAAAAGTAGAATTGCGGTGTCTCTCATGACTTGGTGCTGGATCATCTGAAATCAAAATATAAAAATCCATTCGTTAGATAATAATTCTCCCCAGGTAATGCTGGGAGTGTTTTTCGAAATTTTAATTTTTCACTTTTTTGGAACACTTTGAAGGGAAAAACGCTAATTTGTTATTGTAAAATAAAAATTATCAACAAATTTGAAAAATCTCTCCAGCGTTACCTCGTAAATTATGTACAGAAATAGTGTTCAACATTTAAAAAGGATCGGTGCAGTAGTTTTAAAGTTATGAGGGGCACCGACTTCAAAAACGTGAGTTATGGGGAAAACGCTTTAAAGTTTTGAACACTAAAAAATCTGGTATAAAACGTTCATAAGCAAATAATAAAAATATTCGTAACTTCGTCAGGGCGAAACATTGTCGTGGCTAGCACGCGGTTCCCACATCTCGACATACACCAGGGGACTTGGAGAACTCCTGATCAATCAACAGTCAACCAGATTGATCACATTGCGATCGACGCAAGACACTCCTCCAGTATTATGGATGTCCGTACGTTCCGAGGAGCCAACATCGATTCGGACCATTACCTTGTTGTAGCCAAGGTACGGTTGCGGATATCCCAAACTACGCCAAGACAAACTAATGCTGTGAGAAAATTCGACGTCAGACGGCTACAATCGCAAGAGATCGCCAAGTCCTTTACCGATCGAGTGTCTCTTAATCTCTTAAGAGGTCCAATGCCGCCAGCATCAAGCATCGAAGACCACTGGAAACACTGCCATAACGCCATCAGAGATGCCGCTTCTGATGTGCTGGGTTTCACTCGTCCACCACAACGAAACCACTGAATCGATGACGAATGCCAGCAAGCACATGCAGCTAAGCCAAAAAGCACGCAATGCGGCCTGAAGTAGTTCGTCAACAACCTGATAGGTCCATATCAGTGTGGCTTCAGGCCAGGAAAGTCCACCATCGACCAAATACGAGGGTTGTTTGAAAAGTTCCAACCGCAACGTAAAGATAGCGGCACTCGTCAATAAAAGCTAGTGAATGCTAGTTGTGCATCTTTTGACAGTTGGCCGAGTTTTGGCGCCGATTAATTACTGTAGATGAAACTTGTATACACCATTATACACTCGAAACAAAAATTCAGTCAAAACAGTGGACTGCAAAGGGCGAGCCGGCTCCAAAAAAAGCAGAAACTGTTTTTTTTTTGCTGGGAAAGTTATGGCGTCTACTTTTTGGGATAGTAAAAAAGTTATCTTAATCGATTATCTTCAAAAAGGAAAAACCATTACAGGAGCATACTACGCATCATTACTTGCCAAGCTGAAGGCAGAAATTGCGGAAAACGGCCACATCTGCAGAAAAAGAAAATCCTGTTTCACCAAGACAACACGCCTTCACACACTTCAGAGGATGTCACGGCGAAAATCCATGAATTACGGTATGAACTGCTTGACCATCCGCCTCATTCACCAAATCTAGCCGCAAGCGACATCTTTTTGTTCCCTCATCTGAAAACTGCGCTCGGAGGACTGAAATTTTCGTCAAATGAAGAGGCAATCGTGAACAATTACTTTGCAGAGAAAAACGCCAAGTACTATTTGAACGGGTTAGAGAGATGGGAAAATAAAAAAAAAATTAAGAAAATATATCTTGTATCATTGTTCGGTCAGCAACGTTTCAGACAACCCTCGTATTCACACTACGGCAGATCTTGGAGAATACCCATGAGCTTCAGATCGATACACACCACATATTCATCGATTTTAATGCCGCGTATGACAGAATCTATAGAGACAAGCTATACAGAGCAATGTCTAGTTTCGGCATTCCTGCCAAACTCGTCCGTCTGTGCAGGATGACGATAGAGAATGCACGCTGCTCCATCATGGTCGGTAAAGATCTCATCGAGACTTTGGATGTCCAGAAAGGATTTAGACAAGGCGATACGCTGTCATACGACTTTTTTAACATCGTACTTGAAAGAATAGTGCAAAACTCACGAGCAAACACAAAATGCACTATCTTTCAAAAGTCCGTCCAACTACTCGTATACGCCGACGATATTGACAAAATCGGGAGAAAGCAGCGTGATGTCAGTGGCGCCTTCGCGAGTATTGAGACGGAAGCGGCGAAAATGGGTTAAGCGGTCAATAGGGCAAGACCAAGTATATGCTATCAAGCAAAAAGGACAACCAACACCGACGTCTCGGGCAGAACGTCACCTTAGACAGATATAACTTTGAGGTAGTTAAGGGCTTTGTCTACCAAGGCTCTGCTATAAACACAGACAACGACACCAGCGCTGAGATCAAGCGAAGAATAACTCTTGCCAATCGCTGTTTCTTTGGGCTAAGAAGGCAATTGACTAGCAAAGCCCTCTCTCGGACAACAAAAGTCACCCTTTATAAGACCTTAATAGTCCCGGTCCTGCTCTATGGCGCAGAGGCATGGACATTATCAAAAACTGATGAGGGTGTTCTTGGTTGCTTCGAGAGAAAAATTCTTCGGGCGATCTTCGGTCCCGTCTGCATTGACGGTGAGTGGAGGAGGAGATAAAATGACGAACTGTACGGACTGTACAGCGACATGGACCTAGCCAGAAGAGTGAGGATCCAAAGACTGAGATGGCTGGGTCATGTAGAGCGTATGGACACCAATGCTCCGGTCCGAAAAGTCTTCGAATCCGCTCCCGAGGAACAGCGCAGTAGGGGAAGGCCAAGACTCAGGTGGCGCACGCAAGTGGAAGGGGACCTCAGTCTACTTAGCGTGCGAAACTGGAGGCAGCTAGCCAGGGATCGAGCTGGCTGGAGAAGCTTGTTGGCTAAGGCCCAGGTCCACCTCGGACTGTAGCGCCACCTAAAGTAAGTAAGTAAATATGTTCAATATTACTGCAACAGTTGCTATTCCTGGCACAAAAAGATTTACTTATTGCATTATTTGGACAGAAGCTTATAGCGGTCACTCGGGGAACGACATTGCAAATGCATTAAAAAATTTTGGACAGGCTTATACAAGTATAACCCACTTTAAAATCGATCATATTATGGAGTGATTCGTGTGTTCCGCAGAATAGGAATACAATTAAATCCACCGCAATCTTTCAGTTCCAAAATTGTTTGCTTAACCTCCTTAGTTTTTTTACCACATCAGTCCAAAGTTTTAAACTTGCCTCCTGAAAAGTTGCAAAAACTGACTTATGCTGTTATTCCTATTTGCCACAGATATATCCAGGGCATAATTAGTTTTATAAACGTTTGATTTGATGTTGGATAAGGCTTTAGCAACATCAGTCTCTAACACACAGTGAAACTCAAGATAATTAAAATTATCATGATTGGTTACAGTAAGGTCAGTGTTGCTGTTATTAGGTGTAACTGAACTATCAAAGGTTCTAAGAAAAAATCTGTTTAAGTGGTTCGGATCTAGATCGTATCCAACTGACGTCTTTTCAACAATTCTTAAGGATCGGAGGTTCTTCCAGAGAGTAGAGCTAGGCTGGGTAGTATTAAGCTTTGAGGAGTAAAATGCTGCTTTGGCCTTTCTTCCCTCGGCCGCAGCTTTTTTTTTTTTGAAATTTGAAGATATTCCAATTATTTCTACTACGTTTTTGCCGCCAACGAGAATACGATTTATCGCTATTTAAAATAAGTTTTTTAATGATTTCAGAGAACCAGGAGACGCCATTGTTGATGACTTTCTTAACTTTAATTGGTACATTTTTCTCGAAAAGTGCCTGGACAAGTGATTGAAAAGTATTTACTTTATCATCGACTGAACAAGTTTCCCAACAAAGATGCCAAGGACAATTAAGAATATCGCGAGTTAAATCGAGTTCGTTAATTTTACTAAAATCACGTAAGGTAAATTGCATGGGACATTATGTCATGGTATGATGGAATACCTGGAAACTTACTTGTTTGTATCCAGTGACTAGTTCTAGCACATCAATATCAGCCTGATGACGGGCAGTAATGGCGGTAGCAGCTTCTTTACAAAGCTTTTCAATATCATCATCGTGGTCTTCATCGAACTCATCATCATCCATTTCCACATTCACTTGGCTTTCGACATCGTACACATCAATAGCACCTTCTGGATAATTTGTCATATGGCACCCAAAATACGAGGGCGGGTCAATAAGTCCGTGACTTTTGGATTAAAACACAGATTTTTTGATAAAAAAATAATTTTATTTTCCAACGTAGTCTCCCTTGAGCTCTATACACTTTGTCCAACGCTTCTCCAATTTTTTTATCCCTTCTAAAAAAAATGATTTGTCGAGGTCCTCAAAATAGGCCTTTGTTTGCGAGATGACTTCATCATTGGAGTCAAATCTTTTTCCACCAAGCCATTTCTTCAGGTTTGGGAACAAGAAGTAGTCGCTCGGAGCCAAATCTGGAGAATAGGGTAGATGAGGGAGCAATTCATAGCCCAATTCATGGATTTTTGCCATGGCGACTGCACATGTGTTTGTGGTCGACTGTGAGCAAACGCGGCACCCATCTTGCGGAAAGCTTTCTCATGCCCAAGTGATCATTTAAAATTGAAACCACTGAGCCATGCGAGATCCCTACGGCTTCCACAATCTCTCGCACTTTCAATCTTCGGTCGGCCAACACCATATCGTGAATTTTTTCGATTGTTTCGGGTGTAGAGACCTCAACTGGGCGTCCAGGACGTTCGGCATCTTCAGTGCTTGTACGGCCACAACGAAATTCAGTAAACCACTTTTTTACCATTGAAATCGATGGTGCAGAGTCCCCATAGTATTTATCAAGCTTAGCCTTGGTCTCGGTAATGGTTTTTTTTCGCAAGAAATAATGCTTAATAAGCACACGAAATTCACTTTTTTCCATTTTCTCCTCAAATTAGTGAGTAGTCTGATAAAAATAGCTGTCAAACACAAACTAACTGACGCAGCAAGTTTAAATTTTGACAGGAGTCAACTGACAGATGCCTGTTGACAGGAGCAGTGTTGCTGTTTCAGTAAAGAGGTCAGAAATTCAAAAAGTCACGGACTTATTGACCCGCCCTCGTAGGTAGAGGAAAATTCGAGATGAATGACCAAGCCAAAACAAGCCCCGTAAGCTCACCCTTTTTTTTAAACAAAACGCCAAAAATTAAAACAATAAATAATTTTCATAGAATAACCATCAACGGATGCACTAATGCTGCCTGCGATTCGACTGCACATAGTTAGTAAACAACCGGATATCGTTATTGCAACCATTTTCCTCCAAATCATTTTATTGGTCATACGACATAGATAAGGATGGTATTTCATATACCAGGACCATAAAATAATTATTCTCTTGCCCAATTCCTATGTATATATATATTTTTGTTAACCCTTCTCCCTTATTTTCCATAATCTCTTCTCTTTAATACATGCAGGTCCCTAGGGACCTTATCGCTAATTACCGAACTAAATGTCTTCAAAATGAAAAAAAACTCGAAATGTAGTGCACGCATCGTTTCGGAATAATTTTTAATCGCTTTGGCATTGTTTTTTTTTATAGAATACAGTAAGCATCAAGGTTCTAGCACGTGTATAAAAATTTGTAAGCATTCAAAAAATCAAAAGGTCCCTAGGGACCTTCTCGCTAATCCGAGGGTTATGGTAGATTATACCGAGAAGAGAGCAAATTTAATGCAGGAGAATAGTCGCCGGAAGTATCTTCAAACTTGCAATACAAAACACAAGTTGGAATTTCAATCCGCCATTGTCCCACACTTTGATGGTTTGTGTGAAGTAGCAAGACTATCTTTCGAAGAGTTTACGACACTTCTCACACAAATTGAGGGATATCTCAATTCAAGGTCCTTTTTGCTCAATGACATCCGACCCAGATCCCTTTTCGATATTGACTCCGCACATTTTCTCGCTGGCGCCCCACCCACTCTTTCCCAGGTAGGAAATTTTAGGGAAAAAATATCAACCACCTTGACAGATGAAATCATATTCAGGGACTCATCCACCATTTTAGAAGCAATGGAGCACGGCATCGGATAAAGAATAGTGCCGCAGTGCATCCCATGTCGTAAGAGGCGACTAAATGGGACACCAATCATAAACAGGCAACTTTGACACCAAAAATGAGCCTGTGACACTTTAACACCTTAAAACTTTCCCACAAGTTTGTATGCAATCCGTGGGTTCCCGCGTCTGGAGACTACCGGTGGGGTAAAAGAACAGTCAATCAATTTGAAATGAGCATACAAGTGTCAAACCACTCAAACTTAAGATACACTTCATGGAAATGATCGCAATTAATAGCACTACCCCGCTGGGCACCACGATTGCAACGCACTCGGGTGATCCCAGAGCAAGCAGAAGTGCTTGTGTCAGAGCCCGACGGATTCCGGGGGCGGGCAAAATGAAGTTTCCAAAATATTTTCCTAAACTTCGGTTTGCAAGTTGGAACCTCGGATCGATGACCTCAAAAAGTTAGACCTGGAAGCGATTATGCGTCGCAGAACTCTACAAATCATGTGCGTACAGGAAACGAAGTGGTGTAATACAGGAAATAAAGCGCGTTTTCTAGATTTAAAAACTAAGGCATTTAAGATGTTCTACCATGGAACGGTCAATGGACGAAACGGTGTTGGAATCGTTGTTGCAGCGGATCTTCTAAACAACATTGTTGGTATCTTGAAAATAAGCAACCGCTTGATGAGTGTTAAACTCGTCATACACAATGAAACGTGGAACATTGTTAGCGCGTACGCTCCACAAAATGGATGCGACCAATCGGAAAAAGATAAATTTTGGTCAGAGTTCGGTAATTTGCTTAGAAATATACCTATCGATGAGACGCTCTTCGTAGGCGGAGATTTAAATGGCCACGTCGGAGAAACAAATGTTGATTATGAGGATTGCCACGGCGATAAAGGCTTTGGAACCAGAAATTCAGCTGGCGAAGACATCCTTGTAGCGTGTAGGGCTTACGGCTTAACCATCTTAAATACAATGTTTATTAACCATCAACGTCCTCTTATCACCTATAGCAGCGGAGGCCACGAAACGCAAATAGATTATCACCTCTGCAAAATGTCGATGAGAAACCGTGTTAAGGACTGTAAAGTAATACTTGGAGAATCGCTAGTAAGCCAACACCGTCTGCTCATTACAGAATTTTTCACAGCGGAACCACCGAAAACACGGGCATCGTTTGGAAAGCCAAAAATCCGGTGGTATAATCTATCGAAGGAACGAAGCGCAAGATTTATCGCACTGGCTAAAGAAGTACTTCACAATATAAACGATATCGCAGAATCACTTAGCCCGCAAGGAATGTGGAACAGCATGCACGAGGAATGCATAACACTCGCAAAGTCCCATCTGGGGACTATATCAAAATACCATCACGTCGGCAAAGAAACATGGTGGTGGAATGACGAAACCAAACGAGCTGTGGCCGACAAGAAGAGTGCATTCCAAGCGTGGACAAAATGCGATCGGAGCGACGATATCAAAAAAGCTCGACTGGCTCTTGAATACGAGCGTCTTAAAAAGATCGCAAAGAAAGTCCTGGCTCGAACTCGACCGGCAGCAGCGGAAAACCTGTACCAAGAGTTGGAACAAATATCCTCACGATCGGCAGATAGAAGACAAGCTATCCAAGAAGTTCGAACGTCGTACAATACTAAAATGCCAAATATTTTTAAGCTCGCTGCACAGAGGCGAAAAAATTCAACGGAAATAACCTCGCCGAAATACATCAAAAACGCAGACGGTCGTTTACTAACAAATTAAAAGGAAATTTGTGACCGGTGGCTTGAATACTGCAAGGAGTTGCTTAACAAACAGTTTCCACGTGATATCGTGCCGACAGCTGGTCTATTCGAGGAGGAAATTTCGGACTTTTTAATCGAAGAAATAAGTATAGCAATCGGAAAAATGAAGCGGGGGAAAGCGGCGGGACCAGACAGCATTCCATCAGAGTTTTGGTCGAAAATGGAGGGGATCGGCAGCGTTTGGCTATCGAAACTTTTAAATAAATTAAAATGTGGACAACCTATGCCGAATCAATGGAGAAGTAGCTTCTTGGTTCCATTATACAAAGGAAAAGGCGACAATCGAGAATGCAACGACTACCGTTCAATCAAGCTTATGTCACATACAATGAAAATCGTCGAAAGAGTCTTAAACGAACGTCTTCGGCAAATAATAAAGCTCGATAATAGCCAGCATGGATTTGTTGAAGGAAGATCGACGGTGGACGCTATCCAAAGCCTACGAATAATAATGGAAAATCACCAAGATTCGTCTAAGGATTTACACATGGTATTTATCGACCTCGAGAAAGCATTCGATCGAGTGCCTAGGGATCTCATATGGGCCGCGCTGAGGTCTCAAAACGTACCGGAAACGTATGTTAGAATAATACAAGACATGTACGGAAACGTAAAAACTGCGGTTAAAAGCTCTGCTGGGCTAACGAGAGAATTTCCAGTTAATGTCGGAGTGCATCAAGAAAGCGTACTTAGCCCTTTCCTCTTTAACGTAGTATTCGACTATCTTTTAAAAGACTGCATGCGCGAAGCAAATGTAACGCCAATTCTCTTCGCTGACGACGCAGTTATACTTAGCGATAACGTCGAAGATTTACAGAACGCCTTAGATTCATGGAGAAATGCGCTAGAGAGAAACGAGTTTAAAATAAGTCGTCCAAAGACGGAGCATTTGACGTGCCCATTTGCGCATCCGTTGCGACCTGTTCCGGATAAAATGTTAGACGGAATAGTTCTTCCGAAAAGCACTATCTTTAAGTACTTAGGATCAATCGTTAACATGGAAGCGAAATGTGACGACGACGTAAACCAGAGAGTGAGTGTGGGATGGATGAAATGGCGGGAAAATTCGGGAATCTTTTGCTACCGAAAATTTCCACTTAAATTTCCCCTTTCTACACCACGGTTGTTAGACCAGCTCTTATATACGGTTCACAGTGCTGGACAATGTACGAAGCGTTTAAAACCAAAATGACGGCACCGGAAATGAAAATGTTAAGGATGTCTAGTGGAATCACTAAACGCGATTGCATTAAACCTACGCGTATAAGAGGAAGTTCTACATATAAAGAATTCGGTAACCGAACAGCTTGAGGCGAATAGAATAAGCTGGTATTGCCACGTTCAAATAAGATCTGCAGAAAATCCGGTTAAAAAGGTTGATAGTGCCTAGTACGGTCACTCCAACTGCAAGAAAACGAGGTCGGAAAAAGAATTCCTGGATTTCTCAGATGGCAAATGCGCAACAACGCCTGGGGCTAACCACTGAAGCGATCCAGGACCGAGCATTATGTAGACGCGTTCTGCGGTCTGCGACATTAGCCAACCCCATAGGCGGAGCAGCAGCGATGCAGTAAAAATGGGAAACTCGTTACGCATAAGTTCGTATAACGAGGAAAGGGTTAGTAAAAGGATAAGAAGAAGAAGAAGGAGCACGGCATATGCATCTGCACATGATGCGACATAAACCTAAATGACTTATCAACAGCCGACTATCAAGGTTGAAGAAATAGTTATTGGTAAGGAAGACAATGTTCCACTAGCATTGTGGGTACTCGTACAAATATAATAAATAAAACAAAACATATGGTAAAATCAAAAGTATTATTGTCATATAGCATTAGCATTTTTTCGCTCAATGAAAATGTGCTGTCATTCACTTTGCTTCAATTATAAATTATTGTTTGACGTAATGAGAGATCATTCCACGAAAGGACACCAAAATAATTTTTTCGATACAATTTTTAAATTAGCAAACCTCGATTATATTGATATTTTTTTCTTTATTCCACTCCTATATGGACAGTACGTCTTGTGATTTGTGTGAACACCTGTCACGAAGACTTAATTTCACGGGATGCCCATACAGCCATGGGAGAAAGGATAAGCCTTGCCATCGCCCTCAGTCCATTCCTTTGATACTAATTCGGAACCCGTGTTGAGGTCACAGGTTCCACCCTTAGTATGAGTCGAGGGCCATCTAAAACCTCTTACTGATCTTAGGGTCAAGCACCCAGTACTTATTGCAACTCTACATTGGGTGAGGCCAGCAACTGCACCCTCCCTGCGTTTAAGGTTTAAACCACAGCCACCGTGACGCCACCACAAGGGGGCCCGGGGGCTCCTATCTCTCACGGTACCGTATTTAAAGTCCTGGTATGGACTACCGGTAGTATTGCCACTCAACAAGATCTATGACCGGCAGCTTGTAACTGAACAAATCATAACAACCATCAGTGGCGTACAGGTCTGATGATGTAATAGATAAGTCCAGCTTTGCTCTATCCCCGCTTTTTATTAGACAACGTCATTGATGGAAGAAGCCTTGATAATTGGGCAGAAATCCTCCTGTGTGGACAAATAGATAAAATTCATTTTTCTTACATTCTTAGGGAACTCTAATAAACGGCGTTTAACTGCGATAGTGTCATGCTTTTAGCAGTTGCTGGTTACAACAAAACATTTCTTTTTAATTCTATTCATCTGGTTCCGGTATCTCATATATATTGGGAAAAGCTGAATCGTCCCCTGTTCATTAGTCTACGGGTATCCCTGCACTGCATCTTGTACAACAAAACCATAATTTTTAGCAAAAGTCCATAAAAACAAATACGTCTGTTTTCCTAAATACATATAGTTGTAATTTCTCTTAAGTATGTATTTTGTTGGTCTGCTTAGTTGGACACTAAGCCGTTTCAAAAAGATTTAAATGAACTTATCAGTGTTTTGAATTCTCACTTCCAAGTTTGATCGGTCTATATGAGTCCATTGATAGTAAATTACGCATCTTAATTCTTGCAAACCAAAGCCATCATTTTTAGAAAATTCCATAAAACAAGAATGTCCGTTTTCATTAAAGGAGTTTTGACTTCTTGTGGGTGTACGTTAGTTCTGTTATAAAAACGTGACGAAATAAAACACTAAGCCGTTTCCAAAAGGTTTTAATCATCATCAGTGCTTTCAATTCTCCCTTCTGCCTGGTCTATTACAAAAACGTCACGAAACTAAGCCGTTTCAAGAAGGTTTAAATGAACTTATCAGTGTTTTCAATATTCACCTCTTCTAGTTTTGATCGGTCTATGTAGTTGGTTACATCTTCTATGAAGCGATTATTAAAAGCAGCATCAAAGATTCTTTTTAAATTAGAATAGTTTGGGCAATTAAGGCACTTGCCAAAATAACAGTTTATATCAGGGCGGTTACACATTAGCAAAGCAGATTGTATGATCTTTGATATGCAAATTCAAATCAACAGTTAAAATTTGTTGTAAGAAACAACAATTTCTCTTTTCGAGAAATTATAAAACCTTTATTATGAAGCTTAAGGTGCTAACATTATTGAGTGTAAGACATGGTATGAACGATCCTCTAATCGAACGATACACCTAACAAACAGAATTACAAGCTGGCAGCCGTCATCATGAATATAAATCAGCCACCCTGTCTTGTTCCATTGTTGCGTGCAAGTCACGCCCCAAAAATCCTCCATTCCCAATTCCCCCTGTTGTCTTTTGGCCTTCTTTCTTCTCCTTACCTTTCTGGTGTTGTCCCTTCTCCTTTCTTCACCTATCACACTCTGGTAGTCATGGCACAGGCTGGATTCACTGAATCCTCTGGATCCTCTGGATTCAGTTCCTTCGCTCTGGCTACCGCTCCAGAGATGACTCTAGGTACCCCAAGGATATAGCCAGGCGGACGGCCTGGAGACTCTAGCGGACGGACGGTCTACCCCCGTCGATGTCCCGAGATGCCATACACCCAGCAATGGCCGCGAGCCCAACCTAAACACGAATTGTTTGCAAAGAAAAATAAAAAGATTTGTAAGAAACTTCTATCCCTAAAAAGAAATAACTTAAACCAATTGTTAAGGAAAACAACAATCATGTACCCCTAATGGGTTTTCAAAATAGTTTTCCTATCTATTCGGTCGTCTCAAATTGTAGCTCTTAACGTTTTAGCTGTGGTTTGGGGTCAGTAAATTATTGCCTTGCACACTGCACTCGCTTGCTGTGGGCTACTAAGGCAAAGGAGCCGAGAGATGAGAACAAATGCAAACATTGTTGGATTCGAAATTCTTCAGTGTTTATAAGGAAACAAAAAGGCGATAGATCTATTAAAATTGTTTGTTTTGAGAGTTTTTCTAAGATTGATGTTAACTCTTTTATAGAATGATTAGCAATAATTTCAATAGTTCCTTTTTAAAATCGAATCCTCTTGACACTTATCAAAATCTTAAAATTAATAATGCCTCTTTCAATGATTTAAATTGTTTTTGTACTGATCACTCAAATCTAGAGTCTCCATACTAAATTTCTAGCTGCACACCGAAATATTCGTAGCATGAGAGAGAATTTTGATACTTTTTATGCTCATCTTGCATCCCTTGATTTATGAATCTGAGAAGTCAAATTTTGCAGTTCCTTATTTCGAATTTGATGCCAATTGCAATGAAATTTATTCTGCTGGAGGAGTAGCAGTGTTTATATTATAGAAGTGGAATATCGCGCGGAATAGAAGAAAGTTAAAAAAAAAAAAAAAAAAAACGATCTAATAAGTATAAATATTGTTATTTTCGGTAAGCCTTACTGTTTTTTAGGCAAAGTAAACGTTTTCATTCGTGTTCATTCGTATTATTTTTGGAAGAATTTGGCGTTTATTTGCAAAAACTTCATTGCAAGAATATTATTCTCCTAAGTGAAATGAATATAAACCTTTTATCTGATTCTACTGATGTAGATTCTTACATGACAATTTTGTCCTCATTTGGTTTTAAATCATTACTATAGCAGCCCACGCGCATTGGAAAAACGTCTTGTTCTTGCATTGACCACATTTTCATTAGACTTCAAAGAAATAATCTTGTCTGTTATCAAACTCAAGCTTACGATCTAAAACTAACTGATCACTGGCTAATGACCATAGAACTCAATTCTTATATGTTCAGAACCTGTGAGCGGGAACAAAATGTCTACCAAAAAATTGATTTCGCTGCCTTAACTCGTAGGCTAACCTTTGAATTCTGGGATGAAATATATCATGAATATGACCCATCCACTGCTTTCGATTTGTTTTTACCCAAATTATAAACATATATATTAGGAAACAGTACCTTTGTAAGCAAAAAAGTAAACAAATTACATTGTCTCAAACCTTGTAAACAAAAAAGTAAACAAATTACATTCTCTCAAACCTCGGATGACTATCCCACTCTTAAAAAAATAAAAAATAAACAAAAGCTCTTTTTAAAAATTGGGATGGATCCTAATATTATAGGACTTAAAAAATACTGTGACAAATTATGTTTTAAATTGAAATTCCATATTGCAAAGATACCTATTTCAAAATGAAACTTAATGAAATCTCTGACAATACCAGAAAAGAATGGGAGGTTGTCAACGTTATTTTAAATTGGAAGAAATCTAAGATTGATATCGTTTTAAATAACAATAATATTCCTGTTTCTGAGCCTTTCGAAGTTGCTTCTTCATTTAACAACTTTTTTTCTAATATAAAATTCAGTAAGGACTTCGATACAATTATCAAGGATGCCCAACAAAACGAGAGTTTTTTCGTTGAATCTTTTACTGCTTGGGAAGTCCAAAAAACAATATTTTCGCTCAAAAACACATATTTTGATTTGTTTTCCAATACAGTCTTTAGTTTTGTTTTGACAGCTGATTGTTGTTGACGTGTTTGGCATCATGTTGAGTATGGACAAAAACGATTTTCATTCTCTCATAAAACATTATTTTTTGACAGGAAAAACGGCGAAGGAAACAAAAGAAAAGTTTGATAAATATTATGGGGCTAATGCTCCGTCAGATTACACCGTCAAATATTGGTTTCGAGAGTTTCTTGGTGGCCGCAACTCCACTACCGATCAAGTCCGCAGTGGCAGGCCCTCCGATGCGGTTACCCTCTGTAACAATGTCAAAAAAATACATGAAATGGTGTTGGCTGACGGGAAAGTGAAGGTGCGCGAGCTAGTAGATACCACAAAGATTAGTACTAAGCGCACACGCCATATTTTGGGCAATATTCTGCATATGAAAAAGTTATCCTGCCGCTGGGTGCCGCGCATGCTCCCTCCTGACCAAAAACACGAACACGAGAGCACTTCGAAAGAGTGTTTGGACTTGCTGATGCGGAATCGGGCGGACTTTTGGCGTCGATTGGTAACTTTTGATGAAACCCTGATCCACTATTACACACCAGAGAACAGAATGAGGGCCCGGCAATGGACTGAAGCCGGCACGAGTGCTCCGAAGCGGCCGATGGAGGCTCAATTGGTCGGAAAGGTTATGGCGTCGGTTTTCTGGGATTGTCATGGCATACTCTTCGTGGACTACCTCGAAAAAGGAAAAACCATCAACAGCGAGTATTACTGTGCATTATTGGAGCGATTAAAGTCCGAAATCCCTGCAAATCGGCCTCACATGAAGCGAAAAAAAAATTTGTTTTTGCAAGACAATGCGCCGGCGCATAAGCGCATCGAAACCACGGTTAAAATCAATGACTTACGGCTCCAATTGCTGTCGCATCCACCGTATTCGCCCGATTTGGCTCCCTCGGACTATTATCTTTTCCCAAACCTCAAAAGATGGTTCATGAATAAAAAATTTAGCTCACGCGGGGAAATCATCGACGCCACAGAGGAGAAACTACTTTTCGGACGTATCAAGAAGTTGGAAAATCGCTAGAATAAGTGTATCTCAATAAGTGTATATATTGAACAAAATAAAAAAAAACATTTAAACAATTCAAGAAGTTGGAAAATCGCTAGAATAAGTGTATCTCAATAAGTGTATATATTGAACAAAATAAAAAAAAACATTTAAACAATTTTTTTTTCATTCCCAAGGAGGTTACTTTTCACCCCAGCTAGTATGTGGAGAAATTTGTAACATTCTTAATGATACTAAAATCCCCGCCACCTTATTTGTCGATATAACAAAAGTCAGGAGCTGTTGCTTGCAAAATTGTCTAATGCTGGTTTCAGGGGTGTTATACATAAGTGGTTTGTCTCATATCTAAGCAACCGAAAACAAAGGGTCAACATCAAAAACAGTATGAGTTTTGTCAAACACTTCATTCCTTATTTATGTAAACTCATTATTTCTTCAACCATTCAAAGGCAATGCAACAGCATTTGCATTTTGTTTTGTGAATCCATATAGTGCTGACTGTAAAACTTTTCATTATCAAACTAAATGTTCCGATAACTGTTTGAATATTGACCGAGTAGATAGTTTTAAGTACTTAAGTACAATACTGGACAAAAACTTTATTGGAATGATCATACTTAAAACAATACTTTAATTAAGTTATGAGACCAACTTGTCTCTATGCCAATCAAACGTTTTTAAAGTTTGTATTTAACGGATTATTCAAATCTAAAATGCAGTATGGACTATCATTCTGGGTGGAACATATTGTATTATTAATAGAATAGAGCCCTTACTTATTAAACAAAAGCACACTATTCGTCTAATTCTACAAGTAAACCGTAGAACTCCTAACTTTGAATTATATTTACATATATATTTTAATTTTTTTTTTTAAATCGGTTTATACGTCCGCCAGATTCATGAAAATCGCAATGTAGGGATAAACAATAGTAGTAGTACCACTTGCAAGAAAAACGCATTTTTCCATTTTTTCCAAGTCGCTTCACCCCGTCTGTTTGATTGTCTAGCTGATGGTCTCAGGTGCGGGAGAGTAAAATCGGCATTTTAAAAGGTCAGATATTGGGTTTTCCAACATGACCACACAGCTATAAATAATTTACTTTCTAGTTTAGCTTAATCCTGTTCCGAAAAAAGTAAAATATATATCACACATATGCCTTGTGGTATATGTCCTATTATTTTAATTTTTGTATTTTCGACTTAAAAGGGGTAAAGTTTTAAAGCCGAAAAAAGGGCATATTTTCATGATTTTTTTTGGAGATATGAATAATGTTGGTTTATTTATTTTATAAACACGTTATAAAGGGTCATTCATTGGCATCTTCGAAGAAATAAGGACCACTGACACCTTTCGACCATGAGCACACCAAACAGTCACTATGTCTGATGCAACGCCACCCCTTCGATCACTTGTGGGTTTTCTGAGCCCCAAATGCGGCAATTTTGTTTGTTTACATATCCACCGAGTGAGAAATGTGCCTTATCACTGAAGAAAATGTTGTTTGAAAAATCGGTGTTTGTTGTCTGTTGTTCTAACACCCAAGAAGCGTATATACAGCGTTATGTGTCAATTATTGCGTAAGTTGGATGGAGATGCAAATCCAAATGAAAAATACGCCATAGTGAGGTGTACGACACGTTCAATTACTGCGAACGCCGGGAAATCGATAAATTCGGATCATCAGTAACACTTGCACTTACAGCAGCAATATTTTCGACTTAGCGTGCATTACGATGATGTACAGGCCTTACGACATCAGTAACGCTTCCACTCTCTCAAATTTCTTCACAATTTTACCGCTTCCTTGCGTAGTCGATCGATTATGACGACCATAATCATTGCGTAACGCGCGAAAAGTGGCTACGTTTGAATTACCACTTTTGTAGTAAGTTTTAATAATTTTAACGCGTTGTTCGATTTGTAGCGATCCATTATTGTAAATGGCAATAAATTGTCCTCGGCGATTTTTGTGCAAAGCTAGGAAGAGAAGGCATTTGGTAGCACTGTCGGAAGATCTAGCCTTCACGCCACCACCTCCGATAACGGATTCAGGCTGAGAGATGCTACTCTAGGAATGAGAATCGGAAGTTTTACCAAAGGGTAAAAAAACAGGACAAACCCCGAACCGAAGCCTGTAGAGACGAACAAGAAAACATCGTCGTAGTAGGGTCGCAGTCAATGCTGAGAATCTGGAAAAATTACCTCTGTAGAATGTATAACGGCAACTACGAAACAAATACCGCTGTCAGGCAGAACGAACCTTTCAACCTGGACGATGATGACCAACAAATCCGTCCACCCGACCTGGATGAAGCAATATCTAAGCTGAAGTCCAACTGCTGCTGGAGTGGACGGCAGGCGATGACTTGGTAAGAAGCATACACAAACTCATCTCTAAAATATGGCCGCACGAAACTATGCCCGATGAATGGAACCTCAGCATTGTTTGTTCGAAAGGAGACCCTCTGAATTGAGCCAACTACAGAGGCGTCAGTCTTCTTAACATCGTGCACAAGATCTTATCTGTCGTAATGTGTGAACGCCTGAAGCTGTTCGTCAACAACTTGATTCATATCAGTGTGGCTTCGGGCCAGGAAAGTCCACCATCGACCAAATATTCACACTACGGCAGATATTGGAGAAAACCCATGAGCTCCAGATGAATACACACCATCTATTTATCGAGTTTAAGGCCACGTATGACAGCGTAGCCAATAAGAGAGCCAACCGCAAAGCGATCGCAAAACAAAGCATAGTAGCCCGAAAAATATTGGGTTAAAAAATATCTGACTGGTTAGAACAAATTGGTTTTCTTTCCTTGTTTTCCCTTTATCGTTCACTGTGTTTGACTGCTCTCTGTTTAAAACACGCTTTCTTAAGCAAAAAAATAACCCGCTTTTCTCCGACTTATTTGGTGAATTTTGAATGTACCTTTTAGAGTATTTCTGTTTAAAAAATTAAGTTATGAAGCAGATTGTAATTATTGTTGTGAAAAGTATGAAAAGTATGAAAAGTTTAAATTGCGATTTTTCAGTTATATTCAGCTAATTTCAAATAACTATTAGAAGAACATGGCGATATTAACTGTAAATTGTTTTTTGGTAGATTTGCTTTTGGAGGAAGAAAATGATTTCTGTAAAAATTATAGGGATAGGACGCGCTCTCCTTCTATGAAAATAGATTATAAGGATGGGGTTGTTTCGCATATCAATGCATCCATGTACCAAAAATATATTTGGTACATGTCAAAACGAAAAGACATATTGTATTTGTACGACACCAGCGCTAAAATCAAACAAAGAAAACTCTTGCCAATCGCGGCTTCTTTGGGCCAAGAAGGTAACTGACTAGTAAAGCCCTCTCGCGACAATAAAAGTTACACTTTATAGATGAGGGTGCTCTTGGCTGCTCCGAGTGATTTTCGGTCCCGTCATTGACGGTGAGTGGAGGAGGAGATACAACGACGAACTGTATGGACTGTACAGCGACATCGGCCTAGCCAGAAGAGTGAAGATCCAACGACTTAGATGGCTGGGTCACGTAGACCGGATGAACACCAATGCTCCGGTCTGAAAAGCCTTCGAATCCGCCCCCGATGGACAGCGCAGTAGAAGAAGATCGAGACACAGGTGGCGCACGCAAGTGGAAGGGGATCTCAGCCAACTAAGCGTACGAAACTGAAGGCAGCTAACACAAGATCGAGCTAGCTAGAGACGCTTGTTGATTGAGACCCAGGTCCACCCCGGACTGAAGCGCCATCTAAATTAAGATACACTTTCGCGGTCACCTGGTTTTTTAGCGATCCAAAATTGGACCGATTTTCAAGTTTTTTTTATTTAAATGTTTGTTTTGACGGCGGATTTGTAAAAAAAAATTAAAATTGGAAAGAATAAGTATTTATAATAGTTTTTAAGCTTTGAATGCTGTTCTTACAAATAAACCTCTACGGAACAACAGACCGAACAAATTAAAAAAAAAACATGAAAATCGGTGTAATTTTGAATTTTTTATTGCTAAAAAACCAGGTGATCACGAAAGTTTATAATTACCTACATATGAACCCCTACTGTATTGTGCAAAACAAAAGCAACAAATTTAGTTCGAACGTATAAATGGAAATAATTTTGTTCCTAATGAACTTCCTACAAAAAATTAAATGTAGCTTTAAGTAATCATGAAACAGAAACATCATAACGTATTTTCTAAAACAATAACAACTCGTATGTAAGAAAATCTCAACAACAAGTACATGCGATAGATTGCAGTGTGCAAAACTAAAGCAACACATTTTTGATTTCCCAAAAACAAAAAAAAAAGTTTGCGGTACTTTTACGTGTTCTGCTATATTCTTACCTACGTATAAGGAAGTGAGTCGTTGATCAGTCAAGCGGATATCATATCATATCATATCATATCATATCAGCCATATCGGATATGGCTCGAAATAAATTTAGTGATGGAAATAAATCTCAAATAATTGAACAGTTTTTTAATGGAGAGAATTCAATTTCCATAGCCAAGAAATATAATATAAAAAGATCCATTGTATCCCGGCTAGTGAAAAAATATAAATCAAGGGGATATGTAGGTTAGGTTAGGAAAAATAGGGTGTGCCATAAGACACAGACACTAGGCACCAAAACGGGCCTATTGCGATCCCCTGTGGGTTCAGTTAACACCAACTCCAATTTGCAAATACCTAAACAGTTTCAATATTAAAACACCTTATTTGTTTGTATTTGTCAGTTTTAGTCTCTTTGTTTTTTTTTTCAGCAGTAGATAGTGTCCTGTTAGTATTCCTATTAGCGTCCTAAGCTTGTCCCTATTCGGCTTAATAAGCTTCCTAGATCTGTTGCAGTCGAGAAGTGCCCATAGAGCCTTTGATACCCTATGTCCTTCCAGATTCAACCACCTTATGCTAGCGGCCTTTATGGTTTTTTCTTCAATAGTGCCCCTTACCGTGCAGAGGGGTGGTTTGACATCAGCAATCTCACTATTGTCCAGTAGCCCTCCTCTTCTTGCAAGCTCGTCTGATTGTTCATTTCCTTCTATACCGCAGTGTCCTGGCAGCCAGCACAGTCTCACCCTGTTCTGAACGCATAATGCTTTGAGCATTGTTCGTCTAATCACTGCTGTTTCTTGCCAATCCTTCCTCTCCGGATATATTTCAGCATACAGAATGTCGAAATCGATTAAGGAAGGGATTCATCCGTTTTAATAGTATTGCTTGGTAGTAGCTCCTCCAGGATCGTGCCGTGTCCAAAGCTACTGCTTTTGAAAAGACCCAGATTAGTGAGTCGAATCGCACTGTTGCCAGCAAGTGTTTTATCTGTAAATCAAGCGGTGTTAGGTGCAGGAAGGTGTCCAATGCTGCGTAGGAGTGATACGGATTGCTCCTGTAAAACGGGATATGTAACAACAGTGCATTTCGGAGGCCGACGACGAAAAACTTCGGAGAAGTTGCGTAGCTGCCAGACAGGTATAAAAATCGAGCATATCTGTATCTTCGTTAGTTTTGCTCCGATTTACTAAATTTTGACACAATACTCTCGACATGTTGTACATTCAAAAAAAAATTTAAAACCTGACTGAAATTTTAATTATTCTGATTGCATTGTGGTTTACTAAACCTAAGATTGTTATGAAATTGCTGAGGCATATCGTCATATTTTGATCGTCAGGTGTTTCTGGACATGTTTTGGATTTCAAATATAGTAAAAGAGTGAAAGGTTTAATTTTTGACTTATTAAAATAAAATAATAAGGATCTTCTGAAACATCCTTCGTACTTGAAACAAAAAAAATGAGCACACGTAAAAAGTCGCAGATAAATACATAGGCCTACAACTTTATTTTCTTTCACCTGACGTACACCCACACATATCCTTACCCATGCTGACACACAAGTCCACTCCAACATTCGCAACTCAACCACAAAGAACAGACAGCCAGGAGACCGTTGGGACCTAATAAGCCAACAACATGAGAAACAACGAGAACTTTACTAACAAGCTCATGTTTTCTAGCCAAAGACCCACCCTACAAATTTAGCGAGGCAAGGTAAGGTTTAGTGATTAGAAGATTCACACTAGTATGATCGCCATGTGCGGACGTGCAGCTTCCTCCTCCGGCTTATAAAAACAAAACCCTAGATTCTTACTTACTAATACCATTGTATATGAAACTAATAGTTCTATCATCAAGCGATATTTTTTGGTATCCACTTTGACCGCTTTGGTGGCGAGCTCACATTTCTCGCGAGCAAAGAAAGATGTTATTACTCTCTGAGAATGGAGTTAAAATGACAGGATGAGTGCAAAAAAGTAAACAAAACCTGTTTTTGGTTTTCATTCCCACTCAGAGTTTTAATCTACCTGTTACGCAACTGAGTGAATGACTTTGCCAAGAAAATGAGTAAAGGAACTGGTTAAACGGCGAGAACTGTGTCTCAGAACACATGTATATGACAATGACAGCCTTTATCAGAAATAAATATTAGGAGCCCTTTCCGCAAATTTATCGAAAGCAACAAATGATTAATTTTACAGGAAACGTTTTTTTCTTTGTTTTTTTTTCTTTCTGTATATTATAAGCAAAAGCGCGATTTCTGGTTTTAATCCAAGTTTCATCTACAGTAATTAATCGGCGCCAAAACTCGGATTTATTGCGCCTAAACTGCGCCAACAAAGCGTTGGAAATGTTCATTCGAACAATTTTTGGTCTAACGTAAGCAAACGCGGCACCCAACGCGAGCACAGCTTTCTCATGCCTAAATCTTGATTTAATATGTAACAAACACGTTTTTTTCCTAGCCTCTACTATCTCTCTCACTTTAATTCGGCGGTCTTCTACCACCATTTGGTGAACTTAAGCACTGTTATCGTCAGTGGTTGCAGTTTTTGGTCGTCCCGAACGTTCATCATCTCCCGAGCTCTTACGGCCACGTTTAAATTCAGTTGACCAAAATTGCACTGTGGTATATGATGATGCAGAGTCCCCATACACAAAGTCCAACTCATTTTTGATTTGCGTAGGCGTATTGCCTTTTAAAAACAAGAATTTAATAACAGCTCGATACTCAATTTTTTCCACTTTTACAAAAAACACTCACAATATTAGTATGGTATTCGATACTGCTCAGAATATCGATTCCCATTAAATGATCTTCCACTGGAGCTTCAGGGTGGAATTCTTCATTGTCATCACACTTAAAATCTTCGCAAACAGATTCGGGCAATAACAACTCAGCCCCAAAATCTTCGTTACTTGAATTTTCTGGGGATTTAAAATTTTTTAAAATAATTTACTTCAAATTACAAATAAATCTGTGGGCTCCTCCTATTTGATCGAGCCATTGAAAATAAATTTTCTGCAACATCAGTATTAAGATGTGCTATTAGAAGGAACTGCTGGTCATTTATAAGTTTTTCCAATATTAGTTCTATAGCAAGTAAAGTTTGTAGTAACCCGCCAAAGCAATATGGCTTCTTCATCTTTCCGGTAGATTCCCATTACGATATCCACTGCCTAGCAGTTTTAATGGACTGCAGAGTTTCGCTATGTAGTGAAATAGGTGTCGACTAGGGTTGCTTGTATTTAAACTGTAAGTGTTTAAGTTATCGAAAAGATCATTCATTTTGCTTAAAAAGGCTGCCGTCGAGGCAGCAATCTTCTTGTCGGCTTTAGTTTTAAAGCAATTTGCTGACATTGGGTAGCCAATTTCACTGACAATTTTTCAGTTCAGTTCAGTTCAGTTGTTCGGGTTTATATGACTCTTGGTTAGCTTAAAGCACACTTGAAAGATGTTCTTGGAATCCTGTATAAAAAGTTTGACAAGGATTCCCCATGAAACAATATCTTCAGATATTATAATTGGGTTTTTAAGCAAACAATTTCGCACACTTTTGAATAAGTGAGGGTAGTCATATAGAGAAAAAATTCGTTGATTTTCAATATCGAAAAAAGGCTTGTTTTTGTTTGTCCCAAGTAATTTGTATGCTCTTCTATTATTGCTGCCTTGGTCACAACACACAGCAATAACTTGCAGACCACACTCTAAAGTTTTTGATATTGTTAATTTTAATATTTAATCCCCTAAGAGTAGAAACCATTACTTTGAAGGCTACAGTGGCGCGTCTATCCAGCTCCCCGAAGTCAGAAAGCCGTATACTATGTAATTTTTAATGTTGTAATCAAATTCAGGTTTGATTGCCATTTCATCAAAAATTAATACGCACCTTTTCTCTATGCTTGACATCGTTTCTACCTTGCTTTTTAAAAGATTAACCATTTGGTTTGAAAAACCGGCCGGTAAACTTAAGGAAGAATATCATCGATAGATTTTGCTTATAGATGGTAAACTAAATCCCGAGCTCACCATGTGGGAATATAATGAGGAACTTATAAAAAAAACTTCAGACACAAATCTTTTTCGTCATTCGTCCAATGTGCATTTGCCTTATGAAAAAGTTGCATATTTACAAAAGTTTTTACGTCAACTGGCTTATTTTGCAATTGCATGTCAACGTTTTTCTCCAAGTTATATGTAGTTCTTATCAATCTTTAATCGTTTTGGCGTATCGAAAATTTATCGAGGTATGGTATTTACTATTCGCTCATTATGAAAACGAGATTCGGGAGAAGGAAACTGTGAAGGAGAAATTTGCAAACTATTATTTTCGAGGTTAGGTAGAGAGAAAGCTTTAATATATGTCAGAGGGTTGGGAACTCTTTTTTTTTCATTTTTAATGCATTTTTATTTCAAATATTCAATGACTCTTACATGCTAGACAAAAAAATGCTTAAAAATTAGCTTAAATAACTTAAAATAAAACAATCTTATTCTAACTTACTGGCCCCATGCGGGCACTCTAAGTTCAACATTACACTTAATCTATGTCTTTCAACGTAACGTACAGAAGTTTGCTTACTATTATGTATTAAATATAATTAAAACTAAGAAAACAACTTTTTATTCCAAAAACTTAGTGAATGGACTTTTTTTTATTAAATATATGATAAAACTTACAACTAAATTTAAAAACTAATTTAAAAACTACCTATATATTACTTTTAAACCTACTTAACCTACTTATACTAACTTATTATTGTAAATATTATACAATTATTTTTTTTTTGTATGGATCACCATAATTGTTACCCATCTCGTTTTTTGTTGTTTTATAATTTTTTTTTTAATTTTTATTTATTTATTTTTTTTTTTTAAAACTAACTTAACCTACCTAAGCCTATGTAAGCCGGCCACGTCTAAAAGAAGTAAAAAATTAGGCTGACCGACTCTGCTCCCTAATGGAGCTACCCTGCACTAGAGGAATTCGACGATGGAGCTTCCCCTTCTTCTGCAAGCCACGAAAATTGTTGGTGCTGCCGAGCAACATCCCTCATGTCGCGACTCCCTACCGCCCTACTAAACCGGAGACGCTCCGCACTGCCGTGTGCGACGTCTCTGTCGTAGTTGAGTCGCCTGTCCGCAGCTGTTCGAGCGACGTGGAAGATTAACGGCACCGCTAATCTATCCTGGATCAGTCCTATTTTGTCGAGGTAGAGAAACGCTTCTGGAGGAATAAAGCCGTCAAAGCGAACTCTCTCGTGATACATATTATTGGGGTAGTAAGCCCCAGAGATCAGGTTATTCGACGAGGTCATTGCTCTTGCAATGTGCCTTCGAATCAACTCAATAACAAAATTGTCCACTCTTATAGGTTTGCCCTATTGTACAAGACCTCGTTAGGATAGAATTTTATGTACTGAGACTCTGGTGTTCTGTATAGGCGAAGACAAGTCCTAAGGCAAGCCCTCTCAAACACCCGAATCTTTTCCAAAAGACTTGCTCTCACGTTGAACCACACGGGACAACCAAATGTAAGCATAGGCCGAATAAGGGCCATGTAGCAGATCACCTTTACCCTCGCATCGAGTTGCCTGCTATAAAACAGTCTCTTTGTAAGGGCAAAAGCACCTTTGGCTCTGGCCAGGGCAACATCTATATGTTTGTTAAAATACAGATATTGATCTAGCCAGATCCCAAAGTATCTGACTACATTTCAAACAAGTGGCTGCCCGTGTTGTCCAACGATCTGAAACTTACGCTAATTCTTTCTGGTATCCGCAGAGGCCCCAGGCAAAAGCGTCCTATACAGAATGGTTGCCGACTTCTGAAAGTTGATCTTCAACTTCTAGTCGTCGCAATATTGTTTAATTTTATCAAAGTCACGTTGCAAAATAATGTTTATTACCTCAATCTTTGGACCTGATCTGTACGCGATTAAGCCATCTGCGTACGCTATGGCATGGTGAAGTGAACATATCAGATCACTGGTGTAAATTTTAAAAAGGATTTGCGAATTGACCGCACCTTGCTGCAGACCGTTTTTAATGTAGAATGTACCAGTAGAAGTCACATTGCCATTCTTCACGATGAACTGTCTATCTGTGAGCATATTGAAAAGAATATACAGCAGTGGTTTACTAATGCCCAGCCTGTTCAACTTGTAGAAGAGTCCCTCTTACCATACGGTATCGAAGGCCCATTGTCCATATTGACAGATATCTGTTGGACGGTGGGTAGAGCGAATTCGAAGAGAGTGCTCTAGTCAGTGTCCTGGAGAAGTGTGTCCAACGCACTCTACTATAGTTGTAGGAATGCCTTTGAACATACTCATCTACTTCCGCATTTTCGTTTGGAACGGTTATTTCGGTACTAACACCGAAGTGGTCACTGTCATACACAAAAGTGCGAGGACAGCTTACAGTTTGTTGGTTCGTACCTGTCAGTTGTATTCATGTGTCGAACAACAGCAGATCCAAATAGGAGCCGTGTCTAGGAAACGACGGACTATCCGTCGCCTTAAGACCGAGGCGGTACATCACACTGTGCTGACCCCACCAATTGAATAGCAGGTTGACTTTTGTGTTTGGTGTATTATTTCCCCAATCTCCACGTTTGGCTTTGAAATCTCTGCCGATAATGAAATAGTTTTCCTCCAATTCCAGTCCCAGAAATCGAAAAAGTGTCTCGAGCTCTGAGATGAATAGGGTGGATTGAGTAGCCTTAGATGCATAAACTGACACCATGTATAACCGCTTTCCACTACGGAGGGGGATATACATGATGCATACTTCTAGCACCTGAAATCTACGTACTACACGACTGTATATTCTTTTAAAACGTATACCTTTTCTTACGAAGATTGCAACGCCTCCTCCTTGTATGGAGTTGGGTCGATTTCTTCGCATGATTTTATACCTTCTGTGCCTCATTTTGTGTCTTTTGGTTAGCTTAGTTTCGCTAGCCAAAAGCACATCAGGGGCTTGGTCTTTAAGCAACTTAAACAGTGTGTCTCTTCGCTCGATCCTAATCAGTGAATTAACATTCACTGCAAGGACCTTCAGGGTTTGCTCCGCCATGTACGTACCCATTACGACTATATACGCGCGTATATTTGATCTACCCGCTAGCTTGCTCGGTAATTTGACGTTGCAGCTGAGCCATCTGCCCCTGGATAGAGAGCAAGATATCTAGCATGTCATTTGCCGGTTCCGGTGCTCTAGACGCTGGGGCCTGAGAAGCAACCTTCGCTTGCTGTGCCGTATTTCCCCTACCTGCCGCCATTTGGGCGTAGGTAACCTGGGGAGTAACGGCTGGTGTTTGTGGTAGAACAGGTGGACGTTTAACTTCCACCTTTTGCTGTCGAGCCAGATTTACTCTTTTTATGTATTGGAACTTGGAACAACCCCGATAGTTTGCGGTGTGTCCCGTGTTCTTACATAAAACACAAGAGAGTTGGCTTTTTTCTGACGCTCCATCCCTACCTAGAGCGCATTCTTCAGACTTGTGGTTCTTACCGCATTTAACGCATCGAGGCTGCATTTCGCAGTTCGACGCGGCGTGCCCGAACCTTTGGCAGCAAACACATTGCAAAATGTTTTCGTGCCTTTTTACTTTTTCCCAGTGAACCACCTGGTAGTCTAGGACATTGATACTCCTAAGACTATCCAGACGGCTTTCGGGACTGAGCTGCACCAGGAAGAAAGGTAGCTTCCGTTTCTCCCTTTTGGCTCTGGCTGTGACAAACGGCTTAACCCCCACGAATTTAAGACCGTCGCACTCTTTCTCTTTGAGCAGTGCAAGGAGCTCCTCCGGATTAGTAGACGGACCCCTTCGGGGTGAAGGAGAAGAACTCCGTCGTCGAATCCTTTAACAAGCTTTTTATCTTATTATAGCGCTCCACTGTGTTGCAGTGGATCGCATGCCTATCGTAACTTAATCTTTTAATAAAAAAGTGATTGCCTATGGCCGACTTCAATCAATTGTTTCTTTAAGTTCCATTTTATAGGTGTTGATTGGTGGCACCCTTTGCTTGATCTCTCTGTGGCGTTGTTGCTGTTGTTGTTGTTGTTGTTTCTGCTGCTGCTGCTGCTGTTGCTGATGCTTCTGCTGACATTGTTGTATATTCTGTTGTTGTTGCTGATGCTTCCGCTGACATTGTTGTATATTCTGTTGTTTTTTCTGCTGTTTATGTTTTTGTTGTGATTGTAGTTGTGAGTTTGTTTTTGTTATTTGCTGCACCGGTTTCAGCGCATTATTGTTTTTTTTATTTTTATTATTTGTTGTTTTGATGACTGCTGTTTTATTTGTTGTTGTGGTGACTTTTCACTTGTGTTTTGTTGTTGTTGTGGGTTTGTATTTAAGGTTTCGACCTGATCTTCCTCGTCTTCAGTTTCTGTGGC
This sequence comes from Volucella inflata, assembly GCA_928272305.1. Classification (NCBI taxonomy): domain Eukaryota; kingdom Metazoa; phylum Arthropoda; class Insecta; order Diptera; family Syrphidae; genus Volucella; species Volucella inflata. The sequence goes on along the minus strand of OV743716.1, from coordinate 87,318,505 downwards.
TGCAAGAGAAGCGAAACTGTTGCTTCCTCCCATATAATGTCCCTCTCCCTCGTCTGATACATATGGGTATTCTTCATCCGACCCATGTTGGTGTTTAGCTGCTGCAGATGTTGTTGCCCCTTCCGTTACTTCAACCGGCAGCTTTTCGGTTGAGCCAGATAGGGAGAGGCGCTTATCGGCTTTAGAAGTGGTTTTTACCTTCCTTCTTCTCTTTGCCACAGTTTGTTTTCCTACTGACTTGCCATCAGGGGGTTCCGCTAATGGGAGAGCGGATCGCTCTCTCTCATCCATCACCTGACTAGTGATATTTTTTTAAAACTTTTTATTTTAATTTCACTTCTAGGAAAGAAAAAAACAAAAAAAAGTCTTTATTGTCCGCCGAGATTTGAACTCGGGCTGCACGCACTTGAGTTCGTACACCACTCCTACTAGGCTGACTTGAACCTTAAAAGGGAACTGTCTTAATTGGAATTCAAAAATTCACTTTTTTTTATTTCACTAAAAAAACTGAGACACATCTGTACACTTTGAAAGTCAATGAACGACTGAGGGTTGGGAACTCTATTAACACAAAGTGTAGTTGGAAAAATCGCAGTATTGTCAGTTTCAATCAAATTTTGGCTGATATTTAGTACATTAGTTGCACTAGAAGAGACTGAAATGACCGCTGGAGGAAGCTGTGTATCTCTGATGTTATCCATGATTCTAAGGCAAGACTGGTCGATAGATTCATCAGAGCAACTGCACACTGACATCATTGGTAGGACATTTTTAGGTAGCATTTTTCGATGTGCTTCAACCTTTACATCTTTGCTATAAAAATGGGTTTCAGAAATGAAAATTTGTTTTTCCAATATATTACATTGAGCATCCTTTAACCAAACATCCCTTCTACGATCTTTAGGAATTGTAAAAAAATGACAAGGAAAATGTTCTTTTGATATTGTCACAATCGTTATTCGCGATGACATAAACACCCACACTCCCCCCAGACCCCACACCACACGCATAGGTGAAAAGGAAATATCATGTTTGTGTAAAATAAGCAAAAAGGAATGTGCTATGTGTGTGTGTATTTTTTTTGAGCACATTCTCTTAGCTTCATTTGCATTATCACTCAGATTTACGTGCAGAGGGATCGCGCACCCACCAAAGCAACTGACAGTGTAGCACTGCGTTGGGTTAGGCCGATGAGTTATTCACATTGCAAAGTATCTATCTTACTCGACGCAGCATGATGTTTGAGTGGGGTGGGTTTGTGCATAGGGAGTCCTGGCATGGGATTGGTTATATTAGAACGGAATTGTGTTATGCAATGTCTTATGAGTGCATTTGCATATTGTTGCGCCGCTGACCTGCAAAAAAACCAAAATATAAAATGAAAGTTTTGCAAATTTTGTGAAACTCACGAAATTCACGCAGCACGCTTGCTTGTTTACCTGTTTTTTGACAGCAGAGAAAGGTGAGTTCTGTTTGACGACCCATTCAGTGCACCGACGAGCTTGTCAGCAATAGGATCAAGTAGAGGAAGGGAGAAAAGAACACAGACACCTAGAAAGGTTTAACGAAGAAAAATCTGCCGTTTCCTGTGACGTAGAACTTCTCCAAATAAAAGCAGTTCCAACTTTGCAGTGAATTTCAGCGTTACAACGGCAGTAAAACAACAGAAGCGGAAATAAACAGCAAACGTTGGCATTGGATGGCATTTAAAAAGGAGCAGAGAAATTGGAGGAGGCGAAGTCTTTCACGGGCAGTCGACAGCAGCATTCTAATACATTATAACAAATTTAAAATAAAAAAAGTTTAACCTCTCGGGAACCAGAGATTTTGTTATTTTTATTCGTTGTCGTGTTGCAAGACGTTGTGGGGGTCAATTGATTTCTTTCTTTTTTTGTAACACTGGTGTCAGGTGTGGGGTATTGCTTTATCAGGAGATAGCAAACCATCAAGATGGATTCGAAGAAAGTTACACCAGAGAAGAAGACAACTCCCTCAGGGTCAAGTGAGATGACAAACTTGCGCGCGATGCTGCAAGACTTTACAATCAACCAAAGTCAGTTTTGGGACCAAAAGCTAGCCGAATGGAAGCAAGAGGTCGTAGCTAGGAATTCGGAGTTTGAAAAAAGGATGGAAGAGCTGGAGCGCTCTGTAAGTTGCTTATCCTTCGCTAATGCTGTCAACAAAGGACAGCAATCGTCCCCTAAGCAGGGCAGCAATGAGGTGAGAGGGGATGAGCATGTGCGGCATCTAGTTACTGTTGGGGAAAGAACAGATCTCAGGCATATAGAGATGGACTTAACTCAGCCGAAGGCTGCTGATATTGTGCTTCCTGCAGCGGCAGTCGAAGTACCAGAATCTTCGTCAAAGCGAGCACTTGTACCGATAGCAGTGCAACCGTTTGATGGTACGGGTTCATGGACAGACTACCAAGGGCAATTCGAAATCACTGCAAGGTACGCTAAGTGGACAACAGAAGAAAAGGCGAATGTATTGGCGATGCAGCTAAGAGGGGAAGCACTGTCTGTGTTAAGTGCTCTGCCATTAAATTCGGATCTAGACTACGAGCTTTTGACAAGTTTGTTGCGCCAGCGATTTTGTGAGAGGGGTGGATCCAGCTTCACTCAGTTACGAAGTCGTACACAAGGTGCGAAAGAGAACTGTGCTGAGTTCGCTTTGGGTCTGCAACGATTGGTAACGTCAGCGCTTCCTGGATGTCCAACGAACGTGGTGCAAGAGGTTCTGGTGAGTCAATTCATCGAGGGTCTGAGGGACGAATCTGTTCAAGATCTAGTTACCGTTGGACGCCCGACAACACTTACCTAGCTCAGGATCTGAGTTAAAGGACCAGAAGAAGAAGGGTGTTTACGGTGGAAAATCGATCCGCACCAAGAGGAACAAATTCAAAAAACTAGAAAGCGTAGACAGCAGGGAGCGGTTGCCTACTGAGGTAAATAAAAGCGCTTCACAAACGACGAACATGGACTGTACAACGGATAATGAACAAGGAACTGCAGTTTGCAGAAACGAGACAGAAACTGAGGAAGAAAAACCAGAAGCGATATTTGTGGGAATTACTAGCGATACTAGTCTTTCTGTGGAAGGATTTATCGAAGGGCAAAGTTGCCCATTTGTGGTGGACTCTGGAGCGAACATATCTGTTCTGGCGGAACGATTTCTTCCCGAGAACACCACTATAGGCGGCTCGCCGATCAGGATGGTGGGTATTTCCGGAGGCACAATTCTAAGCGAGGGAATGGCTAAGGTGAGATTTTTTATTAATCACAAAGAATGTTATCACTCTTTTGCGATAGTACGACATGAAGTGCCGAACATCCTCGGGGTAGACTTCCTATTAAACCAAAAATGTTGCTTGGATTTCGAAGAAATGACCATGGAAATAGAGGGCAGAAAACATCCATTGCGCCTTCCGCCCGGATCAGCCACTCAACTGCTAACAATACCAACCACAGAGGTTCTTACAGCCGGAAGAGAAACATGGGTTAAAGTAAATCGACCGACTACGATCAATGCCACTGGTTGAGCCTGTGCCCAGTTTTGAGTTGCCGAAAGGTGTAGCCATCGGAAGGTCCCTTATGGACCCAGAAGGGGAATCATGCTACGTGGGGATGACCAACACCTCTTCCAGTGACGCTTTCCTACCTAAAAACACCGTGGTAGGACGAATGGAAGCGGTAGAAATTTGCGAGGTCCCAACGGCTTCATACAAAAGGGGGTTCGCAGGGACAGATGAGTTACTTCAAAAAGCTCGTTCTGAACTGTCTGAAGAACAGCTGAGACAGTTTGCGAGGCTGCTCAATAAATACAAAGGGATCTTTTCAAAAGGACCAGCAGACTTTGGACGCACTGGAATAACGAAACACCGCATTGAAACAGGGGAAGCAAGACCAGTTAAGATACCGGCTAGGAGAGTTCCTATAGCAAAAAGGGAGGAGATGGAAGACCTGATCCGCGACATGCACAGCAGAGGGATTATAGAACGTTCGAAGAGTCCGTGGGCTGCACCGATCGTCTTAGTAAAAACGAAGGACGGTACGTCCAGATTTTGCGTGGACTATAGACAGCTGAACGAAGTGACAAAAAAAGGATTCCTATCCTTTGCCTCGCATGGATGAGCTCTTTTCAACAATGGCTGGAGCAAATGGTTCTCTACAATGGACCTACAGAGCGGCTATTGGCAGGTGGAAATGGGTCCCAAGGATAAGGAGAAGACCGCGTTTACAAATGGAAATGGACTATGGCAGTTTAATGTAATGCCATTTGGTCTCTGCAACGCGCCAGCGACATTTGAAAGGGTAATGGATGAAGTATTTCACGAACTCTCATGGCGCACGGCTCCTGGACGATGTAATAGTGTACTCCCGCACTTTTGAAGAGCACCTTAAAAACCTGGAACAAGTTTTTGAACGTTTGCAGAGTGCTAACTTGAAACTAAGCCCAGGTAAATGCACATTCTTTAAAACAAGTGTTGCTTATTTGGGACACGTTGTTTCGTCCAGCGGATTAAGTACCGATGAGCAAAAGATACAAGCAGTCCAACGCTGGCCAAGTCCGAAAACGAAAAGACAAGTTCGGGGCTTCCTAGGTCTCTGCTCCTACTACAGGCGATTTATTCAAGGGTTCTCCACACTTGCTAAACCACTTTCGGAACTTACAGAAGAGAAACGCAGATTCGTGTGGAATGAAGAGTGCGAGAAGGCTTTGTGTACGTTGAAAGACAAGCTCACTGCCGCACCAATTCTGGCATTCCCAACATCGGAAGATCTATTTATTTTAGATACAGACGCATCTAACGTGGGCATTGGGGCCGTACTTAGCCAGAGACAAGGAAACTCAGAGGTGGTTATTGAATACTACAGTCGCACCTTAAATCGACCAGAGAGAAATTACTGCGTCACGAGGAGGGAATTGCTGGCCGTCGTCTTAGCGACGCACCATTTCCACCACTATCTTTTTGGCAGGCGCTTTCTTTTACGCACAGATCACGCTTCTATTCGATGGCTTTGTAATTTCAAGCAACCAGAGGGCCAGATGGCTCGATGGCGGGAGCGGTTGCAGCAATATGATTTTGAAATTCAGCACCGGCCGGGTGCTCGACATGGAAACGCTGATGCCCTATCTCGAAGACCGTGCGGGGAGTGCAAACATTGTTCCAAAGCTGAAGTAAAGGAAGAAGAACAGATCGCCATCCTAAACATCGAACTCAGCAGACCGACCGTAGCCGAGGAACAGCGACAAGATGAGACGTTGGTAAAGGTAATAAAGTGGCTAGAAGAAGGACAGCGACCCAAGAAAGAAGACATCGTCCATGAAAAGCCAGAGTTAAAAAGCTTTTGGTCTATGTTCCAGCAATTGAAGATGAGTGCCGGCCAACTACATCGGGTGTGGGAAAAAGAAAAGGGAGAAGAAAAGATGCTGCCTGTAATACCAAGGAAACTTATTCCCGAAATCCTTAAAGATCTCCACGACAGTCCAAGCGGTGCACACCTAGGACAACGCAAAACGCTGAGCAAAATCAAAGACAGGTACTATTGGATCGGAAGAGCAATGGACACCAAATTGTGGTGCCAAAACTGCATCGTATGTCAAGCTCGAAGAGGACCCTCTCGAGTAACAAGAGGAAGACTGAAACCCAGCCGACCGGGATACCCATTTGAAAGAATTGCAATCGACGTACTTGGACCACTCCCTCGAACAAAAACCGGAAATCGCTATGTGGTCGTAGTTATGGACTACTTTACCAAATGGCCGGAGTGTTTTGCTGTACCGAACCAAACAGCCGAGGTAATTGTAGAGCAACTGATACAAAATGTTTTCTGTAGGTTCGGAGTCCCCCACTTCATTCACTCTGATCAGGGAACAAATTTCGAGTCAGAGATCTTTAAAAAAACGATGGACATCCTAGGCAGCCAGAAGACCCGAACAACTCCCCTGCGACCACAATCCGATGGTATGGTCGAACGCTTTAATCGAACGCTGTTGGATTACTTGGCGAAATTTGTAAGTCCACATCAAACCGACTGGGACTCGCTTCTGCAACCAGCTTTGTTGGCATATCGTGCAGCAGAACACGAATCAACAGGGTTTTCCCCAGCTATGCTTAACTTTGGAAGAGAACTCAAATTACCAACCGATGTAATTTACGGATCTCCACAAGAAGTAGGTTACGAGAGCCAGGAATACGCCAGGGACCTAAGAAATCGACTTCTGAATGTACACGATGTTGCGCGGCAGAATTTAAAACTTACGTCAGAAACAATGGAAGACAGGTACATCTTAAAAGCTAACGTAATTACCTTTACTGCAGGAGACAACGTTTGGTTTTACAACCCCAAGAGACGCAAAGGTCTTTGCCCCAAACTTCAAAATGATTGGGAAGGTCCCGCTAAGGTCGTGAAACCATTATCGGATCTTCTCTACCGCATATAGGCGCCAGGAAAAAGGAAGCAGAGAGTTGTGCATGTCAACCGCCTTGCCCCATACATCTGCTCAATGGAAACTCAGCAGCATTCTAATACATTATAACAAATTTAAAATAAAAAAAGTTTAACCTCTCGGGAACCAGAGATTTTGTTATTTTTATTCGTTGTCGTGTTGCAAGACGTTGTGGGGGTCAATTGATTTCTTTCTTTTTTTGTAACAATATGGAGATTGTTGAGGTAAAAGAGCGTAAGATTTTTGTGGTACTCAGCGAAGGGTATTTACTTGGGCCGATAGAGGCACCACCATTGATTTCCTCAAGTGATAGTACTATTAGTTTCATATATAATGCTAATACCAATCAACTAGACATTCTTTAAAGAAAAAAATACTATTTAGCATTTAAAGACTATTAACTTGGCTTATTTATTTTCCTATTTTGCACTTAGTTCACAAGGGAAACACAATTTTACAATGCTCTTGAAGCTTCAACACACGTGGAAAAAATCAACAAAGCCTATCCCAGTTATAATTTACATGGGAAATTTCTTTTCTTTCTGGATAGATACGAATAAAGAACTATGTTTTTACTACATTGCAAAAAACCGACATCTGGAGGCAAAAAATAACACTATGTACTTACAAGTTAACAGAATTTAATTAAAAAATAATTTTGTTAATGAACTAAGCCATAAGATCAAGTTCTACTTACGTCTCCTTTTTCTGGAGTAAAAACCTTTGCTCCAATGTTATAATGACAATGTTTGCCAAGCTTTTCAATTGCAGTTGATTGGCCTCTTACAATGACAACTCGTCGTGGTCGTAATTGTGATAAAATTTTCAAGATAGATTCACCGTCCGATCTTCCCTCAAAGTCTATAAATTGAATTTGTGCATTTATCTCAATTGACTTTCGGCTGCTAAGACACTTTGTTGGATTTGCTAACAACGCTATATCTACAATTTAAAGAAATGAAAAAAAATTATATATTTTATAATCTTTAACCATACACCAACATTTATATAATAAATGCCCTGATTTTACATTTGGGTTCGTTTTATATATCGATTTTAATTATTAAGAGTACTTAAGATAACTTAAGACGAGAATTATGAAATAATAACAATTCTACCCATTTGGATATGTGCAATACTTATCAATTAGTATAGTTTGGAACCGTTTATAGTTTATTCAGAGTGCAGTAGCTGATGTTTTCACGCCACAAGAATCATTAATAAAGGTAAAATATTTCGATGAAATTCACAAAAAAGAAGACATTTTTAACGCGTTAGCAATGATTTTTTCGTATGGCAATAACGTAAAAGCATTGGCAATTAACCCTCTACTGCTTGCATTATAATCAAATGAAAAAAAATAATTTTTTTTTGCTTTTTTTGTTTTCTATTTTGGAAAGTTAAAGGATTAAAACAAAAAATAAATTAAATTTGCTTTTATTAAAAAAAAACACAAAACTTCGCCATATATGGCTTTCAAATAAAAAAAAAAATTTGTGAAGTATTGCATTTCGTCCAATCAAAGGAACAATTTTTTGTTTTAAATACTTTATTCTTTAAAAAGAACATTAAAAACGGAAAATAGTTAAAAAAAAATTTATAAGTGGGATGAAGCAAAGCAATTTCAATCCTTGTTCAAGAACAGGTTGACTTTCCATATAATGAAAGACCTGTATGGACTATCATTTTGGCATTGCTATCTTGTTTTTGCCATTTTGGAACTCGGTCAGTTGAATCCAAATGAACGGAACTTAGCGGAAACTCATGACGCCGTCCCGTTGAGGTAACTAGAGTCGAATCTATCTTCTGACTCGAGGATTTCGTCTTCACTCTGAAATCCATAATCAGGAATAGTACAAATTCGCGTTTTATTGTAAAACCAACGTGATGGAGTCATTATTTAGTCACTGTAGAAAAAGCGGGGAACTCGCATAACCGTCTTTGTATCTGAGCCATATCTGAGACCCTGAAATTTAGTGAATATTTCAGTAAATACACAAGGAGCCATATATGGACGTTGCTAAAAACCCGTTGTATCTTGAATCGCACATTTAAAATTGCAATTTTAACACATGAATTTTACTTACTAGTATCAAATCTTATAAAAAAAAAATATTATTACCTTTGGATGTACTCGCTACTCAAAAATAAAACAATTTCTTTTTTTATGTTTAAGAACTGAGTTTTAACAATTGAATTTGACCGCAGTTCTTTGCACTTGTGCAGAGATAAAGGTGACCAAATTTGATGTGTATATATCAACAACTAATTTATCGAAACGGCCTTAATAGTTAATTTCCAATGGTAGTTACGCAGTTTAAGCAGTTATCGCCGAAAAATCAAAAGCCATGTATGGCTTCTTGTGCAGTAGAGGGTTAAGCCGTTTCGAAGTGTGCAATTGTAAGTTAACAAACAGAGAATCATTTATATGCCCAATTGAATGAGAACTAAACAAAACTCTATATAATTCATCCGTATAGGTGCTATCATATCCGGCACCACACCACAATAGGCGGTGAAAACACATTTGTCCAAGTAGTTTCATAGGCAGAGCCAATTCAATCGAAATCTTACGAAATCAAGCTTTAATTTCGCTTTAACTCAAATACGGAGAAAAAAAAACCTTTTCTGCCAGTAATGGCTGGATAGAAAAAATTAAAAAGAGATTTGGCATCCGATTGTTGGCTATATGCGGAGAAAAGCTTTCGGTTCAGCCGAAACTTATTCCTCCATTTCAGCTCGAACTTGGCCGAAAAATGAAACAACTTGGACTAGAAAAGGAGCAACTCTATAATGCAGATGAGTCTGGTCTCTACTTCAAAATGCTTCCAGGTAAAACATTTGTGTCGGGAGGAAAATAGCAAAAAAAGGCATAAAATTCTTAGCATGTCCTAATGCTACTGGCACTTATAAATTAAAGCCTTTAGTTATTGGAAAGGCCAAAAAGCCAAGAACGTTTAAAAATTTTGAAATTCCAGTTGATTATGATCATTCAAAATCAGCTTGGATGAATGCTTCGATTTTTAGAATGTTTACACAATTTCTTTGTACAAAAGGTAAATTTAAACTTTAATAAATCGAATTCTTAAGAAGTTAATCATTCTCCAATTTTGCTTAGGTCCATAAACATCTTGTGGAAAGTGGATATCCTCCAAGAGCATTGCTTTTTTTGGACAATGCTCCCAGTCATGAACTCATTAGTGCCGTTTGGTCAAGTCGCAGTTATGTGTCTGCCAACGAACGTAACCTCATTTATACAGCCCATGGATCAGAACATTATAAAGCTGACAAAGCTGTATTTCCGCAATTTTTTGCTGCATAACATTATAGCACGACAAGAGGAGAGTATATACGACCTTCTTAAAGCAATAACTATGAAAGATGCTGTTTCATATTTAGCAAGTGCGTGGGAGAAAATTGGAGCAGATACGATTTCAAAATGCTGGTGTGAGATATTTTACAATCCTGATGATCAGGACTTCACAGAAGAAGATAGTGTGCCTTTGTCTCGGTACTTTCAAGCAATTCATCCCGAGCTAGCTGATACTGCTCATATGAGCTAAGCGATGATGAGAGAAGCTGCCCCTAATGAAAATGTCGCCAATCACGCTTGGCAAGTGTTAGTAGAGGATCCCATGCCTATCGTGTAAGATACCGATGATGACAATGATTCATTAAACCATGATACTCCAGAAGATCAACCACCGAAAAGAGTTCAGCTGTAAGAGGCAATGACAGCTCTAAATACACTGATAGATTGGGCTTCAGAAAAATAACTTTCTTACGAAGAACTGCTGATGCTGAGAAAAATGCATGAAAGATTTATCGAACTTGGATTTACTTTAATTAATTTTTTTACCGTTAAAAAAAAATTTATTTCATACAAGGTACACATTATTCCAATATACGAACTTTTCGGTTATATGAACTGGCCCAACAATCATTAGTCTATGTGGTTCGTTGATCAGGATTCAGTCAGGTACATTTATAGATATGTAGGAGAGATGCTTACCCATATTGTACCTATATTTGCACCGATAAGAAAAGGGAAAATGATACAACAGAGTTGTCGTATTCCTTTCTACTTGTTTATTTAACACAAAAATGGACAACGAAAATAAAAAACACTGGGAATTACAAAAAAGCGACTGCACTGCTCGGGTTGATCACGGCGACTGACTGTTGGTATGGTGTGGTATTCTCACTTGTCGGTAACAGCGTTGCCAGCTGCGAAACTACAGTTGAAACCGTATATTGTCTTATGTTTTACTGCATCCCGTCCCAAAATCAATAAGCTTGTGTCCGTTTCCGAAAATAATGATGCATTGCCAAAGGTGTTCTCCTTGCACAGCTTGACGATAAAATTTCCAACGACGATTTTTACGTCACATTTAGGGCATTGTTCGAAGTTTATCACTTATGTTGGTGAATTTACTCTTGATGGCTGAAGCTCAAAATGTCTTCTCTAAATCCTTCTACTCATTTCCTTTCGTTCGAGTTTCGAATTTTTTATTCGATTGATGTTTTATTTGCGACAGGGTGCAAGTGTCTGTGAAAATATAAGTTTTTACTTAGGATGATAGCAAAAAAACTTATTTCTATTTTTCAGGGAAGCAAACAAAAGATCGCATAGTAAAGTAAGGCAGTTCGAGTTACTGGTAGATTTTATGGGCCACCATCCTCAACAATCCAAAGGATATTTAAAAACGGCGGACGCCAAAAAAACGTCAACTGCCCTATGGAGTCGGCTAGCAACTGAATTAAATTCGGAAGGACCACCAATACGTGATGGAAATAAGTAAGTGGAGTGTTTAATACCTCTGAGAACAATTAAAATAAAAACAAAAAAAATTGAAGGTCTGGTCGGGTTACAAAAACTACATCAGGACAAGTCCAATATTTCTGGAGCAGGTTGCGGCCCGAGCAAATGCTTTTCATTTACAGCAAATGAAGAAAAGGTTATTCAGTTGCTGGACTTGAATTCTTCTTCTTTCTTTAGGTGGCGCTACAGTCCGGGGTGGACCTGGGTCTCAGTCAACAAGCTTCTCCAGCCAGCTCGATCTCTGGCTAGCTGTCTCCAGTTTCGCACGCTAAGTTGGCTGAGGTCCTCTTCCACTTGCGTGCGCCACCTGAGTCTTGGCCTTCCTCTACTGCGCTGTCCCTCGGGAGCGGATTCGAAGACTTTTCGGACCGGAGCATTTGGACCCTCACTCTTCTGGCTCGGCCATGTCGCTGTACAGTTCGTCGTTGTATCCCCTCCTCCACTCACCGTCAATGCAGACGGGACCGAAGATCGCCCGAAGAATTTTTCTCTCGAAGCAACGAAGAACACCCTCATCAATTTTTGATAATGTCCATGCCTCTGCGCCATAGAGCAGGACCGGGATTATTAAGGTCTTATAAAGGCTGACTTTTGCTGTCCGAGAGAGGGCTTTGCTAGTCTTGCCTTCTTAGTCCAAAGAAACAGCGATTGGCAAGATTTATTCTTCGCTTGATCTCAGGGCTGGTGTCGTTGTCTGTGTTTATAGCAGAGCCTTGGTAGACAAAGTCCTTAACTACCTCAAAGTTATATCTGTCTAAGGTGACGTTCTGCCCGAGACGTCGGTGTTGGTTGTCCTTTTTGCTTGATACTCGTGAAGGCGCCACTGACATCACGCTGCTTTCTCCCGATTTTGTCAATATCGTCGGCGTATGCGAGTAGTTGGACGGACTTTTGAAAGATAGTGCCTCTTGTGTTTGCTCGTGAGTTTTGCACTATTCTTTCAAGTACGATGTTGAAAAAATCGCACGACAGCGCATCGCCTTGTCTAAATCCTTTCTGGACATCAAAGGTCTCGGTGAGATCTTTACCGACCTTGATGGAGCAGCGTGCATTCTCCATCGTCATCCTGCACATACGGACGAGTTTGGCAGGGATGCCAAAACTAGACATTGCTCTGTATCGCTCGTCTCAATAAATGCTGTCATACGCGGCCTTAAAATCGATGAATAGGTGATGGGTATCGGTCTGAAGCTCATGGGTCTTCTCCAAGATCTGCCGTTGTGTGAATATCTGGTCGATGGTGGACTTTCCCGGCCTGAAGCCACACTGATATGGACCTATCAGGTTGTTGACGAACGGCTTCAGGCGTTCATACAATACGGCAGATAAGATCTTATATGCGATGTTAAGGAGAGTGATGCCTCTGTAGTTGGCGCAGTTCAGAGGGTCTCCTTTCTTGAGAATCGGACAAACAATGCTGAGGTTCCATTCGTCCGACCATATTTTACAGATGAGTTGGTGTACGCTCCTTACCAAGTCATCGCCTGCCGCTTTGAAGAGCTCGGCAGTCAGGCCATCCGCTCCCGCAGCTTTGTTGGACTTAAGCTTCGATATGGCTATCTTCACTTCATCCAGGTCAGGTGGACGGAATTGTTGGTCATCATCGTCCAAGTTGAAAGGTTGATTCTGCCTGACAGCGGTATTTGGATGGCAACGATTAGTATAAGGCCTCGTAGAAGTAGCATCTTCCGACAGGTGCTGGTTCCTTAAATGACGAGAATGAGCCTCTGCAGCCGAACATCATGCAGCTCTAAGCCCTACTTCACGCCTCCCCGTGGCGCCATCTGGGAATCTCACTAGAGATTGCGAAGTGAAGGGGGCAAATGGCGAGTTTTCTGCGCCATAAACCAGGGTTAGTGTCGCAGAAACAAAACAAGACCTTATCCGGGCTACTCCGACATATTTGGAGCTCAGGCCGGTAAGGATTTCCAGGACTTAGTCAGGGTCTTGGAAAAGAGATGGTGGCGGACGAGCCCTATATGGGCCAACGGCAGCGCTGACATCCCGGAACGGGTTACTGGCTTCGGTGTAACCGACCCCTCGTCCTAGGGGCATTCAAAATGGAACTGGTCCTCCAGGTTGGGGGTTGTGCCGCCGGGGTAACTGCCCGGCCATTTAAAAAAAAGGAAGTTACGAAGCATCAACAAGCTTCGGATATGGACGGATTTACTGTTGACAACGCACGCGGACTTGAATTCTGCTATGGTATAAATTGCTTTCAAACATTTGCGCTTATGGCTGAACCAATTTTGGACAATGAAGCAGAAGTTTTAAACGCTACAGATGAGGTTCAAATGGATGATGATGTTTATCCTTTTTTTCCTGATAGCCGAGAAAATAACGACCCGGTTCAACGCCAGTCTTCAAAAAAGAAAAACTGTCTTTTGGAGAAGCAGGTGTCAAAACAAGTAAGTTATCAGGAAAACTCTTTAAAACTATTGCAAAAAATTAATAATAATTTAAACAGCATTTCTAGGTACCAACGAAAAGAATATGACCTAAAAGAAATAAAAAATAAAAGCTTCCAAGCTTATTTGGTCCCTTTCTTGCAACGCTGGACAATGCTGGGAATTGCTTTGGTGCCCGGTTATATAGGTATAAGGTGTTGTTTCTTCCTCTTCCGTTATTATTTGAGGTTCTTCAACCTTGTGTATTAAACAAATATTGTGTAAAGCGCAACATACGTTGAAGATCTGGACGACTTTCTCTGGAGCATATTGTAGTTCCCGTCCAGCAAGAAGGCATGTAAATCTACCCTTTAATAAACCGACATTCCACAGAGTTCTCAGACGCAGACCGGTATGGAGTGAGAAACTACGGTTCGAGTGGATATCAAGAGTCACCTTAAAAGAAACAAAATCGATGTTAGTCTATGTTTATTTACCCAAGCTTTAGTTACCAATGATCCAAGATAATTTGTCTCCACTCTCAAACTGCTGTATTAAATACTTCCGCTCATTTGAAAGCCTCCATACATGTGAATCATGGGCCGCACCGCTATATAGTCCATTAATGGCTCTTATAAACATCTTGTGACCGCATATCTAAAAACGCAATAATAAATATTTGTTACTTATTGTCTCTGGTAGTAAATTGTTATTTGACAACTTGCTTTAATTTTCTATTATAAAACAAATGTTCATTTAAGGTTGGTCTAATCATTTGGATGTGAGTTGCATCAATAACTCCCGGAATTCCAGTTTTTGCAAAAAAATGCATATCTTTTATCTTCTTCAGTCATTTGGAATTTTACGTGTTTTGGGCATAACATTTTTTCTATGCAGCTGAATGCTGATATCCTCCTTGAGCTAGGAACTTCAAAGTTGCTCCCAACTTTATCATATTTGGGATGGATGTTGACCGCAAGGGAGTTTTTAAATCAATGTTTATGGAGTTCAAAACATATTTAAATGCTTCTTTGGAGAGACGGAAGTTCTTCACAAAGCTGAAGTGAAAATAAATACGTATTTCAAATTTTATTCTATGCAACACAAACTTTGTTTTGTTCTTGTTTACCTAACATCACTTAGCTCCATTAACCTTTAACCTTTTTCGCTCAATCCTTTCCTCGTGGGATATATCTTCCTCAAACCATAAAGCAACAGGATCCATTTGTTTTGTTTTGTCTTGTAAACTTTAATTTTTCACTGTTTCACATAAAATTAAATTTTGAACAAACCGCTCGTCATTTAATTGACATTTATCAAGTCCAATCGCAAGTCTCAAAAAAAAATATTTGAATATGAGAGTGTTGCTCTCATACCATGTTGGTAAATGATATAAAAAACTATTCTTTATTTGCTTTTAAAATAATCGTTGTTCAATTTTGAGGGCTTAATGAAGCACTAATTTTCTAATCGTCACACAATTAGTTTTATTACAACTAACTACATCCGTCCATGGTAGTTACAAAACACAGGTGTACTGATACAAGAACCGGTTATACCCACATTCATTAGTGAAGGGACATTTTTTTTAAACAATTTGACTTTGAATTAAATATATAACTATACGTAGATCACGTACTTAAGGAAAACATGGAACCATGTTGTGCTTTGTTAAATGTTTATGTCTATATTATTAGTTGGATAATGCTATGACTGACTGCAGCTTCTTAAACTCAAGCTAGTAATGTTAAAGTATTGTTATAACATCTTATTAATGTAAATATGTATAAACAACAAATGACTGTGTTACAGCAGTTAAATCAAATGCTATGTGCGAAGATGGGATACCACTTCGCTTTATAAAACTGCTTTTGCGTTACAGCTTATCCCATCCACCCCATATAATTAACCATAGCTTAACAACGTCCACTTTCCCCAAATCCTGGGAAATAACTCGGGTCGCACCTGTCGCGAAAAAAACTACTCCGATCTCTGCAGCTGATTTTAGGCCCATAAGTATTTTACTATGCTTGTCATTTGAGAAACTCATACCCAGACAACTTCTGGATTACTTATCTCTTAATGGATTTTTGTATGGGGCAATCCGGTTTTAGATCCAACCACAGTTACTGTTTTTAGGACGTTCATATTTTGGAGGATATAAGACAAGAGTTCGATAAGGGATGTATTACCACTCCTTGCTTGCTTGATTTCTCGAAGGCTTTGATAATTAATGGTCTAAAGTCGTCCAGTTTAGTTTTTAATCACTCTATTAAATTGTGGAACTCTTCGCCTACAAGTATCAGCTCTATATCTAATGCTACTAGCTTGAAGAGTGCATTTCTCACTTCTACCCTTAATTCTAAGCTTCATATTCTATTACAGTAGAACCTCGATTATCCGCAGCGGCGGTCGGGTGCCCGCCGAATAATCGAGGTTCTACTGTATCTGTATTCCCAGCGCTCCCTTCCCCACTTTTCCCTTTCTTTTTCTTGCTTTTTTCTATTCTCTTTAATAATTATTTTTAGGTCTAATTTTAAGAATTGTAATATTGTTATCAACTACTATCATAATAATTTTTTATTTAATAACTGTTTTTGTATGAATCAAAATCAATTCGCTGATATGTGAACTATGAAGGATATTTATCTTAATGTACATTTAAAATCTACTGTTCTACTGTTGACAACCCACGCAAACGATTTAAGGACAATGAGCTTCGGATATGCACGTGGAATGTTAGATCCCTTAATAGACCACGTGCAGCCGAGAAATTAGTGCAGGCCCTAGACTGCTGCAAAGAAGACATAACCGCCATTCAAGAAATGCGATGGGATGGGCCGGACAAAAAGAAGATGAAAAACGGCGACATCTACTACGGCAATTTCTATCGACGGCAAAAGCAGCGCTTATTTGGATGCAGATTTGTTGTCGGAGGCAGACTAAGACAAGAAGTCCTGAGCTTTCGGCATGTGAGCGAGCGCCTCGTAGCAATCCGCATCAAGGCTAAATTCGCGAACATAAGCCTTATATGCGCGCATGCCCTCACAGAGGAGAAAGATGACGACAGCAAGGATGCCTTCAATGAACTCCTTAACAAGACCTACGAGCAATGCCCTAGCTATGGCATTAAAATTGTCCTCGGTGATTTTAATGCAAAGCTAATAAATCGATCGGAAAATATAGCCATCGCGACACCACCTCTGATAATGGATTCAGGCTAATGGACTGGCACGCGATTCGCACATCTCGACATACACAAGGGGACGTGGAGAACTCCTCGTCAACAGTCAACCAGATTGATCACATTGCGATCGGCGCAAGACACTCCTCCAGTATTATGGATGTCCGTACGTTCCGAGGAGCCAACATCGACTCGGACCATTACCTTGTTGTAGCCAAGGTACGGTTGCGGATATCCCAAACTACGCCTAGACAAACTAATGCTGTGAGAAAATTCGACGTCAGACGGCTACAATCGCAAGAGATCGCCAAGTCCTTTTCCTATCGAGTGTCTCTTAATCTCTTAACAGGTCCAATACCGCCAGCATCAAGCATCGAAGACCATTGGAAACACTGCCAACACGCCATCAGAGATGCCGCTTCTGATGTGCTGGGTTTCACTCGTCCACCACAACGAAACCACTGAATCGATGACGAATGCCGGCAAGCACATGCAGCTAAGCAAAAAGCACGCAATGCGGCACTGCAAAAAAAGACCAGAGCTGCTCATGAGCTCTATGAGCGGAAGAGGAGGGACGAACACCGGCTTCTCAGGAGGAACAAGAGAGAGCATGAGAAGCGCGCGATCGAGGAAATTGAGAGATGCTACTCCAGGAAGATGCTACTTCGGAAGTTTTACCAAAAGTTAAAAATAACATGCCACGGAAACAAACCCCGAACCGAGCCTGCAGAGATGAACAAGGGAACATCGTAGAAGAATCGCAGTCGATGTTGAGAATTTGGAAGAACCATTTCTGCAGACTGTATAACGGCGATGACAAATACCGCTGTCAGGCAGAATCAACCTTTCAACTTGGACGATGATGACCAACAATTCCGTCCACCTGACCTGGATGAAGTGAAGATAGCTATATCGAAGCTTAAGTCCAACAAAGCTGAGGGAGCGGATGGCCTGACTGCCGAGCTCTTCAAAGCGGCAGGCGATGACTTGGTAAGGAGCATACACCAACTCATCTGTAAAATATGGTCGGACGAAAGTATGCCCGATGAATGGAACCTCAGCATTGTTTGTCCGATTCTCAAGAAAGGAGGCCCTCTGAACTGCGCCAACTACAGAGGCATCAGTCCCCTTAACATCGCATATAAGATCTTATCTGCCGTATTGTGTGAACGCCTGAAGCAGTTCGTCAACAACCTGATAGGTCCATATCAGTGTGGCTTCAGGCCAGGAAAGTCCACCATCGACCAAATACGAGGGTTGTTTGAAAAGTTCCAACCGCAACGTAAAGATAGCGGCACTCGTCAATAAAAGCTAGTGAATGCTAGTTGTGCATCTTTTGACAGTTGGCCGAGTTTTGGCGCCGATTAATTACTGTAGATGAAACTTGTATACACCATTATACACTCGAAACAAAAATTCAGTCAAAACAGTGGACTGCAAAGGGCGAGCCGGCTCCAAAAAAAAGCAAAAACTGTTTTTTTTTGCTGGGAGAGTTATGGCGTCTGTTTTTTGGGATAGTAAAGAAGTTATCTTAATCGATTATCTTCAAAAAGGAAAAACCATTACAGGAGCATACTACGCATCATTACTTGCCAAGCTGAAGGCAGAAATTGCGGAAAACGGCCACATCTGCAGAAATAGAAAATCCTGTTTCACCAAAACAACGCGCCGTCTCACACCTCAGAGGATGCCACGGCGAAAATCCATGAATTACGGTATGAACTGCTTGACCATCCGCTTTATTCACCAAACCTAGCCGCAAGCGACTTCTTTTTGTTCCCTCATCTAAAAACTGCGCTCGGAGGACTGAAATTTTCGTCAAATGAAGAGGCAATCGTGAACAATTACTTTGCAGAGAAAAACGCCAAGTACTATTTGAACGGGTTAGAGAGATGGGAAAATAAAACAAAAATTTAAGAAAAAATATCTTGTATCATTGTTCGGTCAGCAACGTTTCAGATAACCCTCGTATTCACACTACGGCAGATCTTGGAGAATACCCATGAGCTTCAGATCGATACACACCACATATTCATCGATTTTAAGGCCGCGTATGACAGAATCTATAGAGACGAGCTATACAGAGCAATGTCTAGTTTCGGGATTCCTGCCAAACTCGTCCGTCTGTGCAGGATGACGATAGAGAATGCACGCTGCTCCATCATGGTCGGTAAAGATCTCATCGAGACTTTGGATGTCCAGAAAGGATTTAGACAAGGCGATACGCTGTCTTACGACTTTTTTAACATCGTACTTGAAAGAATAGTGCAAAACTCACGAGCAAACACAAGAGGCACTATCTTTCAAAAGTCCGTCCAACTACTCGCATACGCCGACGATATTGACAAAATCGGGAGAAAGCAGCGTGATGTCAGTGGCGCCTTCACGAGTATCAAGCAAAAAGGACAACCAACACCGACGTCTCGGGCAGAACGTCACCTTAGACAGATATAACTTTAAGGTAGTTAAGGACTTTGTCTACCAAGGCTCTGCTATAAACACAGACAACGACACCAGCCCTGAGATCAAGCGAAGAATAAATCTTGCCAATCGCTGTTTCTTTGGACTAAGAAGGCAAGACTAGCAAAGCCCTCTCTCGGACAGCAAAAGTCAGCCTTTATAAGACCTTAATAATCCCGGTCCTGCTCTATGGCGCAGAGGCATGGACATTATCAAAAATCGATGAGGGTGTTCTTGGTTGCTTCGAGAGAAAAATTCTTCGGGCAATCTTCGGTCCCGTCTGCATTGACGGTGAGTGGAGGAGGAGATACAACGACGAACTGTACGGACTGTACAGCGACATGGACCTAGCCAGAAGAGTGAGGATCCAAAGACTGAGATGGCTAGGTCATGTAGAGCGTATGGGCACCAATGCTCCGGTCCGAAAAGTCTTCGAATCCGCTCCCGAGGGACAGCGCAGTAGAGGAAGGCCAAGACTCAGGTGGCGCACGCAAGTGGAAGGGGACCTCAGTCAACTTAGCGTGCGAAACTGGAGGCAGCTAGCCAGGGATCGAGCTGGCTGGAGAAGCTTGTTGACTGAGGCCCAGGTCCACCGCCACTTAGCGCCACTTAAAGGAAAGTACATGTAATAAGACATAGTAATAAAAAAAAATTGAATTGAAGTAAATAAAAATAAAATTGAATTAAATTAAATAGTGATTTTGGCACAATATAAAAAGATTTTCAGTATTTTCCTATCTTCGTTTCTCGAGACTATCACGGTTCTTAAATCCGTAATCCGTAATAAATCTCCTGACGAAAGACCATTATTCACAGATGGAACCAAATTAGCATATAAAACCACCTGTGCCGATATACTTAAATAACCTTGTTAAGAGCATATTATATATATTACTAGCAAGCGTCTCACTGCCGAATACTCTAAAAAGTTGGTAATATAAAATCAGGGATTATTAGTTTTATTTATATCATCATTAGAAAATAAATGTTGGCCTCTAATCATATGGGCATGCATAAAAGAATTTGCTTATCATGTCGCACAACTTTCAAAAAAAAAAATTTAAGTTAAGAACCAAAAAACGATTTAATTCTAACACAACAAGTCAATGGGATAATCACGTGGTGAATGTTAAATTAATTTCAGTTGGATGACTCCTTCACCTTTCGTCTAAGGTACTTGGGTTCCATTTGCAAGTACAACCTTTTTCTTCACTGTTGTGTCGAGATCTAAAAATTGATTTTTGTCGTTGCAAACGTGTGATGACGCACCCGAATCCACAATCCACTTTCCATATCTTTGTTCAGAAACCATTAAAAAAAAACGTTTGGCACATTTCATCTGCAACTATACCAGCCTGCTGTTCCTGCTTTGAATTTATCTTCTTCCATTCAACGTAACGCGAACAATAGCGCTTAAAATGTCCTTTCGAGTGAAAAAAATAACACTCTACCTGCGAGTTCGATTTCTTACCGCCCTTCGAGGCCTTCTTTACTGTCAGCATGGCCTTGTGGGATTTTGTTTGCTCCATTACCGTTCCTTGATGCCGCTTGCATTCCTCGATCACGTTTGGCTCAACCAAACCAATTGTCAAATCACTTTCTGGTCTTGTTTCCAGTGCAGTAATCAATGTGTCGAAAGCATGAGGCAAGCTGCTTAAAAGCATTGCCACATTCCACCTTTTAGTAAATGATTTTTCTCCGAGATATTGCAGCTGCCAATATGTCTTTCGACATATGCTTCTTCTTCCAGACGTAAACTGCAAATTTGTCGCATTATACTGACCTTGTTACTTAGTGTGTGCTGCTCGTTATACCTCTGTAAGGCTTCCCAAGCTTCCTTCGCAGATAAACAACTCCTGATATGATGTAATTGGTCGTCTTCTATCGAGAGATAGATGTTGCTCTAGCGATATCATCCTTGGTGGACCATTTATCACCTGCATCTCTGGGTCTAGCCTAAGAAAATGTTTCCCACACGCCGTCCTTTATGAGCAGCATCTGCATTTTATACTTCCACACGAAGTAATTTCCATTATTCAATTTTGAAAACTTAATATCTGTTGCCAAATGTGTCTTCCTGGGCTCATACCCTTTTGTAATTTTGGAAATAAAACACACGCAGATCCTTAGTGAATTCTAAAGCGAAGACGTTATCTTTATTTGAAAAAAGGAACTGAAAAAAGAAAAGGAAGAACATACTCTAAAAGAAGAGACAAAAATAGCTGCGAACTTTAACTGTCAGTTAGATGCGTAACAGTGCTGCCATAGAATGATCTTCAACAAAAGTCAATTACGTCGTATGTATGTATTCCTTTAATAAAATAGTTCACAATGGCAGTTGTTTTTTTTATTTTAAAAAAGTTCGATCATATTAGAAGAGTGCATGCCAAATTTATTGCCTAGGGCGTTTAGTTTTCTATAAAATAATTTTATAAAAATACATAAATAGCTATTAAAAAAGAATTCAAACGCCATTTTAAGTACATATAATATGGACTGGAAATAAGAACTGTTAAGAACTATAAGTCGATTACCGACTTTTTATTTTGTCAATTTCAAACAGGTGCTGTTTTAATTTTTTACTTACCTTCAATTTTTGTATTTTCTTCCCCTACGATTTCTTTTGATGTATTATCTATTGCACTATCGGCGCTATCAACAATGCGATAATCGTTTAAGTTTATAATTTCACCGTATTCATCACATTTCATCTTTTCTTCGTGGAATGGATAAATGACGTTATGTTTTTTGTTAGATTTAAAGAAACCTGTATTTTGTTTATTTCCCGACCGGAGCACAATATCATGCCTTCCTGTAATCACACTTATTTCAATCTCATCTTCTGATCCAGAACTACACCTATCTTCCCTGTGAGATTCAAGGTGAGATTTATTGCTTTCGTTTTGGGAACGCAAATATTCTTCAAGCTCATTGCCCTGTAATTCAACGCGTTTCTTAATATCGATTTCGAGTTTGCGGCCATTTCCTCCATTTTCCAACAGATCTCGTGCCAACGTATCTGGGGAAGAACTTTAAACAAGATAATAACATACAAAATTAGAAAGATAAATGCGTAAATAAATTACCGTGAGGTAAGAATTATACTGTTGTTTACATTTGAAGCCCACATTGTAAAAAGTTCTCTTGAGAATCCACTTTCCATGTCTGGTGTACTTGTTAATACTACTTTTGGACTATGCATTTTTAAAAGGTCGTTTATATTGTGACAAAACTTTAGATGTTTGAATTGGAATGGGTTATTTCGAGCTCCTTCGAAAAATTTCATTAATTTATCACACATCCACTCTATTTGTGATTTGGCAAATTCAATAACATTATAACCCACATTATTCAAAAGAACTAAGGAATAAGCAACCAACCCAGATTCTTTATTTTTCCATAATTGGTCAAGCATATGTGCGAGTTCAAGTACTCTGCCTGCAGTGTCAATTGCAATCAGTACATTGCCATTATTTCTTACAGTTTGCAAAATATTTGTCATAAGTTTCTCATCGCGTGCTCTACGTCTGGCTTGCTGATAGTTGACATTGAACGCATCTGTTATTAGAAGAGAAGGCCTTTGTAGTTTTCCAAGATCGCAACTATTCAAATGCCTCTCTTTTTTATGATTATAATCAATAGCATAGACAATATCTTCTTCCCCGTCTTTTACTATTTTCCATATGGTTCCACCAACCATATGGCCAGCTTGCAGTGGGCATATAACAATACCATACCCTTTGCCTAAAAATATGTGTATTATTCATCAGTTTCTCATATAG
Organism: Volucella inflata; assembly: GCA_928272305.1. Lineage (NCBI taxonomy): Eukaryota > Metazoa > Arthropoda > Insecta > Diptera > Syrphidae > Volucella > Volucella inflata. The sequence goes on along the minus strand of OV743716.1, from coordinate 87,295,417 downwards.
AAAATGCAGTTGAACCTTTTAAAGAAACATTTTGGTTATATTTAAGTTGAGTTATTTTGTCAAATGCTGCGTCTACGTCGTCTAAAGTGTACAAATCGAAATCATACATATTATAATGTGACATGTATAAATCATACATAAACATTTGTCCCATTTTATAAACAGGTATAGTTGCATAAATGGGGCAATTGAGACCCAGTTTCCCGACCAAATAAGGAAGAGCGCCCAAATGAATATTGTCAGGATATGACAGTAGAACTGCGTCTATTAAATTCACATACCTTAAAAGAAAAAAGAGGAATAAACTTTACTTTGAGGAAGAACATTAAAATATCAATAATATCGAAGTAATTCAAATTTCTGTAGTTTCACCATTTCGAATTTACGATAAAATGATTTCATTAATAATGAAGCGAATAAAACTATAAATGATTACAAGTTTTCAACATCTATTCGGGAATGCAATCTATAACTTACACAAAATATTTATCATAACTTTTTTTCTTGAAACTTAAAATTGAATATACTATCTGGAATCTAATCTGAATTTGCTTAAAAACTATTACATTTTATATTAATCTTTGTAAAATTTTTATTTTCTACCTTTTGTCAAAAAATATGTCATCCAATACCCCATGTAAAGTTTCTTTATCATTTCTATTTTTTGCACTTTCCCAATCATATTGTATACGATTAAGTTTTTGGTTAAAGTAAATCTGGAGAATTTTCGGTCTGCTATGTTGTTTCGATGTGCTGTTAAGGATTTTTCAGAAGGTTAAATTCAAGTTGTCTGATATTCACAAAATAAATGCTGATGTGCTCCAGGGCTCCGTTCTGTCTCCGACACTCTTTTTAATTTTCATCAATGATCTGTTGCCTGCTACTTCTATTATGTTCGTTCCCAGACTCACGTGCCTGCTCTTCGACTGTAGAACGAGAACGGCAGTTTGTTAATCTCATTAAATTCTGATATTAACAGCAACAATTGGGGAACTATCAACAGATTGAAATTTTATACCTCCAAAGCACAATGCATAGCCATTATCCAGAATGGCACATGCATGGTTGAAACCGAAAAACTTTCCATTTTCACTATGTGTATCAATGACAATTTGCGTTGGAACCACCACTTATTCGAAGTCGCCAAAAATCCTTCGAAATGTCTTGGTTTCCTCAAGCGATGTAAGAAATATAGTATTTCACCCGCTCTGATCTGGCTTCAATATGTAAGGCTTTTAATCGAACAAAATAGGAGTACAATGCTCACATCTGGTCAGATGCTCCTAAGACTTCGTTGCACTTGGTAGATAGGATGCAAAACCGTGCGATTGACACCCTCGACTACCGACGTAATGTCTCCTGCCTCACCTTGTTCTATCGCTTTTTTCACCACCAGCGATCCTCAGAAATTGCCAATAGGATTCTGCCCATTCAAACCTTCAATCGTAATACCAGTCTCGTTATGAATGCTCATCAGTACACCCTCTAGGCTACTTTCGGACGTACCGAAATACCGTAATTCTTTCCTAAGCCGAACAACTCGCTCATGGAATACCCTGCAGGTCTTTATGTCCTAGTCATTGTATCCTCCAAATATTAAAAATCAACGTATATCGGTACCTGTCTTTCTATTCCCCTTAATTTTCCAGAATATTTTTTTGCATGGCACACGCCCGCGCTGTGTGCAATCATTCCAAGGGTGCTGATTGATGGCGCACTAGTTATAAAAAAAAATAGAATGTGTATTTGTTTATTGAAATTAAGTTTTTTATTTCCTGTTTTTCTTCAATATTTAAATGTTACAGTCTTTTCCAATTGAAATTTCTAATTTTTCTAATTCTAGAAATAAAAGCCTTTCTGTTTCGTTTTCATTGTTTGTTGCCTTGGTATAAAATTGGATAAGTTTTGCCGGAAATAGTCGTGAGTTTGACTTTAAATTTATTCTAATCATTTATTTATTCTATCATTTCTGAAGAAATTTGATCAAAAGAGTCCGGCAAAGAAATCGTGAAATTTATTTCACTTTATATCATTTCTTATAATTAAGTAATCAAATTACAATAAAAATAAAAAAAAGAATATACATATAGCACTAGCTACCACGGCTATCGGCTAAACGTGAAATTTATACATTAAGAATGATCGGGAAATTTATATATTAAGAATGATACGGGATTTTCTGCTCAATTGCGAGTTTCTGCGATGGAATTGCAATACAATAGTTAATTTGCCTTCTGCTGTTAAAATGAGTGTTATGAAATAATATTAGAATACTCTTTAACTTATTGGGTATACATTTACTGTTATCGATAAGCTATCTCAAATGTAAAGTGAATACCAATAAACCAGTCTGATGTGAGACCTCAAAGAAGTCGTTTCATTATACACAACATTTTATTTAGATTATTTACGGATTTTGGGGGCAATGCTTCTCTGAAATTAATTTGTCTGTGGAACCTGTGTCTAATAGTATTCGTAACTTTCTATTTCGTCCAAATATAATAAAAGGTTGTCCGTTGTTTCCGAGGCTAGTTCCTGGAAATTTTCCGCACCTTAAGATGCGATGCGGATGGTGTTTTTTTGTCTTCGTGTTGACTTGTGTCGACTTCCATTAGGTTTTGGTCTTGATTGAGGAATTTGTAGATGTCTTGACTGGAAAGTAAGTTGATTATTGACTTGTGGGTAACGTTTCTCTTTGGTTTCCAACTGTTGCCGTTTCTTTGTTGATAATAATTGTTGTATCTTTGTTGTGACTTCCCTTTGTTATGATGATTTGGTCTTTGATTGGGGTATCTTGGTGGTTGTTCGATCCTTTGCTGCCCTCTTTCTTCGTTTAAAAATCCAGGCTGGCTTAATTCGTGTAATGCGGCTTCCATTGGAGTAGATTTTTTGACACAAAGCACTGTTCTTATGTAAACTGGTAAGCGTGTGATAAAAATTGTTAACGCTGTTTGTATATTCGATGGACATCATTAAGTAAATCTTCCTGTCTACTCTTTTGATTTAAGACGGCTAGTTTGTGAAGAATGTGATTATAATATTCTAGTACATTTCCTTTATATTGTGCTGCACTTAATTCTTCATTGAGTTGGCCAGCCGTTGCGAATCCTTTAAAATTTGTTTCAAGCAGTTTTTATGTCGTTGCATTTCTCGAGATGTGGATGAATTTCCAAGCAACTTCGTGCTTTCCCTGTCAGTTTGGATTTGACAATGTTTATGCAGATCTTCTGAGCTTGTTCGTTGTATTGAAGCAATGTAAGTTTACATTTGTGAAGAACGTTGATACTCGTAAGTTCTCTTTTCTTCCATCGGATTCTCGGATTTTCTCTAGGTATGTCAATGGATTAATATCTAATGATATTGCTGTTGTATTTGATACTGCGGATACTAATACTGGAGTACTGGATTTATTTTGGCTGGCTAATTTTTTCACTGATGTTTCTTTTACAATATATTCTTAACTTATAGGTTTTTTCATTCACAGCTTTCTCTCTCTTTTTCGTAGAGGCCTTCTACTATAATCTTTTTTCTTAATATTTTGTGAGTAGTAAAGTTTATTATTTTTGGTTGCGTTTGGTTATCTGTTACTTAAGCGAAAAGGGGTTCTTAGGTGTGAGGGGATTCTTGTGGTATGAGGGGGGGAAATGCCTATGGTATAACAATACTAAAACGTACAATTTTGCTATAGTGCACAATCGAAGGCGCTGGCCATCGACACTGAAGAAGCTTTCAACGGCATGTGTCAAACACTAATTTTTGCAATACATGGCGAAACTGGTGTCAGATGCGTGGGGTATGTGGTAAGGCCTTTTACAACACTGTAAAATGTAGCGGACTGAACACATATACAGTACACTCGCGGTAACGTGACTATATGATAACGTGAACACACAATTTTTTACATTAGCTATCCAGTAACTTGAATACGAAACTTTCGATAACGTGAACAGTTGCTCTTGTTGACTGCGAATGTAAATCTTATCACAAATGAACATGTCCTAACAAGAAAAAGGGGTAACTGTAATTGTTTAGCCAACGATTTACATTGTGTATAGTGTGTAAGTGCGTTAGGTTCTCCCTAAGAATATTCATTTTTCAAGAGATTTTTCGTGCACGCGGTTGGTTTTGCAGTTGAAATATTTAAAATAATATATGAATGAATGAAAAAAACTTTTTATAATTAATTTTTAATTCAAATATGTTCAGTACATATAAGCTCTCACCACTAATCGTTATTTTACTTTAAAAAACTCCTATTCGATAACGTGAATTTTTCGATAACGTGAACGGTCTATGTTTTAATTAGTTCACGTTACCGCGAGTGTACTGTATAGTAGCAATGTGCATAATACACACAATTTTGTCAAATATACCTAGTGCAGCCATAAGTTGTGTTACATTTTAAAAGTGGAATAAAAAAAAGTGTAGTACATTTTTTACCATTTTTTACTCAAAATGGCCGCCTTTAGCTTTGACGCTAAAACGTTGTGGTCATTGTTTCATAGCGGCACGCATTGTATCAATGGGAATTGACGACGTTGCTATTATTAAAGCTGTCTTAAGGTTGTCCTAATTTCGATGGGGAGTCTTACAGCCCATGATCTCCAGCTGTGACTACAAACTGTAGTCCAGCGGATTTATTATTATTATAATTTATTAGCATATAATTAAATTACATACTAACTTAGGTATAAAGCGCTAGCTGCCAGGGCTTACGGCGGATTTAAATCTGAGCTTCCCGATGGCCAATCTGCAGCAGCGGTAAAATCCGTAAAATATACTCTTGCGGCCTTTTTGGCTTTGTATGCCGGAGCAGCGTCTTATTGGAAGACCCATCTTTCCCCGTTGATGTTTCTTTGGATGACGTTGCATAAACTTTGTCATTATGTTTGTTATAAAATTCTTCTATGATAAAAATTTTTCCATCAGTAAATAAAATATTTTCACATTTATTAACCACGTGCCAATGTAACAATTTTTTGCCTCTATCGAGTCTTATTTGTTTCAGGTTGGGAGTTAATAGACGTTCCGATGCTCGACGATAGGCTTTCATAAGGGGCACACTACTCACTCACTGCATTCGAATTATTCTAAACATTCGGTGTACTCGGTGTAGATAAGTAGTTAAACATGCACTCGCTTTGTTTGAATGAAGCACTCACTCAAGTAGTGCATTCGATCCGTTATCTTGTAATGGAATGTTGTGCAGTGTTTGTCTCTTGAACAGTGGTGCCCATTTATATGACCGCAGTGAATATAATACACTGAACTATTGTACCCATTGAGAGAAGTAAATGAATGCATTTATGCAGACCTAGGAAGATTTTATAATTTTTGCAAATAGCGTCGTACGTCAATCATATTTGACATTTGTGAACAGGACAGCTGCAGTATACAAACAGACAAGCAATAGAGCGCTATAGTCCGCAAGAGCGTGGAAAAATTGTGTAGATTTTGTTGACCTATAATCGATCGGTGGTGTTAGCGCATCGTTAATTTCGACGTCGATTTCCTAATCGTTGAAATAAGTTCGCGAAAATGTTGGGGTCCAGATAGATGAGGGAGACATTGACTCTTGCTACATTAAAAAAAATAAGTAGAAACAATTTTAGTGAGCACACAGCAACATTGTTGTGGACACGTCAATGTAAGATAGTAAAGATCTTGAAAATGAAGCACACAAGGAAACCAAAAATTACAACAAAACTTATTAGTGATCATCATGAAGGTGCAAACATTTAAATAAACGATATCCTGACTTCTCCAACACGTCAGCTGTTCAGTGCAGCAAAGGATATTAAGGCGACAAAGCAGTACAAATATGTTTGGATTAGAAATAATATAAATTTTTTACATTAGAAAGAAGGAGATGAGGCAATAAAACTTAGAAACTTAGAAGATCTGAATAATTTGTTAAGTATAATGTATTCACCAAAAAATATTTTAGTAACACTGTTTATGATACGCCTATATTATTTATACATTGGGTTGGAGAGAGGGTATCCAATATCGTCTACATCGTCTCTGCACTCATGGATGGCGTGCTCGATCGTGCGCCCAGCTTGCGCATCACTACCCAGTCCTCAGGGGTCGCTGCTAACATTTTGGGGCAATTCCTAACTTTTGTCGTTTGCTCGAATAAATAGACCTCTTGAGCTCTGACTTCGCAGTTCTATACTCTGCAAGTGCCTTTTCCGTTGCTTCAGCATGTCTCCTTCTTCCTCTTTCCCATTTTCAATTGTACGGATGAGAAGATCCCCATTAAGCCTATCTACCTTCCATCGAGACACTCGGTTCACATTTCGCTGGCCGTAGGTCGTAAACGATATATTGGTGGTCACTGCCCGTGTAATCCTCGATATCCCTCCAGTTTGGTATGATTGCGGATACATGTTCCGATGCGAGAGTTATGTCAGGAATTGTCTCGCCATATCCGGGGCGCCTAAATGTAGATGTGTTGCCGTTGTTTATTACATTGAGCCCTAACCGCGGCCATCTCGAGGATTTGTCGTCCCCTGGGGTCCGTTGTAGGCATACCCTATTCTATTGGCTTGGCATTGAAATCGCCCGCTACAATTACTCAGCCCTCGAATTCTCCGATGGTATCCTTAAGAGCGTTTAGTTTTCGCGAAAGTCTCTAGTAGATTCATTCGACGTGAAGTAACAGCTAGCTATTGTGGTAGACTCGTGTTTAATCCAAACAAAACCTCTTTCTGCCCCCGTGATTTGTTATTTGGATTCTGTTTGGCGCATTGTTTCGATTTTTGTTTCCGTGTCGTCTAGATTGGTCTTGTTGAGTATTTCTCGTAGCATCCCCGCGTAAATCTCTGGTCCCTGAGGTTTTATCAGGATCGCTTCTTGCCTAGGTTTTGGTACCCTCTTTCGCTATCAGTTACGTTCACGGTTTTTGCCTAAACCTGGGTTTCTTGTTTCTTTGGGCGTTTCATGGCCTCTTTCGTCTTTGAAGGGTCTTCCTTTTGAGGCGCTGTCTCCTTCGATGGGCTTTTTCCATTGGGTAGAATTTCTTTGGCTGTAGCTTGCCTTTTCTTCTTCTGTGTCTCTTTCGGGAGGACATGATGGTGGTCTCTTTTTTGTGCTAGTTTGTACCAAAGTCGGAGGGGACGTTGATTGGTCCTTTTGCAGGAGTTTCTGGGTTTCAATAGCAAACCTGGTAATATCCAAGGATTCCTCTAGCTTGGAGAGCGCTTTTTTAACCTCAGTACTGGTATTTTTTTGTCTCTCAGTCGGGTTTCGCATCTTCATTAGGATATCTTTGCATTTCTGCACCTTTGTGTTTTCTCGGAATGGTTTCGGGCTCAGGTTATGGTGAATTTTCTATACTTCTGCATTCAGAGTAATTATTGGTAGATTGCTTTAGCATCAGCCTAAATGCGCTTCTTACCGCTCCTACCAGTGTCCCGTCATGGGCCTTCCTTTGCTCAGCTGGTCTTGGGGTACTCCCATCTTTCGCCTGTTCTGCTGCCTTGTCGGTTTTCAGTGGCGATGACCGCATTAACGCAGAACTCCGTTCGAACGGGTCTTCCAACCTATTCCACTAGGCGACAAGACACCTCTCCTGTACAACAAGAGATCCCGATGTTCGTGGAGGAGCTAGCAGCGAATACACTGCAAAATAAAAAGGCTCCCGGACCTGACGGCATACCAGCGGAAGTGCTTAAGGACATCGCTCGGACCTGCCCGCTGCTACTTTTAAACATGTATAACAGCTGTCTGAAAGACGGGATTTTCTTTAGGGACTGGAAAGTACAACGCCTAGCGTTAATTTGCAAAGGAAAAGGCGATCCGAGTTCCCCTGCAGCCTAAAGACCGCTTTGCCTGTTGGATACGGCAAGGGAACTACTGAAAACGCGGCTCACCAATGCAATCCAAAGAGCAGGAGACCTATCCGAAAGACACCACGGATTTAGAGAAGGATACTCACCAATTGGAGCAATCGAGGAAGTGGTCAAAAAAGTGAATGCCGCTCATCGGGGAAGCCATCGCTCGACAAAGATTGTCGTTCTGGCCTAACCTACTTGACAGGGTACGCAGACGAAATTGGCGCGGTAATAACTGCAAGGGATACGAAGGAGGTTGAACCAAGTTATGAGACGTGTCTACGTCTGGATGGAAACCCATGGTCTCAGTCTTGCATCGGAAAAGACCGAGATTGTCCTACTGACCGGGAAACATATCCCGAAGCAAGTTGAATTCCGTATAGGACCAGAACTAGTCACCAGTAAAAACGCGGTAAAATACCTTGGAATAACTATCGATTTCAAACTCTTTTTTTGATATCATATTAAATCCGCTTCCGAGCGAGCTGCTAAAGTGAGTTTATATATAGATAAGTTTCACAGAGCTAAAGGGGACCTTAAAAAGGAAAAAGGAAGGAAAGGAAAAAAATGTCGGATGCATAAATGCACCAACGAACATTAATTATAAAAATGAGGTGATTAATACTTCCTTTTACTAATGCTGCCTCAAATTCCCTCGCTTGATACATTGCCTATTAATGCTTGCGCAGAAGAGTGTTCCAACAAAAAAAAAACGAAGAAATAGTTTCTACTTTTGACCCATATCTACCTATGAATTGCAAAGCATGTCATAATGCTCAACAATTCTAATTCATCCACTCGGAATAGCTATTCTTATGTTTTTTTTAAAGAAATATTTGTGTTGTTTTAGCACATATGTTTAACAAAAGTATTTTAGCGGAACTTTTCCCAATAGTATGAAGATTGCTGAGGTAATACCTATCTTTAAGAAAGATGATAGAAAAATATTAAACAATTATAGGCCAATATCACCCTTACAGTATTTTCTAAAATCTTTGAAAAAGTTATCAAAAACAGAATTGTTGACTTTCTTGAGAAAACTGTGTTTTTTTCTCCCAATCAATATAGATTAAGAGTAGGTATAATGACGGAAAATGCGCTCTTGAATTTGTGTAGTCATATATACCATAGTTTAAATGACAAAAAATACACTGCTGCGCCATAAACCGACATAACAAAGGCCTTCGATACAGTTGACCATGAGCTCCTATTAATCAAACTACGAAAAGCTGGCTTTAGAGCCTTTATGCTTGATTGGCTTGCCTCATACTTTAAAGTCAGGAAACAAATGGTCAAGGTCGACCAGAGCTTCAGTGAATGCCTCTATATTAGAATATTTGTTCCACAGCACAGTGGTTTCTCCCATAGGCCAAAAGGTCAAATAAACTCATTTTTGTTAATGTAATTGTCTGTGATAGTTGGGCAACAAAGTGATATTAAAGATTCTCTTCTAAAATACGAGGGCGGGTCAATAAGTCCGTGACTTTTGGATTAAAACACAGATTTTTTGATAAAAAAATAATTTTATTTTTCAACGTAGTCTCCCTTGAGCTCTATACACTTTGTCCAACGCTTCTCCAATTTTTTTATCCCTTCCAAAAAAAATGATTTGTCGAGGTCCTCAAAATAGGCCTTTGTTTGCGAGATGACTTCATCATTGGAGTCAAATCTTTTTCCCCCAAGCCATTTCTTCAGATTTGGGAACAAGAAGTAGTCGCTCGGAGCCAAATCTGGAGAATAGGGTGGATGAGGGAGCAATTCATAGCCCAATTCATGGATTTTTGCCATGGCAACTGCACATGCGTTTGTGGTCGACTGTGAGCAAACGCGGCACCCATCTTGCGGAAAGCTTTCTCATGCCCAAGTGATCATTCAAAATTGAAACCACTGAGCCATGCGAGATCCCTACGGCTTCCACAATCTCTCGCACTTTCAATCTTCGGTCGGCCAACACCATATCGTGAATTTTTTCGATTGTTTCGGGTGTAGAGACCTCAACTGGGCGTCCAGGACGTTCGGCATCTTCAGTGCTTGTACGGCCACAACGAAATTCAGTAAACCACTTTTTTACCATTGAAATCGATGGTGCAGAGTCCCCATAGTATTTATCAAGCTTAGCCTTGGTCTCGGTAATGGTTTTTTTTTCGCAAGAAATAATGCTTAATAAGCACACGAAATTCACTTTTTTCCATTTTCTCCTCAAATTAGTGAGTAGTCTGATAAAAATAGCTGTCAAACACAAACTAACTGACGCAGCAAGTTTTTTTTTGACAGGAGTCAACTGACAGATGCCTGTTGACAGGAGCAGTGTTGCTGTTTCAGTAAAGAGGTCAGAAATTCAAAAAGTCACGGACTTATTGACCCGCCATCGTAAGTTGTTGGTAGTCAGACGCGTCGCGGAGTTGAGTGTTTTTCACAATTTTTAAAAATACGGAAATCTGAAATTTGACATTATGAGTTAACCATTTTTGGTCTATTTTTTAAGGTTTATTCTAAAAAAACGTGATGGAAATAATACGAGGGCGGGTCAATAAGTCCGTGACTTTTGGATTAAAACACAGATTTTTTGATAAAAAAATAATTTTATTTTTCAACGTAGTCTCCCTTGAGCTCTATACACTTTGTCCAACGCTTCTCCAATTTTTTTCATCCCTTCCAAAAAAAAATGATTTGTCGAGGTCCTCAAAATAGGCCTTTGTTTGCGAGATGACTTCATCATTGGAGTCAAATCTTTTTCCACCAAGCCATTTCTTCAGGTTTGGGAACAAGAAGTAGTCGCTCGGAGCCAAATCTGGAGAATAGGGTGGATGAGGGAGCAATTCATAGCCCAATTCATGGATTTTTGCCATGGCAACTGCACATGCGTTTGTGGTCGACTGTGAGCAAACGCGGCACCCATCTTGCGGAAAGCTTTCTCATGCCCAAGTGATCATTCAAAATTGAAACCACTGAGCCATGCGAGATCCCTACGGCTTCCACAATCTCTCGCACTTTCAATCTTCGGTCGGCCAACACCATATCGTGAATTTTTTCGATTGTTTCCGGTGTAGAGACCTCAACTGGGCGTCCAGGACGTTCGGCATCTTCAGTGCTTGTACGGCCACAACGAAATTCAGTAAACCACTTTTTTACCATTGAAATCGATGCTGCAGAGTCCCCATAGTATTTATCAAGCTTAGCCTTGGTCTCGGTAATGGTTTTTTTTCGCAAGAAATAATGCTTAATAAGCACACGAAATTCACTTTTTTCCATTTTCTCCTCAAATTAGTGAGTAGTCTGATAAAAATAGCTGTCAAACACAAACTAACTGACGCGGCAAGTTTAAATTTTGACAGGAGTCAACTGACAGATGCCTGTTGACAGGTGCAGTGTTGCTGTTTCAGTAAAGAGGTCAGAAATTCAAAAAGTCACGGACTTATTGACCCGCCCTCGTAGATTTTTTAAGGTTTATTCTAAAAAAAAAACGTGATGGAAATAATAGAGCAATAGTTTTTAGATAATTTTCTTTATTAAAAACATTACATTATTTATTAAAACCGCTATTGAAAGTGATGTATAATTTGTATTTTTTTTCTCATTTCGTGTATTTTTGTAAAGCCGAAAGTTGTGATTCTGACATTTCTTCACGATACTTTGTATATAATAATTTAGATTGAATAAGAATAAGAGGGAACTCGTTAAGAATATATACGTTTATTTTTGCGCAAATTTGCGAAAATCATAAAATTTTGACGTGAAGTGGAACAATATTGTCCTCTTTTTTGTAGATTCAAGTTATATGATCAAGCGTATCGATATTTTTCATTTGTGGCATAGGGCTTTGTTGTTTCAAACAAAAAATTTCTGCCGAATTCAGTCATGCCGATATGTTTATAACTTCATATGTTCCGATTCAACTATTTACGCAAGAAAGCTCTGACTTTGAAAAGAAAATTGAATGGCAAAATCCTCCAAGATCAACTCGATACTGTCGACTAAAACGTTTTCAATTCAAAAAGGAAACGGCAGAGTTGAGAAGAGCTGAACAGAGCTAAATGCAAAACCAGATTAACGATTTATCTGAAACTATAATTAACATATTTGACCATATTATATGCATTAAACATGTCCTTAAACTAACAATGGTTGACGGAAAGGTATGCAGTGCCTTGACACATACTGCTTCACAACAGGTGTGCTATACTATATTTGCGTAGCAAAGCCAATTACTATGAATGATATTCAAAGCTCGTTACAAAGAACCGTTTACGAAGATTGTTTAGATTTTGGCATGTCTCCACTGCACGCGTGGATAAGGTTCTTTGAATTTTTCATTCATATAGCATAAAGATTAGATTTCAAAAAATGGCGGCCAGGAAATAATGAGTAACCTCTTCTGAACGCACAGAAAAATTTAAAAACATTAGATTGATAAGCCAAAACATGATGGTGGGATTTCAAACAATGGAAATACAGCGTACATTTTTTTTTGCAAATCCTTCCGTATCTTCCCAAATAACTGGTGTCAAAAAATCATTAATCGAAATATGTGCTATAATTTTAAAAACTTTGTAAAGTTTTTTTTTCAATTGATCTAGAGCTTTTCGAGAAATATACCTATGATACTGCAAGTGAAATTGTTCAGTAATATCCTTGGTACCCAATGCCAACTTCAGTACATAAAGTGCTTATCCATGGAGGATAAATTGTTAAACATGCAATGTTTCCTGAAGGCCAATTTACGGAGGAGGCTGCAGAAACAAAAAACAAGACATACATTTTTCCAGATCGAATAATTCTCGAAAAACATCTAGGCTATCAACAAATACAGATATTTTTAATAGATTACTTCTTTTCGTCAGATCCGTTGCTTTCTAACGAAAGAAATTTGAAAAATAGAACAAAAAATCGATTTTATCTAAAGACTTTTTGAATTTATTGCTATAAACTTTAATTTTTCAATAAAAATATAAAATGAAAGATTTTTTGAAACAATTTCTTTTATTTTCTATCATTTCAAGTTATATTTTTAGTTTCGACCGCCATTTCCATACAAATGAGACCACTGTGCACAGGGCTCAGTATTGGGTCCTATTTTATTTTTAATATTTATAAATTCAATATGAATTCAAGAAAACTAGATTCGCTGATGATATAGGGTGTTAATTTTCCCGTAATGCGGTCCTGAACTTTTTTACAGATATTAACCACGACTTGGAGGTCTTAAAGCATTGGTTTAGTATGCACAAACTAGTCATTAGCAAGTAAACAAAAATTATGTTTTTTAAACTATCCACACCGGATCTTTATGTCCCTAATTTCTGCTTTCATAGTGCTGATTATACAAGTTTATATGTTAGTTCCCATACTGCTGCTGAACATGGTAACTTATGATGCAAGTAAGAGCTGTTCTTCTTAATGCTTTTTCATTGAAAATGTTAAAGTCTACAATTATCTGGGATTAAACATAGATAGTAAAATGAACTGGGATATTCACACGTCCATATTAAGAAAATGCATGTTATAAACAACCTTCATTATGTACCTCATTCGATAAATTTGCTCTCAAAAGTTTTTAGAAACTGTGTACTATGGCTTAGTGCAATTGAAGTTACAGTGTGGACTGACGTGTTGGGGTGGCACTTATTCCAATCATCTACAACCTTTGATTATAACTCAGAAACACATTCTTAGAATCATATGGAGGAAACGCCGTTGTGAACATAGCTTTGGTCTTTTCTGTTACTCAAACATTAAAACAGTAAAACATTTGTAGTAATACAAAGTTCTGAAAATTGGTTTCTTTAGAAGTGGTAATTTACTTAATCAGAACCTCACTGCCTATGAACTTCGCAGTGATAATATTTTCCTGGCTAGTATTCCACTAGTATTTTTATACCGCAGACATTTTAATTGTTTATTTATTAGGTTAGGATGTATTAGAAAACCTTTTATTTTTAACAGAAAAATTAAAAAATGAATTGGTTCGTAACAACTTTTTAAACTAATCGTAACATATAGCTTTCTTTATCTACTTTAATAGTGTACACTATCACCCCACAACCAACTTTTTAATATGATACTGTGTTATTATTTGTTTATTTAACTCGATGCATCCGCCAATAGTTTCTTAACCACAGGATGCATCTTCTATTCCTCAAAGAATATTAGTATGAAGAACACTTAAAAACTTGTCTATTGATAATAAATAAATATCCAAAATGAACTTATTATATAACTTAAGTTTTAAGTCAAAGTTGTTAATTGTTAATATGAATTCATTGAGTGGAATAAAAATGAAAAGAAATGAAATAAAGTTTATTTACGTTAATGAAGTACTTAAAGGGTTCTTTCGAAATGGATATAGTTCCACACAATTAATTAATTAACAATGGCTAACAATTTGTATGTTTACGTTATTTAAATTTAATTTAATACTTTTATTACATGAATGTTTTTTACAAATGGGAAAAATTACAGATTTTGAATAAGAAATAGAAGCACCTGAGTATTCACACCACCTTAGCAAAGCCTCGCCAATGTGGGAGAAAGTATCAGCCACCGCTATTAGATCTTTACATCTTGAAAAAATGATAAGATCGTCAGCGTAGAGTGTGTGCTCTACCTTTCGGAAATTATCAATTATTATACTGATTTCGTTAAACGCTATGGCAAATAAAACGACAGATAGTGGTGATCCCTGTGGGATGCCATTTTTTAGTTTGTGGATGTTCGAGTGGATGTTGCAATGCCTAACACGGAAACTCCTGCTGCACATGAAAGATTTTATGAAACCAAATATTTTAGGGCCAATTCTCCATTTTAATAATTGGTTTAATACAACGTGTACACCAATCATATCAAAGGCTTGATCAAAGTCGAAATTTAACATGGAAACGTGGCTTCTCTCAGATAGCGTTAAAGACACAAAGTGGTCAAGATGAATGAGGGCATCTTGAGTGGAGATACCTGTTTTAAAAGCAATTTGTCTATTGTCAAGTACTCTCTCTTTTGTGAGAAACCAAACAAGGCGTTTGGCAATGATCTTTTCCAAAATTTTGCTGGTACATGAAAGAAGGGAGATAGGACGATAACTGGAGGAGGAGGAAGGATCTTTGTTTGGTTTAAGAATTGGGATTATATTTGCAACTTTCCATGAGTGTGGAATTGTTCATGAGTTCAAAATTTTGTTATACAGTGATAATAAGCGTTGTTTCAAAACTTGGGGCGAGTTTTTTTTAACATGGCATAGGATATTCGATCGAAGCCAGGTGTTTTGCCTTTTACTTGGTTAAGACAGGCGACGAGTTCTACCATATTGATACTGGATTCGATTGAAATAGCGGAAGGAGTGGGATTAAAGGAAATGTTTGGGGTGTTAAGGATTTTATACTTTTCAAAGATAAATTTAGAACTGAAATTAGAGTCATCAGAAAGCTGTTCAAAGGTTAGAGCCAGATGTTCGACTATCTCTGTTGGACTGGTAATTCCTGTAGTGTTTGTTTTTATAATTTTGATGGTGTTAGGAGTGAGAGTGCCAGCTAATTTTCTGATGTCAGCCCAAAGTTTTTGCGACGTGCTGTTACGATTTATATTCGCAGTAAATTTTTTAAAGCAAGCACTTTTTTCAGCCTGGATTGTTTTTTTGAATTTAGCGTTAAGCTTCCGATAAAGGATGAGGTTAGGATTAGTGGGGGATTTTTTAAAACTGTACCAAGCTTTTTGTTTTTGTTTACGAAGACCACTAATTTCTTCATTCCACCAGGGAACTGTTTTTCTATGAAATTTGTCGCTAGTTTGAGGAATAGTAAGGTTAGCAGCGGTGCGTAAGGATTTGTGGATAAGGGCAGATTCTTTGTTGATGTTGGGGGATACTTTCCTGGTAAGAAGTTGGTTTGACAAAGTGGAATGGAAAAGATCCCAGTTAGCTCTGTCGAGTAGAAATTTTTTTATTAGGATTAACGTTTAAATTGTAAGCGCCATTAGTAATTGTGATAAAAATGGGAAAGTGGTCGCTACCAGAGAGGTTGTCAGAAATATTCCACGTAGATTTGGGAAGGAGTGAAGGAGATATAAAGGATAAGTCAACGTGAGTCAATGTACTATGTGTCGAAAAGTGGGTGGGGCGGCCGTCATTAAGAATTGATAACCCTGAGTTAACAATGAAATGATCAACAAGCTTGCCGCCTTTGTTTTGCTTTTCAGAACCCCAAGAAGGACTTCAAGAATTGAAGTCCCCAGTTATAAGTATTGGAGTATTTATCCCAACTAGGATAGCTTGGAGATCTTGTAAAGTTGAAATTTTGATCGGGGTGAATGTAAAGGGAAATGACAGTTATAAGGATATTGAGGTTAATATAGCCGAAATATTTGAATTTATTGTGATAGGAGTGTGTGGAATAGATTTGTGAATGAGAAGGCAGACGCCTTGTTTAGAAGTTGTGATAGAGTCATGGTTATGGGGATATGCCGAATATTGTTTAGGTGGAAAGGGATGGGAGCTAGAGGGAATATGGGTTTCTTGAAGGGAAATTATGTTTGGTTTCATGTCGCTTATCAGAAGCTGTAGCTCATGTAAGTTGTTCTTATAGCCATTTAAGTTCCATTGCAAAATATTGAGAAGAAGATTTGAATTAGACGACGAATTCTTATCAACGAGAATAGTTTCACGTTGAGTGGGGAAGGAGGGTTTAATGGGGTTTGAGAAAGGATGGTTGTAGTAGAAATGAGTGAGTCCGGAGAAGGAGAAGGAGAATAGGAAGTACTGGTTTGGGTTTGAGAAATGACTGACGTGTCAGAATTGGAGTTCTTGGTTATTGCATTTTTATAATTAGGGTTATTTAGAGTGGGAGAAATTGAACTTTTTTTTGTGTGATATGAACTGACGAGAATGGCGGAGAGGAAGAAGATTGCGGGAAAACCTGCATTGAAGTTCGGATTTGTTTACTGGGTGATGAATTAGGTTTGTGTATGGATTTTGTGTTTTGTATGGTAGAAAGAGGAAGTTCCGTTAATGCGGAACTGGGAGAGGAAACTTGAAATGAGATGGGGTCAACGGATGAAGTAGTTGGAGGAGGTGGGAGTGGTATAGAAACAGACGCATTTTGAGTGACAGCGGCGTATGTAGCAGAGAATAACGGGATGGGGTTTTGTTCTTTGAATATTTTTTTGCGGCAGCCATTGTACATTTCTTTATTGTTTTAATTTTTAGAATTTCTTTAGCCATGAGGTAACTTTTACACAATTTGGAAGATGATGCGTGGTCTAGAGAGCAGTTGGTACAGGAAATGCGTGTACATTCGTTACATTGATGAGGAGGTACATGACACTTCTCCCAGGATGCTGCCCCGGTGCATCTCTTGGTAGTATGACCCAGGAGTTGGCAATTGCGGCAACGCATGGGATTTGGAAAGTATTCCTCTACTTTAACATTGTGCCATCCAATGTTGACATTGCTGGGAGGACGGAAGCGATCGAATGAAAGAAGAATAAGACCAGTGGCACGAAGTTTGTCCTCGGGTGTTATTTTTTTAAATTTATAAGCTTCAGTTACTCCCTGGCTACTCATCTCTTTCACTATTTCTTCTTCGGATACTTGTATTAGGCAAGGTGCATATACTGTACCCTTGGAAGAATTTAAAGTAGAATGAAGTTTGACGGAAATCGAACATAGATTTGCAAGATTTTTTTTTGAAAGGAATAATTTAGCAATTTTTTCTGATTTGACAAGTATGAGGAGACTAACGTCACGTAGTTCCGTTATATTTTCGTAAGCGGTACTGATGCCATCAATAGCTTTTTTTAATAAGAAAATGCTTATGGAGAAAGGGGTTTTTTTTTCGTCATTAGAGGAAATTGTTATGAATTTGGGGTCAGATAGGGCTGAATTAGTTTGAGATGGTTGGCTGAGGTCAATAAGGGTATAGTTTGTTTTCTTACGTTTTTTTGTTTTTATGGCCAGATTGCAGCTCCATATCGAGGAGACTGAACCTGTTACCAGATAGCGATGATGGCCCAAGGGCCATATTTAATAGCTGCACACTATACTATATTCGTATAATATCTATAAACACTTTTATAACCGAGTAAAGTGAAAAAGAATAAAAAGTAAATTGCGATAGGGAGAAAAAGTACCGTTTAGACTTAACCGAACAAGGGAGTAAATCACAAACGATGCTGCCGGTTTGAAAGACACTTGGTGACTGCATAGTAGAAGAAATGTGTGCAACGAAGAAGAACGATAGTGGTAAAATTAACTATACCGATCAGAAAAAACACTCAATTTATATTAATTCTCAAGAGAATGAGAAAACTAAAACAGATATAAAAGATTAAATAAATCCAGCATCGCTTTCTCTTGAAGTTAATAGTGTCTGACAAAAGAGAGGGCGCACTAACTATCAATTGTAGAGAAAAGACAATTCAGAAAAACAGAAGCGGAAGTTAAACTGAAACTCGGAGAAAGGATGATGTCAACATGGAACAAGCAGGAAATAGAAGAGGGTGTTAATAAAGCAAAACAATTTTTCCGGTGCGGGTAATTGTGGTAATTGTGTAAGAGAGTTCAAAACCAAAGAGTGAACATGTGCGAGTTGACCTCACGTAGAGAAGGTTCCATACGTTGAATATGTTACCAGATTTTTTAATTCTGATCCAAATTTGTTTGTTGTAACTTAAACAATTTATTCCAAGAACAAATTTAACATTCTAATTGAAGAAAAACATGTGCTCCCATACATTCAAACGGAATATGTAAATTTGTGCGCATAATATTGAAAGATTTGCCACGTTATGTTTAAACCATGGACTTATAGGTTTTCTTGTAATTTATAAGTAAAGGACTATTTTCAGTTTATTTTTCTTCAAAATTTTAGGCACAGTCGTTTCGGAAATAAGAGGGGTTAAATGGTCAATTTTCATCTTTTACTTACTTTAGGTGGCGCTACAGTCCGGGGTGGACCTGGGCCTCAGTCAACAAGCTTCTCCAGCCAGCTCGCTCCCTGGCTAGCTGCCTCCAGTTTCGCACGCTAAGTTGACTGAGGTCCCCTTCCACTTGCGTGCGCCACCGGAGTCTTGGCCTTCCTCTACTGCGCTGTCCCTCGGGAGCGGATTCGAAGACGAAGCGGAGCATTGGTGTCCATGCGCTCTACATGACCCAATTTTCATCTATTTTCTTAAATAAGTAATAATTACAAAACATGTTCTCCCATACATTCAAACGGAATGTGTAAATTTGTACACATAATATTGAAAGATTTGCAACGTTATGTTTAGACCATTGACTTATAGGGTTTCCTTTAATTTATAAGTAAAGGACTATTTTCCGTTATTTCTTTCAAAATTGTAGGCTCAGTCGTTTCGGAAATAAGGGGGGGTTTAATTGTCAATTTTCATCTATTTTCTTAAATAAGTAATAATTATAAAACAAAATATGTTTGAGACCCTTAAAAAAAAACTTTTTCATTTGATATGTCGCACGATACAGCTTGCAAATATATTTTATTAATTGGCCCTCAAAAATGACGTTACGCGTCCGTATTTGGATCATAGAAGTACATATGTGTACCAAATATCAACTTAATCGTTTAGTATTTTTGGAGGAAATTGGCTGTGACAGATGGACAGACAGACAGACGAGTGATCCTATAAGGAGTCCGCTTTTTATTTGGACGTACGGAACACTAAAAACATAGAGGAATACTATGCAGTCGTTGGGCTAGACGAGCGTGACCAAAGACATATATAAGAGAGTAAAAGAATCAATCCCGGATGGAAACCATGTCGTGTTTGAGGACCTTTTTTTATTTTTTTTTTTTAAGTCGATGCACTACATTTTTCATTTCATTTTTAATGCATTATATCAATTCATTAATTCTTACTTGCTATACAAAAAAAACGCTTAAAATTTGCTTAATTAACTTGGAATTATTTTTAAGTAACTCACTGGCCTCATGCGGACACTCTAAGTTAAATGCTATTCTTAATCTACACGTCTTTCGACGTTCCTTACAGTTCTTTTTGGTTTATTGCATTAATTTAAAACTAAAACTAAGAAAATAATTTTAATTAAGTAAAAAACTTCGTATCTGGACAATTTATTATTTTTCTCATTATAAAACTTATAAACTAAAACTTACAGACTACTTAAAAATAAATCTTAAACCTACTAAGCCTACTTAAGCTTACTTATTGTATTATTGCGGCACTATTTCTTTTTTTTTTTTGGTGTGGATTACCACTTTTACTAGAGAAGGTTACCCATCTCTGTTGTTTTTTTTATTATTATTGTTTTTTTTTTATTTTTTTTTTCAGTTTTTATCATTTCTGTTCTTAAAACATACCTTAACCCTACCTACACCGATGTAAGCCGGCCATGTCAAAAAATAGGCAGATCCACTCAACTCGGCAGATCCACGAATTCGACGACGGAGCTTCCCCTTCTTCTGCAAGCCACCAAAATTGTTGTACGAGCAACATCCCTCATGTCGCGACTCCCTACCGCCCTACTAAAGCGGAGCCGCTAGCTAGCTAGATCATAAAGTATCTGACTACATTTCGACAAGCAAGTGGCTGCCCGTGTTGTCCCATGATCTGAAACTTTCGCCAATTCTTTCTGGTATCCGCAGAAGCCCCAGACAAAGGCGTTTTAAGCAGAATGGTTTCTGACTTCTGAAAGTTAATCTTCAACTTCGAGTCGTCACAATATTGTTTAATTTTATCAAAGTCACGTTGCAAAATAATGTTTATTACCTCAATCTTTGGACCTGATCTGTACGCGATTAAGCCATCTGCGTACGCTATGGCATGGTGAAGTGAACATATCAGATCACTGGTATAAATTTTAAAAAGGATTTGCGAATTGACCGCACCTTGCTGCAGACCGTTTTTAATGTGGAATGAACCAGTAGAAGTCACATTGCCATTCTTCACGATGAACTGTCTATCTGTGAGCATATTGAAAAGAATATACAGCAGTGGTTTACTAATGCCCAGCCTGTTCAACTTGTAGAAGAGTCCCTCTTACCATACGGTATCGAAGGCCCATTGTCCATATTGACAGATATCTGTTGGACGGTGGGTAGAGCGAATTCGAAGAGAGTGCTCTAGTCAGTGTCCTGGAGAAGTGCGTCCAACGCACTCTACTATAGTTGTAGGAATGCCTTTGAACATACCCATCTACTTCCACATTTTCGTTCGGAACGGTTATTTCGGTACTAACACCGAAGTGGTCACTGTCATACACAAAAGTGCGAGGACAGCTTACAGTTTGTTGGTTCGTACCTGTCAGTTGTATTCATGTGTCGAACAACAGGAGATCCAAATAGGAGCCGTGTCTAGGAAACGACGGACTATCCGTCGCCTTAAGACCGAGGCGGTACATCACACTGTGCTGACCCTTCCAATTGAATAGCAGGTTGCGTTTTGTGTTTGGTGTATTATTTCCCCAATCTCCACGTTTGGCTTTGAAATCTCTGCCGATAATGAAATAGTTTTCCTCCAATTCCAGTCCCAGAAATCGAAAAAGTGTCTCGAGCTCTGATACGAATTGGGTGGATTGAATAGCCTTAGGTGCATAAACAGACACCATGTATAACCGCTTACCACTACGGAGAGGGATATACGTGATGCATGCTTCTAGTACCTGAAACCTACGCACTACACGACTGTATATGCTTTTAAAACGTATACCTTTTCTTACCAAAATCGCAACGCCTCTTCCGTGCATTGAGTTGGGTCGATTTTTTCGCATAATTTTATACCTTCTGTGCCTCATTTTGTCTTTTGGTTAGCGAAACTAAGGACATCAGGGGCTTGGTCTCTAAGCAACTTAAACAGTGTGGCTCTTCGCTCAATCCTAATCAGTGAATTAACATTCACTGCAAGGACCTTCAGGGTTTGTTCCGCCATATACGTATCCTTTACGACTGGAGGTGCGTTAGCCCCGGCAGCAGTGCGTATATTTGATCTACCCGCGTATCTTACTCGGTAATCTGACGTTGAAGCTGAGCCATCTGCCCCTGGATAGAGACCGAGATAGCTAGCATGTCAGTTGTCGGTTCGTGTGCTCTTGGCGCTGACCCCTGTGAAGCAACCTTTGTTTGTTGTGCCGTATTTTCCTTACTTGCCGCCATTTGGGCGTAGGTAACTTGGGGAGTAACGGCTGGTGTTTGTGTTAGATCAGGTGGACGTTTAACTACCACCTTTTGCTGCCCAGCCAGATTTACTCTTTTTATGTACCGGAATTCGGGACAACCTCGTTTGCCGTGTTTCCCGTATTCTTACATAAAACGCAAGAGAATTGACTTTTTTCCGACGCTCCATCTCTGACCAGAGCGCATTCTTCTGATTTGTGGTTCTTACTGCACTTGACGCATCGAGGCTGAATTTCGCAGTTCAACGTGACGTGCCCGAACCTTTGGCAGCGAACACAATACCTTTTAATTTTTCCCAGTGCACCTGGTGGTCAAGGACTTTGATACTGCTTAGACCATCCAGTTTGCTATCGGGAATTAGCTGAAGCAGGAAGAACGGTAGTTTCCGTTTCTCCCTTTTGGCTCTGGCTGTGGTGAACGGCATAACCCCTACGATTTTGAGCTCATCGCACTCTTTCTCTTTGAGCAATGCGAGGAGCTCCTCCGGATCGATAGACTGTTCAAGCCCCCTCAGCAGCATTGTTTGCAACTTTTCTCGCTTCGGGTTGAAGGAGAAGAACTTCGTCGTCGAATCCCTTCACAACCTTTTCATTTTATTATAGCGCTCCACTGTGTTGCAGTGGATTGCATGCCTATCATTACTTAATCTTTTGATAAAAAAGTGATTTCCTATGGCCGACTTACATAGAGCAATGGTTTCGTTTAACTCCATTTGCTGCTCTCGCTTTTGTTGCTGCTGCTGTTGCTGTTGCTGTTGCTGTTGATGCTGCTGTTGCTGTTGATGCTGCTCTCCCTGTTGTTGCTACTGTTATGGCTGTTCCTTTTCTGTTTTTTGTTGCTGTTGTTGTTTTTTTGTTTTGCTGTGGTTTTGCCGGTTTCATTGTTGGCTCTTATGCCGTTATTTTTTGTGGTTGTTGTTAGGGTATCACTCCCCTTGAACTCCCCTTGTGGAAACTGTAGTTGCTGTTGTAGTTTCCTCTCTCGTCTTGCAACTTGCTTAGCTTTTATTGTAAGTACTTTTTGTTGTAGCTGTCTGATGCTATTGTTCAGCGCTTCAACCTCGTCCTCTGACTCGGAAGCCGCCAGAGATGTAAAGGCATTGTGACCCATATAGTGACCTTCTCCACCATTAGACGCGTATGATCAAATTCAGCTGCCGCCCGTTTTGACGTTGTTGGTGGGTCTTGCTCTACCAGGCAGCTTTTCAGTAGAGGTTGAAAGGGAAGGGCGCTTTACTTGTTTCGGAGTTGGCTTCAGCTTTCTCTTCCTCTTTGTCGAAATTTCCGTTCTTGCTGCTGTTGTTGTTGATTTTTTCTTGTGGGCTGGCTTAACGGCCTGATCATCAGATGACATCGTGCCACCCTCTGATCCCGCTATTGACGAAGCGGACCGGTCTCCTGCTTCATGTGATGTTCTTTTTATGCTCTTATTGATTATTTTTATTTACGATTATTTTTAAGACAAATAATGAAAAAAAAAGTAAAAATTACGTCGGCTCGACTTGGAGTCGAACCCGTAGCCTTTGGCTTGATAACCGGTAGCACTATCTACCACTGGGATAATTGGAACCCTTTTCGGAATTCGTTAAATGTCCGTTTTAATATTACCACTAACGAGACATAAGACGAAGCACACCTGTTCTGTTCACATCTGATCAATGAACGACAGAGAAACCAGTTCTACTTCCACTGGGCCAACTGGGTCCCAACGAAACTTTGTCAAAATATCTATGGAAAACAATTCCACTACACGGTAAAAGGAAAAGGAGCTTTAAGTTAAGAAGCTTATTATAAATACACATAAACGCACTTATTTACAGAACTTGTATCATTGAAGAAGACTTTTAAGGGGACATGACACCTTCAAATTTAAAATAAACAAACATTTTTTTATAACTGTTTCTTGTTTAAAAAATATTGAAAAATACGTTTTTCCTCAAATTCGGATTCTAAAAAAGGCACATCGCGTAAAAGCCGTATAGTTATAGTTAAACAATTTTAAACGAATTTTTCTCGAAACCACGTTTTTCGAGTTGGCGGGCTTTTTATCACTACTATACTAACTTTTATGGCAACGATTAGTATAAGGACTCGTAGAAGTAGCATCTTCCTACAGGTGCTGGTTTCTTAAATGACGAGAATGAGCCTCTGCAGCCGAACATCTTGCAGCTCTGCTAATAAGTCCTACTTCACGCCTCCCCGTGGCGCCATCTGGGAATCTCACTAGAGGTTGCGAAGTGAAGGGGGCAAATGGCGAGTTTCCTGCGCCATTAACCAGGATTAGTGTCGGAAAAACAAAACAAGACCTCATCCGGGCTACTCCGACATATTTGGAGCTCAGGCCGGAAAGGATTTCCGGACTTAGTCAGGGTCCTGGAAAAGAAATGGTGGCGGACGAGCCCTATAAGGGCCAACGGCAGCGCTCACATCCCGGAGAGGGTTACTGGCTTCGGTGTAACCGACCCCTCGTCCTAGGGGCACTCAAAGTGGAACTGGTCCTCCAGGTTGGGGGTTGTGCCGCCGGGGTAACTGCGCGGCCATTTAAAAAAAGATTAAGTTACGAAGCATCAACAAGCCTCGGATATGGACGGATCTAATGTTGACAACCCACGCAAACGATTTAAGGACAATGAGCTTCGGATATGCACGTGGAATGTTAGATCCCTTAATAGACCACGTGCAGCCGAGCAACTAGCGGAGGCCCTAGACTGCTGCCAAGCAGACATAACCGCCATCCAAGAAATGCGATGGGATGGGCCGGACAAAAAGAAGATGAAAAACTGCGACATCTACTACGGCAATTGCTATCGACGGCAAAAGCAGCGCTTATTTGGATGCGGATTTGTTGTCGGAGGCAGACTAAGACGAAAAGTCCTCAGCTTCCGGTATGTGAGCGAGCGCCTTGGAGCAATCCGCATCAAGGCTAAATTTGCCAACATAAGCCTCATATGCGCGCATGCGCCCACAGAGGAGAAAGATGACGACACCAAGGATGCCTTCTACGAGCTCCTAAACAAGACCTACGAGCAATGCCCCAGCTATGACATTAAAATTGGCCTCGGTGATTTTAATGCAAAGCTAGGAAGAGAAGGTATCTTTGGTGGAACAATCGGAAAATATAGCCTGCACAACACCACCTCCGATAACAGATTCAGGCTAATCGACTTTGCGGCGGGGCGAAACATTGTCGTGGCTAGCACGCGGTTCCCACATCTCGACATACACAAGGGGACTTGAAGAACTCCTGATCTATCAACAGTCAACCAGATTGATCACATTGCGATCGACGCAAGACACTCCTCCAGCATTATGGATGTCCGTACGTTCCGAGGAGCCAACAACGACTCGGACCATTACCTTTTTGTAGCCAAGGTACGGTTGCGGATATCCCAAACTACGCCAAGACAAACTAATGCTGTGAGAAAATTCGACGTCAGACGGCTACAATCGCAAGAGATCGCCAAGTCCTTCTCCGATCGAGTGTCTCTTAATCTCTTAAGAGGTCCAATGCCGCCAGCATCAAGCATCGAAGACCATTGGAAACACTGCCAAAACGCCATCAGAGATGCCGCTTCTGATGTGCTGGGTTTCACTCGTCCACCACAACGAAACCCATGGTTCGATGATGAATGCCGGCAAGCACATGCAGCTAAGCAAGATGCATATAACGCGGCGCTGCTTAGAAAGACCAGAGCTGCTCATGAGCTCTATGAGTGGAAGAGGAGAGACGAGCACCGGCTTCTCAGGAGGAAGAAGAAAGAGCATGAGAAGCGCGCGATCGAGGAAATTGAGAGATGCTACTCCAGGAATGAGGGTCGGAAGTTTTACCAAAAGGTAAAAATAACATGCCGCGGAAACAAACCCCAAACCGAAGCCTGTAGAGATGAACAAGGGAACATCGTAGTAGAATCGCAGTTGAGGATTTGGAAGAACCATTTCTGCAGACTGTATAACGGCGATGACGGACCAAATACCGCTGTCAGGCAGAATCAACCTTTCAACTTCGACGATGATGACCAACAATTCCGTCCACCCGACCTGGATGAAGTGAAGATAGCTATATCGAACCTTAAGTCCAACAAAGCTGTTGGAGCGGATGGCCTGACTGCCGAGCTCTTCAAAGCGGCAGGCGATGACTTGGTAAGGAGCATACACCAACTCATCTGTAAAATATGGTCGGACGAAAGTATGCCCGATGAATGGAACCTCAGAATTGTTTGTCCAATTCTCAAGAAAGGAGACCCTCTGAACTGCGCCAACTACAGAGGCATCAGTCTCCTTAACATCGCATATAAGATCTTATCCGCCGTATTGTGTGAACGCCTGAAGCCGTTTGTCAACAACCTGATAGGTCCATATCAGTTTGGCTTCAGGCCAGGAAAGTCCACCATCGACCAGATATTCACACAACGGCAGATCTTGGAGAAGACCCATGAGCTTCAGACCGATACCCATCACCTATTCATCGATTTTAAGGCCGCGTATGACAGCATTTATTGAGACGAGCTATATAGAGCAATGTCTAGTTTTGGCATCCCTGCCAAACTCGTCCGTCTGCGCAGGATGACGATGGAGAATGCACGCTGCTCCATCAAGGTCGGTAAAGATCTCACCGAGACCTTTGATGTCCAGAAAGGATTTAGACAAGGCGATGCGCTGTCATGCAATTTTTTCAACATCGTACTTGAAAGAATAGTGCAAACTCACGAGCAAATACAAGAGGCACTATCTTTCAAAAGTCCGTCCAACTACTCGCATACGCCGACGATATTGACATAATCGGGAGAAAGCAGCGTGATGTCAGTGGCGCTTTCGCGAGTATTGAGACGGAAGCGGCGAAAATGGGTTGAGCGGTCAATGAGGGCAAGACCAAGTATATGCTGTCAAACAAAAAGGACAACCAACACCAATTCTCGGACAGAACCTCACCCTCGACAGATATAACTTTGAGGTAGTTAAGGACTTTGTCTACCTAGGCTCCGCTATAAATACAGACAACGACACCAGCGCTGAGATCAAGCGAAGAATACCTCTTGCCAACCGCTGTTTCTTTGGGTTAAGAAGGCAATTGAGTAGCAAAGCCCTCTCTCGGACAACAAAAGTCACCCTTTATAAGACTTTAATAATCCCGGTCCTGCTCTATGGCGCAGAGGCATGGACATTATCAAAAATGGATGAGGGTGTTCTTGGTTGCTTCGAGAGAAAAATTCTTCGGGCGATCTTCGGTCCCGTCTGCATTGACGGTGAGTGGAGGAGGAGGTACAACGACGAACTGTATGGACTGTACAGCGACATGGACCTAGCCAGAAGAGTGAAGATCCAAAGACTGAGATGGCTGGGTCATGTAGAGCGCATGGACACCAATGCTCCGGTCCGAAAAGTCTTCGAATCGGCCCCCGAGGGACAGCGCAGTAGAGGAAGGCCAAGACTCAGGTGGCGCACGCAAGTGGAAGAGGACCTCAGCCAACTTAGCGTGCGAAACTGGAGACAGCTAGCCAGGGATCGAGCTAGCTGGAGAAGCTTGTAGACTAAGGCCCAGGTCCACCCCGGACTGTAGCGCCACCTAAAGTAAGTAAGTAAGTAACTTCGTCAATTTTGCTCCAATCGACTTGAAATTTTGACACAATATTCTTAAAATATTATGCATTTAATTTAAAGATAATTTTAAGATAACTCCTTTACTATCCCAAAAAACAGACGCCATAACTTTCCCAGCAAAAAAAACAATGGTGAGACAAACAATGCTGAGGTTCCATTCATCGGGCATACTTTCGTCCGACCATATTTTACAGGTCACCAAGTCACCGCCTGCCGCTTTGAAGAGCTCGGCAGTCAGGCCATCCGCTCCAACAGCTTTGTTGGACTTAAGGTTCGATATAGCTATCTTCACTTCATCCAGGTCGGGTGGACGGAATTGTTGGTCATCATCGTCGAAGTTGAAAGGTTGATTCTGCCTGACAGCGGTATTTGGTCCGTCATCGCCGTTATACAGTCTGCAGAAATGGTTCTTCCAAATCCTCAACTGCGATTCTACTACGATGTTCCCTTGTTCATCTCTTCAGGCTTCGGTTCGGGGTTTGTTTCCGTGGCATGTTATTTTTACCTTTTGGTAAAACTTCCGAACCTCATTCCTGGAGTAGCATCTCTCAATTTCCTCGATCGCGCGCTTCTCATGCTCTCTCTGTTCGTCCCTCCTCTTCCGCTCGTAGAGCTCATGAGCAGCTCTGGTCTTTTTTTGCAGTGCCGCATTGCGTGCTTTTTGCTTAGCTGCATGTGCTTGCCGGCATTCGTCATCGAACCAGGGGTTTCATTGTGGTGGACGAGTGAAACCCAGCACATCAGAAGCGGCATCTCTGATGGCGTTTTGGCAGTGTTTCCAGTGGTCTTCGATGCTTGATGCTGGTGGCATTGGACCTCTTAAGAGATTAAAAGACACTCGATAGGAAAAGGACTTGGCGATCTCTTGCGATTGTAGCCGTCTGACGTCGAATTTTCTCACAGCATTAGTTTGTCTTGGCGTAGTTTGGGATATCCGCAACCGTACCTTGGCTACAACAAGGTAATGGTCCGAATCGATGTTGGCTCCTCGGAACGTACGGACATCCATAATACTGGAGGAGTGTCTTGCGTCGATCGCAATGTGATCAATCTGGTTGACTGTTGATTGATCAGGAGTTCTCCAAGTCCCCTGGTGTATGTCGAGATGTGGGAACCGCGTGCTAGCCACGACAATGTTTCGCCCTGACGAAGTTACGAATATTTTTATTATTTGCTTATGAACGTTTTATACCAGATTTTTTAGTGTTCAAAACTTTAAAGCGTTTTCCCCATAACTCACGTTTTTGAAGTCGGTGCCCCTCATAACTTTAAAACTACTGCACCGATCCTTTTGAAATGTTGAACACTATTTCTGTACATAATTGATAAAATGGTATATTGAAGTGAAAGACCAGACGAAGAGCAAAATAGAAACACACTGCTTGAGTTTAAACCACTGACTGACTTTATTGTTCAAGTTCCACATTATATATGTATGAGTGAGAAAGTGTATGTACAAGTAATGTAATAAACAGGTTTACATATTTTTGTTTATCATTTTAACACTTCCCCAGAATGATTTATTTATTATTCATTTTGGAATTCACTTAACATTAGAAATAATTCATTCACTTAACTTAAGGAAAAATATAACCAAAGCATAATAATTTTCAATTAAGACCAAGTAGCATATTATTGTTTTCAAGTTTTACTTTTACTAAGCCTTTTGTAAGACAATCAGCTAAATTTTCATTAGAAGGTATGTATTGCAAAATAATTATACCCTTTTCTATTTTTTCTCTAATAAATTGTGTTTTTATCTCGATATGTTTGGTTCGAGAAGAATACGAATTGTTTTTTATATACTGTATCGCGCTCTTATTGTCGCAGTGCAAGATGATTTGCTTCGGATGATTCGGAAACATTTCTGCCTCCAACCGCTTCAGCCACATTGATTCCTGAATCGCCGATACAACAGCGAGCAACTCGGATTCTGTCGATGAGAGCGCAATGGTTGATTGGCGTTTTGAGGACCAAGATATTGGTGCACCTTGCATGGAAAAAACGTATCCAGATGTTGACTTTCTTTCATCTTCGTCACCAGCCCAATCGGCATCACAAAATCCCTCCAAGTCACCGCCAGATTTTGTATACACCAGCTTCTTATCTATTGTGCCCTTTAAGTAACGAAGTACGCGTTTTAAAGCGGCCCAGTGTGCTTGGCCAGGGTTCGTACAGTATCTGCTCAAAAGATTTACGGCGTAGCTTATGTCCGGCCTTGTCGTTTGTGCCGCAAACAGTAAACAACCCACTGCTTCCATGTATGGTACACCGTCCATTATTGTTCGGTCTTCAGGCGACGACGGACACATTTTCGACGATATTTTCTGATTCGAATCGAGAGGGGTGCTAACCGGGTTGCAGTCTGCCATACCAAATCGATTTAGAATGCTGACGATGTATTGTGATTGATCAATAGAGATGGTTTCAGCCGACCTGTTCCGAGAAATTCTAATACCAAGGATCGAAGAAGCCTCCCCTAGGTCCTTCATCTGAAAACTTTCGCAAAGCAGTTGCTTCAAATTCATCTCTATGTACTTGTCGCTTGAGAGTATTAGTACATCGTCTACATATGTATCACAACGTGACATAGCCTCATTCACATTTTCAGGATCTGACGTTTCGACGTTCGCAATCAAACCGGGCTGGTTTAATTTTCGGGAAGCAATACGCTCAGACCGCCGCACCTCCACTTCTGCAAGTCCGTTGTCATCACTAGCTTCGTTGGTCATCTGGATGTCCACAGGAACCACGGGAAAATCAGTAGCATCAAGGTCATCTGGGTTGTTGTTTGCCGTATGCCTCACTACTTCAGCATCCTCATTGGCTAAGTCTTCGGTACCTTCGATTGTCAGGTCGTCGCAGACGGCTGGAACATTAACCGCTGTTAGATCGTCAGCTGAACTATTGGCTACAACTGGTACGTTAACGTTGGTTAGATCATCAGCTTCAACAATATGAAATTCACAACTACTAAGTCCACCTGAATTTATATTGGCAGTTGAAAGTTTGGCGAAATTATCGGACTCGAAAAAAAATACGTTTCGGCTGATAATTATATTCCTGTTTTCGTCACACAATCGGTAGGCCTTGGTTTCTTTGGAGTATCCCAGCAGCATGCACTCCATTGACTTCGCATCAAGCTTGCGACGTTTTTCACGTGGAACGTGAACCATGGCTTTACAACCAAAAACTCGCAGCATTGAAAGATCCGGCTTCACTCCTGACCACAATTCTTCAGGTGTTTTCAGATGGTTTCCTCTACAAGGAATTCGGTTTATTAAATATGATGCGGTGTCCGCTGCTTCAGACCAAAATCGTTGCGAGATATCTGCATCCATTAACATGCACCGTATCCTCTCCACCAGGTTTCTGTTTATTCATTCCGCAACACCATTTTGTTCGGGGGTGTACGGTGCGGTCCTTTGATGTTGAATTCCGCACTGCTCTAAGTACTCTTCAAATTTGTTGTTGCAGTACTCAGTGCCGTTGTCGGTTCGAAACACTTTGATTTTTCTAGAACACTGGTTTTCTACAAACGTTTTGAATTTCACAAACTGTTGGAACACTTCCGACTTCTGTTTAATTGAAACAAGGAAAACTTTTCGGCTATAGTCGTCTATAAACGTCACAAAATATTTGCATCCACTCCAAGAGTTCACAGGTAACGGACCGCACACATCAGAGTGAATTAAATCCAGTAAATTCGTCGCGCGGCTTCGAACATGTTTAAACGACGCCCGTGAGTGCTTTCCTTTCACACACACTACGCATTTCGATGGATGGTGGGAATGGGAAGGGAAATGCATTCCTGTTACAGCTGACTTAACTTTATGCAAATTGTCATCACATATATGACCCATGCGACGATGCCATATTTCTCCATCCGCTACCACTTTAAGAGCAGTTTCACTGTCACCAACACTATCAGCTAATTCGCAGCTCAGCCTGTACATGTTATTTACTAGAGTAGCTGTTCCGATTAGTCTGTCACACTTGTTTAAAATTTTGCAGCAGTTTTTTTCAAAGCGAACTTTATTGCCGTTTTTTACCAGCTGACTTACTGAAAGCAAATTTGCACACAACTCGGGTACATATTGTACATTTTTTATGGTTGCACTCAACTTGTTTTTGTTGTTTATAAGAGAAATGTTAACGTCACCAATACTCTCGATTTTCATTTTGCTATTGTTTGCAACAGTTATTTCCTTGTGTGTGGGCATTTTTTGGTTTTGCAGAATCGCTTTATTCATGGTCATATGTGCCGAGGCACCGGAATCTACATACCATATACTTTGTGAAATGTTCCCATCTGCTAACAATGTTGTATATAAGCATTCTGATTTTCGTTCTTTCTCTTTTCTTCTCATGCAGTTTCTTGCAAAGTGACCAAGTTCACCGCAGCTGTGGCATCGAAATTTATTATTCTTTTTTGGTTTTTGTTTAACAGTTTTGCTAACCATCGCCTTTGGAAACGCATTACTGCCGTTGCATTGGACTTGTTGTAAGAGCAACGTTTTAACTGAATCTGACGTGAGTTTTGACGATGAGTTTTCGACTGCCATTACAAGTGGTTTGTAATCTTCAGGCAGACCAGCCAGCTTCAAGGAGGCGACAATTTCATCGTCAATTTTTAAACCAGCTTTCTTCACTTTAATGGATGTCATGACCATTTTATTCACATAGTCTTCCATACTCTCACATTCAGACAGTTTCAACTGTACCAGTTGCTTTAGCAGTTCAACTTTCCTACATAAGCCTGTGTCTTCGAAAGCACTTGTGAGGTTGTCCCAGGCACTTTTAGCTGTTGTTGCGTCAGCAATGTAAGAGTAATTTTGAGTTTCCAGCAACAGAATTAACTCCGATTTCGCTTTTAAGTCCTTTTCTAGATCAGAAGCAGCAGCACCTGCCACAGGTTCCAGTTCCATACAGCTCCACAGTCCTTTGATAACTAGGTAGGATTTCGCGGCAATTTTCCATACGTCATAGTTTTCTCTCCCCTTCAATTTTTCAACCATTATATTTACCGCCATTGTGATAGGGTGCCTGGGCCCATAACATGATAAAATGGTATATTGAAGTGAAAGACCAGACGAAGAGCAAAATAGAAACACACTGCTTGAGTTTGAACCACTGACTGACTTTATTGTTCAAGTTCCTCATTATATATGTATGAGTGAGAAAGTGTATGTACAAGTAATGTAATAAACAGGTTTACATATTTTTGTTTATCATTTTAACAATAATTTACGAGGTAACGCTGGAGAGTTTTTTTTTAAATTTGTTGATAATTTTTATTTTACAATAACAAATTAGCCGAAATTGATGGCGGAACTCAGGAAAAAGCAAACTCCGGCTAGAAATATTGTTAGGCAAAAAGCTTGACCGGAAAAAAATACGGAAATGTTATCGATCTCTGGAAATGGCTGACATTATCATTCGGTGCACAAATAAAAGAGTGGAAGCCGAGTATCAAGATTACAGAAGCAATCATCTACAGAACGAGCCGCGTGTATAGAAGAAAGTTACGGTAACTGAAATATAGCATACACATTTTTGAAATCTTTATAGCTGGTGCAAATAACTCAAACACAGACCACATAGATGAAATGTGGAAAAAAAAACTCATATCTGCTATATCGCGCAACGATGGGACGAAGGCGATTTAAGTCGCTTTTACGTTTTGACGATTACACTACACGCTAGAAACGAGCAGCCAATGATAATACTGCAGCTATTGCTGATATTTGGAATATGCGATAAGTCAATCAAGGAGAACGAGTTGTGAAAGAACTGGTCGCCGCTTAGAAGGATCTTCCCTGACCATAGGCATGAACAGATTTTTCACGACCTTACTACGGTCTCAGGTCTCAAAAGAACTTACCATGCATGCAAGCGATTCTCTAATCAGCAAGTTATGCAAAAAAGGCAACGAAAATCGCAATGAAAGAACAGTAACAGAAGTAGTAACTGATAACAACGATCAACGAGACGCAAGTGGTAGAAAAGTTGTAGTTGGATCATGCTACATTTTTTTTTTTAAATATATTGAATGCAAATATCGAGAAGGTTTTGGCCAATCTTTTTTGGGAAAAAAATATTCAACAAAACGTACGTCGATGGGTATACAGGTATCCGCGTGGCAACATTAGGGTAAGGAGTCCTTACCATCACGCCGCACGTAGAAGCATTAATGCTTTTCCCACAAGCACTATGAAGAACATGTTGGTAGAACCTGATCTGCCTACAATAAAATAACACATCGAAATAAAGAGAGCTAAGATGTACCTAAAGCTTATGTCTTCAAGCAATTCAATCAATGACAAACGCATCACTTCTGATATGAACATGAAAACAAAATACAAAACGCCTTCCATCCACTATACCTGTCGCACTTATTTGCACTAAGAAAATTGATTTACCGATAGGGAAGATCTGTTTTCATAGACCTATATACCCACAGTGATTCATAAAACAAACACCATTCATCATGGACTTGGTAAATTATAAGAAAGCATATACAAACAAAGACATATTCCACGCAGTTAATCAAATAAACAAAATTAGTTTATCTTGTAAACGATATTAGACAATTTGAAAGTTGTAGTGAGTATATCAAAAGTAAGAGTTGAGTTAACACAGGCAAACGCTTAAAAAAATTTAAACTAAGGTAAACAGTTGTTTCTTTGGCAACAACTTCTTGCCGGTACACGTGTTAAGTTTTTCTGAAAATGGGATAGAGAGAGAGAGGCTCAGAGGTTATTTCGCTCAATGCGGCGATTAAATGCAACCAGCATTTAATGGGGAGACTAATAATCACATTAGTCAGCTTTCTACCTGGGTGGTTTAACGGATCACTTTCAGTAATGCTATAATAATGGTATGATGTGGAGAGGCCCCCGAATAGCAATGTAATGGGATATTCTTGAAAATCTACGAATTCCATTGTGTATGCAGATGTATCCTCAGTGACAAAGCCAGAGCCACACAGTGAAAATCTTCCAAGGCCACTTGTGTTAGACACAGAAAATTCAGCTTGTTTGTCAGAGGAAATCATGGAAGACGCAGAATTTTCCCTCTATCTGAAGCGCCCCATTTTTAAGTCAGATTGCGTTAAATGACTTAATCGGAGACCT
Organism: Volucella inflata; assembly: GCA_928272305.1. NCBI lineage: Eukaryota > Metazoa > Arthropoda > Insecta > Diptera > Syrphidae > Volucella > Volucella inflata. The sequence continues at coordinate 87,260,714 of OV743716.1, read as the reverse complement.
TTCGTTATCCAAACAAAAAGCGAAGCTATTAAGAGGTTCCTTATGTTTCAAAAGAAGATAGCTTGGTTTATTGTAACGACATAAATAGTTTGATATCGTCATTAGACTTTGAACATAAAGCAGAAAAATGTCGACTTTTACAACGTTTACTTCAGCATAAAAGTTCAACACCCAATGTGTCATTCTACCGCCACTTTATATTAAATTAGGATTGATTGCAAATTTTGTCACAGCGATGAAAAAAGGTACCAGGCTTAAAAGTTGGCATCATTAATGCCTAGTTTCACAGTGACAGTTTAAACGGACGTTTAACTGAACCTAAACGAAAGTTTTTAGTTAAACTCTTTCGGTTTCACAGTGCAAAGTAAGCCTCCAGTTAACTAAACGTAGTTGTGGAAGCTATGTACACTCTTTTGGTATATTTTTCCCCCCATGACAATTAACAACAAAAAAAATCAAGATGGTCGTGTCTCAGTGTTCTGCACGTCAAACGAAAGTTTAAACGGCGCAGTGCAGTCGTTTAACTTAAATGACGAGTAAAACTAAACTTTTGGTTTAAACGAGCAATGTGAAACCGAAAAATTCTTAAACGGAACTTTAAACGACGACGAAAGTTTAAACTGTCACTGTGAAACTGGGCATAAGTATGGCAAAAATAAAAGAGGGTATTTTCATTCGTCCAGATAAAAGGAAGCTTATAAAGGATCCCTCATTTATTTCTACTCTGGATTCGGTAGAAAAAGGGGCCTGGAATTCACGGAAAAATTTATTGGAAATCATACCACTCCTGATTATGCCTTTACGTAAAACAAATTTTGGACTCATATAAAAAAATTTCATGTAACATGTCATTAAAAATCCACTTTTGCATTCTCATCTAAATTTTTTCCGGAAAATATGAGACATGTTAACGATGACCACGGTAAACGGCTCTAGAAAGATATTGCTGTAATATCGAGATGGTATCAAGGAATATGGGAACAATCGACTACTGTTGGCCACTTATAACCGAGACTCTGAAATGTTCATTCACTCATATTTTAAATCAATATTTTGTAAATTTTAATACTTTATCGTATATAGTGGTTATAGTTAAAATAAACACCTTACTCTAGAATTCCTGATGTGACCAGTGTTATTAGTTTAAATTAACTTGTTGTTGTAGTTAAGGGAACCATTTATCTTACATGCTTTTAGTTGCCTGACAAAAATAAATACTTTCGGACGCCGTTGAAATTGAACGCCAAACCCTCCCGTTCCTGTCCAAAGCTTTTGAATCAGTTCTGATCACCGAAGTCGGCTGTAGCTCAAGTCGAATAGCAGCGATGAAAAATCGTCTTTCCGACGTTAAACAAGAAAAACGCGGAAGTATTAAACAAGCTGATCTAGTTAATGGCGGAAGCTGGAATGTTTCATAGAGATGGTTGAAACTTAATGAATTTTTCGATAGTCATCCCAAGAAGGTTTTAAGACAGATGTGAAACCTGGTCACGCAAGGTGAAACATATCGAACAACACTATTAAAAGCGACTTGAAGCTTTCTCTTGCTAACAGTCACAATTTCCAAAAAAGGTCACATCCGTGTGTGAGTACAGGAGTGGCTAAGATTTTGCAAGTATTATATTCGTTTTTAACGGTGTAAATTGCTGAGCTATCCATAGCATTCGGAGAATACTATAGATCTTACCGACAATAGAATTAATGTGGTCGTTCCGCGTCAAAGTTCTGTTGAACACGATCCCTACATTTTTAGCTTAAGACACTATCTTCAAACGTACGTTACCTAAATAGATAGACGGGAAGTACGACAGGTGCAAAACTTTTTTGAAAACCACCAAGCATTTTTTTTTATGTGGATTTAGAGTTAACCCTCATAATACGCTCAAGGTTAATATTTCGGGCACAATTTTCAATCAAACCAAGAGGATAACTCTGGTGGATTTGAATTCGTGTCGTTAGCATAAATGTGTATCGATGAGTGTATTATTTTATTTGGACCCTTGGTGAACCCAGTCAACGAAAGGAAATCTGTTAAAACATTATCGATAGATATAACCTGTTTTCATCACCGAGGTATGACGAAATACGATTCATTGCACACAGAGAAAAGTTGATTGAAGCGCGTAATTTTTGGGAGAGTACTGTATGGTTGACCGTGTCGAAGGCTTCGGAAAAGTCCAATAGGATCAGGAGGTAACATTGTCTGTATCTAACTTTGATCTTATGTCCTCTACAATTATACTTAGAGCGGTTGTACAATTGTGCTTGGGACGAAAGTCAGATTGAAATTGATCCAACAAGTTATATTGTTATATGTTATATTGTATTATGTTATACACTTCCCTAGTTGTTTTTGCATAAGACGTTCACAAACTTTTAAGAGAAAAGGCAGAATTGATATAGGAATTTGGTAAAATTTTGGCCATTTTCCATTAATGAGGAAATATTCCTGTAACTATAACTGCATTTATAAGGTGCGTGATATAAGGCAATAAAAAGGGAATCTTTATGGAATGGCTTTATCAAAAGTTAGATGGACTTCATCAGCACCAACTCCATTCGATTTAATGGAGAGAAAACTTTCAAGAACATCCAAGATATTAACCCCGATAAACTCAAAAGGTGTATCTGTGGATTGCACGGTACTGTAACCGTGATAACTTTGTTCAGATACGACCTTAGAGAGGGGAAGAGAAATAAAATTGCGGTTGAGATCACTACCATTTACGGTGTGGGCAGGTTTATCGCTGCTTACCAATCCCTAACTCGCTTAAATTCTTACAGAGCTTTCGTCCATCTGATTTTGCCTCTCAATGGCAAGAAAAGAACCAAATGTTGGCCTGCTCTATTTTGAGAACGACCTTGTTCCTTAAGGGCCCTACACACGATCAATGTTAATTAACAAGTATAATTGACACCTTTTTTGTCAAGTACAGTAAATAACGCTTATAAGAAAAGCACGTTTATAAGAAACCTGACAAAAAGCAATGTGTACGAACACACTTACACCAATGTAAAAAAAACATACCTTATAAGAAACACGCTTATAAGAAAAAACACTGATATTTTACAACACTGATTTTTTTACAACACCTATTCTCAGTTTTCCTCTGAAATATGGTGTGTATAAGAAACTTTTGTATGGCACAAAAAAAGTCCCACCTAAATGTTCTTTAAATGTGAACGAACACGCCCGTAAGAAATACATGCATATGTGAACTCTCAAAGAAAAGTCATACATGTCAGTTCAGTTGTGTTTGTGTTCATTTATGAAAGAAATAAACTTACTCAACGCTCTTAAAACTGTCAAACGATCTTGGTGGCTTGTTTTACCACAAACTATACAAAACTGTTTCAAAAAAGCTGGAATTTATGAAAGAAATAATGAGAACTTAGGTATCCAAAGTAACTTTTTTTTTAAACTAATATTTATGAAAGCAACCTTATGTTTCAGACCTCTAAGAAGCTGATGATTCTTTTGTTGAGATGCAAAGTAGTATCGACGAAGCCTTTGTAAACGAAGAAATTTTAAACTGTTTCGGAAAGTTGCAACATCGTGCCATTTTTAATGACGTTCAAGGTGGTGATGAAAACGAAATCGAAGAGGAAGAGGAAGAAGAATGCGAAGAGGAAGAAGGGCCGAAGCTTTGGGAGCTTTTTTGTTCTAAAGGTTTATTTAAACAGCGATGAGGAATATGACAGCTACCTCGAAAAGATTTTCTCTTCAAAGAAAGGAAGGAAGCTTCACCTCAAGTGGTTTGGTTAACGAATTCTTCCTCTTATAAGCGTAGATCTAATGCAATCACGTTTAGTGACTCCACTAGACATCCTTAACATTTTCATTTTCGCTGCCGTCATTTTGTTTTTAAACGCTTCGTACATTGTCCAGCACTGTGAACCGTATATAATAGCTGGTCTAACAACCTTGGTGTAGAGTTTCCCATTTAATTAAAGTGGAAATTTTCGGTCGCAAAAGATTCCCGAATTTTCCCGCCATTTCATCCATCCCACACTCACTCTGTGGTTTACGTCGTCGTCACATTTCGTTTCCATCTTAACGATTGATCCTAAGTACTTAAAGATAGTGCTTTTCGGAAGAACTATTCCGTCTAACATTATATCTGGAACAGGTCGCAACGGATGCGCAAATGGGCACGTCAAATGCTCCGTCTTTGAACGACTTATTTTAAACCCGTTTCTCTCTAGCGCATTTCTCCATGAATCTAAGGCGTTCTGTAAATCTTCGACGTTATCGCTAAGTATAACTGCGTCGTCAGCGAAGAGAATTGGCGTTACATTTGCTTCGCGCATGCAGTCTTTTAAAAGATAGTCGAATACTACGTTAAAGAGGAAAGGGCTAAGTACGCTTCCTTGATGCACTCCGACATTAACTGCAAAGTCTCTCGTTACTCCAGCAGAGCTTTTAACCGCAGTTTTCACGTTTCCGTACATGTCTTGTATTATTCTAACATACGTGTCCGGTACGTTTTGAGACCTCAGCGCGGCCCATATGAGATCCCTAGGCACTCGATCGAATGCTTTCTCGAGGTCGATAAATACCATGTGTAAATCCTTAGACGAATCTCGGTGCTTTTCCATTATTATTCGTAGGCTTTGGATAGCGTCCACCGTCGATCTTCCTTCAACAAATCCACTCTGGCTATTATCGAGCTTTATTATTTGCCGAAGACGTTCGTTTAAGACTCTTTCGACGATTTTCATTGTGTGTGACTTAACTGTGACATACTGTAACATTGATGAAAAATCACCACCACACGTATCAATGAACATTGACAATATTTTTACATAAATTCTGTTTCATATGTGATTAGAAATTACCTTCGGAACGGTCAATTCGAGTTGTCTTGTATGGTTTCAAGTCTGATATTCACAAAATAAATGCTGGTGTGCCCCAGGGCTCTGTTCTGTCTCCGACACTCTTTTTGTTTTTTATCAATGATCTCTTGTCTGCTACTTCTAATCCAATATATTAGTTCGCTGACGACAGCACTCTCTGCTTCTCATATTCGTTTCCGAACTCACGACCCTGCTCTTCGGCTGTAGAACGGGAACGGCAGCGTATGTTAAGCTCATAAAATTCCGATATTAACAGCATAACCAATTGGGGCACTATCAACAGAGTGGAATTTAATGCTTCCAAAACACAACGCTGTCTGCCGTCGCTAAAGCGAAATTCAAATACCAAGCAATTATTCATGAATGGCACTTGCATCGTCGAAACCGAAACTTCCCACATCGGTATGTGTGTCAATGACAACTTACGTTGGAATGATCACATTATCGAAGTCGCCAAAAATGCAGCGAAATGTCTAGGTTTCCTTAAGCGATGTAAGAATTTGTTCACCCCCCTGATGTGGCTTCAATATACAAGGCTTTCATTCGCCCAAAACTTGAGTACAATGCTCACATCTGGTCAACTGCTCCTAAGACCTCTTTGCACCTACTACTAGATAGGATTCAAAACCGTGCGTTAAAACTTATACGTGATGCCAATATTACACAGTCGATTGACACCCTCGATCACCGACGTAATGTCTCTTGCCTCGCCTTGTTCTATCGCTATTTTCACCACCAGTGCTTCACAGAAATTGCCAGTAGCATTCCCCCCTCCAAACCTACAACCGTAATACCCGTCTCGCTATGAATGCTCATCAGCACAACCTCAAGCTCACTTTCGGACGTACCCTGAAATATCGTGATTCTTTCCTAAGCCGAAGAACTCGCTTATAGAATGCCCTGCCGAGCTCTGTATTTCAAAGCCATTACAATATTCAGACATTTAATTGACTTTTAAATTTTTAATTAATGCGTTAGAACGACAGTGTTTCTAATTATATAGCAAGCAATATCACTACAGTTCAGAAACGTTCCACATATACTACACGAACAGCAAAACGAATGAATACCAAATGAATTGTTTCTTTGATGTAAGATGCTAATATGCAGAAAAAAGGACCGTTATGTTGACAGTTTTTGTTTGCGTATTTACTCATTACCGCACTATTGAAAAAACTTAATAAAATGAGCTCCATCGAATTGTGGTTAAGTGAAGAAAATGATAAAAATTACAATAAATTTAATCTTAAAATGACCAGATGAAGAAAACGGATAAGAGGAACGGGTGTAAGTATTTCGTTCGAAAAATCACATACATACAGTATTGTTCGAAACCTAAGCAACTTTTTCTTCTAAATTATTCAAAGTCGAATATTTATGTATTCATTATTATTTTAAGAACTTAGATAATTTTAATTTATTAAAGTAAGTACTTAAATAGATTTAGGAAAAAATAAAAATAAAAAATCAATTCATTCTATGAAAAAAAAAAACAAAAATGCAAACTCCTCTCAAAATGCAGCTGTTCGAAACCTAAGCAACTTTTAATATTTAGTGTGGTATCCTTTATTTGTGATTACCTCCGCACATCTACGGGGCATGGACTCAATTGGGTTTTGTATTGTGGACGTTGGTATCAATTTCCATTCCGTTTTCAAACAGGTCATAAGCTCATCCTTTTTTTTTTTAAAGCGTTGATTCCCAACTCTGCGCTTTAAGATGCCAAACAGATTGTCAATAGGATTCAAGTCGGGGGATTGGGCTGACCAATCCAGAACTTGAATCCCATTGGTCGACAGCCATTCTTCGACCAGCTTCGATAAATGCTTCGGGTCATTGTCATGCTGAAAGACCCATTGAAGTGGCATATCCCATTCGGCGTATGGTAGCATATGATCTTGCAAGATGTCACGGTAGACAAATCGATCCATTACAGTGTTTATTTGGCGAAAAGGTCCAACTCCATTCGCAGAGAAGCAAGTCCAAACCATTACACTCCCCCTCCATGCTTAACTGTACCTTTGCAATACCGGGGATTCAGCTTTTGACCCTTTGTTCTCCGAACGTGACATATGCCATCAGAGTTGAACAGGTTAAACTTTGATTCATCACTAAAAAGAACCGTCTTCCACTTGTCTACGGACCAATTTATAAGCGCTTTTGCAAAATCAAATCTGAAAGTGTTAAAAGTTTAACATTCGAGGCAAGAAACTAAAGTTCTTTTAGGTATACCTTTTTTTCAAATGTTTCTTTGTTGTTTTCCAGTGCACGTTTTCTAACAGTGCTGGAACTTACGTTGAGTCGCAATTCATTCACAGTGCCTCTCAATGACATAAAAGGGTTCTTTGTGATCAAACGGAGAATTTTTCTATCGATCCGACGTGTTATTTTGCGAGGACGTCCACCGAAATTCACTTTCTCGGTTGTTCCAATTGTTCTATATTTCTAAATAAGCCGTGAAATAATAGATTTGTTGATATTGAACTTTTTAGCTATTGATATTTGGGATTCTCCATTATTATAACACTCAATTATTCTATTTTTAATTGTTTGACCATACTGCGAACGCGCCATAATTAATTAATATATCAAGAGAAAAAATGGGTGTGAACTCAAACCTCTTTACACAACTAATGCTCTCAACTAATTTAAGCAAAAGCCGTTGCATGCAAAATTGCAAAAGAGCCACAAAAAAAATACCGTAATGTACCGTTTTTCGTTGAACAGTTGTGCTTACGTAGAAGTTGCTTAGGTTTCGAACAGCTGCATTTTGAGAGGAGTTTGCATATATTCTTTTTTCTTCATTGAATGAATTGATTTTTTATTTCTGTTTTTTCTAAACTTATCTAAGTTCTAACTGTAATAAATTAAAATTATCTTAGTTCTAAAAATAAAAACGAATACATAAATATTCGACTTCGAATAATTTGGAAGAAAAAGTTGCTTAGGTTTCGAACAATACTGTATCTAACTTTAATTAATCTTCTGCAGTTTTGTGAAATACATACGAGGGCGGGTCAATAAGTCCGTGACTTTTTGAATTTCTGACCTCTTTACTGAAACAGCAACACTGCTCCTGTCAACAGGCATCTGTCAGTTGACTCCTGTCAAAATTTAAACTTGCTGCGTCAGTTAGTTTGTGTTTGACAGCTATTTTTATCAGACTACTCACTAATTGAGGAGAAAATGGAAAAAAGTGAATTTCGTGTGCTTATTAAGCATTATTTCCTGCGAAAAAAAACCATTACCGAGACCAAGGCTAAACTTGATAAATACTATGGGGACTCTGCACCATCGATTTCAATGGTAAAAAAGTGGTTTACTGAATTTCATTGTGGCCGTACAAGCACTGAAGATGCCGAACGTCCTGGACGCCCAGTTGAGGTCTCAACACCCGAAACAATCGAAAAAATTCACGATATGGTGTTGGCCGACCGAAGATTGAAAGTGCGAGAGATTGTGGAAGCCGTAGGGATCTCGCATGGCTCAGTGGTTTCAATTTTGAATGATCACTTGGGCATGAGAAAGCTTTCCGCAAGATGGGTGCCGCGTTTGCTCACAGTCGACCACAAACGCATGTGCAGTTGCCATGGCAAAAATCCATGAATTGGGCTATGAATTGCTCCCTCATCCACCCTATTCTCCAGATTTTGCTCCGAGCGACTACTTCTTGTTCCCAAACCTGAAGAAATGGCTTGGTGGAAAAAGATTTGACTCCAATGATGAAGTTATCTCGCAAACAAAGGCCTTTTTTGAGGACCTCGACAAATCATTTTTTTTGGAAGGGATAAAAAAATTGGAGAAGCGTTGGACAAAGTGTATAGAGCTCAAGGGAGACTACGTTGAAAAATAAAATTATTTTTTTATCAAAAAATCTGTGTTTTAATCCAAAAGTCACGGACTTATTGACCCGCCCTCGTATTTCCGTTTGTCTAAATTATCATTCAGAAATCTCTTAACGGAAATAGAAACTAAGCTAAAGCCAACTGTAAGAAATTCTCCTATTCCAAGTATTTTGAAACTGGTTGTATTGTATTGGTCACTAGCTTCACCCTAAATTCAAATTATTGTTTTTTTTTACATAAACTTCATGTTTTTTTTTATAAAAATCCTCACATTTCAATTTATTTATGTCGATCAACGATCGACAACCGCAATGTGTTTTTCACACATATTAGCGACTGTCGCAAATAAAAACCCAAATCCGCTTGAGTAGTTCATAAAAACTTAGTAGCACAAACATGTCAATAGTCGTGTTTATTTGCGAATCCGCTATCCGCTTTAAAAGTAATTTGCATGTTAATTACAACAATAACATAGCGATCAACGCTAAGTCAATTTATCCCCGCTATCTATTTAGCGGTTATAAAACAGTGCTCCCAAATCATATTTTCTTCGTTATGAAATTTTCCGATAAATTAGCAAAAATGTCAACCATTCGGCTACAAATTGTTTTCAAAACAATTTAAGTTTGTTCACCAACCGACAAATGACCCACCACTTAATGCCATAGAGATGTCTGTGCTACCAAGTTTATATGACGAACTCTTAAGCGGGGATGGATCATTTTTTTTGCGAACTTAGCTAACATGCGTGCAAAAACACACACCTAATGACGTTTAGTAGTGGATCATCTGTGAACAAACTCAATTGTTTTGAAAAAAATTTATATGCGAATGTTTGAAATTTCTAAGAATTTATCGGAAAATTCATCCAAAACGGAGAAAATAGGATTTAGAAGCACTGTTTTATAACCGCTTAATGGATAGCGCATATAAATTGACTTATGGCGTTTTCCATTGGTTTCACTCCAAAAATAGGACTCCCTTGAATTGAATGGAATTTTATAGCACTCTAATTTTTTCAAATTTGAAAATTCAAAACGTTTGTATGTTTATTAGTTAGATTGCTTATGTCAAATTTTATTATTCTGATAAGTGTATACGAAAATGTAGCAAATGAATAATGTTTTTGTTTTTTTTTAAATTGCAACCGTCAATTCGGCGTTTCGTTTTTATATGGGTTAGTCCACTCTGAAATGAAATTTGGAGTAAACAAATTCATTCTGAAAACGACAAACAAATGCCAATGGAACATTTTTTAGAATGTTATCTTTACACTAGAGTGCAAAAAGAGTGTTTTTTTTTTGTCCAATGGAAAACCCCATTATACTATGTTCCCACCGAACCGAAATCGCGTAGTTTTGATGAACCTCAAAAGGCCGTTCCCACCGAGTTGAAGTGTTTTCAATATCATTAACTGTCAATTTTGAAGTGGTGGGCAAAACAGCTGTTTGTTGACAGGAAATAATAGTGTTAATGAACTCACAAACGGATGAACTTAAGGGGATTTCAACTGCTAAATAGATAGCGTATATAAATTGACTTAGCGCTGATTGCTATGTTATTGTTGTAATTCACATGCAAATTTATTTTTAAGTAGCTAGCAGATTTGCAAAAAAAAAAATTTTAGACGAATGTTTGACATTTTTGCTAATTTATAGTAAAAATTCATCCGAAACGAAGAAAATAAGATTTGGAAGCACTGTTTTATATCCGCTTAATAGATAGCGGATACATATTGACTTAGCGTTAATCGCTATGTTACTATTGTAGTTAACATGCAAATTACTTTTTAAGCAGATAGCGGATTTGCAAAAAAAACATGGTTAATGTTCAAGCTTTAACCTCATGCGAGACGTATGGTGCGCGAAAAAATTGTTATACCTATCCATTGCAATGGAGTTTACGTTTTTTTGTTTGTATTGTTTAAATTAATATTTATTTGTACTGAATCATTAATTCATTTCTTTTAATATGAACTTCATTAAAAAATAAAACATTAATATTTTGTAAAAAGTGCATTGGTTTCATTAAATACACTATTAAAGTTCCATACGTCTCAGAGACGTACATAGGAATATCTTATATACCATAAAATATATGAATATCTTTCTAGGGCTAAATTCATTGCTTTGTTACTAACTTTCCTCAGAATTTAAAAATTACAATTTACTTCCAAGTACACATAGATTGCTTTCATGATAAATCAAAATTCTTTTTTTCTTTCATAAATTCCTTCTTACGGCGTGCATATCAAATACAATTTAAATTATACTTTAGTAGGTAAGAATAAAAATGCTCAGGCGATTTTAAACATAAGATATATATTTACTTTCTTAGTTCCTTCACAAAATTTGGATCAAATTTCTCATCCCATCCACAGTCTAAAAGTATACGAACTTCATCAATTTGAAGCAAATAGCACGGCGGCGATTCATCCATAGCCCCAGAAAGAGCATGTAACTTTATTATTGAAGTCATGATATACCAAACTTTTAAACACTACACAAAACAAAATCCGTAAACCGCGTACCGAAAAACAATACAATTCTTAAGAATCATATCTAACAAGGATGAACAATCTTCCAGATGTTTATACTTCAAGTAAACACTCACGGCCATAAATGAACTAACATAGATGGAAATTTTTCCAGATATCTATCGGACGTTTCAAGAACCGGTTTCTTGTAATATCCCCTTTTCGTGTGAATCGCCGCACTGCATATGAGTTATGGCGTTTTCCATTGGACAAAGAAAACACTCTTTTTACACTCTAGAGTGAAGATAGCACTCCAAAAACTGTTCAATTGGCAATTGTCTGATGTTTTCAGAGTGAATTTTTTCACTCCCAATATCATTTCAGAGTGCACTAACACATATAACAACGAAACATCGAATTGACGGTTGCAATTTTAAAAAACAAAAACATTTGAGAATACGAGTATTATTTTTTATATATATTTTCAATTCATATGGTTTTCCAAAAAGCTTACCCTGCAAGAAGTTCTCGATTACTAAGAAGAGATATGGTCAGATGATGAAAATGGTCTTTCAAGCAATCTGCACGCCTTGTATATTCAACCACCAGAGAATGACGGGGATTCGAGTGGAGAAGACGATACTGATGATCAAGGAGGCGGTATTCCAAACAATGTTTGTCCAGCACAGTTGAGATCGGGTTGCGAAATAGCGTTTGAAAATGGCCAACGTCTTGAAGACTTTGACTCGCCCGTAGAGCATTTGGATGAAGTTCTCGAAGATAGTGTTTTAGCGGATGTTCTGGATAATTCATCTTTGAATTTATCCACTAGTTCACTAGCTGTGACTAAGCCAATCAACGTATCTGATGAGCCAACTTTATTGGGGTTGCGTCGTGTTCAGCAATCTACCTCCAGCTGTCCCTTGCCAGCATCCAATAAGAATACAACGTTTACTTGGTCAAGAGATGAATCCTGCGCAATGATAGCGATTTTCCCACAACCCAGTTACGAGGCCTGTCACAATTTGAAAGCACACGAGCAACTTGAAAAAATTATAGATTATGTGCTTCAGCACATTTGCGATTGTTCGGAAGTATATACATGCCACTTACCTGGAAAAGAAAATTCCGAAGATTACCGTTAAAGGTGGGTGGTTATATCGTTTTCCCTCCTAAGTACACCTAAGAACTGATATTTCTTTCCTGATCTTCGCGTTTTTATTGGGATTTTGCTTGTTAATGACTATACAGGGCAAAGTAGTTACAGATCCATGTGGAGTAATGACAACGATTTACGTAATGATATGGTATATAACAGCATGCGTCGAAACTGCATTGAGGATATTTTGCAGAGTCTGCACTTTGAGCCAAAAATGCATGCGACACAAAACGTAAATCATAAATAATGGAAATTACGACCCATACTTGATCACGTAAAATCCAAAATGTTGGAATATATCCACCCCGTACAGCATTCATCGTTCGACGAAAGTATTATCGCTTATTTCGGAAAGCATGGATGTAAGCAGTTCATAAAGGGAAAACCCATACGCTTTGGTTATAAGGTGTGGTCTTTATGTACTCCCACCGAGATATGATAAATTTGGAAGTATATCAAGGGAAAAATCAGCGATCAAACTTATTGTATGAGGAACGATTCGGCAAATGTACCGCTCCGTTAGTGAATATGATAGACGGTTTTTCTGAGCACATTCGACAATTTCCGTTTTCATCCTACTTTGACAATTTGTTCACGAGTTTTCCTTTGCTGACTTATTTAAAAAATCGCGGCTATAATAGAACCGGTACAATCCGCGAGAATCGAATACCGAAAAGCTGTCCAATCCCTCACAAAAAAGAATTGAAAGCAAGTCCACGCGGCTACTACGAGTCCATCAAAATGAATGAGACTGGGATTCGCCTTACAAAATGGATTGATGATTCCGTTGTCTGCATGTTATCTACTGCTTTCGGAACCAAACCAATATCTGTAGCATCTCGCTATTCCAAAGAAGCTCGGAAAAAAGTTGGTGTCCCTCGCCCGTGTATTGTGTGGCAGAAAATAATAAGTCCATGAGTGGTGTCGATCGATTTGACCAGAATATTTCTACGCACCATATCGCGTATCCTGAAAAAAATGGTGGAGCTGCATTTCTACATGTTCAAGTTCAATCGTGAAATCGCAATTTATTACTGCAAACATTTCGGTGATCCGCCAAAGTCGCATAGTAGTGTTACAAGTCAAAAATGTCGTTCTGAAGCTGGTACATTAGGAAGCACTCATCGCTTTGACCAAACAAACCACCTGGTCGTTCCTTTGGAAAAAAAGGCGCTCTAACGGAGACCTGTGTAGTTCGATTGTCCGAACTGCTTGCTCAAAGTGTGATAAGGGTCTTTGCTTGAAATGCGCTAATCCTTATCACACTGCAGATATATTATTACTTGTGAAACCAATTATTTAATCATTAAAATAATAATAATTAAATAAATGGCAACAGGAGATTTTGAGAATATAAGGACATTTATTTAAATTCTAATTCTAATGATACAGTTGTATCTTTCCTCTAATATAAGTGAAGATTCGAAAAATTAACGTTCACGAGGATTCGGGATAAAATAAATAAAATGTTTCGCTGCTTCAATTTGAGCTCTCAATAGAATACTTAAAAAATTTTACAGAAAATAATTATTTTTTATTTGCTTTTCCAGGCATGTCTCTATATGACCCCAACTTATGGTTTCATTGACAGTCAGAAGGTTAAGGAAATAGTTGGTAAACACGTTTTTAACTTTTAAGTGACATTCTAATCATATTGTAATATTTCGGCTAGGGTTCGAAATGATAAAACGTTATTCTGTTTCTAAAAACACTCTATTTATTACTATTTAAATACAACTTTTAATTTATTCACAAACAATTTCACTTCTATTTCACAATTCAAATCTCTTATCTTTCACTTAGTAAGACTTAGGTCCTTTTCCATCGCTTTCCAAAAATCAACTTATCGTCCGCAGTTTCTCATCCTGTATTTATACTACATTTGTCGGGTTCTAGTTCTTTCTGGTAACTTCTGGTTTGAAACTGGGGTAATAACTGAACTCTCCAACGTGGAGAGTTTGTATGATCCTAAAACTATGCAACAGTGGATAATTGATTTAATCACATATATACCACAATATCCCCCTCTTAAACTTGTTCGTCCCGAACAAACTCTTCGACATTCTGCCCAATATAGCGATGTATTCGATCCACATTAACCACTTTCATCTTGCCTCTTCCTCGTTGAATGCGATAGACAACATCGTTGATGCGTTTTACGACTTTATATGGTCCTTCCCAGTCTTGCTGTAATTTGGGTGATACGCCTTTCCGTCTATGGGGGTTATATAGCCACACTAGATCTCCTTCCTGGAATCCCGTGGTGGTCGCCTTGACATCATACCTCGTCTTCATGCGGTCACTGGCTATCTTGATCTTATCCCTGGTTGTTTGGTGCACGTCCCTAATAATCCGTCTGAGGTCTGCGACATAGTCGTCTTCATTTCTGTTCTCTTCAGACGGCGGTGATCCAAATATCAATTCACTAGGTAACCGGACTGTTCGACCGAAAAGGATTTCCGATGGAGTGTGACCTGTGGTGTTGTGTACTGCACTCCGATAGGTTAATAGAAACATTGGAATTTGCCTATCCCAATGGCATTGCTTGTCGCCAACGACCTTTGATAGGTGTTCATTCAAGGTTCTGTTGAAGCGTTCTACCATCCCGTCCGATTGTGGGTGGAGCGGTGTTGTTCTCGTCTTTTTAATCCCCAGTAGCTCGCACACCCCTTGGAAAATCTTAGACTCGAAGTTACGCCCTTGATCCGAGTGCAATTCCATCGGTACGCCGAATCTGCTCACCCAGTTGTAAACGATCTGCTCAACCACGGTTTTGGCTTCTTGGTTAGGGATAGCAAAAGCCTCAGGCCACTTGCTGAAGTAATCCATAACAACAAGAATGTAGCGATTTCCATTTTCGGTTTCAGGAAACGGTCCTGCAATGTCAACTGCGATTCTCTCGAATGGCGCTCCAACGTTGTATTGCTGCATTCTGCCGTGAGTTTTAACCCTCGGGCCTTTACTGGCGGCGCAGGTGACACACTTTCTGCACCAATTTTCTACATCGTCCTTGGCATGCACCCAATAAAAACGTTCTCGCACCTTTTCTAACGTCTTATTCACTCCCAGATGGCCTCCGGATATTCCATCGTGCAGTTCCCTTAGCACGTCACTGACTCTCGACCTTGGCACAACGAGCTGCATCACAAACGACTTTCCATCCGAGCTTTCCCACCTTCGCCTCAAAACACCATCTTGAACATGAAGCGAGTCCCACTGTGCCCAGTATGCCTTTAGTTCGGGACTTTTATTGGATATTTCCTGCCAATCTGGTTTTTCTTCATGTTCTTTCCAGGCGAGAATTGACTCGATATCCGGATCCTCTTTTTGGGCGTTTCGCATTTCACTTTCATTCCAACCATCAGTGGGCTCAGCTCTTAGTCGTTGAGTGGATACCGCATCTTTTTCTTCTTGTCGTGCGCAATGTTTGCAATCAGATTTGCAAGGTCGCCGGGACAGAGCATCCGCATTAGAGTGAAGGCTTCCCTTTCGATGCTGTATCTCGTAGTCGTACATCTGGAGTCGTTCAATCCACCTTGCGACTTGTCCTTCAGGATTTTTAAATTGCAGCAACCACTTCAGAGATGCATGGTCTGTGCGAAGAATGAATTTTTGCCCGTACAGGTACTTATGGAAATGCTTTGTTGCCAAGACCAAAGCAAGAAGTTCCCGCCTGGTAACACAGTAGTTCCTTTCCGGCTTAGAGAGCACCTTACTAAAGTAGGAAACAACTTTCTCTTGCCCGTCATGCATCTGCGAAAGGACAGCTCCAATTCCGACGTTACTAGCATCTGCATCCACAATAAATGTTTTTCCTGGAGAAGGGTACACTAGTACAGGGGCCTCACATAGTTGTTGTTTGAGAGTTTTGAAGCTTCTTTCGCATTCACTTGACCATTTGAATTGTTTTCCCTTTTCTGTAAGTTGATGTAAACTCTTTGCGATCCCAGCAAAATCCTTCACAAACCGCCTGTAGTACGTAGCGAGTCCCAGAAAGCTTCTCAGTTGGTGTTTGTCTCTTGGGACTGGCCAATTTTTCACCGCTTCGATCTTTTCTGGGTCTGTCCGTACCCCTTCGGATGAGATGATGTGTCCCAAGTATTTGACATCTGGCCTAAAGAGATGACACTTCTTCGGGTTTAGCTTTAGCACTTCGTAGTCTTTGGAACACTTCCTTTAAGTTATCTCGATGTTCTTGAAAAGTTTTGCCGACCACGATGACATCGTCCAGGTAGACCAAACAGGTTTTCCATGTTAGTCCCAGCAAAACGCGTTCCATTAGACGCTCAAAGGTTGCCGGAGCATTGCACAATCCGAATGGCATTACTGCGAACTGCCAAAGCCCGTTTCCTGCGGTGAAGGCTGTCTTCTCACGGTCCTCCGGATGGATCTGTACTTGCCAATAGCCACTTTTCAAATCAAGTGTGGAGAACCATTGCGCTCCTGACAGTGTGTCCAGTGTGTCGTCAATCCTTGGCAACGGGTAGCTATCCTTCTTGGTGACATTATTTAGCTGGCGATAATCCACGCAGAATCTATTGGTGCCGTCTTTCTTCTTGACCAGTACAACGGGTGATTCCCATGGACTCTTAGAGCCTTCAATCAACCCTTGATTTTCCATAGTCGAAACCATTTCTGCAACCTCCGTCTGCTTAGCTAGTGGTAAACGCCTAGGAGGTTGACGTATGGGTCTTGCATCTCCAGTGTCTATTCGGTGTTGTACCAAATGTGTGCTGCCATATTCGCCATCCTGCGAGGCAAATACGTCTGCAAATTCGTTGATTAGTTCCTCTGCCATAGCTCGTTGCTCCTGGTTCAGCTCGGTTTGCCGGAGTATAGTTCTTTTCAACTCAGCTGTGCTACTTGATGGCAAAGATATAGCAGCATTCTCCTTCGACAACTTGGTGACAGCAGTTATCGGTACGCACGCTCCGATCGATTGTCCTTGCTTTAGTTTGATGCTCTTATTTCCCACATTCAAGATTCTTACTGGGACCATTTTGCCTTTCGGCTCAACGAGCATCTTTCCCACGACGTAATTCTGATAATGATTTTTAGAGTCCGGCTCAATCAAATAGAATCGATGGCCCCCAAGATCACCTTCCAGCTGCGCCCAAATTAGTGTCTCTGCGGAAGGTGGTAAGATCTCGTCCTTGTTGACTACTGTCCTAAGGCATGCGGCATTCTCATTCCCGTACACCATTGGAATCTCGACGTTCCTGTACTTAAGTACTTGAGTTCCGATGTCGAGCACTACATTATGCGCCTTCATAAAGCCAACTCCAATGATGCACTCGTCGCATATATCGGCCACTAGGAATACGTGGGTGAATGTTAGTCCTGCCAGATTGATCGTAAGAACAACTTCTCCATACACCTTTGCCGTCGCTCCTGTTGCTGTTTTCAAGCAGTAGCTACTGGTGTTGTGCAGCCATGAATCATAGGCGATATCCCTTCTTACAATGGAAGCGGTGGCACCGGTGTCAATGGTGGCCACGCATTTATTCTGGCCAATGTGGGCTTCCACTGTAAGACTCTTGTTACTTCGTTTTGTTTGGGAAACTTGGATTTTGATCCTGGGGGCGTCAATTCCAGAAACCAACTTCTGCCCCTCGAAGTTGGTTCTTACACGTTTCCCGCCTGTTGACTTGACGTTGCGCTGCTGGCAGGATAGATGTCATTCCTGCCAGATGCCTCTTCGTTACGTCTCCTAAGAGCGCATTGTGGACAACTGCGTTGTTTAAATGGAGACCTGCACTCACGCTGCAGATGTCCTATTTTGTTGCAGTTCCAACAACGGACTTGTCCTCCACGCACACTGTTCCGCTCCACGACGTCTGCTCGTTGGCAGGAGCATTCCACGGCTGTCACTTCTCTTACGCGGTGGATTCCTTGAGATGCTTGGTCGGCAGCTTTCATCGTCAGGGCAAATGCTAGGGCCTCAGGAAGGGTTCGTTTTCCAGCCATTCTTACAGCCATTTGCAACTGCCTATCTTCAATCGCTTGGGTAAACGCCTCTACAGCCATTTCGTTGATAAGGTCTTCTCCGGCATTAGGATAAGATAGATGCGCCAACCGTTCGATATCGGCCTGCAACTGCTGAAGTGTTTCGCCCCTCTTCTGGACTCTGCTGCGCAGTTGGACTCTGTATACTTGCTGCATATGGTCATCTCCGAAGCGCATTTCTATGGCTTTAACCAAAGCGTCGTAGTTGAGTTGTTTATCTTCTGAGATGGTTTGCAGCAATTCCGCAGCTGTACCTCTCAGTGCCAGCGTGAGTGCAATCGACTTTTCTCCGTCGTCCCAGTTGTTGGTCATGGCAGCTGCTTCAAATTGTCTTCTATATATTGGCCACGATGTTTGGCCATCGAAGACAGGCGGTTGCATCTCTTTCCTTCTAGGGCTGTCTGTAGAAATTTCTCGGACTTTCTGTTTCTTTACTCTCTCTAGTTCTTTCGCAAGATTCTCGATATTGTATTCAACCTTCTCGAATTGTGCCTCGTGCATATTTAATTTTTGATCGATTATTTCGAATTTCGCTTCTAGAGAATTCTTGAACTCTTCGACAGTGTCTTTTTGTGCGGAAATAATGGAATTCTTCTGTTCTTCTAGAGAATTCTTCTGTTCTTCTAGATAATTCTTCTGTTCTTCTAGAGAATTCTTCTGTTCTTCTAGAGAATTCTTCTGTTCTTCAAACTTAGAATCCATACTTCTCCTTTGTTCTTCTGCGGAATTCTTCTGTTCTTCAAACTTAGAATCCATACTTCTCCTTTGTTCTTCTAAAGAATTCTTCTGTTCTTCAAATTTAGAATTCAATCCAAGGAGTAATTCCATCATGGCAGACATGTCAACCCCTGTGCTTACAAGCTCCTCTTCTACGTCGAACGACATGGATTTAGGATCTTTTCCATCTTTTTCGATCGCTTCTTGTAGCCGAAGAATCAAATCACTTTTCCCTCCAGCTGCGGAGAGATTCCGCTTCTCTAGCTCCATTTTCAGCTGGGGTATACTTAGCTCCAGCAATGTACGTGGCATTTTTATTTTTTTTTATTATTTTTTTTTTTATTTCACAGCACTCAGAATAAGTTTTATCCCACTTCTGACACCAATGTAATATTTCGGCTAGGGTTCGAAATGATAAAACGTTATTCTGTTTCTAAAAACACTCTATTTATTACTATTTAAATACAACTTTTAATTTATTCACAAACAATTTCACTTCTATTTCACAATTCAAATCTCTTATCTTTCACTTAGTAAGACTTAGGTCCTTTTCCATCGCTTTCCAAAAATCAACTTATCGTCCGCAGTTTCTCATCCTGTATTTATACTACATTTGTCGGGTTCTAGTTCTTTCTGGTAACTTCTGGTTTGAAACTGGGGTAATAACTGAACTCTCCAACGTGGAGAGTTTGTATGATCCTAAAACTATGCAACAGTGGATAATTGATTTAATCACATATATACCACAATATAATTAAATAAAACTTTCAAAATATTGTAATATTTCGGCTAGGGTTCGAAGTGATAAAACGTTATTCTGTTTCTAAAAACACTATTTATTACTATTTAAATACAACTTTTAATTAATTCACAAACAATTTCACTTCTATTTCACAATTCAAATCTCCTATCTTTCACTTAGTAAGACTTAGGTCCTTTTCCATCGCTTTCCAAAAATCAACTTATCGTCCGCAGTTTCTCATCCTGTATTTATACTACATTTGTCGGGTTCTAGTTCTTTCTGGTAACTTCTGGTTTGAAACTGGGGTAATAACTGAACTCTCCAACGTGGAGAGTTTGTATGATCCTAAAACTATGCAACGCTGGATCCTTGATTTAATCACATATATACCACAATATCCCCCTCTTAAACTTGTTCGTCTCGAACAAACTCTTCGACATTCTGCCCAATATAGCGATGTATTCGATCCACATGAACCACTTTCATCTTGCCTCTTCCTCGTTGAATGCGATAGACAACATCGTTGATGCGTTTTACGACTTTATATGGTCCTTCCCAGTCTTGCTGTAATTTGGGTGATACGCCTTTCCGTCTATGGGGGTTATATAGCCACACTAGATCTCCTTCCTGGAATCCCGTTGTGGTCGCCTTGACATCATACCTCGTCTTCATGCGGTCACTGGCTATCTTGATCTTATCCCTGGTTATTTGGTGCACGTCCCTAATAATCCGTCTGAGGTCTGCGACATAGTCGTCTTCATTTCTGTTCTCTTCAGACGGCGGTGATCCAAACATCAATTCACTAGGTAACCGGACTGTTCGACCGAAAAGGATTTCCGATGGAGTGTGACCTGTGGTGTTGTGTACTGCACTCCGATAGGCTAATAGAAACATTGGAATTTGCCTATCCCAATCGCATTGCTTGTCGCCAACGACCTTTGATAGGTGTTCATTCAAGGTTCTGTTGAAGCGTTCTACCATCCCGTCCGATTTTGTGTGGAGCGGTGTTGTTCTCGTCTTTTTAATCCCCAGTAGCTCGCACACCCCTTGGAAAATCTTAGACTCGAAGTTACGCCCTTGATCCGAGTGCAATTCCATCGGTACGCCGAATCTGCTCACCCAGTTGTAAACGATCTGCTCAACCACGGTTTTGGCTTCTTGGTTAGGGATAGCAAAAGCCTCAGGCCACTTGCTGAAGTAATCCATAACAACAAGAATGTAGCGATTTCCATTTTCGGTTTCAGGAAACGGTCCTGCAATGTCAACTGCGATTCTCTCGAATGGCGCTCCAACGTTGTATTGCTGCATTCTGCCGTGAGTTTTAACCCTCGGGCCTTTACTGGCGGCGCAGGTGACACACTTTCTGCACCAATTTTCTACATCGTCCTTGGCGTGCACCCAATAAAAACGTTCTCGCACCTTTTCAAACGTCTTATTCACTCCCAAGTGGCCTCCGGATATTCCATCGTGCAGTTCCCTTAGCACGTCACTGAATCTCGACCTTGGCACAACGAGCTGCATCACAAACGACTTTCCATCCGAGCTTTCCCACCTTCGCCTCAAAACACCATCTTGGACTTGAAGCGAGTCCCACTGTGCCCAGTATGCCTTTAGTTCGGGACTTTTATTGGATATTTCCTGCCATTCTGGTTTTTCTTCGTGTTCTTTCCAGGCGAGAATTGGCTTGATATCCGGATCCTCTTTTTGGGCGTTTCGCATTTCACTTTCATTCCAACCATCAGTGGGCTCAGCTCTTAGTCGTTGAGTGGATACCGCATCTTTTTCTTCTTGTCGTGCGCAATGTTTGCAATCAGATTTGCAAGGTCGCCGGGACAGAGCATCCGCATTAGAGTGAAGGCTTCCCTTTCGATGCTGTATCTCGTAGTCGTACATCTGGAGTCGTTCAATCCACCTTGCGACTTGCCCTTCAGGATTTTTAAATTGCAGCAACCACTTCAGAGATGCATGGTCTGTGCGAAGAATGAATTTTTGCCCGTACAGGTACTTATGGAAATGCTTTGTTGCCAAGACCAAAGCAAGAAGTTCCCGCCTGGTAACACAGTAGTTCCTTTCCGGCTTAGAGAGCACCTTACTAAAGTAGGAAACAACTTTCTCTTGCCCGTCATGCATCTGCGAAAGGACAGCTCCAATTCCGACGTTACTGGCATTTGCATCCACAATAAATGTTTTTCCTGGAGTAGGGTACACTAGTACAGGGGCCTCACATAGTTGTTGTTTGAGAGTTTTGAAGCTTCTTTCGCATTCACTTGACCATTTGAATTGTTTTCCCTTTTCTGTTAGTTGATGTAAACTCTTTGCGATCCCAGCAAAATCCTTCACAAACCGCCTGTAGTACGTAGCGAGTCCCAGAAAGCTTCTCAGTTGGTGTTTGTCTCTTGGGACTGGCCAATTTTTCACTGCTTCGATCTTTTTTGGGTCTGTCCTTACCCCTTCGGATGAGATGATGTGTCCCAAGTATTTGACATCTGGCCTAAAGAGATGACACTTCTTCGGGTTTAGCTTTAGCTGTGCACTTCGTAGTCTTTGGAACACTTCCTTTAAGTTATCTCGATGTTCTTGAAAAGTTTTGCCGACCACGATGACATCGTCCAGGTAGACCAAACAGGTTTTCCATGTTAGTCCCAGCAAAACGCGTTCCATTAGACGCTCAAAGGTTGCCGGAGCATTGCACAATCCGAATGGCATTACTGCGAATTGCCAAAGCCCGTTTCCTGCGGTGAAGGCTGTCTTCTCACGGTCCTCCGGATGGATCTGTACTTGCCAGTAGCCACTTTTCAAATCAAGTGTGGAGAACCATTGCGCTCCTGACAGTGTGTCCAGTGTGTCGTCAATCCTTGGCAACGGGTAGCTATCCTTCTTGGTGACATTATTTAGCTGGCGATAATCCACGCAGAATCTATTGGTGCCGTCTTTCTTCTTGACCAGTACAACGGGAGATGCCCACGGACTCTTAGAGCCTTCAATCAACCCTTGATTTTCCATAGTCGAAACCATTTCTGCAACCTCCGTCTGCTTAGCTAATGGTAAACGCCTAGGAGGTTGACGTATGGGTCTTGCATCTCCAGTGTCTATTCGGTGTTGTACCAAATGTGTGCTGCCATATTCGCCATCCTGCGAGGCAAATACGTCTGCAAATTCGTTGATTAATTCCTCTGCCATAGCTCGTTGCTCCTGGTTCAGCTCGGTTTGCCGGAGTATAGTTCTTTTCAACTCAGCTGTGCTACTTGATGGCAAAGATATAGCAGCATTCTCCTTCGACAACTTGGTGACAGCAGTTATCGGTACGCACGCTCCGATCGATTGTCCTTGCTTTAGTTTGATGCTCTTATTTCCCACATTCAAGATTCTTACTGGGACCATTTTGCCTTTCGGCTCAACGAGCATCTTTCCCACGACGTAATTCTGATAATGATTTTTAGAGTCCGGCTCAATCAAATAGAATCGATGGCCCCCAAGATCACCTTCCAGCTGCACCCAAATTAGTGTCTCTGCGGAAGGTGGTAAGATCTCGTCCTTGTTGACTACTGTCCTGAGGCATGCGGCATTCTCATTCCCGTACACCATTGGAATCTCGACGTTCCTGTACTTAAGTACTTGAGTTCCGATGTCGAGCACTACATTATGCGCCTTCATAAAGTCAACTCCAATGATGCACTCGTCGCATATATCGGCCACTAGGAATACGTGGGTGAATGTTAGTCCTGCCAGATTGATTGTAAGAACAACTTCTCCATACACCTTTGCCGTCGCTCCTGTTGCTGTTTTCAAGCAGTAGCTCCTGGTATTGTGCAGCCATGAATCATGGGCGATATCCCTTCTTATAATGGAAGCGGTGGCACCGGTGTCAATGGTGGCCACGCATTTATTCTGGCCGATGTGGGCTTCCACTGTAAGACTCTTGTTACTTCGTTTTGTTTGGGAGACTTGGATTTTGATCCTGGGGGCGTCAATTCCAGAAACCAACTTCTGCCCCTCGAAGTTGGTTCTTACACGTTTCCCGCCTGGTAACTTGACGTTGCGCTGCTGGCAGGATAGATGTCATTCCTGCCAGATGCCTCTTCGTTACGTCTCCTAGCAGCGCATTGTGGACAACTGCGTTGTTTAAGTGGAGACCTGCACTCACGCTGCAGATGTCCTATTTTGTTGCAGTTCCAACAACGGACTTGTCCTCCACGCACACTGTTCCGCTCCACGACTTCTGCTCGTTGGCAGGAGCATTCCACGGCTGTCACTTCTCTCACGCGGTGGATTCCTTGAGATGCTTGGTCGGCAGCTTTCATCGTCAGGGCAAATGCTAGGGCCTCAGGAAGGGTTCGTTTTCCAGCCATTCTTACAGCCATTTGCAACTGCCTATCTTCAATCGCTTGGGTAAACGCCTCTACAGCCATTTCGTTGATAAGGCCTTCTCCGGCATTAGGATAAGATAGATGCGCCAACCGTTCGATATCGGCCTGCAACTGCTGAAGTGTTTCGCCCCTCTTCTGGACTCTGCTGCGCAGTTGGACTCTGTATACTTGCTGCATATGGTCATCTCCGAAGCGCATTTCTATGGCTTTAACCAAAGCGTCGTAGTTGAGTTGTTTATCTTCTGAGATGGTTTGCAGCAATTCCGCAGCTGTACCTCTCAGTGCCAGCGTGAGTGCAATCGACTTTTCTCCGTCGTCCCAGTTGTTGGTCATGGCAGCTGCTTCAAATTGTCTTCTATATATTGGCCACGATGTTTGGCCATCGAAGACAGGCGGTTGCATCTCTTTCCTTCTAGGGCTGTCTGTAGAAATTTCTCGGACTTTCTGTTTCTTTACTCTCTCTAGTTCTTTCGCAAGATTCTCGATATTGTGTTCAACCTTCTCGAATTGTGCCTCGTGCATATTTAATTTTTGATCGATTATTTCGAATTTCGCTTCTAGAGAATTCTTGAACTCTTCGACAGCGCCTTTTTGTGCGGAAATAATGGAATTCTTCTGTTCTTCTAGAGAATTCTTCTGTTCTTCTAGAGAATTCTTCTGTTCTTCTAGAGAATTCTTCTGTTCTTCTAGAGAGTTCTTCTGTTCTTCTAGAGAATTCTTCTGTTCTTCAAACTTAGAATCCATACTTCTCCTTTGTTCTTCTGCGGAATTCTTCTGTTCTTCAAACTTAGAATCCATACTTCTCCTTTGTTCTTCTAAAGAATTCTTCTGTTCTTCAAATTTAGAATTCAATCCAAGGAGTAATTCCATCATGGCAGACATGTCAACCCCTGTGCTTACAAGCTCCTCTTCTACGTCGAACGACATGGATTAAGGATCTTTTCCATCTTTTTCGATCGCTTCTTGTAGCCGAAGAATCAAATCACTTTTCCCTCCAGCTGCGGAGAGATTCCGCTTCTCTAGCTCCATTTTCAGCTGGGGTATACTTAGCTCCAGCAATGTACGTGGCATTTTTATTTTTTTTTATTATTTTCTTTTTTTTCACAGCACTCAGAATAAGTTTTATCCCACTTCTGACACCAATGTAATATTTCGGCTAGGGTTCGAAATGATAAAACGTTATTCTGTTTCTAAAAACACTCTATTTATTACTATTTAAATACAACTTTTAATTAATTCACAAACAATTTCACTTCTATTTCACAATTCAAATCTCTTATCTTTCACTTAGTAAGACTTAGGTCCTTTTCCATCGCTTTCCAAAAATCAACTTATCGTCCGCAGTTTCTCATTCTGTATTTATACTACATTTGTCGGGTTCTAGTTCTTTCTGGTAACTTCTGGTTTGAAACTGGGGTAATAACTGAACTCTCCAACGTGGAGAGTTTGTATGATCCTAAAACTATGCAACGCTGGATCCTTGATTTAATCACATATATACCACAATATGATTTGAATGCCCATTTATAATATAATTATGAAACCATTATCTCTCTATGCACTCGGGGAAAAAAGTAATTTTTTTCATATATTCTTTTATATTTGCTTTTTAACCCCCTTGAGGGTTAGGGTTCGAAATGATAAAACGTTAATCTGTTTCAAAACACTCTATTTATTATTATTTAAATACAACTTTCAATCAATTCACAAACAATTTCACTTCTATTTCACAATTCAAATCTCTTATCTTTCACTTAGTAAGACTTAGGTCCTTTTCCTTCGCTTTCCAAAAATCAACTTCTCGTCCGCAGTTTCTCATCCTGTTTTTATACCACATTTATCGGGTTCTAGTTCTTTCTCGTAACTTCTGGTTTGAAACTGGGGAAATAACTGAACTCTCCAACGTGGAGATTTTGTATTGTCCTAAAACTATGCAACACTGGATCCTTAATTTAATCACATATATAGCACAATATAATCACTACATGAAAATAAAATTGACGAGCAGTACTGAAAATATGGTTTGATCACTATATTGAGAATATTAATTGCACTGGAAATTTATTCCGTATTCTACTATACATAGTCTATATGTGAATCAAACTTTAATGTCGAGCCTAATACTCAAATATTCGAGTTCTAACATTTGAACGCCTAAATTTTAGTTTGACATGTGATTATATTTAAAGATCAAGAATTTAGATTTAGAGACATTTAGCTTTAATTTGTTTGCTCCAAGCCACATGCCCAAATTATCTAAATCATATCAGATATTTCATTCACAATTGTTAATTTTTTCCCCGATATAAATAGCTCGATATTATCCACGAGTACACTCCTTATGTCAATAATGTATAATATATGATAAAAGCAACGCTCCTTATATAAAATAATCATAGTTACTAGGAAGAAAAAACTTCATAACATTAAGCACGAACAGAACTTTTCACCTAATATAGTGTACGCCGCCAATATCGCCCAGATCTGTATCTTTAAAGGCAGACCCATAATAGGCGAAAGGACCCGTACGACTACCTACGTAAATGTTCGATTACAAGTGATTTGTATCTCGCACCGATAATGTCGGATTGCTCGGTTTCATCGATCTTTCGTTCACTTTTGCTTTTGACAGCTAAGCACCTGTTGAATTTAATAATGAAAAAAGCTGTTTATTTTTTTTGCGAAAAAGGTGTAATTTCTTTCAGAAACACATATATTTGATTATCAAAATCATCCAAAGTGCTTTTACTGCGGATTTGTGCCTTTTTCTTGCAAGGTGAATTCCAGATGATGAATTCCAGAGATGCAGGAGATCGCTTCGCATGCCCCGAGACATCCCCGAGGCTTATGTCGTCGAATATATCATCGAGGGCTTCAACGACCGCAGCAACAACGTTGTCATCCTGATTGAAGCCACGACCATTAAGCATTAAGCGGCCGCCAAATTCATGCTTCACGTTGCATGAAGTAGGGCACTATCATCAAGACTGTCCAAAAAACAAACGACTGACTGCTGTCATATGTCCAAGTGATGATGCTGCAGACGTCGCCGAGTTCGGAGCCTGAAGCGGAGTGAAAGAAGTAGCTAAGAAGATGAGGGCATCGAAACAAGTGCTCTGAAGTGAAACAGTTTGTTTCTCTTTTCGATTCCGGCAGTCCATGTAGTTTTATCGAGATATCTTTAGTTCGCTTTGTATGCTGTGAAAAAAAGCCATCGTCATTACAAGGAATGGGAAACCAAACCCTGAACACCTATGGCTTACTAGGGAAATAGTCACTCACATGCTTGCTATACTTTCAGATAACGAAACGTTAGTCCCTCTTCTGTTAGGGCGTGATGTGTTACCGAAGTTTGATGCTCACCTCTGCCGTTTTAAGAAGAGTCACAACCGTGACATGCTATTTAAAATTAATTAGAAAGTGGAACAAAATAAAACCTTTGCTTTAGACAGGAAAACTACTAGTGCACTTGTGTCTTTTAACTTATTGAGAAGTTCAAACGATGTATGTAATTGTCCATGTGTAACCGACTCAATCAACGGGAGTATGCCAAATAAAACTAAAAGTGATAATATGTGTTAAGTTCCTACTGAAGCTGTGCCGCTGGTCAATGATGTTTTCGAGTTAATGCTAATAGAAACTGGTGGTGACAGAGGAATGGTGCATTTCGTCGATTTTAGTTTATTAGTGAGCGCAGTTGAATTTTGCGGAAAAAATAGTTATGAGTTGAATGTAGATGAGCAGCTGGGTAAAGCTCATTCAAATGTCATTAGAACCGTAGTCGACGAATGTTGTTTGAGATCGTGTGTGAATGTGAAACCGATCGATTATTCGATGAAGATTAGGTTAACAAAAGGCATACCTAGATACTGTTCACCTGACGACTCTCATTCCATGAATGGACTGAAGATGAAGGGTATTATATGAGGAAGACCGAGTTGTTGATTGAAGATTGCTTAGAATATTTTGCTAATAAGCGGATTTTTCCATCATTGGATTTAAGAGATGGATTCCATCATGTAAAGGTAGCCGATGTATCGAGACAATATACCGCTTTTGTAACACCCTTTGGACAGTTTGAGTTTTTATATATGCCCTTCGGTCCTAAGAATGTGCCTGCTCACTTTCAAAGATATATTTACCTAAATCTAGATATCGTGTATCTAGATGATCCCAATATCGAACCTACTAAAGACAAGTTCAAAGTTTGTTTGAACAGAAGAGTGTACCTTTGGTTTTAAGCAGCTGAAGGCGAAATTGAGTTCTGCATCTGTGTTGGCAATATATGACCCCAGACGGGAGACCAAATTGCATTGTGTTCACATGGGTTTGGTGTTGTTCTTAAGCAGAGGAAAAATGATAGAAAATTTTACCCAGTTGCTTTCTTTTCTAGAAAAGCAACCAGAGGGGAGCCCTAACTGATAACTTTTGAACTAGAGACGCTAGCTGTAGCTTACGCTTTGGAGCGGTTTAAAACATTTCCTGACCGTCTACCATTTGTTGTTATCAAAGACTGCGAAGCATTATCTCGGATGTTGAAGAAGAAAGATGATCATCCGCGAATAGCTTAGTGAGCATTAGCCTTTGAAAATTATGACTACCAAATGCAACATCGGAAAGGTGAGCGAATGCCTCATATTGATGCATTAAGTCGTGTTGCTATTGCTGCTGCAGTAACAATTGAAGACCTAGATTAGAATATTTAGATTCCTGAGGCGCGTGACGAAAGCATGCAGACTATTCAAAGTAGGCTAGAAGAAGGTGAGTTGTCGGACTATCGCTAAGACCACGGGTTAGTTTTTCGAATAGGACCAAATAAAGTTCGTCAACTTTATGTTATGTTATGTTGAAGAAAATGTTATATGACTTACTCATGAGAAGTACGGACACTTAAGCATAGATAAATATGCTAGCCAGATTTTGAAACATTATTGGATTCCCAAAGTTAAAGAGAAGTTAGATAAGTTCATTAAAATCTGCTTGAAGTGCATTTATTGTTGGCACCGCGAAAAAAGACGGAGCGAAACTTGTATAATACGAGTATAACAAAATGGTCAGAACCGTTCAATACGATACATATTGACCACTTTGGTCCCCTGCCGTCAATAAATTCAAGAAGTAAATATGTTTTAGCATTAATAGATTCGTTTACCAAGTTTGTGAAATTGTATCCAATGAATACAAATTAATGCGCTTGAACGGTACTTTGTCTATTACAGCCACCTACGCAGAATCATTAGTGTCCGAGGCACTAGTCTTCCGTCACAAGGATTTAGTAGGTTTGTAGACAAACATTACATTGCACACGATAAAATTGCTGTGGCCTCACCGCAGTCCAAGGGACAAGTTGAGCGTGTCAACCGTGAAATGAAGGCGATGCTAGCAAAGTCGAATGAATCTCCCAAGCACGCCGATTAGTGTCAGCAGAGTTTGCCATTATTATTACCGATCACACAAGTACCAAAATTTCACCAAGTAAATTGCATTTCGGTGTTGAGCAGGCGGGACAGATAGTTGAGGCAACAGATGACAATAGAGTGAACCTAGATAAACTAACAGCAAGGGCCTCTGAAGCAATTAAGAAATCCCAAATAAGGAATTAAGACTATTTCAACGAAACCCATACCCCAGCCAAACAATTTGATATTGGTAAGTTTGTAGTAATTAAGAACGTAGTCAATTCCGTCGGAACTAATAAGAAACTGATTCCGAAATTCTGCGGCCCCTATGTTGTGAAAAAGAAGGTAGATAATATCCGATATGTAATAGAATGTATTGTGGTATATATGTGATTAAATCAATTATCCAGTGTTGCATAACTTTAGGACCATACAAACTCTCCACGTTGGAGAGTTCAGTTATTACTCCAGTTTCAAACCAGAAGTTACCAGAAAGAACTAGAACCCGACAAATGTGGTATAAATACAGGATGAGAAACTGCGGTCAATAAGTTGATTTTTGGAAAGCGATGGAAAAGGACCTATGTCTTACTAAGTGAAAGATAAGAGATTTGAATTGTGAAATAGAAGTGAAATTGTTTGTGAATTAATTGAAAGTTGAATTTAAATAATAATAAATGGAGTGTTTTTAGAAACCGAATAACGTTTCATCATTTCGAACCCTAGCCGAAATATTACATTGGTGTCAGAAGTGGGATAAAACTTATTCTGAGTGCTGTAAAAAAAAACAATAATAATAAGAAAAAAAATGCCACGTATATTGCTGGAGCTAAGTATACCCCAGCTGAAAATTGAGCTAGAGAAGCGGAATCTCTCCGCAGCTGGAGGGAAAAGTGATTTGATTCTTCGGCTACAAGAAGCGATCGAGAAAGATGGAAAATATCCTAAATCCATGTCGTTCGACGTAGAAGAGGAGCTTGTAAGCACAGGGGTTGACATGTCTACCATGATAGAATTGCTCCTTGGATTGAATTCTAAGTTAGAAGAACAAAGGCGAAGTATGGATTCTAAGTTTGAAGAACAGAAGAATTCTCTAGAAGAACAAAAATTAAATATGCACCAGGAACAATTCGAGAAGGTTGAACACAATATCGAGAATCTTTCTAAAGAACTAGAGAGAGTAAAGAAACAGAAGGTCCGAGAAATTTCTACAGACAGCCCTAGAAGGAAAGAGATGCAACCGCCTGTTTTCGATGGCCAAACATCGTTTCCAATATATAGAAGACAATTTGAAGCAGCTGCCATGACCAACAACTGAGACGACGGAGAAAAGTCGATTGCGCTAACGCTGGCACTGAGAGGTACAGCTGCGGAATTGCTGCAAACCATCTCAGAAGATAAACAACTCAACTACGACGCTTTGGTTAAAGCCATAGAAATGCGCTTCGGAGATGACCATATGCAGCAAGTATACAGAGTCCAACTGCGCAGCAGAGTCCAGAAAAGGGGAGAAACACTTCAGCAGTTGCAGGCCGATATCGAACGGTTGGCGCATTTATCTTATCCTAATGCCGGAGAAGACATTATCAGCGAAATGGCTGTAGAGGCGTTTACCCGGCGGGTATACGTGTAAGGACCAACTTCGAGGGGCAGAACTCGGTTTCTGGAATCGACTCCACCAAGATCAAAATCCAAGTCTCCCAAACAAAACGAAGTAACAAGAGTCTTACAGTGGAAGCCCACATTGGCCAGAATAAATGCGTGGCCACCATTGACACCGGTGCCACCGCTTCCATTATAAGAAGGGACATCGCTACTGATTCATGGCTGCACAATACCAGTAACTACTGTCTGAAAACAGCAACTGGAGCGACGGCGGAGGTATATGGAGAGGTTCTTCTTACGATCAATCTGGCAGGACTAACATTCACCCACGTATTCCTGGTGGCCGATATATGCGACGAGTGCATCATTGGTGTTGACTTTATGATGGCGCATTATGTAGTGCTCGACATCGGAACTCAAGTACTTAAGTACAGGAACGTTAAGATTCCGATGGTGTACGGGAATGAGAGTGCCGCATGCCTTAGGACAGTAGTCAGCAAGGACGAGATCTTTCCACCTTCCGCAGAGACACTTATTTGGGCGAAGCTGGAAGGTGATCTTGGGAGCCATCGATTCTATTTGATTCAGCCGGACTTTAAAATTCATTATCAAAATTACGTCGTGGGAAAGATGCTCGTTGAGCCGAGAGGCAAAATGGTCCTAGTAAGAATCTTGAATGTGGGAAATAAGAGCATCAAACTAAAGCAAAGACAATCGATCGGAGCGTGCGTACCGATAACTGCTGTCATCAAGTTGTCGAAGGAGAATGCTGCTATATCTTTGCCATCAAGTAGCACAGCCGAGTTGAAAAGAACTATACTCAGGCAAACCGAGTTGAACCAGGAGCAACGATCGATGGCAGGGGAACTAATCAACGAATTTGCAGACGTATTTGCCTCGCAGGATGGCGAATATGGCAGCACACATTTGGTACAACAACGAATAGACACAGGAGATGCAAGACCCATACGTCAACCTCCTAGGCGTTTACTATTAGCTAAGCAGACGGAGGTTTCAGAAATGGTTTCGACTATGGAAAATCAAGGGTTGATTGAATGCTCTAAGAGTCCATGGGCATCACCCGTTGTACTGGTCAAGAAGAAAGACGGCACCAATAGATTCTGCGTGGATTATCGCCAGCTAAATAATGTCACCAAGAAGGATAGCTACCCCTTGCCAAGGATTGACGACACACTGGACACACTGTCAGGAGCGCAATGGTTCTCCACACTTGATTTGAAGAGTGGCTACTGGCAAGTACAGATCCATCCGGAGGACCGTGAGAAGACAGCCTTCACCGCAGGAAACGGGCTTTGGCAATTCACAGTAATGCTATTCGGATTGTGCAATGCTCCGGCAACCTTTGAGCGTCTAATGGAACGCGTTTTGCTGTAACTAACATGGAAAACCTGTTTGGTCTACCTGGACGATGTCATCGTGGTCGGCAAAACTTTTCAAAAACATCGAGATAACTTATAGAAAGTGTTCCAAAGACTACGAAGTGCACAGCTAAAGCTAAACCCGAAGAAGTGTCATCTCTTTAGGCCAGATGTCAAATACTTGGGACACATCATCTCATCCGAAGGGGTAAGGACAGACCCAGAAAAGATCGAAGCAGTGAAAAATTGGCCAGTCCCCAGAGACAAACACCAACTGAGAAGCTTTCTGGGACTCGCTACGTACTACAGGCGGTTTGTGAAGGATTTTGCTGGGATCGCAAACAGTTTACATCAACTAACAGAAAAGGGAAAACAATTCAAATGGTCAAGTGAATGCGAAAGAAGCTTCAAAACTCTCAAACAACAACTATGTGAGGCCCCTGTACTAGTGTACCCTACTCCAGGAAAAACATTTATTGTGGATGCAAATGCCAGTAACGTCAGAATTGGAGCTGTCCTTTCGCAGATGCATGACGGGCAAGATAAAGTATTTTCCTACTTTAGTAAGGTTCTTCCTAAG
Source organism: Volucella inflata (assembly GCA_928272305.1). Classification (NCBI taxonomy): domain Eukaryota; kingdom Metazoa; phylum Arthropoda; class Insecta; order Diptera; family Syrphidae; genus Volucella; species Volucella inflata. Next base: position 87,227,582 of record OV743716.1, on the reverse strand, counting down.
CCGGAAAGGAACTACTGTGTCACCAGGCGGGAACTTCTTGCTTTGGTCTTGGCAACAAAGCATTTCCATAAGTACCTGTACGGACGAAAATTCATTCTTCGCACAGACCATGCGTCTCTGAAGTGGTTGCTGCAATTTAAAAATCCTGAAGGGCAAGTCGCAAGGTGGATTGAACGACTCCAGATGTACGACTATGAGATACAGCATCGAAAGGAAGCCTTCACTCTAATGCAGATGCTCTGTCCCGGTGACCTTGCAAATCTGATTGCAAACATTGCGCACGACAAGAAGAAAAAGATGCAGTATCCACTCAACGGCTAAGAGCTGAGCCCACTGACGGTTGGAATTAAAGTGAAATGCGAAATGCCCAAAAAGACGATCCAGATATCGAGCCAATTCTCGCCTGGAAAGAACATGAAGAAAAACCAAATTGGCAGAAAATATCCAATAAAATTCCCGAACTTAAGGCATACTGGGCACAGTGGGACTCGCTTCATGTTCAAGATGGTGTTTTGAGGCGAAGGTGGGAAAGCCCGGATGGAAAGTCGTTTGTGATGCAGCTCGTTGTGCCAAGGTCAAGAGTCAGTGACGAGTCACGGGGGATGGTAGAACGCTTCAACAGAACCTTGAATGAACACCTATCAAAGGTCGTTGGTGACAAGCAATGCGATCGGGATAGGCAAATTCCAATGTTTCTATTAGCCTATCGGAGTGCAGTACACCGCATGAAGACGAGGTATGATGTCAAGGCGACCACAACGGGATTCCAGGAAGGAGATCTAGTGTGGCTATATGACCCTCATAGACGGAAAAGCGTATCACCCAAATTACAGCAAGACTGGAAAGGACCCTATAAAGTGGTAAAGCGCATCAACGATGTTGTCTATCGCATTCAACGAGGAAGAGCAAGATGAAAGTGGTTCATGTGGATCGAACTCATCGCTATATTGGGCAGAATGTCGAAGAGTTTGTTCGGGACGAACAAGTTTAAGAGGGGGATATTGTGGTATATATGTGATCAAATCAATTATCCAATGTTGCATAACTTTAGGATCATACAAACTCTCCACGTTGGAGAGTTCAGTTATTACTCCAGTTTCAAACCAGAAGTTACCAGAAAGAACTAGAACCCGACAAATGTGGTATAAATACAGGATGAGAAACTGCGGACGATAAGTTGATTTTTGGAAAGCGATGGAAAAGGACCTAAGTCTTACTAAGTGAAAGATAAGAGATTTGAATTGTGAAATAGAAGTGAAATTATTTGTGAATAAATTGAAAGTTGTATTTAAATAATAATAATTGGAGTGTTTTTAGAAACAGAATAACGTTTTATCATTTCGAACCCTAGCCGAAATATTACAGTATTAAAGGTGTTCAAGTAACACAGATGCCATATCATCATACATTAAAGTAGACTAAGAAAATGGATTGAGGAGGAAGAAGTAATTTAAGATAGTTGTTTGGACTTCGAAGGCAGCACTTCCGCCTAATAATCAATTGCAATCGAGGTCGATTGCACTGTCAGAATGGTTGAACTAAAGAAAAATTGATAGTTTAGTACCTCATTAAAGTGATGCCACCAGAAATATAGTATTAGAAAGAAAGTAGAAGAGACGGTTAAAACATAGAGATATAACACCTAGTCTTTTCTGTCAAGAAAGTTCGCGGTTATTATTTCGTAAGATCTGAACAAGTAAAAACGTGTTTGAAAAAACGTATATTGTTAATAAATATAATCGAAAATAAAAACAGCCGCACAATTTCGGCTTGCATGCTATGCGTAGATAAAATTGCTTTATAAGAAAATAAAGTGCAAGGTGGATCGCATGTTAGCTCTTGTTGCAAATAAAATTTAACCTGAGTTTGAACATACTCGCCCTTCTTGAAGGTTTCTAACACTCAACTTACAATGCGACTTCGAAGCGAGAGGCTGTGATTCTTGGTAATGGTATTGGCCTTTTAAGACGGTAAAAATAAAGAAATATGAGTCCAATTACAAAGTGTAGTGGTGATAGTTATGAAGATTCAATATAGAGTACTCGCCTTTTACTTCTGACATAAGATCATCAATCCTTTCCCTAAGATTATCAAATTGATTTTCATCAATACCTTTAACCTCTGGTGGGCTGGCAAAGGCCCTTGATAGGCTTGTTGTGATCCAATTTTTGAGCTTAGCACTAGGAATGAGTGAGACAGTCATGGTGGTATTATAAGCCGTACGACCTTTGAAGATGGTATTTCCCATTTAAAGAATGCAAAATCCTTTAATCTCAATTATTCCACTCCCCGACAAAGCAATGCTGCTTGTAACTCCGTGACAAACGAGATGGCCTGTCTTATGGGACACAAATGAAAACATCCAAGTATCTGATTTCTTGAATCCCGTCCATCAATCCTGTGATGGTACTTCATTAAGAATGCAATCAGCTAATGCGTCGTTTTCATGATTTAGGAGTGCCCTTTTACAAACTTGCTGATGTAGTTGAGTTGGAACATGTTGGGTGCACAGGTAATTTTTTGTTGCTACTTCCTTGCAAGTTGATGATTTCTTTGCGGTAAGTGCGAAGACTTTGTCTCTAGCCACAGCTACTGCGAGATAAGGCTTAGATATATAATTAGAAAGAAACTTTTGTTGTCGTGAAGAATGGGAATTGAATTAAGATTAAACAATTGTAATTCTTGATTATCTGACAGTGGAATAAGCATTTGAAAGAAGATTGAATCAATCAAAGTGCGACTCTTGACCATTTTCATTTTGAACATGTCTAGCATTGACACGCTGGGCAAGATTAAAGTCGGGGGAAGAATTCCTTGAATCAGCTGCAGCTGTTCATTGAGTTGCATAGTTGTGATTAGATGAGGATTAATCTTAGCATGACTTAAGCCAAGTATCACATCAAGGAGAATATCTTGAGTTCGTTCGGAATTTGTGATAATTAAAATTGAATACGAAGTTAAGGATGCCAACTGCTAATTAACACCGATACTATGTTGCTCTCTTATTATGCTACTAACCGCCTTTTCTAGATAATCATTCAGTTTCTCGAACTGCTGCTTAATTTCCATTGCATTTTTCTTGAGGATATTTGAAGTAGAATCTGAAAGAGAACTTTGTTTTTTTAATGAGAGTTGCTTAATGTATTTCATGTTGTTTGAAACCCACCTATATATCAATTACTAAAATTAAATGCAAATGTCCAATATTAGTCACTGTACTTCTTTTAACTTAAAATGGTCTGCATGCCCACATCATTGGCATTGTTTGTATGGTCGCGATAGAGGCACATAAGTCAGTATTATCCGTGAGAAAATCTATGTAATCGTATGTAAACACATATGAATGCATGGGCTGATGATTGCTGCTGGGTGAAACACTCGAGCACTTGGATCTAAACTTGTTTGGTGTTATCATTGGACGGATATAAGTATCACCTTAATAAATACAATTTATTTGTTACGTTTTATGACCTGAGGCCTTTGTTTTTCTCTCTTTATATATATTTTATGAATTTTTTTTTCTCAAATACATGTACTTCACACCAAACAAACTACAGGCTACATTAGCAATAAAATCAAACGGTAATCGTGGTAATCTTAACCCTGCACAGCTCGAAGTGTTAAAATTGTGGATAAGTTCATTATTATGATCAATGAAAAGAATTCTTTGTCGAAAACTGTCAATAGAAGGATCACAATATAACTTTTGAGATACTTTCTGCGTGCAAATTCCATCCTTCTGTTTCAGGTAAGATTGAAGTTCATTGAACTCGAGCCAATAGTTTGTCAGATTGTAGTAAACATAAACACTCCAAAAATGCCAACTGCATCAACTTGCTTGCTCACAACTAGGCGGTTATCTGTAAAGGTCGTAGACGCAGGTATAATCATTAAAGCTAAAATTATCGTAGACAGTAAAGTTCCCTTCGTTAGTTTCCGAGTCCTTTTCGACTTTATCATCTAACCCTTTAACATATTTGTTAATAGACAAAGCATTTAAAAACCAACTATATCTTTTGGTAGTAAGATTTTAATAATAATATATCTGTGCAAGCTGTGATTAATCAATAGAAAATGAATGTAAATGTTTTACTATGAAAATTAAATAAATATCTATCTATCTACGAGTATCTAACCCTTTCTTTTTATGTTGATGTATTTCAGATGGGTTCGTTGATTTATATGGGTCTTCTGTCGGCAAAGGACACAAGTTGTGAATGGTACGTTAAAGAATTCCTTTTTATGTTTTGATGTTGGCAACTCGAAACAATCCATTCTTGCCTTTGATTACTTCTACCACTCGCCTCAATTGCCATTTAACTGGTGGCGTATTGTCTTCCTTTAACAGCACAACAGTGTTTGGAGTTAAATTTTGTGATTCAGTTTTCCATTTACTTCGTTGTTGCAGAAAATGCAAATACTCACTAGACCACTTTTTCCAAAAAGATTGTTGCACATGCTGTATTTGTCGATATTTATTTAGACTACCTATATGCTTTTCAGTAACATCCGGTTCAGGGATCACAAGAAGTGGAGCTCCTATCAAGAAATGACCTGGAGTAGCCCTTGCTAGAGGGCCTCTCCAGATCACTAGCTCAGATTAGGGGTCAAGGGCCTTGAACTGTTACTGCCCTTTTAGGTGTTGCAAATTTTGCTGGATCAAATAAAAATTTGAACTGATCGAGAATTGAATCCCAGATCAACCCAAAGTTCTGATAATTTTTGACAGGGGAATTTGCACCAATCTTTCTTTATGTTGTTCAGGAATTTCTGGGTGGTTTGTGCAAAATTTTCTCAATTCAAAATAACCCTGTCGTAACTAACCGGTGATTTCTTCAAGCAATCTCCTCGCTTCAGACACTGCAATTTAAAACAGGTCAGGGTGGACTGTTGGTTCGAGAGAAATTCCAGATGTTTAAGCTGAGCAGTCAAATGCGACGCGAAGGATTGTAGAAGAGCTCTCTGGTTTAATTACTGCGCAATGGAGAATGAAATAATGAAATTGTAGAACTTCAACGTAAACACCTTCAAGTTTGAATCCTCTTTCAAGCCTTCTTTCTAACGACAGCAATCATTTTTGTGCTATTTCACGATATTCACCTAAAGAAGTTCAATCTTTTGATAGAAAGACTCACCAGAATTTGTCCCTTAAAAAACTCCTTGCATTTATATTCTTCCACGCTTATGTGTCTGATGGGTGTATCATGATTTTCTGTCTCCCAGAATTTAACAACAAGTTTCTCCAATGAGGAAAGAGATGGCTTGGTGGCGATGGAACAAACGGCATGTAATTTTGTCAATTGAACGTCTCCTGCAACTATCCAACCAAGTTTCGTATTTCGTGTATGTTAGATAGATGAGCCCCTCAAAAGAAGCTCAAAGAAGATTTCTGCTCAAATCAGCATGTCAAGTTCTTGATTGGATGAAAACACTGGATCGGCTAATTGAAGAATTGCGGTATGTCCAGTTCATAGAGCTTCCGAGCCATGTCCTCCTATTCCGCTTTTTGTTGTCTTCGACCGCTATTTGGATAGCCTGCACAAGCGATGCTAGTAACACACGACAATGAATACGTGTTCCATATGCTGATACTACATTCACGATTGATGTTGCTAAATATATCTGCCTGTTTTTTTAGCTTGGGACGCTGCGTTGGCGGATGGACCCCCGGATCACCCCCGCGGCTGCCTATTTGTGGGTTGATTTTTGGAAAAAGTTTAAGTTACCTTTTTTGGTTGGTTGAAAGATTTGGGCTCTTTCTTTTGAGGCAAAAGCGAATTGTGTCTGCCATTGTACGTTTGACAACCCCTAGATTGACATGAGTTAGAGAAATGACCTACCTTTAAATACTCGTAGTTGCCGCAGATTCGAAGATGCTGCACAGACTTCTCGAGATCGGCACCTGTAAGAGACAAAAAAAATTACAATTATAAATCTTATGACTACCTGAATTGTACATTGTGCAGTTGTCCTTATTTACTGCGACCACAGTCGCTGGTTTTTTCTTTTCGGCTTTGAATGCTTCCAGTTTCAAAACCCTTGTTGCAAGAATTGTAAGGAACTGTTGCAATGTGGAACTGCTCCTGGTGTCATCCAATGATTGCTCAAATAGAGTGTGATCAGCTGATTGTTCTGGGCATTTTCAAAAGTCAAGGCAGCAACTTCGCACGCAACATTGCTTGTGCACTCGAACGAGCAGTCTCCGACACGCCTAAGAGTAGATGCATCCGTAGTAGCCATAGGATCTGTGCAAGAACAACTAAGTGACAATGCATGGAATCCTATAGCATTTCCTTCCAAGAAACCTCCAAGAACCTCCGGCCGAGGTTACGCAAAGCAGGGCTAAGCAAAACGCTTACCTACAAGCCCTACAGGACAGGAAACAGGGAAGAGGGCGCGAACGGCAACAAATGAGGATTGGCAATTGATAAAGGGGAAGGGAAAGCGGAAACAAAACGGGACAACAAAACAAAACAAACAGCAGGAGCAACTGAACGACCCCAAACGCAAAGAGGTGAAGGAAAACCATAAGTGTAGCCAAAGGCAGTATTAATGAAACCAGCGGAAGGCCGCAGCTATGCGGAAGTGCTAACCAACGTCAGAAAATATTCGATGACAAACGAAAATAAGATGAAAATAAGGTTAATTGAAAAAACTAAAACATGTGCACTACTCCTCGAAATGGAAAAAGGAGAAAAAGCGAAGCCAGAGTTAAGGGACGCACTCATAAGCAATCTGCAAGAGATAGCCTCCGTAAGAGAACTCAAGCCAAAAGCTACCATAGAGAATCGGGACCTAGGCTCTTTACAGAAGTCAGAAGAGGTTACCCCCTCCTTAAAGGGTATCCTCGCGGAGCCCGCAGAAGAAATCATCGTCAGGGTCTGGTGGACTCTGATGACGTCACCCATTCTGGAAAGGAAAAGATCGCTGAGCATCTCATACAAAAGGAAGATTCGTCAATATCATCAAAACCAGGATGCAATTTTTTCATAATATTGCGTCCTGGATACAAAATTCAAGAAGACGTCCATCTGTTCACGGAAGATTCAACAAGCTCTCCAGCCCAGCTTGGAATTTCTTCAGGATACAAACATCAAAACGAAGTCTATGTGTTCACCGAAGATTCACCAAGTTCACCAGCCTAGATCGTAAATTCTCCTGGAAACAAAGAGAGTTAAGCATTTGTGTGTGTGTGTGCTTTTATTGAATTTCAAATAAATATACAATTGCAATGGAATATAAGGTGTTAGATAGATTATTTAAAGAAATAAGCAAGGATTATTTGAATTTTAAAAAAACGGGTTCATCTAATTATCTAAATGGTTTGGCTCTATTGGAAAGGACGATGCAGTCGGCATCTGATGCTTACGAGAAGCTCTTAGTAGACAAAGACGTAGATTCTGATATAGTGTTTAAGCAGATTAAAGAAACGTACCTAGATTATCGGGGGAATTTGTTAGATGATTCGGATAAGGCCAAAGTAGCAGTTGAAAATTCCAACGGTCACAGTGCAGGAGAAACAACGAAAATTCTTCGAACGCGTCAAATAAGGTTGATATAAGATTGCCCAAAATCAATCTTCCCATTTTTAGTGGCAGCTACGAGACTTGGCGTCAATTCTTGTCGTGTCTCTCATCCACAGTCTATCGGAGATACAAAAACTTCATTACTTGAAATCAAGTATATCGGGGGAAGCTGATAAATTATTAGCTCACTTGGCAATTGATGTAGGAAATAACGTGAAGGCCTGGGAGATTTTAATATCCAGATGCTTCCTCGTAAACAGCCATCTGCCAACCAATCATCGTTCTTGCAAGAGAGAGAGAGGAATCTATTAAAAACATTTTAGACGCATCATCAGAGGTTGTTCATAGCTTAGGTAACCTAAGGGTACCTGTTGAGCATTGGGACATACTCGTGCTTCTGCAAAAATTACCATCGAAAACACAGTATATATAGGAAGATAGGTTAGGGGCTAAAACAGATATCAAGGAATTACCAACATTTGTTGAATTTACCGGTTTTATGGAAGCAAGGTTCCGCACGCTTGAAGCCGTCGATCATCAGCAGACCTGGAACTCTTCAAAAATCACTCGGACTGTTTTTCATACTACTGCGAGAACCAAATATTCTTGTCAGGTTTGCAAAAGGGGCAACACGCATTTCGTAAATGCAGTCGTTTCTAGAAGTTTAGCATTGCCGATCGTTGTCAGCTTGTAAAGCATTTAGGGGTTTGTAGCAATTGTTTAGCGCATGGCCACACTATTGAACAGTGCCCTAGGCAACGACGATGTTATCACTGCCAACAAAAGCACCATTCCTATCTGCACGTTTCTTCTGAGTCAAGTACAAAACGGGAGAATTCCTCCAATACACGAGGCTTTACTCAGGCGCAACCCTCTTCTTCGATGAATGCTAAAGCATCAACATTCCAACCATCTGAAAGAGAAGCAACCCATTTAAACCGTTGCAATGTCAACACATTGTATTCAGCTCACTCAAACACTCAAATTTTACTGGCTACTGCTGTGTTGAAAGTATATTCGTCATCCGGAGAAACATTTTCCTAACGGGCATTGCTGGTTCGGAGGCCAGCTTCATCAGTACAGAAGCAGCTCAGCTTTTACGTCTTCCACCAAAATCAACCACCGTCGAAGTTTCTGAGTTGGGTTTGGTCAACAGCGGTACGTGCACCAAGGTAGTGGATATCTGCATCGGCTCTTACCATTCATCCTTCAGTATATCCATACAAGCTCTAGTTTTTAAATTGCTGTCTGGGCATATTCCGTATCGGACTATTATGACATCAGGTTGGGAACACCTAAGGGGGTTGGTGTTTGCGGATCCCACATTTCACTTGCCTGGAAAGGTAGTAATTAAATGTAATTTAAGGTAGTGATATTTTAGCCGATGTTTGCTACCAGAGATAGTAAGATCACTTATCACAAAATACAAAATTAGGTTGGATACTATTCAGCAGAGCTCCATTGGAATCGAACCACTTTAAAGTTTTTCGTAATAAAAAATCGCAAATTCTGGGAAGTAGAAGAGGCTGCTTTCCAACCGTACGCGAAACCTGAAGGCTTCGAATGCGAGAAACATTTCGTTAACACAATCCAGTGTTTATCCGACGGTCACTTTGAAGTGGGGCTTTCGTTCAAAGGGAGTGTACATCCTATTTTAGGCAGATCCAAAGAAGGAGCGATTAGACGATTTATGAGCCTGGAGAGAAAATTAATGTCTGATCAGACCTTCCGCGATAAATACACCGACTACATTGAAGATTACCTGAAGCTTGGTCACATGGAAGAAGCTGAAGAAAATGTCAACATCATTATTTTCTTCCCCATCATGCTGTCATCAAAGAAGGAAGCTTGACGACGGAACTCCGAGTTGTATTCGATGCCTCATTTAAATCCGTAACATTTGGTACGGCACCGGCTCCGTATTTGACGATTCGAATCATGATGGCATTCGTCGGTGATATGTGTGAACAACATCCTTGAGCAGCAAAGATGATACAAGACGGAATGTACGTCGACGATTTGATTTCCGACGCAGATACACAAAAAGAAGCAAAGGACAAAAGAGATTAAATCAATAAGTGTGCACTTACTTACGGAAGTGGGTAGCAAACGATGCGGAGCTCCTCGACGGCGTACCCTTTCACGAACGAGAGACATCATTATTTTTACTCTCAGATGGTACGGACGAGTGACGACGTTAGGAATTTAATGACTTCCTCAAATCGAAAAATTCTCTTTTCATTACTCCATTCCAAAATACCAGCACCCAACAAAACGATTAATTCTATTCATTATAGCACGCTTGTATGATCCAATAGGCTGGATTACACCTTGCATTACCAAAGCAAAGCTCCTGATGCAACAACTTTGGATTCATAAACAGGCATTGGACGATCCAATCGAAGCCGATCTCCTACAGAGTTGGACAATATTCCAGGATGATTTCCAGGCGATCAACTACATCCAACTCTCTCATTGGATACGAGCAGTTGGCAAGAAGAATCGCTATTAACTGCACGGGTTTTGCGATGCCTCTAAAAGGGCATATGGCGCAGTAGCTTACCTAAGGGTGGAAGACGAAGACGGCCAAGTTCAAATGCGTATTCTCATGTCAAATTCGAAAATTGCACCAATAAACCCAACCAGTCCTCCCCGCTTGGAAATGTGCGAAGCTGCCACACTAGCCAAACTTTTAAATTACATAAAGCAGACTTTTGAGTGGACTTGTATTCCCACTTTGGACAGATTCCACTATTACTCTGTGCTGGATTCGCGCTTATCCTTCGAAGTGGGAGACTTTTGTGCAAAATAGAGTTAGGGAGATCCGACGTCTGATAGATGTCACTATATGGAAGCACATTCCTACCCAACACAACCCAGCCGATTTAGTTTCCCGTGGAACATCACCATCGTCTGTAGCAAAATCAACACACTGGGGGACTGGACCGTCAATTTTGCACAATTCGAGGGATTTCGAACTACTAGGACAGTTAAATGATCTCATCACCGACGAGGAGAAGAAGGAAGTCAAAGTTTGCCATACACGAATCTCCGGAAGTATTTCTATTAAGCTTACGAGTGCGCAGAATAACAGTGTACTGCATCCGTTTTGCAACCAATAGCCGAAAAGTTAAATCCGAAAGAACCTGTAGAAGTTTGCAACCCTAAGAACTGGATGCCGTGACTAACTTACTCGCTCGATGTGCCCAACGCAAAATGTTTCATCAAGGAGTGAATACAACAAGGGGTATGGCGCCTTTAACACCCTGGCAAGACAAGGATGATATACTTGGATTAAAACATGCAGATCATACCTTTGGACAACGACATCCGATCATACTTTAATCAGGCCATCATTTTACGAGGCTTATCATTCGAGAAGTCCACACTGCAACCCTTCATGGCGATGTACAATTAATGATGGGGGACCTGCGGAATAAATTTTGGATATTCAGTCTAAAGAGAGCGGTTAAGAAAAATAAAGAGTATAAATTATCACTTAAAACGAGTTTTCGGGATCGGGACACTGACGTAGGAAGAGCTGTCCCCGTTCCGGAAACAAATAAAAGCGTGCCTTAACTAGAGACCTTTATGCCCTCCGTCCGAAGACCCAGATGACTTCAGAGTTCTAACTCCAGCCCATTTCTTCATCGGCCAAGACCTATTCACAGATCCTAAACCAGACCATCCGCCAGAACAAACAAATTTCAACAATCAATGGAGAGCAATCCAAATGCGTGTTCATACCTTTTGGAAACAGTGGCAGGAAGAATATCTTACCTGTCTCCAACAAGGCCAAAATGGCTAAAATCACAGCCGCAGCTTAACATCGGAGAACTGGTTTTAATTAAGGATGAAAGAATACCACCTACGAAATGGAGTCTTGGAAGGATCGTGGAAGCATACCCAGGGGCAGACGGAATCATCAGAGTTGTAAGACTCAAAACACAACATGGCTAGTTTCACCGGCCAATCACGAAGCTATGCCCGCTTCTAATACGCAATGCTACACAGCCTTGAAAAACCTCAGGTAGCAACATTCATATATTTTTCATCACCACAGATCTCGCAATATAACACATCACCAAACATACTTAATAAGCTCAAGCAAACTCAAAAAAAAAACAAAGTTTTACCCTTTTCAATCTGTTGCCTTAGAATCGAATAGTACTAAAAAACTCAATTTCGATTTAAACGTCAAACGGCAACCCTTAACACAATTTAAACCAGCGATTAGCAAGTTTATTCAAGCACTACCCACTTATCAAAATACTCAACCCAAGAAAATACTCAAATACACATCGATCGTCTACACTATCTCTAAACCTGAGTAGAGTCTCAAACCACACTATATATCGATATACTCATGCAAAACCCTGAGTAGAGTCTCAAACCACACGATATATCGATATACTCATGCACAAACCTTAGTAGAGCCTCAAACCAAACTCCAATCGACAGTCCACACAATTCAATATAACGCACGATGAGTTCCAAACACAACACACACACACACAAATGCATGGTTTCCACCGACGCCACGGAAATTTTTTAACAAAAAAGAAAACAAACCAAACAAATGAAAACCTAACACTAAAAATAGTCATACTTATGAATTTCAGTACTCACCTGAATTATTTAACCACACAAACCCAACTGAATTCACAAAACTCAGCGTATAAATTAAAATTAAATACTTGCCAAAACCAACGCACTGTCTTGGACAAGTCAACATACAACCAACAACCCTTACTACGTTACCATCACACGAGTCCTAGTTCACAGTTCACAGCATTGCATGCCATCTCAACCAAATGCAAATTTCCAGTCTATAAACAGAATGGATGAAAGAAAATGAAGGAATCCAATGTGATGGGGTGAATTTCCCACGTGCATTTTATACTCGTCATTATTCATTTTGCTTGTTTATCATGTTCTGTCCACTTCAATGTTATGTATGTACCCCAGTATTAACCAAGTTGTCTCTTTTCATGCACACCCATTGCATGATGAGTCAAGTTCAGGGGTATCAGCCAGCAGCATGACGTCGCAGAAAGGGAGCTCAAGAACTATGTTCAGCGGAGGGGGAGAATGGTGGACTCTGGTGACGTCACCCAAGACAGAGTTGAAGACACCTACCGACAAATAAATTTCCCTGAGAGATTTTTCTGCCCAACAATTGTTTAACAGTAAGTATTATTGTATAGGTATTGTATAAAAATGAAATAATAAAGCTAAAAATGACTGATTTTCTATTATAACGTTAAAAGCAGCGCATCTTTTATTTTAACCGTGGTAGTAAGACGGCACTTGCTGTAATTTTGTATATCGGCATTTAAGCTTTTGTTTCGTATCCCGAACAGGGTCTCTAAGCCAAACAGCCATGACCAAATGCGTGCTTACGCGACGCTGCCGATTGACAGAACCAACGAGGTCCTTAAGAAAGAACGGATAAAAATAGGATGGGTTAATTGTAGGATAAAGCTCTTAAAAGAGGTGAAGAAATGCGGCATTTCTGTAAAGGGCCTAATAGAAAAGAAAAAGGGTTTTGCATAGGATGCGGAAAACCTGGGCACAAGCTCAAAGAATGTCAAAATACACCAAACTGCTGCCTGTGCGTGGACAAACGACACAACCATACATTATAATATCCCTGGCTCTAAGATGTGCTCGTCATACATAGAATACATAGGGAAATGAAGATCCTGCAAGGTAACTTGCATAGAAACAGGAGGGCCGACTCGCTTCTGCCGCTGGTCATGCTGGAACATAAAACCGACATGGTATTATTGCCACCCTAAGGAGTGGAATATGGCCCGAAGAAGCACTGCAGCAATATGGCTGACGGAAAAATGCAACTTCCAAAAATTGAACAACGGTGCAGGAAACGGATTCGTCTGAGCAAGTAGCAAACAATTCACCATAATGAGCTTTTAACTCACACCGAGCAACGCCATTGCCGACTTTCGAGCAAAGATGGACGCCATAGAAGACTGTGCGCTTCACACAAACCGACATCTGATCAGAGTCGGATATTTTAACGCTAGCGTCATTGAATAGGGTATGCTGACGACGAACTTGAGAGGACGAAGAGTTTTAGACATGACAGCCAGGCTAGGCCTTATCGTCGCAAACTCAGGAACTGCAACTAACTTCAGAAGACCACGATCCGCCGACACTACCCCTGACATAACGTTTGTATCGGCTACCTATACGAGGCAGCTACACCAATGGACAGTACTCGCAGACTTTTCTATACGATATAAACCAAAATCCATGGGGCCTAGCATACAAAATAGTGATGAGAAAACTCGGCCTGCCTACCTAATGAATATGGTACGCAGCTACCTCAAAGACCGGGAGCTAATCTATGATACAAACGAAGGCCAACAGAAGAAGAAAATCACCTCTGGAGCAGCACAAGGCTCAATCCTTGGCCCTGATTTGTAGAATGTAAGCTATGCCTGAAGACTGCTATTTAGTAGGGTACGCTGACGATATTGCAGCTGTCATCAGCGCACGCGACATGGACACGGTTAGGCGAAAACTTACGCAAGTGGTGCTGAGGACACAAACGTGGCTTGACTCGCACGGACTTAGTCCGGCCGCGGAGAAAACGGAACTCATCTTCCTCACTAGAAAACACATACAGCTGGAAGTAGATATGCAGGTGCATTCAGAAACCATTCGCACGAAGAAAGTGATAAAATACTTAGGTATAAGGATTGACAACAAGTTGACCTACTGGTCGCAAATAAAACACGCCATTAAGAAAGCGGCCAAGATAACGGCATCATTATCGAGACTAATGGCGAACATCAAAGGGCCTCTATCCAGCAGGAGGAAGCTCCTAAAGACACTGCTGCTACTATATGGTAGTGAGAATGGAAAGCTGCCGCACAGCTCTAGCCAAAGTACAGAGGACTGTAGCCCTAATGTTGACGTCAACATACCGCACAGTATCAGAGGCAGCGATTCTGGTGATAAGTGAAACTATGCCAATAGATCTATTAGCATATTAAAGAAGGAAACTGTGGTTACAGAAAAATGACTAAAATACAAACAATCCAGCAATGGCAGGACCGCTGGTCCACAGAATCCAAAGGTAGATGGACGGCAAAGCTAATCCCAGATCTAAGAAAATGGTACAACAGACGCTTTGGCGAGATTAACTGATATAAAACGCAGATGCTCTCTGGACACGGGTATTTTCGTAAATACCTCTTCAACATGGGGAAAGGCGAATGCCCCAAATGTATCTACTGCGACGACCCCACAGACGATGCGAACAATAACTTCTTCTGGTGTAAAAGATGGCAAGTAGAACGTAGCCCCATAGAAGAAAGACTGGGCCAACTCTCAGTAGAAAACACCGTCGAGAAAATGTTAAGCACCGAATCAAATTGACAGTGTATTGCTTCGTTCGTAGAATATGTACTACGACGGAAAAATCGGGACCTGGACGCAGGAGCAATGTTGGACGCGCAATAATTGCGAAAAGGAACGCCAACCCGAAGAAATGTCACACTCGACGGTCCCGGGGTGGGAGACGGTTCCACAATGGAGGGGATATTTTTAGTGCATGAAAGCGGTACATACCATCGATGTGACGAAATCTTTGATGATGCGGTTTACGCATTTTTTACCCCTTCGCCCGCATAAAAAAAAAAAAAAAATTATTATTATTATTATTATTATTATTATTACGAGTATTATTATTATTATTATTGTTATTATTATTATTATTACTATTATTATTATTATTATTATTATTATTACTATTATTATTATTATTACTATTATTATTATTGTTATTATTATTATT